>QLOH01000251.1:0-1360972 GCA_026901365.1 Sesbania bispinosa
ATTTTTTTCTCTCAAGTTCTTCAGAAAAACTCTCCAATGGCCCCTAAGAAATCTGCTGGAAGCAATATCGTGAAAACTAAGGGCGTAGCCCTGGAGGATCTTCAATCTCTGGGAATGGACTTGTTTGCTGAGTTCGATGCAGCTGGGTGGACTCAGTATTTCAATCACAACTTGACACAGTGGCATGAGCAAAGTGTGCTGGATTTCTGGGCTACTGCCAGAGGAATACCCAATCCTCAGGGTATCTACACCAGCATCAAGGCCACAGTACGTGGTATTCCTGTCTTCGTTGATGAAGATATCATTGCTCACATCTGTGAAGTCAGAACTGAAGGAGCTGTATTCACTCCTGGCTGGGAAGCAAGAAATGGAGGACAGAAGCAGTTCACTGAGTTTCTGTATGGCACCTCTGAACCAGTAAGCTTGGATGCAAAGCATATGTCAGACAAGGCTAGGGTTTTGCATGCCATCTTAGGATGCTCTATAATCCCTAAAAATGGAAGCAGAAACCATGTTTCTGAGTTGGAAAGATTTTGTCTGATTCACCTACTGCAGAAGAAGAAGGTGAACCTCCCCAACATCATAATGTACCACATGCAGAAGCGTCTCAGAGACTCTGCTGGGAGCTTCCCTCACAATACCATCATCACCAAAATCTTGCTGCATTTCAAGTTCCATTGAAAGGCTTTTTGATCGCCTTTCACAACCTATGTTTGGTGAATCAAACCTCAAAGTATGGGAGTAAAGCTGACTCCAAGACCTCCCTCTCCGTCCTTGAAGGAGAGCCCTTCTTCTTGAGAAGCTGCAAGAAGGCAGACAACAATGGAGGTTCTTGAGAACTGAACTCAGAGGAGACATAAGAAAGCATGAGTTCAAGCCATCACAAACCCTCTCCTCAGGCAAAATTGAAGAAGCTACCTGTAAGGAGTACTGCTAAGGTAGCATCTGCATCTTGCAGAGTCAGGTGTGCTGAACCTGTTCAGAAGGCATCACAAGGCCATCTGAAATTGTGGGTCAGATGTTTGGAACCTGTACAGACCCCACACGCCTTCTTCTGAGATGGAAGGACAGACTCAAGAGGCAGAGGAAACTGATGTAGTCATAGCTGAGCCCTTGGCTGCGTGCCCATCTGATCCTGAACTCATTCAGGTGGCAGCTTTGGCTACTGCTTTGGGAGCAGGAGGAGCTGGAGAAGAAAGCAGAACAAGAAAAGACAGACAGAGCTATTGCTATTGCTTCACAATTGGCTTATGCTGAAGATGATAGGCAAGCAACCATAGCTGAGGGAGCAAAGAAAATGAAGAGGTCAAGTGCACCTCAGAGAAGGAGAACCAAAGGCAAGCTACTTCAGACTGCAACCTGAACCTAGGGTGACTAGAAGTATTGCCTCTCAGCTGACAGCAGAAGATGAAGCGGAGAAGTATCAAAACTTTGTTAAAGCTCAACAATACTCCAAAAAGGAAAGGGAAGAAAAACAAGCACAAAGGGCGAGGAAGAAGCAAAAGGCAAAAGAATCTGAGGTAACCAAGCCTCCCTACAAGAGAATTAAAGTAAGATTTGATAATGTAACCTCCTTCAACCACCTCCCTCACCAGAAAAACAAACACCCTCATCACCCTTACCCACCTTCACCATCACCTTCACCAAAAACCCTATCACCTATAAACCAACCATCTTCACCTCTATCACACACCCATCACCACCTCTACAAACAGAAAACCAACCCTCTGAACCTTCCAAACCCTCTGAACCTACCTACCACAACCTTCAGAATAATCAACTCTCTGAGCCCACATTACCTTCCCCACAAATCCATGACCTTGCTCTAATACCACTCCTACCTTCATCACCTCCACCCTCCTACACCTTCTCTGGAAAGAGAGCTCTCTGTTGAAGAAGAGCAAGTGCTTGCTGATCCCTGCTCATCTGCCCAAGTTTAGCAACCCCTGTCTGAAGAGTTACAGTATTCAGATCAGCACCTGCTGTAATCCTTGCATCCTGGCTTAATCAGGAAAACTCTGCTGCTGAAGTAAGGACTCAATACAGTGCTTCTTCAGGTGGGATTAGACAAGATCAGGAAGGGTGTCCCTCTTGCATATATTTGGGCTCCCATCAATCCATTCTCAAATGATTCCATGAGGCTGTCTAATGAGAATGGAGCTTTGTGAGGCAGCTGAACACTGAGTCTGAGCTGTTTCAGAGGGATCTGCACAAGGGAGTTGGGATGAGAGGCTACAGGCCCCCTAGAACCTGTTCAATCAGGCCAACCACCAAAATCTTGGTGAAACCTGATAGAATAGTTCTAGGTTATCCCTTACTGGAAGAGAAATTCAAGGAAGTTAAAAGCTATTCAAAGAAAACTCACCTGTGTCTGAAGTGATGAGTCCATCAGAGTGGGACTCTTTGCCAGAATTCATCACAAATCTAGGAGGAGGCCTGGATCATCTACTTCAAGATTTGGATGTGGTCCTCTTACTGGAAGATCAGAGAAGATGCTGGATCTTCTTCTGGATCACTGGTCCTGATGTTGATTCTGGTGTTGGAGTTGGAAAGGCAACCACTGTCAAATATCATTATATGAGAAGATCACTTTCCCCCACCTGCTGACTCTTTCAATGAAGATTGGGTTCTGCTGAATCCTATTGGCACCTTCTTCTGCCCTGTGTTCAGCCCATCTGACTACAGCTTACAGCCAGGATTTGGATGCTTAGATTTGTTTGCCCCTACATCCACAGCTCATCTTTTATGAATCTAAGCAAGACTTGGCTGAGGAAAATCTAAAGTTGAAGTCCAAAGTGCAGAAACTTGAAAAGAAGTGTGCTGCTCAGAACAGAAGACTAAGCATCTGATTGCTCAACAAGAACAGATTCTTCAGAACAGCCAGCTTATCAGATCTGGGTCAGCAAGACTTAAAAACCTTAGTGGAAGCTACAATAACAAAGGCCAAGGACGACTTGATTTCCTTTCTCACTGAGGCCTTGCTGAAGAAGAAGATTAGACTGTTCATCTTAGCCATTGTCTTTTGTTTACGCTTATGACAAGTGGTCTGATTGTTTGTTCTTTATTTGAACATTCCCATCTATATACAATCAGTGGTTTTTCTCATCCGTTATGAGTGCATTGTTATCATTATGCTATTGTTCTATATGATTTTTATTGCTCTGTTCCTGTTTAGCTCTGGCTATTTCCCTTTTGATTGATACAAAAGGGGGAGTACTAAAATCTAACAAAATCTGAATCTGAAGAAATTACAGGACTCAGGGGGAGTATATAAGAATGAAGTAATTACAAGACTCAGGGGGAGTATATAAGAAATTGATTTTTGATCAAATCAGTTTAAAGAGATCACAATCTGAGGGGGAGCTATCTATACTTTTATCTTTAACTCCTTTCAAATTTATGTATTTTAAACAAATTTGTCATCATTAAAAAGGGGGAGAATGTTGAGTCTCAAAAATATCATAAAAGAAAATATGATGTTTAAGACAACTCAATTCCAAGTTTTAAATGCTTAACAAATTTGAGTTAAAATATTTATCATAGATACATATATGCTTTAATGATTTATCTATGATTTCAGCAAGAGTCACTAGAGCCTACATAGAAAGACTAAGTGTTGAAGTTGTCCTGAAGAAGCAGAACTCGTCTGAAGAGTTGAAAGCTGTCTGAAGTAGCTCAACCCGTCTGAAGTATCAGTGCCGTCTGAAGTCTCACTTATGACGTGGCACTCTCTGCTGAAGCTTGTGAAGACTTTTCTGAACCTCTGCTGCACGTACCTTTTCAAACACGATTATGGCAAGGATCACAGAGACCTTTCCTGGTGATTTTGAATTTCATACACCACTGAGGAAATCTCTGCAACGCAGCCTCTGCAACAACATTCGTAGCAGCCTTAATGCAAAAAGAAACCTTGTATCGTGTCAGAGATATCAGAGCTCTCAGAAGCATGTCTCACAACGGATTAAATAGCATTTAATGCTATCTCTAAACGGTGGTATTTCAACGGATTAAAGTTTGGGTATAAATACCCCTCTATGAAGAACCATCAAAAGAGACGAAGAGAAAGAAAGAAAATCAATATACAAGAAATCCAGAGAAACATCACGCTACAAGTTTTTACTCTGTAAAAACTCTCTGATAAATTCGCTGTACTCATTTGTATATCCTGAGCATACCTCAGAATTTTATTGTACATTGTATTCGTTTGAGCTTCAAACTTGTGTAGTTAAAAGCTTAAACTCCTTTCTCTGTAAACTCACTGTAGAGCCTGAAGAGGCTTGACTGTAAAGAATACTTGACTGTAGAGCCTGAAGAGGTTTGACTGTAAAAGAATACTTGACTGTAGAGCCTGAAGAGGCTTGACTGTAAAAGAATACTTGACTGTAGAGCCTGAAGAGGCTTGACTGTAAAAGAATACTTGATTGTAGAGCCTGAAGAGGCTTGACTGTAAAAGAATACTTGACTGTAGAGCCTGAAGAGGCTTGACTGTAAAAGAATACTTGATTGTAGAGCCTGAAGAGGTTTGACTGTAAAGAATACTTGACTGTAGAGCCTGAAGAGGCTTGACTGTAAAAGAATACTTGATTGTAGAGCCTGAAGAGGCTTGACTGTAAAAGAATACTTGTAATCTTGAAGGATTAAAAGAAAATCCAAGTGCTAGTTGGCATTGGGACTGGACGTAGCTCACAGTGGTAGTGAGTGAACCAGGATAAATTCCTTGGCTAAGTTTTCTTACCCTTATCTCTTGTTAATTCTTTTTATACTAATCAAGGGGTTAGAGTAATCAATCTGATATTCTATAAAGGCACAAAAACATCTTTTAACATCAGTATTTTTGGCCGTCTGAAAACTTCAGACAGTCGTTGAAGAGCCTGTCTGAAATTGTGTTTTTAACACCTGTTTGCGAAAAGCTTTCTAAAATATTCAGAAACACTATTCAACCCCCCCTTTAGTGTTTCCCTGTGTTCCTACAGTATTCTCCAAAATGATCCTAAATGAATGTGGTCAAATCATTGCTTCTGTAAGAAGTGACCATGGAGGAGAATTTGAAAATTTGTCTTTCAAAAGATTCTTTGAAGATAACGGAATCTCACATAACTTCTCTTGTCTAAGAACTCCACAACAAAATGGAGTTGTTGAAGAAAAAATAAAACTATTCAAGAAATGGCTAGAACTATGTTAAGTGATAGTGACATACAAAAATATTTTTGGGCAGAAGCTGTCTCCATATCATGCTACATCCTTAACAGAGTTTCTATTAGAAGCATACTTAACAAACTCCATATGAAATATGAAAAGGAAGAAAACCTAATATTGCATACTTTCATGTGTTTGGTTGTGATTGCTATATTCTAAACAAAAAGAAAATCTTGAAAAGTTTGATGCAAAATCTGAAGATGTAACACCCGCGTTTTTACCGTTTTGTCGTATTGAGTGATTTATTGAATTTTGAGTGATTAAAATTATGTTTAATCATCAAAATTTATTTTTATAAGTTTAGGAATGAATTTCCTATTTTTCTAGAATTTTTGGGAATTTTCAGAGTTTTTCTGTGGAAAATGACCTTTTTGCCCCTACTGTCTCTTAATCCGGGCCCGAATACTCTTGATTCGGGCCAGAAAAATTTCACAATCCTTCCTTTCCTTCTCCTAGAAGTCGTGCATGTGTGTGTGTTGTGCATGAAGGACACTTGTCATTTCTTCACCATTTCTCAAGACAAGTGTCATGAAAAAGGAACCTAATGCCTTGAAACTAAAACACTTGTTCATTTTTTCTTCTTTCCTCACATGCAAAGCATTTCATTCTCTCATTTCTTCCTTTCTTCTCCAAGAAGAAGCCGTGAGCTCCCTCCCCCTTTTCTCTCAAAATCCTCCATTTTTCTTCCAACACTTTCAAGCCCAAGGTTCCATCTTTGAACCTAAGCTTAAACACCTAGCCTTCAAGCCTTGTAAACTCTTGTTTGGTGATCAAAGGAGCTCAAGGAGGGGCTGTTTTTGGAGCTGTTGCTGCACCTAATCTATGAGGAATTTCTTTAGGTAAAGGGGGGAAGAACTTGAACTCTAGTAGGATTGGTAACTAGAGTCAAGGATTGCCCTTGATCCTTGTCTTTGATCTTATTTTTCTCTTGAAAAATGGGTTGTTGGAACCTATCTCTTGGGAGATATGGTTCGGCTATTTGATTATAGCCTTGAATGGTGTTTTTAATTTGTTGTTGATGCTTGAAAAATGCTTGGATGATGTTTTGGGTTACATGCAAACCATGTTTTTACTTGAAAAAAATTCTCTCCTTTTCTCCCTATATGGTTCGGCTATTTTGAAATAAAAGGGCTGCATGTTTCTAAAATTTTAATTGATGATGGAAATATGTTTTGATTATGGATCTATGAACATGCATGAGGTTGTTTGGATTTATGAATTTGTTTTGGATGTTTGATTCTTGAAAAATGGTGTTTATGAGCTTAGAAATAAAGTTATGAACTTGAATGTGTGTATGGATGATTTTGGATGAATTAGCATGATATTGGTTGTTGATAATGCTTGTTGATGATTGTGTTGAAATTTGGTAAAGTTTGGATGTTGTTGGAAAAATTGGTGTTTGGTGAACATTCAAGGTGTTCTTGATGTTCTTGAGGTTGTTCTTGATGAAACTCATAAAGAATTCATTTTGATCTTAAAAAGGTCAAGTGAAGTTGAAAAACATGTTTTTGGGCCTTAATGGTCCAATAGGTTAAAACACTAAATTTACCAAAAAGGATTTTTATTTAAATAATAAATTTGGAAAATACCAAAAGAATTAAATTCGGATTTTAAGTGTAATCCAAATAAAAGTCATCACAAAAGTCAACATTTTGACTTGTCATGTGTAAAAATGGGCTCCTAAGAGTCATTCAACCTTTGGGCCCTTGGTTCAGGCCCAAAATCCTCAAAAAGAGAGTCAAGACTCATTAAAAAGTCAACCAAAAATAATTTATGAAATTGGGCATAGATTAGAGTTGGACTTCAACTCTAATCCACCATTAAAATTAAAGCTTACAATTTAAATTAGTGGGCTTAGCTAATTTAATTATCTAAGTTAATTAATCTAATTCACTTAAGTTAATTAAGTAAAGAATAATTAATTAAGGCTAAAATTAATTAACCTTAAGGAAGACTAAATTTTTCACTAATTACTAATAAGGCATTAATTAAGTAATTAAGCCTTAATGATGATTAAGAATTAATTAATTATGATTAACCTTAATCAAATGAAATTAAAAAGCTTAATCCAAGATTAAGGAAGAGATTAGGATTGATTATAGTTTAGTTAATGAAGACTAATTACAATTGAGTGTTAAACCTAATCTTAATTAGTAATACCAGACAAATTAGGATAAGTGATACTATCCATAAGACATAATCATAAGTCTTAGTAAATTATATGACTCAAGTGGAAATGAATATTGATTTAAAGAAGAACATTAGTACAAATTACCTTAAAAGATTATAACCAACACACTCTTTCTACATAAGACTTGAGAAGCTTAGTGAGAGAGTGCGGTTCCAACCCAAGATGGGGTTTGGCTTCCTTGAAGGAAAGACATTGAATCGGGTCGTACCACGGGTAAGTGGTGACGTAGAATGATTCAATGGGCTTTGCCTGTAAGGACTGAGTATGCTGAGAAAGCGTTGTTTGATTTTCCTTAAAGGGAAGACATTGAATCGGGCCGTACCACAGGTAAGTGGTGACGTAGAATGATTCGATGGACTTTGCCTGTAAGGATGTGTATGCTGAGAAGCATTGTTGTGTGACATGCATCATAAAACATCGATAATGTTCAAGGTTGAAAACCTTACGACCATAATATGGCAGTGACACTTTGGTACATTGTGAAACTGGTTGGGAAGGGTGCACTGGGTTTTGCAAAGAACGCCAGCGGGTCCTCGAATGGGACGCCAGCCCTGAGGATAGTCGAGTTCCAGAAAGGACATCATGAGACGTAGGCTAGCTCCCTACTATCGAGTCCGAAGGGGTACAAGCTTAGCTATTCTGTCGCTCTCATGGTTTCGGGGTCAGTTGAGATTGTCTGGAAGGACGCATAAAAGAATTTGGCCAAAAGAAAATGAATGAGCAATGCTCCTTGTACTGATTGCTAGTACAGACTCTAACTCCTGATATGTTGTACATATATGGTCGGGTAGTTGTTGTGTGCTCTGTGGATGGTGATGTTTCCCCGGGCCCTCATGCATTAGTCATTGCATTATAGTTGCAAGGTTGCATTCAAATGAGTGTACTATGATGATATGTATGTGATTGCTTGTTGATTGATCTGTGTGGATTATCCCTGTGTATGTGCTCTAGTTTACTATATCCTACGTGTTGTGAGTTCATGTGATGTTCTCACCCTTGCTTTCTATCTTTTGTTGTCATATTCTTCTCGTTACGTCGATAGTCGGCATTGAAGATCTTCAGCATGACATCGATGAGAGTGCAGCTGCGGTGGATGCCCAGGGGTACCTGGAGGGTGACGGATATCCCTCGTAGATGCGAGTTCACTGGGAGAGTCCGCGTTATCATTACTCATCCCGGACTCCCGTTTGTACCAGAGTTGGATTTCATTGTACCTGTTATTCTCGAGTTTCCAACGCCACCTAACTTGGTGCGCTATACTACTTTTCGTCCTTCACGTCGTCGCCCCCGCTTCTTTGTCGTCGTCACGATCATCTCGGATGGCTGATATGGTCAGACCAGACTCCCCTAGGTACTCACCTTCTTCCGAGGCCTCTGATTCCCAGCCGATGCGTCCTGATGCGCAAGGCCGCTCTCTCACAAGTGAGCTAGATCTGATTTTGATTGAAGACACCTCGAAGGAGGAGGAGGCCCCTGAGGAGGATCCAGAGGAGGACCCTGAGGAGGAGCCGAAGGAGTATTCTTCTAGCGACGATCCCTCAGAGGATTTTGGGATGATTACCATCGGAGACGCTGGGAGGAGGAGCAGTAGGGTGTTCACTACTGAGACGGGAGATGATGAGTAGGACTAGTATGGTTTGAGTCTAGGTAGTAGCAGCTCTGAGCTAGCGACCTCTTCTTTTGTATTTTGTTTGAGGTCTTGATTATTTTGGCTTACTACTAGAACTCATATTTTGATGTAGATATTTGGGTGACTCGAGAGGTACACTGTTGTTATGTATGTATATATATATATATATTTTATGATGTTTCTATTTCCTTATGATGATGTTATAGCTGCGTGTATGTTGTGTATGTGTGCGAGGAAATAACCGTCTAGATATTTTCGGAAAAGGAGTTTCAGATTAAGGGAAGGATATTTCATAAATACTTAAAATGAAATTAGAGATGTAATAGGTTGACGACAACTAAATCCTTTTCAAAAAAAAATAATTCCGCATTTTTAACGTTTTAAAAACAGTAAGTTCATTGGTCACGTGTAATACATGTTATATTCTTAGTGGTAGAACTAGGGGTGTCGCATTTAGGTGGTATCAGAGCTGTTCTTTCCTTTTGGCCTCGGGTATGGTCTATAATACCCTTCCTCTCTGTGTTTACTCTATGTTGATTGTTTGTTTGTATAAATTGTTTGCCTTGTGTGAATTGTTTGCTCTTGTATTACTAGCTGTATAAGGGTAGTAATATGAGAATCTGTGTGTAGCGTTACTCATTCTTGCTTGAATGGTGAAGTTGGTTGAACGTCTCTAGAAGGGGGAGTTGAATAGAGACTTTCCGAATCTGTTCCTGCAATTCCACACTAAAATTGATAGTTGAGATGTGCTCTCAAGTTTGTTAACTTGGAGTCTCTATTAAGACAAGATGGAGTTTATCAATTTTGGTAAAGATCTTTGTCTAGACCTTAATTTAAAGTCTTATCTTGATTATCAATTCAACTGTATCTTTAGTTATCAAGTTGTATTAATTGATTCAAGATAAGCAGATATAAGAATAAGGTAAGAGACAAGAGACAGAGATCTTATCCTGGTTCACCCACTCCTTGGGCTACGTCCAGTCCCCACAACCTGTGAGATTTTCCACTATTGACAAACCAGTCAATACAAGTATTCTTAAAAACCTCTTCAGGACGTCTCACTCACACTAAGCCTAGGCACACTCCTATCTTAGCTGAGTCACAAGTATTCTTACAACCTCTTCAGGACGTACACACCTCACTCTAAGACTAGGCACACTCCTATCTTAGATGAGACAGGTTACAGATAGATGTTTGTGATAAGTCTAGCCTAAGCTCATACAAAGTATGGATATAAAAGTAAATGAGCTAGACTAGGTCTCAACTCTGGTTATAGTATTGGAATGATATTCACAGAGAGGAGATGAAAGAGACAGATGTATGATCTCAAGATGAGATGTGTCTGTGCTCAGACAGCTGGTAGATACACTTGAGATGTCTGTTGAGATGTGATAAGATGCTTAATGATTTCACGAAAGTGTAGGCAGTCTCTCTCACTTCTCAACTCTTGATAATGTCTCTTTTATATCAAGACTTGAGAAACTAGCCGTTATATGGTCGTTACAGTCCGTTGGAGGGTACAACAGTAGGCACAGTCTTTACAGTAGGTAGACAACAGCTTTTCAGTCTTTAAGGTACTGTGTCAGTGTCCTTGTGTCCTTGTTTGTCTTCATGCTGACTCTACTTGTTGTCTTCTCAGCTGAGCTTGAATTCTTGCTTCTGTTCAGAGTCTGACTTACTTTTCTTGCATCTGTGCTAAGATATCATCCTTCTACGTCTGACCTTGAGACGACGTCTCAAGCTGTTCTTGCATCTCAAGCTGAACTTGCATCTGTTCATGGCTTGCATCTCAAGCTATGCTTGAGTCTCTTTTTAGTTGTAAGTCTTCTTGCATTTTAGCTGGGTCCTCATCTGATCATGAGACAACATCTGAACATAAAAATCTTGCATCTCATGTTGTGTTGATTTTTGAAGTGTTTTCTCATAGTGTTAGTCATAAGCTTTGGTTGCACCACATATGTTCTGATTCAGATTATGTCTTAATCAGTGAAGCTCTTGTGAATTCTGATCGTGTGTGTGTTACTTTGTATCCTTGCTTTCTCAAGTGGATTAAAGGTCATTTCTATCTTTATGTATTCCTGTAACAACTTTAGATGTAGAAAGTCTTTGCCACACTTGAACACACAGTTAGTGACACAAGATGCATCTCATCTGGATATTTAAACTTACTCAGTTTGTCATATTAAAAACTTCTTTAGGGTGAGGTTGTCTCAACAATCTCCCCCTTTTTTGATGATGGCAAACTGTAAGTTATATATCTGATGAGATCAGTGAAAGAGAGATGCATGTATGATTTTACTTTCTTAAGATGTGCAAACTCTTGTTAAACAGAAGTAATGTAAGGAGAAGAGCTCCCCCTGAGTCATAGACTATTTTTCTGTTATGTTTTGTCTTAAGACTTAGTGTTTGAAATTTTGATTAAGATATTTAAGTGAACTGAACAAGGATATACTGCAATCATAGAGAGTCACTTCCATTAATCAAAAAGATAATTATAGAGGATTACATTCACAAAAGATGCCACTGCATCTCATCAAAGTTCTGTGAAGAGATGCAAACTGCATCTCTAGCTAAGCATAACTAATCCTCATAGACTAAAATTAAAAAAAAAATCCTAACACAGACTCTCATTAGATATCTAACCAACTCTCCCCCTTTTGACATTATCAAAACAAGAAAACTAGCTAAGCTAGGATGAGTGGGAAGAGGATGAGTCTGAATCAGGTCTTGATGGGCGCAACACAGTCTGAGGTATATCAGGCAGAGGAGGCAGAGTGGATAGGTGCAGATTCATCTCCTTGTGGAAATCATTTGACGCATGTATAGCTTGGAGTACTGTATCAAAGGCATCAAACAAGGCATCCTGCCTCTTTCTGTGGTGTCTCAGCTTCTTCAGAATCTTCTTCTGGTTTTGCTCAAGTCTGGCACTCAGATTTTGCTGATACTGTTGTTGTTCCTCATGCAGCTGGTTCAGAAAAGTATTAATTGAGTTGGAGAGATGTGTGGGGATGGATGGTTTAGATGAAGGTGGATCAATTGGCTTAGGCCTTGCAGCAGATGGGGCAGACTGATCGTATTTAGGCAGAGGTGAACTGTCGAATATGGTCTCAACAAAGAATTTCCCAGGAGTGGGAATTGAGGTAGGGAAGGAGTGAGTTTGTTCAGGTCTTACTGGAGAGGCTGGTTGAATGGTTGTGACTTCCACTGTCTCATGCTCAAGTTGCTGCTGCTCTGGAGCTGTCTCATGGCTTGAGGCAGTGGTATCCTTCTCCAAGCTGACCAAGGTCTCAACAACTATTTTGCTCACAGGAGAGACTTCTTCTGTGATCATTTCTGGTGGAGGAGAGTGTGGAGGTGACTGATGCTGGGGTGAGTAGACCAAGGTCTCTTCTGCATTCAGAAGCTCTTCTTCTTCAGTAACAGGTGCTTCTTTTTTAGTCATGGCCATTTCCCCTTCAAGTTGTGCTTCTTCTTCTTCATTTCTTATTGCTTCTACTTCTGCCACTTTTTCAGGCTGTGGCTTATCTTCAGCAGGAGTCTGTCCAACTTGAGTAGACGGCTGAGACTTGGACTTCTTTTCTTCTTTTTCTTCTTCTCAGTCTCTGTAGAGATGGATGGTTGAACTTTTCTTTTCTTTTCTTTGACAGGGATCTCAGATCCTTCTTGAGATCCCTCAATAGCTTCCTTTGAGGCCTTTTTCTTCTTTTCCTTTTTGGCTTCAGACATCTTGGAAGAAGGAGAAGCCTGTGTTGTGGTAGGTACAGCAGGAGTGGAGTCAGTTAAGGGAAAAGTGGGGGAAGGAATAGATTTACCATCTAGACCAAGAGACTTGAGATTCTTGTTGCCAATATATCCAGGTCTCTCTTCAGACTTCTCACAGCTGCTGAAGTCAACTTTGAAATGCTTCATGATGATGGTGGTGAGCATCCCAAATGGAAGAGAGGCATTGATCTTAGAGTTGTGGAAGGCATGCTCCACGTGCCTTAGGATGAGGAATGGAAGGTTGAGAGGAATCCCATGCTTGAGATGGTACATCACCATCAGGTCTTGGTGATAAACTTTGTTGAAGGTGCCAGCTCTTGGCATGATGCACTTGGCCACCAAGTGAAACAGAAATTTTCCAAATGGGTTAAGAGATGAGGCAGCATCTGTGATGAGTCCACCCTTTGAAGAGGGAGGTACCAACATTGGCTGAAGGAATTCCAATGTTATCCCACCAATGCTCCTCATGGTACAACCTATTTCTAGTCACAGGTGTTTGAGTGATGGCTCCTAGGGTCTCTTCAGTCAGCTCAATGTGGATTCCTTTTGATGTCAGAGATGATGTGGGGCTGTTCCTCTAAAGATCCCTTAGCTTTGTAACAAGAAGCATAGAAGGCTCTGGTCATCTTGGGGAAGACATAATCTGTCATGGTCAGATAGTCTTGCCATCCCTGTTTCTTCAGATAAGGACTCAGGTCCCTCCCTTCATCTTTCAACTCTTGGGTAGAGATGACTCTTCCCACTATAATCTTCTTCTCAGAGAATCTCTTGGTATATTTTTCTTCAACCTCACTATTAGAGAAGAGGCCAGATTGAAATGAAATTTTCTTTCCCTCTGGAACCTTCTCTTTTCCTTTCTTTGAAGATTCGGCTTGAGTTAGGTCAATATGGATAGGGGATCTTGGTGCTGAAGTCTGGGCGACTTGGCAAGCAATTCTTTGGGATTTCATGCGAGGAGGTAAGGGAGTGCTTCTCTTGGAGGATGTGGATTTTGAGGATGGTGAAGTCTGTGTAGGTTGAGTGGTTTGAGACGGCTCTGTTTCAGTGCTGGGTTGTGGAGATGGAGAACAAGACAGGGTCTCTTGGCTGGAGTGAATGCTCAAGGATTTTGATTGCTCAGAGGAAGACATTTTTGTCTGGAGAAAAAGGAGGATGATGATTTATCAGAGTAAGGAAGTTTCAAGGCTGTGAACTTGATTCGCATTTGAGAGAAGAGGAGAGAGCAGGAAGTGAGTTTGGAGTGAGAGATGAGACTTAAATAGTCTTCAGACAAGAGAGGAAAGAGAGAGAGAGACGTAATAACTACTCGTTAGTGGGGAGTTATTATGGAAGTTGTGGGAGGTTGGCTATTCTTTTTATAGGCTAACGACTAGTTTGCCAGGTAGGTGGGCAGTTACTAACCGTTGAGCAACGACTCAATCCTTTAGTTTTGGTACATGGAAACGTCTCAATAATTTCATGAGACGTTGGTTTGAGATGAATCATGAGACACGTCTGGTGACAGATGCGTCTGAACCCACGTCTCTTTACAGACGACACTTGAGTCTCATCTCTGGTGAGACTTTAATCATATAGCCCATAGTAGAGCTGGTCTCAACTAACTATTTTTATTCAAGAGAACACATATTTAGCAATTTTAGATTCTCATTGAATCTTTCTTCAACTAAAGGCTTTATAAAGATGTCAGCTAGCTGATTTTTAGTATCTACAAAGATTAGTTCAATGTTTCCTTTTTGCACATGATCTCTTATAAAATGATGTTTGATATCAATGTGTTTGGACCTAGAATGATGTACAGGGTTCTTAGCAAGATTTATGGCACTAGTATTGTCACAATAAATAGGAATTTTAGAGTACCTACTTCATAATCTTGCAATTGAGATTTGATCCACAGAACTTGAGTGCAGCATGCAGCTGCTGAGACATACTCAACCTCTGTTGTAGATAAGGCAATAGTCTTTTGCTTTTTACATGACCAGGAGATAAGGCACTTTCGTAGGAATTGACAAGATCCACTGGTGCTCTTTCTGTCTATCTTATCTCCAGCAAAGTCAGCATCACTATAACCTATGAGATCAAAATTCTTTCCCTTCTCATACCATAGGCCAAGATTAGTGGTTCCAATCAAATATCTAAATATTCTTTTTATAGCAGTGAGATGAGATTCTTTGGGATTAGATTGGTATCTTGCACATATTCCTACAGCAAACTGAATATCTGGTCTGCTGGCAGTTAAATACGTAAGGGAACCAATCATAACTGTACAGTTTGTCTGATACTGCTTTTCCATCTTCATCTTGATCAAATCTGAGTTGAGGGGTGCATAGGAGTTTTCATTGGTCTTGCCTCACTCATTTTGAACTTGCTGAGAAGATCTCTTGTGTATTTTTCTTGACTAATGAATATCCCATCAATTAATTGTTTGATTTGGAGCCCCAAGAAAAATCTCAGCTCACCCATCATACTCATCTCAAACTCTCCCTGAATGAGACTTGAGAACTCTTGACATAATGATTCATTAATTGATCCAAAGATAATGTCATCAACATAAATTTGAACAATTAATAAATCTTTGCTAATTTCTTTCTTAAATAAAGTAGTATCAATCTTAACCCTTATAAAATCATTTTTAATTAAAAATGAGCTTAACCTGTCATACCAAGCTCTTGGAGCTTGCTTGAGACCATATAGAGCTTTGGATAGCTTAAGCACATGTTCTGGATGGTCAGGGTCTTCAAACCCAGGGGGCTTCCTTACATAGACTTCTTCCTCTATGACCCCATTTAGGAATGCACTTTCTAGATCCATTTGATATAATTTGAAGTTTTTGAAGGCTGCAAAGGCTAGTAGGATCCTGATAGCTTCAAGTCTTGCCACTGGTGCAAATGTCTCATCATAATCTATTCCTTCTTGTTGATTAAACCCTTGAGCCACCAATCTGGCTTTGTTTCTCATTACTTGACCTTTCTCATTTAGCTTATTTTTGAAGACCCATCTAGTTCCAATTATGGTTTGATGAGATGGTGGAGGAACCAGATTCCAGACCTTGCTTTTCTCAAACTGATTTAATTCATCTTCCATGGCCTTAATCCAGGATTCATCATTTAAGGCTTCATGTATGTCTTTTGGCTCTATGTCAGATAGAAGAGCCATTAGATTCTCTGTGTCTCTGAAGGAAGATCTGGTTCTGACTCTGTCTGAAGTTTCTCCAAGTATCTGATCTCTTGGATGAGATCTTACCAGTCTCCAGCTTCTGGGTAGTTGAGATGCATGTTCATTTTGTATCTCAACATTCTCTTGTCTTGTTTCTTGAGACCTGGTTTGATTATCTGATTTATCTCTTCTTAAGGATTATGAGAGGGTTCAGATTGGCTACTTCTGAGAGGTACTCCTTCAGACTGAGCTTCTCTCCTGTGTTCAGACAGAGGTGACCTCATCATCTTTTCTTCAGGTGAGAGTCTCTCTTCAGCTTCATGAGTTTAGATCTTTAGATCTTTTATCAGTCCTTCTATCTCCTCATCAACTTCTTTCTGAGTATTTCCCTGAACTTCATTGAATACTACATGCATAGATTCTTCAGTAGTTTTGGTTCTTAGATTATATACTCTGTAAGCTTTGGAGGTTAGTGAATATCCTAGGAAAATTCCTTTATCTGATTTGGTTTGAAATTTTCCTAGTTGGTCTTTTGTATTTAAAATATAGCAATCACATCCAAATATATGAAAATATGAAACTAAAGGCTTCCTACCTTTCCATAGCTCATATGGAGTTTTATTTAAGAACTTTCTTATAGTGACTCTGTTTAAAATATAGCAAGAAGTATTGACAGCTTCTGCCCAGAAGTACATTTCAATTCCAGAGTCACATAACAAAGTTCTAGCCATTTCTTGAAGACTTCTATTTTCCTCTCAACTACACCATTCTGTTGAGGAGTCCTTAGACAAGAGAAGTTATGAGTTATGCCATTTTTATCAAAGAATTTTCTAAACTTAACATTCTCAAATTCTCCTCCATGGTCACTCCTAACAGATCCAATTCTGTATCCTTTCTCAGATTGAATCCTTTTACAAAAGGTTTTGAAGGAATCATATGATTCATCTTTCTGAGATAGAAACAGAACCCAGGTGAATCGTGAGAAATCATCCACAATGACAAAAACATATTTTTTACCACTGAGACTCACTGTCTTAGTTGGTCCAAATAGGTCAATGTGGAAGATCTCAAGTGGCCTAGTAGTTGAGACATAGTTCTTGGGTTTGAAGCTTGATTTGTTGTGCTTGCTTTTTATACAAGGATCACACTTCAAGTCTTTGTCAAATTTTACCTTAGGTAATCCTTTGACAAGAGACTGACTAGCAAGCTGACTCATAGTTCTCATGTTAATATGTCCAACCCTTTTGTGCCAAAGCCATCTCTCATGATCATGAGACATGAGACAGGTGAGATCTGACAGACCCTCTAGTGAGACTGAGTAAAGATTTTTCTTTCTTGTTCCAGAGAAAATGATTTTTCCAGTTTTGGAGTCTATGATCTCACAAAAGGTAGGCTGGAAATTAACATGATAACCATTGTCACATAACTGACTGATACTCAGCAAATTATGTTTCAAACCTTCAACAAAGTATACATTTTCAATCTGAGCTGAATTAGCCTTACCAATTTTACCTATGCCCTTGATTTGGGCTTTGCTGTTGTCTCTAAAAGAGACAACTCCAACAGTCTTTCCTCAAGTGACAGGAACTTGCTTTTGTCTCCTGTCATGTGCCTTGAACATCCACTGTCCAGCACCCATTCTTTCATGGTCTTTGCTGCTGCCAAGCACATCTGTTACAACAAGAGATTTAGCTTTAGGTACCCACTTGTATTTGGGTCCTGCATGGTTAGTTACCTTTCTCTCAGATGCTACTTGTCTCATGTAACAATTTGTGGCTTTATGACCATATTTACTACAACAAGAACATCTTTCTTTTTCTTTTTTCTTGCAGGAATGAAGAAATCTTTATACCAAACTTCATTTGATGATCTCTCATAACCAAGCCCAGCTTTATCAAAAATGCCCTTTTGAGATCCAATGAGTCTCTCAAGGTTTTTTGTTCCATTTACAAATTTTTCTAGGTCATTTATGAGAGTTCTGTTCTGCAGTTTAAGCTGCTGATTTTCTTCTTGTAGCCTTTTTTGATCTTGCCCATTGAGAGCTTGAGTCTTAGCTTTTACTTGTTCAGACAGTTTCATGTGAGACAACATGAGACTACTGTTTTTATGATTTAAATCTTCATTTTATTTTTCAAGAAATTTGATTTTCTCAAGAGCTGTATTCAAATCTGATTTAAGTAATGAGCTCTTAGAGGCAAGAAGATTTGAATCATACAGAAGATTCTCAAAAGCAGACTTAAGTTCATCAACAGAATATTTAGAGTCAGATTCATTACCTCTTCATCTGATGAGTCTCCTTTTGCCATGAGACATAGGTTAGCTGACTGTCCATCTTGACTTTCCTCTTCATTTATGTCATCCCAGGTGGCCATCATTGCCTTCTTCCTAGGACTTTTCTTCATTTCTTTTCTGAGTTGAGGACATTCAGACCTAATATGCCCAGGCTTCTTGCATTCAAAGTAGATAAATTGTCCTTTCTTGTCAGATTTTATTTCTCCTCTCCTTGAGGGAAAATTCTTTCTTCCAGTCCCTTTGGCTCTCCACATGCGTCTGATCTTCCTTGAGATGTAGGCTAGCTCATCATCCATTTCACTATCATCTTCCTCTTCCTCATCTTCTTCTGTTTCAGAATCTTGAGATGAGTTGAGTGAGGTTTGTTGAGAATAGCTTATCTTTTTTCCTTTTGAGTTACTGGAAGCTGCTTTCAGTGCTATAGACTCGGGTCGTCTGATGAGATCTTCTTCCATCAACTCTTGCTCATGTACCTTCAGAGATCCAAGAAGTTCATCTAGTCTGAGAGTACTCAAATCTTTATCTTCCTGGATGGCTGTTACCTTTGGTCTCCAAGGTTTGGGCAGACTTCTCAGAATTTTTCTTACCATATCCTAATTTGAGTATGTTCTTCCTAGTGATTTCAGGTCATTTGTTATGACACTGAATCTCCTCACCATGTCTTCAATGCCTTCATCTTCATTCATCTTGAAGAGCTCATACTGTCTGACCAGTATGTTGATCTTGGCTTCTTTAACTTGATTTGTCCCTTCATGTTCAACTTCAAGAGCATCCCATATTTCTTTAGCTGAGACACACCCAGCTACCTTGTCATATTCACTTCTGCTTAAGGCACGAGTGAGAAGGTATTTAGCTCTTGAGTTGAGTACATATCTTGCCTTCTCAGCATCTGTCCACTGTTCTCTGGGTTTAGCTGCCCTAAGTCCAAGGTCATCTGTGGTGTATGGAACATAAGGGCCTATTTCAATGATCTCCCAAAGATCAACATGCTGAGATTCAATGAACAGTCTCATCCTGTCTTTCCAGTTATAATAATCAGTTCCAACAAAGGCAGGAGGTCTGTTTGTTGAAGCTCCTTCAGGAATGAACAAACTTGTACTTGGACCAGCCATTGATTTTTTTCTTCTTCACACAGAGGTGTGCTCAACCCCTAGAGGTCGAGCTCTGATACCAACTGAAGTTGGCTGAACGTCTCTAGAAGGGGGGTTGAATAGAGACTTTCCGAATCTGTTCCTGCAATTCCACGCTAAAATTGATAGTTGAGATGTGCTCTCAAGTTTGTTAACTTGGAGTCTCTGTTAAGACAAGATGGAGTTTATCAATTTTGGTAAAGATCTTTGTCTAGACCTTAATTTAAAGTCTTATCTTGATTATCAATTCAACTGTATCTTTAGTTATCAAGCTGTATTAATTGATTCAAGATAAGTAGATATAAGAATAAGGTAAGAGACAAGAGACAAAGATCTTATCCTGGTTCACCAACTCCTTGGGCTACGTCCAGTCCCCACAACCTGTGAGATTTTCCACTATTGACAAACCAATCAATACAAGTATTCTTACAGCCTCTTCAGGACGTACACACCTCACTCTAAGACTAGGAACACTCCTATCTTAGATGAGAAAGGTTACAAATAGATGTTTGTGATAAGTCTAGCCTAAGCTCATACAAAGTATGGATATAAAAGTAAATGAGCTAGACTAGGTCTCAACTCTGGTTACAGTATTGGAATGATATTCACAGAGAGGAGATGAAAGAGACAGATGTATGATCTCAAGATGAGATGTGTCTGTGCTCAGACAGCTGGTAGATACACTTGAGATGTCTGTTGAGATGTGATAAGATGCTTAATGATTTCACGGAAGTGTAGGCAGTCTCTCACACTTCTCAGCTCTTGATAATATCTCTTTTATATCAAGACTTGAGAAACTAGCCGTTATATGGCCGTTACAGTCCGTTGAAGGGTACAGCAGTAGGCACAGTCTTTACACGTCCAGAAGGAACAACTCAAATGTAGCTGAGGATATCTTTGATGAAGAAGCATCATCTGACAATGATGATGAATTAGCCTTCATTTCCAGAAAAATATATGATCAAAAGAAAGGGAAAAGGCAGAAAGTTCTTCAATTTCAAGAAAGAAGGACAAAAATTTGATGGATCAAAAAATCAAATTATTTGCTATGAATGCAACAAGCCAGGACACATCAAGGCAGAGTGTCCTCAATTAAAGAAGGATCCAAAATATCTCCAGAAGAAGAAAGCCATGATGGCTACTTGGGATGATTCAGACGGTTCCTCAGAAGAAGATTTTGGAGAAGAAGCAGCCAACCTGTGTCTCATGGCTGGAAGTGAGGATGATGAAGACAGTGAGGTAATTACCTATAATCCTACTGCATATAGGGAATTAGAAGACGCATTTGAGAACTTATTATCCGACTCACACACACTAGCACAAAAACGTGCACTTCTTAAGGAACAATTAGTCAAAACTAAAGAAGAAAATGAAAAGCTTAAGAAAGATAATAATAGGTTAATCAAAAAAAATCAATGTCTTCAACAATCTCACTTCAAATTATCAGAACAAGTAAAATTGATTAATAACAGTACTGCAGAAGATGAAAAATCTGCAGCACTACAGAAGGAAAACCATCTTCTGCGGAAGAAAATTGATGAACTGTAAAATGATTTGAGTAAGTTTGTAAACAACACACACAATTTAAATAAATTAATAGGAAATGGAAGGGAAGTTTTTGATAAAAGGGGATTAGGATATAACCAAGGTTAATTCTCAAAGAATCATAAAACTGTTTTCATCCCTGCCAAAAGGAAACCTCCAAATTGTTCATGGTGTAACAGATCTGGACACAATCACCAAAACTGTTACAGAAGGAAAAGGAGCTTCAGAAGAAAGGTATCTAACCACTCAGGACCCAAGAAGATTTGGGAACCTAAAGCTTTGCTATCTTCTGATGTAGGAACTAGTAAAAAACTCCAAGAAGAAATAGCAATTTGCTGCCATTTGATGCTAAGAACTTAGTGGCATAGGAATCTGATGTGTTTTTTTTTTTTTTTTGAAAATTGTTGTAATCATTTTGCTGCTGCTGTTATGATCCTTGATAAACTTTGATGAATGTTTTTTATGATGATATGCAATTTGCTGCCATTTGATGCTAAATTATTTCTGCGAAATTATTTCTGCTGCAAGTCTATTATATCATGCTTAATTACAACAATTATAATTTATGACACATTCAGCAATTAAAACTTGACTCCTTAAAAAAACTGCAAGGATTAAGGGGGAGTTTTCATAATAAAATCAGAATTATTTAAGTAATTTTTTAAAAGGTTGTCATCATCAAAAAGGGGGAGATTGTAAGGTCCAAGAATCCTCCCACTATGGTTTTAATTATGACAACCCATCAAATATCACTTAACATAATTTTGATTCTTAAGGGACTAATTATTTCACTTGAGAATATGTCCAGAAGATTCAGGGAAATTATTTCAGAAGATGAAAGTTCAAGAGATGGAACTATGTATGAGTACTTCAAGTTTCTAAGAATGACAAAACTGTGAATGAAAGCAAAAAGATGTTAACTCAATCAAAAAGAATCTTCTATTAAATTAACCAATCCTCCAGAAGGAGTAATCAGCCGCCCTACAAAAAGAGACATCACTTTGGAAGGAAGATTCATTGATTCATCAAGCAAAAGAAGCTTTCCCATGGTTTTTGAAAGATCAAAATTAATCAGATGAAGTACTGAAATATCTCAGAATACTTAAGATACATCTGGAGAAGAAACAAAGCATCTCTACAGAAGAATGCATCCTGCAGAAGATACAATCTCCTTCTTTTCTTTTAAAAGAATATTCATGATAGTAGCTGAGTTGAAAATACTTGAAATACATCTATAACCACTCAGAGATAACTCTCAGCATTTTCATAGAAGAAGGAGTCACAGAATGAACAATAATTGTATTCTGCAGAAGATAAGTCTGCAGAAGATGGAATCCAGTCAAACTGACAGCTGTACCTGCAAGAGGCAGCAGTTGTTTGATAGTAACAGCTCATGAATGACAGCTGGAAATGCATGGAGCCTTCCTAACGGCTAGTTGCTCATCATCCCTATAAAAGGAGGCGCTCTCCTCTCATTTGAAGGCACCTTACTTCAGAAGAAACATAAAATTCCGCAGTTTCACTTCTCCTATCTTCTGGAAATTTTCTCTCTCCTTCATTTCTGTGATTTATGGTCTGAAAAAGACTTGGAGAGAGTCTTGGCTCATCATTTTGCTCCTGATGTGCAAAGATTGTATTGATTTGAGCCTTGTATATTCTTATTCTTTCTCATTTTCATTGTAAGAGTCTCAAGAGAGGTGTGGAGGTGCATATCCTTCTTCTGAGCAGCAAGGGAAAGAGTTTTCAGTGAGGTTTACTGAGATTTGGTGATCTCAGTTGGTTTACAGAATCTGTAGAAGGTACTTGCAGTATTTTGAGGATTGAATCTTCTGTAGAAGGTTCTGCGGTAAGTATTCAGTGGAAAATCTGAGTTTGTTAGGTTGTTGTTAGCCTGAAGAGGCAGGTAAAGAATACTAGTGGTAAGGTTACCCAAGAAGATTGTAATTTGATTATAAGAGTGAGAAAATCCTACAGGTGTAGGGACTGGACGTAGCCTCAGGTTGGAAGAGGTGAACTAGTATAAAATTTCTATGTGCAATCTTCTTTACTCACTCTTCACTATTATTTATCACTACCATAACATATAACTAAATATACACACTTATATATGGTCTACAAAATTAAATTTAACTAACCATTTCCTTCTATGAGTTGATTTCTTTATACTAAGCCAAGGCAAATCCTTGAGCAGAAAAAGTATACAAAGAAATTGCAGAAATTTTATTCAATCAAAATTCAACCCCCCTTCTTGTGATTGAAGCCACAAGAAGAGGGAAGAGATGGACAATATAAATAGAGAGATGCACACTGAGATTTATATTGGTTCACCCACAACCTTGGGCTACGTCTAGTCCTCACAACTCGTGAGATTTCCACTATTGACAACCCGTCAATTACAAGTATTCTTACAGCCTCTTCAGGACGTCCCTCACATCAAGCATAGGCACTCCTACCTTGGTTGAGCCACAAGTATTCTTTGTTCTCAACTGCCTCTTCAGGAAACTCATGCAGTATTCTTTGTTTTAAACAGCCTCTCCAGGCAACGTATGCAGTATTCTTTGTTTTCAACTGCCTCTCCAGGCAACTCAGTGAGTATTCTTGTTACAGTGCCTCTCCAGGCTTTACAAACGCTCACACTAAGCTGAGGCACCTCCTGACATAGTTGAGACTTGGTGATATGAGATGAGATGGGATTGATCTAGCTTTGTCTACATACAAATTATGGATAAACTGTGAACTCAGCTAGGTATCACGCTCTAAATCACTCAAAGAGTGTATACAAATCAGTACAAAACAAAAGTTAAACCTACTACATGATATTGGCTAAGATAGCTTAGGTAGGTAGGTTGAGATTCACTTGAGATCAGCTAGGTATCACGCTCTAAATCACTCAAAGAGTGTATATAAATCAGTACAAAACAAGAGTTAAACCTACTACATGATATTGGCTAAGATAGCTTAGGTAGGTAGGTTGAGATTCACTTGAGACTTAGATTTTTCTGGTTGTGCAGCAGCATCTCTGCTGAGTCTCACTGTGTCTCTCGCACGTCTCACCATAATGAGACTTTCTTCCATAGTCTTAAAAAAACTTGCCGTTAGAAGAGAGAGGGAGCTTTTCACTTTTCTGACATGAGATAGGTGCTTTTCTGATGCTGTCTCTGCTGTGACAGTGTACTTGCATTGACTTGCTTTTGCTGCTGAGACTCTGTCTGCATCTCAAGTCTGAGTCTGATGTCTGCATCTCAAGTCTGAGTCTCATGCTTGCATCTGATCTCTGTGTCTCATGTCTGAGTCTCATGTCTGCATCTGATCTCTGCGTCTCAAGTCTGAGTCTCATATCTGCATCTGATCTCTGCGTCTGAACTTGAGACTGCGTTTGATCTTCAGACCATATCAAGTCTGATTCTGCATCTCAAGTGAGTCTGCATCTCAAGTCTGACTTTGATTATCATCTTTGCTCAACTTCATATTTTAAAGTGCTTCTTTGTCATGCTTGGACTGAGTATGATCTTACAATGAATTTAGGCCTGTCTCAATCTGACTTTACAGTTTGACCTTGTCTCAAGCTGACTTTAAATCTCTTCTTTATTTAGCATCTTCTATTCTGATCTTATCTCTTGATTCTGAAGCTAAGTTAGAGTCTCATCTCTTGGCACATCTTGCATCTGACTTTTGATCCTTCCTTTTAAGTTTGTACATGAGTCTCTTCTTCGAGCATTTGTCTCAAGCTGATTCTTAGACTGAGTCTGCATCTGAACATGAGATAGCATATGTGCTTGAGTCTGCATCTGATCTTAAGTCTGCGTCTCAAGAGTGTTATTTTTAGATTGCAAGTCTCCTTAGCATCTCAGCTTGTCCTAACACATTAGAAAATTATCCTCAATATGAGAAGCTAAACTCTACAAACACTTGAGCACACTGTTAGTAGAAACAAGACATCTCAGATATTTATCTTTTATATTTCCGCTTATCTTGAGTTTCAATCTTAGTCTTCTTGATGAAACTTAGTTCACTGTTTGAGCTCATCTTGACTTGACTTGATGATTGGTGTCTTTAGTAGAGACCCATTCTGATGTGCACCTCTCTTAACTTAGGCTATCTTCTATTCTAAGCTTCTGAAGACATTCTGATAAAGGATATGTCTTGAGGCCTTCTTCTGAAATTACCTTCAGCATATAGAATATTTTAAGCTTTACCCATACTCCAAAAATGATTCTGAAGTCTGATGCTTCTTAACATAGGATTCTGATCTTTCAGAATCTCAGGAAAGACTTGCATTGATTGCTCAAACTCAGGCTGACCTTTTTCTTCATTTTTAGTCTAAGGATTACTACCAGTCTCAATCTATGGTTGCCTCTCAATCTCAGTCTGAGCTTGGTCGTTGTTGATCTTTCTGAGTTCTTCATGAGAATCCTTTCTTTCTTAAGATCTCACATACAAAATATCAGTAACTTCAAGAACATAAAACATTAAGTTTGATCAAAAGGTTTGTTGTCATTAAAACCAAATCTCAGAGGGTTTTTGCGCTAACAATCTCCCCCTTTTTGGTGATGACAAACCTATTTGAACAAAATTAAGTTTTCATGTATAATAGCATATAAGGGATGATGAGAGTCTATATATTTTTTATAGTATGATCCACTCAATTGAACTCCCCCTGAATTCATGCCTATCAATGCAAACAATAATATCATAACATGATTCAGAAATTATGCTATTATGCACATGGAGATTACTTTCCTATTTCTCCCCCTTTTGACATCAACAAAAAGATGGGGAAGATAAATATATTAAATTCACAGCAGCAAATTCTTAACTTCTCCTCTATAAAAATCTGTCAAATAATCACCTCATATGGAATTTCATCTGTACTAATGGCATCAAAGACATGATTTACACTTATCAAGCATATGGGTGATCTCAACAGAGGGTTTTGAGAAAGTGTGCATTGATATTCTTGATTTCCCAAGAACAATATGATACAACAATAGATCACACATATGGTTATAACAATGATCCCAAGAGTTCCAGATAAACCAATAAGATATGGAGAGGGATAAATGCTCCAACAAGAATAGTAGAAGAATCAAAGACTAAGTTTAAGAAGGAGAGAAAAGAGTAAGTTGCTTATGATTCCAGAATTTTCTTAAACTTTTCTTTGCTCTTCGTTCTTAATTTAAAATTCAAGAGAGTTATCATCCCATTCTCTTTTTATTTTAACATTTCCTCTCCAAAAGAATAAAGAGTGATTTCTAGAGTTATAGAGGAAAGAGGTAGATGGATTCATCAAATTCCATAAAGGATCACTACCTAACTGAGTCAATATGCACACAATTACCTCTTTAGCAAACAATTTGACTAACTCCCCCTCAAAATGAGATGGTTCTGCAAAGTTGCTGGTTTAGCAACTTTTCAATGGCTTATGCATAAATTTTTTAACTTTTAGAAAGATCATTTGAATAGGGGATGCAGTTAGAATGGAACAATAGAAGACAAAATTCAACCTTAAAACAGAACAATGATTTATTCTATTTGCATACTTGATTAGATAATAAGAATTCATTTGATGCATATTCAAGTAGCAAGAAAACATTCAACACAAAGATTGAATCAGCTACTCCCCCTAAATATGTTACTCACCTTGAATTTTATGCCCATAGTGAGTTAAATTTGTAGAACATGGATAGAGGCATAAAAGGTCAAGATTATAGACCTTGGACAGTAGAGAACACATAACATAAATATGATTTGCTGATAAGTTCATAATTATTGAAAAACTATTCTGTGAGAATTTCAAATTTCAAAGGTTGTGATATTTCATGTCAAGTTCCTTTCATACTCATTGATTCACCCAATATTCTCAATCATAATATGCACATCAATTTGATTTAACAATTTACATTTGATATACCATAGTCTATCTCAGATTTGGAAATCAAGGGAGCTTTGACAAAGATCTCACTTTTAATAGATCAAGTTTCACTACTTTTCTATCACATAGCCTTAATCATTGAACAAGTACTGCTCCCATCATAGGTTGATCTAGAAATTTATGTTCTATCACAATAAATCACATCATGACAACTTTCCAATGCCACAAAAATAAACTCATTTGGATTGGTACAATTAAAGATATCTAAACTTGAAGTTTCTGCACCAAACCAGAAAACATCCATTGACTTAGCTACTTTAATCTGAGTTTGTGAGATATTTCCAATTCATAAAAATATGAGATTTCAACACAATGAACTAGACATCACAAGCTTTATAATGATATAAAAGTTATTCCATTTGGAGTTTTCTATCATGGACACGAGTGATTAAAGTTGGTTGTTCTATAATGGAGTGCTTACTGTGACAGATCTGGTTTTTCAATCAGTGTGATCAAACTATGCAACCAAAAATAGTGAAAATTAATATTATTAAACCTTTGAACAACATCTTTCAAATCCAACAAGTTTCATTTGAAAAGGATTTTCCTAGCTCCAGATATAAGCATTCAAAACAGATGTGTTCAGATTTCATCACATGAGAGATCAGTTCACTTGAAGTGTTTGCTGGGAATTATGCAAATGATGAAAAATTATAAAAATTTCCATTTAAATACTTTTATTAGTTGGCTTTCACACAAACTTGGTTTCACTCAAAAATCATTTCTCTAGATCTAGTTATGATCTATTTAAGTGAACAGGTTTATATCAGACTTTCTATCAGTGAAGTTGTGTTCTCGAATTTACTGGCACTTTTGTGGTGAGTATAAAATCTTCAAAATTTCCAGTTTTATATTCACATAAATTTTCTTTCACAAAAAATTTGTTTCACTGAAAAAGCATTTCTATAACTTCAGTTATGATCCTTTTAAGTGAACATGTTTATATTGAAGCTTACAACACTGCAATTGGGTTCACATATTTACTGGCACTTCTGTGATTAATATGAAAATCTCAAATTTTCCAGTTTCATTTTATTTTAAATTATCTTTCAAATAAAATTGGTTTCACATAAAAATAGTATCTACAACTCCAGTTATGATAATTTTAAGTAAACAAGTTTCTGTGAGCATTTGTAAAACTGCAGCCGTGTTAGAAAATTTTCTGGCACTTTTATGTTTAGTGTAATAGCTTCAAACTTTCCAGTTTTGCACTTTTATAAATTAGCTTTCTAACAAAACTGGTTTTATTCAAAAATCAATTTTGTAGCTCAAGTTATGATCATTTTAGTTAGGCTATATCAGAAAACATTTCTGCATATAGTGCAATAACCTCTTTGCCTTTAACTTTCACTTATTTCAGAATCCTTTTATGAGCCTTCAATTTCAGAATTTCTTTTTCATATAATTCACTTAGAAGATTGACTTGATTAAGGAAATGGAGAGCATATAGACTTAACTTGTAGAAATGTTTCTCCTAACCAATTCAATCAATTCCAAGTTCTTTTTTCTTGATTATCATGAAATTGACTCAAGGATTTTAAATTTTTCATATGATCAGCACATGTTTCATCATAGATAGACCTCAAACTTGAATACTCACATGATAAAAGATCATCACAAGCAGTTTGCAATTATATGCACTTAGTTTTCAACAGTGTAGATTCAAAAATTGTATTAGAGTCTTGAGAGAAAATCAGTCTAAACTCTAACTATTCAAACACCATAGAATCATTCAATTAAGCATCTTTGTCATTGACCACTGAATTCTAAATTTGCATAGTACCAACATACTTAAATCCTATCTTCAAAACGAGAATAGTAAGATTTATCACATATGCATCATCATGGAAGATTAGAGTTTCAAAGTACCTCGTGAAGTAATCTTCAAGTTAGCATTTGAACCTCATGACTTATGAATTTGCAGCTTGATATAGACTCAACTTCTGCATTTCCTTTTTCAGTCTTAGTCATTTCCTTGTGCTTTCTTCTTTGAGAAGATTCTTTCTCTTTTTTAATATTGTGGGAAATCACAAATCACTTGCCCTTCTGTGCAGTAGCCATTATATAAGCTAACTGTGATTCATGGATTTCCTTTTTGTGCTGTCAGAAACATAGTTGCAGCAGGAGTCTCACTTGGCTGTTCTTTCTCATATATTTCCATCTAAGTCTCAGTCTAGTCTCAACCTGAGACTCAGATGTGTCTTCCCCAAGTGCAGCCACAGATTCTGACTTCTTCTTTTATCTTTTTCATTTCTGAACATCCTTTAGACTTGGATATACTCTTTTTGAAGATTTTCCCATATATTTCTTGTTGAGATCCAAGCATTCCACTTTGTCTACAAATCTGCAAGCTTTCTCATCTCAAGTGTAGGATTAGTCTTATCAAATTATCATGCATGCTTTCTTCTACACATTGTGTAATGAGACTGCAGACTCTATAGTTACTTTATAACATGTTCAGAAAATTTTCAGATTTTAAGGATATGAATATATTAGGCACTTTCCAACAAGAAGATATCTATCATTTGATACTCCAAACTTTAGGTAAGCATATGAGACATCCAAAAATATAATTTCTCTGCTGTTTGAAATTTCAAATAAGAACAGTGATGATCAACCAGATTTTCATGCCTTTTGCAAACATGGTCTCTACAAGTCTATCATGCTTATATATTAAAACACTTACAACCATGGTGCCATTAAAACAAGTAGAGACATATAACAGAATTTATCAATGATTTGATCAAGTATGTTTTGGTCCAGGTATAGAGAGGGATAAGAGATTGATATCACCAATGGGTCTTCCTTGTATAAGCAACCTCTAAGCTTCAAGCATTTTTAGACAACATCTATTCCCTTTTCTTATTTTTGAAAAAGTCCCTTGATGCTTTTGCCTAGCTTTGGTGATCAAGGAAACTGCATATTTCTTTACCCATTGCTTATCTTTGAGAAGTTCCACTTTATGCATTCAAGAGGCTTTGATTCAAAGTCTTATATCCTATTTGACTCACTATGCCAAAAAAGGCCTTAGAGGGCGCTCCCGTGCATCCTTAAAGGGCACTCCCATGTGCACTAATAGAATCTGCTCCTATTTGGTCAATAAAACGAGGACGCTCAATGGAGCCCCCTGACAGAAGCAAAAAGAGGGCGCTCCCATGCAGCCTTAAAGGCCGCACACTGGAGCGCCCTGGTTCTTTAAAACAAGGGTGCTCCAAGGTTCTTTAAAACAAGGAGCGCCCTCCTTTCGTTTTTTTTTTCAATTTCTGTTTTACAACAAGGGCGCTCCAAGGAGCGCCCTCCTTTCTTTTTTTTCAATTTTTTGTTTTTTTAATCTACTTTAACCTGCATATTTATTTCAGTCTGATCCCAATGGCTTAATCCAAAATCATGCATATTAATTCCTTAAAATTCAAACACTTAGTCATACTATGAACAACACTGAGTAAACAACACACATATCTACTTGAAATAAGAATTCAAACTTGTCATAATATGAATAGTTTCCTATGCAAGATATAAGTGGTGAAAGTATGAAGTACCTATACAACTATATAGAAATAACCAAAACACATGACATCTCACAAGAATCAACTCAGTTTGTAAATAAGCATGCATCTCATATATATGCTTAACAACTATAAGTCTTCTAAACTAAAAATTTTTTGGCATAGTTTACTCTGTTTATTCAACATTTCCCAATTTATCAAACAACTGTACAAAATCATACCAGCATCCAGAATTCATAAGTCAAATAGTGATAAACCAGTCAAGAATGTAATATGAAAATGTGCACAAATTACAAACAGGCCTCTGGTAGAATACTATTCTGTGTTTCCTGGAATCCACTCAACCATGTTTTTTATTACAAATAAATTAAAGGAAATAAAAGATGTGAAACTATTCAAAGCATCAATAGGTTATCTACTTCAAATGAAGAATTCAAACTTGTCATACTTTGAACAGTTTCCTACGCATGCTATAAAGTATGGTGAAAGTATGAAGTACCTATCAAACTTATTCCTAAAGCATGTACATACAAATAACCTAATAATTATAGTTGAAAGAAAAAGGATAATATGATAAAGGATATACCTGATTAAAGTCAATCACCAATAAGCAGTTGTTAGATTATAAGCAGTTAGGAAACAAGACCTGAAAAAAAAAAGACAAGTCAAAAAATTAACTAGTAATAAAAATTAGTAGTCGTTAAAAATTTGAGCAGCAACCACCAAATTAACGAAAAAACAATTTTAACTCTAAACCACCAACAACTAGTCCAAAAGAGATCAATATGAGTAATATATATTTATATAACATTTCAAAATCTAATGTAATATATGACAACCTATATACTTAACACATAAATCATTATAAACTATATCCCAAACATCAAATCATTATAAACTATAATACTAATGTTCAATGTTATCTAACCTTAACAACGAATAAACAGTTCATATAGCAAAACAGGGGGTGCAGGTAGCAAAAAAATGTGCAACATAAACAAAAAGTGGTGCAGATAGCAAAAAATGTCAATGTTGGAGTTGCTTACCTTAGTAGCCTCCACGGACTGAGAGACGAAAGGGGAAGGAGAGAGTCGCGCCGCGCCGAGGGAGAGGAGAAGGGAAGAAGGGAAGGAGAAGCTCACGTACGGTTGCGCTGTAGAGGAAGAAGGAAAGGAGAAGCTCTCCCAAGCTCCCTCACGGATGAAGACGACGAACACGGAGGAGAAGGCACGAATGAAGAAGCTCGCGCATGGAGGAGAAGGGACGAAGGAGAAGGGAAAGAGGAACAAGCTTGGGCACGGAGGAGAAGGGACGAAGGAGAAGGAAGGAGCAGAAGCTTATGTAACGTCCTAATTTCTAAACTCATAAATAGTGCCCGTTGGAGACACTATTCCTGAATTTCTGAAATTATTTCGCTTCGATTTCGATATCGTCAAACAATGGCTTAGGCTATCCAACGATTTGCTTAAGCTGAAACTAATTACATACATGAATAAATCAAATACAATTAATATCTATGACTAACCCTCCATGGCTGAACATGATTCGAATACAATGAAAATTTATTAACTATCATTATCAAAACAAACTACTCCCACTAGCACTTCTTCTCCTTAAGAGTAGAGTTCCTCTCCAAAGTTCCATCCACTCCTTCACCTCAACCTGGGATTTCCCTGCACAAACTAGAGTATATCCCCGAAACGTGGGGTGAGACTACAGTCTCAGCGAGCAAAGTATGCAACATGCAGAGTGAAGAAACAATCATATGCAATGCAACACCTAGTACAATTCATAATACATACCTAACTATTCTAATCACTTGAATCAACATGTCCTTATTAACTCAATTGACATAATTTATAAATTTACCTCAACACTTAGTAACTTGACAGGATAGAAAGCTTAAACATAAAGGCACATAATCGGCATAACCCAGCCGACGGGCTGTGGCGCATACGCCCTCAACTGATCACGGCGCATACGCCCACAACATGAACACGGCGTATACGCCCACAACATGAAATCAGAGCATACTCCCACAACTGAAATCAGAGCATACTCCCACAACTGAAATCAGAGCATACTCCCACAACTGAAATCATAGCATACTCCCACATGTAATAATCAACCTTTTCAAGAAAGTCCTAACATCAATCATTCCATTCTAATGCAAACATCACAACTCCAATCAAAATAGTCATATAGAAAGGGAATTAAAGGGTTGGGGTTCATACATTGAGCATTTCGAAGGTTTCGTAACTATCGTAAGTTCGTAACTTTGACGTTCCAAGATTTTCCAAACACTTAAACATTAATTACTCAACTCAAACACAAACATCATAAATCCAATCAATTTAACCGAATAGAAAAGGAATCCAAGGGGTAGGGATCATACAACGAGCATTTCGTCAATTTCGTAATCTCGCTACTTTCGCAAATCTCGCTACCCTAAGTTTTCAATGAACAACCTAACAAAATCTACTCAATCTCATGCAAACAACATTAATCTAACCATAATACTCAAATAGAAAGGGGAATTTGAGAATAGGGTTCATACATTGGGGAAAACTCAAATCACTAGGGAGTGTGTGGGTGAACTTCACTCACCAATTCTTCAAGATCAAGGAGGAATTGATGAATAGAGATGTGCCCTTGATGTTTTCTAGCTTCAATCCCCTCCTCCAAGCCTTAATCCAAGCTTTCTCTCACTAGAATTTCATCTTTCTCTCTCTAGGGTTCGAAGGGGAGAAGAAAGACAAATTGAGTTTCTGATTTTGCACGCCTCGGGCTTATAAACTGGACAGCTGGTAATCGATTACAATAATGTTGTAATCGATTACCAGAGATAAAATTACACTAGAAAACGTTTCTGGGAATATGGTAATCGATTACAACCCTTGGTAATCGATTACCAAAAACTCAGCCCTCAGGTAATCGATTACAACCTGTGAGTAATCGATTACCTAAAAACTAGCTCTCGGGTAATCGATTACAGACCCTTTGTAATCGATTACCAGCAACCCAAAACTCTTCATTTTAACTTGAATGGAATTCTAACTTAGTTTTTATAATCCACTTTCAACCTTTAATTTCCCAACTCACTTTCCCTTAATTACCAATACATGATTATCTTATTTTTAGCTTAATGAGTTATTAAAGTTCCTAATTTTGCGGGATGTTACAAGCTTGGGCATGGAGGTGAAGGGACGAAGGAGAAAGGACGAAGGAGAATGGAGGGAGAAGGGACGCGGGATGAATGAAAGTGAAAATTAAATCTGGGTGGTCATTTTTAAGGATCAACGAGGGCGAGGGCGCTCCGGTGGAGCGCCCTGAAATAATTTTAAAAAAATAAAAAAGAGCGCTCCCGGGAGCCCCCTGTATTCCCAGAGAATTAGAAAGAAAAAATAAAGGAGGGCGCTCCTGGGAGCGCCCTCTATTCCAGAGAATTTGAAAAAAAAAAATCATGCTGGGCAAAAAAAATAAAGGAGGGCGCTCCCTGGAGCGCCCTCTATTACAGGGCAAAAATAAATATCCACCAGAAAAGAGGGCGCTCCAAAGGAGCGCCCTGTAAAAATAAATAAAAAATAAAGGAGGGCGCTCCAGGGAGCACCCTCTATTGCAGAGGAAAAAAATATATATCCACCAGAAAAGAGGGCGCTCATTGGAGCGCCCTGGAATTACAGAATTAAAAAAAAAACCTGGAACGAGGGCGCGCTAATGGGGCGCCCTCTATTTTACCTGTAAGGGCGCTCCCGCCCAAATTTTGGAGCGCCTTCATTTTAAAACGATCATTTTAGACACTGACCAACACGGGAGCACCCTAAAGACAGTGCTCTAATATCCTAAAATTGGCGTAGTGACTAGACCAAAGAGAATTTTTCTGCATAATCAAATCACTAGAGGAATATTCTGGTACCCATTTAATCTTGGGTCCAAGTGGGTTAGTAGTTAAATATTTACCATTTCAGCAACTATATGATGTTATTATCTTTATATTATTATTACAAAATAAAATGAAACTTACAAGTTGTTCCAAATGAATAACATTTTTTTTAAACTAACATTTTGGAAATGTCATTTTTAACTTGAGCGCTGTCATTTTCCAGAAAAAGTGAATAATCATTTGCAATGCTATCTAACTTTATTCAAATAATAGAAAGGAAAAGGAATATGTTTATTTACGCACTGACCTGGGCCCGTAAGTTCCTTTTTGTGCATTCACTTTCCAGGTTGGTTTCATGCATCTAGCTGCTCCTTTAAAAATTTCATGTCTTTATATGCCTTTTCTTCCATAAGTACCCATCTCCCAAATTTGTATACAACAGCTCTCTTGCAATTAACTCATTTGAGAACCATATTACCCTTTGAAGACAATATTTCTAGGAGTTCTAATGTCTTGCTGCTAAACCACAGGTTGTTCATATGATGGTGTGATGTCACTGAGCTTTGCAGCATTAATATGAACATCATCAGCCCCTGAGCCTTAAGAGCAGCTGCAGTCTCTATACCAACATTTGTCGTGTCTTGAACAACCTTTTTTCCTCTCTCAATTGCTTTGATTTGTCTCATCCATCATTTGATGACCATTTAACTATTGATTCGTCATTGAGGAAGCTAGCAAGATGTTTTCTTCTGCATAGTCTTCATTGGGTCCCTCAAATTCGCTTATTCTCAATTGTAGCATAGGAATTTAACTCTGCTTTTTCTCATTCAGAATTTTGTTGGTTTCTCTATCAAAATTACCCTCCAAAGCTTTGACTTTTCTTCTATTCACATGTAACTACCAATTACGCAGTAGCATTTATAATTCAATGCATCTTGCAAGCTCTGTATTCTGCGCAACCTTTGCATTTACCTTCCCCATGAATGGTGACATGTTTGGAGAGGGTTTGATCTTTTAGCACATCCTTTTTCACTTTTTCTGAAACTTCCATCTTGATGTTTCTTTTTCCTTCTTCTGATTCTAATTGATCCAACAAGTGCTACTTACTCACCACCACTGAAATGTTTTGACATGGCTTTTAGAGCTAGAGCTGAGTATATCATGGCAGCAATATCGTGGGCATATGGCATATTTTTGTAGTGCTTCAGCCATTCTTTTTTCTTGGATCTTTCTCCTCTTCACACGTTGGTGTGCTCAACCCCAAGAGGCCAAGCTCTGATACCAACTGAAGTTGGTTGAACGTATCTAGAAGGGGGGTTGAATAGAGACTTAAAAATATTGTACCTGAAAATTCACACTTAAATTCACGTTGAGACGTGATCTCAAGTTTGACACTTGGAGTCTCAAATAGGTTAGATGAGATGTTGTCTCAACAATAATTTTGTAATCAAGTAAAGATGATTTGTTGATAAATCAAACTTGATTATCTTTGAATAGATTTGATTTAGTTTAGTAAACAGATTTGAGATGTTAGATTAATTAGCTCATCAAATGTTAAGACCTTAAAAGAGAATGAGTGAGACTACTGATTGATCTCAAGTTGAGATGGGATCTGAGATGAGATGGGTTTGAGATGTAAGATGAGATGCAGGATGAGATGTGAGACGAGATCTCAGTTATTACAACTTAGTTTTCTCTGAATAGACTTAGTTTATTTTAACAAACAGATTTGAGACATGAGATGCGCAATATAAATAGAGAGATAGGGAGAAGAGATGCACACTGAGATTTATACTGGTTCACCCACAACCTTGGGCTACGTCCAGTCCTCACAACTCGTGAGATTTCCACTATTGACAACCCATCAATTACAAGTATTCTTACAGCCTCTACAAGACGTCCCTCACACCAAGCATAGGCACTTCTACCTTGGTTGAGCCACAAGTATTCTTTGTTCTCAACTGCCACTTTAGGCAGCTCATGTAGTATTCTTTGTTTTCAACTGCCTCTCCAGGCAACGTATGCAGTATTCTTTGTTTTCAAATGCCTCTCCAGGTAACTCAGTGAGTATTCTTGTTACAGTGCCTCTCCAGGCTTTACAAACGCTCACACTAAGCTCAGGCACCTCCTGACTTAGATGAGACTTGGTGATATGAGATGAGATGGGATTGTTCTAGCTTAGTTTACATACAAAGTATGGATAAACCGTGAGCTCAGCTAGGTATCACGCTCTAAATCACTCAAAGAGTGTATACAAATCAATACAAAACAAGAGCTAAACCTACTACATGATGTTGGCTAAGATAGCATAGGTAAGTAGGTTGAGATTCACTTGAGTCTTAGATTTTTCTGGTTGTGCAGCAGCATCTCTGCTGAGTCTCACTGTGTCTCTCGCACGTCTCACCATAATGAGACTTTCTTCTATAGTCTTCAGAAAACTAGTCGTTATACTAGCCGTTAGAAGAGAGAGAGAACTTTTCACTTTTCTGACATGAGATAGGTGCTTTTCTGATGTTGTCTCTGTTGTGACAGTGTATTTGCGTTGACTTGCTTTTGCTGCTGAGACTCTGTCTGCATCTCAAGTCTGAGTCTGATGTCTGCATCTCAAGTCTGAGTCTCATGCTTGCATCTGATCTCTGTGTCTCATGTCTGAGTCTCATGTCTGCATCTGATCTCCGCGTCTCAAGTTTGAGTCTCATATATGCATCTGATCTCTGCGTCTGAACTTGAGATTACGTCTGATCTTGAGACTGCATCTGATCTTGAGACCGTCTCAAGTCTGATTCTGCATCTCAAGTGAGTCTGCATCTCAAGTCTGACTCTAAGTCTCATCTTTGCTCAGCTTTATATTTCAAAGTTCTTCTTTGTCATTCTTGGACTGAGTATGATCTTACAATGAATTTGGGCCTGTCTCAATCTGACTTTACAGTTTGACCTTGTCTCAAGCTGACTTTTAATCTCTTCTTTGTTTAGCATCTTCTATTCTGATCTTATCTCTTGGTTCTGAAGCTAAGTTAGAGTCTCATCTCTTGGCAGATCTTGCATCTGACATTTGATCCTTCCTTTTAAGTTTGTACATGAGTCTCTTCTTTGAGCATTTGTCTCAAGCTGATTCTTAGACTGAGTCTGCATCTGAACATGAGATAGCATCTGTGCTTGAGTCTGCATCTGATCTTAAGTCTGCGTCTCAAGTGTTATTTTTAGATTGCAAGTCTGCTTAGCATCTCAGCTTGTCCTAACACATGAGAAAATTATCCTACAATATGAGAAGCTAAATTCTGCATACACTTGAGAACACTGTTAGTAGAAACAAGACATCTCAGATATTTATCTTTTATATTTCCGCTTATCTTGAGTCTCAAATCATGGTCTTCTTGATGCAACTTAGTTCACTGTTTGAGCTCATCTTGACTTGACTTGATGATTGGTGTCTTTAGTAGAGACCCATTCTGATGTGCACCTCTCTTAACTTAGGCTATCTTCTATTCTAAGCTTTTGAAGACATTCTGATAAAGGATATGTCTTGAGGCCTTCTTCTGAAATTACATTCAGCATATAGAATATTTTAAGCTTTTCCCATACTCCAAAAATGATTCTAAAGTCTGATGCTTCTTAACATAGGATTCTGATCTTTCTGATTTTTAGGAAAGACTTGCATTGATTGCTCAAACTCAGGCTGACCTTTTTCTGCATTTTTAGTCTGAGGATTACTACCAGTCTCAATCTGTGGTTGCCCTCAATCTCAGTCTGAGCTTGGTCGTGGTTGATCTTTTTGAGTTCTTCATGAGAATCCTGTCTTTCTTAAGATCTCACATACAAAATATCAGTAACATCAAGAACAGAAAACATTAAGTTTGATTAAAAGGTTTGTTGTCATTAAAACCAAATCTCAGAGGGTTTTTGCGCTAACAACCTACACTAACACTCTTTATGTTAGCTCTTATTTTATTAAGAGTATTGATAGAATAATTACGTTAGAATGTTTTATCAAAGGTTAAAGGTTATATTGTAGTATTTACAATATATAATAAAAGTACATGTAGTACACATACTTTAATAATAAGCATTATTTTTCGAAAAATGAAAAGATATTACTTTTATTTCGTGTATTGATTTATATTTTGATACAATACTTACTATCGCTATTTAATAAAAAGCTAAATAATAAATTAATGTTTAAAACAAAGAAAGTTACCATAGTGCGTACGACTTTCTCTATCATTGTCTGATCTATAAGTTTCTCACCATACCCTGTCATTAGGTTGGTGAGAGCCAACACAGTAGTGAAATAATTTGATACCTTCTTTATGCTCTACATCTACAGAAACCCACATGCTCTTCAACACATCTGTAGTAACACCTTCTTAATCTTTTGCCCAATTGTATAGAACTTATATATCGTCTCCCAAGCCTCATTTGTTGTGGTTGTACATGATATTTTCTAAAAGTATTCAGGATCCATGCATTGGTCTATCTTGAACATGGATTTGCTGTCTTTTTTCTTTCCTTCTTTATACGTTATTTTCTGTGTTTCATAGGGACCCTCACTCAAATAAACACAAACACCTCTAAGGAAAATGAAAATTTCTTTTTAATTCACTGGAAATTGTTTGAAAGCTAAATTATTAATTGCAAAAGATTGGGAAACCTAACCATGTTACATAACCATAGATTTGGTAACAAACACAAATAAGAATATCAAAATGAAATGAAAAAGCTAGAGCAAAGTTACCTCAGCAGAAAGATAGCTATGATAGCAACAAGATATGTTGAGCCTCCAACAATAAGGTGTTGGAACCACAGGAAACACTAGAAGGGGGGTTGAATAGTGTTTTAAAAGTTTATGCAAATTTTCGGAAACCCTTTTATTGACCAACTTATAATTCCAAATAAACCTTTACAGGTTTTTATGAAAAACTCTTTTTGCGAATAGTAAAGAATATCAGAGTTAAGCGTAGGCTATTGAAAATGAGTTTTTCAGAGACTTGCTGAACTTTGATGAAAACAAATGAGCTTTCTGAAATCACTTTAGATGGTTTAATGAAATCATTTTCAGAAACTTGTTTAAAACTGATTGTGATAAATAATAACTTCAAAACATAAAACAAGTTGTTCAAAAATGTTTTATACTAATATCCAAATGACTCGGTAACTTGCTGAAAACAGAGTTATTAGATAACTTCCTGAACCCACTTCAGAAGGTTCAGTAAGTACTTCTTTTCAAAATGATTTGGTTAATAAATGATGTTTTACTATCTTAATTGTAAACTCATTTTTCAAACCCTTTATTGGTTAGACTTCTCCTTTTGCCCATTGTGAGTTAGCTTCGTAGCTCCTAACACAAAGCAGAGTAGGTGTGTAGATGTAAATATTGTTCTGACATCCAACTATTTTGCTCACATATATTTCTTGAGAGTATAGTTGATACTTCAACAGGTTAGCTTTCTTCTCTCTCTCTTTTTCTTCTTCATTCTTTCTTCATAATAGGAAGTCTTTAGAAATGACAGCGTTAGACTTCACTTTTTGTCCTGTTGTGCTTTCTACTTTTCTTCTCATTTGAGGTACACGCCTCTGATAGCGTATTGCAGAGTTTGTGCAGACGTTGGTGTACAGCAACGCTGACCTATCTCTGACTTCTATTTGCTTTTCTACAATAGGTTTCTTATTTTTCGAACAATGCTTCGTAAAATAAGGAAAATAGCTTTTTGTTACTATTTCCTTTGTGGATGAAGGCATAAGACATTTAGATAATTTCTGGTCATTGGGCAGATGGTCTTTGCCTTTGTTGAGACTTCTCGACGTTGAAGATTTATCCACGTAACCAGAGAGTTCAGAGAGTCTTCATATCTTCAGAGTGTTACATGACGTGTTTGGCTTCTTCTTCTTCAGAGAGTTTGAAATGCCACGCCATCACATTCAGAGAGTATGTGTTCAGCAGGTTCAATCTTTACTACGCGCATACTTTCAGAAGGTTGGATAGCTCCAGCATAAATTAGTTCTTCTTCAATCTTGTTCAACATATTGCTTCTTTTAATCTTCTTTTGCAAATTGCTTCTTTAATTCTTCATATGGTTGCTACGTTGTTCTCTCTTGTTCTTGATGATATTTCTATGAGCATTGAGTCTAACTTTCGTATGTTGAACAATTCAGCATGTTGAATACTTCACCATGTTGAATGCTTCAATATTTTGAACTTTTCAACAGGTTGATCAATTCTTCAGATAGTTTGCTGTAAAGCTTTTCTTTCTATCCTGTTGCTTCTTCTTCTGCTCTTCCATTTCTTTTAGACTTTTTCTCTGGTTCAGTACGTTGGTTATCTTCAGAGAGTTGCTTTAATGCTTTTCTCTTTTGTTCTTTGAGATGATATTCCTTCTTGTATTATCTTGTTTCTTCATCTTTAGGTTCTTCTTCTTTCTTCTGATTTCTTCAGGGAGTTGCTTCTTCACAGTTCCGTTCTTCATTTCCTCTTGCTCAGATTTGCTTCATCTTTCATTGCATTTCTTCCTTAGTTGTCTGCTTGCTTAGCTTTCCTCTTTTTTTGCTTGTTTTCTTTCTTTGTTGTCTTCTTCTCTTCAAATAGATGCTCCAACCTATTACCTGAAACACAATACACAGAAAAATACCTTTCTCAGTAGAACCTGTTCTTATAAAGTCTAATTTGTTAATCATTAAAACCTAAGAATAATGAGTCTTAAACTTAATTTGAATACTTAAATTAATTCTGAGACTCAACATAAGGCGCTCAACATATTAACCAGACTTGACGGATCGAGCAACACGACCGATGCAAAAATAAAGATCAACTTTGGTACTCCGTGAGGCCTTCTTTGCAGCGCCAGATACCATGGCTTCGGCTCTACCAACCATTGATGAAATATCACTACTTATATGGAAATGCTAAGAAGAAAGTGAGGAGTGTGTGACGTAGCGAGGTTCTGACGATGGTGAAAAGTAAAGATGAAGTAAATATATAATGGAAGGTTAACGCAATCACGAGATCTATATATAGCAAGATTGAAGGAAATTATGCCAATTATATACATTTAACGACGTGGATCGATGATGTTAAAGTTAAAAGTTTAAGAAAATGTTTTCAAAAGTTGCTACCTACACTAACATTCTTTATGTTAGCTCTTATTTTTTTAAGAGTATTGATAGAATAATTACGTTAGAATGTTTTATCAAAGGTTAAAGGTTATATTGTTGTAATTACAATATATAATAAAAGTACATGTAGTACACATACTTTAATAATAAGCATTATTTTTGGAAATATGAAAAGATATTACTTTTATTTCGTTTATTGATTTATATTTTGATACAATACTTACTATCGCTATTTTAATAAAAAGCTAAATAAAATTTAATGTTTAAAGCAAAGAAAGTTACCATAGTGCGTACGACTTTCTCTATCACTGTCTGATCTATAAGTTTCTCACCATACCCTTTCATTATGTTGGTGAGAGCCAACACACTAGCGAAATAATTTGATACCTTCTTTATGTTCTACATCTGCAGAAATCCACATGCTCTTCAACACATCTATAGTAACACCTTCTTAATATTTTGCCCAATTGTATAGAACTTATATACCGTCTCCCAAGCCTCATTAGTTGTGGTTGTTCATGATATTTTCTAAAAGTATTCAGGATCCATGCATTGGTCTATCTTGAACATGGATTTGCTGTCTTTTTTCTTTCCTTCTTTATACGTTATTTTCTGCGTTTCATAGGGACCATCACTCAACTAAACACAAACACCTCTAAGGAAAATGAAAATTTCTTTTTAATTCACTGGAAATTGTTTGAAAGCTAAATTATTAATTGCAAAAGATTGGGAAACCTAACCATGTTATATAACCATAGATTTGGTACAAAACACGAATAAGAATATCAAAATGAAATGAGAAAGCTATAGTAAAGTTACCTCGGCAGAAAGATAGTCTATGATAGCAACAAGATATGTTGAGCCTCCAACAATAAGGCGCTCAACATATTAACCAGACTTGAGGGACCGAGCAACACGACCGATGCGGAATTGAAGATCAGCTTTGGTACTCCGTGAGGCCTTCTTTGCAGCGCCAAATACCATGGCTTCGGCTCTACCAACCATTGATGAAATATCACTACTTATATGGAAATGCTAAGAAGAAAGTGAGGAGTGTGTGACATAGCGAGGTTCTGTAACACCCGCAATTTTTCTTAGTGGTGTATAAATAGAATAAAGAAAATTTTAAAATAGTAATAATCATTTAATTATAAAGTATTTAGTAGCTTTTAATAGACAACCAAATTTATAATACCCAACCACAATTATGAGTAAATTTCTCTAGAGAGGTGTTTGAGAAAATAACCTAAGACACCTTTAGTAATTATACAGTTAAGGAAAATATAGATTTAATTATTAAAAATAGCTAAAACTCTAAGGTATCTATACCTTTATTCAAAATACTCTTAATATAATTAGTGATGAGTTTTAGAAAATTATTTAGAATTTTTCTAGCACTTCTGGGCAAAAAGATCAAAATGCCCCAATTAACAGTATAACCATAGCCAGCATATGAAAAAAAAAAAATTATTTTTTTAGAAAAATATGGAAGATATATTTTGAACCTTAAAAGATGATTTAAAATTATAATTATAATTCTATACAATCTCTGTAAATAAAACCTTAATTTTCTCTCTCTGCTTACTGTAACGCCCGCTTCTTACCGTTTTACCGCATTTCGTGTTTTATTGAATTGTTAAAATTATTTTTTATCACCAAAATTTATATTTTTGGATTTAGTATTAAATTTCCTATTTTTAGGAATTTTCTGGGAATTTTTGGGATTTTTCTGCAAAAATTGACCTTTTTGCCCTCCGGTACTCCGACCCGGGCCCAAATACTCTTGATCCGGGCCAGAAAAAAATTGCACAAACCTTATTTTCTCCTCTGAAAATTGCGCTGCACAGCATGGTGCATGTGTGCCACTTGTCCATGCCTTCCTTCACACCATTAAGTCTATATAAAGGAGAAGCTTCACTTTATGGCCATTTTTCACTTAGCCATCTTCTCCGCCTACCCATTTTCTCTCTTCTTCTTCTTCTTTCTCCCTTGCTGGCCGCGCACCACCACCCTTCTTCTCCCCAAAATTTCTTCATCTCCACCCAAATCACCAACCAAGCTTAAGTCCCATTCTTGGATTTAAGCTAAAGAAAAAAAAAATACATACTTTCTACCAAAAATCCACTTGTTGGAGGCTTGAAGGAGGAGCTTGAAGGGGCTGTTGGAGGAGGAAAAATCTGCACTCATTCCCTTGAAGATCTAAGGTAAAGGGGGGGAGAACTTGAACTCTAGTAGGCCATGTAACTAGAGTCAAGGATTTGCCCTTGAATCCTTGCTTTTTCTCTTGTTTTTCTCTTGAAAAATCAAACCTTTGAGCTTGTTTTTGAGAAAATATTTTCGGTCTTGATGAGCTGGGTTATTGTTATTGTTTGCATGTCTTTGATCTTGTTTGGATTGTTGTTGATGGTTGGGTTGTGTTGCATGCAAGCCAAGGAAGGATTTTTGTTGAAAAATCCCTCCTTTTTCCCCTTAAGCTCTCGGCCAAGAGAGGAAGAGGTGGCTGCATGTGTGCAAAAATTATTTTGATGGTTTGGATGTGATTATATGATAGATATATGTACATGCATGTGGTTGATCTTAAGTGGAAAAATTGATTTGGTGATTTATCTTGAAAATAATGATGTTTTGAGCTTGAAAATGGAGTTATGAACTTTAATGTGTGTGTAGATGATTTTGAGTGGATTAGTATGATATTTGGCATTTAGATTGTTTATTGATGAATGTGTGAAGTTTTGGTGAAGATTGGATGTTGTGAAAAATTTGAAGTTTTGGATGAACATTCAAGGTTGTTCTTGATGTTCATGAGTGTTCTTGATGAAACTCATCAAAAATGTCCTTTTGATCCTAAAAAGATCAAAAGGATGTTTAAAACATGTTTTTGGGCTAAATTGGCCCAAAAAGGACTAAAGAATAAATTTGTAACAAAAAGGACTAAATTGTAAATAAGATAAGTTTTTAAATTAAGTAATTAAATTCGGATTTTTATTTTAACTAAAATAAAAATCTATTTAAAAGTCATATTTTTATTTATTATGAATAAAAATGGGCTCTCATGGGTCCAATAACCTTTAGGCTTCTGTTTAGTCCCAAAGCCTTCAAAAAGAAAGTCAAAACTCAATTTAAAAGACAACTAAAAATAATTCATGGGCTTAGGTTTAGATTAGGGTTGAACTTCAACACTAATCTAAGTTGTGAAAATTAAACTTAGGATTAATTAGTAGACTTAACTAATTTAATCACCTAAGTTGATTAGCCTAAATTACTTAAGTTAATTAATAATTAATTAAATCTAAAGATAATTAATATTAATATAAGTGTTAATTAAGTAATTAATCTCTAACGACGGTTAAAAACTAATTAATTATAATTTAACCTTAACCAAGCATAATTAAAAACCTTAATCCAAGATTAAGGAAGAGATTAAGGGATAATTAGAAATTAATTAGGATCTTAAGTAAGGATTAAGACTTAATTAAAGAAGGAAAGATTAATTGACATTCGATTAATGAAGACTAGTTATGATTAAAGGTCAAGCCTAATCTTAATTAGTCATACAAGTGAAATTAGTATTAGTAATGCCTTTCATAAGACATATCCATAAGCCTTAGTAAATTGTAGGACTTAAATGAATATGATTATCAATAAAGCTAGCACAAACTACCTTAAAAGATTGTAACCAACACTTTCTCTCTACATAAAACTTGAGAAGCTTGGCAAGAGAGTGTGATTTGGTTTTCCTCAAAAGAAAGACCTTGAATCTACAAGGTTGCACCACAATAAAGTGGTGACGTAAAAAGATTCAATGGGTTTGTCTGAAGGACGTAATATTGTAAGTGGTTGCGGTGTGACATACATCATGTGCATCAATAATGATTAAGGTTCAAAAGCCTTACGACCTATATGGCAATACCACTCTAGTACAGTGTGAAACTGGATGGGACGGGTGCACTGGGTTTTGCAAAGAACACCAGCGGTCCAGTAAAGGAGACCAGCCCTGAGGATGAGTCAGGTCCCGGAATGGCATAAGTGGCGTAGGCTCGCCCCCTACTGTCGTGCAAACGGGGTACAGGCTTGACTATCCTGTCGCTCTCAAGTTTTCATAATCAGCGAGTTTGTCTGGAAGTCAGAAAATCGTCTTGGCCAGAGATTGAGCAATGCTCTTCGTACTATTTGCTAGTACAGACTATACTCCTGATATATTGTACATATATGGTCGAGCAGTTGCTATGTGCTCTGCTTTTGGTGTTGTTTTCCCGGGCCCTCATGCATTATATATATATGTATAGCATGGTAGCATCAGCTGCATACTTGTGATTGAGATTATGTGGATGTTTGTGAATATTTTATTGATGCTCTAGTTACTATTCCCTACTTGTTGTGAGTTCATGCGATGTTCTCACCCTTCTTTTCTATCTCTTCTTTCTATGTTCTTCTCGTCACGTTGACAGTCGGTATCGAGGACTTCCGTCATGACGTCGATGCAGGAGCGAATCAGATGGTTGCCAAGGGGCAACCGGAAGGTGACGGGAATCCCGCGCATGTGTGAGTTCTATGGGGGGGGTTTGTGTCACCATCACGCACCCCAGACTTCCTCTTGTACCTGAAAATGACTAGGTTGTGTTGAGTCTAGGTAGTACGCAGCTCTGATTTAGGAATCTCTCCTTTTGTATTCTGTTAGAGGTCTCATTTATTTTACTATCGGAACTCATGTTTTAAGGTGGTCATGTGGGTATTGGAGAGGTACATCGATGCTACTTAATATGTATGTATGATTTATGTCACACTGTTTTATGTTCTCTCAAGGTCTTTAACCATGTGTATGTTGTGTATGCGCGTAAGGTGTAATTCTTTTGACGCTTACGGAAAGATAAGTTTTTTGAAAGTGAAGGAAAGGATATTTCATAAGTACTTAAAATAAAGCTAGAGAGGTAATAGGTCAATGACACCTAAATCCTTTTCAAAAAAAAACTTCCGCATTTTTTTGACGTTCTACTTCGTTGGTCACGTGTAATGCATGTGGTACTTTTAGTGGTAACTAGGGGTATCACATTTGGTGGTATCAGAGCTGTTCTTTCCTTTTGGCCTCGGGTATGGTCTGCAATACCCTTCTCTCTGTGTTTACTCTGTGTTGAATGTTTGTTTATGTTGATTGTTTGCCTTGTGTGAATTGGTTGCTCTCATCTTACTATCTTAGTAATATGAGGATATGTGTATAGCGTTGCTTATTCTTGCTTGAATGGTTCTGCATGAAATGGAAGAAGTTGACTTGTTCTGCGAATGCAGGATTCCATGGCAGAAAGAGGCAACCCTGAGATGGGGCGATCTCCTGGGAAGGAGACAAGGTAGCATAGAATCACACCTCATAAAAGAATTAACTTAACACCCTAATTAGAATTAAGGTAGTATGAATGAACCAAGTAATCAAGCTTCTAAAACGAGTTTGCCAAGACCTCTAGGTCCTGAGATGGTACATTAGTGTAGCCAATAGTTGATTTGACTTGTGGATTTAGGTGCTGAGTGAGACATCAAAGGTCAGGATAGGATGACCACTAAGGATAAGTTCCCATTCCTTTAGATGAGTAACCTAAGGGATCGATAATGGATTCGAGGCTGTAAATTCAAGGTTAAGATGATTGATCATTGATGTTTAATTATTAAGGTTTTGAGATTTGGGGATTTATACTAATAGCTCTTGAGGATTTAGTTATTGAAAATATATATAATTTGGCAAGGCAAGTTAGAAATAATCGACGGCTTGGGGTATACTCAGGATAAATAATAATGGAGTTTAGGATAAGAATGAGAAACATATGAATTGAGAGTTGATCTTAGTAATTAAGGTATATTTGGATACCCTGTAGATGAACTTGAAGTCTAAAAGGGTTTGACTGTGGAATGAGTGTCACGATTGAAGTTTGATAGATACACTAGAGTATAATCGCTATCTCTAACGGATTGATAAAATAAGGATTTATAGAAACAAGTGGAAAACTCGATTTAAGATAAAGGATGTCGAAGTATTGAGGCCAATAGCACAAAGGTGTAGTTCTTAAGAAATTTTAGTCGGATGGTAGGATATGACTAAGAAAATGATCTGTTAGTATCAAGATTACGCAGGAAATTGAAGAAAGAGATCATGTGATGGAGAATTATATGCACGAGTACGCACTACAAGAGCTACAATGGTATGAGCTAAGTAAGGACAACACTTCCATGGGGTTAGTAGAAATAATAGATATGTCAAATAATGAGCGATTATCGTATGTGTTGATTTTGATGACTGAGAGTATACTTGATTGATGCTCCTATAGATTGAATAAGGTATGTGAATGGAATCTCATAAACAATTAAGATTGGAATTGGTAAGAATCATGACACGTTGGTTTAGTATGGTTATACCAATTTACAGGATTAGTTTGTACATTAATCTTAATGGACTTAGACTCTCAAGGAAAGGTATATAAATTAATAAATATCTAGGCAAGATTTTAAAGATTGGATTGGAATAGTACTAGATAAGTAGGTGGCGTTTCGCGTAAGGATGCCCTAGGGGACAAATACAATCTGTGGGAGTAGGATAACCATAAGGAATGATAATAATAATATTCCCAAGGATAGGTTTAAAGATAGATTGCCTCTATCTATATACCGAGACTATAGGTAATCTTACAATCTGCTTTGGACTTTACCACGGATGCTACAGGTGTCTAGTAATTCCATCTGGATTGGTTGTCATTGGTGTTCCTTTCCCTCCTCAGTAAATCCAGTTTTCTAACCTCATTTAAGCCAACTTATCCTCATTCTTTCGTGCAATGTTCTCTCCTATTTCTAGGATCCAATTGGGAGTATGGCATTCTTTGGAATAATTTTGATGGATAGGAAGTTGTATTCTAAGCTATCTAAGTGTGAGTTTTGGTTAAAGGAAGTGAATTTCCTAGGTCATGTGATCTATAGTGGACGAGTTAGCGTAGACCCAGCTAAGGTAGAAACTGAGTTACAGTGGGAAGCACCTGGGACTTTAACGGAAGTGAGAAGCTTCTTGGGGTTAGCTGGTTACTACCATAAGTTTATTGAAAATTTTTCAAGGATAGCAACTCCGTTGAACCGTTTGATTAGGAAACACCAACCTTTTGTGTGGAGCCAGTAGTATGAAGATAGTTTTCAGGAATTGAAGAAGAGGTTAACTTCTGCGCCTGCGTTAGTTTTACCTGACCCACAAGAGAGTTTTGAAGTATACTGTGATGCTTCAAAACAAGTATTAGGTTGTGTGTTAATGCAAAAAGGAAAGGTAGTGGCTTATTCCTCTAGGAAATTGTGAAAACACGAAGTGAACTACCCTACGCATGATCTAGAGTTGGAGGCAGTAGTTTTTGTCTTGAAGATTTGGAGACACCATCTGTATGGCGCTAGGTTTGAAGTTTTAGCGGTCATAAGAGTTTGAAGTATCTGTTTGACCAGAAGGAACTTAATGTGGGGCATAGGAGATGGATGGAGTTTTTGAAGAATTATGAGCTTAGTCTGCAGTACCACCCTGGGAAAGCTAATGTCGTAACTGATGCGTTAAGTCGGAAATTTTTGCATATGTCAGCAATGATGGTTAAGGAGCTAGAACTGATAGAAGAGTTTAGAGATCTTAACCTAGACGTTGAACTTGGTCCTAAGAGTGTAAGATTGGGAACATTGAGGATTTCAAATGATTTCTTGGAACAAGTTCGTGTAACACAGGAAGTGGATCAATCTTTGCAAGATTTGAGGAATCTAGTCCCTAAGAAAGGAGATTCTTAGTTTTGTAAGGAAGCTGATGGAACTGTTAGATTCAAGGGTAGGATATGTGTGCCTAGTGATAAGAAAATAAGATATCGTAAGAGGACATTGGGAATTAGAAGGAAATGTTAAGAAGAATAATTATCCAACTTTTAGGGAACCATTAAGGTCTTATATGATCTAATTAGGAGGGTAGCTCTTAAAGCTTAAGAAGATGGATTTATCCCTATTCAGCAGTAGGAACTCCGAATTTCGAGGACGAAATTTCTTAAAGGAGGGGAGAAATGTAACACCCGCAATTTTTCTTAGTGGTGTATAAATAGAATAAAGAAAATTTTAAAATAGTAATAATCATTTAATTATAAAGTATTTAGTAGCTTTTAATAGACAACCAAATTTATAATACCCAACCACAATTATGAGTAAATTTCTCTAGAGAGGTGTTTGAGAAAATAACCTAAGACACCTTTAGTAATTATACAGTTAAGGAAAATATAGATTTAATTATTAAAAATAGCTAAAAATCTAAGGTATCTATACCTTTATTCAAAATACTCTTAATATAATTAGTGATGAGTTTTAGAAAATTGTTTAGAATTTTTCTAGCACTTCTGGGCAAAAAGATCAAAATGCCCCAATTAACAGTATAACCATAGCCAGCATATGAAAAAAAAAAAAAAATTTTAGAAAAATATGGAAGATATATTTTGAACCTTAAAAGATGATTTAAAATTATAATTATAATTCTATACAATCTCTGTAAATAAAACCTTAATTTTCTCTCTCTGCTTACTGTAACGCCCGCTTCTTACCGTTTTACCGCATTTCGTGTTTTATTGAATTGTTAAAATTATTTTTTATCACCAAAATTTATATTTTTGGATTTAGTATTAAATTTCCTATTTTTAGGAATTTTCTGGGAATTTTTGGGATTTTTCTGCAAAAATTGACCTTTTTGCCCTCCGGTACTCCGACCCGGGCCCGAATACTCTTGATCCGGGCCAGAAAAAAATTGCACAAACCTTATTTTCTCCTCTGAAAATTGCGCTGCACAGCATGGTGCATGTGTGCCACTTGTCCATGCCTTCCTTCACACCATTAAGTCTATATAAAGGAGAAGCTTCACTTTATGGCCATTTTTCACTTAGCCATCTTCTCCGCCTACCCATTTTCTCTCTTCTTCTTCTTCTTTCTCCCTTGCTGGCCGCGCACCACCACCCTTCTTCTCCCCAAAATTTCTTCATCTCCACCCAAATCACCAACCAAGCTTAAGTCCCATTCTTGGATTTAAGCTAAAGAAAAAAAAAATACATACTTTCTACCAAAAATCCACTTGTTGGAGGCTTGAAGGAGGAGCTTGAAGGGGCTGTTGGAGGAGGAAAAATCTGCACTCATTCCCTTGAAGATCTAAGGTAAAGGGGGGGAGAACTTGAACTCTAGTAGGCCATGTAACTAGAGTCAAGGATTTGCCCTTGAATCCTTGCTTTTTCTCTTGTTTTTCTCTTGAAAAATCAAACCTTTGAGCTTGTTTTTGAGAAAATATTTTCGGTCTTGATGAGCTGGGTTATTGTTGTTGTTTGCATGTCTTTGATCTTGTTTGGATTGTTGTTGATGGTTGGGTTGTGTTGCATGCAAGCCAAGGAAGGATTTTTGTTGAAAAATCCCTCCTTTTTCCCCTTAAGCTCTCGGCCAAGAGAGGAAGAGGTGGCTGCATGTGTGCAAAAATTATTTTGATGGTTTGGATGTGATTATATGATAGATATATGTACATGCATGTGGTTGATCTTAAGTGGAAAAATTGATTTGGTGATTTATCTTGAAAATAATGATGTTTTGAGCTTGAAAATGGAGTTATGAACTTTAATGTGTGTGTAGATGATTTTGAGTGGATTAGTATGATATTTGGCATTTAGATTGTTTATTGATGAATGTGTGAAGTTTTGGTGAAGATTGGATGTTGTGAAAAATTTGAAGTTTTGGATGAACATTCAAGGTTGTTCTTGATGTTCATGAGTGTTCTTGATGAAACTCATCAAAAATGTCCTTTTGATCCTAAAAAGATCAAAAGGATGTTTAAAACATGTTTTTGGGCTAAATTGGCCCAAAAAGGACTAAAGAATAAATTTGTAACAAAAAGGACTAAATTGTAAATAAGATAAGTTTTTAAATTAAGTAATTAAATTCGGATTTTTATTTTAACTAAAATAAAAATCTATTTAAAAGTCATATTTTTATTTATTATGAATAAAAATGGGCTCTCATGGGTCCAATAACCTTTAGGCTTCTGTTTAGTCCCAAAGCCTTCAAAAAGAAAGTCAAAACTCAATTTAAAAGACAACTAAAAATAATTCATGGGCTTAGGTTTAGATTAGGGTTGAACTTCAACACTAATCTAAGTTGTGAAAATTAAACTTAGGATTAATTAGTAGACTTAACTAATTTAATCACCTAAGTTGATTAGCCTAAATTACTTAAGTTAATTAATAATTAATTAAATCTAAAGATAATTAATATTAATATAAGTGTTAATTAAGTAATTAATCTCTAACGACGGTTAAAAACTAATTAATTATAATTTAACCTTAACCAAGCATAATTAAAAACCTTAATCCAAGATTAAGGAAGAGATTAAGGGATAATTAGAAATTAATTAGGATCTTAAGTAAGGATTAAGACTTAATTAAAGAAGGAAAGATTAATTGACATTCGATTAATGAAGACTAGTTATGATTAAAGGTCAAGCCTAATCTTAATTAGTCATACAAGTGAAATTAGTATTAGTAATGCCTTTCATAAGACATATCCATAAGCCTTAGTAAATTGTAGGACTTAAATGAATATGATTATCAATAAAGCTAGCACAAACTACCTTAAAAGATTGTAACCAACACTTTCTCTCTACATAAAACTTGAGAAGCTTGGCAAGAGAGTGTGATTTGGTTTTCCTCAAAAGAAAGACCTTGAATCTACAAGGTTGCACCACAATAAAGTGGTGACGTAAAAAGATTCAATGGGTTTGTCTGAAGGACGTAATATTGTAAGTGGTTGCGGTGTGACATACATCATGTGCATCAATAATGATTAAGGTTCAAAAGCCTTACGACCTATATGGCAATACCACTCTAGTACAGTGTGAAACTGGATGGGACGGGTGCACTGGGTTTTGCAAAGAACACCAGCGGTCCAGTAAAGGAGACCAGCCCTGAGGATGAGTCAGGTCCCGGAATGGCATAAGTGGCGTAGGCTCGCCCCCTACTGTCGTGCAAACGGGGTACAGGCTTGACTATCCTGTCGCTCTCAAGTTTTCATAATCAGCGAGTTTGTCTGGAAGTCGGAAAATCGTCTTGGCCAGAGATTGAGCAATGCTCTTCGTACTATTTGCTAGTACAGACTATACTCCTGATATATTGTACATATATGGTCGAGCAGTTGCTATGTGCTCTGCTTTTGGTGTTGTTTTCCCGGGCCCTCATGCATTATATATATATGTATAGCATGGTAGCATCAGCTGCATACTTGTGATTGAGATTATGTGGATGTTTGTGAATATTTTATTGATGCTCTAGTTACTATGCCCTACTTGTTGTGAGTTCATGCGATGTTCTCACCCTTCTTTTCTATCTCTTCTTTCTATGTTCTTCTCGTCACGTTGACAGTCGGTATCGAGGACTTCCGTCATGACGTCGATGCAGGAGCGAATCAGATGGTTGCCAAGGGGCACCCGGAAGGTGACGGGAATCCCGCGCATGTGTGAGTTCTATGGGGGGGGGGTTTGTGTCACCATCACGCACCCCAGACTTCCTCTTGTACCTGAAAAGGACTAGGTTGTGTTGAGTCTAGGTAGTACGCAGCTCTGATTTAGGAATCTCTCCTTTTGTATTCTGTTAGAGGTCTCATTTATTTTACTACCGGAACTCATGTTTTAAGGTGGTCATGTGGGTATTGGAGAGGTACATCGATGCTACTTAATATGTATGTATGTATTTATGTCACACTGTTTTATGTTCTCTCAAGGTCTTTAACCATGTGTATGTTGTGTATGCGCGTAAGGTGTAATTCTTTTGACGCTTACGGAAAGATAAGTTTTTTGAAAGTGAAGGAAAGGATATTTCATAAGTACTTAAAATAAAGCTAGAGAGGTAATAGGTCAATGACACCTAAATCCTTTTCAAAAAAAAAAAAAAAAAAAACTTCCGCATTTTTTTGACGTTCTACTTCGTTGGTCACGTGTAATGCATGTGGTACTTTTAGTGGTAACTAGGGGTATCACAGGTTCTGACGATGGTGAAAAGTAAAGATGAAGTAAATATATAGTGGAATGTTAAAGCAATCACGAGATCTATATATAGCGAAATTGAAGGAAATTATGCCAATGATATACATTTAACGACGTGGATCGATGATGTTAAAGTTAAAAGTTTAAGAAAATGTTTTCAAAAGTTGCTACCTACACTAACATTCTTTATGTTAGCTCTTATTTTATTAAGAGTATTGATAGAATAATTACGTTAGGATGTTTTAGCAAAGGTTAAAGGTTATATTGTAGTAATTACAATATATAATAAAAGTACATGTAGTACACATACTTTAATAATAAGCATTAATTTTGGAAATATGAAAAGATATTACTTTTATTTCGTGTATTTATTTATATTTTGATACAATACTTACTATCGCTATTTTAATAAAAAGTTAAATAATAAATTAATGTTTAAAAAAAAAGTTACCATTGTGCGTACGACTTTCTCTATCATTGTCTGATCTATGAGTTTCTCACCATACCCTTTCATTATGTTGGTGAGAGCCAACACACTAGTGAAATAATTTGATACCTTCTTTATGTTCTACATCTGCAGAAATCCACATGCTCTTCATCACATCTGTAATAACACCTTCTTAATCTTTTGCCCAATTGTATAGAACTTATATATCGTCTCCTAAGCCTCATTTGTTGTGGTTGTTCATGATATTTTCTAAAAGCATTCAGGATCCATGCATTGGTCTATCTTGAACATGGATTTGTTGTCTTTTTCCTTTCCTTCTTTATACGTTATTTTCTGTGTTTCATAAGGACCATCACTCAACTAAACACAAACACCTCTAAGGAAAATGAAAATTTCTTTTTAATTCACTAGAAATTGTTTGAAAGCTAAATTATTAATTGCAAAAGATTGGGAAACCTAACCATGTTACGTAACCATAGATTTGGTAACAAACACGAATAAGAATATCAAAATGAAATGAGAAAGCTAGAGCAAAGTTACCTCGGAAGAAAGATAGTCTATGATAGCAACAAGAGATGTAGAGCCTCCAACAATAAGGTTCTCAACATATTAACCAGACTTGAGGGACCGAGCAACATGTAACACCCTCGTCCCATGACGGGTATTACTCGACTAACTCGATTGCGATTTGCTAATTCATCTCTTAATAAAATGAGGAAAGTTGGTGATTTTTTTTTTTTGTAAATCATATTAGTAAATTATATTTGAGATAAAATAAGAAGAAGTACATTGGTACTAGGTATATCATTCCGTTACTAATCGAAATTACATTGGAAATAACATACATCTAGGTTGGGATTTTAGTATAGTACATTACAAAAAGAAATGGGGCTTTCTATTAGGCTTTGACCTATCTTTACTGTATACTGCTACTCAAATATTTCCCTAAACACTACGACCTGACTCAACAAGATCCGGTTCCACCTGAACGCCACGTCTATCTTCAGGACAACGTGCATCCTTCCAGAGTCCAAGCCCTTTTAGGTGCCAAAATAATAACAGATAACAAAAGAAAGACAAGGGGGTGAGAACACCGCATGAACTCACAGCACGTAGGATACACTAAACTAGAGCACATACACAGAGATAATCCATACAGATCAATCAACAAGCAATCACAAACATGTCATCATAGTACACTCATTTGAATGCAACCTTGCAACTATAATGCAATTACTAATGCATGAGGGCCCGGGGAAACATCACCATCCACAGTGCACACAGCAACTGCCCGACCATATATGTACAACGTATCAGGAGTTAGAGTCTGTACTAGCAATCAGTACAAGGAGCATTTGCTCATTCATTTTCTTTTGGCCAAATTCTTTTATGCGTCCTTCCAGACAATCTCAACTGACCCCGAAACCATGAGAGCGACATGATAACTAAGCTTGTACCCCTTCGGACTCGACAGTAGGGAGCTAGCCTACGTCTCATGATGTCCTTTCTGGAACTCGACTATCCTCAGGGCTGGCGTCCCATTCGAGGACCCGCTGGCGTTCTTTGCAAAACCCAGTGCACCCTTCCCAACCAGTTTCACACTGTACCAAAGTGTCACTGCCATATTATGGTCGTAAGGTTTTCAACCTTGAACATTATCGATGCTTTATGTTGCATGTCACACAACAATGCTTCTCAGCATACACATCCTTACAGGCAAAGCCCATCGAATCATTCTACGTCACCACTTACCCGTGGTACGGCCCGATTCAATGTCTTCCCTTTAAGGAAAATCAAACAACGCTTTCTCAGCATACTCAGTCCTTACAGGCAAAGCCCATTGAATCATTCTACGTCACCACTTACCCGTGGTACGACCCGATTCAATGTCTTCCCTTCAAGGAAGCCAAACCCCATCTTGGGTTGGAACCGCACTCTCTCACTAAGCTTCTCAAGTCTTATGTAGAAAGAGTGTGTTGGTTATAATCTTTTAAGGTAATTTGTACTAATGTTCTTCTTTAAATCAATATTCATTTCCACTTGAGTCCTATAATTTACAAAGACTTATGATTGTGTCTTATGGATAGTATCACTTATCCTAATTTGTCTGGTATGACTAATTAAGATTAGGTTTAACACTCAATTGTAATTAGTCTTTATTAACTAAACTATAATCAATCCTAATCTCTTCCTTACTCTCGGATTAAGCTTTTTAATTTCATTTGATTAAGGTTAATCATAATTAATTAATTCTTATTCATCATTAAGGCTTAATTACTTAATTAATTCCTTATTAGTAATTAGTGAAAATTTAGTTTTCCTTATGGTTAATTAATTTTAGCCTTAATTAATTATTCTTTACTTAATTAACTTAAGTGAATTAGATTAATTAACTTAGATAATTAAATTAGCTAAGCCCAATAATTTAAATTTTAAGCTTTAATTTTAATGGTGGGTTAGAGTTGTAGTCCAACTCTAATCTATGCCCAATTTCATAAATTATTTTTGGTTGACTTTTAATGAGTCTTTGACTCTCTTTTTGAGGATTTTGGGCCTGAACCAAGGGCCCAAAGGTTGAATGACTCTTAGGAGCCCATTTTTTACACATGACAAGTCAAAATGTTGACTTTTGTGGTGACTTTTATTTGGATTACACTTGAAATCCGAATTTAATTCTTTTTGTATTTTCCAAAATTTATTATTTAAATAAAAATCCTTTTTGGTAAATTTAGTGTTTTAAACCTATTGGACCATTAAGGCCCAAAAACACGTTTTTCAACTTCACTTGACCTTTTTAAGATCAAAATGAATTCTTGATGAGTTTCATCAAGAACAACCTCAAGAACATCAAGAACACCTTGAATGTTCATCAAAACACCAATTTTTCCAACAACATCCAAACTTTACCAAATTTCAACACAATCATCAACAAGCATTATCAACAACCAATACCATGCTAATTCATCCAAAATCATCCATACACACATTCAAGTTCATGACTTTATTTCTAAGCTCATAAACACCATTTTTCAAGAATCAAACATCCAAAACAAATTCATAAATCCAAATAACCTCATGCATGTTCATAGATCAATCATCAAAACATATTTCCATCATCAATTAAAATTTTAGAAACATGCAGCCTTTTTATTTCAAAATAGCCGAACCATATAGGGAGAAAAAGAGAGAATTTTTTTTCAAGCAAAAACATGGTTTGCATGTAACCCAAAACATCATCCAAGCATTTTTCAAGCATCAACAACAAATTAAAAACACCATGCAATGCTATAATGAAATAGTCGAATCATATCTCCCAAGAGATAGGTTCCAACAACCCATTTTTCAAGAGAAAAACAAGATCAAAGACAAGGATCAAGGGCAATCCTTGACTCTAGTCACCAATCCTACTAGAGTTCAAGTTCTCCCCCCCCCCCCTTTACCTAAGGAATTTCCTCAAGAATAAGGTGCAGCAACATCTAACAAAACAGCTCCAAAGATCCCTCCTTTGATCATCAAACTCGAGCTTTCAAGGCTTGGAGGCTTGGTGTTTAAAGCTTTGGTTCAAAGATGGAACCTTGGCTTGAAGTGTTTAATGGAAGATGAAAGATTTTGGGAGAAAATGGGAGAGAGCTTAACGACATTCTCATGGAGAAAAGGAAGAAATGAGAGAAATTTTGCTATGCTTGCATGTGTGGAAGAAAGGAAAAATGAGATGGTTTTGGTGTTTTAAGGCTTTAAATGCCTACACTTGACACATGGCTTGGGAGAAAGGAAGAAGAAGACAAGTTTCCTCCATGCATCAAGCCCACACATGCACGACTTGTAGGAGAAGCCAAGGGAAGGTTTGTGCAATTTTTCTGGCCCGGTTCAAGAGACAGTAGGGGTAAAATGGGAATTTTGCACCAAAATTCCCAAAATTTCCCAAAAATTCTAGAAAAACTCCTATAATTGCTCTAACCTATTTTAAGCCTAAAAATGTGATTAAAACTTACTTCTTTATTTCCCAATTTTCCCAGTTTTCGCACACAACGGTTAATTTTTTTTAATAAGAGTAAGCGGATAGAAAATTATGGTTTTACATACAAAAATTCTATAAAGTTATAAATATCATTTTCAATCCACCTTTAAGGTTCAAAGTATATTTTCCATATTATTCCATAAAGTTTCATATGTTGGTTAGGATTATACTGCTAACCAGGAGCATTCTGGTCTTTTTGCTCAAAAGCGCCAGAAAATTCTAAATAATTTTCTAAAATTCATTATTAATTATATTAAGACTATTTTGACTAAAAATATGGATCCCTTTAAGTTTTAGATATTTTTCATAATTAAATTTATATTTTCCTTAACTGTATAATTACTAAGGGTATCTTAGGTCATTTTTCTCAAACACCTCTCTTGAAAAATTTTATTTATAATTATGGTTGGATAGATTCAAAAATAAAAATTTGATTGCTTATTAACAGCTCCCAAATACTTCATAATTAAATTATTATTATTATTATTATTTTAAAACTTTCTTTTTTATTTATATACTGCAGGGGAAATTGTGGGCGTTACACAACACGACCGATGCGGAATTGAAGATCAGCTTTGGTACTCCGTGAGGCCTTCTTTGCAGCGCCAGATACCATGGCTTCGACTCTACCAACCATTGATGAAATATCACTACTTAAATGGAAATGCTAAGAAGAAAGTGAGGAGTGTGTGACGTAGCGAGGTTCTGACGATGGTGAAAAGTGCGATACCCTTAGTTATACCGCTAAGAGTATCACATTACGAACGTAACCGATGACTCTCGTTTTTAAATATATGCTTAGAAAATACGGAAATTTTTTTTTTTTTTTGGAAAGAGTTTTTAATAAGAAACTTAGTCATCAACAAATAATCTCATTCTAATTCCATTTTAGATATTTGTGAAAACATCCCTTCCTTAATTCTGAAATACGTTTTCGGAAAACATCTAGTCGATTCAATCATTCCGCATACATACACAACACACACGCAAATATAAAGTGGAGACTAGGGAAGAAGCGTGAAAAACATACATTTACATAACCACAGTGTCAAGTGATCCCCGAGATACCACACCATCATACAAAATGAGAGTTCTGGTAGTAAAATAAATAAAACCTCTACCAATACAACCAAAATAAGAGGTCACTAATCAGAGCTACTACTGCTAGACTCATGACTACCCCAGACACACTCCTCTACTCATCGTCATCCGACTTAGCAGGGGCAACCCTACAACTCCTCCTCCCGGCATCCGGGAGGGTAATCATCTTGAATTCCTCTGAAGGAATACCGTCAGAAGAATCCTCCCTCAGCTCCTCGTCCTCGGGGTCCTCCTCAGGGTCCTCCTCAGGATCCTCCTCTGGATCCTCCTCCTCGGATGAAGTATCATCAATGACGACCAGATCAGGCTCACTGGCGGAAGGACGACCGAATGCACTGAAACGCATGGTCGGTGGGGATGACGCCTCTGGTCCAGGAGTATAGCGAGGGGAATCCGGCTCTCCCATAGTGGCCATCCGGGAGGACTGGGAAGAAGTAGATGGAACGGGACAATGATGACGGTTTAGGAAAGTGGTGTGACGACGAAGTCCTGGTGGCGTCTCGAACTCCAGAATCACAGGCACAGTGATGACGACCTCTGGCACAAGGGGAAGGCTAGGGTGAGAGATCGTGACGTGTACTTCCCCTGTGAATATACCGCGTCTAGGAATGTCCGTGACCCGCCACTGTCCTCGTGGCCCCCATCTCAGCGTTACCCTCATGGTCGACATCTTGAAGCTCCCCAAACCCGACTGACGATGGCGAAAGAACGCGACGACAGAGAATAGAAGCAGAGAAGAAAGGGTGAGAACATCATATGAACTCATAACAAGTAGAACATATTAACTAGAGCATCAATAAAATATTCACAAACATCCACATAATCTCAATCACAAGTATGCAGCTGATGCTACCATGCTATATATATATAATGCATGAGGGCCCGGGAAAACAACACCAAAAGCAGAGCACACAGCAACTGCTCGACCATATATGCGCAATATATCATGAGTATAGTCTGTACTAGCGAGTAGTACGAAGAGCATTGCTCAATCTCCGGCCAAGACGATTTTCCGACTTCCTGACAGACTCACTGATTATGAAAACTTGAGAGCGACAGGATAGTCAAGCCTGTACCCCGTTTGCACGACAGTAGGGGGCGAGCCTACGCCACTTATGCCATTCCGGGACCTGACTCATCCTCAGGGCTGGTCTCCTTTACTGGACCACTGGTGTTCTTTGCAAAACCCAGTGCACCCGTCCCATCCAGTTTCACACTGTACTAGAGTGGTATTGCCATATAGGTCGTAAGGCTTTTGAACCTTAGTCATTATTGATGCAAATGATGTATGTCACACCGCAAACACTTACAATATTACGTCCTCACAGACAAGCCCATTGAATCTTGTTACGTCACCACTTTACCGTGGTGCAACCTCGTAGATTCAAGGTCTTTCTTTTAAGGAAAACCAAATCACGCTCTCTTGCCAAGCTTCTCAAGTTTTATGTAGAGAGAAAGTGTTGGTTATATTCTTTTAAGGTAGCTTGTGCTAGCTTTATTGATAATCATATTCATTTAAGTCCTACAATTTACTAAGGCTTATGGATATGTCTTATGAAAGGTATTACAATTCCTAATTTTATTTGTATGACTAATTAAGATTAGGCTTAACCTTTAATCATAACTAGTCTTCATTAACCGCGTTTCAATTAATCTTATCCTTCTTTAACTAAATCTTAATCCTTACTTAAGATCCTAATTAATTCCTAATTATCCCTTAATCTCTTCTATAATCTTGGATTAAGGTTTTTAATTATGCTTGGTTAAGGTTAAATTATAATTAATTAGTTTTTAACCGTCGTTAGAGTTTAATTACTTAATTAACACTTATATTAATATTAATTATCTTTAGACTTAATTAATTATTAATTAACTTAAGTAATTTAGGCTAATCAACTTAGGTGATTAAATTAGTTAAGTCTACTAATTAATCCTAAGTTTAATTTTCACAACTTAGATTAGTGTTGAAGTTCAACCCTAATCTAAGCCTAAGCCCATGAATTATTTTTAGTTGTCTTTTAAATTGAGTTTTGACTTTCTTTTTGAAGGCTTTGGGACTAAACAAAAGCCTAAAGGTTATTGGACCCATGAGAGCCCATTTTTATTCATAATAAATAAAAATGTGACTTTTACATAGATTTTTATTTTAGTTAAAATAAAAATCCGAATTTAATTACTTAATTTAAAAACTTATCTTATTTGCAATTTAGTCCTTTTTGTTACAAATTTATTCTTTAGTCCTTTTGGGCCAATTTAGCCCAAAAACATGTTTTAAACATCCTTTTGATCTTTTTAGGATCAAAAGGAAATTCTTGATGAGTTTCATCAAGAACACTCATGGACATCAAGAACACCCTTGAATGTTCATCCAAAACTTCAAATTTTTCACAACATCCAATCATCAAACAATTGTGTAAATCCATCCAACCACATGCATGTTCATCAAATCATCATCTAAACACATTAAAATCATCAAAACAATTTTAGAATACATGCAGCCCCATTTTTTTACTCTCTTGGCCGAGAGCATCAAGGAAAAAGGGAGAAATTTTGCAAAAATTTTAGCTTGGCTTGCATGCATCCAAATCCATCAATTAAACACATTTCAAGCATCAAAACAAACATGCAAACATCAATCAGAACCCAGCTCAACAGATCCGAAAGTATACATTCAAAAGAAGTTCCAAAAAGATGATTTTTCAAGTAAAAACAAGGTTAGAAAAGCAAGGATTCAAGGGTAAATCCTTGACTCTAGTTACAAAGCCTACTAGAGTTCAAGTTCTCCCCCCCTTTACCTAAGAATTTCTCCAAGAAAAAGTGCAGAAAACAGCTCCAAGAACAGCCAAAGACAGCCCCTCAAAGGTCCTCCTTTTGGTCTCCAACAAGTGTTTTAAGGCTAGAAAGTAAGTACTTTTAAGCTTAGGTTCAAAAATGGAACCTAAACTTGGTTGGTGTTTATGGAGAGAATGAAGATTTTGGGAGAGAAAGGGTGAGAGTGCCACGGCCAAGGAAGAAGAAGATGAGAGAAAATGAAGTTCTCCTTGTTTGCATGCAACAAAATGAATAAAAAAAAGGAGAGAAAAGCTTTTTATATGGCATATTCACCTTTTCAAGCTATTGGTGGAATGGAAGAGATGGGAAGACAAGTGTCTCCCATGCATCAAGGCTGGTTGCACGGTCTTTAAGGAGAGAAAGGAAGGCTTGTGCAATTTTTCGGGCCCGGATCAAGAGTATTCGGGCCCGGTTCAAGGGACAGGAGGGGCAAAAAGGTCATTTTTCACAAAAAAACCCAAAAATTCCAAAAAAAATCCTAAAAATAGGAAATTAAATTCTGAATCCAAAAATATGAATTTTGATGATTAAAAATAATTTTAATCACTCAAAATCCAATAAAACACTCAAAACAGCAAAAACGGTAAAACGCGGGCGTTACAAAAAGTAAAGATGAAGTAAATATATAATGGAAGGTTAACGCAATCACGAGATCTATATATAGCGAAATTAAAGGAAATTATGCAAATGATATACATTTAACGACGTGGATCGATGACGTTAAAGTTAAAAGTTTAAGAAAATGTTTTCAAAAGTTGCCACCTATACTAACATTCTTTATGTAAGCTCTTATTTTATTAAGAGTATCGATAGAATAATTACGTTAGAATGTTTTATCAAAGGTTAAAGGTTATATTGTAGTAATTACAATATATAATAAAAGTACATGTAGTACACATACTTATGAAAAGATGAAATAATTTTTGGAAATATGAAAAGATATTACTTTTATTTCGTGTATTGATTTATATTTTGATACAATACTTACTATCGCTATTTTAATAAAAAGATAAATAATAAAATAATGTTTAAAACAAAGAAAGTTACCATAGTGCTTACGACTTTCTCTATCACTGTCTGATCTATAAGTTTCTCACCATATCTTTTCATTATGTTGGTGAGAGCCAACACACTAGTGAAATAATTTGATACCTTCTTTATGTTCTACATCTACAGAAATCCACATGCTCTTCAACACATCTGTAGTAACACCTTCTTAATCTTTTACCCAATTGTATAGAACTTATATACCGTCTTCCAAGCCTCATTTGTTGTGGTTGTTCATGATATTTTCTAAAAGTATTCAGGATCCATGCATTGGTCTATCTTGAACATGGATTTGCTGTCTTTTTTCTTTCCTTCTTTATACGTTATTTTCTGCGTTTCATAGGGACCATCACTCAACTAAACACAAACACCTCTAAGGAAAATGAAAATTTCTTTTTAATTCACGTGAAATTGTTTGAAAGCTAAATTATTAATTGCAAAAGATTGGGAAACCTAACCATGTTACGTAACCATAGATTTGGTAACAAACACGAATAAGAATATCAAAATGAAATAAGAAAGCTAGAGCAAAGTTACCTCGGAAGAAAGATAGTATATGATAGCAACAAGATATGTTGAGCCTCCAACAATAAGGCGCTCAACATATTAACCAGACTTGAGGGACCGAGGAACACGACCGATGCGGAATTGAAGATCAACTTTGGTACTCCGTGAGGCCTTCTTTGCAGCGCCAGATACCATGGCTTCGGCTCTACCAACCATTGATGAAATATCACTACTTATATGGAAATGCTAAGAAGAAAGTGAGGAGTGTGTGACGTAGCGGGTTCTGACGATGGTGAAAAGTAAAGATGAAGTAAATATATAATGGAAGGTTAACGCAATCACGAGATCTATATATATAGCGAGATTGAAGAAATTATGCCAATGATATACATTTAACGACGTGGATCGATGATGTTAAAGTTAAAAGTTTAAGAAAATGTTTTCAAAAGTTGCTACCTACACTAACATTCTTTATGTTAGCTCTTATTTTTTTAAGAGTATTGTTAGAATAATTACGTTAGAATGTTTTATCAAAGGTTAAAGGTTATATTGTAGTAATTACAATATATAATAAAAGTACATGTAGTACACATACTTTAATAATAAGAATTATTTTTGGAAAATGAAAAGATATTACTTTTTTTTCGTGTATTGATTTATATTTTGATACAATACTTACTATCGCTATTTTAATAAAAAGCTAAATAATAAATTAATGTTTAAAACAAAGAAAGTTACCATAGTGCGTACGAATTTCTCTATCACTGTCTGATCTATAAGTTTCTCACCATACCCTTTCAATATGTTGGTGAGAGCCAACACACTAGTGAAATAATTTGATACCTTCTTTATGTTCTACATCTGCAGAAATCCACATGCTCTTCAACACATCTGTAGTAACACTTTCTTAATCTTTTTCCCAATTGTATAGAACTTTTATACCGTCTCCCAAGCCTCATTTGTTGTGGTTGTTCATGATATTTTCTAAAAGTATTCAGGATCCATGCATTGGTCTATCTTGAACATGGATTTGCTGTCTTTTTTCTTTCCTTCTTTATACGTTATTTTCTGCGTTTCATAGGGACCATCACTCAATTACCATAGTGCGTACGACTTTCTCTATCACTGTCTGATCTATAAGTTTCTCACCATACCCTTTCATTATGTTGGTGAGAGCCATCTGATAAGTGAAAATCATATGATAAATTAGAACACTTTTTAGTTCACTTAGCAAGGATAAAATGGTATTTTTGCCCCAAATTAGTCACCTTTTATTTATTATTAGATAAATTGTATTTATTACTCTTGGATTTGAATTTGATGCTATTTTGATATAAATTGTGCTGATTTTTGCAGGATATTGCAAAGATTTGATATGAAGGAAAGATAACATTAAATAAGGGAGATATCTGCAAGATTTGAAGTTTAATTGAAGACATTTAATGAAGATTGGAAGATTATTTAAGAGCAATTAATGAAGATATCACTGCCAATTAAACAAGGATTCTGTAGACATCCTTTCCAATATCCTTGTTTAATTGGCAGTGATATCTTCATTAATTTCTCTTAAATAATCTTCCAATCTTCATTAAATGTCTTCAATTAAACTTCAAATCTTGCAGATATCTCCCTTATTTAATGTTATCTTTCCTTCATATCAAATCTTTGCAATATCCTGCAAAAATCAGCACAATTTATATCAAAATAGCATCAAATTCAAATCCAAGAGTAATAAATACAATTTATCTAATAATAAATAAAAGGTGACTAATTTGGGGCAAAAATACCATTTTATCCTTGCTAAGTGAACTAAAAAGTGCTATACCAACAAGGTGCATCTTCTTTTCGGAAGCCCATAACATAAGAACTCCATGGTTAAGCGTGCTTGGCTTGGAGCAATTCTGGGATGGGTGACCTTCTGGGAAGTTTCCCGGAAAGTGTGCAAGTGAGGACAACGCATACTGGAAAGACTCGTGTTGGTTTGTGGGGACCCTCATCACTCCTGCAAGCGGCTCGGGGGCGTTACAAGATCCCATCAAGAAAAGGGAAACAAGGAAAGGCAAATCAACCAAAACCAGTCTCGGGGAGAGATCAAGTTAAAAAGAGAAAGATTGAAGCTGTGCAGAACACATTGCGCACTTCAACCTGCGCTGTAGCTCTGGGTGAAGCGCAAAACACGTGATTTTTGCCCTGTTGCCATTTTTAGATAGAATTCTCCCCAATTTTCTTTGTCTTTCCTTAGCCTATAAATAGGACCCTCTTGCACTAGATTAGGTGTGCAGGATTATTGTAATTCAGTTATATTTTAGTGATAATGCAACAGTTCTAATTTTAGAATAAGAGAGGCAGAGCGTTGCACAAGCATTGAAGATGGTGACAGCATCTTCGGTGGTTTGTATGGCTACCATGAGTAGTTAACTCTCCAGTAGGATTGAATGTAGTTGATTCTATCCCCAAGTGTATGTAAACTCTATCTTATTATTTATGAGCTCCCTATCTATAATATTGGTAATCTTATTCTGTGCTTAATTCCTAACTTCCGCGCTTGCGCCGGAGTTATAGGCTAGTTTCGACTAGGATTGAGGATGGGGGAGCGGATACTGAAGAAACTCATTCTCTGAGTGAATAAGAGTACTCTGTAATCAGTGACCAACACATGAGCGTTACTAATGAGTGATGGGTAGTGTGAGTACCATAATGAAGGGCGTTCACAGGATTAGGCCTGTTTATCGATAGCAAAGGTTAGTTGATAGTAATTCCAGATTCCGACACATGGTCGTATCTAGGCCTGGTTTATAAATGAGTTCCTTTACAAACGGAATAATAAAAGCAAAATAAGTCGAGGGTAAGTTTGTTGCTTGGGAGAGCCCGCACGGATTACCTTTGAGTGGTGAGGCTGCTGGTAACTCGGGGTCTTAGCAAATTAGTTTGTCTACAGTATTATAGAGTAAACCTAAAATAATAAATAGTTTTTACATACACAAAGGGTGTGATGATACGAAGTTCAATCCTAGTTTGCTATTTTTATTTCCGCACAACAATATTCTTACAAAACCTGTTGTTTTCTCTTGATAATTAGATCACGATTATACGCGAATTGACCGTTCCCTGTGGATACAATAACTGTAACATCCTAAAATTTTATTAAGTAAAATATTAATTAAATTAAATAAATAAGTAGAGGAAATAATTAATTAAATAGATGAATAAATAATAGGATTAATATTATTATTAATTTTATCCATAAAGCTACTTCATTTTAAAAAAGAAGATAAAGGGTTGAGAGTGGGCCCAAGCCCAATTAGGCATTCTAGTAAGGAGAGGTTAACAATTCACCCTGATCCTTATTCGTATTATCGTTAGAGAGTGAAACGCTAAGGAGGGGAGAAAACGAGTCTCAAGAGAGGATTGCTGCAGAGTGAGCATCAAGAACCAAGAAAGGGACTTCCTTGCTATAATCGATCTTCGCTTAAGGTACGATGGGGGAGAGGGTGCTGCTTGTATATGCATGTAGGGGTGCTTGTGTAGTGAGGGCAACCATAAGACCCTCTAAGACTCTAAATTTTAAATTGATATATATATATATTGAGTATGGTATGATGAAAACATGTTGATTGATGATTAATTATGTGAATCTTTGTGAATCTTGTTGGATTGAATGAGAATAAAAAGAATAGTGAAAAGGGGGTTAATGAGGGTTTAATGATTTGGGGTTTTGATGGGAAAACCATGTAAAACTGTTAAAGGTTGATGATTTTGATGAGTTTGATTACAATTAATGATTATGAATGGTGGTTGATCGAAAAGGATTGAATAGAGTGATGTAGAAGTGTTAGAAATCGTGAAATTTGCGATCTGTGTCGCGGGTAATCGATTACCAGGAGTGGTAATCGATTACCAGTGTGTTCTGGGTAGTCCAGAAGTGTTGTTTGTTCGCTGGTAATCGATTACAGGATTGTGGTAATCGATTACCAAAGAGTTTGTTTGCAGGTAATCGATTACAGGGATGCTGTAATCGATTACCAGAGTGTTCGGTTCCAGGTAATCGATTACAAGGTGGTTGTAATTGATTACCAGAGACCTTGTTTGTAGGTAATCGATTACTAGAGATTGGTAATCGATTACCATAGTGGATTTTGAGATCCTGATTGTTTAATGATGATTGATGGTGTGTGATAATGCTTTATAATGATTGGTGTGCATAATATGCAATGAGATTGTTGATGATATTGAATATTGATGGTGTTTTGGTGTGCATGATATGCAATGAGATTGAGAATGATATTGAATATTGATGGTGTTTTGGTGTGCATAATATGCAATGTAATTATTGATGATGATGTAAAGATGATAAGTGTATATCACTTTATGATGAGCATGATAATGCATGATGATGATGATAATGATGATGGTGTGTATCACCTTTGGATGATGATGTTACCTAAGTTGTGTGGGCCCATAGAGGGGGTACAACTTAGGAGAGATGCCTTGAGCATATGTGATGAGACCTGAATTGTGCGGACCCATAGAGGGGTACAATTCGGGAGGTGAACTGAGTTGTGCGGGCCCATAGAGGGGGTACGACTCAGGGGATCAAGATGGGGCGTTCGATGCACGGGCCCATAGAGGGGGTGCAACCTAGGGGTGATTTGTACTGGCCCATAGAGGGGGTGCAACCTAGGGTCGAATGTCATTGTGCGGGCCCATAGAAGGTGTACAACCTATCGGATTGTGTGTGGTGACACTGGTAGGCAACCCAGTCATTGTAAGTTTTAATTTTCATTTTGTTAATTTTTAGTTTTAGAAATTATCTGTTTAACTAGGAAATTGTTAAATTGAAGTATCTAATTTTTAAAGGAATGCATGGAACCAGTTAGAAGTAGCAGAAGCAGAAAAATACACTGCAGATATGCGCTTCAACCTGCGCTGTAGCACAAGTGAAGCGCAGGATTAAAAATTAAAATGTGTGTTTCTTCATTCTGCGCTGTAGCGTAGGGTGAAGCGCAGCGGGTGCGCTTCATTTTCCAAATGACACGCGCTCCACCTTCGCTGTAGCGTAGGGTGAAGCGCAGATCGCGGGTTTATAAATTGTAATTTTTGAACGAGGGAAGTTCATTCAAACTTCCCCTCGTTCCATCTCTTGCGTTTTCTCTGAGTTCCTAACCCTTTGCCTTCCCTCTTTCACTCTTATAGCCTTCATTTCTTCATTTCTGAGTTTATACCAGGTATGTGTTTATAGTTTTCTTTACTTTTAACCGATTGGAATTTTGAAATTTTATTTTATTTGAGGATAAACCGTAGGCTAGGAAACTTAGGATTTTAGGAACCTTTAGGAAAGAAATAATTGTTCATGGTGCTTTAATATATATTGCATGTTGCCAGGATTAATTGTGAGTAATTCCTGTTTGCTTAGGTGGTAGTTTTTGAGTGCACAATAATTTCTGCAAATTATTTTGTTGGCATATGCATGGTTAATTAATTGTTCTGATATTCTTGCATGCCAACACAAAAATAATTATGCCTTATTGCATGTTACTGATGACATGATTTTTTAGCATGAGTTTGATTCTCACTTTGCCTATTTAGGATTGTTTAGGACTTGCTTTAATTGATCACTTGAGCATGTCTTAATTAATTAATTGGAAATTATTGGTAATGTCTAAAAGCTAAATTTTTATGCACAATTGTTTGATTAGTTGATTGCTATGATTATTGAAATTAATTGGCAATTTATTTCATAATTATGAACAATTAAATATTATTATGCTGCATAAATAATTTCGATTACATTTGTTTCACAGATGGTTCGCACCAAGAATGTTAGTGGATCTAGTTCTTCTAGGAGAGGCACAGGGGGTGCCAAGAGGAAGGCCCCCCAGAGGGAACCTGAGTTTGACCCTCATCGCTTCAAAGACCTCAAGTCCTTTGAAGCATACACTGACTTAGAGGAGTGCAAATTCATCCTCGAGCAACCAGTCATTCTTGAGGAGGATGAATATGAGGAGTTCTTTGTTGAGATTCACAGGAGGCGATGGGACCGCCTCAGTCGCCCTAACAACTATTTTGATCCAGACATCGTCAGAGAATTCTATGCCAATGCCATCGGGGAACACGGCGTTAACTGCAGAAGGGAGTCCTATGTTCGAGGACAGATTATCAGATTTGATTGTGATGCAATCAACGCACTTCTAGGATATCCCATAGAAGAGGATAGAGACCTCGTGGAGTGTCAATACCACGAGAGGATGCAGGCTGTGGGGCTTCATGGCAATGATCCCCTTGATCTCGAGACTGCTCAGTTGCTTTGTTTACCAGGGCGTTCCTTTGAAAGGAATGCATATCAGGAGGCTGCTAGGATCTACAGGAAAGATATGAGGAGTATAGCTCAGATGTGGACAGTGCTGATACTAGCCAACATTCATCCTACCGGGCATGTTTCTGATGTAGTTTTGCCCATGGCCCACCTCATCTACACTATCGTCACCAACGTCGTTATCAATGTCTCACGAGTCATCACCCAGAAGATATCAGACTTTGCATCTGCTGTGGGGCGTAGGACCCCTAACTCTAAGATCAGGCTTGGCTTCCCCTCTCTTATCACAGTACTCTGCAGATCTAGGGGTGTGGATGTAAACCCTAGGGTTCGCATCACACTTCCCATGACCAGAGCATACATTGAAGCCAACTGTATCCCGGCTGAGGAGTTACAGGTTGAGGAGTAGCAGCAACAGCAGCAGGCACCACCACCAGCAGCAGCAGACATGGACGCTCCTGTCTGGGCCCAGCGTCTTGAGGCCCAGCACACTTACATGATGGCTCAGTTGTCCGCTATTCACCGAGCAGATGTTCACTTTCAGGGCAGACAATATCAGACTTGTATAGACCCGATGCCCCCTGCGCAGTTTCAGGAGTATTTACAGTGGCCTAGGGACAGGCTTATTTTCTCAGGGGGGATGGAGCAGCTGATGCTGGAGCTGAGGATGAAGCTGCTCACATGGACCAGGATGACTGATTTTTTTCCTATTTGGTGCTTTTCCTTCCTTTTCTTTCTTTTTCTTTTTCATTTTATTTTCTTATTATTTTCTTGTTATTTCTTTTATTTTCCTTTTGATATGTATTGTATATTGTTACCCCACCGATATATCATTGATATCATGCAGTGCATATTCAGTTATCTTTTGTTTTTCTGTTAAATTTTAATCTTTTTAGGATTTTTTAAAAATTTTTAAGACTTTAGGAAATTAGGATTTAAGGTAACTTTTTCAAAATTCTCTGTAATTAAGTAGTTTAACTAACCAGACTAGGAAATATGATAGGGTTTTGTGATTAATTCCATAATCAGTGAGGTTTAGGATACTTCTCAGAAGAACCTATCAGGATAGTTAATTAAAACCAGTAAGTGCTTTATCAAGGAATTTTAGCCAATAACCGGTGAGCTGTGAGCCCAAACACTGAAATTAAGAGCTTTTCACCACTGCTTGTCAACTATTATTGCTTGAGTTTCTGAATTTTGTCTTGCTAGTGGAAGATATGGAAGAGACAAAGGCATGTTTTGTGATTATAATATTTTGCTCAGTGCCAAATAGCCAACCTTGATTAAATGTTTCCATTTATTGATTGCCCATTTGAGCCTTTAATATTTCTTTTTGAATGCACCCTAGCCATACTTAATGATTATATACTGTCCCTTCACACTTGGGATAGAGAGCATGCAACACCCGCATCCCATGACGGGTATTACACGATTAACCCGATGTCGATTTGTTAATTTATCTCTTAATAAAAATGAGGAAAGTTGGTAATTGTTTTTTTTTTGTAAAGCATATTATTAAATTATGTTCGGGATAAAACAAGAAGAAGTACATTGGTATTAAACATATCATTTCGTTACTATTCGAAATTTACAATGGACATGACGTACATCTAGGATGGGATTTTAACATACTACACCACATAAGCAGTGAATCCTCTATTTGACTACAACCTTAGACACTACCACTTGACTTAAACGAGATTCGGTTCGACCTGAACACCGCGCCCTTCTTCAGAACAACGTGCATCCTTCCAGAGTCCATGCCCTTTTAGGTGCCAAAATAATAACCGACAACAAAAAGAAAGACAAGGGGGTGAGAACACTTTACATGAACTCACTTAACGCAGGATATAGTATACTAGAGCACACACACGGGAATTCCACACAATTTTCACAACAATGAATCTAATCATTCACATAGAAGGCCACAATGTCATAAAATGATGTGTTATGATCATGCAATGCAAACAACCACGTCAGTCACCAAGGAATCTCAAGCAACCACTGTGTACCATGCAATGCATGAGGGCCCAGGGAAAATCATTACCACAGTGCACACAGCAACTGCCCGACCAAAAATGTACAACGTATCAGGAGTTAGAGTCTGTACTAGAAATCAGTACAAAGAGCATTACTCATTCATTTTCTTTTGGCCAAATCTTTTATGCGTCCTTCCAGACAATCTCCACTGACCCCGAAACCATGAGAGCGACAGGATAGCTAAGCTTGTACCCCTTCGGACTCGACAGTAGGGCGCTAACCTACGTCTCATGATGTCCTTTCTGGAACTCGACTATCCTCAGGGCTAGCGTCCTTTACCGGACCAGCTGGCGTTCTTTGCAAAACCCAGTTCACCCTTCCCAACCAGTTTCACACTGTACCAAAGTGTCACTGCCATATAGGTCGTAAGGTTTTCAACCTTGATCATCATTAATGCTTTATGATGCATGTCACACAATCAATGCTTACAGCATTTCATCCTTACAAGCAAAGCCCATTGAATCATTCTACGTCACCACTTTACCGTGGCACGGCCCGATTCAATGTCTTTCCTTCAAGGAAAACCAAACAATGCTTTCTCAGCATACACAATCCTTACAGGCAAAGCACATTAAATCATTCTACGTCACCACTTTACCATGGTACGGCCTGATTTAATGTCTTTCCTTCAAGGAAAACCAAACAATGCTTTCTCAGCATACAGAGTCCTTACAAGCAAAGCACATTAAATCATTCTACGTCACCACTTTACCATTGTACGGCCCGATTTTATGTCTTTCCTTCAAGGAAAACCAAACCCTATCATGGGTTGGAACCGCACTCTCTCACTAAGCTTCTCAAGTCTTATATAGAAAGAGTGTGTTGGTTATAGTACCAATGTTCTCCTTTTAAGAATCAATAATCATTTCCACTTGAGTCCTATAATTTACTAAGACTTATTGTATCTTATGGATGGCATTACCTACCCTAATTCGTCTTGTATGTCTAATTAGGATTAGGTTTAACCCTTAATTATAATTAGTCTTCGTTAACTAAACTATAATTAATCTTAATCCTCCTTAATTAAGTCTTAATCCTTACTTAAGATCCTAATTAATTCCTAATTATCCCTTAATCTCTTCCTTAACCTGGGATCAAGCTTTTAATTATATTTGATTAAGGTTAATCATAATTAATTAGTTCTTATTCATCATTAAGGCTTAATTACCTAATTAATACCTCATTAGTAATTATTGACTAAGATTAAGATTAATCTTCATTAAGGTTAATTAACTTTAGCCTTAATTAATTATTCCTTAGCTAACGAAGATAAGCCCACTAATTAATTTCTAAGTCTTAAGTTTAATAGGTTGGATTAGAGTTGAAGTCCAACTCTAATCTAAGCCCAACTCCATGAATTATTTTTTGATGACTTTTGATGAGTCCTTGACTCTCTTTTTTGAAGGTTTTGGGCCTGAACCAAGGGCCCAAAGGTTGGATGACTCTTAGGAGTCCATTTTTACACAAGACTACTCAAAAAGTTCACTTTTATGATGACTTTTATTTGGATTCAACTTGAAATCCGAATTTAACTCTTTTGGTATTTTTCAAAATTTATTTCTATTTAAATTAAAACCCTTTTAGTTAATTTAGTTTCTTGGCTTATTGGACCACTAGGGCCCATAAACACTTTAACACTTTCTCTTGACTAAAATCAAGATCAAACCAAGTTTTTCATGAGTTTCTCATCAACAAACTTAAGAACATTAAGAACAAGGATGAACACTATGAGTGTTCATCAAAACACCAAAAATTTCCAGCAACCTCAAAAATTCACCAAATCCAAGCATGATCATCCAAAATCACCAAACAAGCACATTAACAAGCAAGTTTTTCAATAAAACCCCAAATATACAGCCACTGTGCAGATCCAATATCTCCCAACCTAGACTTTGCATCAATGATCCGACCGTTCCAAATGAAGATTCGGATGTTATGAATCGGCCATTAATATTTCAGCTCGATCCAACGGTGAACGAATCTGCAGTCGCCATTTTACGGTCGCAGCTCTATGTAAAAACGGGAAAAATTTCTTTCCAACCAATTTCACATTTTGCATGCATCTAATATCATCAAACAAGCACATTTCAAGCATCATAACAATTTCTAAAGCACACATACAAACCACATGCAAACATCCGAACCATTTCCTCAAGGAAATAGGTTCCAAGAATTCATTTTTACAAAAGAAAAAGGGATGGGGACAAGGATCAAGGGCATTCCTTAACTCTAATCACCAATCCTACTAGAGTTCAAGGTTCTCCCCCCTTACCTAAGGAAAAATCTCCAAGAACAAAGTGCAGCAACAATTCTAAAACAGCCCCTCCTTTGAACTCCCTTTGATCACCAAACAAGAATCTACAAGGCTCGAAGGCTAGATGTTTAAGCTTAGGGTTCAAAGATGGAACCTTAGGCTTGAAAGTGTGGGAAGGAAAAATGGAGATTGAGAGAAAAGTGAGAGAAGTCTCACGGCCAAGGGGAAGAAGAAATGAGAAATGAAAGTGTTATTTTCTCTTTTTTTGCATGTTTGATATAGGAAAAGAAAGACAAGTGTGAAAGGTTTAGGCTTTTTGGTGACACTTGTTTAGGAAGCTAAATGTGAAGTGGACAAGTGTCCCACATGCACATACAAGGACATGCAAGGATTCTAGGGGAAGGAAAAGGAGAATGATGCAGATTTTCTGGCCCGGATCTGTGACACCCTTAGTTATACCGCTAAGAGTATCACATTACGAACGTAACCGATGACTCTCATTTTTTTAAATATACTTAGAAAATACGGGAATATTTTTTTTTTTGAAAAGGGTTTAGGTGTCATTGGCCTATTACCTCTCTAGTTTTATTTTAAGTACTTATGAAATATCATTTCCTTAAATTTAAAACTCATTTTTCCGAAAACATCTAGACGCTTATTATCGCGCCTACCTACACAGCTTACACATAGTTATAAAATGAATCATAAGGAAGGAAACATCATAACATATATACAGAACCATAGTGTCAAAGTAATCCCGGAGTAAACAATACCACCATACAAAACAAGAGTTCTAGTAGTAGACTATAATAAATAAGACCTCAGCCAAAACAAAACAAAACAAAAGGCCACTAAATCAGAGCTGCTACTAACTAGACTCGTGACTTCCCCCAGTTAAGCTATCCTACTCGTCATCATCCGTCTCAGCAGGAATCCATCCACAACTCCTCCCTCCAGTACCCCCGAGGTTGATCATCCCAAAGTATTCTGAGGGGTCGTCACTGGAAGAATCCTCTTCCGGCTCCTCATCCTCAGAGTCATCCTTCAGGTCTTCCTCTGGGTCCTCCTCCTCAGATGTAGTGTCATCGATCACGATCATGTCTGGCTCACTCGGACGGGAACGGCCAAATGCGTCAAAATATACGGGCTGTGGAGGTGACACCTCTGGACCGGGAGAGTAACGAGGGGAATCTGGCTCGCCCATGGTCGCCATCCGTGAGGACTGGGACGATGCTGATGGAGAGGGGCGATGACGACGGTTGAGAAAAGTAGTGTAGCGACGGAGTCTGGGTGGAGTCTCAAACTCAAGGATCACCGGCACTGTGAAATCTATCTCCGGTACCAGGGGAAGGCTGGGATGAGAAATGGTGACGCGCACCTCCCCCGTGAAAACACATCGCCTAGGGACGTCGGTAATCCGCCACTGGCCTCGTGGCTCCCACCTCAACGTGATCCTCATAGTGGACATCCTGAATCTCTCCAATACCAACTGTCGACGTGGCGAAGAAGTACGATGACAGGAAATAACAGAAGCAGAAAAGGAAGGGTGAGAACATCACATGAACTCATATCAAGTAGAATATAGTAACTAGAGCATCAATAAAATATTCACAAACATCCACATAATCTCAATCACAAGTATGCAGCTGATGCTACCATGCTATATATATAATGCATGAGGGCCCGGGAAAACAACACCAAAAGCAGAGCACACAGCAACTGCTCGACCATATATGTACAATATATCAGGAGTATAGTCTGTACTAGCAAATAGTACGAAGAGCATTGCTCAATCTCTGGCCAAGACGATTTTTCGACTTCCAGACAAACTCACTGATTATGAAAACTTGAGAGCGACGGGATAGTCAAGCCTATACCCCGTTTGCACGACAGTAGGGGGCGAGCCTACGCCACTTATGCCATTCCGGGACCTGACTCATCCTCAGGGCTGGTCTCCTTTACTGGACCGCTGGTGTTCTTTGCAAAACCCAGTGCACCCGTCCCATCCAGTTTCACACTGTACTAGAGTGGTATTGCCATATAGGTCGTAAGGCTTTTGAACCTTAATCATTATTGATGCACATGATGTATGTCACACCGCAAACACTTACAATATTACATCCTCATGTACAAGCCCATTGAATCTTGTTACGTCACCACTTTACTGTGGTGCAACCTCGTAGATTCAAGGTCTTTCTTTTAAGGAAAACCAAATCACGCTCTCTTGCCAAGCTTCTCAAGTTTTATGTAGAGAGAAAGTGTTGGTTATAGTCTTTTAAGGTAGCTTGTGCTAGCTTTATTGATAATCATATTCATTTAAGTCCTACAATTTACTAAGGCTTATGGATATGTCTTATGAAAGGCATTAAAATTCCTAATTTTTTTATTGTATGACTAACTAAGATTAGGCTTAACCTTTAATCATAACTAGTCTTCATTAATCGCATTTCAATTAATCTTATCTTTTTTTAACTAAGTCTTAATCCTTACTTAAGATCCTAATTAATTTTTAATTATCCCTTAATCTCTTCCATAATCTTGGATTAAGGTTTTTAATTATGCTTGGTTAAGGTTAAATTATAATTAATTAGTTTTTAACCGTCGTTAGAGATTAATTACTTAATTAACACTTATATTAATATTAATTATCTTTAGACTTAATTAATTATTAATTAACTTAAGTAATTTAGGCTAATCAACTTAGGTGATTAAATTAGTTAAGTCTACTAATTAATCCTAAGTTTAATTTTCACAACTTAGATTAGTGTTGAAGTTCAACCCTAATCTAAACCTAAGCCCATGAATTATTTTTAGTTGTCTTTTAAATTGAGTTTTGACTTTCTTTTTGAAGGCTTTGGGACTAAACAAAAGCCTAAAGGCTATTGGACCCATGAGAGCCCATTTTTATTCATAATAAATAAAAATATGACTTTCAAAAAGATTTTTATTTTAGTTAAAATAAAAATCCGAATTTAATTACTTAATTTAAAAACTTATCTTATTTGCAATTTAGTCCTTTTTGTTACAAATTTATTCTTTAGTCCTTTTGGACCAATTTAGCCCAAAAACATGTTTTAAACATCCTTTTGATCTTTTTAGGATCAAAAGGACATTCTTGATGAGTTTCATCAAGAACACTCATGAACATCAAGAACAACCTTGAATGTTCATCCAAAACTTCAAATTTTTCACAACATCCAATCTTCACCAAAACTTCACACATTCATCAATAAACAATCTAAATGCCAAATATCATACTAATCCACTCAAAATCATTCACATGCACATTAAAGTTCATAACTCCATTTTCAAGCTCAAAACATCATTATTTTCAAGATAAATCACCAAATCAATTTTTCCACTTAAGATCAACCACATGCATGTACATATATCCATCATATAATCACATCCAAACCATCAAAATAATTTTTGCACACATGCAGCCACTTCTTCCTCTCTTGGCCGAGAGCTTAAGGGAAAAAAAGGAGGGATTTTTCAACAAAATCCTTCCTTGGCTTGCATGCAACACAACCCAACCATCTACAACAATCCAAACAAGATTAAAGACATGCAAACAACAACAATAACCCAGCTCATCAAGACCAAAAATATTTTCTCAAAAACAAGCTCAAAGGTTTGATTTTTCAAGAGAAAAACAAGAGAAGAAGCAAGGATTCAAGGGCAAATCCTTGACTCTAGTTACATGGCCTACTAGAGTTCAAGTTCTCCCCCCCTTTACCTTAGATCTTCAAGGGAATGAGTGCAGATTTTTCCTCCTCCAACAGCCCCTTCAAGCTCCTCCTTCAAGCCTCCAACAAGTGGATTTTGGTAGAAAGTATGTATTTTTTTTTCTTTAGCTTAAATCCAAGAATGGGACTTAAGCTTGGTTGGTGATTTGGGTGGAGATGAAGAAATTTTGGGGAGAAGAAGGGTGGTGGTGCGCGGCCAGCAAGGGAGAAAGAAGAAGAAGAAGAGAGAAAATGGGTAGGTGGAGAAAATGGCTAAGTGAAAAATGGCCATAAAGTGAAGCTTTCTCCTTTATATAGGCTTAATGGTGTGAAGGAAGATATGGACAAGTGGCACACATGCACCATGTTGTGCAGCGCAATTTTCAGAGGAGAAAATAAGGTTTGTGCAATTTTTTCTGGCCCGGATCAAGAGTATTCGAGCCCGGGTCGGGGTACCGGAGGGCAAAAAGGTCAATTTTTTGCAGAAAATCCCAAAAATTCCCAGAAAATTTCTAAAAATAGGAAATTTAATACTGAATCCAAAAATATAAATTTTGACAATTAAAAATAATTTTAATCATTTAAAATCCATTAAAACGCTTAAAACAGCAAAAACGGGAAAAACGGGTAAATCGGAAAAATACGGGTGTTACAGGATCAAGAGTATTCAGGCCCGGTTCAAGAGACAAAAGGGGTAAAAGGGCCATTTTTGCACAAAAATTACAAAAATTCTAGAAAAATTCCTATAATTGCTCTAACTTATTTCCAGCCTAAAAATGTGATTAGAACTCTCTTCTCACTTAAACTCTCTTGTTTTTCCCAATTTTCCAAGTTTTCGCACAACGGTTAAATTTTAATAAGAGCTAGCCGATAGAAGATTATAGTTTTTTTATACAAAAATCCTATAAGGTTACAAATATCATTTTCAATCATCTTTTAAGGTTCAAAGTATATTTTCCATATTATTCTACAAATTTTCATATGTTGGTTAAGGTTACACTGCTAACCCGGGGCATTCTGGTCTTTTTGCCCAAAAGTGTCAGAAAATTCTAAATAATTTTCTAAAATTAATTATTAATTATTTTAAGACTATTTTGACTAAAAATATTGATCCCTTTAAGTTTTAGCTACTTTTTATAATTAAATCTATATTTTCCTTAACTGTATAATTTCTAAGGGTATTTCAGGTCATTTTCTCAACACCTCTCTAAAAATAAATCATTCATAATTATGGTTGGAAATTCCAAAAATAAAATTTTGATTGCTTATCAATAGTTCCTAATTACCTCATATTTAATTTATTATTATTATTATTATTTTTAACTTTCTCTATTTTATTTATATACCGATAGGGGAAATTGTGGTTGTTACATTTCTCCCCTCCTTTAAGAAATTTCGTCCTCGAAATTTGAAGTTCCTATTGCTAGATAGGGATAAATCTAGTTTCTTAAGCTTTAAGAGTTACTCTTCTAGTTGAATCATATAAGACCTTAAGGGTTCCCTAAAAGTTGGATAATCATTTTAAACTACTCGTGGATATAGGGGTGATATCTTGAATTGAGATCAACCTAGCTTTCAAGTCTTACTTCTTCTCTAACAACCAGTAGCGAAATTTGAAACCTTTACCTAGCACCTTACCGAAAAAAAAATCGGTATGATTTAATATCCCATAAGATTTGATCAGGAACATCTATTTTCGGCAAGCAGATCTTATCAAACTTTCCACCATCATTCATACTACCTTAATTCTAACTAAAAGGCTAAGTTAATCCATTATGAGGTGTGCTACTATGCTACCCCGTCACCTTCCTCGGGTATTTGGCAAGTAACTAGACACTCCCTTTCAGCTTATAATCGACATAGAGTTATAATATCTAATGAAACGTACAGTTTCAATCCATAAGTCAAATAGCTAAGTTTTCCTGCAAAAAAAAATTTCTTAGGAATCTCCAAAGTATGTTCCTTACAATAACTAATTTCCTTAACATTTTCTTCTGATTCCCAATGACCCCTCACAATATCTTATTTTCTTACAACTCTAAAATGTACATTTTCCTTCACTATGTATGAATATCTAATTCCACAATAGTCACAAGTGTTGTTTATTATACCTATGATTATATTAGTTCCCTTGCTCTTAATATCAATACTCTTACTAATCTAGTTAACCTTCCATCACTTCCTTGTATAAAGATTCTAAGTTCTTTCTTTATCAAGAATTTCAAATTCATTGCTATCCTATTAAGATGAAATCCTTCGACTCATGTATCAGTTTATTTTTGCCTTATCTATCACTTATTATATTAATAGTTGTAGGATCTTCCTACCTAAACATCGATCACCACTTACAACCAAGGCTTAACTCCATAAGCTGTCACTCCCAAGAAGGTCTCACCATTCACCACCACCTTATGTTCTTTTCCTAAACAAATATGCCTCCAGAATTTTATTTCCACCTAACTAAGACTTATAATTATACCATTCCACTTCTAACCTACTTCTCCTTAATAACCCCAAGGTTAATCCAAAGAATTCTATACCTCCCGTTGGATCCTAGAAATAGGCGAGAACGTTGCACGAAAGAATGAAGATAAGTTGGCTTGAATGGGGCTAGAATATTGGGTTCACTGAGGAGGGAAAGGAATACCAATGACAACCAATCCAGATGGAATTACTAGACACCTATAGCATTCATAGTAAAGTCGAAAGCAAATTGTAAGATCACCTATAGTCTCGATATTTAGATAGCGGTAATCTATCTTTAAACCTATCTTAGAGAACATTATTATTATTTTTATTCCTTATGGTTATTATACTTCCAGGAATTGTATTTGTCCCCTAGGGCATCCTTTCGTGAAACATCACCTACTTAAGCGTAGTACTATTCCTACCTTCAAAATCTAGCCTAGATATTCACCGATTTATATACTCTTCCTTGAGAATCTAAGCCCATCAACATCAATGCATAAACTAATCCTATAAAATTTAGCAAGGTCATACTTAATCAACACACTCGTAACCAAATCCAATCTAATCATTTATGAGATTTCACTCACATACCTATTTCATTTTATAAAAGCATCAATTAAGCATATCTCTTAATCATCAAAGTCAACACATACAACAATCCCTCATTGTATGTCATATCTATTATTTCTACTAACCTCATGGAAGTGTTATCCTTACTCAGCTCATACAAATGTAGTTCTTGTAGTGCTTACTTATACATCTAATTCCCCATCACATGATTTCTTTCTTCAATCTCCTCTGCGCAATCTTGATACTAACAGATCATTTGCTTAGTCATATCCTATTATTCGACTAAAATTTCTTAAGAATCACATCTTGTGCTATTGGTCTCAACACTTTGACTTCCTTCGTCTTAAATCGTGTTTTCCACTTATTTCTATAAACCCTTATTTCATCAATCCGCTAGAGATAGTGATCATACTCTATTGTATCTATTAAACTTCAAACATGGCACTCATTCCACAGTCAAACCCTTTTAGACTTCAAGTCTATCAACAAGGTATCCAAATATGCCTTAACTGTTAAGATCTAATCTCAATTCGTATGTTTGTCATTCCTATTCCTTAACCCTATCATCATTTATCCTGAGTATACACCAAGTCATCAATTACTTCTAACTCACTTTACCAAATCATTTTTTTATAATCACATCCTCAAGAGGTATTAATACCAATCCTCAATATCAAAACCTTAGTGATTAAACCTCAATGATCAATCATCTTAAACCTTGAATTTACAACCTCGAATCCATCATTGATCCCTTAGGTCACTCACTAAAGGAATGGGAACCTAACCTTAGTGGTCATCCTACCCTGACTTTTGATGCCTCACTCAGCACCTCAAACCACAAGTCAAATCAACCATTGGCTACACTAATGTACAATCTCAAGACCTAGAGGTCTTAGCAAACCCGTTTTAGAAGCTTAATTACTTGGTTCATTCTTCAATTCGATTAACTTTTAATGGTAGAAACTCTCATGAGGGAAAGATGAGAGATCTTAAGGATAAGGATTAGGATAATTCAGCTCACAAGGAAGAAACACATACATGTCCAAGTGCCTTACAAATACATACCTATCTATTTAAGATTTTAAAATAATTAACACTCAAATACAACTTCTATATTCTTTCTCAAACTCAAAACTCAATTCAATTTCAAACAATAAGCATGTTGTAAATTACTGCATACAAGTAGGAAGTAAATTTTAACATGCCAAAGTCACACAAAACAACACGAAGCAATCACTTCACACCCATTCATCAATCCAAACAAAATCATGAAAAGGATAATCTTAATTCAAACACATGGGGTTCTACTCAAGACACAAATAAGAAGACAAAACCCAGTAGACGACATGACTCCATCACTTTAACTACCTATGTTCATCATACAGATGACTAAGACATCCTTCCTCTTCTCCACAACTACTCAAGCTGAGATTATCAGCCATGTGTCCCCAAAACTCACAACTGCAAGTTGTCACACTCCCTCCTAACCTGAACAGACCATTGGGGTGGCCAGTCCCACTGTCCTTAACCAGAGTAGTCAGAAGCACATCAACCTTGCAAGACTCCAAAACACCTAAACCGGATCAAACTAGACTCGATACGACTATCAGACCCAAACTTCACAGTCCAGTTGGACCGAACTGCTCTGATACCACTAAATGCAACATCCTCATCCCATGACGGGTATTACACGATTAACTCGATTGCGATTTGTTAATTTATCTCTTAATAAAAATGAGGAAAGTTGGTAATTTTTTTTTTTTGTAAAGCATATTATTAAATTATGTTCGGGATAAAACAAGAAGAAAAACATTGGTATTAACCATATCATTTTGTTACTATTCGAAATTTACAATGGACATGACGTACATCTAGGATGGGATTTTAACATACTACACCACATAAGCAGTGAATCCTCTATTTGACTGCAACCTTAGACACTGCCATTTGACTTAAACGAGATCCGGTTCGACCTGAACACCGCGCCCTTCTTCAGAACAACGTGCATCCTTCCAGAGTCCATGCCCTTTTAGGTGCCAAAATAATAACGGACAACAAAAAGAAAGACAAGGGGGTTAGAACACTTTACATGAACTCACTTAACGCAGGATATAGTATACTAGAGCACACACACGGGAATTCCACACAATTTTCACAACAATGAATCTAATCATTCACATAGAAGGCCACAACGTTATAAAATGATGTGTTATGCTCATGCAATGCAAACAACCACGTCATTCACCAAGGAATCTCAAGCAACCACTATGTACAATGCAATGCATAAGGGCCCAGGGAAAATCACCACCACAGTGCACACAGAAACTGCCCGACCATATATGTACAACGTATCAGGAGTTAGAGTCTGTACTAGCAATCAGTACAAAGAGCATTGCTCATTCATTTTCTTTTGGCCAAATCTTTTATGCGTCCTTCCAGACAATCTCCACTGACCCCGAAAACCATGAAAGCGACAGGATAGCTAAGCTTGTACCCCTTAGGACTCGACAGTAGGGCGGTAACCTACGTCTCATGATATCCTTTCTGGAACTCGACTATCCTCAGGGCTGGCGTCCTTTACCGGACCCGCTGGCGTTCATTGCAAAACCCAGTGCACCCTTCCCAACCAGTTTCACACTGTACCAAAGTGTCACTGCCATATAGGTCGTAAGGTTTTCAACCTTGATCATCATTAATGCATTATGATGCATGTCACACAATCAATGCTTACAGCATTTCATCCTTACAGGCAAAGCCCATTGAATCATTCTACGTCACCACTTTACCGTGGCACGGCCCGATTCAATGTCTTTCCTTCAAGGAAAACCAAACAATGCTTTCTCAGCATACACAATCCTTACAGGCAAAGCACATTAAATCATTCTACGTCACCACTTTACTATGGTACGGCCCGATTTAATGTCTTTCCTTCAAGGAAAACCAAACAATGCTTTCTCAGCATACACAGTCCTTACAAGCAAAGCACATTAAATCATTCTACGTCACCACTTTACCATGGTACGACCCGATTTAATGTCTTTCCTTCAAGGAAAACCAAACCCTATCATGGGTTGGAACCGCACTCTCTCACTAAGCTTCTCAAGTCTTATGTAGAAAGAGTGTGTTGGTTATAATCTTTTAAGGTAGTTTGTACCAATGTTCTCCTTTTAAGAATCAATAATCATTTCCACTTGAGTCCTATAATTTACTAAGACTTATTGTATCTTATGGATGGCATTACCTACCCTAATTCGTCTTGTATGTCTAATTAGGATTAGGTTTAACCCTTAATTATAATTAGTCTTCGTTAATTAAACTATAATTAATCTTAATCCTCCTTAATTAAGTCTTAATCCTTACTTAAGATCCTAATTCATTCCTAATTATCCCTTAATCTCTTCCTTAACCTTGGATTAAGCTTTTTAATTATATTTGATTAAGGTTAATCATAATTAATTAGTTCTTATTCATCATTAAGGCTTAATTACCTAATTAATACCTCATTAGTAATTATTGACTAAGATTAAGATTAATCTTCAATAAGGTTAATTAACTTTAGCCTTAATTAATTATTCCTTAGCTAACGAAGATAAGCCCACTAATTAATTTCTAAGTCTTAATTTTAATAGGTTTGATTAGAGTTGAAGTCCATCTCTAATCTAAGCCCAACTCCATGAATTATTTTTGGATGACTTTTGATGAGTCCTTGACTCTCTTTTTTGAAGGTTTTGGGCCTGAACCAAGGGCCCAAAGGTTGGATGACTCTTAGGAGTCCATTTTTACACAAGACTACTCAAAAAGTTGACTTTTATGATGACTTTTATTTGCATTCAACTTGAAATCCGAATTTAACTCTTTTGGTATTTTTCAAAATTTATTTCTATTTAAATTAAAACCCTTTTAGTTAATTTAGTTTCTTGGCCTATTGGACAACTAGGGCCCATAAACACTTTAACACTTTCTCTTGACTAAAATCAAGATCAAATCAAGTTTTTCATGAGTTTCTCATGAACAAACTTAAGAACATTAATAAGCACATTAACAAGCAAGTTTTTCAATAAAACCCCAAATATACAGCCACTGTGCAGATCAAATATCTCCCAACCCAGACTTCGTATCAACGATCCGACCGTTCAAAATGAAGATTCAGATGTTATGAACCGGCCATTAAAATTTCAGCTCGATCAAACGGTGAACGAATCTGCAGTCGTCATTTTACGGTCGCAGCTCTATGTAAAAACGGGAAAAATTTCTTTCCAACAAATTTCACATTTTGCATGCATCCAATATCATCAAACAAGCACATTTGAAGCATCATAACAATTTCTAAAACACACATACAAACCACATGCAAACATCTGAACCATTTCCTCAAGGAAATAGGTTCCAAGAATTCATTTTTACGAAAGAAAAAGGGATGGGGACAAGGATCAAGGGCAATCGTTAACTCTAGTCACCAATCCTACTAGAGTTCAAGGTTCTCCCCCCCTTACCTAAGGAAAAATCTCCAAGAACAAAGTGAAGCAACAATTCTAAAACAGCCCCTCCTTTGAGCTCCCTTTGATCACCAAACAAGAATCTACAAGGCTCGAAGGCTAGATGTTTAAGCTTAGGGTTCAAAGATGGAACCTTAGGCTTGAAAGTGTGGGAAGGAAAAATGGAGATTGAGAGAAAAGTGAGAGAAGTCTCACGGCCAAGGGGAAGAAGAAAAGAGAAATGAAAGTGTTATTTTCTCTTTTTGCATGTTTGATGTAGGAAAAGAAAGACAAGTGTGAATGGTTTAGGCTTTTTGGTGACACTTGTTTAGGAAGCTAAATATGAAGTGGACAAGTGTCCCACATGCACATACAAGGACATGCAAGGCTTCTAGGGGAAGTAAAAGGAGAATGATGTAACGCCCGCATTTTACCGTTTTTGCCATTTTTGCCGTTTTTGCTGTTTTGAGTGTTTTATTGGATTTTGAGTGATTAAAATTATTTTTAATCATCAAAATTCATATTTTTGGATTTAGAATTTAATTTCCTATTTTTAGGAATTTTTTTGGAATTTTTGGGTTTTTCTGTGAAAAATAACCTTTTTGCCCCTCCTGTCTCTTGAACCGGGCCCGAATACTCTTGATCCGGGCCAGAAAAATTTCACAATCCTTCCTTTCTCTCCTTAAAGACCGTGCAACCAGCCTTGATGCATGGGAGACACTTGTCTTCCCATCTCTTCCACTCCACCAATAGCTTGAAAAGGTGAGTATGTCATATAAAAAGCATTTTTCTCCTTTTTCATTCATTTGTTGCATGCAAGCAAGGAGAACTTTCCTTTTCTCTCATCTTCTCTCTTCCTTGGCCGCGGCTTCATCTCCTTTTTCTCTCTCAAAGACATCAATCCCTCCATAAACACCACCAAGCTTAGGTTCCATTTTTGAGCCTAAGCTTAGAAACACTAGCTTTCTAGCCTTTAAATCCTTGTTGGTGACTAAATGAGGCATCTTTGGGGGCTATTTTGGGACCAGAATTCTGCACTCATTTTCTTGGAAATTTGAGGTAAAGGGGGGGAGAACTTGAACTCTAATAGGATTGGTAACTAGAGTCAAGGATTTTCCCTTAAAATCCTTGTTTTTACTCTTGTTCTCCTTGAAAAAAATCACTTTTTAAGCTTTTCTTTGAGCAAATGTTTTGGATTCTTGGAGCTGGGTTGTTTTGGATTTTTGAGCTTTTCTTCACCAAAACATTAGTACATTTTCCTTAAGTTTGTACTAATGTTCTTAATAATCATCTCCACTTAAGTCCTATAATTTACTAAGACTTATGATTGTGTCTTATGGATGGTATTACTTATCCTAATTCTTCTTGTATAAATAATTAAGATTAGATTTAACTTTTAATCAATCTTCATTAACTAGGCTATAATTAATCTTAATCCTCCTTAATTATGTTTTAATCTCTTCCTTAGTTTTGGACTAAGCTTTTAATTACATTTGATTAAGGTTAATCATAGTTAGTTAATTCTTAATCATCATTACTAATTAATTATTTAATACTTTTATTAAGGTTAATTAACTTTAACCTTAATTAATCCTCCGTTACTTAATTAACTTAAGTAGATTATGTTAATTTAATTTAGGTAATTAGATTAGCTAAGTCTACTAATTAATTTCTTAATAACTTGGATTAGAGTTGAAGTCCAACTCCAATCTAACTTTTAATTTCATAATCTAATCTTGATTGACTTTTAATGAGTCTTTAACTCCTTTTTCTTAAAGGTTTTAAACTTAAATTAAAAGCCTAAAGGTTTTATAACTCTTAGGAACTTATTTTTAGTCATGGCAACCTAAAATATTGAACTTTAAGTTGACATTTACTTGGTTGGAATTGGAAATCCGAATTTGTTTTATTTATTTTTAAAGACTTATTCTTAATTGCACTTTAGTCCTTTTACTTGAAAAATTGCTTCTTAGTCCTTTTGGACCACCAAAGCCCATAAACATGTTTTCCACATACCCTTGACCTTTTTAAGATCAAAAAGGTATTCTTGATGAGTTTCATCAAGAACAACTCATGAACATCAAGAACAACTTGAATTTTCATCAAAACTTCAAATTTTTTCACAACATCCAATCTTCACCAAAACTTCACACCTTCATCAACAAACAATCTAAATACCAAATATCATACTAATCCACTCAAAATCATCCACATACACATTAAAGTTCATAACTCCATTTTCAAGCTCATAAACACTATTTTTCAAAGATCAATCATCCAAAACAATTGTATACCTTCAACCAACTTCATGCATGTTCATAGATTCATCATACAAACACATTCCAAGCACCAAAAAAATTTTGAAACACATACAGCCCCAAAATCCCTTAAGGCCGAGAGCTATTAGAGGAAAAAGGGGAAAAATTTTTCCAAAATTGTTTCTTGGCTTGCATGCACCAACAATCACAATCCAAGCACATTTCAAGCATCAAAATAAACTTAAAAACATGTAAACAACCCAGCTCCAAGAATCCAAAACATTTGCTCAAAGAAAAGCTCAAAAAGTGATTTTTTTCAAGGAGAACAAGAGTAAAAACAAGGATTTTAAGGGCAAATCCTTGACTCTAGTTACCAATCCTACTAGAGTTCAAGTTCTCCCCCCCCTTTACCTCAAATTTCCAAGAAAATGAGTGCAGAATTCTGGTCCCAAAACAGCCCCCAAAGATGCCTCCTTTAGTCACCAACAAGGATTTTTTTTCAAGGCTAGAAGGCTTAGAAATGGAAGCTTTGGTTCAAAGATGGAACCTTGGCTTGCTGTGTTTAAGGGAAGATGAAAAATTTTGAGAGAAGTTGATGGAGAGTTCACGGCCAAGAGAGAAAAGGAAGAGAGAAAATGAGAGAATTTCTAAGCTTTGCATGTGGAAAAAGAAAGAGTAATGAATTTTGGTGTTTTAATGTCTTACTTTTCCCTATGCTTGACACTTGTCTAGAAAAAAAGTGTGAAGTGGACAAATGTCCTTCATGCACACACACAAGACATGCACGGCTTCTAGAAGGAGGAAAGGAAGGGTTGTGCAAATTTTTCTGGCCCGAATCAAGAGTATTCGGGCCCGGGTCAAGGGACAGGAGGGGCAAAAAGGTCATTTTTCACAGAAAAACCCAAAAACTCCAAAAAAAATCCCAAAAATAGGAAATTAAATTCTAAATCCAAAAATATGAATTTTGATGATAAAAATAATTTTAATCACTCAAAATCCAATAAAACACTTAAAACGGCAAAAACGATAAAACGCGGGTGTCACATTTAGGCTTTTAATTTAAGTTTAAAACCTTTAAGAAAAAGAGTTAAAGACTCATTAAAAGTCAATCAAGATTAGATTATGAAATTAAAAGTTAGATTGGAGTTGGACTTCAACTCTAATCCAAGTTATTAAGAAATTAAAACTTAGAAATTAATTAGTAGACTTAGCTAATGTAATTACCTAAGTTAAATTAACATAATCTACTTAAGTTAATTAAGTAACGGATGATTAATTAAGGTTAAAGTTAATTAACCTTAATGAAAGTATTAAGTAATTAATTAGTAATGATGATTAAGAATTAACTAACTATGATTAACCTTAATCAAATGTAATTAAAAGCTTAGTCCAAAACTAAGGAAGAGATTAAGACTTAATTAAGGAGGATTAAGATTAATTATAGCCTAGTTAATGAAGATTGATTAAAAGTTAAATCTAATCTTAATTATTTATACAAGAAGAATTAGGATAAGTAATACCATCCATAAGACACAATCATAAGTCTTAGTAAATTATAGGACTTAAGTGGACATGATTATTAAGAACATTAGTACAAACTACTATAAAAGATTATAACCAACACCCTCTTTCTTCATAAAACTTGAGAAGCTTAGCGAGAGAGCGCGGTTCCAATCAAGAGAGAGTTGAGTCTCCTCTAATGGAAGGACTTTGATTCAGGTCGTCTCACTATGAAGTGATGACGTAGAATGATTTGAAGGGGCCTTGCCCGTGTGAGTGAAATGCTGGAAGTATCAATTGTGTGGTGTGCACCATAAAGCATAAATAAATGATCAAGGTTGAAAAGCCTCAGGACCTATATGACAATAACACTATGGTACAATGTGAAACTGGTTGGGAAGGGTGCACTGGGTTTTGTAAAGAACGCCAGCGGGTCCCGTAAAGGACGCCAACCCTGAGGATAGTCGAGTTCCAGAAAGGACAACAGGAGACGTAGAGGTAGCTCCCTACTGTCGAGTTCGAAGGGTGCAAGCTTAACTATCCTGTCACTCTCATGGTTTCCGGTCAGTTGAGATTGTCTGGAAGTCAGAAAATTTGTTTGGCCAAAATTGAGCAATGCTCTTTGTACCAATGCTAGTACAGACTCTAACTCCTGATATATTGTATATATGGTCGAGCAGCTGCTGTGTGCTCTGCTGATGGTGATGCCTCCTAGTAGTTGTTGTGTGCTCTGCTGTTGGTGATGTTTCCCCGGGCCCTCATGCATTAGTCATATGCATCATGATAACATAAACTGCATTCTTGTGATTGAGATTGTATGAATGTTCTATGAGTGCTCTAGTTACTGTATTCTACATGATATGAGTTCATGTGATGTTCTCACCCTTCCTTTTCTGCTTCTGTTATTTCCTGTCGTCGTACTTCTTCGCCACGTCGACAGTTGGTATTGGAGGGCGTCAGGATGTCCACTACGAGGATCACGTTGAGGTGGGAGCCACGGGGCCAGTGGTGGATTACAGACGTCCCTAGGCGATGTGTTTTCACGGGGGAGGTGCGCGTTACCATTTCTCATCCCAACCTTTCCCTGGTACCGGAGATAGATTTCACAGTGCCGGTGATCCTTGAGTTTGAGACTCCACCCAGACTCCGTCGCTACACTACTTTTCTCGACCATCGTCATCGCCCTTCTCCATTGACATCGTCACAGTCCTCACGGATGGCGACCATGGGCGAGCCAGATTCCCCTCGTTACTCTCTCGGCCCAGAGGTGTCACCTCCATAGTCCGTATATCCTGACGCATTTGGCCGTTCCCGTCCGAGTAAGCCAGACATGATCGTGATTGATGACACTACATCTGAGGAGGAGGACCCAGAGGAAGAACCGAAGGATGACTCTGAGGATGAGGAGCCGGAAGAGGATTCTTCCAGTGACGACCCCTCAGAAGACTTTGGGATGATCAACCTCGGGGGTACTGGAGGGAGGAGTTGCAGGTGGATTCCTGCTGAGACGGATGACGAAGAGTAGGATAGCGTAACTGGGGGTAGTCACGAGTCTAGTTAGTAGCAGCTCTGATTTAGTGGCCTTTTGTTTTGTTTCGTTTTGGCTGAGGTCTTATTTTTTATAGTCTACTACTAGAACTCTTGTTTTGTATGGTGGTATTGTTTACTCCGGGATTACTTTGACACTATGGTTCTATATATATGTTATGATGTTTCTTTCCCATGATCCCCTTATATCTGCGTGTATGTTGTGTATGTATGCGGAATGATTGAATCGTCTAGATGTTTTTAGAAAATGAATTTCAGACTTAAGAAAAGGACATTTTCATGAATACTTAAAATGGAAATTAGAATGCGATTAGTTGATGATGATTAAACTCTTTTCAAAAAAAAAAATATATTTTCGTATTTTCTAAGTTTTAAAACAGTAAATTCGACGGTTACGTTTTGAAATGTGATATTCTTAGCGGTATAACTAAGGGTGTCGCAAATGATGCAGATTTTCTGTCCCGGATCAAGAGTATTCGGGCCCGGTTCAAGAGACAAAAGGGGTAAAAGGGTCATTTTTGCACAAAAATTACAAAAATTCTAGAAAAATTCCTATAATTGCTCTAACTTATTTCCAGCCTAAAAATGTGATTAGAACTCTCTTCTCACTTAAACTCTCTTGTTTTTCCCAATTTTCCAAGTTTTCGCACAACGGTTAAATTTTAATAAGAGCTAGCGGATAGAAGATTATATTTTTTTTATACAAAAATCCTATAAGGTTACAAATATCATTTTCAATCATCTTTTAAGGTTCAAAGTATATTTTCCATATTATTCTACAAATTTTCATATGTTGGTTAGGGTTACACTGCTAACCCGGGGCATTCTGGTCTTTTTGCCCAAAAGTGCCAGAAAATTCTAAATAATTTTCTAAAATTAATTATTAATTATATTAAGACTATTTTGACTAAAAATATTGATCCCTTTAAGTTTTAGCTATTTTTCATAATTAAATCTATATTTTCCTTAACTGTATAATTTCTAAGGGTATTTCAGGTCATTTTCTCAACACCTCTCTAAAAATAAATCATTCATAATTATGGTTGGAAATTCCAAAAATAAAATTTTGATTGCTTATCAATAGCTCCTAAATACCTCATATTTAATTTATTATTATTATTTTTTTTTAACTTTCTCTATTTTATTTAGATGCCGATAGGGGAAATTGTGGGTGTTACAGAGCAAGGTGCAACACAACAAAATGGGACAAGAAGTTGGTGAATTGAAAGGTCAAAGAGATTCAAAGAGCAGGCACAAGAAATTAAAAAGAAGAGTACTCCCTCATAAATAAATTCTCTATGTTATTGTTTATGATACAAAAAAAATATGCACAAAGGTGTGGAAATTGAATAAGTTGGGGGGAGTACTTCTTCAAACGAAGAGGCCAGCTGAAAAAGGGTGACAATTCAAGAATAACTTGGTGAATTGAGAGAAGTTCCAAATCACAACCACAAGATGCTCTCTATTCAAAGTGTTCATTGCATATCTAGAAAAATCATCATTTCTTGATAGCGCAGCCTCATTACAACCAAAGAAAAGACCTTTTGATCCATATTAACTACTTGCAGGTTCAGATGTTGGAAACGACTATCAATTCTAGTTGTTCAACGGTGGTGAAGAAGATTGAGGGAAACACTTACCCGTGAGAATGAGAGATTTCCTTGGCTTATCACTTACTGCTTTAATTGCTATTTTTGAGAAGTTTGACTGATGTTTGTGTTCTATTCTGATTGAGGATTGATAACATCTCTTAATCCTATTTTTTCTTATGTTTGGAAAGTGACTGCTGCTTAACAAGGAGATGATGAAGAGTTCCTTGAATTTGTTTTTGAATTGTTTGAATTACACAGGGGATAGAATTGACTTTTTTATTGCAAAGAGGTCTCTTGCTTGAGGACAAGCAAGAATTTAAGTTGGGGGGTATTTTGATAAGTGAAAATCATATGATAAATTAGAACACTTTTTAGTTCACTTATCAAGGATAAAATGGTATTTTTGCCCCAAATTAATCCCTTTTAATTTAATATTAGATAAATTGTATTTATTACTCTTGGATTTGAATTCGATGCTATTTTGATATAAATTGTGCTAATTTTTGCAGGATATTGCAAAGATTTGATATGAAGGAAAGATAACATTAAATAAGGGAGATATCTGCAAGATTTGAAGTTTAATTGAAGACATTTAATGAAGATTGGAAGATTATTTGAGAGCAATTAATGAAGATATCACTGCCAATTAACCAAGGATTCTGCAGACATCCTTCCCAATTAAATCCAGGATTCTCAATAAATGCATGATCCCATCAAGAAAATGGAAACAAGTAAAGACAAATAAACCAAAACCAGTCTCAAGGAGAGATCAAGTTAAAAAGAGAAAGATTGAAGTTGTGCAGAACACATTGCGTGCTTCAACCTGCGCTGTAGCTCAGGGTGAAGCACAGAACACGTGATTCTTGCCCTGTTGCCATTTTTAGATAGAATTCTCCCCAATTTTCTTTGTATTTCCTTAGCCTATAAATAGGACCCTCTTGCACCAGATTAGGTGTGCACGATTATTGTAATTCAGTTATATTTCAGTGATAATGCACCAGTTCTAATTTTAGAATAGGAGAGGCAGAGCGCTGCACAAGGATTGAAGATGGTGACAACATCTTTGGTGGTTTGTATGGCTACCATGAGTAGTTAACTCTCCAGTAGGATTGAATGTAGTTGATTCTATCCCCAAGTGTATGTAAACTCTATCTTATTATTTATGAGCTCCCTATCTATAATATTGGTATTCTTATTATGTGCTTAATTCCTAACTTCCGCGCTTGCGCCGGAGTTATAGGCTAGTTTCAACTAGGATTGAGGATGGGGGAGCGGATACTGAAGAAACTCATTCTCTGAGTGAATAAGAGTACTCTGTAATCAGTGACCGGCACATGAGCATTACTAATGAGTGATGGGTAGTGTAAGTACCATAATGAAGGGCGTTCACATGATTAGGCCTGTTTATCGATAGCAAAGGTTAGTTGATAGTAATTCCAGATTCCGACACATGGTCGTATCTAGGGATTGATGGCTAGTGTGAGTATCCTAATGAAGATGCGTCTACAGGATTAGGCCTGGTTTATTAATGAGTTCCTTTACAAACGGAATAATAAAAGCAAAATAAGCTGAGGGTAAGTTTGTCACTTGGGAGAGCCCGCACGGATTACCTTTGAGTGGTGAGGCTGTTGGTAACTCGAGGTCTTAGCAAATTAGTTTGTCTACAGTATTATAGAGTAAACCAAAAATAATAAATAGTTTTTACATACACAAAGGGTGTGACGATACGAAGTTCAATCCTAATCCAAGTAAAGTGTCTCTAACTCTTCCTTTCTATTTTTATTGATTATTAGTTTGCTATTTACAATTTCCGCACAACAATATTCTTACAAAACCTGTTGTTTTCTCTTGATAATTAGATCACGATTATACGCGAATTGACCGTTCCCTGTGGATACGATAACTGTAACATCCTAAAATTTTAAGTAAAATAATAATTAAATTAAATAAATAAGTAGAGGAAATAATTAATTAAATAGATGAATAAATAATAGGATTAATATTATTATTAATTTTATCCATAAAGCTACTTCATTTTAAAAAAGAAGATAAGGGGTTGAGAGTGGGCCTAAGCCCAATTAGGCATTCTAGTAAGGAGGGGTTAACAATTCACCCTAATCCTTATTCGTATTATCGTCATAGAGCGAAACGCTAAGGAGGGGAGAAAACGAGTCTCAAGAGAGGATTGCTGCAGAGTGAGCATCAAGAACCAAGAAAGGGACTTCCTTGCTGTAATCGATCTTCGCTTAAGGTACGATGGGGGAGAGGGTGCTGCTTGTATATGGATGTAGGGGTGCTTGGGTAGTGAGGGCAACCATAAGACCCTCTAAGACTCTAAATTTGAAATTGATATATATATATATATATATATATTGAGTATGGTATGATGAAAACATGTTGATTGATGATTAATTTTGTGAATCTTGATTGGATTCAATGAGAATAAAAAGAATAGTGAAAAGGGGGTTAATGAGGGTTTAATGATTTGGGGTTTTGATGGGAAAACCATGTAAAACTGTTAAAGGTTGATGATTTTGATGAGTTTGATGAAAATTAATGATTATGAATGGTGGTTGATCGAAAAGGATTGAATAGAGGTTGAATAGATGATTTTTAATTTTGACAATTAAAAATAATTTTAATCATTTAAAATCCATTAAAACGCTTAAAACAGCAAAAACGGGAAAAACGAGTAAATCGGAAAAATACGGGTGTTACAATCCTCCCCTACTAAAAGAAATTTCGTCCTCGAAATTTGCGTACCTTCTTGAAATAATTGAGGGTGAGACTTTCTCATCTGCTCTTCTACTTCCCAGGTCGCGTTACCCTCGTCGGTCGTACTCCAGATGACTTTTACCAATGAAATCTCCTTCCCTCTCAGCTGCTTTACCCTTCGGTCTCCGATTCTCACAGGTAACGCCTCATAAGTTAGGTTTTCTTTTAATTGTATTATATCGGGTTCTATGACATGTGAAGGGTCAGGGACATATTTCCGGAGTTGTGACACATGAAACACATTATGTAGGTTTGAAAGAAAAGGTGGCAAAGCAATCTGGTAAGCGACAGGGCCAATTTTTTTCAAAATTTGGTAGGGACCAATGAATTTAGGTGTAAGCTTTCGAGATCGCATTGCCCTGCCAACCCCAGTTGTTGGTGTAACTCTCAAAAACACGTGATCTCCTTCTTTGAATTCTAGGGGTTTCCTCCTCCGATCATAGTAGCTTTTCTGCCTGCTCTGTGATATTCTCATCTTTTCCTGTATCATTTTGATCTTTTCCGTGGTTTGCTGGATCATCTCAGGCCCTAAAACTAGGCCATCGCCAGACTCGAACCAGCATAAAGGCGTTCTACACTTTCTACCATACAGGGCTTCAAAAGGTGCCATTCCAATACTAGAATGGAAACTATTGTTGTAGGTGAACTCAATCAGTGCCAACAACTGATCCCAACTCCCTTGGTGTTCTAACACACACGCTCTCAGCAAATCTTCTAGGGATTTGATAGTCCGCTCGGACTGACCATCGGTTTGAGGGTGATAGGCCGAACTAAGCCTCAACTTGGTTCCTAGAGCTTGTTGCAGACTAACCCAAAATCTGGATGTAAACCTAGGGTCTCTATCTGACACAATGCTAGATGGAACCCCATGCAATCTTATTACTTCCTTTATGTATAGTTGGGTCAACTTTTCTAGGGAAAACTTGATGTTGATGGGTAGGAAATGGGCAGATTTAGTTAACCTATCAACTATCACCCATATAGCATCAAAACCTGCCGGAGTCCTAGGTAAACCTACCACGAAATCCATAGATATGCTATCCCATTTCCATTCAGGGACATCCAAGGGTTGTAACTCTCCTGATGGCCTCTGATGTTCAATCTTGGCCTTCTGGCAAACCAAACAAGATGCTACATAACCAGCTACTTCCTTTTTCATCCCAGACCACCAAAATATCTTCTTCAGGTCTTGGTACATCTTTGTTGCCCCAGGGTGAATACTCAGCCTACTCTTATGAGCTTCCTCTAATATCAGATTCCTTAATTCCTTACCATCAGGCACACATATCCTACCTTTGAATCTAACAATACCATCAGCACCCTTATGAAACTCAGATTCTCCTTTCTTAGGAATTAGGTCCTTCAAAACTTGCAAAGATTGATCCTTTTCCTGAGCTACTCGGACTTGTTCCAAGAAATCACTCGAAATCTTCAAGGTTCCTAGAATTATACTCTTAGGGCTAAATCTAACATCCAGGTTCAGGTCTCTAAATCCTTCTATTAATTCTAGTTCTTTAACCATCATTGTTGACATATGCAAGGATTTCCTACTCAAGGCATCAACCACCACATTGGCTTTCCCAGGGTGGTATTGCAGGCTAAAATCATAATCCTTTAAAAATTCCATCCATCTCCTTTGCCTCATATTCAACTCTTTCTGATCAAACAGATATTTCAGGCTCTTATGGTCGCTAAAGACTTCAAACCTAGCGCCATACAGATGGTGCCTCCAAATCTTCAGGGCAAAAACTATAGCTGCCAACTCTAGATCATGTGTAGGATAGTTTACTTCGTGTGTTCGCAGTTGCCTAGAGGCGTACGCCACTACTTTCCCTTTTTGCATCAACACACAGCCTAATCCTTGCCTCGAAGCATCACAATATACTTCAAAACTCTCTTGTGGGTCGGGTAAGACTAAGATTGGCGCAGAAGTTAACCTCCTCTTCAGCTCTTGAAAACTATCCTCACACTTCTGGCTCCAAACGAAGGGTTGATCCTTTCTAATCAGACGGGTTAACGGAGTTGCTATTCTAGAAAAATTCTCAATGAACTTACGGTAGTAACCGGCTAACCCCAAAAAGCTCCTTATCTCCGTTACAGACTTTGGCGCTACCCACCGTAACACAGTCTCTACTTTAGCTGGGTCTACGCTAACTCCTCCACTAGAGATCACATGACCTAGGAAGTTTACTTCCTTCAACCAGAATTCACACTTAGACAACTTAGCATATAACTTTCTGTCCTTTAAGGTCTGTAAAGTTATCCTAAGATGTTCCGCATGCTCTTCCTCACTCTTGGAGTATATGAGAATGTCGTCTATGAAGACCACAACGAACTTGTCCAAGTAAGGATGGAAAACTCGGTTCATATAGTCCATGAAAACTGCAGGTGCGTTGGTTACACCAAACGGCATTACTAAATACTCATAATGCCCGTAGCGTGTTCTGAAAGCTGTCTTCGGGATATCCTCAGACTTAACACGTATTTGGTGGTAACCTGACTTAAGGTCAATTTTCGAGAACACAGTTGCTCCTCTTAACTGATCCATCAAGTCATCTATCCTAGGCAAAGGATACCTATTCTTTATCGTCACCTTATTAAGCTGACGGTAATCTACACACAACCTCATGCTACCGTCTTTCTTCTTCACTAATAACACCGGGGCTCCCCAAGGGGACACGCTAGGCCTAACAAACTGTTTTTCTAACAACTCTTCCAGCTGTTTCTTCAACTCAGCCAACTCTAAAGGGGACATCCTATACGGAGCTATAGAAATAGGTCCGGTTCCAGGCACTAACTCTATGTTAAACTCTACCTCTCGTTCTGGCGGCAAACCAGGGATATCACCAGGGAATACTTCAGGAAATTCTTTCACCACAGGCAGTTTGCTAATGTCGGATTCCCGCTCTTCCTCCAAAGAAGAAAGTATCATGTAGATTTGAGCTCCTTCTCTCAAGGAAGCATTCACTTGGTTGGCAGACAAGAATCTCGTACTTACAGAATCAAGAGTAGAGGGAGAAAAAGGATTAAACACAACAGTTCTATTATAACAGTCAAGCTGGACTCGGTTGGAAGACAACCAGTCCATTCCCAAAACAATATCAAGTTGAGAAAGAGGTAAACAGATCAAATTAGCAGAGAAAGTTTTATCACCAATGGTGATTGGACAGTTCAAACAAGCTGTTGAGGTAATAACAGGCTTAGCAGTAGGAGTAGAAACAACCAGGTCATAGGGTAATCTAACCACAGGCAAATTTAATTGTTTCACACACTCCAGAGAAATAAAAGAATGCGTCGCACCCGAATCATACAATACAATTAAAGGAATTCCACTTATGACGCACTTACCTTGGATCAGATCCTCGGATTTTGCAGCCTCAGCACCGCTCATGGTAAACACTCTGCCTCTGGTTCTGGGCCTCCCAGCTTGTGCATTCAGGTTCGGGACAGGGGCGCTTGCAGCACTGCTACCACTACCATTACCGCTTCCCTTCCAAACAGGGCAGTCTCTCTTAATATGGCCACTTTGTCTGCAATGGAAACAAACCCTTTCGTTGGATAAGTCGCCAGGTTGATTCTTATATGGGCAATCCCTCAAGAGATGATTCTTCTTGCAGCGTGGACAACTGACAGAGTTGTTGCCAGTACTGCTTGCCGGGCTTGCTCTGCTAGCAACCACCGATTGTGGTCTTGCGGCGCTTCCTGACGATGAACCAGAGTTATTCCTTGGGGCAAAATATGGTTTCCTCCTTTCTTGTGAGAATTTAGGTTTGTTCCTCTGTGGACCAGAATTCTTCCACTTAGCTTGTCTTGCTTTGGTGTCATCTTCAAAGATCCGACACATATTCACCATCTTTGAGAACTCAGTAACTTGTTGGTATCCAACAGCCTGTTTAATTTCTGGCCTCAGTCCACTTTCAAACTTGGAACACTTAGACTCTTCATCTATGGTGTTCTGGAAGTAGGGGCAGAACTTGGACAGTTCCTCAAACTTTGCCGCATATTCGCCAACAGTCATGTTTCCTTGCTCCAACTTCAAGAATTCTATCTCTTTGCGTTTTCTCAGATCCGTGGGAAAATACTTTTGGAGAAAAGTTTCCTTGAACAGTCTCCAGGTGACCAGTCTCCCAGTAGCTTCTAATTGACGTCTCGCGTACTCCCACCAATGCTGCGCTTCTCCAACCATCATAAACGCTGCAAAGGTTACCTTCTGTTCATCCGGGCATCCCATAGCTAGGAAAATCTTCTCCAATTCCTCCAGCCAAAGCTGAGATCCATCGGGGTCGTGACCCCCTTTGAACTGTGGTGGGTTATTCTTCTTAAAAGTAGATAGTCCGCGATAGGCATCGGGGACGTTGTTCTGATTGCGAGCTTGGTTCATCTCGTTTATGGTCTGTTGCTGATTTTCCAGGACATCCGCGATCCTTCCCAGGATGTCGTTCATTACAGGATTATTCCTTCCTGCCATGGAATCCTACATTCACAGGGTACGTTAGTTCTTCTGTTTCATGCAGGACCATTTAAGCAAGAACAAATAATTCTACACACAATCTCTTACATTACAAAGGTGGTAATATAAGAGCAAACAATCCACACAAGGCAATCAATCTACACAACAACAAGCAATCCTCACAGAGTAAACACAGAGGGAAGAGTATTATAGGCCATACCCGAGGCCAAAAGGAAAGAACAGCTCTGATACCACTAAATGCGACACCCTTAGTTATACCGCTAAGAGTATCACATTACGAACGTAACTGATGACTCTCGTTTTAAATGTATGCTTAGAAAATACGGGGATATATTTTTTTTTTTTTTTTTTTTTGAAAGAAACTTAGTCATCAACAACTAATCTCATTCTAATTCCATTTTAGATATTTGTGAAAGCATCCCTTCCTTAATTCTGAAATACGTTTTCGGAAAGCATCTAGTCGATTCAATCATTCCGCATACATACACAACACACACGCAAATATAAAGTAGAGACTAGGGAAGAAGCGTGAAAAATATACATGTACATAACCACAGTGTCAAGTGATCCCCGAGATACCACACCGTCATACAAAATGAGAGTTCTGGCAGTAAAATAAATAAAACCTCTATCAATACAACCAAAATAAGAGGTCACTAATCAGAGCTACTACTGCTAGACTCATGACTACCCCAAACACACTCCTCTACTCATCGTCATCTGACCTAGCAGGGGCAACCCTACAACTCCTCCTCCTGGCATCCGGGAGGGTAATCATCCTGAATTCCTCTGAAGGAATGCCGTCAGAAGAATCCTCCCTCAGCTCCTCGTCCTCGGGGTCCTCCTCAGGGTCCTCCTCTGGATCCTCCTCCTCGGATGAAGTATCATCAATGACGACCAGATCAGGCTCAATGGCGGTAGGACGACCGAATGCACTGAAACGCATGGTCGGTGGGGATGACGACTCTGGTCCAGGAGTGTAGCGAGGGGATTCCGGCTCTCCTATAGTGGCTATCCGAGAGGACTGGGAAGAAGCAGATGGAACGGGACGATGACGACGGTTAAGGAAGGTGGTATGACGACGAAGTCCTGGTGGTGTCTCGAACTCCAGGATCACGGGCACAGTGAAGACGACCTCTGGCACAAGGGGAAGGTTAGGGTGAGAAATCGTGACGTGTACTTCCCCTGTGAATATACAACGTCTAGGAATGTCGGTGACCCGCCACTGTCCTCGTGGCCCCCATCTCAGCGTAACCCTCATGGCCGACATCTTGAAGCTCCCCAAACCCGACTGGCGATGGCGAAAGAGCGCGACGACAGAGAATAGAAGTAGAGAAGAAAGGGTGAGAACATCATATGAACTCATAACAAGTAGAACATAGTAACTAGAGCACTAATAAAATATTCACAAACATCCACATAATCTCAATCACAAGTATGCAGCTGATACTACCATGCTATATGTATATAATGCATGAGGGCCCGGGAAAACAACACCAAAAGCAGAGCACACAGCAACTGCTCGACCATATATGTACAATATATCAGGAGTATAGTCTGTACTAGCAAATAGTACGAAGAGCATTGCTCAATCTCTGGCCAAGACGATTTTCCGACTTCCAGACAAACTCACTGATTATGAAAACTTGAGAGCGACAGGATAGTCAAGCCTGTACCCCGTTTGCACGACAGTAGGGGGCGAGCCTACGCCACTTATGCCATTCCGGGACCTGACTCATCCTCAGGGCTGGTCTCCTTTACTGGACCGCTGGTGTTCTTTGCAAAACCCAGTGCACCCGTCCCATCCAGTTTCACACTGTACTAGAGTGGTATTGCCAAATAGGTCGTAAGGCTTTTGAACCTTAATCATTATTGATGCACATGATGTATGTCACACACCGCAACACTTACAATATTACATCCTCACAGACAAGCCCATTGAATCTTGTCACGTCACCACTTTACCGTGGTGCAACCGCGTAGATTCAAGGTCCTTCTTTAAGGGAAACCAAATCACACTCTCTTGCCAAGCTTCTCAAGTTTTATGTAGAGAGAAAGTGTTGGTTATAGTCTTTTAAGGTAGCTTGTGCTAGCTTTATTGATAATCATATTCATTTAAGTCCTACAATTTACTAAGGCTTATGGATATGTCTTATGAAAGGCATTACTAATCCTAATTTCACTTGTATGACTAATTAAGATTAGGCTTGACCTTTAATCATAACTAGTCTTCATTAATCGAAAGTCAATTAATCTTTCCTTCTTTGATTAAGTCTTAATCCTTACTTAAGATCCTAATTAATTTCTAATTATCCCTAAATTTCTTCCTTAATCTTGGATTAAGGTTTTTAATTATGCTTGGTTAAGGTTAATTATAATTAATTAGTTTTTAACCGTCGTTAGAGATTAATTACTTAATTAACACTTATATTAATATTAATTATCTTTTAGACTTAATTAATTATTAATTAACTTGAGTAATTTAGGCTAATCAACTTAGGTGATTAAATTAGTTAAGTCTACTAATTAATCCTAAGTTTAATTTTCACAACTTAGATTAGTGTTGAAGTTCAACCCTAATCTAAACCTAAGCCCATAAATTATTTTTAGTTGTCTTTTAAATTGAGTTTTGACTTTCTTTTTGAAGGCTTTGGGACTAAACAAAAGCCTAAAGGTTATTGGACCCATGAGAGCCCATTTTTATTCATAATAAATAAAAATATGACTTTTAAATAGATTTTTATTTTAGTTAAAATAAAAATCCGAATTTAATTACTTAATTTAAAAACTTATCTTATTTGCAATTTAGTCCTTTTTGTTACAAATTTATTCTTTAGTCCTTTTGGGCCAATTTAGCCCAAAAACATGTTTTAAACATCCTTTTGATCTTTTTAGGATCAAAAGGACATTCTTGATGAGTTTCATCAAGAACACTCATGAACATCAAGAACAACCTTGAATGTTCATCCAAAACTTCAAATTTTTCACAACATCCAATCTTCACCAAAACTTCACACATCCATCAATAAACAATCCAACCAAGATCAAAGACATGCAAACAGCCACAATAACCCAGCTCATCAAGACCGAAAATATTTTCTCAAAAACAAGCTCAAAGGTTTGATTTTTTCAAGAGAAAAACAAGGGAAAAAGCAAGGATTCAAGGGCAAATCCTTGACTCTAGTTACATGGCCTACTAGAGTTCAAGTTCTCCCCCCCTTTACCTTAGATCTTCAAGGGAATGAGTGCAGATTTTTCCTCCTCCAACAGCCCCTTCAAGCTCCTCCTTCAAGCCTCCAACAAGTGGATTTTGGTAGAAAGTATGTATTTTTTTTTTCTTTAGCTTAAATCCAAGAATGGGACTTAAGCTTGGTTGGTGATTTGGGTGGAGATGAAGAAATTTTGGGGAGGAAGAGGGTGGTGGTGCACGGCCAGCAAGGGAGAAAGAAGAAGAAGAAGAGAGAAATGGTTAGGTGAAGGAAATGGCTTAAGTGAAAAATGGCCAAAAAGTGGAGCTTTCTCCTTTATATAGGCTTAATGGTGTGAAGGAAGACATGGACAAGTGGCACACATGCACCATGCTGTGCAGCGAAATTTTCAGAGGAGAAAATAAGGTTTGTGCAATTTTTCTGGCCCGGATCAAGAGTATTCGGGCCCGGGTCGGGGTACCGGAGGGCAAAAAGGTCAATTTTTGCAGAAAAATCCCAAAAATTCCCAGAAAATTCCTAAAAATAGGAAATTTAATACTGAATCCAAAAATATAAATTTTGACAATTAAAAATAATTTTAATCATTTAAAATCCATTAAAACGCTTAAAACAGCAAAAACGGGAAAAACGAGTAAATCGGAAAAATACGGGTGTTACACAATAAACCTAGTAAAATGCACCCTATAGGAGTTCACCTAGCCGCAAATAATCAACCAGAATTTAGGCACATGTTAGCTACATTAAACCTTGAAAAATAACCTCCAAACATGAGATAAATAGGCCATTCATTCAGCCTTAAAGTAGCCGCACCAACTAGCCTCATTCCTCAAGATTCCATGCTATGTAGCCTTCTTCTTCATGACTTGGCCCAACTTGTATGACTAAGCAATCAGCCATATTTTACACATGTTGGCCGCAACATGAAGCTCCAAAATGTGGCTAGATTCATGCGCACAAAGAGCCTCCTCCAACGGCTATAAGACAAGGCTTTAAATGCCTTTGATCACCATTACACACTTGTCTTTGTAACCATCAAAACAATAACTCAAGTTTGTAACTCCTATTTCTTATTGAAAGCAAAAATAATTCAGCCAATTTAATCCATATGGCCGCCCCCCAACATCCCATGTGGCCGCCCACAATGCCACATCAATGGCATGTAAATGCTTCATTTATCAGTTGCATTAAATGCAACTGATTCTTCATCAATTAAGCTTTCCTCTTCAACTTGAGTGCAATTAATGAACTTAGGACTTTCATTAATGTTTTGCACACTTTGAGTTGGAACTTCTTTAATGATGACTTGAAGTGCCTCCTTAGCCTTCCTAGCTTGTGCCCTTGTCATGGGCCCACCCAACCTGCTGACTGCCTTATTGATGTCCACATCACATCCATAGGTACAACATCACAAAGAACATTATCATCATAATCACTTATGGAAATAAAGATGAGAGTTTGCTTATTTACTTCCCTTTCCCCATCATCACATATCCAAGATAACTTGTATGGTCTGGGGTGGGGAAGGGTAGATAAACCAAGTTTTTCCACCATTCTTGCACTTGCAATGTTAGTGCAACTTCCACTATCAACAATTAGGGAGCAAATACGTCCCTCTACCATGCATCTAGTGTGGAAGACAGTTTGCCTTTGTTCATCTTCTCTTATTATTTGATTTCCTAGGGACCTTCTCACCATGCACAGTTTACCCTCGGTCCTATATACTTCTTTCTTAATTTCATTCTCTTCTTCACTAGTTTCTTTTTCCTCATCCTCACTTTGTTCATTCTCACTTGCACTAGTATACTCTCCATTCTCTTTAACCAACATTGCCCTCCTATTTGGGCATTGGGAAGCTATATGTCCCTTGCCATCACACTTGAAACATTTGATGTTTCTTGTGGAGGTAGAGGGCTCTTCCTTTGTAGTAGAAGGAGTGGGGTTAGAAGTAACCCTAGGAACCTTAGGTTCCTCCTTCTCGTGGCTCTTTCCCTTATCTTCTTTAAGGGTTTCCTTGTTCCTAGTTGTAAAACTAGTGTTTCCTCTTTTATAGCTACCCTTTCTTTTTAGTTTAGTTTCAATTTTAATGGCTTGGTGTACCAAGTCCTCCATTTCTACATAAGGATGCAATTCCACTATGTCCCTTATGTCGAAATTAAGTCCATTGATAAACCTAGCCATAGTTGCTTCACTATCCTCAACTATGTTGGCCCTAATTAAAGCAAGTTCCATTTCCTTAAAGTACTTATCTACACTCTTAGATCCTTGCTTAAGAGTTTGGAGTTTGATGTGCAACTCCCTAGTGTAATGTTGAGGTATGAACCTCTTTCTCATGATGGACTTCATTTCCTCCCAAGAGGAAACCAAAGGAGCATTGCACCTTCTTCTTTCAGCCTGAAGCTGATGCCACCAAACTAAGGCGTAGTTCTTGAATTCTAGAGAGGCAATCTTAACCTTTTCCTCCTCCCTATACCTATGGCAACTAAAGATTTGTTCAATTTTAAGTTCCCATTCTAGGTATTGTTCTACATCATTTCTACCATTAAAGGTTGGGACTTCTATTTTTACCCCTCTAAAACCTTATTCCCTTCTAGGCTCTTCTTCTCTCCTATGCTCTCTCCTATGCCTCCTAGGATTTTCTTCATAATACTCCTCTCTTTCTCTCCTAGGGATTTCCTCATAGTAGTCTTCTCTAAACCCTCTAGGTTCCTCACGCCTCCTAGGCCTTCTATGCTCTCTTTCCCTTTCCATTCTCCTATAGGTATGGCTAGAGTGTCTCTCTCCCTCACTACTCTCAGCATGGTACCTATCTTCACTCCTAACCACACTATACCTATCCTCACTTCCTCCTTCTCGAGAAGAATGCCTTCTCTCCCTCCTATTCCCACTTAGTTATTTCCTAAGTTCACTCATCTCATGCCTCATCATTCTGGCCATGTCTTGAATTTCATGTTGCAACTCGGCCCTATACCTCAAAGTTCTAGGTGAAGGAGGTGGTGAGTTCCTACTACCCATTGTTAAATTTTTTTTTTGATTTTCAAGAATTTGGACCTTTCCACTCACTAAGTGTTTACACTCAATGGAATGTTAACACTCGTGTATGTCACTCTTTTTTGGCTTTTTCTAAAATGAAAACTCTCTTGCCTCTTCTACTCGGTTGGAGGTTGATTAGAAGTTGCAAAGACCAACGTGAGTCTAAGTCTTAACCCTTACCCAAAATAGAAGCGCACTAACAAAGAAAAATACCTACTGGAAGAAGATTGTAAAATCCTAAGACAAAACAAAGAATTGATATGACAAACAAGAAAAGCTGGCACTCAAACAAGCTTATACACAAGAGCAGACAGTAAACAAGACAAGACGGAAGAAATTGCAAAGAGAATTGTTTTTGGTGATTTTTGAAAAAGAGTTGCCAAAATTGTCCTTTTTAAGAAAAACAGCAAATACAACTCAATTACGGTATACAGGGAAATGAAACAGAAAATTACAGTAAAACTGTTACTGTATTGTTGGGATATCTCTTTGTTTTTGTTTTTCTATTTTTCTGAATTTTTTTTTATTTTTTGACTCTTTTTTGGTGTCTTTTGACTTTTTCTTCCTTGTTGTTGACTTTTGCACCCTTTTTTGCTTTTTACACCTCTTTTTGTATTTTTAGCACGTACGTACTTTTTGTATTTTTCTTGCCTTTTCTTTCTTTTTTTCTCTTTTTCCCCAACAGAAAATTACAGAAATTTGTACACAATGAAAAGAAAATTAACTGTACCTACTGTAATATTTTTGGAATTTTTTGACAGTAAACTGCTCCAAGTGGCCCAAAAAAGCAAAAATAATGAATAAACTGATTTCTAAAAACTGTGAAAACGTGATGATAACTTGATTTCAAAAATGGCCAAAAAAATTGCTTAGCACTTCCTTGTTGATTATACAAAACCGGTATGGTCACAGAAACGCGCTTGGTTCAATTTTAAGATTGGAATTAAAATTTGAAGGAAAATCAACAATTAGAATTTGTTGATCTTCTTCCAATACTATGAACCAAAAAAGATCCTATAGGTGAGCGTTTTGCACAATCAAACAGGGAAAGTCCAAGGTAGAGATAGCAGTCAATCCAAATTTGCAATCAGAATGCCAATCAAACAGACATAACAAGAGTAGGAAATTGAACAACACAAGAGCCCAAAAATGCGCAAAAATGGCAAAAATAATAAGGAAAAATTGCGCAAAAATAAATGGCAAGAAATTAAAGGGGAAACTGAAATTAAAAGGATGGGGAAGACAGAAATGTAAATGGCAGAAAGTAGAAGGGGATGGCAGAAAGTAAAAGGATGGGGAGAGCAGAAATGTAAGGGGGAAGCGGAAATTAAAAGGATGGGGAGGACTGAAAGTAAATGACTGAAAGTAAAAGGGGGAAGCGGAAATTAAAAGGATGGGGAGAGCAGAAATGTAAATGGCAGAATGTAAAGGGGAGAGCAGAAATTAAAAGGATAGGGAGAAGCGGAAATTAAATGGCGGAAAATTAAAGGCGGAAAGTAAAGAGATGAATATGGGGGATGAACAATTAATGGTGAAGGGGAGAAATGTAGGTGAACGATCTTTGGAAAAATGAAGACAACAATGTCTCCTCTTACCACACTTCACCACAAACAAGCAGTTATATCAAGCAATTTGCAAGAATTACTCAAGAACAAGTATGAGCAATTAAAGAGGCATTTAAACAAACACCTAGGGGGTGGGAATTAGCGGTCCAAAACAGCCCCCAAACTAGCAAGAATTCAAGCAAATCAATCAAGACAGACAAGTGCTGATAGCAGCAGAAAGGCACCTCGGGCCCGGGAAACAGTCCAAGTCCAAATTACAATTGAAAAGAGGGATGGAATTACACTAATTGAATGGAAATTCTGCAATAAATAGGTGCAGTACCCGCGACCTTGTAGCTCCAATTTTGCTCAAATTCAACAAGCTCTGATAACCAGTTGATAGCTGGATAGGTGTAGGATCTAGAATTGAGCAAAACCAACCGATTAGAATCAATTAATAGCAATTAAAATGCGAAAATTAGTGGCTGGGCAGCAGCTAATTCACGCAAGAAAATGAAAGAAAATGAGAGAAAATGAAAGAAAAAGTGGAGAGGAAGAAATGGGAAGGACGCCACTGAAGCAAGAATCCACTTGCAGCAGATAAGTCCAATGCCAGACGCCACTAATTCAAGAGAATTAGATAAGTCTCAGTATGGTTTGAGCAACAACCACCAAGCCTCACTCAACTCACAAAGGGAGGAGAAAATTTGGCATAATGCCTTTACTTCAAAATTCAATGTGTGAATTACAAGAGAGGAGGCTCCTTTATATAGGAGTGGGGGTGAGAGGGGGCGACCACTACATGAGGGAAAAGGGGAAAATAATAAAAGATGAGGGAAATCCCATCCCAAGTGGGATTTGAACCCATGCCCCTAATGGCTTATGGCTAAGCTAAGCATTAAGCCAATAAACCTCAAAAAATAGCGCCCTTTTTAACAAGGAAAAGAAAGATGAGCTAATTTTCTATCTTAGGTGGGATTAGATCCCATGACCTCCTAAACCTTGTAGCAAGGTATCCTACTAACCAATAAAACCCAAGTATATGGGCGTCCCTATTTAAGAAAAAGACTAATATGTCCTAATTACATCATAAAGTCCTAATTACATTGATTCCTAATTAAGTTGAGTCTTGTTTGTTGAATTTGGCTTCTTGGTCAATGGTCAAGGGTTGACCAAGGGTTGACCCTCATGAAGGAAGGCTCATGCTTGGTTCAGCTACAAACATTTCAAGCAGCTCCAATGTTGACTCTAGCCATCAGCTGTCAGTCTAGAGGTCCATTGACTAGTTGTCATCACGAAGGGTTAGTAACAAAACTTTCCAAGAAGGTGACTTAGTATGGAAAGTCCAATTACCTTTAGGAAAGAAATCACCAAAATTTGGTAAGTGGACCCCTATTTGGGAGGGACCATTCGAAGTTGAAAAGGTGTTTTCAATGGCAAGCACTTGAAAAAATATAAACCAATCATGCATGAGGTAAAGATTCATCCCGAATAAATAAATAAGTTTTAAGCCAAAAATGGCTATCACAAACCAAAGAAAGTATCAAAAGGCTTAAAAGAAACAAAATTTAAAATAGCTTCTTCGCCTTAAATTCTTGGTACTCTTCTTTGATCTTAGCCAAGGTAGCCTCCAAAGTGGCATGCTCATTCTTCACTTTCTTCATGTTCCCATAGCAGCTCAGAAGGGTTGAGGAGTCACTCTTAACAACCAGCTTCAATTCATCCTGACGCTTCGTACCCTGAATAACAGCTGCAGCAAGAACATCTCTTTCCTTGGTCTTCAAATCCAATTGCTTTTGAAGTTCTTCGATTTCCTTATTCAATGCATCCAACTGAGTAGTTCCTTGTTCCAAAGTCTTAGAGTATGCCTCGAACTGAGCCTTGTGATCGATAAGCCTATTTCTCAGTTTGCCTTGTTGACCCAAAATCTCATCTTGCTGGGTCTCATTGGCATGGATTCTGTTTAAAGTAGTAGTTAAAGAACCATACCATGCACAAAAGACTCCAAGGGACTCATCTAACTTAGCAGGGATATCAGCAGGAGATTTCTTGATCTCAGTCAACACTCCCCTTATCTCCTTGTCAAGGTCGTCACTTAGAACTTCAATTAAGTCTTGAGAAAAGACTAAGTGTTGGAGTCTACTCACCAACCCTTGGATACGTTGATGAGTACTTGATTCTGAAGTCTTGGCACTTCGGCTTGCAACAACTGTTGGAAGAGACCCCGAAAGTAATTTGTTGATGATAAAGAAAGGGTCATCTTCGAGCTGTTTGCTCAAACTCTCTAAGTCGACTGAAGGAGAAGTTGGCGGTGTTGGAGCTCGAGTTTCTTGTTGAACTGGGGTTGAGAGAGTAGTAGTCGGTGGAATTTGAGTCTCCTTCGAAGATAATTGCACAAGGGTGTCATCTGGTGGTGTTTGATCATTACCCTCGTGATCACCCCCTGGTCCTGTAAAAGAAGGAATCGAAGGAAGACCACCCTAAGAGGCTTGAGTGGTTTCGAGTTCAGAGGCATGGCCTTGAGGTAAAGTGGAAGTAACTCCACCCTCCTGATAGTTTTGCACACTTGGAGGTTCACCAGTTTGAATGCCTTGAGCCTTATCAGAATCAACAGTGGTAGGATCAGCCTTTTCAGATTGCATAAGGCCCTTTTCAGGAGCAGCCTCATGCTCAGAAGAGGTTACAATGATAACAGTTTCTTTAACATGTTGATTCTTGGGACTGGCATCGCTAAGGGCTTGCTCAGACTTATCTTTATTTGGTTCTTCTTCTTCTTGTTGTTGTTGGCCTTTAGAGCGAACAGGGGAATTGACTTCAGGTTCCTCATTCTTGGTGTGATCCCCTGCATCTTGAAATCTTATGATTCTGTTCGAACCAGGATATTGAATGGCAAGAGGAAGATAATTTAAGAAAGAGTCTAAACTTGAAGAACTCGAACCTGTAGTGCTCTCCTGATTCGTGGAGTCTAAAATCACCTGAGAAGAAAAGAGGTTCGACGTCAAGAACAAGCTGGTGGAAACAAAGAGGAATAACAAGTCAAAGTGTTATCTTACCACTTTGTTGGCCTTCCAGGAATGTCTAACGCATGAGGCCACATGTTTGATCCTTGTCTTCTTCAGACTCGAGCCCTGAAAATCAATTATGAGTGAGAAGTTCAAAACAAATAAAGAAAGAAAAGCCAAGCAAGTGCAAACCTCAGTGGTTTGAATAGTAGGCTCATTAGCTTCTTCATTAACAGACTTCTCCGCAGCAGAAGGATTATCCTCAGGATTAGAAATAGTGACTTGATCACTTGTCTCCTTGGAGCCCGAAGGCTCTTCACTTTGAGCCTCATTTGAAACATTTGAGACTGGGTGCTTTGAGTCTCTTTTTCCTTTGGGGTAGTTGTGGGAGATTTCCTCTTCCTAGAAGTAGTAGTAGCCTTCGAAGCAGGCGACTTCGATGCTGTTTTCTTTGTGACCGGAGCCTTCTGAAAATTTGAAGTAACACAAGGATCAAGGATGGTATAAATCACAAGAAAAACTTGAGTTTGTCAGTGTTATTCTTACTCTACGCTTCTTTGCAGTTTCTTTTGGTTGGGAACCTTCCCCATCCTCAGTAGTGGGAGTTTCTTTCTTCTTTCTTCGTGTCTTCTGTTTTAGTGGCTTTGATGAATCACCAACATCTTTAGAAGCTGTAAGGACATGAAGAGTTATCAAAAGATTTGAAGGTAAAGAAAATAAAAGAAGAGTAGGGTTGCTTCGAAGTACCTTTCATCTTTCTGCCTTAGCGTCTTCGTATTCCATAGTGATGATGATGCGAGAAAAGCAAACTTCTTTCGAACATGCTAGCTCTTTGTAAGAGCTACGCCACCTCCGAACGAAAGCAACAGTGCAAAAGTTCGAAGGAGTGTAATCAGTAGGTACAAATACAGGCTTATTGGAATCAAACTCCTTCATTCTTTGAATCACCTCATCCATAGAAGTACAAGGGGCAACATCTTGGCCTTTGAAAAATGGGATTGGTATATCCTGACAAAGTCCAAATTGCCTAGCCACTAATGTTGGCTGATAATGCATGAGGCAGGGAATTGTTTGATCATAGTGTGGAAAGATAAGCTGGTTCTGAAGGATCTCGCTCCACCTCTGGTTCTGAATGGTTTGCTCATTGGGATTTAGGCTTATTATGGGTTGGTGAATACATTTGGGACCATAGTTTCTTTTTGAATAAGGGGCGAGACTTTCATCATATTTGTGTTGGTCAAAGAAATAAGACATGAAACTTTGAACATTCCCAGCCACAACATCCTTCATATATGGGGCACAAATCGTAGTATAATTAAGGCTTTCAGTAGTGGGCTCGAAGGCATTGGTCACCTCTTTTGTTATTCTGGCATCCCTAGGAAATGTGGCTCGAAGCCAAAGATCGAGAAGCCAAAAGGACCACAGAAGCCACCCATTGGCTGAGAGATTTTGTAGTTGTTTCAAGCATCAGACATGCTCATGTAAAGGTGACCAAGAAGGAGTTTAACTAGGTTGAATTTTCTGCCTCCATGGAGGCACACAGCCAAGGGGTAAAGTCCTTAAGGGACTTAAAGGGAACGCACACAGAAAACAAAATTTGACGACCATAACCAAAGAAAGACAATGTGTTCTTTCTCAGAAACATCATTGGATGTTTGGTCATGGTTATTCCCTATGAAAGCTAGGAAAGTCATTTTACTGGTGTTGATAGCGTAATCAGTGTTAGAAGGTTTGGTAGTGGGAAGATAAGTTTCCCCACAGGGGTCAAGACCGATAATCACACTAACATCTAGCAAAGTTGGGGTGATCATCCCACAGGGAAGGAAGAAAGTGCATGTACCTTGATCCCAGAAGTTCATAGCAGCAAGGATGAGATCATTGTTGTAATGGACATGCTCCCTTGATAGCTGAATCAAATCATAAATGCCCATTCGCTTCCAAAAATTCCTTTTCTGAGATTCAACCTTGTTAAGCCAATTAAGGTAAGTCTTCTTTTGCGTCATGGGGGTGGCTCTGAAGATGTTCTTCTCAGTCGGGTGGAAATCAACCCGAACAGGATTGTCAAAGGCGAGGAGCTTCAAAGAGGGGTACAGTGATTGAAAATCTTTAAATTGAGCAGTTCTAGGAGGGAACTCATAAGGGCCAAGGAAACCCATACGTAACCCATCAATGTTGGCAGGAATGATGACACTGTTAGCCCATACTTGAAGATTCTCATCTGTAGCTTCAGGTTCAGGGACGAAAACATTGTCATCGCTGACAATGGTCTTTCCATTTTTAGCTGCCAAACGGGTAGGGCAAACAACGTGGTATTTATCACTCTTAAATACCAAATCAGAAGACGTAGCATCCACCGTCGCGATCAAGGCACAATACCAGCAAGCTTAGAGAAAGTAGGGACCTGGCAAACCAACCTCTTTGTTTCCTTTCACTTTTATTTCAGTTCATCTATGTATTTTTCTTGCATGTTTGCAGTACTTTATAGGCTAGATATCAATGGTACTGTGACTGATTCCTTCAGTTGTTTGTGTTTGTAAGTTACTTCTTTCTTTTAATGTAAGTTAAGGCCTTGTCAGGGGCCATTGCTACACTTCAGAGTTTCGGTTTCTTCCTTGAGTCACGTATCTTAGTTCGATTTTACCTTAAGATTTCACACCGAGGTAGAACCCACAATAAATAACAAAGGATTCGTATCTCGTCCTAGACTGATCAGAGATACATTTGTTTGTGCAAAATTCCAGGACAAACAAATTGGCACGCCCAGTGGGACCCTTTTATATAGTGTTGCATGAATCTTAGAAATGGTAAGAGAACTATGACAAGTAGGAACAAAGGTGGTTCTGGACATTCCTCCGGAAGTTCTTCAACCAATGAACCACCCCATGATGGCCACAATGGTGGTCAAATTCCCCAGAGGGGTATTAGGAAGTACAGGGATGATGAAGTACCCACTGGTACTCTCCCGCAAGCAGAGGAACCCGTAGTTACTACCTACACTAACATTCTTTATGTTAGATCTTATTTTATTAAGAGTATAGATAGAATAATTATGTTAGAATGTTTTATCAAAGGTTAAAGGTTATATTGTAGTAATTACAATATATAATAAAAGTACATGTAGTACACATACTTTAATAATAAGCATTAATTTTGGAAATAAGAAAAGATATTACTTTTATTTCGTGTATTGATTTATATTTTGATACAATACTTACTATCGCTATTTTAATAAAAAGCTAAATAATAAATTAATGTTTAAAACAAAGAAAGTTACCATAGTGCGTACGACTTTCTCTATCACTGTCTGATCTATAAGTTTCTCACCATACCCTTTCATAAGGTTGGTGAGAGCCAACACACTAGTGAAATAATTTGATACCTTCTTTATGTTCTACATCTGCAGAAATCCACATGCTCTTCAACACATCTGTAGTAACACCTTCTCAATCTTTTGCCCAATTGTATAGAACTTATATACCGTCTCCCAAGCCTCATTTGTTGTGGTTGTTCATGATATTTTCTAAAAGTATTCAGGATCCATGCATTGGTCTATCTTGAACATGGATTTGTTGTCTTTTTCCTTTCCTTCTTTATACGTTATTTTATGCGTTTTATAGGGACCATCACTCAACTAAACACAAACACCTCTAAGGAAAATAAAAATTTCTTTTTAATTCACTAGAAATTGTTTGAAAGCTAAATTATTAATTGCAAAATATTGGGAAACCTAACCATGTTACATAAACATAGATTTGGTAACAAACACGAATAAGAATATCAAAATGAAATGAGAAAGCTAGAGCAATGTTACCTCGGCAGAAAGATAGTCTATGATAGCAACAAGATAAGTTGAGCCTCCAACAATAAGGCGCTCAACATTTTAACCAGACTTGAGGGACCGAGCAACACGACCGATGCAGAATTGAAGATCAGCTTTGGTACTCCGTAAGGACTTCTTTGCAGCGCCAGATACCATGGCTTCGGCTCTACCAACCATTGATGAAATATCACTACTTATATGGAAATGCTAAGAAGAAAGTAAGGAGTGTGTGACGTAGCGAGGTTCTGATGATGGTGAAAAGTAAAGATGAAGTAAATATATAATGGAAGGTTAACGCAATCACGAGATCTATATATAGCGAGATTAAAGGAAATTATGCCAATGATATACATTTAACGACGTGGATCGATGATGTTAAAGTAAAAGTTTAAGAAAATGTTTTCAAAAGTTGCTACCTACACTAACATTCTTTATGTTAGCTCTTATTTTATTAAGAGTATTGATAGAATAATTACGTTAGAATGTTTTATCAAAGGTTAAAGGTTATATTGTAGTAATTACAATATATAATAAAAGTACATGTAGTATACATACTTTAAAAATAAGCATTATTTTTGGAAATATGAAAAAATATTACTTTTATTTCGTGTATTGATTTATATTTTGATACAATACTTACCATCGCTATTTTAATAAAAAGCTAAGTAATAAATTAATGTTTAAAACAAAGAAAGTTACCATAGTGCGAACGACTTACTCTATCACTGTCTGATCTATAAATTTCTCACCATACCCTTTCATTAGGTTGGTGAGAGCCAACACACTAGTGAAATAATTTGATACCTTCTTTATGTTCTACATCTGCAGAAATCCACATGCTCTTCAACACATATGTAATAACACCTTCTTAATCTTTTGCCCAATTGTATAGAACTTATATACCGTCTCCCAAGCCTCATTTGTTGTGGTTGTTCATGATAGTTTCTAAAATTATTCAGGATCCATGCATTGGTCTATCTTGAACATGGATTTGCTGTCTTTTTTCTTTCCTTCTTTATACGTTATTTTCTACGTTTCTTAGGGACCATCACTCAACTAAACACAAACACCTCTAAGGAAAATGAAAATTTCTTTTTAATTCACTGGAAATTGTTTGAAAGCTAAATTATTAATTGCAAAAGATTGGGAAACCTAACCATGTTACACAACCATAGATTTGGTAACAAACATGAATAAGAATATCAAAATGAAATGAGAAAGCTAGATTAAAGTTACCTCGGCAGAAAGATAGTCTATGATAGCAACAAGATATGTTGAGCCTCCAACAATAAGGTGCTCAACATATTAACCAGACTTGAGGGATCGAGCAACACGACCGATGCGGAATTGAAGATCAGCATAGGTACTCAGTGAGGCCTTCTTTGCAGCGCCAGATACCATGGCTTCGGCTCTACCAACCATTGATGAAATATCACTACTTATATGGAAATTCTAAGAAGAAAGTCAGGAGTGTGTGGCGTAGCGAGGTTCTGACGATGGTGAAAAGGAAAGATGAAGTAAATATATAATGGAAGGTTAACGCAATCACGAGATCTATATATAGCGAGATTGAAGGAAATTATGTCAATGATATACATTTAACGACGTGGATCGATGATGTTACAGTTAAAAGTTTAAGAAAATGTTTTCAAAAGTTGCTACCTACACTAACATTCTTTATCTTTGCTCTTATTTTCTTAAAGAGTATTGATAGAATAATTACGTTACAATGTTTTATCAAAGGTTAAAGGTTATATTGTAGTAATTACAATGTATAATAAAGTACATGTAGTACACATACTTTAATAATATGCATTCTTTTTGGAAATATGAAAACATATTACTTTTTTTTCGTGTATTGATTTATATATTGATACAATACTTAATATCGCTATTTTAATAAATGCTAAATAATAAATTAATGTTTAAAACAAAGAAAAGTTACCATAGTGAGTACGACTTTCTCTATCACTGTCTGATCTATAAGTTTCTCACCATATCCTTACATTAGGTTGGTGAGAGCCAACACACTAGTGAAATAATTTGATACCTTCTTTATGTTCTATATCTGCAGAAATCCACATGCTCTTCAACACATCCGTAGTAACACCTTCTTAATCTTTTTCCCCATTGTATAGAACTTATATACCGTCTCCCAAGCCTCATTTGTTGTGGTTGTTCATGATATTTTCTAAAAGTATTCAGGATCCTTGCATTGGTCTATCTTGAACATGGATTTGCTGTCTTTTTTTTTCTCTTCTTTATTCGTTATTTTCTGCGTTTCATAGGGACCATCACTCAACTAAACACAAACACCTCTAAGGAAAATGAAAATTTCTTTATAATTCACTGGAAATTGTTTGAAAGCTAAATTATTAATTGCAAAATATTGGGAAACCTAACCATGTTACATAACCATAGATTTGGTATCAAACACGAATAAGAATATCAAATTGAAATGAGAAAGCTATAGCAATGTTACCTTAGCAGAAAGATAGTCTATGATAGCAACAAGATATGTTGAGGCTCTAACAATAAGGCGCTCAACATTTTAACCTGACTTGAGGGACCGAGCAACACGACCGATGCGGAATTGAACATCAGCTTTGGTACTCCGTGAGGCCTTCTTTGCAGCGCCAGATACCATGGCTTCGGCTCTACCAACCATTGATGAAATATCACTACTTATATGGAAATGCTAAGAAGAAAGTGAGGAGTGTGTGGCGTAGCGAGGTTCTGACGATGGTGAAAAGTAAAGATGAAGTAAATATATAATGGAAGGTTAACGCAATCACGAGATCTATATGTAGCGGGATTGAAGGAAATTATGCCAATGATATACATTTAACGACGTGGGATCAATAATGTTAAAGTTAAAAGTTTAAGAAAATGTTTTCAATAGTTGCTACCTACACTAACATTCTTAATGTTAGCTCTTATATTATTAAAAGTATTGATAGAATAATTACGTTGGAATGTTTTATCAAAGGTTAAAGGTTATATTGTAGTAATTACAATATATAATAAAAGTACATGTAGTACACATACATTAATAATAAGCATTATTTTTGGAAATATGAAAACATATTAATTTTATTTCCTGTATTTATTTATATTTTGATACAATACTTACTATCGTTATTTTAATAAAAAGCTAAATAATAAATTAATGTTTAAAAACAAAGAAAGTTACCATAGTGCGTACGACTTTCTCTATCACTCTCTGATCTATAAGTTTCTCACCATACCCTTTCATTAGGTTGGTGAGAGCCAACGCACTAGTGAAATAATTTGATACCTTCTTTATGTTCTACATCTGCAGAAATCCACATGCTTTTCAACACATCCGTAGTAACACCTTCTTAATCTTTTGCCCCATTGTATAGAACTTATATACCGTCTCCCAAGCCTCATTTGTTGTGGTTGTTCATGATATTTTCTAAAAGAATTCAGGATCCATGCATTGGTCTATCTTGAACATGGATTTGCTGTCTTTTTTCTTTCCTTCTTTATTCGTTATTTTCTGCGTTTCGTAGGGACCATCACTCAAGTAAACACAAACACCTCTAAGGAAAATGAAAATTTCTTTTTAATTCACTGGAAATTGTTTGAAAGCTAAATTATTAATTGCAAAAGATTGGGAAACCTAACCATGTTACATAACCATAGATTTGGTAACAAACATGAATAAGAATATCAAAATGAAATGAGAAAGCTAGATTAAAGTTACCTCAGCAGAAAGATAGTCTATGATAGCAACAAGATATGTTGAGCCTCCAACAATAAGCTGCTCAACATATTAACCAGACTTGAGGGATCGAGCAATGTGATACCCCTAGTTACCACTAAAAGTACCACATGCATTACACGTGACCAACGAAGTAGAACGTCAAAAATGCGGAAGTTTTTTTTTTTTTTTAAAGAGTTTAGGTGTCATTGACCTATTATCTCTCTAGCTTTATTTTAAGTACTTATGAAATATCCTTTCCTTCACTTTCAAAAAAAATTTATCTTTCCGTAAGCGTCGAAAGAATTAACACCTTACGCGCATCCACAACATACACATGGTTAAAGACCTTGAGAGAACATAAAACAGTGTGACATAAATACATACATACATATTAAGTAGCATCGATGTACCTCTCGAATACCCACATGACCACCTTAAAACATGAGTTCCGGTAGTAAAATAAATGAGACCTCTAACAGAATACAAAAGAAGAGATTCCTAAATCAGAGCTGCGTACTACCTAGACTCAACACAACCTAGGTCCTTTTCAGGTACAAGAGGAAGTCTGGGGTGCGTGATGGTGACACAAACCCCCCCATAGAACTCACACATGCGCGGGATGCCCGTCACCTTCCGGGTGCCCCTTGGCAACCATCTGATTCGCTCCTGCATCGACGTCATGACGGAAGTCCGCGATACCGACTGTCAACGTGACGAGAAGAACATAGAAAGAAGAGATAGAAAAGAAGGGTGAGAACATCGCATGAACACACAGCATGTAGGATACAGCAAACTAGAGCACACACACAGAGGCAATCCACACAGTCGAATCAATAAGCAATCACGACATCTCATCATGGTGTACTCATATGAACGCAACTTTTACTATTATAATGCAATATCTAATGCATGCGGGCCCAGGGAAACATCACCATAGGCAGAGCACATAGCAGCTGCCCGACCATATATACACAGCACGTCAGGAGATAGAGTCTGTACTAGCATTGGTACAAAGAGCATTGCTCATAAAGTTTGGCCAAATAAATTTAAGCGTTCTTCCAGACAATCTCAACTGACCATGAAAACTTGAGAGCGACAGGATAGTCCAAGCCTGTACCCCGTTTACACGACAGTAGGGGGCGAGCCTACGTCACTTGTGCCATTTCGGGACCTGACTATCCTCAGGGCTGGCATCCCACTCGAGGACCCTCTGGCGTTCTTTGCAAAACCCAGTGCCCAGTCCCTACCAGTTTCACACCGTACCGAGTGTTACTGCTATATAGGTCGTAAGGTTTTAAACCTCGAACATCAACGACGCTTCATGATGCATGTCACACAACAATTCTCACAACATTCAACATCCTTACAGACAAAACCCATTCAACGTCTTTCCTTCACAAGGAAAGCCAAACCGCACTCTCTCGCCAAGCTTCTCAAGTTTTATGTAGAAAGAGTGTGTTGGTTATAGTCTTTTAAGGTAGTTGTACTAATGTTCTTGATAATCATGTCCACTTAAGTCCTATAATTTACTAAAACTTATGATTGTATCTTATGGATGGTATTACTTATCTTAATTCTCCTTGTATGACTAATTAAGATTTGGTTTAACTTTAATCTTAACTGGTCTTCATCAACTGGATTACAATTAATCTTAATCCCCTTTAATTAAGTCTTAATCCTTACTTAAGATCCTAATTAATTCTTAATCATCCCTTAATCTCTTCCTTAATCTTGGATTAGGACTTTTAATTATGTTTGATTAAGTTTAATCATAATTAATTAGTTCTTAATCATCATTATTGGTTAATTACTTAATTAATACTTTCATTAAGGTTAATTAACTTTAGACTTAATTAATCATTCTTTACTTAATCGACTTAAGTGAATTAGGGTTGATTAACCTAGGTAATTGAATTAGTTAAGCCCACTAATTAATCCTAAGTTTTAACTTTTAATTACTTGGATCAGAGTTGAAGTCCAACTCCAATCTAACTTTAATTTCATAATCTAATCTTGATTGACTTTTAATGAGTCTTTAACTCCTTTTCTTAAAGGTTTTTAGACTTAAATTAAAAGCCTAAAGGTTTTATAACACTTAGGAACTATTTTTAGTCATGGTAACCTAAAATATTGACCTTTAAGTTGACTTTTACTTGGTTGGAATTGGAATTCCGAATTTGTTTATTTATTTTTAAAGACTTATTCTTAATTGCACTTGTAGTCCTTTTACTTGTAAAATTGCTTCTTAGTCCTTTTGGACCACCAAAGCCCATAAACATGTTTTTAACATACCTTGACCTTTTTAAGATCAAAAAGGTATTCTTGATGAGTTTCATCAAGAACAACTCATGAACATCAAGAACAACTTGAATGTTCATCAAAACTTCAAATTGTTTCACAACATCCAATCTTCACCAAAACTTCACACATTCATCAACAAACAATCTAAATGCCAAATATCATACCACATCCACTCAAAATCATCAAAATACACATTAAAGTTCATAACTCCCATTTTCAAGCTCATAAACACTATTTTCAAAGATCAATCATCCAAAACAATTGTATACCTTCAACCAATTCATTGCATGTTCATAGATTCATCATACCAACACATTCCAAGCACCAAAAAAATTTTGAAACACATGCAGCCCAAAATCCCTCAAGGCCGAGAGCTAATTAGAGGGAAAAAGGGGGAAAATTTTTCCAAAATTGTTTCTTGGCTTGCATGCACCAACAATCACAATCCAAGCAACATTCCAAGCAACCAAAATAAACTTAAAAACATGTAAACAACCCAGCTCCAAGAATCCAAAACGTTTTGCTCAAAGAAAAGCTCAAAAAGTGATTTTTTTTCAAGGAGAACAAGAGTAAAACAAGGATTTTAAGGGCAAATCCTTGACTCTAGTTACCAATCCTACTAGAGTTCAAGTTCTCCCCCCCTTTACCTCAAATTTCCAAGAAATGAGTGCAGAATTCTCGGTCCCAAAACAGCCCCTAAAGATGTCTCCTTTAGTCACCAACAAGGATTTTCAAGGCTAGAAGGCTTAGGAATGTGAAGCTTTGGTTTCAAAAGATGGACTTGGCTTGATTGTGTTTGATGGAGATTGGAAAAATGTTGGGCCGAACAGAGAGGGAGGCGCACGGGCTTTGTCTTGGAGAGCAAGATAGAAATGAGAGAAAAAATTTCAAGTTTGCATGATGTGGAAGAAGAAAGAAGAAGAATAAGTGGTTTTAGTGTTAAAATGCCATAAATATGCCTACACTTGACACAGTCTTGTGAAAAGGAAGGAAAAATACAAGTGGTCTCTCATGCACCCCTGCTACACATGCACGGGCTTGCATGAGGAAGCTAGGGGAGGTTTTGTGCACAATTTTTTTTCTGGCCCGGATCAAGAGGTATTCGGGACCCGGTTCAAGGGACAGGAGGGGCAAAAAAGGTCATTTTCACAGAAAACCCCAAAAATTCCCAGAACATTCCCTAAAAATAGGAAAATATAATTCTAAATCCAAAATCATAACTTTTGGTGATAAAAAAATAATTTTAACCATTCAATAAAACACGAAATGCGGTAAAACGGTAAGAAGCGGGCGTTACAGTAAACGGAGAGAGAAAATTAAGGTTTTAATTACAAAGATTGTATAGAATTATAAATATCATTTTAAATCATCTTTTAAGGTTCAAAATATATTTTCCATATTTTTCTACAATTTTTTTTATGCTGGCTATGGTTATACTGTTAACTGGGGGCATTTTGATCTTTTTGCCCAGAAGTGCTAGAAAAATTCTAAATTATTTTCTAAAACTCATCACTAATTATATTAAGAGTATTTTGAATAAAGGTATAGATACCTTAGAGTTTTAGCTATTTTTAATAATTAAATCTATATTTTCCTTAACTGTATAATTACTAAAGGTATCTTAGGTTATTTTCTCAAACACCTCTCTAAAGAAATTTACTCATAATTGTGGTTGGGTATTATAAATTTGGCTGTCTATTAAAAGCTACTAAATACTTTATAATTAAATGATTATTACTATTTTAAAATTTTCTTTATTCTATTTTATACACCAGTAAGAAAATTTGCGGGTGGTGTTACATTTCTCCCCTCCTTTAAGAAATTTCGTCCTCGAAATTTGGAGTTCCTACTGCTGAATAGGGATAAATCCATCTTCTTAAGCTTTAAGATCTACCCCCTAATTAGATCATATAAGACTTAATGGTTCCCCTAAAAGTTGGATAATTATTATTCTTAACATTTCCTTCTAATTCCCAATGTCCTTCTTACGATATCTCATTTTCTTATCACTAGACACACGTATCCTACCCTTGAATCTAACAGTTCCATCAGCTTCCTTACAAAACTCAGATTCTCCTTTCTTTGGAGCTAGATTCCTCAAATCTTGCAAAGATTGATCCACTCCCTGTGTTACACGAACTTGTTCCAAGAAAATCATTTAAATCCTCAATGTTCCCAATCTTACACTCTTAGGACCAAGTTCAACGTCTAGGTTAAGATCTCTAACCTCTTCTATCAGTTCTAGCTCCTTAACCATCATTGCTGACATATGCAAAGATTTTCCGACTTAACGCATCAGTTACGACATTAGCTTTTCCAGGTTGGTACTGCAGACTAAGCTCATAATTCTTCAAAAACTCCATCCATCGTCTCTGCCCTACATTAAGTTCCTTCTGGTTCAACAGATACTTCAAACTCTTATGATCGCTAAACCTTCAAACCTAGCGCCATACTAGATGGTGTCTCCAATCTTCAAGACAAAACTACTGCCTCCAACTCTAGATCATGCGTAGGGTAGTTCACTTCGTGTGTTCACAATTTCCTAGAGGCATAAGCCACTACCATTTCCTTTTTGCATTAACACACAACCTAATACTTGTTTTGAAGCATCACAGTATACTTCAAACTCTCTTGTGGGTCAGGTAAAACTAACGCAGGCGCAGAAGTTAACCTCTTCTTCAATTCCTGAAAACTATCTTCTCCTACTACTGGCCTCCAACACAAGGTTGGTCTTTCCTAATCAAACGGTTCAACGGAGTTGCTATCCTTGAAAATTTTTCAATAAACTTATGGTAGTAACCAGCTAAGCCCCAAGAAGCTTTCTCACTTCCGTAAAGTCCCAGGTGCTTCCCACTGTAACACAGTATCTACCTTAGACTGGGTTACGCTAACTCGTACCACTATAGATCAACCATGACCTAGGAAATTCACTTCCTTTAACCAGAACTCTCACACTTAGATAGCTTAGCATACAACTTCCTATCCATTCCAATATTCCAAAGAATGCATTACTCCCATTGGATCCTAGAAATAGGAGAGAACATTGCACGAAAGAATGAGGATAAGTTGGCTTAAATGAGGTTAGAAAAACTGGATTTACTGAGGAGGGAAGGAACACCAATGACAACCAATCCAGATGGAATACTAGACACCTGTAGCATCCGTGTTAAAGTCCAAAGCCAGATTGTAAGATTACCTATAGTCTCGGTATATACGATAGAGGCAATCTATCTTTAAACCTATTCTTGGGAATATTATTATTTCTCCTATGGCGTATCCTACTTCCACGTATTGTATTTGTCCCCTAGGGCATCCTTACGCGAAACGCACCCTACTTATCTAGTACTATTCCAATCCAATCTTTAAAATCCTGCCTAGATATTTACTAAATTTATATGACCTTCCCTTGAGAGTCTAAGTCCATTAAGATTAATGTACAAAACTAATCCTATAAATTGGTTATAACCATACTAAACCAACGCGTCATAATTCTACCAATTCCCAATCTTAATCATTTATGAGATTCCCTTCACATACCCTTATTCAAACCTCTAGGAGCATCAATCAAGATACTCTTAGTCATCAAAATCAACACATACGGATAACGCTCATTATTTGACATATCTATTATTTTCTACTACTCATGGAAGTGTTTGTCTTACTTCGTCATACATTGTAGCTCTTGTAGTGCTACTCGTGCATATAATTCTCCATCACATGATCTCTTCCTTCAATTTCTGCGTAATCTTGATACTAACAGATCATTTCTTAGTCATATCCTACCATCCGACTAAAATTTCTTAAGAACTACACTTGTGCTATTGGCTCAATACTTCGACATCCTTTGTCTAAATCGAGTTTTCCACTTGTTTCTATAAATCCTTATTCTACCAATCCGTTAGAGATAGCAATCATACTCTAGTGTATCTATCATTACTTTCAATCATGACACTCATTCCATAGTCAAAACCCTTTAGACTTCAAGTTCATCAACAGGGTATCTAATATGCCTTAACTGTTAAGATCAACCCCAATTCGTTGTGATTTGTCAATTCTTTATTCTAACTCCATATTATTTATCCTGAGTATTACCCAAGCCGTCGACTATTTCTAACTTGGCTTGCCCAATTATATATATTTTCAATAACTGAATCCTCAAGAGCTAATTAGTACAAATCCCCAAATCTCAAACCTTAATAATTAAACATCAATGATCAATCATCTTAACCTTGAATTTACAGCCTCGAATCCATATCGATCCCTTTATGTTACTCATCTAAGACTGGAACTTATCCTTAGTGGGTCATTCCTCCCTCCTAACTTTTCTTAACGTCTCACTCCGCACTTCAAACCCACCAGCCCAAATCAAACTATTGGCTACACTAATGTACAACTTAGGACCCTTAGAGGTCTTAGCAGTAGGGGTGCAAACTACAACATCATTTAGGGCAGTCCAGTAGTATGTACAAGAATTTTTTTTTTTTGAACATTCCAGAGGAATGAACGAATTGCGTCGCACCCGAATTCATATAATGACAATTAAAGAAATCCCACTTTATGACGCCACTTACCTTGGATTAGATCTTTGATTTTAAGCAGCTCCAGTAACGCTACCACTTCCCTTCCGAGCAGGGCCGAATTCCTCTTGATGTGGCCAGTTCGTCCACAATGAAGGCATGCACGTGCGTTAGACTGGTTTGAGATCAGGATCTTGATCGGGCGGGTCCCTCAGGAAGTGACTTCTCTTACTGTGTGGACAACTACCATCGTTGTTGCCGACACTGTTTGCAGGATTTTCCCCCACTAGCAACCACTGAATTCGGTCTCGCAGTGCCCCCAGATGATGAGACAAATTGTTTCTTGGAACGAAATAAGGCTTCCTCCTTTCTCGTGCAACCTTGGGTTTGTTCCTCTGTGGGCCGGAATTCTTCCAATGAGCTTGGCTCTCCTTGGTGTCATTTTCAAGGATATGGCACACGCTGACCAATGCCTGCTGCTGATTTTCTAGAATGTTCACGATCTTCCCTAGAAGATCGTTCGTCCCAGGATTACCTCTTCCCTGCCATGGAATCTGCATTCGCAGAACAAGTCAACTTCTTCCGTTTCATGCAGAACCATTCAAGCAAGAATAAGCAACGCTACACACAGATCCTCATATTACTAAGATAGTAAGATGACAGCAACCAATTCACACAAGGCAAACAATCAACACAAACAAACAATCAACACAGAGTAAACACAGAGAGAAGGGTATTGCAGACCATACCTGAGGCCAAAAGGAAAGAAACAGCTTTGATACCACCAAATGTATACCCCTAGTTACCACTAAAGTACCACATGCATTACACGTGACCAACGAAGTAGAACGTCAAAATGCGGAAGTTTTTTTTTTTTTTTTTTTTTTTAAAGAGTTTAGGTGTCATTGACCTATTATCTCTCTAGCTTTATTTTAAGTACTTATGAAATATCCTTTCCTTCACTTTCAAAAAAAACTTATCTTTTCCGTAAGCGTCGAAAGAATTAACACCTTACGCGCATCCACAACATACACATGGTTAAAGACCTTGAGAGAACATAAACCGTGTGACATAAATACATACATACATATTAAGTAGCATCGATGTACCTCTCGAATACCCACATGACCACCTTAAAACATGAGTTCCGGGTAGTAAAATAAATGAGACCTCTAACAGAATACAAAAGAAGAGATTCCTAAATCAGAGCTGCGTACTACCTAGGACTCAACACAACCTAGTCCTTTTCAGGTACAAGAGGAAGTCTGGGGTGCGTGATGGTGACACAAACCCCCCCCATAGAACTCACACATGCGCGGGATGCCCGTCACCTTCCGGGTGCCCCTTGGCAACCATCTGATTCGCTCCTGCATCGATGTCATGACGGAAGTCCTCGATACCGACTGTCAACGTGACGAGAAGAACATAGAAAGAAGAGATAGAAAAGAAGGGTGAGAACATCGCATGAACTCACAGCATGTAGGATACAGCAAACTAGAGCACACACACAGAGGCAATCCACACAGTCGAATCAATAAGCAATCACGACATCTCATCATGGTGTACTCATATGAACGCAACTTTTACTATTATAATGCAATATCTAATGCATGCGGGCCCAGGGAAACATCACCATAGGCAGAGCACATAGCAGCTGCCCGACCATATATACACAGCACGTCAGGAGTTAGAGTCTGTACTAGCATTGGTACAAAGAGCATTGCTCATAAAGTTTGGCCAAATAAATTTAAGCGTTCTTCCAGACAATCTCAACTGACCATGAAAACTTGAGAGCGACAGGATAGTCAAGCCTGTACCCCGTTTACACGACAGTAGGGGGCGAGCCTACGTCACTTGTGCCATTTCGGGACCTGACTATCCTCAGGGCTGGCATCCCACTCGAGGACCCTCTGGCGTTCTTTGCAAAACCCAATGCCCAGTCCCTACCAGTTTCACACCGTACCGAGTGTTACTGCTATATAGGTCGTAAGGTTTTAAACCTCGAACATCAACGACGCTTCATGATGCATGTCACACAACAATTCTCACAACATTCACATCCTTACAGACAAAACCCATTCAACGTCTTTCCTTCACAAGGAAAGCCAAACCGCACTCTCTCGCCAAGCTTCTCAAGTTTTATGTAGAAAGAGTGTGTTGGTTATAGTCTTTTAAGGTAGTTTGTACTAATGTTCTTGATAATCATGTCCACTTAAGTCCTATAATTTACTAAAAACTTATGATTGTATCTTATGGATGGTATTACTTATCTTAATTCTCCTTGTAAGACTAATTAAGATTTGGTTTAACTTTTAATCTTAACTGGTCTTCATCAACTGGATTACAATTAATCTTAATCCCCTTTAATTAAGTCTTAATCCTTACTTAAGATCCTAATTAATTCTTAATCATCTCTTAATCTCTTCCTTAATCTTGGATTAGGACTTTTAATTATGTTTGATTAAGTTTAATCATAATTAATTAGTTCTTAATCATCATTATTGGTTAATTACTTAATTAATACTTTCATTAAGGTTAATTAACTGTAGACTTAATTAATCATTCTTTACTTAATCGACTTAAGTGAATTAGGTTGATTAACCTAGGTAATTGAATTAGTTAAGCCCACTAATTAATCCTAAGTTTTAACTTTTAATTACTTGGATCAGAGTTGAAGTCCAACTCCAATCTAACTTTTAATTTCATAATCTAATCTTGATTGACTTTTAATGAGTCTTTAACTCCTTTTCTTAAAGGTTTTTAGACTTAAATTAAAAGCCTAAAGGTTTTATAACACTTAGGAACTTATTTTTAGTCATGGTAACCTAAAATATTGACCTTTAAGTTGACTTTTACTTGGTTGGAATTGGAATTCCGAATTTGTTTTATTTATTTTTAAAGACTTATTCTTAATTGCACTTTAGTCCTTTTACTTGTAAAATTGCTTCTTAGTCCTTTTGGACCACCAAAGCCCATAAACATGTTTTTAACATACCCTTGACCTTTTTAAGATCAAAAAGGTATTCTTGATGAGTTTCATCAAGAACAACTCATGAACATCAAGAACAACTTGAATGTTCATCAAAACTTCAAATTTTTCACAACATCCAATCTTCACCAAAACTTCACACATTCATCGACAAACAATCTAAATGCCAAATATCATACCAATCCACTCAAAATCATCAAAATACACATTAAAGTTCATAACTCCATTTTCAAGCTCATAAACACTATTTTTCAAAGATCAATCAACCAAAACAATTGTATACCTTCAACCAACTTCATGCATGTTCATAGATTCATCATACAAACACATTCCAAGCACCAAAAAAATTTTGAAACACATGCAGCCCCCAAAATCCCTCAAGGCCGAGAGCTATTAGAGGAAAAAGGGGAAAATTTTTCCAAAATTGTTTCTTGGCTTGCATGCACCAACAATCACAATCCAAGCACATTCCAAGCACCAAAATAAACTTAAAAACATGTAAACAACCCAGCTCCAAGAATCCAAAACGTTTGCTCAAAGAAAAGCTCAAAAAGTGATTTTTTTCAAGGAGAACAAGAGTAAAAACAAGGATTTTAAGGGCAAATCCTTGACTCTAGTTACCAATCCTACTAGAGTTCAAGTTCTCCCCCCCCTTTACCTCAAATTTCCAAGAAAATGAGTGCAGAATTCTGGTCCCAAAACAGCCCATATAGATGTCTCCTTTAGTCACCAACAAGGATTTTTCAAGGCTAGAAGGCTTAGAATTTGAAGCTTTGGTTCAAAAGATGGAACCTTGGCTTGATTGTGTTTGATGGAGATTGGAAAAATGTTGGGAGAAAAGAGAGGGAGGCTCACGGCTTTGTCTTGGAGAGAAAGATAGAAATGAGAGAAAAATTTCAAGTTTGCATGTGTGGAAGAAAAGGAAGAATAAGTGGTTTTAGTGTTAAAATGCCATAAATGCCTACACTTGACACATGTCTTGTGAAAAGGAAGGAAAAATACAAGTGTCTCTCATGCACCATGCCTACACATGCACGGCTTGCATGAGAAGCTAAGGGGAGGTTTGTGCAATTTTTTTTTGGCCCGGATCAAGAGTATTCGGGCCCGGTTCAAGGGACAGGAGGGGCAAAAAGGTCATTTTCACAGAAAACCCCAAAAATTCCCAGAAATTCCCTAAAAATAGGAAATATAATTCTAAATCCAAAATATAAATTTTGGTGATAAAAAAATAATTTTAACAATTCAATAAAACACGAAATGCGGTAAAACGGTAAGAAGCGGGCGTTACAGTAAACGGAGAGAGAAAATTAAGGTTTTAATTACAAAGATTGTATAGAATTATAAATATCATTTTAAATCATCTTTTAAGGTTCAAAATATATTTTCCATATTTTTCTACAATTGTTTTTCATATGCTGGCTATGGTTATACTGTTAATTGGGGCATTTTGATCTTTTTGCCCAGAAGTGCTAGAAAAATTCTAAATAATTTTCTAAAACTCATCACTAATTATATTAAGAGTATTTTGAATAAAGGTATAGATACCTTAGAGTTTTAGCTATTTTTAATAATTAAATCTATATTTTCCTTAACTGTATAATTACTAAAGGTGTCTTAGGTTATTTTCTCAAACACCTCTCTAGAGAAATTTACTCATAATTGTGGTTGGGTATTATAAATTTGGTTGTCTATTAAAAGCTACTAAATACTTTATAATTAAATGATTATTACTATTTTAAAATTTTCTTTATTCTATTTATACACCAGGAAGAAAATTTGCGGGTGTTACAAGCAACACGACCGATGCGGAATTGAAGATCAGGTTTGGTACTCAGTGAGGCCTTCTTTGCAGCGCCAGATACCATGGCTTCGGCTCTACCAACCATTGATGAAATATCACTACTTATATGGAAATGCTAAGAAGAAAGTGAGGAGTGTGTGGCGTAGCGAGGTTCTAACGATGGTGAAAAGGAAACATGAAGTAAATATATAATGGAAGGTTAACGCAATCACGAGATCTATATATAGCGAGATTGAAGGAAATTATGCCAATGATATACATTTAACGACGTGGATCGATGATGTTACAGTTAAAAGTTTAAGAAAATGTTTTCAAAAGTTGCTACCTACACTAACATTCTTTATCTTTGCTGTGATACCCCTAGTTACCACTAAAAGTACCACATGCATTACACGTGACCAACGAAGTAGAACGTCAAAAATGCGGAAGTTTTTTTTTTTGAAAAGGGTTTAGGTGTCATTGACCTATTACCTCCCTAGCTTTATTTTAAGTACTTATGAATTATCCTTTCCTTCACTTTCAAAAACTTATCTTTCCGTAAGCATCGAAAGAATTAACACCTTACGCGCATCCACAACATACACATGGTTAAAGACCTTGAGAGAACATAAAACAGTATGACATAAATACATACATACATATTAAGTAGCATCGATGTACCTCTCGAATACCCACATGACCACATTAAAACATAAGTTCCGGTAGTAAAATAAATGAGACCTCTAACAGAATACAAAAGAAGAGATTCCTAAATCAGAGCTGCGTACTACCTAGACTCAACACAACCTAGTCCTTTTCAGGTACAAGAGGAAGTTTGGGGTGCGTGATGGTGACCCAAACTCCCCCCCATAGAACTCACGCCTGCGCGGATACCCGTCACCCTCCGGGTGCCCCTCGGCAACCATCTGATTCGCACCTGCATCGACGTCATGACGGAAGTCCTCGATACTGACTGTCAACGTGACGAGAAGAACATAGAAAGAAGAGATAGAAAAGAAGGGTGAGAACATCGCATGAACTCACAACATGTAGGATACAACAAACTAGAGCACACACACAGAGGCAATCCACACAGTCGAATCAATAAGCAATCACGACATCTCATCATGGTGTACTCATATGAACGCAACTTTTACTATTATAATGCAATATCTAATGCATGCGGGCCCAGGGAAACATCACCATAGGCAGAGCACATAGCAGCTGCCCGACCATATATACACAACACGTCAGGAGTTAGAATCTGTACTAGCGATGGTACAAAGAGCATTGCTCATACAGTTTGGCCAAATAAATTTCCCGACTTCCATACAATCTCAACTGACCATGAAAACTTGAGAGCGACAGGATAGTCAAGCCTGTACCCCGTTTACACGACAGTAGGGGGCGAGCCTACGTCACTTGTGCCATTTCGGGACCCGACTTATCCTCAGGGCTGGTCTCCTTTACCGGACCGCTGGTGTTCTTTGCAAAACCCAGTGCCCAGTCCCTACCAGTTTCACACTGTACCGAGTGTTACTGCTATATAGGCCGTAAGGTTTTCAACCTCGAACATCAACGACGCTTCATGATGCATGTCACACAACAATTCTAACAACATTCACATCCTTACAGGCAAAACCCATTGAACCATTCAACGTCACCACATCCCCGTGGCACGACCCGAATTCAATGTCTTTCCTTCACAAGGAAGGCCAAACCGCACTCTCTCGCCAAGCTTCTCAAGTTTTATGTAGAAAGAGTGTGTTGGTTATAGCCTTTTAAGGTATTTTGTACTAAAGTTCTTGATAATCATGTCCACTTAAGTCCTATAATTTACTAAAACTTATGATTGTATCTTATGGATGGTATTACTTATCCTAATTCTTCTTGTATAAATAATTAAGATTAGATTTAACTTTTAATCAATCTTCATTAACTGGGCTATAATTAATCTTAATCCTCCTTAATTAAGTCTTAATCTCTTCCTTAGTTTTGGACTAAGCTTTTAATTACATTTGATTAAGGTTAATCATAGTTAGTTAATTCTTAATCATCATTACTAATTAATTACTTAATACTTTTATTAAGGTTAATTAACTTTAACCTTAATTAATCATCTGTTACTTAATTAACTTAAGTAGATTATGTTAATTTAACTTGGGTAATTAGATTAGCTAAGTCTACTAATTAATTTCAAAGTTTTAATTTCTTAATAACTTGGATTAGAGTTGAAGTCCAACTCCAATCTAACTTTTAATTTCATAATCTAATCTTCATTGACTTTTAATGAGACTTTAACTCCTTTTCTTAAAGGTTTTAAACTTAAATTAAAAGCCTAAAGGTTTTATAACTCTTAGGAACTTATTTTTAGTCATGGCAACCTAAAATATTGACCTTTAAGTTGACTTTTACTTGGTTGGAATTGGAAATCCGAATTTGTTTTATTTATTTTTAAAGACTTATTCTTAATTGCACTTTGGTCCTTTTACTTGTAAAATTGCTTCTTAGTCCTTTTGGACCACCAAAGCCCATAAACATGTTTTCAACATACCCTTGACCTTTTTAAGATCAAAAAGGTATTCTTGATGAGTTTCATCAAGAACAACTCATGAACATCAAGAACAACTTGAATGTTCATCAAAACTTCAAATTTTTCACAACATCCAATCTTCACCAGAACTTCACACATTCATCAACAAACAATCTAAATGCCAAATATCATACTAATCCACTCAAAATCATCAACATACACATTAAAGTTCATAACTCCATTTTCAAGCTCATAAACACTATTTTTCAAAGATCAATCATCCAAAACAATTGTATACCTTTAACCAACTTCATGCATGTTCATAGATTCATCATACAAACACATTCCAAGCACCAAAAAAATTTTGAAACACATGCAGCCCCAAAATCCCTCAAGGCCGAGAGCTATTAAAGGAAAAAGGGGAAAATTTTTCCAAAATTGTTTCTTGGCTTGCATGCACCAACAATCACAATCCAAGCACATTCCAAGCATCAAAACAAACTTAAAAACATGTAAACAACCCAGCTCCAAGAATCCAAAACTTTTGCTCAAAGAAAAGCTCAAAAGTGATTTTTTTTCAAGGAAAAACAAGAGTAAAAACAAGGATTTTAAGGGCAAATCCTTGACTCTAGTTACAATTCCTACTAGAGTTCAAGTTCTCCCCCCCTTTACCTCAAATTTCCAAGAAAATGAGTGCAGAATTCTGGTCTCAAAACAGCCCCCAAAGATGCCTCCTTTAGTCACCAACAAGGATTTTTCAAGGCTAGAAGGCTTAGAAATGGAAGCTTTGGTTCAAAGATGGAACCTTGGCTTTATGTGTTTAAGGGAAGATGAAAATTTTTGAGAGAAGTTGATAGAGAGTTCACAGCCAAGGAAGGAGAGAAAGAGAGAAATGAGAGAAAACTAAAGCTTGCATGTTGGAAGGAAAGAAAGAATGAATGAATTTTGGTGTTTTGAATGCCATAAGGCTTAAGCTTAACACTTGTCTTGGAGAAAAGAAAGAAAATGACAAGTGTCCTTCATGCAAAGCTCTCCCACATGCACGGCTTCTAGAAGGAAGAAAAGAAAGGTTTGTGCAATTTTTCTGGCCCGGATCAAGAGTATTCGGGCCCGGCTCAAGAGACAGGAGGGGCAAAAAGGTCATTTTCACAGAAAAGCCCTAAAAATTCCCAGAAATTCCCTAAAAATAGGAAATTAAATTCTAAATCCAAAAATATAAATTTTGGTGATTAAAAATAATTTTAACAATTCAATAAAACACGAAATGCGGTAAAACGGTAAGAAGTGGGCGTTACAGTAAGCAGAGAGAGAAAATTAAGGTTTTATTTACAGACATTGTATAGAATTATAATTATAATTTTAAATCATCTTTTAAGGTTCAAAATATATCTTCCATATTTTTCTACAATTTTTTTCATATGCTGGCTATGGTTATACTGTTAACTGGGGGCATTTTGATCTTTTTGCCCAGAAGTGCTAGAAAAATTCTAAATAATTTTCTAAAACTCATCACTAATTATATTAAGAGTATTTTGAATAAAGGTATAGATCCCTTAGAGTTTTAGCTATTTTTAATAATTAAATCTATATTTTCCTTAACTGTATAATTACTAAAGGTATCTTAGGTTATTTTCTCAAACACCTCTCTAGAGAAATTTACTCATAATTGTGGTTGGGTATTATAAATTTGGTTGTCTATTAAAAGCTACTAAATACTTTATAATTAAATGAATATTACTATTTTAAAATTTTCTTTATTCTATTTATACACCAGTAAGAAAAATTGCGGGTGTTACATTTGCTCTTATTTTCTTAAAGAGTATTGATAGAATAATTACGTTACAATGTTTTATCAAAGGTTAAAGGTTATATTGTAGTAATTACAATGTATAATAAAGTACATGTAGTACACATACTCTAATAATATGCATTCTTTTTGGAAATATGAAAACATATTACTTTTATTTCGTGTATTGATTTATATATTGATACAATACTTAATATCGCTATTTTAATAAAATGCTAAATAATAAATTAATGTTTAAAACAAAGAAAGTTACCATAGTGAGTACGACTTTCTCTATCACTGTCTAATCTATAAGTTTCTCACCATATCCTTTCATTAGGTTGGTGAGAGCCAACGCACTAGTGAAATAATTTAATACCTTCTTTATGTTCTACATCTGCAGAAATCCACATGCTCTTCAAAACATCCGTAGTAACACCTTCTTAATCTTTTGCCCCATTGTATAGAACTTATATACCGTCTCCCAAGCCTCATTTGTTGTGGTTGTTCATGATATTTTCTAAAAGTATTCAGGATCCTTGCATTGGTCTATCTTAAACATGGATTTGCTGTCTTTTTTATTCCTTCGTTATTTTCTGCGTTTCATAGGGACCATCACTCAACTAAACACAAACACCTCTAAGGAAAATGAAAATTTCTTTATAATTCACTGGAAATTGTTTGAAAGCTAAATTATTAATTGCAAAATATCAGGAAACCTAACCATGTTAAATAACCATAGATTTGGTAACAAACACGAATAAGAATATCAAAATGAAACGAGAAAGCTAGAGCAAAGTTACCTCGGCAGAAAGATAGTCTATGATAGCAACAAGATATGTTGAGCCTCCAACAATAAGGTGCTCAACATATTAACCAGACTTGAGGGATCGAGCAACACGACCGATGTGGAATTGAAGATCAGCTTTGGTACTCGGTGAGGCCTTCTTTGCAGCGCCAGATACCATGGCTTCGGCTCTACCAACCATTGATGAAATATCACTACTTATATGGAAATGCTAAGAAGAAAGTGAGGAGTGTGTGGCGTAGCGAGGTTCTGACGATGGTGAAAAGGAAAGATGAAGTAAATATATAATGGAAGGTTAACGCAATCACGAGATCTATATGTAGCGGGATTGAAGGAAATTATGCCAATGATATACATTTAACGACGTGGATCAATAATGTTAAAGTTAAAAGTTTAAGAAAATGTTTTCAATAGTTGCTACCTACACTAACATTCTTTATGTTAGCTCTTATTTTATTAAAAGTATTGATAGAATAATTACGTTGGAAAGTTTTATCAAAGGTTAAAGGTTATATTGTAGTAATTACAATATATAATAAAAGTACATGTAGTACACATACTTTAATAATAAGCATTATTTTTGGAAATATGAAAACATATTAATTTTATTTCCTGTATTGATTTATATTTTGATACAATACTTACTATCGCTATTTTAATAAAAAGCTAAATAATAAATTAATGTTTAAAACAAAGAAAGTTACCATAGTGCGTACGACTTTCTCTATCACTCTCTGATCTATAAGTTTCTCACCATACCCTTTCATTAGGTTGGTGAGAGCCAACACACTAGTGAAATAATTTGATACCTTCATTATGTTCTACATCTACAGAAATCGACATGCTCTTCAACACATTTGTAGTAACACCTTCTTAATCTTTTGCCCAATTGTATAGAACTTATATACCATCTCCCAAGCCTCATTTGTTGTGGTTGTTCATGATATTTTCTAAAAGTATTAAGGATCCATGCATTGGTCTATCTTGAACATGGATTTGCTGTCTTTTTTCTTTCCTTCTTTATTCGTTATTTTCTGTGTTTCATAGGGACCATCACTCAACTAAACACAAACACCTCCAAGGAAAATGAAAATTTCTTTTTAATTCACTGGAAATTGTTTGAAAGCTAAATTATTAATTGCAAAATATCGGGAAACCTAACCCTGTTACATAACCTTAGATTTGGTAACAAACACGAATAAGAATATCAAAATGAAATGAGAAAGCTAGAGCAAAGTTACCTCGGCAGAAAGATAGTCTATGATAGCAACAAGATATGTTGAGCCTCAAACAATAAGGCGCTCAACATATTAACCAGACTTGAGGGACCGAGCAACACGACCGATACGGAATTGAAGATCAGCTTTGGTACTCCATGAGGCCTTCTTTGCAGCGCCAGATACCATGGCTTCGGCTCTACTAACCATTGATGAAATATCACTACTTATATGGAAATGCTAAGAAGAAAGTGAGGAGTGTGTGACGTAGCGAGGTTCTGACGATGGTGAAAAGGAAAGATGAAGTAAATATATAAAGGAAGGTTAACGCAATCACGAGATCTATATATAGCGGGATTGAAGGAAGTTATGCCAATGATATACATTTAACGACGTGGATCGATGATGTTAAAGTTAAAAGTTTAATAAAATGTTTTCACAAGTTGCTACCTACACTAACATTCTTTATGTTAGCTTTTATTTTATTAAGAGTATTAATAGAATAATTACGTTGGAATGTTTTATCAAAGGTTAAAGGTTATATTGTAGTAATTACAATATATAATAAAAGTACATGTAGTACACATACTTTAATAATAAGCATTATTTTTGGAAATATGAAAAGATATTACTTTTATTTCGTGTATTGATTTATGTTTTGATACAATACTTACTATCACTATTTTAATAAAAAGCAAAATAATAAATTAATGTTTAAAACAAAGAAAGTTACCATAGTGCGTACGACTTTCTCTATCAATGTCTGATCTATAAGTTTCTCACCATACCCTTTCATTAGGTTGGTGAGAGCCAACACACTAGTGAAATAATTTGATACCTTCTTTATGTTCTACATCTGCAGAAATCCACATGCTCTTCAACACATCTGTAGTAACACCTTCTTAATCTTTTGCCCAATTGTATAGAACTTATATATCGTCTCCCAAGCCTCATTTGTTGTGGTTGTTCATGATAGTTTCTAAAAGTATTCAGGATCCATGCATTGGTCTATCTTGAACATGGATTTGCTGTCTTTTTTCTTTCCTTCTTTATCCTTATTTTCTGCGTTTCATAGGGACCATCACTCAACTAAACACAAACACCTCTAAGGAAAATGAAAATTTCTTTATAATTCACTGGAAATTGTTTGAAAGCTAAATTATTAATTGCAAAAGATTGGGAAACCTAACCATGTTACATAATCATAGATTTGGTAACAAACACGAATAAGAATATCAAAATGAAATGAGAAAGCTAGAGCGAAGTTACCTCGGCGGAAAGATAGTCTATGATAGCAACAGGATATGTTGAGCCTTCAACAATAAGGCGCTCAACATATTAACCAGACTTGACGGACCGAGCAACACGACCGATGCGGAATTGAAGATCAGCTTTGGTAGTCCGTGAAGCCTTCTTTGCAGCGCCAGATACCATGGCTTCGGCTCTACCAACCATTGATGAAATATCACTACGTATATGGAAATGTTAAGAAGAAAGTGAGGAGTGTGTGACGTAGCGAGGTTCTGACGATGGTGAAAACTAAAGATGAAGTAAATCTATAATGGAAGGTTAACGCAATCACGAGATCTATATATAGCGAGATTGAAGGAAATTATGCCAAAGATATACATTTAACGACGTGGATCGATGATGTTAAAGTTAAAAGTTTAAGAAAATGTTTTCAAAAGTTGCTACCTACACTAACATTCTTTATGTTAGCTCTTATTTTATTAAGAGTATTGATAGAATAATTACGTTAGAATAATTTATCAAAGGTTAAAGGTTATATTGTAGTAATTACAATATATAATAAAAGTACATGTAGTACACATACTCTAATAATAAGCATTATTTTTGGAAATATGAAAAGATATTACTTTTATTTCGTGTATTCTTTTATATTATGATACAATACTTACTATCACTATTTTAATAAAAAGCTAAATAATAAATTAATGTTTAAAACAAAGAAAGTTACCATAGTGCGTACGACTTTCTCTATCACTGTCTGATCTATAAGTTTCTCACCATACCCTTTCATTAGGTTGGTGAGAGCCAACACACTAGTGAAATAATTTGATACCTTCTTTATGTTCTACATCTGCAGATATCCACATTCTCTTCAACACATTTGTAGTAACCCCTTCTTAATCTTTTGCCCAATTGTATAGAACTTATATACCATCTCCCAAGCCTCATTTGTTGTAGTTGTTAATGATATTTTCTAAAAGTATTCAGGATCCATGCATTGGTCTATCTTGAACATGGATTTGCTGTCTTTTTTCTTTCCTTCTTTATACGTTATTTTCTGCGTTTCATAGGGACCATCACTCAACTAAACACTAACACCTCTAAGGAAAATGAAAATTTCTTTTTAATTCACTGGAAATTGTTTGAAAGCTAAATTATTAATTGCAAAAGATTGGGAAACACTAGCACAAAATATGGTTTCTACAACAGGAATTTACGTCGGTTACATAATAACCGATGTAAATAAAGGGACGGTGGCAATTTTGAAATTAATTGAATAATATTGACATCGGCTGTAAAAGGAACAGATGTAGAAAGTTAAAAAACCAAAGAAAGTCCCTCGACACGCAAAGGAGCAGAGGCAGAGACCCATTTCTCGCATAGTAAACCTAGGGCATAGGACATGCAAAGCGCATCTTGAAACAAAGATAAGCAACAACCCACTATTGGGGCGGCCAAGCAGCGGCGTAACGGTGGTTGGGTGAATGGGGCAACAATGTCTGTGTGAGGAACCAGTGGGCTCCAGGGCAGCCATCAGAGGGAGCAGTTTCTTAGATGCGGCTTTGAAGACAGATTTTGGTGGCAAGAGGGATGCGCGACGGCGCGATGGCAGCGATGGCAAGTTCCTCTCACGATCTCTCAACGGTGGAATCCATAACTACGTCTTCTCGAAATCCCTAGCAGGTAACGTTTCTGCTCTTCTCTCCAACTTCTTTTTCATTCCTTTACATCACTGTCAAAGCTATTGTCCTTGATGTGCTTTCGATTTTCCTTCTGGAAAGGGTTTAATCCCAGAGGTGGGTTGGGATTGGGTTTGATTTTGATGATGAGTTTGGACAACACAGTGTTTTTGTTCTTATTGGTGTGCTTGATTTAGGGTTCTTCTTCTTGCTGGGTCAAATCCATGTTTATTATTGATTCTTATTACTAAAATATTTGGATAAAATTTACTCATTCCCCCATGTTTTTTGCTGAGGAAAATTTACTTGGGTTGTGATTTTACCATCCGCTTGTTGTAAGTTAATTAAGGATCTTAGGCACATTTTTCTGTTTTTTCTTTGGATTTGCTTGCCTTGGTTAACTGAGATGCCACCCCATATTTATGGTATAGGAATTAGTTGCACCATCTAGCCTTGTCTTTTAATCCCTTATCCATCCAAGTCACTCTATTGGTGCAAGAGCTGCATTTCTTCTTGGTAGATAGTAAGTGTTTTTGTAGATTTACATCGATCTTTAAGAATTTCTTCTTGGTCCACTACTTGCTACTATTTGGTTAATTGATATTAGGCTTTTCTTGATTAGTATAAGTTGTATTTTCTTATACATGTAAATGTTGTTTTATTATAACTTACTATATTATAGATGTAACGCCCTAATTTCTGGTCTCAGAAATAATGCCCGTTGGAGACACTATTCCTGAATTCCTTGAAATCATTTCGTTAAATTTTCGATATCGTCATACATTTGCTTAAACTTTCCAACGATTAGCTTAAGCCAAAACAAGACAAACATTAAAGATCTCAAATAAGTATGAAACCTACTTAAGTTCAGGGAAGAATCCACACTTAGAGAAGTGTGATTCAATGAACTCGTACCAGAAATCCGGCAGAGTCTCCCCTTAATACTGGACAATTACCATAGTTCAGCTTAACCTGAAAATCAGCAAAAGCCAGTACAGTTTAATAACATGCATATCATAACATTAAAACTAGGCCTCAGTGGCCAATTCAGAAATATTTACACATACAATCTACATCAATACAATTCAGTAAATAGCCAATTAACAAATACAAATACTCCAATAACTACTCCTATTAAACTAATCTCCCTGCTGAAATAAGACTCAGCTCCACCCACACCTTAACTGCCTCAACCTCACCGGAGGTACCTGCACCACTAAAATATGTCTCCGAAACGTGGGGTGAGATAATAATCTCAGTGAATACAACCGCATGCCTGAATGCAGGGAGCAGATATCAATGACAACTTCACAACTCAACGAACTTCATATCTTACTCATTCATAAATCCAATTACATAAAGCATGGTTGCCAATGATTAATAACAAACTAGGAGCAATAAGTAATTCACTTAACATGATTTGCTGAGTAATGCAAGATATGATGCTCATGATGCACTCACTGCTGTGCCCAGCAGGCATGATCTTATCACTTTCTAGAGTTAGACCTGAGTTCAGACTACGGGAACCGGCTTGCCCGGGGATGAATCCCACCCAAACTGGACCGAAGTCGTGTTTTACTTAATTACTTGATTTTTAACTCACAGCACAAAGGCTGGCTTAATTAACTCACGGTCGAAACTGGCTTATATTACTCAAATGCATATAATCTCAATGAATCAACAAATGACATTCTAAGGTTTTCAATGCAAAACTTACTACCAATCACCCAATCCTAAGCAAACGTTACTAGATCATTCGAAATAACTAAATAGAAAGGGAGATCAAGGAGTTGGGTTCATATATTGAGCATAACGACAGTTTCGTAAATCTAGCTAGTTTTGACTCTACGAATAACAGTCCCACATTTTCAATTCAAACTCTAAAACAACCATATCAATCTATGAAATAGCGTTAAACAAAGAACTATAACCGATTCAATTAACAATATGAGTTACAATCGAGGGAATTCGATAGTTTCGATGGTTTCGATAGTTTCGAAAACATCGAAACTAAGGATTTCGACGCTCGATTCTATACTCATATGCTCAATCTATCGATAATCACTTCAAACAACATGAATACACCAATCCAAACAAGAATCAATCATCATCAAGAAAGGGGAAGAAAGGGGAGGGTTCATGCAAAGTAGGAGATAGCTATTTTCTATCATATAAGTGAGTTATACTCACCCAGGAGTGAAATCCCACTTGAGAAGATAGATGAAGTAGTTTCCTTGCCTCAATTCTCCTTCTCCAAGCCTTGATTGTGAAACTTCTCTCTAGAATCCTCTCTCTCTCTAGGTCTTTTTAGGAAAAGAAAGAAATGAATGAGTTATGTTTTAAGTTGCTGGTTTTAGTGCATTTTACTAATGGTAATCGATTACAGACCCACCGTAATCGATTACCAGCAGCGAAAATAACACTAAAAACCCTTTCTGGAAAACTGGTAATCGATTACAACTTATGGTAATCGATTACCACAAATTCAGTTCTCAGGTAATCGATTATAGACTGTGAGTAATCGATTACCACAAATACTACTCTCAGGTAATCGATTACAAACTCCTGGTAATCGATTACCAAAAACTCAGTTCTCTGGTAATCGATTACAAACTCTCTGTAATCGATTACCAGCAAGCCAAATTTACTAATTTTACTTAGACAAAATCCTGAACTTGGTTTTATAACTAAGTTTTAACCTTTAATTCCTAAGATTACCTTCCCTTAGTCTCTAATACATTAATTCACTTATTTTCAGTGTCCTGCAAAGTTGGTAAGTCTTTGATTATCTTGCTTCAAGTGATTGGAACTGGCCACCCTAATGATTTGAACATGATAAGAGAAGAGGTAACAACTTGAGGAGAGTATTTTGTCAATAACATTGCTAGAAGAAAATCTTTCCGAAAATGTTTTAAGAACGAAAATTTTAAATAAGATTTTATGTGCGAATGATGATATGATTATTAAATTATATAATTGTGATGATTGATTGGTCGAATTGTGTTGTCTTGATTGGATTGTTTGTTTGACTCCCCAACTTTTTTGTGAATCAAGAAAAGTGATGGCTAGAAGAGGTAGGAATGATTGTGTGATTGCTGAAGCCTTAATGGCTATGGCACAGGCTGTTGGCAACCTGAACCAACGTCATGAGGTGGATTGGCTTGCTCGGTTCCAGGGGAACCATCCACCTACTTTTCATGGGGGTTATGATCCCGATGGTGCTGCTGACTGGATCTTCAAGATCGAGAAGATTTTTAGAACGATGGACTGCTCGTTGGTGCAAAAGGTTATGTTGCCTGCTTTCATGTTATCAGGGGATGTCGGGTTCTGGTGGCAGAGCACTTATCAGAGGATGATCAATGAGGGCACCGCGCTGAGCTAGGATAACTTCAAGAGGGCGTTCTTCGAGAAGTACTTTCCCCATGATGTTCGTAACAAGAAACAGATCGAGTTCCTTGAGTTAAAGCAAGGAGATGGAACCGTGGCAGACTACGTATCCAAGTTTGAAGCGTTAGTACGATTCCGCCCTACATATGAGGGAGCTGCCAATGAAGAGTCCAAGTGTGTAAAGTTTCTCAGCGGTCTTCGTCCGGAGATCAAGCAAGTGTTCAACTACCAAGGGATGACGCGCTTTCACGAGTTGGTGAACAAGTGCAGAATTTATGATGAAGGCAGCAGGGCTAGAGCGGCACATCACAAGAGTGGAGGGCCTGTGTGTAACACCCGCGTTTTACCGTTTTTGCCGTTTTGAGTGTTTTATTGGATTTTGAGTGATTAAAATTATTTTTAATCATTAAAATTTATATTTTTGGATTTAGAATTAAATTTCCTATTTTTAGGGAATTTCTGGGAATTTTTAGGGTTTTCTGTGAAAAAGACCTTTTCGATCCTCCCGTATCTTGAACCGGGCCCGAATACTCTTGACCCGGGCCAGAAAAATTGCACAACTCTCCTTTTTCCTCCTCCCAAGGCCGTGGGAGAGTGTGAAGTGTGCATGTGGAAAAGCTTTTCAATGCCTTTTTCCAAGGTCAAAAGACATGACAAAAAGCCTTAATTTTTCATAAGACTTATGCCACTTGTCCATTTCTTTCTTTTTCCCTACATGCAAAAAGGCTAGAGACCATTTTCATTTTTCATTCTCTCCTTCTCTCTTGCAGAAACAGAATCGTGAGACCTCTCCCTCATCCTCTCCAATCTTCCATTTTTCTTCCAAACACATTCAAGCTAAAGGTTCCATTTTTGAACTTAAGCTTAAACACCTAGCCTCCAACCTTGTAGAAGTCCTTGTTGGTGATCAAGAGGAGGATCTTGGAGCTGTTTTTGGGGCTGTTACTGCACCTTATTTTTACAGAAAATTCCTTAGGTAGAGCGGCACATCACAATTTTGGAAAATTTTTCCCCTTTTTCCTCTAATAGCTCTAGGCCTTGAGGGATTTTGGGGCTGCATGTGTTTCAAAAATTTTTTGGTGCTTGGAATGTGTTTGTATGATGAATCTATGAACATGCATGAAGTTGGTTGAATGTATACAATTGTTTTGGATGATTGATCTTTGAAAAATAGTGTTTATGAGCTTGAAAATGGAGTTATGAACTTTAATGTGTATGTGGATGATTTTGAGTGGATTAGTATGATATTTGGAATTTAGATTGTTTGTTGATGAATGTGTGAAGTTTTGGTGGAGATTGGATGTTGTGAAAAATTTGAAGTTTTGATGAACATTCAAGTTGTTCTTGATGTTCATGAGTTGTTCTTGATGAAACTCATCAAGAATACCTTTTTGATCTTAAAAAGGTCAAGGGTATGTTGAAAACATGTTTATGGGCTTTGGTGGTCCAAAAGGACTAAGAAGCAATTTTACAAGTAAAAGGTCTAAAAGTGCAATTAAGAATAAGTCTTTAAAAATAAATAAAACAAATTCGAATTTCCAATTCCAACCAAGTAAAAGTCAACTTAAAGGTCAATATTTTAGGTTGCCATGACTAAAAATAAGTTCCTAAGAGTTATGAAACCTTTAGGCCTTTAATTTAAGTTTAAAACCTTTAAGAAAAGGAGTTAAAGACTCATTAAAAGTCAATCAAGATTAGATTATGAAATTAAATTTAGATTGGAGTTGGACTTCAACTCTAATCCAAGTTATTAAGAAATTAAAACTTAGAAATTAATTAGTAGACTTAGCTAATCTAATTACCTAAGTTAAATTAACATAATCTACTTAAGTTAATTAAGTAACGGATGATTAATTAAGGTTAAAGTTAATTAACCTTAATAAAAGTATTAAGTAATTAATTAGTAATGATGATTAAGAATTAACTAACTATGATTAACCTTATTCAAATGTAATTAAAAGCTTAATCCAAGACTAAGGAAGAGATTAAGACTTAACTAAGGAGGATTAAGATTAATTATAGCCCAGTTAATGAAGATTGATTAAAAGTTAAACCTAATCTTAATTATTTATACAAGAAGAATTAGGATAAGTAATACCATCCATAAGATACAATCATAAGTCTTAGTAAATTATAGGACTTAAGTGGACATGATTATTAAGAACATTAGTACAAACTACTATAAAAGATTATAACCAACACCCTCTTCTTACATAACACTTGAGAAGCTTAGTGAGAGAGTGCGGTTCCAACCCAATATAGGGTTTAGTTTTCCTTGAAGGAAAGACATTGAATCGGGCCGTACCATGGGTAAGTGGTGACGTTGAATGATTTGATGGGCTTTGCCTGTAAGGACTGTGTATGTTGAGAATGCGACACCCTTAGTTATACCGCTAAGAATATCACATTGCAAAACGTAACCGTCGAATTTACTGCTTTAAAACTTAGAAAATACGAAAATATTTTTTTTTTTGAAAAGAGTTTAATCATCATCAACTAATCGCATTCTAATTTCCATTTTAAGTATTCATGAAAATGTCCTTTTCTTAAGTCTGAAATTCATTTTCTGAAAACATCTAGACGATTCAATCATTCCGCATACATACACAACATACACGCAGATACAAGGGGATCATGGAAAGGAAACATCATAACATATATACAGAACCATAGTGTCAAAGTAATCCCGAAGTAAACAATATCACCATCAAAACAAGAGTTCTAGTAGTAAACTATAATAAATAAGACCTCAACCAAAACGAAACAAAACAAGAGGCCACTAAATCAGAGTTGCTACTAACTAGACTCGTAACTACCCCCAGTTATGCTATCCTACTCGTCATCATCCGTCTCAGCAGGAATCCATCCACAACTCCTCCCTCCAGTACCCCCGAGGTTGATCATCCCAAAGTCTTCTAAGGGATCGTAACTGGAAGAATCCTCTTCCGGCTCCTCATCCTCAGAGTCATCCTTCGGGTCTTCCTCTGGGTCCTCCTCCTCAGATGTAGTGTCATCGATCACGATCATGTCTGGCTCACTCGGACAGGAACGGCCAAATGCGTCAGAATATACGGGCTGTGGAGGTGACACCTCTGGACCGGGAGAGTAACGAGGGGAATCTGGCTCGCCCATGGTTGCCATCCGTGAGGACTGTGACGATGCTGATGGAGAGGGGCGACGACGACGGTTGAGAAAAGTAGTGTAGCGACGGAGTCTGGGTGGAGTCTCAAACTCAAGGATCACCGGCACTGTGAAATCTATCTCCGGCACCAGGGGAAGGCTGGGATGAGAAATCGTGACACGTACTTCCCCTGTAAATATACAGCGTCTAGGAAAGTCCGTGACCCGCCACTGTCCTCGTGGCCCCCATCTCAGCGTTACCTTCATGGTCGACATCTTGAAGCTCCCCAAACCCGACTGACGATGTCGAAAGAACGCGACGACAGAGAATAGAAGCAGAGAAGAAAGGGTGAGAACATCATATGAACTCATAACAAGTAGAACATAGTAACTAGAGCATCAATAAAATATTCACAAACATCCACATAATCTCAGTCACAAGTATGTAGCTGATGCTACCATGCTATATATATATAATGCATGAGGGCCCGGGAAAACAGCACCAAAAGCAGAGCACACAGCAACTGCTCGACCATATATGCGCAATATATCATGAGTATAGTCTGTACTAGCGAGTAGTACGAAGAGCATTGCTCAATCTCCGGCCAAGACGATTTTCCGACTTCCAGACAGACTCACTGATTATGAAAACTTGAGAGCGACAGTAGGGGGCGAGCCTACGCCACTTATGCCATTCCGGGACCTGACTCATCCTCAGGGCTGGTCTCCTGGACCGCTGGTGTTCTTTTCAAAACCCAGTGCACCCGTCCCATCCAGTTTCACACTGTACTAGAGTGGTATTGCCATATATGTCATAAGGCTTTTGAACCTTAATCCTTATCGATGCATATGATGTATGTCACACCGCAAACACTTACAACAGTACATCCTTACAGGCGAGCTAATCGAGCTCTTTCTACGTTGCCACTTTACCGTGGTGCAACCTTGTAGATTCAATGTCTTTCTCTTAAGGATACTAGATCACACTCTCTTGCTCAGCTTCTCAAGTTTTATGCAAAGAGAAAGTGTTGGTTATAATCTTTTAAGATAGTTATGCTAGCTTTATTGATGATCATATTCACTTAAGTCCTACAATTTTACTAAGACTTATGAATGTGTTTTATGAAAGGCATTATTAATCCTATTCTTATTTTGTATGGCAAATTAAGGTTAGGTTTAACCTTTAATTATGACTAGTTCCCATTAATTGAATTTCAATTAATCTTGACTTTCTTTAATTAAGTTTTAAACCTTACTTAAGATCCTAATTAATTTATAATTATCTCTTAATCTCTTTTTTAACCTGGGGTTAGGATTTTTAATTACGTTTGATCAAGGTTAATCATAATTAATTAGTCTTTAACCATCATTAGGAATTAATTACTTTAATTAATGCTCATATTAGGATTAATTATATTTAGGCTTAATTAATCTTTAATTAAATTAGATTAATCAACTTAAGTAATTAAATTAATTAAATTCGTTAATTAATTCTAAGCTTAATCTTAACAACTTAGATTAATTATTTTTAATTATCTTTTAAATTGAGCTTTTACTTTCTTTTTAAGTACTTTTAGACTTAAAATAAAAAGCCTAGAAGTTATTGGGCCCATGAGAGCTCATTTTTACTCTTAATAAATTAAAAACATGACTTTTAAATGGACTTTCATTTTAATTAATTTAGAAATCCGAAAATAAAAATTTAAAAAAAAAACTTAACTTATTTGCATTTTAGCCCTTTTTGTTACAATTTTATCTTTTAGTCCTTTTGAGCCAATTTAGCCCAAAAACATGTTTTAAACATCCTTTTGATCTTTTCAGGATCAAAAAGGACATTCTTGATGAGTTTCATCAAGAACACTCATGAACATCAAGAACAACCTTGAATGTTCATCCACAACTTCAAACTTTTCCAGCATTTCCAGCCACCATACAATCATTTCAAAACCACAAAGATCACACCAAATCATGCCAAAATCACCAAAGCATACATTCAAGTTCAACTTCATCTTTAAGCTAAAAAAAAATAGCACTTTCTCAAGCATCAACCAACAAGACAATTTTTTCATTCCATCCAATCACATGAATGTTCATCAAATCATCATTTAAACACATTTCCAACATCAACTAAAATTTTAGAAACATGCAGCCACACAAACACATTAACAGGCAGTTTTTCTTTTTCAATAAAATTTCAAATAAACAGCCATTGTGCAGATCGAATATCTCCCAGCCTAGACATCATATAGACGATCCGGCCGATCAAAATGAAGGTTCAAGTCTTATAAACCAGCCATTAAAATTTCATCCCGATCCAACGGTGAACGAATTCGCAGTCGCCATTTTATGGTCGCTGCTCTATGTAAAAACGGGAAAAATTTCTTTCCAACAAGTTTCACAATTTGCATGCATCACCAACCACACTCCAAACATATTTCACGCATAAACAACACATGCAAACATAAATCTCAACCCAGCTCAAAGGATCCAACAATAAATCACCAAAAGAACTCCAAAGACATGATTTTTCAAGTAAAAGTAAGGCTAAAAGCAAGGATTTAGGGGTAAAATCCTTGACTCTAGTTACAAGACCTACTAGAGTTCAAGTTCTCCCCCCCTTTACCTAAGAAATCCTCCAAGAAAAGTTCAGAAAATCTGCTCCAAGACATCCCCAAAGATTCCTCTTCTAAGTCTCCAACAAGGATCCAAAGGCTAGGAAACTAGTGTTTTTAAGCTTAGGCTCAAAAATGGAACCTAAGCTTGGTGGTGTTTGTGGAGAAAAAATGAGATTTTGGGGGAGGAAGGTGGTGGTGTGCCGCTGCCAAGGAGGAGAAGAAGATGAGAGAAAAGTGAGGTTTTCTTCCAAGTTTACAAGTATGAAATGAGTAAAGAATGGAGAAAAAGGCCTTTTATATGTAATCACTTCACCTTTTTAGCCATTGGTGGGATGAAAAGTAGGGTCTTGTCACTCTTTAATGCTGCACATGCGCAGCTTCTAGAAGGAAGAGAGAGGTTTGTGCATTTTTTTCTGGCCCGGATCAAGAGTATTCGGGCCCGGGTCAAGGTACGGGAGGGGCAAAAAGGTCATTTTTAGCAGAAAAATCCTAAAAATTCCCAGAAAATTCCTAAAAATAGGAAATTCAATACTGAATTCAAAAATATATATTTTGATGATTAAAAATTATTTTAATCATTCAAAATCCAATAAAATACTCAAAACGACAAAAACGGCAAAACGCGGGCGTTACAACTCTTCCTCTCTAAAAAGAAATTTCGTCCTCGAAATTTGTGCGTACCTTCTTGAAATAATTGAGGGTGAGACTGTTTCACTTGCTCTTCCACTTCCCAAGTTGCATTGCCTTCATCGGTTGCACTCCAAATAACCTTTACTAACGGAATCTCCTTCCCTCTCAACTGCTTTATCCTTCGGTCTCCGATTCGCACAGGCAACGCCTCATAAGTCAGGTTTTCTTTTAATTGTATCATATCGGATTCTATGACGTGTGAGGGTTCAGGAATGTACTTCCGGAGTTGTGACACATGAAACACATTATGTAGGTTTGAAAGAAAAGGTGGCAAAGCAATCTGGTAAGCGACAGGGCCAATTTTTTTTCAAAATTTGGTAGGGACCAATGAATTTAGGTGTAAGCTTTCCAGATCGCATTGCCCTGCCAACCCCAGTTGTTGGTGTAACTCTCAAAAACACGTGATCTCCTTCTTTGAATTCTAGGGGTTTCCTCCTCCGATCATAGTAGCTCTTCTGCCTGCTCTGTGATATTCTCATCTTTTCCTGGATCATTTTGATCTTTTCCGTGGTTTGCTGGATCATCTCAGGCCCTAAAACCAGGCCATCGCCAGATTCGAACCAACACAAGGGTGTCCTACACTTTCTACCATACAGGGCTTCATAAGGTGCCATCCCAATACTGGAATGGAAGCTATTGTTGTAGGTGAACTCGATTAGTGCCAACCACTAATCCCAATTCCCTTTGTGTTCTAACACACATGCCCTTAGCAAATCCTCTAGGGACTGGATAGTCCGCTCAGACTGACCATCTGTTTGAGGGTGATAGGCTGAACTAAGCCTCAACTTGGTTCCTAGAGCTTGCTGCAGACTATTCCAAAATCTAGATGTAAACCTAGGGTCTCTGTCTGACACAATGCTAGATGGAACCCCATGCAATCTTACTACTTCCTTGATGTATAGCTGGGTCAACTTTTCTAGAGAAAACTTGATGTTGATGGGTAGGAAATGGGCAGATTTTGTTAACCTATTAACTATCACCCATATAGCATCAAAACCTGCCGGAGTTCTAGGTAATCCTACCACGAAATCCATAGATATGCTATCCCATTTCCATTCAGGGACATCCAAAGGTTGTAACTCTCCTGATGGTCTCTGATGTTCAATCTTAGCTTTCTGACACACCAAACAAGATGCTACATACTCCGCTACTTCCTTTTTATCCCAGACCACCAAAACATCTTTTTCAGATCTTGGTACATCTTTGTTGCCCCAGGGTGAATACTTAACTTACTTTTGTGTGCTTCCTCTAAGATCAGATTCCTTAATTCCTTATCATCAGGCACACATATCCTACCTTTGAATCTAACAATACCATCAGCACCCTTATGAAACTCAGATTCTCCTTTCTTAGGAACTAGGTCCTTCAAAACTTGCAAAGATTGATCCTTTTCCTGAGCTACTCGGACTTGTTCTAAGAAATCACTTGAAATTTTCAAGGTTCCCAAAACTACAATCTTAGAACTAAACCCAACCTCCAGGTTCAGGTCTCTAAACCCTTCTATCAATTCTAGTTCTTAACCATCATCGCTGACATGTGCAAGGATTTCCTACTCAAAGCATCAGCCACTACGTTGGCTTTCCCAGGGTGGTATTGCAGGCTAAAATCATAATCCTTTAAAAATTCCATCCATCTCCTTTGCCTCATATTCAACTCTTTCTGATCAAACAGGTACTTCAGGCTCTTATGGTCGCTAAAGACTTCAAACCTAGCGCCATACAGATGGTGCCTCCAAATCTTCAGGGCAAAAACTATAGCTGCCAACTCTAGATCATGTGTAGGATAGTTTACTTCGTGTGTTCGCAGTTGCCTAGAGGCATACGCCACTACTTTCCCTTTTTGCATCAACACACACCCCAATCCTTGTTTCGAAGCATCACAATATACTTCAAAACTCTCTTGTGGGTCGGGTAAGACTAGGATTGGCGCAGAAGTTAACCTCCTTTTCAACTCTTGAAAACTATCCTCACACTTCTGGCTCCAAAAGAAGGGTTGATCCTTTCTAATCAGACGGGTTAATGGAGTTGCTATCCTAGAAAAATTCTCAATGAACTTACGGTAGTAACCGGCTAACCCCAAAGAGCTCCTTATCTCCGTCACAGACCTTGGTGCTTTCCACTGTAACACAGTCTATACTTTAGCTGGGTCTACGCTAACTCGTCCACTATAGATCACATGACCTAGGAAATCCACTTTCTTTAACCAAAACACACACTTAGATAGCTTAGCATACAACTTCCTATCTCTCAAGATTATTCCAAAGAATGCTATACTTTGCCATTGGATCCTAGAAATAGGAGAGAACATGGCACGAAAGAATGAGGATAAGTTGGCTTAAATGAGGTTAGAAAACTGGGTTTACTGAGGAGGGAAAGGAACACCAAAGACAACCAATCCAGATGGGATTGCTAGACACATGTAGCATTCGTGGTAAAGTCCAAAGCGGATTGTAAGATTACCTATAGTCTCGGTATATAGATAGAAGCAATCTACCTTAGGGAATATTATTATTATATTTTTTTTTGTTACTTATGGTTATCCTACTCCCACGGATTGTATTTGTCCCCTAGGGCATCCTTACGCGAAATGCCACCTATTTATCTAGTACTATTCCAATCCAATCTTTAAAATCCTGCCTAGATATTTACTAATTTATACACCTTTCCTTGAGAGTCTAAGTCCATTAAGATTAATGTACAAACTAATCCTGTAAATTGGTATGACCATACTAAATCAACGTGTCATGATTCTTACCAATTCTAATCTTAATCGTTTATGAGATTTCATTCACATACCTTATTCAATCTATAGGAGCATCAATCAAGTATACTCTTAGTCATCAAAATCAACACATACGATAATCGCTCATTACTTGACATATCTACTATTTCTACTAACCTCATGGACATGTTATCCTTACTTAGCTCATACCAATGTAGCTCTTGTAGTGCTTACTCGTGCATATAATTCTCCATTACATGATCTCTTTCTTCAATTTCCTGCGTAATCTTGATACTAACAGATCATTTGCTTAGTCATACCCTACCATACGACTAGAATTCCTTAAGAACTACATCTTGTGCTATTGGCCTCAATACTTTGACATCCTTTGTCTTAAATCGAGTTTTTTTTTCACTTGTTTCTATAAATCCTTATTTTATCAATCTGTTAGAGATAGTGATCATACTCTAGTGTATCTATCAAACTTCAATCATGACACTCATTCCACGGTCAAACCCTTTTAGACTTCAAGTTCATCAACAGGGTATCCAAATATACCTTAATTACTAAGATCAACTCTCAATTCATATGTTTCTCATTCTTATCCTAAACTCCATCATTATTCATCCTGAGTATATTCCAAGTCATCAATTACTTCTAACTTGCTTTGCCAAAATATATATATTTTCAATATCTGAATCCTTAAGAGCTATTAGTACAAATCCCCAAATTTCAAAACCTTAATAATTAAACCTCAATGATCAATCATCTTAACCTTGAATTTACGGCCTCGATTTCATTATTGATCCCTTAGGTTACTCATCTAAAGGAATGGGAACTTATCCTTAGTGGTCATCCTATCCTGACCTTGGATGTCTCACTCAGCACCTCAATCCACAAGTCAAATCAACTATTGGCTACACTAAGGTACCATCTCAGGACCTAGAGGTCTTGGCAAACTCGTTTTAGAAGCTTGATTACTTGGTTCATTCATACTACCTTAATTCTAATCAGGGTGTTAAGTTAATCCTTTTATGAGGTGTGATTTTATGCTACCTTGTCTCATTCCCAGGAGATTGCCTATCTCAGGGTCGCCTCTTTCTGCCATGGAGTCCTGCATTCGCAGAACAAGTCAACTTCTTCCGTTTCATGCAGAACCATTCAAGCAAGAATAAGCAACGCTACACACAGATCCTCATATTACTAAGATAGAAAGATGAGAGCAACCAATTCACACAAGGCAAACAATCAACACAAACAAACAATCAACACAGAGTAAACACAGAGAGAAGGGTATTGAAGACCATACCCGAGGCCAAAAAGGAAAGAACAACTCTGATACCACTAAATGCGACACCCTTAGTTATACCTGTGATACCCCTAGTTACCACTAAAAGTACCACATGCATTACACGTGACCAACGAAGTAGAACGTCAAAAAAATGCGGAAGTTTTTTTTTTTTTGAAAAGGGTTTAGGTGTCATTGACCTATTACCTCTCTAACTTTATTTTAAGTACTTATGAAATATCCTTTCCTTCACTTTCAAAAAACTTATCTTTCCGTAAGCGTCGAAAGAATTAACACCTTACGCGCATCCACAATATACACATGGTTAAAGACCTTGAGAGAACATAAAACAGTGTGACATAAATACATACATACATATTAAGTAGCATCGATGTACCTCTCGAATACCCACATGACCACCTTAAAACATGAGTTCCGGTAGTAAAATAAATGAGACCTCTAACAGAATACAAAAGAAGAGATTCCTAAATCAGAGCTGCGTACTACCTAGACTCAACACAACCTAGTCCTCCTCAGGTACAAGAGGAAGTCTGGGGTGCGTGATGGTGACACAAACTCCCCCCCATAGAACTCACACATGCGCAGGATGCCCGTCACCTTCCGGGTGCCCCTTGGCAACCATCTTATTCGCTCCTGCATCGACGTCATGACGGAAGTCCTCAATACCGACTGTCAACGTGACGAGAAGAACATAGAAAGAAGAGATAGAAAAGAGGGGTGAGAACAGCGCATGAACTCACAGCATGTAGGATACAGCAAACTAGAGCACACACACAGAGGCAATCCACACAGTCGAATCAATAAGCAATCACGACATCTCATCATGGTGTACTCATATGAACGTAACTTTTACTATTATAATGCAATATCTAATGCATGCGGGCCCAGGGAAACATCACCATAGGCAGAGCACATAGCAGCTGCCCGACCATATATACACAGCACGTCAGGAGTTAGAGTCTGTACTAGCATTGGTACAAAGAGCATTGCTCATAAAGTTTGGCCAAATAAATTTAAGCGTTCTTCCAGACAATCTCAACTGACCATGAAAACTTGAGAGCGACAGGATAGTCAAGCCTGTACCCCGTTTACACGACAGTAGGGGGCGAGCCTACGTCACTTGTGCCATTTCGGGACCTGACTATCCTCAGGGCTGGCATCCCACTCGAGGACCCTCTGGCGTTCTTTGCAAAACCCAGTGCCCAGTCCCTACCAGTTTCACACCGTACCGAGTGTTACTGCTATATAGGTCGTAAGGTTTTAAACCTCGAACATCAACGACGCTTCATGATGCATGTCACACAACAATTCTCACAACATTCACATCCTTACAGACAAAACCCATTCAACGTCTTTCCTTCACAAGGAAAGCCAAACCGCACTCTCTCGCCAAGCTTCTCAAGTTTTATGTAGAAAGAGTGTGTTGGTTATAGTCTTTTAAGGTAGTTTGTACTAATGTTCTTGATAATCATGTCCACTTAAGTCCTATAATTTACTAAAACTTATGATTGTATCTTATGGATGGTATTACTTATCTTAATTTTCCTTGTATGACTAATTAAGATTTGGTTTAACTTTTAATCTTAACTGGTCTTCATCAACTGGATTACAATTAATCTTAATCCCCTTTTTAAGTCTTAATCATCCCTTAATCTCTTCCTTAATCTTGGATTAGGACTTTTAATTATGTTTGATTAAGTTTAATCATAATTAATTAGTTCTTAATCATCATTTTTGGTTAATTACTTAATTAATACTTTCATTAAGGTTAATTAACTTTAGACTTAATTAATCATTCTTTACTTAATCGACTTAAGTGAATTAGGTTGATTAACCTAGGTAATTGAATTAGTTAAGCCCACTAATTAATCCTAAGTTTTAACTTTTAATTACTTGGATCAGAGTTGAAGTCCAACTCCAATCTAACTTTTAATTTCATAATCTAATCTTGATTGACTTTTAATGAGTCTTTATCTCCTTTTCTTAAAGGTTTTAAACTTAAATTAAAAGCCTAAAGGTTTTATAACTCTTAGGAACTTATTTTTAGTCATGGTAACCTAAAATATTGACCTTTAAGTTGACTTTTACTTGGTTGGAATTGGAAATCCGAATTTGTTTTATTTATTTTTAAAGACTTATTCTTAATTGCACTTTAGTCCTTTTACTTGTAAAATTGCTTCTTAGTCCTTTTGGACCACCAAAGCCCATAAACATGTTTTTAACATACCCTTGACCTTTTTAAGATCAAAAAGGTATTCTTGATGAGTTTCATCAAGAACAACTCATGAACATCAAGAACAACTTGAATGTTCATCAAAACTTCAAATTTTTCACAACATCCAATCTTCACCAAAACTTCACACATTCATCAACAAACAATCTAAATGCCAAATATCATACCAATCCACTCAAAATCATCAAAATACACATTAAAGTTCATAACTCCATTTTCAAGCTCATAAACACTATTTTTCAAAGATCAATCATCCAAAACAATTGTATACCTTCAACCAACTTCATGCATGTTCATAGATTCATCATACAAACACATTCCAAGCACCAAAAAAAATTTTTGAAACACATGCAGCCCCAAAATCCCTCAAGGCCGAGAGCTATTAAAGGAAAAAGGGGAAAATTTTTCCAAAATTGTTTCTTGGCTTGCATGCACCAACAATCACAATCCAAGCACATTCCAAGCATCAAAACAAACTTAAAAACATGTAAACAACCCAGCTCCAAGAATCCAAAACGTTTGCTCAAAGAAAAGCTCAAAAAGTGATTTTTTTCAAGGAGAACAAGAGTAAAAACAAGGATTTTAAGGGCAAATCCTTGACTCTAGTTACCAACCCTACTAGAGTTCAAGTTCTCCCCCCCTTTACCTCAAATTTCCAAGAAAATGAGTGCAGAATTCTGGTCCCAAAACAGCCCCCAAAGATGCCTCCTTTAGTCACCAACAAGGATTTTTCAAGGCTAGAAGGCTTAGAAATGGAAGCTTTGGTTCAAAGATGGAACCTTGGCTTGATTGTGTTTAAGGAAGGATGAAAATTTTTGGGAGAAAAATGATGGAGAGTTCACGGCTTCAAGAGGAAGAGAAAGAGAGAAATGAGAGAAAAATTTCAAGTTTGCATGTGTGGAAGAAAAGGAAGAATAAGTGGTTTTAGTGTTAAAATGCCATAAATGCCTACACTTGACACATGTCTTGTGAAAAGGAAGGAAAAATACAAGTGTCTCTCATGCACCATGCCTACACATGCACGGCTTCTAGAAGGAGGAAAGGAAGAGTTGTGCAAATTTTTCTGGCCCGGATCAAGAGTATTTGGGCCCGGTTCAAGGGACAGGAGGGGCAAAAAGGTCATTTTCACAGAAAAACCCCAAAAATTCCCAGAAATTCCCTAAAAATAGGAAATATAATTCTAAATCCAAAAATATAAATTTTGGTGATAAAAATAATTTTAAAAATTCAATAAAACACGAAATACGGTAAAACGGTAAGAAGCGGGCGTTACAGTAAGCGGAGAGAGAAAATTAAGGTTTTAATTACAAAGATTGTATAGAATTATAAATATCATTTTAAATCATCTTTTAAGGTTCAAAATATATTTTCCATATTTTTCTACAATTTTTTTTTTTTGCTGGCTATGGTTATACTGTTAACTGGGGGCATTTTGATCTTTTTGCCCAGAAGTGCTAGAAAAATTCTAAATTATTTTTTAAAACTCATCACTAATTATATTAAGAGTATTTTGAATAAAGGTATAGATACCTTAGAGTTTTAGCTATTTTTAATAATTAAATCTATATTTTCCTTAACTGTATAATTACTAAAGGTATCTTAGGTTATTTTCTCAAACACCTCTCTAAAGAAATTTACTCATAATTGTGGTTGGGTATTATAAATTTGGCTGTCTATTAAAAGCTACTAAATACTTTATAATTAAATGATTATTACTATTTTAAAATTTTCTTTATTCTATTTATACACCAGTAAGAAAATTTGCGGGTGTTACAATACCGCTAAGAATATCACATTGCAAAACGTAACCGTCGAATTTACTGCTTTACAACTTAGAAAATACGAAAATATTTTTTTTTTTTGAAAAGAGTTTAATCATCATCAACTAATCGCATTCTAATTTCCATTTTAAGTATTCATGAAAATGTCCTTTTCTTAAGTTTGAAATTCATTTTCTGAAAACATCTAGACGATTCAATCATTCCGCATACATACACAACATACACGCAGATACAAGGGGATCATGGAAAGGAAACATCATAACATATATACAGAACCATAGTGTCAAAGTAATCCCGAAGTAAACAATATCACCATCAAAACAAGAGTTCTAGTAGTAGACTATAATAAATAAGACCTCAACCAAAACGAAACAAAACAAGAGGCCACTAAATCAGAGCTGCTACTAACTAGACTCGTAACTACCCCCAGTTACGCTATCCTACTCGTCATCATCCGTCTCAGCAGGAATCTATCCACAACTCCTCCCTCCAGTACCCCCGAGGTTGATCATCCCAAAGTCTTCTGAGGGGTCGTCACTGGAAGAATCCTCTTCCGGCTCCTCATCCTCAGAGTCATTCTTCGGGTCTTCCTCTGGGTCCTCCTCCTCAGATGTAGTGTCATCGATCACGATCATGTCTGGCTCACTCGGACGGGAATGGCCAAATGCGTCAGAATATACGGGCTGTGGAGGTGACACCTCTGGACCGGGAGAGTAACGAGGGGAATCTGGCTCGCCCATGGTTGCCATCCGTGAGGACTGTGACGATGCTGATGGAGAGGGGCGACGACGACGGTTGAGAAAAGTAGTGTAGCGACGGAGTCTGGGTGGAGTCTCAAACTCAAGGATCACCGGCACTGTGAAATCTATCTCCAGTACCAGGGGAAGGCTGGGATGAGAAATCGTGACGCGTACTTCCCCTGTGAATATACAGCGTCTAGGAATGTCCGTGACCCGCCACTGTCCTCGTGGCCCCCATCTCAACGTTACCTTCATGGTCGACATCTTGAAGCTCCCCAAACCCGACTGACGATGGCGAAAGAACGCGACGACAAAGAATAGAAGCAGAGAAGAAAGGGTGAGAACATCATATGAACTCATAACAAGTAGAACATAGTAACTAGAGCATCAATAAAATATTCACAAACATCCACATAATCTCAATCACAAGTATGCAGTTGATGCTACCATGCTATATATATAATGCATGAGGGCCCGGGAAAACAGCACCAAAAGCAGAGCACACAGCAACTGCTCGACCATATATGCGCAATATATCATGAGTATAGTCTGTACTGGCGAGTAGTAAGAAGAGCATTGCTCAATCTCCGGCCAAGACGATTTTCCGACTTCCAGACAGACTCACTGATTTTGCGCAATATATCATGAGTATAGTCGATGCATATGATGTATGTCACACCGCAAACACTTACAACAGTACATCCTTACAGGCGAGCTAATCGAGCTCTTTCCACGTTGCCACTTTACCGTGGTGCAACCTTGTAGATTCAATGTCTTTCTCTTAAGGATACTAGATCACACTCTCTTGCCCAGCTTCTCAAGTTTTATGCAAAGAGAAAGTGTTGGTTATAATCTTTTAAGATAGTTATGCTAGCTTTATTGATGATCATATTCACTTAAGTCCTACAATTTTACTAAGACTTATGAATGTGTTTTATGAAAGGCATTATTAATCCTATTCTTATTTTGTATGGCAAATTAAGGTTAGGTTTAACCTTTAATTATGACTAGTTCCCATTAATTGAATTTCAATTAATCTTGACTTTCTTTAATTAAGTTTTAAACCTTACTTAAGATCCTAATTAATTTATAATTATCCCTTAATCTCTTTCTTAACCTGGGGTTAGGATTTTTAATTATGTTTGATCAAGGTTAATCATAATTAATTAGTCTTTAACCATCATTAGGAATTAATTACTTTAATTAATGCTCATATTAGGATTAATTATATTTAGGCTTAATTAATCTTTAATTAAATTAGATTAATCAACTTAAGTAATTAAATTAATTAAATTCGTTAATTAATTCTAAGCTTAATCTTAACAACATAGATTAATTATTTTTAATTATCTTTTAAATTGAGCTTTTACTTTCTTTTTAAGTACTTTTAAACTTAAAATAAAAAGCCTAGAAGTTATTGGGCCCATGAGAGCCCATTTTTACTCTTAATAAATTAAAAACATGACTTTTAAATGGACTTTCATTTTAATTAATTTAGAGATCCGAAAATAAAAATTTAAAAAAAAAACTTAACTTATTTGCATTTTAGCCCTTTTTGTTACAATTTTATCTTTTAGTCCTTTTGAGCCAATTTAGCCCAAAAACATATTTTAAACATCCTTTTGATCTTTTCAGGATCAAAAAAGACATTCTTGATGAGTTTCATCAAGAACACTCATGAACATCAAGAACAACCTTGAATGTTCATCCACAACTTCAAACTTTTCCAGCATTTCCAGCCACCATACAATCATTTCAAAACCACAAAGATCACACCAAATCATGCCAAAATCACCAAAGCATACATTCAAGTTCAACTTCATCTTTAAGCTAAAAAAAAATAGCACTTTCTCAAGCATCAACCAACAAGACAATTTTGTCATTCCATCCAATCACATGCATGTTCATCAAATCATCATTTAAACATATTTCCAACATCAACTAAAATTTTAGAAACATGCAGCCACACAAACACATTAACAGGCAGTTTTTCTTTTTCAATAAAATTTCAAATAAACAGCCACTGTGCAGTTCGCATATCTCCCAGCCTAGACGTCATATAGACGATCCGACCGATCAAAATGAAGGTTCAAGTGTTATAAACCAGACATTAAAATATCCGCCCGATCCAACGGTGAACGAATTCGCAGTCGCCATTTTATGGTCGCTGCTCTATGTAAAAACGGGAAAAATTTCTTTCCAACAAGTTTCACAATTTGCATGCATCACCAACCACACTCCAAACATATTTCAAGCATCAACAACACATGCAAACATAAATCTAAACCCAGCTCAAAGGATCCAACAATAAATCACCAAAAGAACTCCAAAGACATGATTTTTCAAGTAAAAGTAAGGCTAAAAGCAAGGATTTAGGGGTAAAATCCTTGACTCTAGTTACAAGACCTACTAGAGTTCAAGTTCTCCCCCCCTTTACCTAAGAAATCCTCCAAGAAAAGTGCAGAAAATCTGCTCCAAGACAGCCCCAAAGATTCCTCTTCTAAGTCTCCAACAAGGATCCAAAGGCTAGGAAACTAGTGTTTTTAAGCTTAGGCTCAAAAATGGAACCTAAGCTTGGTGGTGTTTGTGGAGAAAAAATGAGATTTTGGGGGAGGAAGGTGGTGGTGTGCCGCTGCCAAGGAGGAGAAGAAGATGAGAGAAAAGTGAGGTTTTCTTCCAAGTTTACAAGTATGAAATGAGTAAAGAATGGAGAAAAAGGCCTTTTATATGTAATCACTTCACCTTTTTAGCCATTGGTGGGATGAAAAGTAGGGTCTTGTCACTCTTTAATGCTGCACATGCGCAGCTTCTAGAAGGAAGAGAGAGGTTTGTGCATTTTTTTTCTGGCCTGGATCAAGAGTATTCGGGCCCGGGTCAAGGTACGGGAGGGGCAAAAAGGTCATTTTAGCAGAAAATTCCCAGAAAATTCCTAAAAATAGGAAATTCAATACTGAATTCAAAAATATATATTTTGATGATTAAAAATTATTTTAATCATTCAAAATCCAATAAAACACTCAAAACGGCAAAACGCGGGCGTTACAGAGAAAGCATTGTCTGGTGTTCCTTGAAGGAAAGACATTGAATCGGGCCGTACCACGGGTAAGTGGTGACGTTGAATGATTCGATGGGCTTTGCCTGTAAGGATGTATTTGCTTTGAAACCTTGTTGTGTGTCATGCATCATAAGCATTGATGATATTCGAGGTTGAAAACCTTACGACCTATATGGCAGTAACACTTGGTACAGTGTGAAATCGGTTGGGAAGGGTGCAACTGGGTTTTGCACAGAACGCCAGTGGGTCCTCAAAAGGGACGCCAGCCCTGAGGATAGCCTAGCTCCCGGAAGATCTCAGGTGACGTAGATTAGCTCCCTACTGTCGAGATTGGGGAACCCAACTTAGCTATTCCTGTCGCTCTCATGATTTTCGGGGTCAGTTGAGATTGTCTGGAAGAACGCTTAAATGATTTGGCCAAAATGTATGAGCAATGCTCTTTGTACCAATGCTAGTACAGACTCTAACTCCTGATACGTTGTACATATATGGTCGGGCAGTTGCTGTGTGCACTGTGGATGGTGATGTTTCCCTGGGCCCTCATGCATTGGTTCATGTGCATCATGATGATATAACTGTATAAATTTGATTGATTGAATTGGATGTAAATTCTGTGTGTGTACTCTAGTTTACTGTGTCCTACATGTTGTGAGTTCATGCGATGTTCTCACCCTTCCTTTCTGCTTCTGTTATTTTCTGCTATTGTGTTCCTTCGCTACGTCGATTGCCGGCATCAGAGATTTTCAGTATGACATTGATGAGAGTGCAGCAGCGGTGGATGCCCAGAGGAACCTGGCGGGTGACGGACATCTCGCGTAGATGTGAGACCAGTGTAGTTTTGAGTCTAGGTAGTAGCAGCTTTGATTTAGCGGCCTCTTATTTTGTATTTGGTCGAGGTCTTGTTTATTTGGTCTACTACCAGAACTCATATTTTGATGTGGATATTTGGATGGCTCAAGAGACATACTGTTATTATGTTGTATGTATATATTCATGCTGTTTCGTTTTCTTATGATTGATTTTATAACTGCGTGTATATTGTGTGTGTGTGCGCGAGTTGATAATCGTTTAGATGTTTTTCGGAAAACGAGTTTCAGATTAAGGAAAGAATATTTCATGAATACCTAAAATGAAAATCTGAGATGTAATAGATTGATGACGACTAAATCCTTTTCAAATATATATATATATATAATTCCGTGTTTTTGACATTTCTAAAAGCAGTAAGTTCGACGGTTACGTATTATAATGTGATGTTCTTAGCGGTATAACTAAGGGTGTCGCACTGTGAGGAATCAGAACAAGTTCCAATCAACCAGCAAGGGCAAACCGTATTCTCGTGCAACGGGAGGCTCTAAGTTTGGAAGTTTCAGTGAGGGTATAGTGTAGAAGAAGTGAGTTTCTTAGGTCATGTGATTTCTAGATGAGGTATAGGCGTAGATCCTTCTAAGGTAGAGGCAGTGCTTAAGTGGGAGGCTCCTAAGTCGGTAAGTGAGATTAGAATTTACCTTGGGTTGGCTGGGTACTATAGAAGATTCATAGAGGGGTTTTCTAAGTTAGCTTTGCCTTTGACTGAGTTGACTAGGAAGGGAGTTGCCTTCGTGTGGAATAGTAAGTACGAGTCTAGCTTCCAAACCCTTAAGGAAAAGTTGACTAGTGCATCAGTGTTAGTGTTGCCTGATCTTAGCAAATCATTTGTAGAGTACTGCGATGCCTCTAAGATGGGTTTAGGTGGGGTGTTAATGCAAGAGGGTAAAGTAATAGCGTATGTCTCTAGGCAGTTGAAGATCCATGAGAGAAACTACCCTACCCATGATCTAGAGTTAGCGGTTGTAGTGTTTGTATTGAAGATGTGGAGGCATTACTTGTATGGTTCCAGATTTGAGGTTTTTAGTGACCATAAGAGCCTTAGGTACTTGTTTGATCAGAAAGAGCTGAACATGAGGCAGAGTAGGTGGTTAGAGTTTCTTAAGGACTATGATTTTGAGTTGAGTTACCATCCCGGCAAGGCTAATGTAGTGGCTGATGCTTTAAGTAGGAAATCCATTCATGTTAGTTCCCGGATGATTAAAGAAATGGATCTTTTAACTCAGTATAGGGATTTGAGTTTAGCTTATGAGGTGACTTCGGATAGTGTGAGGTTAAGGATGATTAGAGTAAGTAATGATCTATTAAAGGATATTAGTAAAGCTCAATTGGAGGATCCGTTTTTGGTGCTTAGACGAGAGGCCATAGAAGGGGGCAATGGTGGAGAGTTTATTCTAGGTACCGATGGGGTAGTGAGATTTGGCGGTCGAGTGTGTGTGCCTAGTGAACCTACCATTAAGCGTTTAGTGCTTGAAGAGGGGCATAGAATTAAGCTTAGTTTTCACCCAGGATCGACTAAGATGTATCAAGACTTGAAGAAAGTGTTTTGGTGGCCTAGGATGAAGAGAGACGTAGAAGAGTTCGTGAGTGCTTGTTTAGTGTTCCAGAAGTCTAAGGTAGAACATCAAAGCCTTCAGGATTGCTTCAACCCTTAAGTATACTTGAGTGGAAGTGGGATAGCATTTCCATGAACTTTGTAGTTGCTTTGCCTAAGACTGTAAGGGGGCATGACTCTATTTGGGTCATTGTGGATAGGTTAACTAAGAGTGCGCATTTTCTTCCTATTAATATTAAGTACTCCTTAGAGAAACTAACTCAGATTTACATTAGTGAGATTGTGAGGTTGCATGGCATACCATCTAGTATAGTTTCAGATAGAGATCCCAGGTTTACTTCTAGATTTTGGGAGAGTTTGCAGCAGGCCTTGGGGACCCAACTTAGGCTTAGTTCAGCTTATCACCCTCAAACTAATGGTCAAACTGAGAGAACCATTCAATCCTTAGAGGATTTGCTTAGAGCTTACGTGCTAGACTGAGGGGGTAGTTCGGATAGCTTCTTACCTTTGATAGAGTTTACTTACCATAATAGTTTTCACTCTAGCATAGGTATGGCGCATTATGAGGCATTGTATGGTAGGAGGTGTAGAACACCCTTGTGTTGGTGTGAGCCAGGAGAGAGCCTTGTGTTAGGACCTGATGTAGTGTAGCAGACCGCAATTAAGGTTGAGTTAATTTAGGAGAAGTTGAGGGAGTCTTTCCAAAAGTTGATCATCTCAGAAAAATTCGAGGACGAATTTTCTTTTTAGGAGGGGAGAGTTGTAACATCCCAAATTTTATAAATAAAAGAAAAGGAAGAAATAATAGTATTATTATTTTTAATAATATTAATTAATTAAATAGGAGGAATAAATAATAGTGTTAACATTATTAGTAGTTTTATTAATAAAGCTATTTCGAATTTAAAAAGAGGATGAGGGGGTTGAGAGTGGTCCCAGCCCAATTAGGCATTTTAGTAAGGAGGGGTTAACAGTTCACCCTAATCCTTATTTTTCAAATCGTCAGAGAGCGAAATGCTAAGGATAGGAGAAACGACGTCTCAAGAGGAGGTTGCTGGAGAGTAATCATCAAGAACCAAGAAAGAGTCTTCCTTGTTGTTGTTCGATCTTCACTTAAGGTACAGTGGGGGAAGGGGTGTTGCTTGTATGTGCATGTGGGGGTGCTTGGGTAGTGAGGGCAACCATAAGACCCTCTAAGGCTTTAAATTCGAATTGATTAATGTTTATATTGAGTATGGATGATGAAAACTGGTGAATATTGATGAGTTCTATGATTATTGATGAATCTTGAATGGATTGAATGAGAATAATGAGAATAGTGAAAAAGGGGTTAATGAGGGTTTGATGATTTGGGGTTTTGATGGGAAAATTGTGTAAAACTGTTAAAGATTGATGACTTTGATGGGTTTGATGAATATAAACGAGTATGATTGATGTTTTAACAAAGAGGATTGAATAGAAGTTGAATAAAGGGGTTTAGAATGGGTGAAAGTCGCGAGAACTGCGATCTGCGTCGCAGTTAATCAATTACTGGAGTTGGTAATCGATTACTAGGGTGTTATGGGTAGCCTGGAATGCTGTTTGCTTGCAGGTAATCGATTACAGGGATGCTGTAATCGATTAACAGGTTGATTGCTTGCAGGTAATCGATTACGGGGATGCTGTAATCGATTAACAGGATGTTTGCTTGCAAGTAATCGATTACATAGGGCTTGTAATCGATTACAGACGGCTTGTAATCGATTACCAGAGGCTTTGCTTGCAGGTATCGATTACTAGAGGTTGGTAATCGATTACCAGTGTGGATTTTGAGATCCGAAGTGTGTGATGATGATTGATGGTGTTTGATGATGCTTTATGATGATTATGATGATGATGATTGATGATGCTTTATGATGATTACGATGATGATGATTGACGATGATTTGATTATGCTTATGATAATTAATAATGATGATATTTGATGATGAAACGATGATTTATATAATGATGCTTGACGATGAACATGATGATGATGTTTGACGATGAATATGATGTATTATGATGATGTTTGATGATGCGTACGATGATGTATGATGATGATGTTAACGATGATGATGTATATAACTTTATAATGATGATGATACCTGAGTTGTGCGGGCCCAACGAGGGAGTACAACTTAGGAGAGATGCCTTGTGCATATGTGGTGATACCTGAATTGTGCGGGCCCAACAAGGGGGTACAATTCAGGAGGTGAACTGAGTTGTGCGGGCCCAACGAGGGGGTACAACTCAGTAGCTGAACTGCACGGGCCCAACGAGGGGGTGCAGAGACCATGATGGGGCGTTCGATGCACGGGCCCAACGAGGGGGTGCAACCTAGGGGTGATTGAATTGTACTGACCCAACGAGGGGGTGCAACCTAGGGTCAAATGTCGTTGTGCGGGCCCAACGAGGCGGTACAACCTATCGGATTGTGTGGTGATACCGGTAGACTATCTTGGTACCAACTAGGGTGATTGACGAGGTGCGCCCATTGTGCGGAGTTCCAAGTCATGATCCTTGGGACGATGTTGATGAGTTTCGGTGTATATGATGGTGGATAAAAATGTGTTATGGTTGATGATGAAAATGAGTTATATGATGATGGGTGAACATGTGTTATATTTGATGTTGAAATTGAGTTATATGATGATGTTATGAGTAATAATGATGAAATGAGTATATTGTGTTGAGAATAGAGTATGTGCGTTCTTTGGTGAATGATGTTGTGAGATTTATATGATGATATCGATGTTATGTTATATGATGAATTATAGATGATTATTATATGATGAAATACTTGATGTTTGAGTACGTGATGTGATTATTAATGATGTTGATTATATGAGGGTGAGGATAGGGTAGCTCCTATGTGTATGTATGAGTGGTATTCTTTTCCTCACCGTTATACTATGGTTAATTTTACAGGTGATGATGATGACACGATTGGTGTCGAGTATTGATTGAAGGGAGTGTCGCTCTGATACTTGTGACATCAGAGCTTATTATTTGGGTTTTATCTTATGTTTCTAATTAGGAAGAGATTTTGTAAACTGTTTTAAGTGCCTTACATGGCCAGTAGGATATTTTGAAGTTAATTCCGCTGCTTAAAGTATTTTGAAAACAATCGACTTCTATTTCGATTTTATATGAGATGACTTTTAAATGAATGAAGTTTTAAACAAATGTGAACCTTTTTACACGTTGTCGGATGTTATCTTTTCCTATATCTCGATTTATTAATTGTATAAGAGCTTGGGGTAGAAGGGTGTCACATCAGGTCTCTAAATTTCTTTATCAATTCCAACTCCTTAACCATCATTGCCGACTCATGCAAAAATTTCCTACTTAATGCATCAGCCACAACATTGGCTTTCCCTGGGTGCTACTACAAACTAAAATCATAATCCTTCAAAAACTCCATCCCTCGCCTCTGCCTCATATTCAGCTCTTTCTGATTAAACATGTATTTCAAACTCTTATGGTCGCTAAAGACCTCAAACCTAGCGCCATACAAATGGTGTCTCCAAATCTTCAAAGCGAAAACTATGGAAGCTAACTCTAGATCATGAGTAGGGTAATTCACTTCGTGTGTTCGCAGTTGCCTAGAAGCGTAAGCCACTACTTTTCCTTTTTGCATCAACACACAGCCTAATCCTTGTTTCGATGCATCACAATATACTTCAAAAGTCTCTTGTGGGTCAGGTAAAACTAAGACAGGCGCAGAAGTCAACCTCTTCTTCAATTCCTGAAAATTATACTCACACTTCTGGCTCCACACAAAAGGTTGGTCCTTCCTGATCAGACGGGTCAACGGGTTTGCTATCCTAGAAAAATTCTCAATAAACTTACGATAGTAACCAACTAACCCTAAAAAGCTTCTCACTTCCGTCACAGTGTTAAGTGCTTCCCAATGTAACACAGTTTCTACCTTAGCTAGGTCTACGCTAACCCCTCCACTAGAGATCACATGACCTAGGAAGTTCACTTCCTTCAACCATAATTCACACTTAGATAGCCTAGCATACAACTTTCTATCCCTCAGGGTCTGCAAGGCTATTCTAAGATGCTCTGCATGCTCTTCCTCACTCTTGGAATATATGAGGATGTCTTCTATGAAGACCACAACGAATTTGTCCAAGTAAGGATGGAAAACTTGGTTCATATAATCCATGAAAACTGCAGGTGCATTGGTTACACCAAATGGCATCACTAATTACTCTTAATGCCCATAGCGTGTTCTGAAAGTCGTCTTCGGAATATCCTCAGACTTAACACATATCTGGTGGTAACCTGACTTAAGGTCAATTTTTGAGAATACGGTTGCTCCTCTTAATTAATCCATCAAGTCGTCTATCCTAGGAAAAGGATACCTATTCTTTACCGTCACCTGGTTTAGCTGACGATAATCTGCACACAGTCTCATGCTACCATCCTTTTTCTTAACTAACAACACGGGCGCTCCCCAAGGGGACACACTAGGCCTAACAAACAGCTTCTCTAGCAACTCCTCTAGCTGCTTCTTCAACTCAGCTAATTCTAATGGGGACATCCTATACGCAGCTATAGAAATAGGTCCGGGTCCAGGCACCAACTCTATGTTAAACTCTATCTCTCGCTCTGGTGGCAAACCAGGAATATCCTCCGGAAACACTTCAGGAAATTCTCTCACCACAGGCAGCTTACTGATGTCAGATTCCCGCTCTTCCTCCAAAGAAGAAAGTATCACGTAGATTTGAGCTCCTTCTCTCAAAGAAGCATTCACTCGGTTGGCGGACAAGAATCTCGAACTTACCGAATTAAGAGTAGAGGGAGAAGAAGAATCAAACACAACAGATTTATTATAACAGTCAAGTTGGACTCGATTGGAAGATAACCAGTCCATTCCCAAAACAATATCAAGTTGAGAAAGAGGCAAACAAATCAAATCAGCAGAGAAGGTCCTATCACCGATGGCAATTGGACAGTTCAAACAGGCTAATGAAGTGATCACAGGTTTAGCGGTAGGAGTGGAAACAACAATATCATAGGGCAATTTAGCAACGGGAAACTTCAATCGTTTCACACACTCCAGAGAAATAAAAGAATGTGTCGCACCCGAATCATATAATACAATTAAAAGAATTCCACTTATGACACACTTACCTTGGATCAGATCCTCAGATTCAGCAGCTTCAGCACTGCTCATGGTGAACACTCTACCTCTGGTTCTAGGCCTTCCAGCTTGTGCATTCAGATTTGACACAGGTGCACTTGCAACACTGCTACCACTTCCTCTCAGAGTAGGGCAATCCCTCTTCATATGGCCACTTGGTTTGCACTGATAACAGATTGGTCCGCCGGATGGGTTTGCAATCTGGCCTTTGACTAAACAGTCTTTCAAGAGATGGTTCCTCTTACAACGCAGAAAACTGGCATAGTTGTTGCCGATACTGCTTGCAGGACTTCCTCCACTAGCAACCATTGATTGTGGTCTCGCGGCGCTCCCAGATGATGAGCCAAAGTTGTTCCTTGGGACAAAATAAGGCTTCCTCCTTTCTTGTGCAACCTTGGGTTTGTTCCTCTGCGGGCCGAAATTCTTCCACTGAGCTTGCCTTGCCTTGGTGTCATCCTCAAAGATGCGACGAATGTTGACCATCTTAGAGAACTCGGTGATCTGCTGATAGCCAATTTCTTGCTTGATCTCTGGTCTCAACCCACTTTCGAACTTAGAGCACTTGGATCCTTCATCTACAGTGTTCTGGAAGTATGGGCAGAACTTGGATAATTCCTCAAACTTCGCGGCATACTCCTCAACAGTCATGCTCCCTTGCTCCAACTTCTGAAACTCTACCTCCTTGCGCTTCCTCAGATCAGTTGGAAAATACTTCTGGAGAAGAGTCTCCTTGAACAGATTCCAAGTATTCAGTCTCCCAGTAGCCTCTAACTGACGTCTGGCTTACTCCCACCAATACTGAGCTTCTCCAACCAGCATGAACACAACCAATGTTACCTTCTGCTCGTCAGGGCAGCCCATAGCCAAGAAAATCTTCTCCAATTCTTCTAACCACAGCTGAGATCCACCAGGGTCATGACCTCCTTTGAATTGCGGTGGATTGTTCTTCTTGAAGGTAAACAGCCCACGGTAAGCGTTAGGGATGTTGTTCTGGTTCTGATTACGGGATTGATTGATCTCGTCCAACGTTTGTTGCTGGTTCTCTAGAACGTTCACGATCCTACCCAGGAGATCGTTCATAACAGGGTTACCTCTTCCTGCCATGGAATCCTGCATTCATAGAACAAATTAGCTTCTTCTGTTTCATGCAGAATCATTCAAGCAAGAATAAGTAACGCTACACAAATTCTCATATTACTATCTTTATACTGCTAGTAATACAAGAGCAATCAATTCACACAAGGCAATCCAATTTCACACAAGCAAACAATCAATCACAGAGTAAACACAGAGAGAAGGGTATCATAGACTATACCCGAGGCCAAAAGGAAAGAACAGCTCTGATACCACCTAATGCGACACCCCTAGTTACCACTAAGAATGCCACATGTATTACACGTGACCAACGAAGGTATTATTTACAAGTCGTAAAAATGCGGAATTTATATTTTTTTGAAAGGGTTTAGTAGTTGTCAACTTACTACATCTCTAATTCTATTTTAGGAATTTATAAAATATTCTTTCCTTAATAATGAAACTCGTTTTCGAAAACGCCGAGAACAGTTACCATATCGCGAAAACGTACATCATACATACATTTGCAAGTCAACATATGAAAATAAACAGTGCATAAAGTTATATACAGAAATAGTGTACTTCTTGAGTCATACAAAAGCAACACCAAAGTAAGAGTTCTAGAAGTGAGCTAAAATAAACATGACCTCAATAAAATACAAAAGAGAGGTCGCTAAATCAGAGCTGCCACTACTAGACTCAAATAACACTAATCTACTCATCGCTGGAGGGATCCTCCTCTGGCTCCTCCTCCGGATCCTCCTCCTCCCCTGATGTATCATCAATAACAATCAACTCTAACTCGTCCGAGAGAGAGCGGCCTTGCGCATCAGAATGCATAGGCTGAGAACCCGATGCCTCAGAAGTGGGTGAGTATCTGGGGGAGTCTGGCCCAACCATATCTGCCATCTGCGATGACCGAGATGACACCGAAGACGCAGGACGACGATGAGAGCGACGAAAGGTAGTGTAGCGTACTAATCCCGGTGGTGTAGGGAACTCAAGAGTCACAGGAACGGTAAAGTCTAACTCTGGGACCAATGGGAGGCTGGGGTGAGTAATGATGAGACGAACCCCCCCGGTAAAAACACATCTACTAGGGATATCTGTTACCCGCCAGTTGCCTCTGGGCATCTATCGCAGTTGTACCCTCATTGTCGTCATAATGGGGATCTCCAATGCCGACTATCGACATAGCGAAAGAGATACAATAACCAAAACAGAAAGGAAGGGTGAGAACACATAACATGAACTCACAACACATAGGATATAGTAAACTAGAGCACACACGCAGAATTTCCACACAATTCTGTTAGTTCCACAAGAAACACTAGAAGGGGGGTTGAATAGTGTTTTGAATATTTTTACCATTTTGGAAATCTTTAACATAAGTTATTAATTCATTAAAACAAATTAATGAGAAGAGCTTATTATCATAATTAATACTTAAATTGCGGAATATAAGAAGGACAAGCATAGAGACTAAGAAAAGGTGACTAGATCAAAAACTTGTTTGGACTTTTGATTAAATTGATTTAGATATTCAGATGCATCTCAAGATACCTTCTGAAAGATATTACAAAGAATCTTTTCAGAACTGTTTCTAAGTAACCTCAGCTGATTGATCATCGTCTGAAGTGTACTTCTAACTTCTGAACTGAAACTGTTTCAGATCCACTTCAAAGAGTTATTTCAGACGTTCTTCAAACTATATTCTTTGTAATACTCCAAACGATATAAGATTAACTGAATGAGTTATTATCTTGGAAAACTTAGTTTATTGAAATTGTTGTGTTAAGTTTATTATGAAAAATACTGTTCAACCCCCATCAGAAATATAAAGCTGTAAATTAAGGAGTTTAAGGGATAGAAAACTTAGCCACAAAATTTATCCTAGTTCACCCACAAATCCAGTGAGCTACATCCAGTCCCAGGGCAAACCACCACTGGATTTTTCACTATCTGAAACCACAGATACAAGTATTCTTTTCTATCAAGCCTCTTCAGGCTCTATCACAAGTATTCTTTTATTTTCAACTGCCTCTCCAGGCAACTCATGCAGTATTCTTTCATACAAGTCTCTCCAGGCTCACACGAGTATTCTTTCTTCCACCAAGCCTCTCAGACACATAAAGTGTTTACAAACTAAACTAAGTTTAAGTTTCCACGAAACATAAACTTAATCTCTTCCTGTACTAGAGGTTAACTGAGTACTACTCAGAATACTATGAATAATTCTAAGTACAAGGGTAAGACAGAGATAAAAGGGTATGAATTTGGTACAATCTCGTCTTCTAAGTGAGGTAAATCTCCCTCATCTAATTGGCTAAGTAAGATATGAAATTGTGTTTCATCCATTTCTTTCTGGTGGACTATAAAGTCTGCAACACCCTCATCCTATGACGGGTATTACTCGACTGACTCGGTTGCGGTTTGTAAATTCTCTTTTTAAAGAAGTGAAGAAAATCGGTGATTTTTTTTTAAACATAATAGTAAATTATAATTGAGATAGAACAATAAAAACATATCAATACAACAATTATAATTTCACTACTATTCCAAATTACAATCGAAGTAATACACATTAAATTGGAGTTTGAACACACTACACTACAGAAGAGGTGAATCCTCTATTTGACCACACTCTATCTATACAGGGTATTGCTACTCAAGTACACCTCTAAACACTACCATTTGATTTAAACAAGATCCGGTTCGACCTGAACACCACGCCTATCTTCAGAACAACATGCATCCTTCCAGAGTCCATGCCCTTTTAGGTGCCAGATAATGACGGACAACAAAAAGAAAGACAAGGGGGTGAGAACATTGTACATGAACTCACTTAACGCAGGATATGATAACTAAAGTAGACAGACACGGGAATTCACACAATTCACATAGCAATAAATCCAATCATTCACATAGATGGTCACAACGTCATAGAATGATATGATATGATATGCTCATGCAATGCAAATAACCACGTCCTTCACCAAGGACCTCAAGTAACTACTACGTACCATGCAATGCATGAGGGCCCGGGGAACATCACCATCCGCAGAGCACAACAGTAGCTGCCCAACCATATATGTACAACGTATCAGGAGTTAGAGTCTGTACTAGCATTGGTACAAAGAGCATTGCTCATTCATTTTGGCCAAATTATTTTAAGCGTTCTTCCAGACAATCTCAACTGACCACGAAAATCATGAGAGCGACAGGAATAGCTAAGTTGGGTACCCCGTTCTCGACAGTAGGGAGCTAACCTACGTCACCTGAGATCTTCCAGGAGCTAGGCTATCCTCAGGGTTGGCGTCCCTTTTGAGGACCCACTAGCGTTCTTTGCAAAATCCAGTTGCACCCTTCCCAACTGATTTCACACTATACAAAGTGTCACTGCCATATAGGTCGTAAGGTTTTCAACCTCGAATATCATCAATGCTTTATGATGCATATCACACAACAATGCTTACAGTATTCAAATCCTTACAGGCAAAGCCCATCGAATCATTCAACGTCACCACTTACCCGTGGTACGACCCGATTCAATATCTTCCCTTCACAAGGAGAACCGACAATGCTTTCTCAGCATACATAGTCCTTACAGGCAAAGCCCATCGAATCATTCAACGTCACCACTTACCCATGGTACGGCCCGATTCAATGTCTTTCCTTCAAAGAAAACTAAACCCTATCTTGGGTTGGAACCGCACTCTCTCACTAAGCTTCTCAAGTCTTATGTAGAAAGAGTGTGTTGGTTATAATCTTTTAAGGTAGTTTGTACTAATGTTCTTCTTTGAATCAATGATCATTTCCACTTGAGTCTTATAATTTACTAAGACTTATGACTGTATCTTATGGATAGTATTACTTACCCTAATTCATCTTGTACGACTAATTAAGAATAGGTTTATTCTTTAATCATAATTAGTCTTCATTAACTAAACCTTAATTAACCTTAATCCTCTTTAATTAAGTCTTAATCCCGACTTAAGGTCCTAATTAATCCCTAATTATCCCTTAATCTCTTCCTTAATCTTGGATTAAGCTTTTAATTATATTTGATTAAGGTTAATCATAATTAATTAGTTCTTAATCATCATTATGGCTTAATTACTTAATTAATACTTTTATTAAGGTTAATTAACTTTAGCCTTAATTAATTATTCTTTACTTAATTAACTTAAGTAGTTAAATTAATTAACTTAGATAATTAAAATAGCTAAGTCCATTAATTAATTTCTAAGTTTTAATTTTAATAACTTGGATTAGAGTTGAAGTCCAACTCTAATCTAAGCCCAATTCCATAAATTATTTTTGGTTGACTTTTAATGAGTCTTTGACTCTCTTTTTTGAAGGTTTTGGGCCTGAACCAAAGGCCCAAAGGTTGGATGACTCATAGGAGCCCATTTTTACACATGACAAGTCAAAATGTTGACTTTTGTGTTGACTTTTACTTGGGTTAAGTTTAAAATCCGAATTTAGTTCTTTTATTATTTTAAAAGTTTATCCTTATTTGCACTTTAACCCCTGCATGTTTGTAAAATTTCTCCTTAGTCCTTTTGGACCACCAAAGCCCAAAAACATGTTTTCCAACACTACTTGATCTTTTCAAGATCAAAGAGCATTCTTGATGAGTTTTATCAAGAACAAACTCAAGAACATCAAGAACACCTTGAATGTTCATCAAAACTCCAATTTTCCAACAACATCCAAACTTTACCAAAATTCAACACAATCATCAACAAGAAATATAAACAACAAATATCATGCTAATTCATCCAAAATCATCCATACACATATTCAAGTTCACAACTTTATTTCTAAATTCATAAACATCATTTTTCAAGAATCAATCATCCAAACAATTCCATAAATTCAACAACTTCATGCATGTTCATAAATTCATCATGTAAAAATATTCCAAGCATCAAAATAATTTTAAAACACATGCAGCCCAAAATACCCCTCAAAGCTGAATGCTTTTAGGGAAAAAGGAGAAACTTTTCAAAAATTTATTTCAATGGCTTGCATGCATCAACAACCACAAATCAAACACTTTTCAAGCATCATCAACCAATCAAAATCACCATGCAAGGCTATGGTGAAATAGCCGAACCATATCTCCCAAGATATAGGTTCCAACAACTCATTTTTCAAGGGAAAAACAAGAATAAAGATAAGGATCAAGGGCAATCCTTGACTCTAGTCACCAATCCTACTAGAGTTCAAGTTCTCCCCCCTTACCTAAGGAAAATCTCCTAGAACAAGGTGCAGAAACAGCTCCAAAATAGACCCTTCTTTGAGCTCCTTTGATAACCAAGACAAGAATCTACAAGACTTGAAGGCTAGAATTTGAAGTTCAAGGCTAAAAAATGGAACCTTGGACTTGAAAGTGTTTGGGAGAAAATGGAAGATGGAGAGAAAGAGAGAAAGGGAGCTCACGGCCAAAGAGAAGAGAAAAGGAAGAAATGAGAAAGTGAGATTGCTATTTTCATTTTGCATGTTTGATTTTCTTTTTTTTTTTTGAAAGAAAACAAGTGTAAGGTGGTTTAGGCATTTAGTGACACTTGTCTTGAGAAAAGGTGAGAAAACAACAAGTGTCCTTCATGCATACTCAAGGACATGCATGGCTTCTAGGAGAAGGAAGGATTGTGCCAATTTTTCTGGCCCGGGTCAAGAGTATTCGGGCCCGGCTCCAGGAAAGGTAGGGGTAAAATGGTAATCTCATACCGAAATTCCCAAAATTTCCCAAAAATTCTAGAAAAATTCCTATAATTGTTCTATCATATTTTAAGCCTAAAAATGTGATTAGAACTCTCTTCTCACTTAAACTCTCTTGTTTCCCAATTTTCCCAGTTTTCGCACACAGCAGTTAATTAATTATTTTTTTTATAAAAATAAGCAGATAGAAAATTATGGTTTTACATACAAAAATTCTATAAGGTTATAATTATCATTTTCAATCATCTTTCAAGGTTCAAAGTATATTTTTCCATATTATCTCACAATTTTTCATATGTTGGTTAGTGTTATACTACTAACCAGGGGCATTTTGGTCTTTTTGCCCAAAAACGCCAAAAAATTCTAAATAATTTTCTAAAATTCATTATTAATTATATTAAGACTATTTTGACTAAAAATATAGATCCCTTTAAGTTTTAGCTATTTTTCATAATTAAATCTATATTTTCCTTAACCGTATAATGACTAAGGGCATCCTAGGTCATTTTCTCAAACACCTTTCCAAAAATAAATCATTTATAATTATGGTTGGAAAATTCCAAAATTATAATTTTTGATTGCTTATCAATAGTTCCTAAATGCCTCATATTTAATTTATTATTATTATTATTATTTTAACTTTCTCTATTTTATTTATATACCGATAGGGGAAATTGTGGGTGTTACAAAGTCCCCTGTTCGGTTGGCTCGGTTGGTTTACATGCTTCTCAATGAGCAAGCAAGCCTTTTCTACCACCCAGCATGCCAACCCACTTATTTCAAATTCAATCTTGAGGTTATTTATATGTTCTGATGTATTATAGCCGTTGAAGATTGTTTGGTTACCGTTGAAATGTTGATGATGTGGCTTATATAGCCGTTGTGTAATAGCTTCTCAAATGGTTGCTTCTTCTTAAGCAAAATAAGTGTTCAGACGATCTTGTTTTGACACTTCTATTGATGAGCTCCTTTGAGAGATTTCCTTGATATTTTTATGCTTCTTCTCTCTCTTGATTTTCTTCTGCTTTCTTTCTGTGTATGTATACAAATGTATCCGTTGAGTTTGTCCTTTAGCTTATTTCTATATACTCCTTTTCATTTGCTTCTGACACAGTTTCCTCTTTGTTCTTTGAGTGAGGTGTCTTGTCCTTAGGACAATAGCTGTTGTTGTTATTTCCTCTTTGAATAAAGACATATGATATTATAGTCGTTGAATCATACGGTCTCAGCTTCTCTTGTGACTTCTTCTATATTGAAATATGTTCCATGCATTCAGAGAGTTTCATTTCTTCAGACTGTTAAGCCATTTATAACTTCCTTCAGATGATAGCTTCAAGCTTCTTTTAATTCTTCAGATTGAAATGCTTTCAACTCGCTCCTTTCTTCCGACAAAATGATTCTTCTCTTCTTTAGATGATTAAAGCAAGATGCTTCTTCCTTTTAGCAGAAATCTTCTTCTTTTTTACTTCAGCAGAATGCTTCTTCCTTTACTTCAGACGATCCTAGCTTTATTCATCTTTGTCTCTTCTAGTTCTTCGGATATTTGGATAGATGTTGAATTAAATAATATTAGTTCAAACATCTTTCTTGATATTTTCTTGTCCAGACTTCTGATTTGCTTTTGGACAGTAGCAGGTGCAGTATGTCTGCGTATACAGTACCCTTTTGATTGCAGATGCAGCAGTCGTTGCAGGATTTCCTTATTTGTGCAAGTCTTTTGATCGAGGCAGAAAAGTATGCCTAACTTTTGTGCCGAAATGAAGTAGTCCATTGGATACAATGTTCTTCATGCTTTGACAATATCTTCATGAGAACATTTCTTGGTTCTGACGCCTTCAGTCCTTCAGTCATACAGATTGCTTCTAATCAACTTCCATTCTTCAGATGATAGGTATGCTTCATACGGAGTCAAGTCTTCAGTTTGTCGTCGTCTTCACATTACTTCTTCAGACGAGGTCAGGTCTTCACTTTTATCTTCGAGTCTTTAGATGATAATCACTTCTTCAAATGGATGATATGCTTCAGATGATGATGAGTCTTGAGACGGTCTGAGTCTTTCATGTCTTCAGATAGTTGAATCTTTTCTATTCTTTTCCATAGCTTCCTTTGCTTCTAGTTGCTTCATTTTATTGTGGATCTCTTCTTCCTTTGCTGTCTTATGGGCTTCAGATGAATATGCTTCAGATGATGGAGTCTTTTCTTCACTTCAGATTCTGTATTGCTTTATCTTCTGATTTTCCTTCGTTCTTCTTCTGATTTGTTCTTCTTCTTCTGATACTTCACTGGTTCTAAGCCCAAGTTTATAAATTATTTTTGGTTGACTTTTATAATAAATCCTTTGACTTTTTGAAGGTTTTGGGCCTAAACCAAAGGCCCAAAGGTTAGACCACTCTTAGGAGTCCATTTTTGCACATTGCCATTCAAAATTTTGACTTTTAGAGTGACTTTTATTTGGGTGCATTTTGGTACCCGAATTTGATTTTTAGAGTTTTCTAAAAATTCATTTCTATTTGAAATAGTTATTACATTAATTGATTACACTTTAGCTTATTGGGCTACTAGGGTCCAAAAACACTTTTACCATTTCCTTTTGATCATTTCAAGATCAAAATAAGTCTTTCATGAATTCTTCATGAACAAACTCAAGAACACCAAGAACAATGATGAACATCATGAATGTTCATCAAGAACACCCAAAATTCAACCATTTCCAAACTTCACCAAAATCAAGCATGATCACCAACAAGTATTTTAATCAAACATTTTCATACCAATTCATCAAACATACACCAAACAACATCATAAAACTCATACATGGTTTATAGGCTCAAAACATCATTTTTCAAGATTTCAACATACCAATCAATTTTATAATTCAAACCAAATACATACATACACTTATATTCATCATATAAACATGATTTAAGCATCAAATAAATTATTGAACACATGCAGCCCAAAATTTTTTTGAAGGTCGAATGTCTTTAGGAGAAAAAGGGAAACTTTTCCAAATCAATTTCATAGCTTGCATGCATCCAAAATCACCAATCAAACACATTTTATGCATCATAGAAATTTTTAAAACACACATACACTCCAAATACATTCAACCGAAACAATCTCTCAAGAGATAGGTTTCCAAAACTCATGTTTTTCAAGGAAAAAGGGGATTAAAGACAAGGATCAAGGGTAATCCTTGACTCTAGTCACCAATCCTACTAGAGTTCAAGTTCTCCCCCCCCCCCTTTACCTAAGGAATTTCCTCAAGAATTAGGTGCATCCACAACTTCAAAACAACCCCTCCTTTGAGCTCCTTTGATCTCCAAAACAAGAATCTACAAGGCTTGAAGGCTAGATTGTGAAGCTTAGGGTTCAAAGATGGAACCTTAGGCTTGGAAGTGTTGGGAGGAAAATGGAAGATGGAGAGAAAAGTGAGAGGAGTCTCACGGCCAAAGGGAAGAAGAATGAGGAAATGAAAATGCTATTTTCCCTTTTTGCATGTTGATTTAGGAAAAAAAAGACAAGTGTAAATGGTTTAAGCTTTTTCATGACACTTGTTTAGGAAATTAAGTGTGAAGTGGACAAGTGTCCCACATGCACACACAAGGACATGCAAGGCTTCTAGAAGGAAAAGGAAGGATTGTGCAAATTTTTCTGGCCCGGATCAAGAGTATTCGGGCCCGGTTCCAAGAAAAGCGGGGGTAAAATGGTAATTTTGCACCGAAAATTCCAAAAATTCCCAAAAATTCTAGAAAAATAGGAAATTCATTCCTATTATATTTTGAATGATGTCAATTCAATCCCCTATTATATTTTGAATATTGGTTATTTGGGAATCCCTGTTTTATAAAGTTAGTATTTTTATTCTATTCTTAATGCTTAACTTCCGCCTGTGTGCCGGAGTTATGATGTGAGTTCATGGGAGCCTAGGAATAGGGATCTTGAATTCTGATTGGTAAAAATGCTCAATTTGTCACTGTGGGAACCAGGATGAATTGATAGCTTTGACAAATTGATCTTTAATCTGGGGCAATTTATGGCAGTGGGAACCTGGGTAAATTGTTCTGAGTATTTCATATTTGTGGGAACCTTTTATGAAATAATATTTATTTGTGCTTCAATTTTTATAAAATCAAATTCCCAGGTTTCAAAGATTTCAAAATATGATAAGGGTGCGATAGACAGATTTCAATCCTAGTTTTCTCATCATTAATTTCTCCTTTGCAGATTTTTTTTGGATATCCAATTTATCTTTATTTTTTGTAATTTATTTTCAGTATTTTAATTTTAGCAATCTTAAATCCAAAAAATATCCAAAACAAATCCCCTCAATTAGATTGTAACTAAGAATTTGAAATTGTATCGTTCCCTGTGGATACAACAACCCTTTTCTTTTACTATTATACTGCTGTGATTTTGGTACGCTTGCCAGAATTTCAACAAGTATTTTTGGCGCCGTTGTCGGGGAACAATGTCTCAATTTAAATTCTTAGTTCTTTCTTTTGACTTGTGAATATTTGTATTTTTCTTCTTTTTATTTTTATTTTTCTGTAATTAATTTGTATTTTCTATTTTTTATTTCTTTTTAAATATCCCTTGTTCTAGTCCTTGTGATTTATACTTTTGAAAGGTCAGGTACCAAGAGCACTATTGGAATTTGACCCTGAAATTAAAAGGACATCAAAAGGAACAAGCTCAAGGAGACAAGCTCAACACTCTTTGTTCAAACCACCCCAAAGGAAGTAAAAGTTGCACCAATCATGGATGGTGAATGGAAAAATCAACCAAGAAAAACACTTGGAGATTATGTTCCACGACAAGAATCAGAATATTTTTCCAGCACACCGATTCATGGTAACTTCTCTAATTACAACCATTATTCTAACAAATTTTCGCAGAATTGGGGAAGTTACCAGGATTAGGATTTTGGGTGGCAACAAGATGCTGTTTCGTCCCACATACAAACTTCTGCAGATGAAATTTTAACTCAGAATCTTGTTCTGAAAAAGATGCTCACCCAGAAATTAAAAGCATTCAATAAGCAGCTAGCTAGCCTTCCTCAGCAATTGCAGTCAATGCAATCCTATCTTGGCCAGTCACCACAATTAATTTGTGATTTTTGTGGAGCTGGCCATCCCGATGGTTACTGCTCTTATCCAAGCACTCAAGAAGAGCAAGTTAATTAAATGGGCAATTAAGGAAGACCAGACAATTTCTCCAATAACAACAACTTTGTAAACAATTATTCACAAGATTGGAGAAATAACCAATACAATAATTCTTGTTGGAGACAAGATGCATAGCTTTCTTACATGCAACCTTCTTTCCAACAGCAACAAGGTTACTCTTCAGTTCAACAAGGAAGATCAAGATTAGATGATGATGCTTTTGAAAAATTCTTGCAAAGTCTTAAGGATTCTGAAAAAAAAAATATAGAAGCATCAGTAAGAAATATTACGACTCATGTTAAACAGATAGCTAAACTTTTAGCTAACCAAAAGTCATAACAAATTTCAGCAAATGCACAACCCAACTGTAACACCCGCATTTTTGCTTATGTGCCTTATTGTGTGATTTATTGAATTTTGAGTGAGTAAAATTATTTTTAATCATCAAAATTAGTTTTTATAAGATTAGGAATGAATTTCCTATTTTTCTAGAATTTTTGGTAAATTTTGGAATTTTGGTGCAAAATTACCATTTTACCCCTACTTTTCCTGGAACCGGGCCCGAATACTCTTGATCCGGGCCAGAAAATATGCATCGTCCTTCCTTTTCCTTCCCCTAGAAGCCGTGCATGTGTGTGAAGTGTGCATGTAGGACACTTGTTATTTTCTCATCCTTTCTCAAGACAAGTGTCATAAAAGAAGCCTAATGTCATGAAAACCTAAACACTTGTCCATTCCTTCTTTTCTCCTACATGCAAAAAGGGAAGAACACAATTCACTTCTCATTTTCTCTTTCCAAGAGCCGTGAGACCCTCTCCCTTTCTCTCCATCTTCCATTTTCTTTCCATCACCTCAAAGCTCAAGGTTCCATTTTTTAACCTTAAGCTTCAAAAACCTAGCCTCCAACCTTGTAGATTCTTGCTTTGGTGATCAAAGGAGCTCAAAGGAGGGGTTGTTTTGAAGTTGTGGCTGCACCTATCTCTTGGAGAATTTCCTTAGGTAAAGGGGGGGGGGGGAGAACCTTGAACTCTAGTAGGATTGGTGACTAGAGCCAAGGATTACCCTTGATCCTTGTCCCTAAGCCTTTTTCCCTTAGAAAAATTAATTCTTGGAAACTATTTCTTAGATGAAATGGTTCGGCCTTGTATATATTCGCTGCATGTGTGTTTTAAAAATTTTTATGATGCTTGAAATATGTTTGTATGGTGATTTTGGATGCATGCAAGCTATGAAATTGATTGGAAAAATTTTCTCTTTTTCCTTGAAATACATTCGACCTTGACTTGTTAATGGGGTTGCATGTCTTAACAATTTTATTTGATGGTTGTAATATGCTTGGATGATTTATCTAAGTACATGCATCTAATTGTTTGAAATTGTAAAATTGATTGGTGTGCTTGAATCATTAAAATGGTGTTTTTGAACCTATGAACAAAAATGTGAACTTGATAATGTTAATTGATGTATTTTGATGAATTGGTATGATATTGGTTGGTTTAAATGCTTGGGGATGATCATGCTTGAATTTGGTAAATTTTGGAAATGGTTGGATTTTGGTGTTCTTGATGAACATTCATGGTGTCCATCCTTGTTCTTCATGTTCTTGAGTATGTTCATAAGGAACTCATGAAAGTCTTGGTTTGATTTTGAGTTGGTCATGAGAAAAATGTTTAAGTGTTTATGGGCCCTAGTGGCCCAATAAGCAAAAGAAAATATAACCATTTAAGGTGTTAACTAATGTAAATGGAAATAAAATTTTGGTAAATTCTACAAACTAAATTCGGATACAAAAATAAGGCTAATTAAAAGTCACTCTAAAATCCTTAATATTGGATGAAAATGTGAAAAATTAGATCCTTATGGGTTACCTAACCATTGCGCCTTTAGTTTAGGCCCAATGCCTTAAAAAAAAAAAGGTCAAAGACCCTTTAAAAGTCAACTAAAAATACTTTATGGACATGGGCTTAGATTAGAATTGGACTTCAACTCTAATCCAACCCATCAAGACTAAAACTTAGAAATTTATTAGCGGGATTAACTAATCCAACTTGTCTAAGTTGATTAATCTAATCTACCTAAGTTAATCAAGTAAAGGATAATTAATTAAGATTAAAGTTAATTAACCCTAATGAAGTTTAACCTTAATCTTAATCATTAATCACTAATGAAGTATTAGTCAAGTGATTAAGACTTAATGATGATTAAAAACTAATTAATTGTGATTAACCTTAATCAAATATAATTAAAAGCTTAATCTAAGATTAAAGAAGAGATTAAGGGATAATTAGGAATTAATTAGGATCTTAAGTAAAGATTAAGACTTAATTAAGGAGAATTTAGATTAATTACAGTTTAATTAAGGAAGACTAATCATAATTAAGGGTTAAACCTAGTCCTAATTAGACATACAAGACGAATTAAGATAGGTAATACTATTCATAAGACACAATCATAAGTCTTAGTAAGCTATAGGACTTAAGTGAAAGTGATCATCGATTTAAAGAAAAACATTAGTACAATCTACCTTAAAAGTTTATAACCAATACACTCTTTCTGCATAAGACTTGAGAAGCTTAGTGAGAGAGTGCGGTCTTAACCCGAGATGGGGTTTGGTTTTCCTTGTGAAGGGAAGACACTGAATCGGGCCATACCACAAGAAGGTGGTGACGTAGAATGATTCAATGGGCTTTGCCTGCAAGGATGTGTATGCTGCGGAGCATTGTTGTATGACATGCATCATAAAGCATTGATGATGTTCAAGGTGAAAAACCTTACGACCTAATATGGAAGTGTCACTTGGTACAGTGTGAAATCGGTTGGGAAGGGTGTACTGGGTTTTGCAAAGAACACCAACGGGTCCTCAAAAGGGACGCCAGCCCTGAGGATAGCCTAGCTCCTGGAAGATCTCAAAGGACGTAGGTTAGCTCCCTACTGTCGAGATCGTGGAACCCAGCTTAGCTATTCCTATTGCTCTCATGATTTTCGGGGTCAGTGTAGATTGTCTGGAAGACGGATAAAATGATTTGGCCAAAATATATGAGCAATGCTCTTTGTACCGGCGCTAGTACAGACTCTAACTCTTGATACGTTGTACATATATGGTCGGGCAGTTGCTGTGTGCACTGTGGATGGTGTTTCCCCGGGCCCTCATGCATTAGTTATGACATTGTAGTTGCAAGTATGCATTAGTCTGTGTGCATCATGATGATATGAATTGTATTCACTCGTTGGTTGAAATTGTGTGGAATTTCTGTGTGTGTGCTCTAGTCTACTATATCCTATGTGTTGTGAGTTCATGTGATGTGTTCTCACCCTTCCTTTCTGTATTGGTTATCGTATCTCTTTCGCTACGTCGATAGCCGGCATTGGAGATCCTCACTATGTCGTTGATGAGGGTACATCTGAGATGGATGCGCAGGGGTACTTGGTGGGTGACGGACATACCCAGTAGATGCGTGTTTACCGGGGAGGTTCGTATCATCATTACTAACCCCAACCTCCCGTTAATCCCAGAGATAGACTTCACCGTACCAGTGACTCTTGAGTTTCCTACGCCACCGGGATTAGTGCGTTATACTACCTTTCGTCGCTCTCGTCATTGTCCTGCTTCTTCGGTGTCATCTCGGTCATCGCGGATGGCAGACATGGTTGGGCCAGACTCCCCCACATGTGACGTCTATTAATCAGTTTGAGCATTCAAACTTGACTCAAAGACTTAACATCCTGTAGTTTTAATGATTAACAAATAAGATTATATAAACAGATTCTACTGAGAAAGGTATTGGTTTGTTGATTGTGTTTCAGGATGAAATAATAATCAGAAGATTAGGATCAGAAGAACAAATGCAGGATCAAAGATAAAGAAGCTGTCTGAAGACGTGAAGACCATATGAAGACAACATAAAGCCTTCTGAAGATAAAGAAGTTGTCTGAAGACGTGAAGACCATATGAAGACAACATAAAGCATTCTGAAGAAAAGAAGCTGTCTGAAGCAAAGAAGCCTTCTGAAGAAACGAAGCTGTTTGAAGAAGCAGGACTCGTCTGAAGAGTTGGAGCTGTCTGAAGTAGTTCAACCCGTCTGAAGTATCAGTGCTATCTGAAGTCTCACTTATGACGTGGCACTCTCTGCTGAAGCTTGTGAAGACTTTTCTGAATCTCTGCTGCACGTACCTTTTCAAACACGATTATGGCAAGAAATACAGAGACCTTCCCTGGTGATTTTGAATTTCATACACCACTAAGGAAATCTCTGCAACGCAGAAATTGCAGCAACAACGATGGCAGCTTTATAGCAGCACCAACGTTGTACTCTGTCAAAATTATGAAGACACCCAGAAGCGTGTCTCACGATGGATTGAATAGCATTCAATGCTTTCTCTAAAGGGTGGTATCACAACGGAAATATCATCATCACCAATTCAAAAGAAAGCACGAGAAAAGCTCAGGAGACTAAGCAGAAGCAACAAAGAGAAATGTTTGAATAACATATTTTAATTCAAACATACTTTATCATCTGCAAGAAACAGCCATTGAAAAAGACACCTCACTCAAAGAAGAAAGGAGAAATGGTGTCAGGAAGCAAATAGAAAAGGAGCTTATACAGAATAAGCAAGAGGACAAATCCAACGGATACCTCCTCATATACATTCCTAAGAAAAGCAGAGAAAATCAGAAGTCAGCTGAAGAAAAGTAAGAGGATATCAAGAGAGAGAACATGCAAAACAATATCAAGAAAATCTCTCTAAAAGAGCTCATCTACAGAAGTGTCAGAGCAAGACTGTCTGAACACATATCTGCTAAAGAAGAAGCAACCGTTTGAGACCCTATTACATAACGGCTATATGAGCCACATCATCAACATCTCAACGGTATTATGAATCATCTTCAAACGTCTATATTCCAACAGAACATATAAATAGCCTCAAGGAAGAATTTGAAGATGTTGAACCCATTTACTTGGTTCAATCAGTTGATCAAGATGCATCAGAAAATCCTATCAGTGTTGACCACACTTACTTGAATCAACTATGCTAGTCAAGATTGTAGCTGTTCAGTTGAACAACCTACCAGGCTGTGCTTAATCTCATATGAACCAAGAATGGTTTGAAGCTGCAAGTATGCCTTGGTTTTTCAAATGATACGGGTGAGAATGTAGCCCATGGAAACCAATGGCTGGAGAACAAGGCTGGAGCTTAAAGTCAGTATCTACCTAGCCAATTCTCAGAGGATGTTATTCCTCCTATCAGAGACAGGGATTGTACTCAAACCTATACACTTCTATCACTGTCTTACCCTTGTACTTAGACTTATCCATTGTATCCTGAGTAGTACTCAGTTAACCCCTAGTACAAGAAAAGATTAAGTTTATGTTTCATGGAAACTTAAACTTAGTTTAATTCAAAAACACTTTATGTGTCTGAGAGCCTGGAGAGGCTTGGTGGAAGAAAGAATACTCTACACTTGAATAAGTGTCTGAGAGCCTGGAGAGGCTTGGTGGAAGAAAGAATACTCGAGGTAGAGCCTGGAGAGGCTTGATAGAAAAGAATACTTGTGGTGTCTGGAGAGACTGTACTCGTGGTGTCTGGAGAGACTGTACTCGTTATGTCTGGAGAGACTGTACTCGTTGTGTCTGGAGAGACTGTACTCGTTGTGTCTGGAGAGACTGTACTCGTTGTGTCTAGAGAGACTGTACTCGTTGTGTCTGGAGAGACTGTACTCGTTGTGTCTGGAGAGACTGTACTCACACTCAAGCTTGTAATCTGAATATTCATATAGTGGAAATCTAGTGGTTGTTTACCATTGGGACTGGATGTAGCTCACGGGTTTGTGGGTGAACCAGGATAAATTCCTTGCCTAAGTTCTCTTACCCTTATCTCTTATTAATTTCTTTTACAAATCAAGAGGTCAGATTAGTTAATCTGATATTTTAAAAAAGGGGGACAAAACATCTTTTTAAATTAGTTTTTACCAGTCATCTGAAAAACTTCAGACAGCCTCTTTAAAAGCATGTCTGAAATCTCTATGCTTAAGTTTTTCTTTAGTCTCTTTACTTCCAGTTTTCATATTTATGTTGGAATTTGAAAAGTATTTTCTATAATAAACTTAACACAAATATTTCAATAAAATGATCTTTCATATGAATAAAACATGAGATGACTATTATATCTTTTGGAGCTTTACAAAGAATGTTCCTTGAAGAACTTCTGAAATAAATTCTCTGAAGCAAGTATGAAAGAGATCAGTTCAGAAATCAGGAACAGACTTCAGACAACCTCTAGTCGTCTGAAGTATTTCAGAAACAGTTCTGAAAATACAATTTGTAATAATCTTCAGAAGATACTTTGAGAAGCCTCTGTTTAAAACAATCTTAAGCTTTAGAAGAAACTCTGTTTTTCATATCTTCTGCACGTTTTAACTATCTCTGATCTTAAGACTTGTTTTGAACGTTGCTCATCTTCATGATTTAAATTGAAGATTTCCAAAAACTATCAAAAAGCTTAAAACACTATTCAACCCCCCTTCTAGTGTTTCCTGTGGGCCTAACAATTGGTATCAGAGCTCACCTTCGGGTTGAGCATCTAACAAATGCAGAAGGAGTAGATCCTCAGAAGATGGAAATCTCACCAAGCTGAAGCAACTCTGAAGTATGATAATGAGAAAATAAAATAACTTTCTTAAAACTCATTACTCATACAAGACATCTTTCAGAAGGATATAGCTGGAAAAGGAAAGTGTATCTATCTCTAGATCAGTACCGGGTAACACCTTTCCTATCTTTGCTTAAATCTAAGTTTAAAATATAACTGCTTATTTGTTGAATGTTTTGTTTTATTGAAATTATTATTACATAAGTGTACTTGTGTGAAAATAATTTGCTGCATAAATAATGGCCTATACATGTATGCGTATTACCTGTTTTATTTGTATAGATGAAGAGTCGTGTATGTTAGTCATAATTGTTATTTTTTTTACGGCACGATGTGAATCATTGAATCATTAAATGGTTTCTCTCAATCGGCACGATGCACTATTTCCCACACCAGCTCAGTACCCAACCGCCACTTCATTAATGCTTGAAGCACGATCTCCTACCTATATAAAAGGATTGGATTATCAACATGGAAATTACACTCAAATCAAATTCTTTCCCCAAAAGGCCAAAGCACTCTCATCTCAAACAGATCAACTGCCCTATTGTACTCATGGCAAATACTTCAAGATTGCCAAGTAACTCCGCTCTCTCAGTTTCTGATGAGAAGATCATCCCATGTAAGATGATAAATCTATCAGAATTCGATGAAGCAGATTACAAGGTTTCTGAATATTTTGATGTTGCTGGATGGACTCCCTTCTTCAGCAACATTTCCTCTCCATGGCATGAGAAAAGTGTAATGGAGTTCTGGGAAAACATCAAAGTCACATCTGAACCCAACAGAACTGGGATTGAAACGAAGGTAATGGGGAGGTCACTGATTGTGAATACCCAACTTATTGCTGAAGTCATAGGTGTTCCTGACAGAGGAGAAAAATACTTCCAAAGATGGGAATCTCTCCATGGTGGAACTTTTGTTCTAGACCAACATCTGTTTGGAAGAAGAAGGATTGCTCCTTTCAGACCCTCTCAACTTCTGAGCACACCCAGAGCCCTCCTTACTGTACTAAACTGCTGCATTCATCCCAGAGGAAGAAACAATTTGACTATAAGCATGATGGAACGGTTTGTACTGGGACTCTTGCTGTCAAAAAGGAAAGTCAACCTTCCTTGGGTGCTGTTGTATCAGATGATGTACAGAGATGAGTTAGGCAATGAGAATTTCTATCCTCATAACACCCTAATCATGAAAATCCTATTGCACAAGGGATTTCCTATGAAAAGTCTCTTTGACCAACCACCTCCTGACTTCTTCACTCCGGCTGTGTATGCTGAGTTAGACCGGACTCTTATCAAAAGAGAAGAAGCTCCTGAAAATCAAGTGGTGATTCCTCCTCTTTTTGCTATACGCAATGAAGAAGGAACTGAAGATACCCACTCAAAGTCTCGAAAAAGGAAAAGGGGGTGATGTAGGGTGCAAATCATCAGAAGAAGGTAAATAGCAAAATTTCCAGGCTCGCAAGAAGATTGAGAGCTGCTGAGAAGAAGCTTAAGAAAGGGGCTCTGAACTGAAAAGAAGAATGTTGATGATTACTGAGAACCTATCTGATGATTAATGATTCTCTTGTGTCTTTTCATTTCTCTGTTAATTTTCATTTGATAATAATATTTAGTATTCTGTCTTGTTCCATTCTTGATACATTCTGTGTGATCTATGACTGTTTATACTGTTTCTCTTATAACTATGTATGTTTAAATGAATCATTAACTTAACACACTTCTTTAATTAGTACAACTAAAAGATAAAATCAATTAACTGAATAAGATAAGAACAAAATTAAAACTTATATAAATTCTTGCTGAAATAAAATTGAAACTATTAACCTAAGACACTTGTTTTAATGATTAACTAATTCTATCAAGTAATATCATATGCTACTGAAAGGTATTTTTAGGTTGTGCATGTCTCAGAAAACAGGCCTCTGAAAATAAGCTAAAAGAAGATCAACCGGAGAAAATGCCATGTGTAAAAGGATGAATCAAGGCAACAATAATGTCTAAGTGTGATATCATCTCCATTGTCTGAACCTATTCAGACAGTTCACAATGAACTTACTGAAATTATGGGTCAGAAATGTTAAGACAAGTGATACACAAAGCACTAAGCCTACCTCTACGCTTGAAAAGATAATTTTGACTTAGTAACATTTCTACTTTCTGAACCTGTTCAGAAGGGTCTCGGTGAATCCCCTGAAATTGTGGGTCAGAAATGTTAAAGTAATGTAAACTCAAGTCATTAAAGTCTATTTCAATCTTTGAGGGACAGGTTAAGATGACAGTTCAAAGATTCACTGAAGCACAAAAAGACAAAAGACTAAAAAGAGGATTGGCAGACATCAAGTGACCGCACAAGAAGAAAAATCTTCAAAGTAAGGTACAATGCCAGAAAAGCCTTCTTCCATCTAGAGAATAATGAGGAAATCTAATGGTAACATCACTTCACCTTAAAACTTTAATTAATAACATAAAAGCCTCAACATATTAAAAGCTTCTCAAATAATAATAATCATAAAATCCTCTGATTTGATACCATAAAGATCTGATTTCAAACATTTCTTTTCTTAAATGTTTTCTCACATATTCCGTTTTATTTTCCTTTCTGTTATTAAAAGTGTTTCGAAAAAGTAATTTCTTCAATACGTTTTTTTCTTGTCTCTTCTTAAAAGTCTTTAAAACGTTTTCCAAAACTTACTTTATCCATGCTAATGACTCAGTTTCCTATAGAGCTTCATCTATGACCAATCAATGATGCACGTTTCGATACTTTCAAGATTTGAAACTTCCATCATCAAAAGCTATCTGAGCCCATATACATCGCGTGAACAATAATCCAATGGATTCATTTTCCCTACTTCTCTATTTTACCCTTGCTTCAAAGTCCTATAAATTCACTAGAGCCCTTCACACAAACTCACATCTTCAAAGCTCCTCTATAGCTATTGATTAAGGTCCTGAGTAAGTGGCTTCCAAAAGGATGATGAAGAAGCAAAGGAAAACAGAAGAAGGACCTCTGAAACATGTTGAGGCAAAGATCAAGTCCTCTTGGATGATGTATGGAATGAAGAGTAAGGGAAAGGGTTCATCTGAAAACCCGTTTCTCTATACTTGGACCATGGTGATCTTGTTGCATCACAGGTGGACTGGTAGATCACTGGGTGATCCCAGACTAGTCAATCTTATTAGAAGAACTACTGACAAAGTGGTTCTTGGAAGTAAGGTGGTGACTAATGATCGAGACACGGTCTTACATGATGCACCTCCATTGTCCCAGGGGCTAGAAGGAAAAGGCGAGCAGCACGGCACGGTTGGGATGAAGTCTGGGGCTCTGAGGCAACTCCTGAAACTTCTGCAGCAGAAGGAGTGGTGATAGCTTTAAAAGAGATGAACTCTATAAGGCTATGCCTCAGGCCTTCGAAGGAATCTCCGGAGGAAGCAATGGATGGATGCATTCTATTTTTGGAATGTAACCTCTTTCCTTTTTGTGAAAACCTGCTTTTTGAATTAATCAAATGTTTTGAGAAAATTTAAACTTGTGTATTTCTGTGTTTATTTCAGTTTTGTTTATCAATGGTTGTATCATTTATTTGGTATAAGAAGTTACTGTATTTTTCTAACAATTGATATTCATTTCTTGATCTTCGGTATCTGAAAAATAACAAAAAAAAATAATAATAACTGATAAAAGTAACAAAAATAACAAAAGGAGAAGACATATAAAATAAATGAACCATTCACTCACAAAACTCAACAATATGAAACCATGTACCTTTTTAATTAATGACAAAAGGGGGAGAACTGTTTAACTCACGAAACGATTTAAAAGGGATGACTAACAATCAGTATCTGTGATAAGTAAATAAAAAATGATAATATATGGTAATAAAAGATAATATATGGTAATAAAAATTGGTATCTATGTTCAGTAAATAAAATATTAGTTTTTAATAACAAACAATAATAATTGGTGTCTAAAAAGACTAACACAATTGGTATCTGAAAGATTAACATCTAGTTTCCAAAAGATAAGTTAACCATAACAATTTGCAACATTTAACAAACTAAAAGAATAAATGTTCTTCTCAGGGGGAGTATTTTAGATAGGGGGAGTCTTTTATATACTTACCCATCTTTCCTTAAAACATTTTGTCAGTTAAACATATCTTATTTGTCATCATTAAAAAGGGGGAGATTGTGAAGTCTATTAATCAGTTTGAGCATTCAAACTTGACTCAAAGACTTAACATCCTGTAGTTTTAATGATTAACAAATAAGATTATATAAACAGATTCTACTGAGAAAGGTATTGGTTTGTTGATTGTGTTTCAGGATGAAATAATAATCAGAAGATTAGGATCAGAAGAACAAATGCAGGATCAAAGATAAAGAAGCTGTCTGAAGACGTGAAGACCATATGAAGACAACATAAAGCCTTCTGAAGATAAAGAAGCTGTCTGAAGACGTGAAGACCATATGAAGACAACATAAAGCATTCTGAAGAAAAGAAGCTGTCTGAAGCAAAGAAGCCTTCTGAAGAAACGAAGCTGTCTGAAGAAGCAGGACTCGTCTGAAGAGTTGGAGCTGTCTGAAGTAGTTCAACCCGTCTGAAGTATCAGTGCTGTCTGAAGTCTCACTTATGACGTGGCACTCTCTGCTGAAGCTTGTGAAGACTTTTCTGAATCTCTGCTGCACGTACCTTTTCAAACACGATTATGGCAAGAAATACAGAGACCTTTCCTGGTGATTTTGAATTTCATACACCACTAAGGAAATCTCTGCAACGCAGAAATTGCAGCAACAACGATGGCAGCTTTATAGCAGCACCAACGTTGTACTCTGTCAGAATTATGAAGACACCCAGAAGCGTGTCTCACGATGGATTGAATAGCATTCAATGCTTTCTCTAAAGGGTGGTATCACAACGGAAATATCATCATCACCAATTCAAAAGAAAGCACAAGAAAAGCTCAGGAGACTAAGCAGAAGCAACAAAGAGAAATGTTTGAATAACATATTTTAATTCAAACATACTTTATCATCTGCAAGAAACAACCATTGAAAAAGACACCTCACTCAAAGAAGAAAGGAGAAATGGTGTCAGGAAGCAAACAGAAAAGGAGCTTATACAGAATAAGCAAGAGGACAAATCCAACGGATACCTCCTCATATACATTCCTAAGAAAAGCAGAGAAAATCAGAAGTCAGCTGAAGAAAAGTAAGAGGATATCAAGAGAGAGAACATGCAAAACAATATCAAGAAAATCTCTCTAAAAGAGCTCATCTACAGAAGTGTCAGAGCAAAACTGTCTGAACACATATCTGCTAAAGAAGAAGCAACCGTTTGAGACCCTATTACATAACGGCTATATGAGCCACATCATCAACATCTCAACGGTATTATGAATCATCTTCAAACGGCTATATTCCAACAGAACATATAAATAGCCTCAAGGAAGAATTTGAAGATGTTGAACCCATTTACTTGGTTCAATCAGTTGATCAAGATGCATCAGAAAATCCTATCAGTGTTGACCACACTTACTTGAATCAACTATGCTAGTCAAGATTGTAGCTGTTCAGTTGAACAACCTACCAGGCTGTGCTTAATCTCATATGAACCAAGAATGGTTTGAAGCTGCAAGTATGCCTTGGTTTTTCAAATGATACGGGTGAGAATGTAGCCCATGGAAACCAATGGCTGGAGAACAAGGCTGGAGCTTAAAGTCAGTATCTACCTAGCCAATTCTCAGAGGATGTTATTCCTCCTATCAGAGACAGGGATTGTACTCAAACCTATACACTTCTATCACTGTCTTACCCATGTACTTAGACTTATCCATTGTATCCTGAGTAGTACTCAGTTAACCCCTAGTACAAGAAAAGATTAAGTTTATGTTTCGTGGAAACTTAAACTTAGTTTAATTCAAAAACACTTTATGTGTCTGAGAGCCTGGAGAGGCTTGGTGGAAGAAAGAATACTCTACACTTGAATAAGTGTCTGAGAGCCTGGAGAGGCTTGGTGGAAGAAAGAATACTCGAGGTAGAGCCTGGAGAGGCTTGATAGAAAAGAATACTTGTGGTGTCTGGAGAGACTGTACTCGTGGTGTCTGGAGAGACTGTACTCGTTATGTCTGGAGAGACTGTACTCGTTGTGTCTGGAGAGACTGTACTCGTTGTGTCTGGAGAGACTGTACTCGTTGTGTCTGGAGAGACTGTACTCGTTGTGTCTGGAGAGACTGTACTCGTTGTGTCTGGAGAGACTGTACTCACACTCAAGCTTGTAATCTGAATATTCATATAGTGGAAATCCAGTGGTTGTTTGCCATTGGGACTGGATGTAGCTCACGGGTTTGTGGGTGAACCAGGATAAATTCCATGCCTAAGTTCTCTTACCCTTATCTCTTATTAATTTCTTTTACAAATCAAGAGGTCAGATTAGTTAATCTGATATTTTAAAAAAGGGGGACAAAACATCTTTTAAAATTAGTTTTTACCAGTCATCTGAAAAACTTCAGACAGCCTCTTTAAAAGCATGTCTGAAATCTCTATGCTTAAGTTTTTCTTTAGTCTCTTTACTTCCAGTTTTCATATTTATGTTGGAATTTGAAAAGTATTTTCTATAATAAACTTAACACAAATATTTCAATAAAATGATCTTTCATATGAATAAAACATGAGATGGCTCTTATATCTTTTGGAGCTTTACAAAGAATGTTCCTTGAAGAACTTCTGAAATAAATTCTCTGAAGCAAGTATGAAAGAGATCAGTTCAGAAATCAGGAACAGACTTCAGACAACCTCTAGTCGTCTGAAGTATTTCAGAAACAGTTCTGAAAATACAATTTGTAATAATCTTCAGAAGATACTTTGAGAAGCCTCTGTTTAAAACAATCTTAAGCTTTAGAAGAAACTCTGTTTTTCATATCTTCTGCACGTTTTAACTATCTCTGATCTTAAGACTTGTTTTGAACGTTGCTCATCTTCATGATTTAAATTGAAGATTTCCAAAAACTATCAAAAAGCTTAAAACACTATTCAACCCCCCCTTCTAGTGTTTCCTGTGGGCCTAACACCACATACTCGCCCACTTCTGAGGCATCGGGCTCACAGCCTTTGCGTGCTGATGCGCAAGGCCGCTCTCTCTCGGATGAGTTAGAGTTGATTGTCATTGATGATACGTCAGAGGAGGAGGAGGATCCGGAGGAGGAGCTGGAGGAGGACCCCTCTAGCGACGAGTAGGATAGTGTTGTTTGAGTCTAGTTAGTGGCAGCTCTGATTTGGCGACCTCTCTTTTGTATTTTATTGAGGTCTTATTTATTTTAGCTCACTTCTAGAACTCTTATTTTGATGTTGCTTTTGTATGACTCAAGAAGTACACTATTTCTGTATATAATTTCATGCACAGTTTATTTTCATATGTTGACTTGCAAATGTATGTATGATGTACGTTTACGCGATATGGTATCTGTTCTCGGCGTTTTCAAAAACGAGTTTCACCAATAAGGAAAGAATATTTTATAAATGCTTAAAATAGAATTAGAGATGTAGAAGGTTGACAACTACTAAACCCATTTAAAAAAAAAATAATAATTCTGCATTTTTAATGACTCATGTATAGTACTATCGTTGGTCACGTACAACACACGTGACATTCTTAGTGGTAACTTGGGGTGTCGCATTAGGTGGTATCAGAGTTGTTCTTTCCTTTTGGCCTCGGGTATGGTCTATGATACCGTTCTCTGTGTGTCTACTCTATGTTTGATTGTTTGTTTGTGTGAATTGGATTGCTTTGTGTGAATTGATTGCTCTTGTATTACTAGCTGTACAAAGGTAGTAGCATAAGAATCTTTGTAGCGCTACTTATTCTTGCTTGAATGATTCTGCATGAAACGGAACAAGTTGATTTGTTCCGTGAATGCAGGATTTCATGGAAGGAAGAGGTAACCCTGTGATGAACGATCTCCTGGGGAGGATCGTGAACGTTCTCGAGAACCAGTAGCCAACGTTGGACGAGATGAATCAAACCCGTAATCAGAACCAGAACAACATCCCTGATGCTTACCATGGGTTGTCTACCTTCAAGAAGAACAATCCACTGTAATTCAAAGGAGGTCATGATCCTGATGGATCCCAGCTGTGGTTAGAAGAATTGGAGAAGATTTTCTTGGCTATGGGTTGTCCTGACGAGCAGAAGGTAACATTGGTTGTGTTCATGCTAGTTGGGGAATCTCAGCATTGGTGGGAGTATGTCAGACGTCAGTTAGAAGCCACTGGAAGGCTGATCACTTTGAATTCGTTCAAGGAGACTTTTCTCCAGAAGTATTTTCCAACTGATCTGAGGAAACGCAAGGAGGTGGAGTTTCTGAAGTTGGAGCAAGGGAGCATGACAGTTGGGGAGTATGCCGCGAAGTTTGAGGAATTAACCAAGTTCTGCCTATACTTCCATAACACTATAGATGAAGGATCCAAGTGCTCTAAGTTCGAAAGTGGGTTAAGGCCAGAGATCAAGCAAGCCATTGGCTATCAGCAGATCACCGAGTTCTCTAAGATGGTCAACATGTGTCGCATCTTTGAGGATGATACCAAGGCGAGGCAAGCTCAGTGGAAGAATTTCGGCCCGCAGAGGAACAAACCTAAGGTTACACAAGAAAGGAGGAAGCCTTATTTTGTCCCAAGGAACAACTTTGGCTCATCATCTAGGAGCGCCATGAGACCACAATCAATGGTTCCTAGTGGAGGAAGTCCGACAAGCAGTACCGGAAATAACTATCCCAGTTGTCCGCGTTGTAAGAAGAACCATCTCTTGAAGGACTGTCCAGTCAAGAGCCAGACTGCAAACCCATCCGGCGGACCCATCTGTTATCATTGCAAACAAGGTGGCCACATAAAGAGGGACTACCCTGCTTTGAGAGGAAGTGGTAGCGGTGTTGCAAGTGCACCTGTGTCGAATCTGAATGCGCAAGCTGGAAGGCTTAGAACCAGAGGTAGAGTGTTCACCATGAGCGGTGCTGAAGCTCCTGAATCTGAGGATCTGATCCAAGGTAAGTGTGTAATAAGTGGAATTCCTTTAATTGTATTATATGATTCGGGTGCGACGCATTCTTTTATTTCTCTGGAGTGTGTGAAACAATTGAAATTGCCTGTTGCTAAATTGCCCTATGACCTTGTTGTTTCTACTCCTACTCCTAAACCTGTGATCACTTTGTTAACCTGTTTGAATTGTCCAATCACCATCAGTGATAAGACCTTCTCTGCTGATTTAATTTGTTTGCCTCTTTCTCAACTTGATATTGTGTTGGGAATGGACTGGTTATCTTCTAACCGAGTCTAATTAGACTGTTATAATAAATCTGTTGTGTTTGATTCTTCTTCTCCCTCTACTCCAAATTCTGTAAGTTCGAGATTCTTGTCCGCCAACCAAGTGAATGCTTCTTTTAGAGAAGGAGCTCAAATCTACGTGATACTTTCTTATTTGGAGGAAGAGCAGGAATCTGACATCAGTAAACTGCCTGTGGTGAGAGAATTTCCTGAAGTGTTTTCCGGAAGATATCCCTGGTTTGCCACCAGAACAAGAGATAGAGTTTAACATAGAGTTGGTACCTGGAACCGGACCTATTTCTATAGCTCTGTATAGGATTTCCCCATTAGAATTAGCTGAGTTGAAGAAGCAGCTAGAGGAGTTGTTAGAGAAGCGGTTTGTTAGGCCTAGTGTGTCCCCTTGGGGAGCGCCCGTGCTGGTAGTTAAGAAGAATGACGGTAGCATGAGACTGTGTGTAGATTATCGTCAGCTAAACAAGGTGATGGTAAAGAATAGGTATCCCTTGCCTAGGATAGACAACTTGATGGATCAATTAAGAGGAGCAACGGTATTCTCAAAAATTGACCTTAAGTCAGGTTATCACCAGATACGTGTTAAGTTTGAGGATATTCCGAAGTGAGCTTTCAGAACACGCTATTGGCATTATGAGTACTTAGTGATGCCGTTTGGTGTAACCAATTCGCCCGCAGTTTTCATGGATTATATGAACCGAGTTTTCCATCCTTACTTGGACAAATTCGTTGTGGTCTTCATAGACGACATCCTCATATATTCCAAGAGTGAGGAAGAGCATGTAGAGCATCTTAGAATAGCCTTGCAGGCCCTGAAGGATAGAAAGTTGTATGCTAAGCTATCTAAGTGTGAATTCTGGTCAAAGGAAGTGAACTTCCTAGGTCATGTGATCTCTAGTGGAGGGGTTAGCGTAGACCCAGCTAAGGTAGAAACTGTTACAGTGGGAAGCACCTAAGACTGTGACGGAAGTGAGAAGCTTTTTAGGGTTAGCTGGTTACTACCGTAAGTTTATTGAGAATTTTTCTAGGATAGAAACCCCGTTGACCCTTTTGATTAGGAAGGACCAGCCTTTTGTGTGGAGCCAGAAATGTGAGGATAATTTTCAGGAATTGAAAAGGAGGTTAACTTCTACGCCCGTCTTAGTTTTACCTGACCCGCAAGAGAGTTTTGAAGTGTATTGTGATGCTTCAAAACAAGGATTAGGTTGTGTGTTGATGCAAAAGGGAAAAGTAGTGGCTTATGCCTCTAGGCAACTGCGAACACACGCGGTGAATTACCCTACTCATGATTTAGAGTTGGCTGCTATAGTTTTCGCCCTGAAGATTTGGAGGCACCATCTGTATGGCGCTAGGTTCGAAGTCTTTAACGACCATAAAAGTTTGAAATATCTGTTTGACCAGAAGGAGCTGAATATGAGGCAGAGGAGATGGATTGAGTTTTTGAAGGATTATGATTTTAGTTTGCAGTACCACCCAGGGAAAGGCAATGTTGTGGCTGATGCGTTAAGTAGGAAATCTTTGCATGTGTCGGCAATAATGGTTAAGGAGCTGGAATTGATAGAAAATTTAGAGACCTGAACTTAGTTGTTGAATTTGCTCCTAAGAGTGTGAGATTAGGAACTTTGAAGATTTCGAATGATTTCTTAGAACAGATCCGTTTAGCTCAAGAGGTAAATCAATCTTTGCAAGTTTTGAAGGATCTAGTTCCTAAGAAAGGAGAATCTGAGTTTAGTAAGGGCACTAATGGTATTGTTAGATTCAAGGGTAGGATATGTGTACCCAGTGATAAGGAGGTAAGAAGGTTAATTCTGGAAGAAGCCCATAAGAGTGGATTGAGTATTCACCCTAAATTTACATCCAGATTTTGGGGTAGTCTACAAGAAGCTTTAGGAACCAAGTTGAGACTTAGTTCAGCGTATCACCCTTAGACGGATGGTTAGTCTGAGCGGACTATCCAATCTCTAGAAGATTTACTGAGAGTGTGTGTGTTAGAACATAAGGGAAGTTGGGATCAGTTGTTGGCACTGATCGAGTTCACCTACAACAATAGCTTCCATTCTAGTATTGGAATGGCACCATACGAAACCTTGTATGGTAGGAAGTGTAGGACACCCTTGTGTTGGTTTGAATCTGGTGATGGCCTAGTGTTGGGGCCCGAGATGATTCAGCAAACCACGGAAAAGATCAAGATGATTCAGGAAAGGATGAGAATATCACAGAGCAGGCAGAAAAGTTACTATGATCGGAGGAGGAAACCCCTCGAATTCAAAGAAGGAGACCATGTATTTTTTAGAGTTACACCAACAACTGGGGTTAGTAGGGCAATGCGATCCCGAAAGCTTACACCTAAATTCATTGGTCCCTACCAAATCTTGAAAAGATCGGTCTTGTTACTTACCAAATTGCTTTACCACCTTTTCTTTCTAATCTCCATAATGTATTCCATGTGTCACAACTCTGAAAATATATTCCTAACCCTTCGCATGTCATAGAACCCGACATAATACAATTAAAAGAAAATTTAACTTATGAAGTATTACCTGTGCGAATCGGAGACCGAAGGATTAAGCGGTTAAGAGGAAAAGAAATTTTGTTGGTTAAAGTTATTTGGAGTGCAACTGATGAAAGGAATTCAACCTGGGAGTTGGAAGAGCAGATAAAGAAGTCTCACCCTAACTTATTCCAAGAAGGTATGCACAAATTTCGAGGGCGAAATTTCTTTTTAGGTGGGGAGAGATGTAACACCCGCATTTTTGCTTATGTGCCTTATTATGTGATTTATTGAATTTTGAGTGACTAAAATTATTTTTAATCATCAAAATTAGTTTTTATAAGGTTAGGAATGAATTTCCTATTTTTCTAGAATTTTTGGGATTTTTTGGTAAATTTTGGAATTTTGGTGCAAAATTACCATTTTACCCCTACTTTTCCTGGAACCGGGCCCGAATACTCTTGATCCGGGCCAGAAAAATCTGCATCATCCTTCCTTTTCCTTCCCCTAGAAGCCGTGCATGTGTGTGAAGTGTGCATGTAGGACACTTGTTATTTTCTCATCTTTTCTCAAGACAAGTGTCATAAAAGAAGCCTAATGTCATGAAAACCTAAACACTTGTCCATTCCTTCTTTTCTCCTACATGCAAAAAGGGAAGAACACAATTCACTACTCATTTTCTCCTTCCAAGAGCCGTGAGACCCTCTCCCGTTCTCTCCATCTTCCATTTTCTTTCCATCACCTCTAAGCTCAAGGTTCCATTTTTGAACCTTAAGCTTCAAAAACCTAGCCTCCAACCTTGTAGATTCTTGCTTTGGTGATCAAAGGAGCTCAAAGGAAGGTCTGTTTTGAAGTTGTGGCTGCACCTCTCTCTTGGAGAATTTCCTTAGGTAAAGGGGGGGAGAACCTTGAACTCTAGTAGGATTGGTGACTAGAGCCAATGATTACCCTTGATCCTTGTCCCTGAGCCTTTTTCCCTTAGAAAAATGAATTCTTGGAACCTATTTCTTGGATGAAATGGTTTGGCCTTGTATATATTGGCTGCATGTGTGTTTTAAAAATTTGTTATGATGCTTGAAATATGTTTTTATGGTGATTTTGGATGCATGCAAGCTATGAAATTGATGGGAAAAATTTTCTCTTTTTCCTTGAAATACATTCGGCCTTGACTTGTTAATGGGGTTGCATGTCTTAAAAATTTTTTTTGATGGTTGTAATATGCTTGGATGATTTATTTAAGTACATGCATGTGATTGTTTGAAATTGTAAAATTGATTGGTGTGCTTGAATCATGAAAATGGTGTTTTTGAACCTATGAACAAAAATGTGAACTTGATAATGTTAATTGATGTATTTTGATGAATTGGTATGATATTGCTTGGTTTAAATGCTTGGGGATGATCATGCTTGAATTTGGTAAAATTTGGAAATGGTTGGATTTTGGTGTTCTTGATGAACATTCATGGTGTTCATCCTTGTTCTTCATGTTCTTGAGTATGTTCATAAGGAACTCATGAAAGTCTTAGTTTGATTTTGAGTTGGTCATGGGAAAAATGTTTAAGTGTTTATGGGCCCTAGTGGCCCAATAAGAAAAAGAAAATATAACCATTTAAGGTGTTAACTAATGTAAATGGAAATAATTTTTTTGTAAATTCTACAAACTAAATTCGGATGCAAAAATAAGGCTAATTAAAAGTCACCCTAAAATCCATAATATTGGATGAAAATGTGAAAAATTAGATCCTTATGGGTTACCTAACCATTGGGCCTTTAGTTTAGGCTCAATGCCTTAAAAAAAAGGTCAAAGACCCTTTAAAAGTCAACTAAAAATATTTTATGGACTTGGGCTTAGATTAGAGTTGGACTTCAACTCTAATCCAACCCATCAAGACTAAAACTTAGAAATTTATTAGTGGGCTTAACTAATCCAACTTGTCTAAGTTGATTAATCTAATCTACCTAAGTTAATCAAGTAAAGGATAACTAATTAAGATTAAAATTAATTAACCCTAATGAAGTTTAACCTTAATCTTAATCATTAATCACTAATGAAGTATTAGTCAAGTAATTAAGACTTAATTATTATTAAGAACTAATTAATTGTGAGACTAAAACTTAGAAATTTATTAGTGGGCTTAACTAATCCAACTTGTCTAAGTTGATTAATCTAATCTACCTAAGTTAATCAAGTAAAGGATAACTAATTAAGATTAAAATTAATTAACCCTAATGAAGTTTAACCTTAATCTTAATCATTAATCACTAATGAAGTATTAGTCAAGTAATTAAGACTTAATTATTATTAAGAACTAATTAATTGTGATTAACCTTAATCAAATGTAATTAAAAGCTTACTCTAAGATTAAAGAAGAGATTAAGGGATAATTAGGAATTAATTAGGATCTTAAGTAAAGACTAATCATAATTAAGGGTTAAACCTAGTCCTAATTAGACATACAAGACGAATTAAGATAGGTAATACTATTCATAAGACACAATCATAAGTCTTAGTAAGCTATAGGACTTAAGTGAAAGTGATCATCAATTTAAAGAAAAACATTAGTACAATCTACCTTAAAAGTTTATAACCAATACACTCTTTCTGCATAAGACTTGAGAAGCTTAGTGAGAGAGTGCGGTCTTAACCCGAGATGGGGTTTGGTTTTCCTTGTGAAGCGAAGACACTGAATCGGGTCGTACCACAGAAAGGTGGTGACGTAGAATGATTCAATGGGCTTTGCCTGCAAGGATGTGTATGTTGCGAAGCATTGTTGTATGATATGCATCATAAAGCATTGATGATGTTCAAGGTGAAAAACCTTACGACCTAATATGGTAGTGACACTTGGTACAGTGTGAAATCGGTTGGGAAGGGTGTACTGGGTTTTGCAAAGAACGCCAGCGGGTCCTCAAAAGGGACGCCAACCCTGAGGTTAACCTAGCTCCTGGAAGATCTCAAAGGACGTAGGTTAGCTCCCTACTGTCGAGATCGTGGAACCCAACTTATCTATTCCTGTCGCTCTCATGATTTTCGGGGTCAGTTGAAATTGTCTGGAAGACGGATAAAATGATTTGGCCAAAATATATGAGCAATGCTCTTTGTACCGGCGCTAGTACAGACTCTAACTCCTGATACGTTGTACATATGTGGTCGGGAAGTTGTTGTGTGGACTGTGGATGGTGATGTTTCCCCGGGCCCTTATGCATTAGTTGTGACATTGTTGTTGCAAGTATGCATTAGTCTGTGTGCATCATGATGATATGAATTATATTCACTCGTTGGTTGAAATTGTGTGGAATTTCTGTGTGTGTGCTCTAGTCTACTATATCCTATGTGTTGTGAGTTCATGTGATGTGTTCTCACCCTTCCTTTCTGTATTGGTTATCGTATCTCTTATTGAGTCTCAAAAATATCATAACGTTGTTTATGATGTTTTAAGACAACTAGATTCCCAAAGTTTTAATGGTTGACAAATTTGACTTAAATTACTTATCATAGATACACACATGCTTTAATGTTTCATCTATGATTTCAGCAAGAGTCACTATGAGCCTACATAAAAAGACTAAGTGTTGAAGCTGTCTGAAGAAGCAGAACTCGTCTGAAGAGTTGAAGCTGTCTGAAGTAGTTCAACCCGTCTGAAGTATCAGTGCCGTCTGAAGTCTCACTTATGACGTGGCACCCTCTGCTGAAGCTTGTGAAGACTTTTCTGAACCTCTGCTGCACGTACCTTTTCAAACACATTTATAGCAAGGAACATAGAGACCTTTCCTGGTGATTTTGAATTTCATACACCACTGAGGAAATCTCTGCAACGCAGTCTCTGCACCAACATTTGCAGCAGCCTTATGGCAAGAGAAACCTTGCACCGTGTCAGAAACATCAGAGCTCTCAGAAGCATGTCTCACAACGGATTAAATAGCATTTAATGCTATCTCTAAACGGTGGTATTTCAACGGATTGAAGTTTGGGTATAAATACCCCTCCATGAAGACCATTAAATAGAGAGTAGCAGTGAAAAAGAAAAAATTAAGTATACAAGAAAGCCCAGAGAAACATCACGCTGCAAGTTTTTACTCTGTAAAAACTCTGATAAAATTCGCTGTACACATTTGTATATCCTGAGCATACCTCAGATTTTATTGTACATTGTATTGGTTTGAGCTTCAAACTCGTATAGTTTAAAAGCTTAAACTCCTTTCTCTGTAAACCTTGTTTAGAGCCTGGAGAGGCTTGGTTGATAAAAGAATACTTGGTTTTAGAGCCTGGAGAGGCTTGGTTGATAAAAGAATACTTGGTTGTAGAGCCTGGAGAGGCTTGGCTGATAAAAGAATACTTGGTTGTGGAGCCTGGAGAGGCTTGGTTGATAAAAGAATACTTGGTTGTAGAGCCTGGAGAGGCTTGACTGCAAAAGAATACTTAGGTGTAGAGCCTGAAGAGGCTTGACTGTAAAAGAATACTTGTAATCTTGAAAGATTAAAAGAAAATCCAAGTGCTAGTTGGCATTGGGACTGGACGTAGCTCACAGTGGTAGTGAGTGAACCAGGATAAATTCCTTGGCTAAGTTTTCTTACCCTTATCTCTTGTCAATTCTTTTTATACTAATCAAGGGGTTAGAGTAATTAATCTGATATTTTATAAAGGCACAAAAACATCTTTTAAAATCAGTATTGTTAGGCCGTGTGAAAACTTCAGTCAGTCCTTTAAGAGCCTGTCTGAAATCGTGTTTTTAACACCTGTTGAAGAAAAGCTTTCTAAGATATTCAGATACACTATTCAACCCCCCTTCTAGTGTTTCCCTGTGTTCCTACAGTTGGTACCAGAGCTCTACTCAGGGTTGAAGCACCTAACAAGTGTTTGAGGACTGAAAGATCCAAATGGAAGCTTCTAACAGCAACAGGCAATACATCACAGAAGGAGCCTCTATCACAAGACCCCCAGCATTCAATGGAGTGGATTACCACTACTGGAGAGATTGTATGAAGTTGTTCATTGAGAGCAACAACATTGATGTTTGGGAGGTGGTCACTGATGGAGACTATGTGCCTATGCAAAATGGTCTGCCTATACCTAAGACTGAATGGACCTTGGAGCTGAAGACTAGAGTCCAGATGAACGCTAAAGCCAAACTCTATCTGATATGTTCCTTGAATAAATCAGAATATGAGAAGGTCCATGGATGCACTTCTGCCAAGGAGATTTGGGATACTCTTGCAGCAACCCATGAAGGGACTGAAACTGTCAAGCAATCCAAAATCAGCATGCTTATACATCAGTATGAGATGTTTAAGATGGAAGAAACTAAAACTATTGACCAAATGTTTGGGAGGTTTCATACCATAACCAATGGACTCAGGTCCTTAGGAAGAACCTATGAATCTGGAGACAACAACAGAAAGATTCTAAGAAGTCTACCTAAGTCCTTGAGACCCAAAGTCACTGCCATTCAAGAGGTAAGTGATTTGAACTCTCTGAGAATGGAAGAACTGTTGGGATCTCTCAAAGTCCATGAACTTGAGCTTGGAGAAGATGACAACAAGAAGAAGTCTCTAGCTCTAAACTACAAGGCCAAACAGTCTAGGCATGGCAGCATGAAGGCTATGCAAGCTGAGGACACTTCAGAAGCAGATGAAGATTCTGAAGACAGCTCAGAAGATGAAAATGATCTTGCTCTTTTAAGCAGAAAGATCAAGAGAATGTTGCAGAACAGAGGAAAGTTCATAAAGAACCAACCTTCATCATTCAAATCAGGTAAGACAGGTAAAGAGTCTAACTCTGATAACATTACTTGCTTTGAATGTAAGCAACCAGGACATATGAAGGCTGATTGCCCAAGACTGAAGAAAAACAACTTCAAGAAGAAGAAGTTTTTCAAAAAGAAGAAAAGTCTTATGGCAACATGGGAAGACCTTGATGAATCAACCTCAGAAGAAGAAGAAGACACTTCAGAAGAGGCAAATCTGTGTCTCATGGCTAGTCTACCATCCTCAGACAGCTCTGAAGATGAGGTATTTCCTCTTACTCTACAAGAGATGTATGATGATCTGGTGGAAAGTTCTCAAGAACTTTTCCAAGAGTATAAGAATCTATCCAAAGCCCACACAGAAATATGTAACAAATATGAGGCACTTGAGATAGAACATATTATGCTCAAAGAAAAAGTTCTTGAGACTAAAAACTGCAGTTCACAAGCTGTGTCTGAAGAAAATAAGAAACTTCAGAAGCAGGTTGTGGAACTGACAAAAGATCTGGCCAAATTTGTCAAAGGAACTAAAAATCTGAATATAATGCTTGGAAATCAAAGGCATTCCCTTGACAAAACTGGACTAGGCTTTTGTGATCATAACTTGTCTGAACCTCCTACTGTCTTAAATTTTTCTAAAAAGAAGGTTACTGGGTGTTCTCACTGTGGTAAGCCTGGACACAATGTGGCTCAGTGCAAACACAAGAGAAAGACAAGGCCCAAAACTAACAAGAAAGGACCCAAAAGAATATGGGTACCTAAAAACTTAATTATTCCTGTTGCAGATGTGTTTAACAGGACAAAGGAGACCCCACAAATGGTACCTGGACAGTGGGTGCTCGCGACACATGACAGGAGAAAGGTCTTTGTTCCAAAACCTTAGACCTAGAGCTGGTGGAGTGGTCACCTTTGGTGGAAATCAGCAAGGGAAGATCATTGGAATAGGGACTGTAGGTATATCTCTTTCATCCCTTATTAAAAATGTACTCCTAGTGGAGGGACTACAACATAATTTACTGAGCATAAGTCAATTATGTAACAGTGGTTATGTGGTATCCTTTACTAAGGAAGGATGCATAGTCAAAGACTCCTCTGAGCAAATCCTCTTTACTGCTAAGAGACACAGCAATGTGTACAAAATTGATCTAGAGGATCTAGCAAGTCAAAATGTAAAGTGTTTCATTTCTGTGGAAGATGAAAAACAGATTTGGCATCAAAGATTTGGGCATGCCAGCTTGAGATTAATCTCAAGATTAGCAAAACACAATCTTGTTAAAGGATTGCCCAAACTTTCATACAAATCTGACATTTTATGTGAAAGCTGTCTGAAAGGGAAACAAACAAGACACTCTTTTAAGAGTAAAGATGTTGTTTCAACTAGCAGACCACTAGAACTTTTACACATTGAAATGTTTGGTCCTATTAGAACAGAAAGTCTTAGTGGTAAGAAATATGGTTTGGTCATTGTTGATGACTATTCTAGATTTACTTGGGTGTTATTCCTAAGAAGCAAGGATGAGACTTTTAGGAATATCACAGTATTCTGCAAGAAGGTACAGAATGAGAAAGGATTCTGTATTTCTGTTATCAGAAGTGATCATGGTGGAGAGTTTGAGAATGCAAACTTTCAAATGTTCTGTGATGAGAATGGGATCTCACACAATTTCTCTGTGGCTAGAACACCTCAACAGAATGGGGTTGTTGAGAGAAAGAACAGAAGTTTGCAAGAGATGGCAAGGACCATGCTCAACTCATGCAGCTTACCAAGAACCTTCTAGGCAGAAGCTGTTAGCACAACATGTTACCTTCAAAACAGAATATTGGTAAGACCAATTCTTAAAAAGACTGCCTATGAACTGTGGAAAGGAAGAAAAACCAGCATATCATATTTCCACACCTTTGGATGTGAATGTTTTATACTCAACACCAAGGATGATCTTGGAAAATTTGATGCAAAGTCTGATAAAGGATTTTTCATTGGATATTCTGAAACATCTAAAGCCTATAGAGTGTATAACTCTAGAACTTTAACTGTTGAAGAAACTATTCATGTTAAATTCAATGATAACAAAGAGACTCATAAGGAACTATCAGATCTAGAGGATGATTTTGCAGGAATGGAGCTGAATGACCACAACATCTCGAAGGATGAGCAGCTGTCTGAAGTACCTACTGTTACTAAACCTCTTCAGACAAATGTTGAGTCTCAGACAGAACAAACAGATGTGATACCTCCTCAGAAACCTGATTGGAAATACAAATCACATCATCCTAAAGAGAAAATCATTGGCAGCACTTCAGAAGGAGTTAAGACAAGATCAAAATTCAAGATTCTGAATTCTCTTGCTCTCCTATCTGAAATAGAGCCAAGGAACATTGATGAAGCTCTGCATGATGAAGGGTGGATCCTAGCCATGCAAGAAGAGCTGAATCAGTTTGCTAGGAGTGATGTCTGGACCCTTGTTCCTAAACCCCATGGGAAAACTATTATTGGAACCAAATGGGTGTTCAGAAACAAGTTGTCTGAAGAAGGCAAGGTAGTCAGAAACAAGGCAAGATTAGTTGCTCAAGGATACAACCAGCAAGAAGGTATTGATTTCACTGAAACCTTTGCCCCAGTGGCCATGTTAGAAGCAATTAGAATTCTTTTATCTTATGCTGTAAATAATGGCATCAAGCTATATCAAATGGATGTTAAAAGTGCCTTTCTCAATGGTCTCATTGAAGAAGAAGTCTTTGTTAGACAACCCCCTGGCTTTGAAGATATTGCCTTTCCTGAACATGTTTTCAAACTCAAAAAGGCTCTCTATGGTCTGAAACAAGCCCCAAGAGCTTGGTATGACAGATTGAGCAGTTTTCTAATCTCAAATGGTTTTGAAAGAGGAAAAATGGACACAACTCTTTTTAGAAAACAGTCTAACAAAGATCTTATACTTGTTCAGATATATGTTGATGACATTATTTTTGGTTCAACTGACTCCTCATTATGCAAGAAGTTTTCAGAGTTAATGCAATCAGAATTTGAAATGAGTTTAATGGGTGAACTAAAATTTTTCTTAGGACTTCAGATTAAGCAAGATTCTGACTGTATATGGATCCATCAAGAAAAATATACAAAGGAAATGCTTAAGAAGTTTAACTTACATGATTGCAAACCTATATCAACTCCAATGCATCCCTCTGCATCTTTAAATAAAGATGAGAAGGAAGAACCAGTGAATCAAACTTTGTATAGAGGAATGATTGGATCATTACTATATCTAACAGCAAGCAGACCTGACATAATGTTCAGTGTATGTCTGTGTGCTAGATTTCAATCTGATCCAAGGAGTACTCACTACAAAGCTGTAAAAAGAATTTTCAGATATCTTAAAGGTACTACTAATCTTGGTCTGTGTTATAAGAAAAGTAAGGATTGCAGGTTAATAGGTTACTGTGATGCTGATTTTGCTGGAGACAGAATTGAAAGAAAAAGCACTAGTGGTGGATGTCATTTCTTTGGAGAAAATATGATTAGCTGGTCAAGCAAAAGGCAAAGTACAATTGCCTTATCAACAACTGAAGCAGAATACATCTCAGCAGCCAGTTGTACCTCACAACTGTTATGGGTGAAGTATCAGTTAGAAGATTTTAACATTACTATATCTGCTATACCTGTTTTGTGTGATAATACAAGTGCTATTAATTTGTCTAAAAATCCCATTCAACATTCTAGGGCTAAACATATAGAAATAAAACATCATTTCATTAGAGACTATGTTCAGAAAGGTATTTTTGATATTCAGTTTATTGATACAGAGCATCAATGGGCTGATATATTCACAAAACCTCTGACTGAAGATAGATTTAAGTTCATTAGAAATAATCTAAACATACATGCATTTTGAATGTGTGTGATCTGATCTGTCAACAATGATGCATCTGAAATTTCAGCTTGTCTGAAACAAGTGACTTGTCTGAAATTTTGGGTTGTCTGAAATCTATATGGGTGTCTGAAATCTGTCACTTGTCTGAAGTAAACAAATGACGTGGCTTTATGAGACGGTTTAATTCCATTTATTTTGTCTCTTCCACTTCGCACGTTTTCCTATGTCTGTGCAGCCAGTACATGCCATCATTGCTTTATGGATCTATAAATACAGAAGCTAGTGGGTCACAGAATTTCACCGTTCACTATTCTGTAGTCATCTCTTGAGATCCTTCTTCTACAAGCAATTCTTTTTCTCTCTCAAGTTCCTCAGAAAACTCTTCAATGACTCCTAAGAAATCTGCTGGAAGCAACATCGTGAAAACTAAGGGTGTAGTTCTGGAGGATCTTCAATCTCTGGGAATGGACTTGTTTGCTGAGTTCGATGCAGCTGGGTGGACTCCGTATTTCAATCACAACTTGTCACAGTGGCATGAGCAGAGTGTGCTGGATTTCTGGGCTACTGCCAGATGAATACCCAATCCTCAGGGTATCTACACTAGCATCAAGGCCACAGTACGTGGTGTCCCTGTCTTTGTTGATGAAGATATCCTTGCTCACATCTGTGAGGTCAGGACTGAAGGAGTTGTATTCACTCCTGGCTAGGAAGCAAGAAATGGAGGACAAAAGCAGTTCACAAAGTTTCTGTATGGCACCTCTGAACCAGTAAGCTTGGATGCAAAGCATATGTCAGACAAGGCTAGGGTTTTGCATGCCATCTTAGGGTGCTCTATAATCCCTAAGAGTGGAAGCAGAAACCATGTTTCTGAGTTGGAGAGATTTTGTCTGATTCACCTATTGCAGAAGAAGAAGGTGAACCTCCCCAACATCATAATGTACCACATGCAGAAGCGTCTCAGAGACTCTGCTGGGAGCTTCCCTCACAATACCATCATCACCAAGATCTTGCTACATTTCAAAGTCCCCATTGAGAGGCTTTTTGATCGCCTTTCACAACCTGTGTTTGGTGAATCAAACCTCAAGAGCATGGGAGTTAAGCTGACTCCAAGACCTCCCTCTCCGTCCATGAAGGAGAGTCTTCTTCTTGAGAAAGCTGCAAGAAGGAAGACAACAATGGAGGTTCTTGAGAATGAACTCAGAGGAGACATAAGGAGGCATGAGTTCAAGCCATCAAATCCCTCTCCTCAAGCAAAATTGAAGAAGCTACCTGTAAGGAGTGCTGCTAAGGTAGCATCTGCATCTGTGCAGAGTCTGGTGTCTAAACCTGTTTAGAAGGCATCACAAAGGCCATCTGAAATTGTGGGTCAGTTGTCTGAACCTGTACAGAGTCCACAGCCTACTTCTGAAATGGAAGGATAGGCTCAAGAGGCAGATGAAACTGATGCAGTTGTAGCTGAGCCATTGGCTGCATGCCCATCTGATCCTGAACTCATTCAGGTGGCAGCATTGGCTACTGCTTTGGAGCAGGAGGAGCTGGAGAAGAAAGCAGAACAAGAGAAGACTGATAGAGCTATTGCTATTGCTTCACAATTGGCCTATGCTGAAGATGATAGGCAAGCAACCATAGCTGAGGGAGCAAAGAAAAGGAAGAGGTCAAGTGCACCTCAGAGAAGGAGAACCAAAAGCAAGCTACTTCAGACTGCACCTGAACCTAGGGTGACTAGAAGTATTGCCTCTCAGCTGATAGCAGAAGATGAAGCTGAGAAGTATCAAATTTTGTTAAAGCTCAATAGTATTTTAAAAGGAAAAGGGAAGAAAAACAAGCACAAAGGGAGAAGGAAGAAGCAAAGGCAAAAGAATCTGAGGTAACCAAGCCTCCCTACAAGAGAATTAAGGTGAGATTTGATAATGTAACTCCTTCACCACCCTCCTCACCAGAAAACAAACACCTCATCAACTCTCACAACCTTCATCACAACCTTCACCACAACCTTCACCACAACCTTCACCACAACCTTCACCAAAACCCCTATCACCTGAAAAACAACCATCACCACCTCCACAAACAGAAAACCTACCCTCTGAACCTTCCAAACCCTCTGAACCTACCTCACCACAACCTTCAGAGAATCAACTCTCTGAGCCTACCTTACCTTCCCCACAAACCCATGACCTTGCTCTGATACCACTCTTACCTTCATCACCTCCACCACCTACACCTTCTCTGGAAGAAGAGCTCTCTGCTGAAAAAGAGCAAGTGCTTGCTGATGCTCTACAGTTATCTCTCCTTCCTTCTGATCCCTGCTCACTGCCCAAGTTTAGCACCCTGTCTGAAGAGCTACAGTATTTCATATCAGCACCTGTTGTATACTTGCATCATGGCTTAATCAGGAAAACTGCTGCTGAAGTTAGAAATCAATACAGTGATCTTTCAGGTGGATTAGAAAAGATCAGGAAGGGTGTCCCTCCTGCACATATTTGGGCTCCCATCAATCCATTCTCAAATGATTCCCTTAGGCTGAATAATGATGAATGGAGCTTTGTGAGGCAGTTGAACACTGAGTCTGAGCTGTTTCAGAGGGATCTGCACAAGGGAGTTGGGATGAGAGGCTACAGGCCACCTAGAACTTGTTCAATCAGGCCAACCACTAAAATCTTGGTGAAACCTGATAGAATAGTTCCTAGGTATCCCTTAAAGGAAGAGAAATTCAAAGGAGCTAAAATCTATTCAAAGAAAAATTCACCTCTGTCTGAAGTGATGAGTCCATCAGAGTGGATGTGGTCCTCTTACTGGAAGATCAGAGAAGATGCTGGATCTTCTTCGGGATCAACTGGTCCTGATGCTGATTCTGATGTTGGACTTGGAAAGTCAACCAATGTCAAATATCACTATATGAGAGATCGCTTTCCCCCACCTGCTGACTCTTTCAATGAAGATTGGGTTCTGCTGAATCCTATTGGCACCTTCTTTTGCCCTGTGTTCAGCCCATCTGAATACAAATTGCAGCCAGGATTTGGAGTGCTTAGATTTGTTTGCCCCTACATCCAGCTCATCTTCTATGAATCTGAGCAAGACTTGACTGAGGAAAATCTGAAGCTGAAGTCCAAAGTTAAGAAACTTGAAAAGAAGTGTGCTGATCAAGAGCAGAAGACTAAGCATCTAATTGCTCAACAAGAGCAGATTCTTCAAGAACAGCAGCTTATCAGATCTGGTCAGCAAGACTTGAAAACCTCAGTGGAAGCAGCAATAAACAAGGCCAAGGACGACTTGATTTCCTTTCTGACTGAGGCCTTGCTGAAGAAGAAAGATTAAACTGTTAATTTTAGCCATTGTCTTTTGCTTATTTTCATGTTTATGACAAGTGTCTGATTGTTTGTTTCTTTATCTGAACATTCCCTAAATACAATCAGTGGCTTATCTCATATTTTTTTTGAGTTGATTGTTAATGCTATGATATAGGTTTTATCTGAAATTATTGCTCTGTTACTGTTTTGCTCTGATACTCCCTTTTGATTGATGACAAAAGGGGGAGCATTAAAATCTAACAAAATCTGAATCTGAAGTGATTACACGACTCAGGGGGAGTACAAATGTTTTTCTGAGAAATTTGAACAAATGAGTAAAATATACCTTAAACAGATCCTGTTAAAGGATATTTCTATCTCAGGGGGAGCTTTCTTATTCTTAAAAACTGATTACAGATTTATATATTTTAACCAAATTTGTCATCATTAAAAAGGGGGAGAATGTTGAGTCTCAAAAATATCATAAGGTTGTTTATGATGTTTTAAGACAACTAGATTCCCAAAGTTTTAATGGTTGACAAATTTGACTTAAATTACTTATCATAGATACACACATGCTTTAATGTTTCATCTATGATTTCAGCAAGAGTCACTATGAGCCTACATAAAAAGACTAAGTGTTGAAGCTGTCTGAAGAAGCAGAACTCGTCTGAAGAGTTGAAGCTGTCTGAAGTAGTTCAACCCGTCTGAAGTATCAGTGCCGTCTGAAGTCTCACTTATGACGTGACACCCTCTGCTGAAGCTTGTGAAGACTTTTCTGAACCTCTGCTGCACGTACCTTTTCAAACACGTTTATAGCAAGGAACACAGAGACCTTTCCTGGTGATTTTGAATTTCATACACCACTGAGGAAATCTCTGCAACGCAGTCTCTGCACCAACATTTGCAGCAGCCTTATGGCAAGAGAACCTTGCACCGTGTCAGAAACATCAGAGCTCTCAGAAGCATGTCTCACAACGGATTAAATAGCATTTAATGCTATCTCTAAACGGTGGTATTTCAACGGATTGAAGTTTGGGTATAAATACCCCTCCATGAAGACCATTAAATAGAGAGTAGCAGTGAAAAAGAAAAAATTAAGTATACAAGAAAGCCCAGAGAAACATCACGCTGCAAGTTTTTACTCTGTAAAAACACTCTGATAAAATTCGTTGTACACATTTGTATATCCTGAGCATACCTCAGATTTTATTGTACATTGTATTGGTTTGAGCTTCAAACTCGTATAGTTTAAAAGCTTAAACTCCTTTCTCTGTAAACCTTGTTTAGAGTCTGGAGAGGCTTGGTTGATAAAAGAATACTTGGTTTTAGAGCCTGGAGAGGCTTGGTTGATAAAAGAATACTTGGTTTTAGAGCCTGGAGAGGCTTGGTTGATAAAAGAATACTTGGTTGTAGAGCCTGGAGAGGCTTGGCTGATAAAAGAATACTTGGTTGTGGAGCCTGGAGAGGCTTGGTTGATAAAAGAATACTTGGTTGTAGAGCCTGGAGAGGCTTGAATGCAAAAGAATACTTAGGTGTAGAGCCTGAAGAGGCTTGACTGTAAAAGAATACTTGTAATCTTGAAAGATTAAAAGAAAATCCAAGTGCTAGTTGGCATTGGGACTGGACGTAGCTCACAGTGGTAGTGAGTGAACCAGGATAAATTCCTTGGCTAAGTTTTCTTACCCTTATCTCTTGTCAATTCTTTTTATACTAATCAAGGGGTTAGAGTAATTAATCTGATATTTTATAAAGGCACAAAAACATCTTTTAAAATCAGTATTGTTAGGGTCGTCTGAAAACTTCAAACAGTCCTTTAAGAGCCTGTCTGAAATCGTGTTTTTTAACACCTGTTGAAGAAAAGCTTTCTAAGATATTCAGAAACACTATTCAACCCCCTTCTAGTGTTTCCTTGTGTTCCTACATCTATTTCGCCATGTCGATAGCCGGCATTGGAGATCCTCACTATGTCGTCGATGAGGGTACAGCTGAGATGGATGCCCAGGGGTATCTGGCGTGTGACGGACATCCCCAGTAGATGCGCATTTACCGGGGAGGTTCGTATCATCATTACTCACCCCAGCCTCCTGTTAATCCCAGAGATAGACTTCACCGTACCAGTGACTCTTGAGTTTCCTACGCCACCGGGATTAGTGCGTTATACTACCTTTCATCGCTCTCGTCAACGTCCTGCTTCTTCGGTGTCATCTCAGTCATCGCGGATGGCAAAAATGGTTTGGCCAGACTCCCCCAGATACTCGCCCACTTCTGAGGCATCGGGCTCACAGCCTTTGCCTGCTGATGCGCAAGGCCGCTGCGACACCCCCTAGTTACCACTAAGAATGCCACATGTTTTACACGTGACCAACGAAAGTACTATATGCGGGTTGTTAAAAATGTGGATTTTTTTTTAAATAGATTAGTAGTTGTCAACGTACTACATCTCTAATTCTGTTTTAAGTGTTTATCAAATATTCTTTCCTTACTTGTGAAACCTGTTTTCGTAAAACGTCGAGAATAATCATCACGCCGCGTAAGTGTACATCATACATACATTTTCAAGTCAACATATGGAAATAAACAGTGCATAAAAGTTATATACAAAAATAGTGTACTTCTCGAGCCATACAATAGCAAAATCAAAATAAGAGTTCTAGAAGTGAACTAAAATAAATAAGACCTCAATAAAATACAAAAGAGAGGTCGCCAAATCAGAGCTGCCACTAACTAGACTCAAACAACACTATCCTACTCGTCGCTAGAGGTGAGTATCTGGGGGAGTCTGGCCCAACCAAGTCTTCAATCCTGGATGAACGTGATGCCATAGACGATGCAGGACAGTGACGCGAAGGACGAAAGGTAGTATAACACACTAAGTTAGGTGGTGTCCTGGAACTCGAAGAAGTCACTGGTACAAACGAAGTCTTCTTCAGGTACCAACGGGAGGCCAGGGTGAGTGATGATGACTCGGACCTCTCCGGTGAAGACACATCTTCTAGGGATGTCCGTCACCCTCCCAGGAACCCGTGGGCATCCAGCGTAGCTCGACCCTCATTGACGTCATATCGAAGATCTCCAATGCCGGCTATCGACGTAACGAAAGAGACACAATAACCAGATAGCTGAAAGGAAGGGTGAGAACACATCACATGAACTCACAAAACATAGGATATGATGTACTAGAGCACACACACAGGAATTTCACACAATTCAACCAACAAGTAAATCCACATAACATCATCATGACGCATTCAAACTATTGCATGCCTTGCAATTACAATGCTATAACTAATGCATGAGGGCCTGGGGGAAAAATCACCATCCACAGTGCACACAGCAATTGCCCGACCATATATGTACAACGTATCAGGAGTTAGAGTCTTGTACTAGCGCCGGTACAAAGAGCATATCTCAATTTTGGCCAAATCATTTTTATCCATCTTCCAAACAATCTCAACTGACCCCGGAAAATCATGAGAGCGACAGGAATAGCTAAGTTGGGTACACGATCTCGACAGTAGGGAGATAACCTACGTCTTCTGAGATCTTTCTAGGAGCTAGGCTATCCTCAGGGCTGGCGTCCCTTTTGAGGACCCGCTGGCGTTCTTTGCAAAACCCAGTGCACCCTTCCCAACCGATTTCACACTGTACCAAGTGTCACTGCCATATAGGTCGTAAGGTTTTCAACCTTGAACATTATCAATGCTTTATGATGCATGTCACACAACAATGCTTCGCAGCATATACATCCTTATAGGAAAAGCCCATCGAATCATTCTACGTCACCACTTTCCCGTGGTACGGCCCGATTCAATGTCTTCCCTTCACAAGGAAAACCAAACCCCATCTCGGGTTAAGACCGCACTCTCCTCACTAAGCTTCTCAAGTCTTATGCAAAAAGAGTGTGTTGGTTATAAACTTTTATGTTAGTTTGTACTAACGTATTGTTCTTTGAAGTGATGAGCACTTTCACTTAAGTCCTATAGCTTACTAAGACTTATAATTGTGTCTTATGGATAGTGTTACCCTATCTTAATTCGTCTTGTATGTCTAATTAAGATTTGATTTAACCATTAATTATGATTAGTCTTCATTAACTAAACTATAATTAATCTTAATTTTCCTTAATAAGTCTTAATCCTTACTTAAGATCCTAATTATCCTTAATTATCCCTTAATCTCTTCCTTAATTCTTGGATTAAGCTTTTAACTACATTTGATTAAGGTTACTCATAATTAATTAGTTCTTAATCATCATTAAGGCTTAATTAGTTTGATTAATACTTCATTAGTGATTAATGATTAAGATTAAGGTTAATCTCCATTAGGGTTAATTAACTTTAGCTTAATTAATTCTTCCTTGCTTAATTACCTTAGTGAATTAGTTTATTCAACTTAAGTGAGTTGGATTAGTAAGCCCACTATTTAGTTTTAAGTCTTTGATCTTGATGAGTAGGAATTAGAGTTGAAGCCTAACACTAATCTAGGCCCATATACATTTGTTATTTTTATTTTGCCTTATGGTGAGTTTGATGAGTTTTTTTTGAAGGTATTGGGCCTGAACTAGAGGCCCAATGGTTAGGTAACCCATAAGGGTCTATTTTCTCAAGTTACCATCAAGTTATATGAATTTTATGGTGACTTTATTTAAATTAGGCATTTTACCCAAAAATTGTTCTCTTTTAAACTTTACTTGTCACTTTAAGTGGTTACCCTTTTTAACTTATTGGGCCACTAAGGCCCATAAACATATTAACACTTTCCTCATCACCAATTCAAGATCAAGCACAATCACTTCAAGAGTTTCTCATGAACATGAACAAGAACATGATGAACACCAAGAACATTATCAAGAACACATGAATTTCACCAAAATTCATAAATTTCCAAAAATTAGCAAACTCAAGTATGATGATCTACAAGCATTCTAATTCTTCAATTTCATGTTATTTCACTCAAACATACCAATCATCATCATAAGTCATACTTTTCACATATGTTTAAAAAAGGTGACATGTTCATGATCCAATCATACAAAACCAATTTCATAATTCCAAACAACCATTTGCATGTACTTAGATTCATCATATAAACATATTTCAAGCACCAAATGAATTTTCAAACACATGCAGCCCCTCCATCAAGCCAAGGCTGAACCAAACAAGGAAAGAGGAAAATTTTTCAAGCAACAATCATGGTTTGCATGCATCCAGGCCACCAAAGAAACACATTTTAAGCATCATAACAATTTTTAAACACACATGCAGCCATTATATATACATAGCCGAACCATTTCCTCCAAGGAATAGGTTCCAAAAATTCATTTTTCAAGAGGAAAAAGAGTTAGAAGACAAGGATCAAGGGTAATCCTTAACTCTAGTCACCAATCCTACTAGAGTTCAAGGTTCTCCCCCCCTTTACCTAAGGAAATTAAACTTGAAAATGGTGCAGCAACTTCAAAGAAAATCTCCTCTTGATGCTCCTTTTGATCACCCAAGTAAGTTTTCTCCAAAGGATGTAGGCTAGATTTTGAGGTTTAAGGTTCAAAAATGGAACCTTTCACCAAGTGTGTGTAGGAAAGGAAATGAAGAAATGGAGAGTGTGAGGGAGAAGAGGAATGCTCACGGTTTGGAAAGAGAGAAATGAAGAGTGAGAAGTGGTTGTTGCATGCAAATGAGGAGGTATGGTGGAAGTGTAAGAAAGAATGATGACGTTCTTACTTCTTTGACTAAGGAAAATGTGTAAGACAAGTTAAGTGCCATACCTTCACATGGCTCACGGTTTTTGAAGGGCAAAATGAGATATTTTTGCTAAATGTTGCAGATTTTGGTGGTTCAAATCAAGGGCATTTTGGTCCGGTTCCAAAAAGTGTAGGGGTAAAAAGGTCATTTTACACCAAAAATCCCAAAATTCCCAAAAATTCTAGAAAAAATAGGAAATTAATTCTAACCTTTTCAAAACCAATTTTGATGATTCAAAATATTTAATCATTCAAACTCACTATATCATACAATAACAGCATATAAGCAAAAATGCGGGTGTTACAGTCGCTCTCTCTCGGATGAGTTAGAGTTGATGTCATTGATGATACATCAGAGGAGGAGGAGGATCCGAAGGAGGAGCGGAGGAGGACCCCTCTAGCGACGAGTACTAGTGTTGTTCGTGTCTAGTTAGTGGGCTCTGATTTGGCGACCTCTCTTTTGTATTTTATTGGGGTCTTATTATTTTAGCTCACTTCTAGAATCTTATTTTGATGTTGCTTTTGTATGACTCAAGAGTACACTATTCTGATATAATTTCATGCACAGTTTATTTTCATATGTGACTTGCAAATGTATGTCTGATGATGTACGTTTACGCGATATGGTAATGGTCTCGGCGTTTTCTAAAACGAGTTTCACCAATAAGGAAATAATATTTTATAAATGCTTAAAATAGAATTTAGAGATGTAGAAGATTGACAACTACTAAACCCCATTTAAAAAAAAAAAAATAATTCTGCATTTTTAACGATCATGTATAGTACTATCAATTTGGGTCACGTACAACACACATGGCATTCTTAGTGGTAACTTGGGGTGTCGCACCAACCCCGAAGAACAGTGTGACGACGTGACCACCAAAAGTGTTCAACTGATAGGGGAAGGAAATGATGGCAATCTGACTAATGAAGGAAAAGAAACTGAAGAAGAAAGAGAAGAGGAAAAAAGAGAAAAGAAGGTGAGGCAGAAGTAGAAAGATGAAGAAGGGGAAGCTGAAGAAGAGGAACCAGAAGAAGCAAAAGAAAAAGAAGAAGCAGAAGATGCAACAAAAGTAGAAGAAGAAAAAGAAGAGGATGAACAAAGAAAATTGTTCTTAAAGAAGAGAGTGATTGTGAAAGGGAGGAAGAGAACAAAACATATGAGATTGTACATTATGTAATTATAAAAAGAACAAGAAAAAAGAAAAAGTGCGAGCAAAGAACTGAGAGAGGAGGGAAGTAGTGAATAGTCCACCAGATCCTGACAACCCTCCGAAGGAAGGCAAAGACGCAGCATACAAATGTTCAACCTTCCAAGACTCACAAAAGAAAGACCTGTGAACACACTGGCCTGATCACAACAAAGAGAAGAAAAATCAGGCCAAGAAAATCAAATTCAAGGCCTAAAGTAAGATTGAGGACAAAGTGGTCAGGCATATTCCATACCAAGGACCCTTGTGAAGCACAAATAACAAAATCTAACAACTGTGAATTTTCCAAGCTTCAGGAGGAGAAGACCTATGCAACTCAGCAAAAGACTCCAAAGAAGAGAAAAGTCAGGCCAAAGGAGTAAGCAACATGGTCTAACTCTAGACACAAGACCAAATGGGTAGATTCAAGTCACATTCATAATTGGTCCGAGGCAAGAATATGGGTAGGGTCACTGCCCAAAGGAGTCAAAGGTGCAACACAAAGGCTCGCTAAAGGATTCCAATATCAACTACCTTGAAAAACATGCGTCAAGCTATATGACGTTAAACGAGCGCTTCTTGGGAGGCAACCCAGAGATTTTTAAGTTTTTAATTGTTTTCAGTTTTGTTTTCTTTTGTTTTGTTTGTTAATTAGGAATTTTCATTTTTTTAGGATTTAGGAAATTTTCAAAATTGATTGGAATAAGTTTATTAAAAATAAAATTTTTAAACAATAGGAAGTAGCAGAAAACTTGACTGAAAATTGCAAAATTTCATTCTGTTTTCTGCGCTGAGCGTAGGTAAAGCGCAGAAGTGCAATTTTAGTCACTGTTTTTTGTGCTTCACTTGCGCTGAGCGCAGGGGAAGCGCAGCGGTACGGAATTTCAAATCTGAAACATGCACTCAACTCACGCTGAGCGCAGGTGGAGCGCGGGTACGCGTTGTTGCTTAAATTGAACTAAAAATAGAGGGAAGTCATTCATTCTTCCTCCCTTGTTTTCTATTGTACCGTTTCTCCACTTCCTAAGCTCTTTTTTTCACTTTTCCACTCACAAACCTCCATTAATCTTGAATCTTTCAAGTTTTAAGGTATGTTTTCTTGTTTTTCTTTAGTTTTAACTGATTGAAATTCTCATTTCCTCTGTTTTATGATTTGAACTTTAGGATAGCAACCTTAGGATTGTGAATGTGTATATTGTTTCTTGCTATCTTAGAGATGATTATGGCCGTGTGGAATATGAAGAACAATTTTTCTATTGAAATGCTCTTTGTTTTGTGAGTTATTGAATTTGAAAGTGTTATGCTCTGTTTCTTGCAAAAATTTTGAACTTTCACTTTCCATGGATTGATTGAGTGCTTGCAAAACAAATGGGTATGTTCTGTTTTTAGGAAACCATTACCAAGTGCAACTGAAACTTTGTTGTGATTAGATTGAATCTTTTCAAAGTATTCTGAATTTTGCATGCAAATTGGTTAATGATAGGCTTCCATGTTCTTCATGAATTAGTTTGCAATAAGGTATCATTGAAATGAATGTGTTTTTAGCAACTAACTGTTGATTATTTGACTCTTCAGATTCCTAGGATCAAATACACTGTTGGCCTTTCCCGTGGCTCTAGCTCACGAGGAAAAGGCATGGGGAAGGGAGTCAGAGATGAACCCCATTATGATCACATGAGATTCAAAAGTGAACATGATGCTCCAAAGTATGAAGCTCTCAGAACTTTGTGCTGAAAAGACCAGTTGAACTCAAACCAGGGGAGTATGAGGAGTTCAACATGGAGATTACCAGACGCGGATGGCGTAGGATGGCTACTCTAGACAGATTATTTGACCCGGGGCTGGTCCTGGAATTCTACGTCAACGCAGTTGAGAGCCTGGTGATAGAGGAGAGAGGAGATCCTTTGTTATTGGTAGATGGGTTACGTTTGATCACGATGTGATCACGACTATCTAGGTCGCCCAACCCCAGATGATGAAGATGCTTTCCCATTCCAATACCACAAGCTGATGTGGAGTATTGGTATATATGGGAATGAGGAGCTGGATACGAGGATCAGCCACCACCACCTCAGCCACAACAGCCACCACCACAACCAGGCGACATTCCACTCAGGTCATATGTGGAGCATTTCTGCAGGCAGAACTACACTATTTATCGTGGGATCACCCACCTCCACGAGTACCTGTACCAGACAAGACCAGACCCATACTTGGGCATGCTTCCTGATGAGTTCCGGACATTCTTGCAGTGGCCTGGGGACAGGCCTATTCAGCCAGGGGAGGTGGGGCAGCAGCGGATGGTGGATATGCTTTTGATGAGGATCTCCATGATGCAGGGGATGGTAAGGATTGAGATCAGATTTTTTTTCGGTTTTTCATTTCTTTTCTTTTATTTTCCTTTTATTTTCCTTTTGTTTCTTGTTATCTTCATTTTTTTTTCTTTTATTCGTTAGGATTATTTTCAAAATGGATTCCCTTAGGATTAGGATTAAATTAGGATTAGGAGTAGGAAATAAAAATAGATTTGAATTCAATTTAATTTTTCAATGCTAATACAGCTAAACTGACTAAATTAGGAAAGAAAAAGGAATTAAGTTGTGAATTCATAATCAATTAGGTTTAGATTCTTGTACAGGAAAGATCAATTAAGTCAATAGTTGTTCAATAAGTGATTTCATCAAGGAATTTTAGCATAAGCCTGTGAGTGTGAGAGACTAAACACTTTGAGAGATTTCACTGTTATTGCTTGAGTTTCTTAATTTTATTCTGAATATGAAAAGTATAGAAATGATCAAGGCAACTTGCATATATATATATATTAATTGCTCAGTGCCAAAAGCCAACCCATGAAATTTTTTTTTCCAATTCTTTGTAACCCATTTGAGCTTTAATGTTTCTTTCCTTATGCACCCCAGCCATATTAATGTCTAAATCTTGTCCCTTACACACTTGGGATAGAGAGAATAGGTGCAATTCTGATAGAATGAGTGATTGGTTGGTTATCTGAAAATGCAAAAAGCAGGCACAAGCAAGCACGGAATTCACTCCCTCAAGTATAAAAAAAAGGGGTCTATAGTACAAAGTTGAAAAAAAGGGAGTAATTACCAAACAAAAAGAAGCCAATTGAATGATACAAGTCAAGAATGTAATGGAGAATTGAGAGAAGGTTTGAGAAATGGTGAAACCGCAAATATGTTCTCTATTCTAGTGTTTCTTTGAATATCCAGAAAAACCATGAGTTATTGATAGCCCAGCCTTGTTACAACCCAAAAAAAGACCTTTTGATCTATGCTAATTGTGTGTTTGAATATTAACAGGAAATGACTGGCAATTCTAGTTGTTCAATATCAGTGAAATAATTGAGGGAAAACACTCACCCGGGAGAATGAGAGTAATTCCTTGATTGATCACGAAATTGTTTCAACTATTGTTCTTGAAAGATCTGAATGTGCTTTTATCTCTTCCTTTTTGATGATTGAAAACATTACTTATTTCTGACTTTGATCTGACTTTTGGAATGTGACAGTTGTTGAAGCAAAGAAAATTTGAATTGTTTTCTCTTCAGTCATATGAAGCTTTTAAGGATGATCAATGTAACCATCTGTTTATTATTTTCTTGCTTGAGGATAAGCAAGAAGCTAAGTTGGGCGGAATTTGATAAGTACTAAATTAATGATAAATTTCTATATAATTACAACACTTATCAAGGGCAAAATGTTAAATTTATACCCCAATTTATCTCATTTTAGTTTCAAATGCAGATCTTGTGATTATTTGATTCAAATTGGAATTTGATGCTATTTTGATAAGAAATCTGTTGATTTTGCAGATATAAAGGAAAGTTTTAAATGGAGTAACAAGATAGCAGCAAATAAAGATAAGATCATCAAGAGATCAAGCTAAAAAGAGGGAAATCGGGAAAGCGCAACAAATAAGAATAAGATCAGCAAGAGATCAAGTAAAAAAAAGAGGAAATCAGGACAGCAGAAAAACGGAGATCTGCGCTCCACCTGCGCTGAGCGCAAGTGGAGGGCAGGAATAAAAATCAATTCTGTTTCCTACGCTTCATCTGCTGAGCGCAGGTTGAAGCGCAGAAACACAGAACCCTATTTTCCAATGGGCCTCAAGCAGAGTCTCAAAAGCCCATCAGATGGTTATAAAAGGACGCCAAGAGACACAATTCAGGATGTGCCTGGAGTTAGGAGTGAAATACAAGGATTACAGTCACCAAGTCCCGGAGAATATAATTTAGAGCCACAATTGGAGAGTTCTTGATTGAGAATCCTTGAGAGCCAAGAGAGTGACAGTCTCTAGGAAACCATAGTGGAGAAGGAGGGAGATTACAAAGAGGGTGACAGTCTCGTTTGTGTATTCTTCTCATCTATTTTTGTTTGTGATGGCTACCATGAGTAGCTAAACCTTTCTTTAAGGATTGAATGATGTCGATTCAATCCCCTATTATATTTTGAATATTGCTTATTTGGGAATCCCTGTTTTATAAAGTTGGTATTTTTATTCTATTCTTAATGTTTAGCTTCCGCATGTATGTCGGAGTTATGATGTGAGTTCTTGGGAGCTAGGAATAGGGATCTTGAATTCTGATTGGTAAAAATGCTCAATTTGTCACTGTGGGAACCAGGATGAATTGATAGCTTTAACAAATTGATCTTTAATCCGGGGCAATTTATGGCAGTGGGAACCTGGGTAAATTGTTCTGAGTATTTCATATTTGTGCGAACCTTTAATGAAATAATATTTATTTGTGCTTCAATTTTTATAAAATCAAATTCCCAGGTTTTAAAGATTTCAAAATATGATAAGGGTGCGATAGACAGATTTCAATCCTAGTTTTCTCATCAATAATTTCTCCTTTGCATATTTGTTTTTGATATCCAATTTATCTTTATTTTCTGTAATTTATTTTCAGTATTTTAATTTCAGCAATCTTAAATCCAAAAAATATCCAAAACAAATCCCCTCAATTAGATTGTAACTAAGAATTTGAAATTGTATCGTTCCCTGTGGATACGACAACCCTTTTCTCTTACTATTATACTGTTGTGATTTTGGTACGCTTCCTAGAATTTCAACAAATTTGAGTAAAGAAAACTCGAAAGATTAAGAAAGAAAGTTTAACTTTCTTAGAAAAGGAAAGAGGTAAATTGAAAGAAAATTTACTTCCAAGGTGAGTGAAATGAAAAGGGAAGGTAACTATTTATAAGGAAAATTCATAAGCAATACCATGAATGCTTAAACATGAGAATCAGTGAAAACTGACTAAAATTATCAGTAAGTTTCATCTGATGAATCACTTTCTGATCAAAAGTGTGAATCAAGAGAGCCAATCATAAGTTGACACGTGGCATATGAAGAAAACACACAAATATGATATACGTTTCATGAAGTAAAATTTCGAATTCACTGTGTCAACCAAGTATGAGAATTCTCAGACTTTGAATAATTTATAAGGTTCAGAGCTACTAAAAATTCAAACTTGAGACTGCCAGAATATTCAAGAAATTTGAATCTGACTTAGTCAATTTTAGTTGAAAGATTTTGAATGTTAGAGGATCAGAATCACTGAAGAATACGAATCCTACAAGACTAGAATAAACAAAATTTTGAATCAGGACCTTAATCAAGTTGCTTGAAGATTTTGAATGAAGACTGGAACAAATCATATGAAGATTTCGAGTCAGAATCCAAACAAGAGAATGCTCGTGGAAGACATCTAATGAAGACAGGACACTTGTGTGGTCATAGATTATGCAGTTGAGATTCTGTCTTACGTGTCTATTGTAAATTAGTTGACCGTTAAGGTCAAAAGTCTATAAATAGGACAAAGTCATAAGTCCTAGGGACGGATTTTTCTCCATTCTACATACTTAATACTTACTCGAAAAAAGCATACTGTCTGCCATTATCACAACTACTTGCTCATCCGAGAAAACTCGAAAAGTATGTCAGCTTGAGAATTCGTCAAACCTTTTCATTACATTTTCTTAAAACTTTCTTTTACTTTCTTTTACTTTTCAATTCACATTGTTTCTTGCCCTTTACTTTTTCTACTTCTTGCTTCTCAATTGCATCACTTTATTTTAGAATCCACCATGAGGACTTGATTCCAGTCCTAGATTATTCATAGTAATCTTTAACTTTGATTTGACTAAAAATCACCACAAACAAATTGGCACGCCCAATGGGACTTTCTTCCTGGATTTTTAGGATTAGTAATATGGAATATCCCTAGTGCATGCAATTGTGCAGTGGTAGAGTTTTAGGAGAAACAATGGTCAATAACAACAACAACTCGAGGAATGCCAGAAATGGCAATGATAACAACACTGAGAATTCTGGAAGTCCCAGAAATGTTTCTGTTAATAATGAAGCAATTAATGACCAGAATGGTAATGCTAATACCAATAGAAATCAAGTAAATAATGAAACAATTCCCCGGGTTTCTAACCCAATGGTTAGTCAAGTAGGAGGAATCCCAGTATCCATTCCTGTTACTCAGGATCTAGGATCAAGTCATCAAAATCCACCATATGGAATGCCATATGGATTTCTAACTAATATGGGGACTTGCCCATCAACATTTTCAAATGTTGTAACAACATCAGCCCCTTTAGTAAGAGGGACTGTTTCTGAGTTAAACACCAATTCTGTAGGAATGCCTTTACAAAACTTTGGAGGGAATCCTTCAACATCCATTACAATTACAACCTTGAATTCAATTAGGCAACAAATGGATGAAAGTAATCATGAAATGGTCAATCTGCTTGCCAACAAATGACCATTGTTGTGAATCCACTTGTTGAATTTACAAATTTAAATTACAATGTTCTTGCTAGGCAAATGGCAAGAATTGTAGATGTCTTTGGGGCTGCAGATGACCCCATTATTACTCAAATTGCCAATGTAGGTAGGCAAACCCAGAATCCTCGAAATGAGGAGATACCAAACCCAGGAAATTGATAAGTGTTAAATTAATGTAAAAATCATATTTAATTTTAATACTTCTTAAGGGCAAAATGGTAAATTTATACCCCAATTTATCCCTTTTTGGCTAAAAGTGCCATTCTTGTAATTATTTAAATCAAATTTGAATTTGATGCTATTTTCATAAAGATTCTGTTGATTTTTGCAGATAAAAGGCTTAAATTCAAATCCATCATCAAGATAAAACAAATAAGGATAGGATCAGCACAAGATAGTAGCAAATAAGGATAGGATCAGCACAAGATAAGCTTAAAAAGGAAAAAATCAGGAAAGCAGACACGGAGGTCTGCGCTCCACCTGCTCCGAGCGCAAGGAGCGCAGAATTAAAATTCATCATTGTTTCCTGCGCTTCATCTGCGCTGAGCGCATATCTAAGCACAGGAACAAGGAACCTGATTTTTAATGGGCCGCAATCAGAGTCTCAAAAGCCCATCAGATGGTTATAAAAGGACGCCAAGAGCCACAATTCAAGATATACCTGGAGTTAGGAGTGAAATACAAGGATTACTCTGGTTATCACACGGAGAATACAATTCAAAGCCGCAATAAGAAAGTTCTTGACTGAGAATTCTTGAGAGCCAAAAGAGTGACAGTCTCTAGGGAGCTATAGTAGAGAAGGAGGGAGATTACAAAGAGGTTGACAGTCTCATTTTTGTTTTCTTCTCATCTATTCTGGTTTGTTTGTAATGGCTACCATGAGTAGCTAAACCTTTCTTTAGGATTGAATGATGTCGATTCAATCCCCTATCATATTTTGAATATTTGTTATTTGGGAATCCTTGTTTTATAAAGTTGGTATTTTTATTCTGTTCTTAATGCTTAGCTTCAGTCTTTGTACCAGAGTTATGATATGATTTTGTGGGGCGCACTGGGAAGTGGTTTTGTGAAATCAAGAGCGAGTTCTTGGGAGCCTAAGAAGAGGGATCTTGACTTTATTTGGGTAAAAATACTCGATAGATTGAATGCCTAGGAATAGGGTTCAATTTATGGATAGCTATTAACAACTGATCTTAATGCTAAGATTAATTTGTTAAATTGCCAAGGAATTGGGTTTTAGGGAATTAGTTCTAAGGATTTTATAGTTGAGGGATCTTTATGAATGACATTTATTTGGGCTTCAATTTTCATAAATCAAATTCCCAGATTTCAATGCTTTCAAAATGAGAAGGGTGCGATAGACGAAGTTCAATCCTAATTTTCTCATCATAATTTATCCTTTGCATATTTGTTTTGGATATCCAATTTATCTTTATTTTCTGGAATTTATTTTCAGTATTTTAATTTCACCAATTGTAACGCCCTAAATTTCTAAATCAGAATTTAGCCCGTTGGAAACCAAATTCTTAACTTAGAATTTATAATGTGACGATTCAGATATCAAAATGTTCCCAAAATTATCAATAATCCAACGAAAATTCGACAATTCAGAGAACAACTCTAAGCGTTACAAATAACATTACAAGTCAAACCATTAAACATATAATCATAGATTTATCCTGTACAACAAGTCACTAGAATTTACAAAGGATCCCCTAAAACAAACACAGAACCTACTATCATCAGTATATATACGGAAGTTACATCAACTCAACCAACAAAAGAAGTAAGAAGTCCATCCCACATGCACTTCATCTCCTGGACTGAGAGTCTGGTAGAGGTGGTACCTACTCAACTAAATAATCCACATAATGCGTGGTGAGATAAAATCTCAATGAATACAATTCACATGCTTGAATGCAGGGAACAAATATCGATGTCAATCCATAAGTCATAACGATACATAGCGATTACCAAACAAACTAATATGCAAGCATGATGCACTCACTGCTGTGCCCAACAGGCATGTTCTTATCTCTTTCTGGAGTTAGAACTGAGCTCAGACTACGGGAAATATCTTCCTTGGGGACGAATCCCACCTTAACTGGACCAAAGTCGTGTTTCAACATAATTACTTAATTCTTTTACTCACAGCGCAAAGGCCGGCTTGAATTACTCACGGACGAATCCGGCTTAAATGTTCCAATTAACATAAACATGATAATATAACAAATCAGAAATTCATACACATTCGACATAAGCATTTTCGATAGTTTCAAACCTAAATATACACAGTTCATATTCTCAATTCATCAGATACAACACTAACTTAGTTACAAGAATATAATTCTTATCAATAATTTCTAGTAAGAAAAGGGAAGATAAGGCTTAGGGAGCATGCTTATAGAAATATTAAGAAAACCCCAAGGAAAGTGAGTTGTACTCACCTAAACTTAAAATTGAATGAAGAAGAACGGATCCAAGGTGGATCAATTGATGATTTATTGCTCCAATCTCTGCTTCAAGCTTCAATCCACTTCCTCTCTCTAACCCAGTCTCTCTCTATCTCTCTCTCTAACCAAGTAGAAGAAGAAAAGTGAATTGTTTTTGTCTATGTTAAGAATCCTGCACCTATAAGTGGATTCTCGCTCAAGCGAGCTATTCTCTCTTGAGCGAGCGAGACAGTTGCATGCAACCTTCACATTCTCGCTCAAGCGAAGCTGTCTCGCTTGAGCGAGAGTGACCCAGAGATACCCCCTTTCTGGACGATTCTCGCTCAAGCGAACTCGTTCTCGTTTGAGCGAAAATTGTCCAGAGAGTCTCTCAAATTCCCCTGCTTCTCGCTTAAGAGAAACGCAATTCGCTTAGGCCAGAATTGCAGAAACAAAAATTCTAAGTTTTGTTGCAAAACTCGCTCAAGCGAGTTATTCTCGCTTTAGCGAGACTACTAAAATTTGGTTTTTAGCCTAAGTCTTATCTTAGACGTTCCTATACCTCTTATCCAAATTATTAACATTCAAATCCTTATATTAATATCATGATTATTTAAAGGTCCTGATTTATGGGATGTTACAGCAATCATAAACCCAAAATATCCAAAACAAATCCCCTCAATTAGATTGAAACTAAGAATTTGAAATTGTACCATTCCCTGTGGATACGACAACCTTTTTCTCTTACTATTATACTGTTGTGATATTGGTACGCTTGCCAAGATCTCAACAAGTATTTTTGGCACTGTTGCCGGGGAATGGTGTCTCAATTTAAATTCTTAGATTTTTTCTTTTTGAGTTGTGAATATTTGTATTTTTCTTCTTTTTAGTTTATTTTTTCTATAATTAATTTGTATTTTCTATTTTTTTATTTTATCTCTTTTTAACTAACCCATGTTCTAGTCCTTGTGATTTATACTTTTGAAAGATCATGTACCAAGAGTGCTATTGGAATTTGACCCTGAAATTAAAATAACATCAAAAGGGACAAAGCTCAAGGAGACAATCTCAACACTCTATGTTCAACCACCCCAAATCAAGTATAAGCTACATCAATCATGGATCATGAATGGAAAAATCAACCAAGAAGAACACTTGGAGATTGTGCCAGGGAGCAAGAATGGAAAAATCCACCAAGAAGGACACTTGGAGATTATGTTCCACAGCAAGAACCGAAATATTTTTCCAGCACACCGATTCATGGTAACTTCTCTAATTACAACCATTATTCTAACAATTTTTCACAGGATTGGGGAAGTTACCAGAATCAGAATTTTGGGTGGCAACAAGATGTCTTGCCTCACATGCAAACTTCTACAGATGCATCTTTGGCTCAACAAAATATTCTCCTCCAGCAATTAGAAGTAGTCATAAAAAGATGTCCAACTGGTTGCATGCTTTGCAATCCTATCCTGGCCAGTCACCACAATTAACTTGTGATTTTTGTGGAGATGACCATCTCAATGGTTATTGTTCTTATCAAGAAGAGCAAGTTAATTATATGGGAAATCCAAGAAGACAAGGAAACTTCTCCAGCAGCAACAATTTTGAAAACAATTACTCACAAGGTTGGCGAAATATCCAGAATCAGGACTTTGGGTAGCACCAAGATGATGTTTCATTCCCCATGCAACCTTCTTTTTAACAGCAGCAAAGTTACTCTTCAGTTCAACCATGGGAATCAAAATCGAATGATCTTATTAAGAGCACCTGCAAAACTTTATACAATTTCAGAAAGATAGCAAAGAAGAACGAATACCTATTGACCCTCTAATAGCACAAATGACAGAAAATTTAGCTAAATATCGGTCAAAACAAATCCCAGCAAATGCTCAACCCAACCCCGAAGAGCAGTGTGACAACATTGTTCAAAAGATAGGAGAGGGAACCAATGACAATCTAGCTGATGAAGAAGAGGAAGCTGAAAAGGAGGATACTGAAAAATCAAAAGAAATTGAAGAAGAAGAAGAAGAAGTTGATGCACAAGCAGAAGAAGAAAAAGAAGAGGATGAGACAGAAAAGACTGTGCTTAAAGAAGAGAATGATTGTGAAGGGGAGGAAGAGAACAAAACATGTGAGATTGTACATGATGTAGTTGTAGAAAAAGAACGAGAAAAGGAGAAAAAGAGCAAGCAAAGAACTGAGAGAGGAGGGAAGTAGTGAAAAATTTACCTGATCCTGACAACCCTTCGAAGGAAGGCAAAGACAGACAGCATACAAATGTTCAACCTTCCAAGACTCACAAAAGAAAGGCCTGCGAACACACTAACCTGATCATAGCAAAGAGAAGAATAATCAGGCCTGAAATTCAAATTCAAGGCCTAAAGTCAAATTGAGGACAAAGTGGTCAGGCATATTCCATACCAAGGACCCTTGTGAAGCAAAGAGTAAAATATGACAACTGTGAATTTTCCAAGCTTCAGGAGGAGAAGACCTATGCAACTCAGCAAAAGACCCCAAAGAAGAGAAAAGTCAAACCAAAGGAGTCTGCAACATGGTCTAACTCCAGACACAAGCCCAATTGGCTAGATTTAAGTCACATTCATAATTGGTCCGAGGCAAGAATATGGGTAGGGTCACTGCCCAAAGGAGTCAAAGGTGCAGCACAAAGGCTCACTAAAGGATTCCAATATCAACCACCTTGAAAAACAGGCGTCAAGCTATATGATGTTAAACGAGCGCTTCTTGGGAAGCAACCCAGCGATTTTTAGGTTTTTAATTGTTTTCAGTTTTGTTTTCTTTTTTTTTGTTTGTTAATTAGGATTTTTCATTTTTTAGGATTTAGGAAATTTTCAAAATTGATTGGAATGAGTTTGTGGAAAAATAAATTTTTAAAAACAGTTGGAAGCAGCGGAAAACTTGACTGATAATTGTAAAATTTCATTCTGTTTTATGCGCTTCACCTGCGCTGAGCACAGGTAAAGCGTGGAAATGCAATTTTAGTCACTGTTTTCTGCGCTGAGCGCAGGTGAAGCGCAGCGGTACAAAATTTCAAAACTGATACCTGCGCTCCACGCACGTTGAGTGCGGGTGGAGCGCAAGTACGCACTTTTTCTTAAATTGAACCAGAAACAGGGGGAGGTCATTCGTTTCCTCCTCGCCTTTTTTCCTAGTATTGTTTCTCTACTTCCAAAGCACTTTCCTCTTGCTTTTTCCACTCACAAACCTCCATCATCTTGAATCTTTCAAGTGTTAAGGTATGTTTTTTGTTTTTCTTTAGTTTTAACCGATTGAAATCTTCATTTCCTCTGTTTTTATGATTTGAACTTTAGGATAGTAACCTTAGGATTGTAAATATTGTTGAACATTGCCATCTTGAATGTTATTATGGCTATATGGAATAAAAGAACAAGTTATCTGTTGAAATGCTCTTTGTTTGTGAGTTATTGAGCTTGAAAGTGTTATGCTCTATTTCTTGCAAAAATTTTAAACTTTCACTTTCCATGGATTATCTGAATGATTGCAAAAGAAATGAGAATCTTCTACTTTTTAGGAAACCATTACCAAGTGCAACTGCAATTCTGATGAGAATAGATTGATTCTTTTTAAAGTATTCTGAATTTTGCATGCAATTGGTTAATGATAGGCTTCCATGTTCTTCATGATTAGTTTTTGCAATAAGGTATCATTGAAATGAATGTGTTTTTAGCAACTAACTGTTGATTATTTGACTTTTCAGATGCCTAGGATCAAATACACTGCTGGCCTTTCCCGTGGCTCTAGCTCACGAGGAAAAGGCATGGGGAAGAGGGTCAGAGATGAACACCATTATGATCCCATGAGATTCAAGAGTGCACAGGCTGCTGTAATGTATGAAGCTCTCAGACCATGCAACTTTGTGTTGGAAAGACCAGTTGACCTCAAACCAGGGGAGTATGAGGAGTTCAACATGGAGATTACCAGACGCGAATGGCATAGGATAGCTACTCCAGACAGATTATTGACCAGAGCTGGTGGTTCCGGGAATTCTATGCCAACGCAGTTGGAGAGCTTGGTGATGGAGGAGAAAGGATCCTATGTTAGGGATAGATGGGTGACGTTTGATCGCGATGCGATTAATGACTATCTGGTTCGCCCATCCCCAGATGATGATGATTTCCCATGCCAATACCACGAGCTGATGCAGAGTATTCGTATATATATGGGAATGAGGAGCTGGATACGAAGATCATCAACCACGGCAGCCACAGCAGCCACAACCACCACCACCAGCTGACATCCCATTCCGAGCTTACATGGAGAACATCTGCAGACAGAACTTCCCCATCCACAGAGGGATTTCCCACCTTCAGGAGTATCTATACCAGACCTGGCCAAACCCATACCCAGGCATACTGCCTGATGAGTTCTGGACATTCTTGCAGTGGCCTAGGGACATGCCTTTTCATCCAGGGGGAGGTGGAGCAACAACTGGTGATGGATATGCCTTTGATGAGGAGCTCCATGATGCAAATGATGATGAGGATTGAGATCAGATTTTTTTTCGTTTTTCATTTTCTTTTCTTTTTCTTTTATTTTTCCTTTTATTTCATGTTATTTTTATTTTCTTTTATTCGTTAGGATTATTTTCAAAATGGATTGCCTTAGGATTAGGATTATAAAGATTATGATTAATTTAAGATTAGGAGTAGCAATAAAGATTGATTTGAATTTAATTTAATTTTTCAATGCTAATACAACCAAACTGACTGAATTAGGAAAGAAAAAGGAATTAAGTTGTGAATTCATAATCAATTAGGTTTAGATTCTTGTACAGGGATGATCAATTGAGTCAATAGTGTTCAATAAGTGATTTCATCAAGGAATTTTAGCCTATGCCTGTGAGTGTGAGAGACTAAACGCTTTGAGAGATTTCACTGTTATTGCTTGAGTTTCTTAATTTTATTCTGCATATGAAAAGCATAGAAATGATCAAGGCAACTTGTATATATATATAATTGCTAAGTGCCAAAAAGCCAACCCATTAAAAAAATTTTCCAATTCTTTGCAACCCATTTTAGCTTTAATGTTTCTTTCCTTATGCACCCTAGCCAAATTAATGTCTATATCATGTCCCTTACACACTTGGGATAGAGAGCATAGGTGCAATTCTGATAGAATGGGTGATGGTTGGTTATCTGAAAAGTGCAAAAAGCAGGCACAAGCAAGCAAGGAATTCACTCCCTCAAATATATATAAAAAAAGGGGTGTATAGTACAAAGTTGAATAAAGAAGGGAATGAATTACCAAACAAAAAGAGGCAATTGAATGATACAAGTCAAGAATGTAATGGAGAATTGAGAGAAAGTTTGAGAAATGGTGAAACCTCAAATATGCTCTCTATTCTAGTGTTTCTTTGAATATCCAGAAAAACCATGAGTTCTTGACAGCCCAGCCGCGTTACAACCCAAGAAAAGACCTTTTGATCTATGCCAATTGTGTATTTGAATATTAACAGGAAATGACTGGAAATTCTAGTTGTTCAATTTCAGTGAAATAATTGATGGAAAACACTCACCGTGAGAATGAGAGTAAATCCTTGATTGATCACGAAATTGTTTTAGCTATTGTTCTTGAAAGATCTGAATGTGCTTTTATCTCTTCCTTTTTATGATTGAAAACATTACTTATTTCTGATTTTAATCTACCTTTTAGAATGTGACAGCTATTGAAGCAAAGAAAATTTGAATTGTTTTCTCTTCAATCATAGGAAGCTTTTAAGGATGATCAATGTAACCATCTGTTTATCTTTTCTTGCTTGAGGACAAGCAAGAAGCTAAGTTGGGGGGAATTTGATAAGTGTTAAATTAAAGTAAAATCATATTTAATTTTAATACTTATTAAGGTAAAAATGGTAAATTTATACCCCAATTTATCCTTTTTTGGCTAAAAGTGCGATTCTTGTAATATTTAAATCAAATTTGAATTTGATGCTATTTGATAAAAATTTTGTTGATTTTTGCAGATAAAACGCTTAAATTCAAATCCATCATCAAGATGGCAGCAAATAAGGATAGGATCAGCACAAGATAGTGGCAAATAAGGATACAATCAGCACAAGATAAGCTTAAAAAGGAGGAAAATCAAGAAAACAGATACAGAAGTCACAGCAGCAACAGCAGCCACAAACCACCACCACCAGCTGACATCCCATTCCGAGCTTACATGGAGAACATCTGCAGACAGAACTTCCCCATCCACAGAGGGATTTCCCACCTTCAGGAGTATCTATACCAGACCTGGCCAAACCCATACCCAGGCATACTGCCTGATGAGTTCTGGACATTCTTGCAGTGGCCTAGGGACATGCCTTTTCATCCAGGGGGAGGTGGAGCACAACTGGTGATGGATATGCCTTTGATGAGGAGCTCCATGATGCAAATGATGATGAGGATTGAGATCAGATTTTTTTTTCGTTTTTCATTTTCTTTTCTTTTCTTTTATTTTTCCTTTTATTTCATGTTATTTTTATTTTCTTTTATTCGTTAGGATTATTTTCAAAATGGATTGCCTTAGGATTAGGATTATAAAGATTATGATTAATTTAAGATTAGGAGTAGCAAATAAAGATTGATTTGAATTTAATTTAATTTTTCAATGCTAATACAACCAAACTGACTGAATTAGGAAAGAAAAAGGAATTAAGTTGTGAATTCATATCAATTAGGTTTAGATTCTTGTACAGGGATGATCAATTGAGTCAATAGTTGTTCAATAAGTGATTTCATCAAGGAATTTTAGCCTATGCCTGTGAGTGTGAGAGACTAAACGCTTTGAGAGATTTCACTGTTATTGCTTGAGTTTCTTAATTTTATTCTGCATATGAAAAGCATAGAAATGATCAAGGCAACTTGTATATATATATTAATTGCTAAGTGCCAAAAAGCCAACCCATTAAAAAAAATTTCCAATTCTTTGCAACCCATTTGAGCTTTAATGTTTCTTTCCTTATGCACCCTAGCCAAATTAATGTCTATATCATGTCCCTTACACACTTGGGATAGAGAGCATAGGTGCAATTCTGATAGAATGGGTGATTGGTTGGTTATCTGAAAAGTGCAAAAAGCAGGCACAAGCAAGCAAGGAATTCACTCCCTCAAATATATATATAAAAAAGGGGTGTATAGTACAAAGTTGAATAAAGAAGGGAATGAATTACCAAACAAAAAGAGGCCAATTGAATGATACAAGTCAAGAATGTAATGGAGAATTGATAGAAAGTTTGAGAAATGGTGAAACCTCAAATATGCTCTCTATTATAGTGTTTCTTTGAATATCCAGAAAAACCATGAGTTCTTGACAGCCCAGCCGCGTTACAACCCAAGAAAAGACCTTTTGATCTATGCCAATTGTGTATTTGAATATTAACAGGAAATGACTGAAATTCTAGTTGTTCAATTTCAGTGAAATAATTGATGGAAAACACTCACCCGTGAGAATGAGAGTAAATCCTTGATTGATCACGAAATTGTTTTAGCTATTGTTCTTGAAAGATCTGAATGTGTTTTTATCTCTTCCTTTTTTATGATTGAAAACATTACTTATTTCTGATTTTAATCTACCTTTTGTAATGTGACAGCTATTGAAGCAAAGAAAATTTGAATTGTTTCTCTTCAATCATAGGAAGCTTTTAAGGATGATCAATGTAACCATCTGTTTATTCTTTTCTTGCTTGAGGACAAGCAAGAAGCTAAGGGGGGGAATTTGATAAGTGTTAAATTAAAGTAAAATCATATTTAATTTTAATACTTATTAAGGTAAAAATGGTAAATTTATACCCCAATTTATCCTTTTTGGCTAAAAGTGCAATTCTTGTAATTATTTAAATCAAATTTGAATTTGATGCTATTTTGATAAAGATTTTGTTGATTTTTGCAGATAAAAGGCTTAAATTCAAATCCATCATCAAGATGGCAGCAAATAAGGATAGGATCAGCACAAGATAGTGGAAATAAGGATACAATTAGCACAAGATAAGCTTAAAAAGGAGGAAAATCAAGAAAACAGATACAGAAGTATGCGCTCCACCTGCGCTGAGCGCATGTGGAGCGCAAAATTAGAATTTCATCACTATTTCCTGCGCTTCATCTGCGCTGAGCGCAGATTTGAGCGTAGGAACACGGAGTCTCAAAAGCCCATCAGATGGTTATAAAAGGACGCCAAAAGCCACAATTCAAGATATACCTGGAGTTAGGAGTGAAATACAAGGATTACTATGGTTATCACACGGAGAATACAATTCAAAGCCACAATAGGAAAGTTATCCATTGAGAATTCTTGAGAGGCAAGAGAGTGACAGTCTCTAGGGAGCCATAGTAGAGAAGGTGGGAGATTACAAAGAGAGTGACAGTCACGTTTGTGTTTTCTTCTCATCTATTCTGGTTTGTTTGTAATGGCTACCATGAGTAGCTAAACCTTTCTTTAGGATTGAATGATGTCGATTCAATCCTTTATTATATTTTGAATATTTGTTATTTGGGAAAACCTATTTTATAAAGTTGGTATTTTTATTTTGTTCTTAATGATTAGCTTCCGTCTTTATACCGGAGTAATGAAATGATTTTATGGGGTGCACTAGGAAGTGGTTTTGTGAAATCAAGAGCAAGTTCTTGGGAGCCAAGGAATAGGGATCTTTAATTCTGATTTGGGTAAAAATACTCGATAGATTGAATGCCTAGGAATAGGGTTCAATTTATGGATAACTATTAACAACTGATTTTAATGCTAGGATTAATTTGTTAAATTGCCAAGGAATTAGGATTTAGGGAATTAGTTCTAAGGATTCATAGTTGAGGGATCATTATGAAAGACATTTATTTGGGCTTCAATTTTCATAAATCAAATTCCCAGGTTTCAGTGTTTTCAAAATATGAGAAAGGTACGATAGATGAAGTTCAATCCTAGTTTTCTCATCATAACTTCCCCTTTGCAGATTTGTTTTGGATATCCAATTTATCTTTATTTTCTGCAATTTATTTTCAGTATTTTTATTTCATCAATCATAAACCCAAAATCCAAAACAAATCCCCTCAATTAGATTGAAACTAAGAATTTGAAATTGTACTGTTCCCTGTGGATACGACAACCCTTTTCTCTTACTATTATACTGTTGTGATATTAGTAAGCTTGCCAAGATCTCAACAGAAATCAAATCCTGAACCAAAATGGTGAAAATCAGAACCAAAACCAACATCAGATTCGAAATCAGGGTGTTGATCCCTTAGTCATGGTCAATCGAAATCAGAATGTTGATCTTGTCTTTAATAGAATTCGACAAAATAACTTAAGGCGGGCATCAAAAGATAGCCAATCTAGTCGAACAAGTTCTAAATAGACATGGTTTCAATGTTGGTTATGCCAATCAACCTTTCTTCGAATCTGCATTCCGCGATTTTATTTTACAAACTGAACTTCCAAGGGGATGGAATGTTCCTAAATTTTAAAAATTTGCTAGTGAAACTGGTGAATCAACTGTTGAGCACATTGCTCGATACTTGACCGAAAGTGGGGACCTAGCAAATAATGAATATTTGAAAATGAAATATTTTCCAAGTTCTTTGACAAAAAATGCCTTCACTTGGTTTACACACTTCCCCCAAATTCCATTCATACATGGAATCAACTCGAAAGAAATTTCCATGAACAATTCTTTCGAGGAGAAACCAAAGTTAGTTTGATGGACTTAGTGAATCTTAAAAGACAAACCAAGAAACCATAGATGATTATCTAAATAGGTCCAAATTGATGAAGGCTAGATGTTTCATGCCAAAACCTGAACATGAGTTAGTGAAAATTGCTGCTAGAGGTTTAGATTATTCCATTCGAAAGAAATTAGCCAATCAGCAGTTAAGAGATATGACCCAATTAGCATATAAGGTTAGGTAAATAGAGCAACTTACTTTAGAAAAGGAAAAGCAAAAGAAGCCTTTCGAAGAGGTAAGATTGCCTATGTAGGAATGATTGAAGAAGATGAGGATAGTGACATTGAGGATTATGAAGAAAATGAAATCAAAGTTGCAGAACTAAAACTAGGTCCACCTTATACCTGTGTATCCTTAAGGCCTTATGATTCGAAAGATAATAAGAGAAATGTAAAGAAATTGAATTATAGTTTCGATATAACTAAGGCGGATCAAATCTTCAACATTTTACTAAAAGACAAGCAAATTGTTCTAGGGGATGATCATAAAATACCTTCAGCAGAAAAATTAAAGGGTCGAAAATATTGTAAGTATCATAATACTTTTGGACATTGGACTAACTATTGTGTCCGTTTCAGGGATCGTTCAGAACGCTATGAAAGAAGGTCAATTGAAATTCGAAGAGAAAGAAAAAATGGCCATGAAAGTTGATTCTGACCCTTTTGCTAACAATGCAAGTTATGTTGAACCACTCGAAATTCTGATGGTAGATTTTGAGAAGGTTGGTCTCAATGATCCTACTGATGGGATCATCGAGCAGTTTGAAAAGGAGGTTACTCCTATCTACCCCAAAGCATGGGAAACTGATAAGTGAAAATCATATGATAAATTATAATACTTTTTAGTTCACTTATCAAGGATAAAATGGTATTTTTGCCCCAAATTAATCCCTTTTTATTAAATATTAGATAAATTATATTTATTAGTCTTGAATTTGAATTTGATGCTATTTAATATAAATTGTGCTGATTTTTGCAGATTATTGCAAAGATTTGATATGGAGAGAAGATAGCATTAAATAAGGGAGATATCTGCAAGATTTGAAGTTTAATTGAGGACAATTAATGAAGATTTGAAGTTTATTTGAGACCAATTAATGAAGATATCACTGCCAATTAAACAAGGATTCTGCAGACAACCTTCCCAATTAAATTCACAGTGCTCAATAAATGCAAGATTTCATCAAGAAAAGGGAAACAAGGAAAGACAATCAACTAAAACTAGTCTCGGGGAGAAATCAAGTTAAAAAGGGAAAGATTGAAGTTGTGCAACTCGTATTGCTCGCTTCACCCTGCGTTGCAGCGCAGGTGAAGCGCAACAATTCTGACTTTTGCGCTGCAGCGCAGGTGAAGCACAGAACGCGTGATTACTTGCCGAGTTGCCATTTTTAGATAGATTTCTTCCCAAATTTCTTTGTCTTTCCTTAGCCTATAAATAGGACCTTCTTGAACCAGATTAAGGTGTGCACGATTATTGTAATTCAGTTATATTCCAGTGATAATGCACCAGTTCTAATTTTAGAGTAGGAGAGGAGGAGCGCTTCACAAGGATTGAAGATGGTGACAGCATCTTCGGTGGTTTGTATGGCTACCTTATGTAGTTAACTCTCCATTAGGATTGAATGTAATCGATTCCATTCCCAAGTGTATGTTGAACTCTATCTATTTATTTATCCAGTTCCCTAGCTATAATATTGGTAATCTTGTTCTGTGCTTAATTCCTAACTTTCGCGCTTGCGCGGAGGAGTTATAGCCTAGTTTGTAATTAACGTTACGACTAGGATTGAGTTTGGGGGAGCCTAGACATAGGAAACTCAACCTCTGAGTGAATGAGAATACTCGGTTAACCAGTGACTGAAACATGGGTGTTGCTAATGATTGATGGGTAGTGTGAGTATCCTAATGAAGGGCATCTAAAGGATAGGCATGGTCTAATGGATCAATAGCAAAGGATTAGTTGATTGTCAAGCCAAGAAGCAAAACGTGGATGTATTCTAATGAGTGATGGGTAGTGACAGTACTCTAGCGAAGGTGCATCCAGAGGAGTAGGCCTCGTTTATCAATTAGTTCTTTTACAAACGGAATAAAGAAAGCAAAATAAGTCGAGGGTAAGTCTGTCACTTGGGAGAACCCGCATGGATTACCTTTGAGTGTGAGTGGCGCCTGGTAACTCGGGGTCTTAGCAATATAGTTTGTCTACAGTGTTATAGTTCAAAGCCTATAAATATTGGGTAGTCTCGACATACATGAGGGGTGTGATGAGACGAAGTTCAATCCTAATCCAAGTAAAGTGTCTCTAACTCTTCCTTTCTAAATTCAATTGATTATTAATTTGCTATCTACGTTTTTCGCACAATAATATTCTCAAAACCCGTGTTTTCCCTTGATAATTAGATCACGAGTATACATCAATTGACCGTTCCCTGTGGATACGATACTTTTCTTACTATTATACTACTGGATTTTGGTTCGCTTTCCAGAAACCCATCACAAACCTTGACTGACTTTTTAGCTGAAAAGAAGAAAAAACAATCAAGAAGTGATTATGTGTCCTCGATGCAGAGCAATCTTCGACAAGTCTCTGCAAAGGCTTTCGAAGAATCAGAGAAAAGAAAGTTTCAGAATAGAAGGGCCCAAAATTCTGGTGGACCCCAAAAGAACTTTCGAAGGAGTTCTTTTATTTATTCTTCTTATTATTTAGGAAATTTTTATTATTTTTAGGAAATTTATAGTTTTTCTATTATTATTAATTTTCTTCCACACTTACCTTTTTCAAAGTTTCTAGTTTATGCTTTTGAGAGGCCAGGTGTCCCCCAATCAATTACAACCTGATCCAGAAACAGAAAGGACATCAAGGAAGAACATAAGTAGAAACAAGAGAAGGAGACGGGGGAGGAGTCGAGAAGAAAACAAAAATATTTATTTTTAAATTTTATTTTAATTATTTTCTTTTTAAAAAAAAATATTATTATTATAAATTTTTAAAAAAAATTTTATTTTTTTCGTTTTTTTTAATAAAAAAATTATTTCGTTTTTCAAAAAAAATTATTTTTATTTTCGTTTTTTTTAATATATATATATATTATTATATTTTTATTTTAAAAAAAAATTATTGAAATAATTATTATTTTTTTGTTATTTCGTTCTTCTCATCTGAGCTAACATTTGTTTGAGGTTCTTGATTATTTCTCTTGAGAGGACAGGTGTAGAAGGAACAGAAAAGGGGCAAGGATAAGCTCAAGGAGACAATCTCAACACTCTCTGTCCAACCACCCCAAGAGAAGTAGATATTGAATAATGGTTACTGAATGGCAAAATCCATCAAGTTGTATATATATATATTTTTTATTTTTTTTTATTTTATTTTTATATCTATTTTAGGATTTTTAGGAAAATTTTATTTTATTATTTTGTTTTTCTCACCCTTGTGCAAGTTCTTGATTTTGCTCTTGCAAGGACAGGTGTCTCAAAAATCAATTGCCATTTGACCCAGGAATAGAGAGGACATCTAGAAAAACCAAGAGCAGAAATAGAAGAAAGAGACAAGGGAGAAATCGATTAGATAACAAAAAGATGGCTGAAGATCAACACCCAATCCCTCAAAAAAGAGTCTTAGGAGATTATGTCAAGCACCAAGGACCTCGACATTACTCAAGCATAACTATTATCAGCTACATCAAAAGCCCTTAAGAATAAAGTCTGCACATTTAAATCCCATCAGTGCCCACCAATTCACAGGATTGGATCATGAAGATCCACATAAACATCTTTCTACCTTTATGAATTGATTGGTACTATGGGATTTGAGGAGGAGATTTAGAATCAGTCTACTTACGATTGTTCTTTTCTTTAATAGGTAAGGCTAAGGAATGGCTGCAATCATACCCAAATCAAAGTCTAATCAATTGGGGTGTGGTTGAGGAAAAGTTTTTAACAAGATTCTTCCCACCAGAGAAGCATATTCAAGCCAAAACAGATGTTTCTACATTCAGACAAGGGATAGATGAGCCACTATGTGAAGCATGGGAGAGATACAAGTCTTTGTTGCGCAAATGTCCCATCATGGCTATGACGACATAGCCCAACTCAAATATTCTGCAAGGGACTCCGGTCAGATTCGAAGTCATTCATAAATGCTGAGCGGAAGGTACTATCTTATCCGTAGATGCTGATCGAGCAATAGCTATCATTAATAGTTTTGCACAAAACGATCAACAAGCTCAAAGTGGAAGACAACCTGCTCAATCATCAAAGAAAGGGGTGCTAGAACTCAATCAAAGTGATGCTCTCTTAGCCGAGAACAAGCTCATTAAACGAAAACTAGAGGCACTCACAGAGCAATTGAAAGCACTTCCTCAACAACTACAAGCAGTGCAATCTCTGTTAGAACCACAGGAAACATTAGAAGGGGGGGTTGAATAGTGTTTTAAGTTTTTTGATTGTTTTTGGAAATCTTTAATTTAAATCATGAAGATGGGCAACCTTCAAAACAAGTCTTAAGCTCAGAGATAGTTGAAACGTGTCGAAGATAAGAAAAACAGTGTTTCTTCTAAAGCTCAAGATTGTTTTAAACAGAGGCTTCTCAAATTATCTTCTGAAGATTATTACAAAGAGTATTTTCAGAACGGTTTCTGAAATACTTCAGACGACTAGAGGTTGTCTGAAGTCTGTTCCTGATTTTTGAACTGATCTATTTCAGACTCATTCAGAGAATTTATTTCAGAAGTTCTTCAAGGAACATTCTTTGTAATGCTTCAAATGATATAAGAGACATCTCATGTTTTGTTCATATGAAAGATCATTTTATTGAAATAGTTGTTAAGTTTATTATAAAAGATACTTTCAAACCCCAACATAAATATGAAAACTGAAATAAAGAGATTAAGGGAAAGAGAACATGGGCACAGAATTTATCCTGGTTCACCCACAAACCTGTGAGTACATCCAGTCCCAGAGGCAAACCACCACTGGATTTTCACTATCTGAATCCAAATATACAAGTATTATTCACAGCCTCTTTAGGCCAACCCAAGTATTACTTTGTTTTCACTGCCTTTCCAGGCAACTCAATGAGTATTCTTTGCTTATCAACTGCCTCTCCAGGCAACTCAACGAGTACAGTCTCTCCAGACAGAACGAGTAAAGTCTCCAGACATCACGAGTACAGTCTCTCCAGACATCACGAGTACAGTCTCTCCAGACATCACGAGTACAGTCTCTCCAGACAACACGAGTACAGTCTCTCCAGACAACGAGTACAGTCTCTCCAGACAACATGAGTATTCCTTTGTTTTCAACTGCCTCTCCAGGCAACATATGCAGTATTCTTTTTCAGTCTAGCCTCTCTAGGCTTTGCGACTAAGTATTCTTTCTTTCACCAAGCCTCTCCAGGCTCTCAGACACATAGAGTGTTTACAATTTGAATTAAGTTTAAGTTTCCATGAAACATAAAACTTAATTCTTCCTGTACTAGAGGTTAACTGAGTACTACTCAGGATACAAAGGTTGAATTCTAAGTACACGGTTAAGACAGTGATACAAGTGTATAAATTAGGTACAATCCTGTCTCTGATGTGAGGAATAACATCCTCTGAGAATTGGCTAGATAGATACTGGATTTGGGCTTCAGCCTTGTTCTCCAACCATTGGTTTCCATGGGCTACATTCTCACCCGTATCATTGGAATACCAAGGTATATCAAAACTTCAAATCGTACCCAGTTTGATAGTCATTTGTTCAACATGATTGCCTTTCGAACAATCAACTTACTTGATCAAACAGACCAACTGAACAACCTAACTAACTGACCAGCTAGTCAGTAGCCTGATTGAGAACCAATTCTCTGATCAAACTTAGTTGACATCTTCATGATCCACTTAGGCTCAAGTCAACTCTTGTTAACCAAGGCATTCAGCTTGATTAACTAGTTTGATTCTGTTGATCAACAATTTTGTCTGACTGACCAATAGGTCGGCAGCATCTTCAAATTCAATCTTGAGGCTATTTATATGTTCTGATGAAATATAGCCGTTTTTGAAGATGATTCATAATACCGTTGAGATGTTGATGATGTGGCTCATATAGCCGTTGTGTAATAGCTTCTCAAACGGTTGCTTCTCCTTAAGCGAATGAGTGTTCAGACGATCCGTTCGACACTTGATATTTTCTTCTTCATGAGAGATGTTTCTTGATATAGTTCTGCGAATACTCTCTCTTGAATCTGCTTCTTTCTGCTTTCATCTGTTTTCTTTAGGAGTGTCTTGATGAACACATTTTTATTCACACTTTGCATAATTAATCTTAGCTTGCTTGGACTATAATTGTTATTAAATCCACTGTTTTAATTGGAATTTACCAAATTGGGCTTAATTGGGCTTTAATTGTGAATGTTGTTTAAATTCGGATTTTTAAGCCTACTGACCTACCTGTCTTGTTTTGATGATATCTGGAGCTATAGGTGTCCGATTTGAGAGATTCCAGTGGCATTGGAAGCTAACTTCCGGGGCTTTAATTTGATATCCAATATGACCATATACCATGAAGCAATTAGGAGCAGTTGCTGTTTGAAAATCGCCTACTGTTGCTGTCTGACACAAGTCCGAATTTGATTAGTTTTGTATTAGTTTGTGGGCCTGTTTTAATTAATTTCGGCCCAATTAAGGCCTAATCAGATTGTTAGTGATTTAGGCTCTATAAATAGGTGTGTTGTTGAGTAGTTTGAACACTTTACATTCATTTTTCAGATTTTAGAAAAAAAGACTCTCCACTTTCCCTCTCTTTTCTCTCTTCTTGCAATTTTCGAATTTGGTTCCTCTTCTTCATCTTCTTCAATTTTCGAGTTTCTCCTCCATGGAAATGGAAGGCTAAGCTTCAAGGATTGTTTCTCTACTGAATTCACAAAGGAACTTGAGGTTATAATTTCGTTTTTCATGTCTTGAATTCTTGGACAGATTCTTCACTTTCCTTCTCCTAGTTTCTTGATGTTTAGGTTTGAATTTGAAATTGAGTTACATGCTTTATGGAATTCGAATTCTATCTGAATCTAACTCACATTTTAGGTGCTTAATCTGAAATGAATCCTAGGTTTGCTTAATTCCAAGGATTAGAAATTAGGATTCATGCTAGTTGCTTTATTCTAGTGTGTGAAAATTAATGAGGATGCTTAATCCGAATTTGAATCTGTCAAGGAATTGAGGAATTTTGTATAAACCAATGATTGATCCAATTTGTGAATGAGGTAGAGAACCAATTCGTTTTTCTGAAATTGTTTTTTCTGCAAATTTAAATTCTGTTTTGGAAATTAGGAAATTAGTATGAAGAACAATCAAATCCTCTTGTGTGTGTGAGTTGCTATGGGATTGAAATTCTGAATTTGTAATTGGATTCCTTGAGAGAGACGACTTGGGGTTAATCAACCTACTGCACTTTAATTCATTTTATTTGGTTGAGTACGGCCTCGACCATGTCTCTTTAGGAGATATCCGTTGAATTTGTCCTTTTGCCGATTCTGTATATACTCCTTTTTCATTTGCTCCTGACATATATCTTCTTTGGGTGTTGTCTTGTTCAATGGCTATTTCTTGCAGATGATAAAATATGTTTGAATTAAAATATTTCATTCAAACATTTTTCTTGTTGCTTTTGCTTAGTCTCCTGAGCTTTTCTTTGCTTTCTTTCAGATTGATGATGATGATATTTCCGTTGTGATACCACCGTTTAGAGATAGCATTGAATGCTATTCAATCCTGTGAGACACGCTTCTGGGTGTTCTGACAATTCTGACAAAGTACAACGTTGGTGCTGCTAAAGCGCCACCGTTGTTGCTGCAATTTTCTGCATTGCAGAGATTTCCTCAGTGGTGTATGAACTTCAAAGGTACCAAGAAAGGTCTCTGTGACTTTGCCAATTTAAGCTTTGAAAGTGTTGCGTGTTTGTAGAGAACGACTTTTCTTCAGCATACTTCAGAGAGCAAAAGTCTTTGTTGTCTTCAGTAGGTGTGCCACGTCGGATCTCAGACGGCTTCATATTCAGAAGAATATTGACACTTCAGATAGCTTCTAGTCTTTCAGACATCCGTTGCTTTAGATAGCTTCTTACTTCAGACAGCTTCTTTGCTTCAGACAGCTTCTTTGCTTCAGACAACTTCTCTGCTTCAGACAACTTCTTTGCTTCAGACAGCTTCTTTGCTTTAGACAGCTTCTTTTGCTTTCGCCAAGATGAAACTTCAGAGTACTTCTTTCTTCTAATAAGAAGATTGTAGTTCATTCTTCTTAGTATTTTCTTCTTCTTTCTTCTTCTTCTTCTTCTATCACGTAGATAAAGATGTTGAATTGTATGTACTTTATTCAATCATCTTTCTTGTTGGCTTCTGTTAGGTCTTCTATCATTTTCTGATTGGCAGCAGGTGTGGATGCAATAGGTCTGCTTATACAATCCTTTTGTTGCAGGCATTGTGGAAAGTCTTTTGCAATATTTCCTTATTTATGCAAGACTTTAATCGAGGTAGAAAAGCATGTCTAGCTTTATCTACTGAGTGAGTGATCATCATGTGCTTTACACTTTGCAATGTCTTCAAGAAGTCATTTCTTGTCTGATATGTTCAATCTTCAGACCGCTTCATGTTGTCTTCATTCTTCAGATGATGGCTGCACTTCAGATAGGTGTATCTTGAGTCTTCACTTCTTCGAGTCTTTAAGTAGTCTTCTATTCTTCAACTCTTTTCAGATAGCCTTCGAGTCTTCAACTTGGTGTGGATTACTCTTCTTCGGATTCTGCACTTTGTTCTTTTGATTCTGATCCCCTGATTCAGATTCTTCTTTGATGTGTTCTTCTTTACTCTTCTCTCAGATAGTGAATATTCCATCCTGAAACATAATCAACAAACCAATACCTTTCTTAGTAGAACCTGTTAATATAATATAATCTTATTTGTTAATCATTAAATAACCTTATAATCTTATTTGTTAATCATTAAAAACTTAAGGATGCTAAGTCTTATAATCATGTTTAAATACTTAAACCGATTTTATAGACTTCACAATCTCAACTTTGTCAAGCCCAATAGTTGATTTGTGACTTTTGTGGAGACGACCACCGCAGGTCACTACTCCTATGAGGATATTCAAGAAGAACAGGTTAAGTATGAGGGAGACCAGGAAAGGCAAGATAATTTCTCCAACAATTCTGGAAGAAGCCAAGATAGAGGGGCCACAATGAATGACATAAGTTCAAGAATTGAGGAAAAGCTCGATAGACTCATACAAGATATGAATGTCAGTCAAAGAACCATAGAGACAACATTTAGAAACATGGCAACTCAATTGGAGCAAGTAAGGAAGCAATTTTTTGCACAGCAGGAGTTTTGCAACTCAATATCCACTAGAAGCGGCAAAGAAATAGGAATAGGTATTGGTGATAACTTGGTAGCAGAAAAGGAAGTCTTAGAAAGGAAGGAACAAGAGATTGTAGCTGATAAAGAAAGTAAAGAGAAAGATGAATCAAAATACAAGATTGAATCAAAGACAAGAGAAAAGGAACTTCCACCAGAGCTTCATCACCGAGAGCTACCATACCCAAGAATCCTACTAAAAGAGTCGTGACAGGGAATTTATCAGATTCATGGATATAATGAAAAGGCTTCAGATCAACATTTCTTTAATAGAAGCCATGGAACTAATGCCCACATATGCCAAATTCATGAAAGAAGTGCTGACAAGAAGAGGAAATTCCCAGAAGAGACTGTAGAACTGGAAGCAGGATGTAGTGCAATCATCTCTAAAGAACAACTTCCATAGGAAGAACTACTCAAAGGAATTGTTCATGAAGATGAAGAAGAGGCAGTACAAGAGGAAGAAGAAGATCGTAAAGAAGAGGTCTACATCACAAGTAAGTCACTTGACCCAGGTAAGTTTACTACACCTATCTCTGTTAGTAATTACCACCTACTAATGCTTTATTGGATCTTGGAGCGAGCATCAATTTGATGCCGCTATCGTATTTAACAAGCCCGGGGGTAGTGGTGTAATGTGAAGGTAAAGCCTGCAAAGGCCCAAAGTTACTTCTTTCAAATCACCCAACGCCCTTATGGGATAATAGAGGAGATACAAATCAAGGTGGACAAGTTTGCATATGTTGTGGACTTCTACGTTGCAGAGACAGAAAAGGAGGATACTGATGTCCCTCTAATTTTAGGAAGACCCTTCATGAAAGCTTCCAAGATGATTGTTGATGTTGATCGGGGGAAAATATGAACTAAGCTCAAAAGGTGAAAGTATTGTGTTTCATATTGATAGAGGAATCCCCAAATTACAACAAACTCCTGAAATGATGAATTCTACTGATGGGAAGCTGTCATCAAATTCAGAGCATAGAGCCATATTGAAGAATTGGTCAGATTGTTCCAAGGCAAGATTATGGGGAGGTTTATGGACTAGAGAAAGGAAGGGTACAACACAAAAGCTCACCAAAATATTTCAGTTTCAGCACCTTGAGGGAACAGGCGTCGAGCTAGAAGACGTTAAACAAGCGCTTCCTTGGAGGCAACCCAAAGATTTTAAGTTTTTAATTGTTTTCAATTTTATTTTGTTTCTGTTAGGATTTTTCATTTTTAGAATTTAGGAAATTTTCAAATTGATCGGAATAAGTTTGTGGAAAATAAAATTTTAAATAATAGGAAGTAGTGCAGAAAACGTTACTGAAAATTGCAAAATTACATTCTGTTTTTTGCGCTTCACCTGCGCTTGTAGCGCAAGAAAGAAATGCAATTTTAGTCACCGTCTTCTGCGCTTCACTTGCGTTTGTAGAGCAGGTGAAGCACGGCAGTACAAAATTTTAAAAATTCTTTGTTTCCTCATGTACTATTTCTCAACTTCCTAAGCTCTCTTTCACTTTTTCCACTCACAACCTCCATTTCAATTTTGAAACTTTCAAGTTTCATGAATGTTTTCTTAATTCTTACAATTAAAATCTTCATGTACTCTATGATTTGAACTTTAGAGTAGCAACCTTAGGATTATAAATATTGTTGATAATTGTTATCTAAATGGGATTTTGGCTGTGTGGAACATGAAGAACAAAATTGTTTGAATTGGAATGCTCTTTGTGAATTGTTGAATTGAAAGTGTTATGCTCTGTTTCTTTCAAAAATCTTGAACTTTCACTTTCCATGGATTGATTGAATGCTTGCAAAACAATGAGTACGTTTTTGTTTTTAGGAAGTCATACCAAGTGCACTGAACTTTTGTTGTGAAAATATTAATTCTTTGAATTATGCATGCAAATTGGTTAATGATGGGCTTCCATGTTCTTCATGAATTGCACAGACTGCTGCAAGTATAAAGACCAGTTGACCTCAAACCAATCAGGAATACTAGACCCATACCCAAGCATGTTGCTTGAAGAGTTCCGGATATTCTTGCAGTGGCCTGAGGACAGGCCTCCTCATCCAGGGGGAGGTGGAGCAACAGCAGGACAAGGACTTACAGGTACAGAGGATGAAGATTGATACTGATGTTTTCTTTCTTTTAGTTTTTTCTTTTATTTTATAGAATTTTATTTTTAGTTAATTAGAATTTTTGTTTTGTATTTCATTTTTTTTAGAATTTTTAAAATTTTAGGACCTTAGGAATTAGGATTTAAGGCAACTTTTTCAAAAATCTCTGTAAATAGGTAGTTTAACTAACCCGACTAGGAAAGATGATAGGGTTTTGTGATTAATTCCATAATCAGTTAGGATCAGGATGCTTCTCAAGAGAACCTATCAGGATAGTTAATTTAAAACCATTAAGTGCTTTATCAAGGAAATTTTAGCCAATAACCAGTGAGCTGAGAGCCCAAACACTGAAATTGAGAGCTTTTCACTGCTGCTTGTCAACTGTTATTGCTTGAGTTCTAAATTTTGTCTTGCTAGTAGAAAATATGGAAGTGACAAAGGAATATTTTGTGATTATAATATTTGCTCAGTGCCAAATAGCCAACCTTGATTGAATATTTCCATTTATTGATTGCTCATTTGAGCCTTTAATATTTCTTTTTGATGTACCCTAGCCATACTCAATGATTATATCTTGTCCCTTAACACTTGGGATAGAGAGCAAGGTGCACCACAACAACATGGGACAAGAGGTTGGTGAAATGAAAGGTCAAAGAGATTCAAAGAGCAGGCACATGAAATCACAAAGAAGAATACTCCCCCACAAATAAATTATCTACGTTATTATTTATGTCAAAAAAAATAAAAAATAAAAAATAAAAATAAATAAAAAATCTTCACAAAGATGTGGATACTAAATAAGTTGGGGGGAGTACTCTTCAAACAAAGAGGCCAAGCTGAAAAAAGGGTAACAATTCAAGAATGACCAGGTGAATGGAGAGAAGTCCCAAGCACAATCACAAGATGCTTCTATTCAAAGTGTTCTTTGCATATCTAGAAAAACCATGATTCTTGATAGCCCAGCCTGATAAGTGAAAATTAGTTGATAAATTAGAGCACTTTTAGTTCACTTATCAAGGATAAAATGGTATTTTTGCCCCAGTTTAATTCCCTTTTTATTTAATATCAGATAAATTGTATTTATTAATCTTGGATTTGAATTTGATGCCTATTTTAAAAGAAATATTACTGATTTTTGCATGATATTGCCAAAGATTTGATTTGAAGGAAAGATAACATTAAATGAGGGAGATATCTGCAGATTTGAGTTTGATTGAAGACATTTAATAAAGATTTAAAGCAATCAATGAGGAGATCACTGCCAATCAAACAAGGATTCTGCAGACAACCTTCCCAATTAAATCCAAGATGCTTAATAAATCCAAGATTTCATCAAGAAAAGGGAAACAAGGAAAGACAAATCAACCAAAACCAGTCTCGGGAAGAGATCAAGATAAAAAGAGAAAGTTTGGAGCTGTAGGACGCATTTTGCGCTTCAACCTGCGCTGAAGGGCAGCTCTCTGGAACATGCGCTGTAGCGCAGCTTGAACTGCAGGTCACACAGATTGTTTCCCTGTTGCCATTTTTCTAGACAGATTTCTCCCCAATTTCCTTTGTCTTTCCTTAGCCTATAAATAGGACCTCATTGCACCAGATCAAGGTGTGCACGATTATTGTAATTCATTCATATTTCAGTGATAATGCACCAGAGCTAATTTTAGAGTAAGAGAGGAGGAGTGTAACATCCAAAAATTTAAGAATCTAGAATTAGAATTAAAGTACTTATAATTTATTTTAATGCAAGTAATTAATAAGATAATAATAAGGTTAGTATAATTATAATAATAACAATAGGTTAGAAAATATGTTAAATAAATGAGCTATGAGGTAAGATAATATTTAAAAAGATGGAGTATTTTAAACCTAAATTTTATTAGAGTCAAATTAAATTCCGTTCTTTCATAGCAAGATAATTCTTTGTATAAAAGAAAAACAAAGTAAACAAATAGATACTTATATAGTTATATATGAAACTTAACCTATTTTTGACTATATATATAGGTTACGTGAAAAAAAAAAATAGAAGATAGGAAAGAAAGAAAAAGGGGCGGCTGAGAGGGGGGATAGGGTTAGGGTTTCAGAGCATATTTGGGGGTAGGAGAGGGAGAACCAAGGAGGTGGGCATGGAGGGAAGCTGTCCACAGCGGCAGCTACACGGAGGCTGACGGAGATGCTGGCATAGAGAGGGCTGATGGTGATGGTTGAGCGCACGTCCGTAGTGTGCGCGCGGAGAACGACCATGGATGAGGCCTTCGACGGTGGCGGAGGGAGAGAGAAAAACGAGAAGAGAGAAGAGGGAACTCGCGGCCAGAGGAAGAAGCAGGCCGCCATGGCTGTAGGCCGCGCGACGGTGGCTGGGGCGCTCTGCGGCGGCGGCGAGGAAGACTGGACAACGGCGGTGCTACACGCCGTGTCTAAATGTGGAAGAAGACCCGTCACGGTGGCTGGACGGAGAAGACAGCGGCTGCGAAGGGGAGGGGCGCGGCAGTCCTGCACGGTTTTGGGGTGGTGCTGCGGCGGTGAGTCGTGGTGCTGAGGAGGGGATCTGTGATCTCTCTGTATTTGTTATCGATTTTTCTGGTCTTCTAATTTGGATTACTCACTCTGTTTGAACCTTTGTGGGATCTAGGTGATGGGGATGAGGGGAGGCAGAATCTGCGGTCAGGGGAGGCTGTCGCGGATCTGTTCAGGTGAGCGAAGCTCACACACCCTCACCACATTTTGTGTGCGTTCTTATCATGATCCCCACTCTTCTTTTCCCTTTCTTTTAGTATGTGGATGTTGATTTAGTTGTTGGATTGGTTCTCTTGATGATTTCTTGTATTCCTTAATGATTTGGTGGATTTATATGCAATTTTGACATGATTAGGCATAGGAAAAGGAAACTAGGATTTATGTGGCGAATTGATTTAGGGCTTTTAATTAGGGGACTTGTATGATGTTATGTTTTGAGGATTATGGTTTTATGTGTTATTAGAAGTAAGTCTCCATGCATTTGCATTATCTGAAAGACACATTTAATTTCACATGGGTCCAGGGCCAAGTCCCAGTAGGTCTTGGACTCGGTTAAGGGAGGTTCTCCTCACAGAATAATCCACCTTAGGGGGGTGGAGAAGTTTAGGTTGTTGATACTCCTATCCGGACAAGGGCCAAGAGGTAGTGGTCACAGTTGGGAATTGAGTATCGACCTCACTGACGCCTCTTAAGACCTACAGATTATCAGAGGATCCACGGGCCGAGTCCCTAGGCTTTTGGGTCAGGAGTGGAAGGTTCTCTTTGGAGAATGATTCACCTTAGGGAGGTGGACAAGTCAAGTTGTTAATACTCTAATCCAGGCATAGCCCAAGAAGGGGGTTGTAGTCGGGATGTGAGTATTAGCCACCTTGACGCCTTCTAGAGCCCCAGAGTAATTGGACTTCGGTCCCCAGAGTAAAACTTGGACTTCGGTCCCCAGAATAATGGTGGGATACGTCCCCAAGGAAGACGTTCCTTGTAGTCTGAGCTCAGGTCTAGCCCCATAATTAGTGAAAATAACCCGTTCTGCCGGGAAAGCAGTTCATGCATCATATTACAGAGATTCTCAGATTTCTATGTATGTCAGAATTACAGGTATCTTAGAATCGTTATATGTTTTAGAATTATGATGCATGACAGAATGAATGAGTATGTTAGAATGTTTAATTGTATCTGATTCAGAATTATTATGTATTCAGACTATTAGATCTAGGAGTATATGTTGTATGTTGCATTGCATTTGAGTGAGACTCCCCACACTGCCTGTTGCATGCTTTGCTCGCTGAGACCGTAGTCTCACCCCACGTTTTGGGGACATATTCAGTTTATGCAGGTTATTCCAGGTTATGCTCATGGAGAGGAAGCTCTTGGGGTGGGCCACATACTCCCAGTGACCAAAAGGAAGATCTTATTGGAGAATTGATTATAGTGGCTGTTTAATTGATGTATAATGTAGAATTTTATAGTTTGGCCATGGAGGCCTATTGTTATTAAATTGGATTAGTGATTATGCTATTATGAACTGCACTGGTATTTTGTTGGTTTTCAAGTGATTCCGGAAATTGGGAAATATCCGGGTTTTTAGGGGAAACTCTGTCGGATTTCCGGTAGGAGTTTATGAACTCTCACAATTGAGGGTGTTGGTTGCCCCATGCTTCAATTTAGAATTTTGTGTTTAAAATGTGATGTATGAATTATGTGGTAGTCCAAGCAAACGTTGGATTGCTTAGACATCTTTGTATTATGTGTGTCGATATCGAAAATGGCGCGAAATAATTTCAGAATTTCGGGAAGAGTGTTTCCAACAGACATTATTCTTTGATTTAGAAATTAGGATGTTACATTTTGGTATCAGAGCAGTTCAATCCAATTGGATTGTGGTTAGGTTAGTTGCCCGTGACTTACCGTAATTCCACCGTGCCTCATGCTCAGTATAGGGACTGATCACCCCCTCTACTGGGTGCGTTGTACACAGAATTATGGCTAGTGACGAAAACAGGATAGCTTGTTAAGGGAGTTGGGACACCTCCCCAACGGGGTTAGAGTCACCCACTTACAATTAGAGGGAAAGCGTGACATAGATCCATTCCCAAGAGTAAGATCTTCTCCTTAGAGATTTTATAGGACCTATCCTTAATCCCTAGTGGACTTGAGGCACACTTAGAAGGAAAGGTAAAGGGTAAGCATTGGAATAAAGTGCATAATTAGTTACGGTATGCAATTATGAGAGAGTGACTAGAGGGTTTGATGAGTAGGCTTCCTAGTGGGGTAGGAGGAGGTCGGTTGCTTGTAATTGAACTTGGATGGTGTGAGTTGTTTGGCTAATTATGATGCTCATTTCTGTTTGAATGATTGAATGACATATTTGTTGTTTGTGTTGCCTGAAATTTTTGTTGTCCTGTATACTTGGTGAAGATTTGAGGAATGAGTTACGATGTCGTTTGCATAACTTGTATGTTAGGTTGCTTGACTTAGAAGGACGTGTAGGGAGAGGGTTAATGGTACACTTTTCGGGCAAGGGCTGAATGATCTTAGAATTTGGAATTTTGCGGATTTAGGATTTCATACTCGGTGGGTTGGTAATGTAGCTATGTATGCCACGCACACTTGGCTGCAACTTTATATTCTTTCATTTGAGACCTGTGTGTTGTTGTTTTAGGAACCAATTATGAGATGATGTTGTTCATAAGATGATGTTTCAGAAGTAACAACATAGTTTGATGTAGTAAACATGAATCTTAAGGGTAGTTAGAGAAGGCCAAGCCCTTAGGGGGGTAGCCCTGTGGGAAAAACACAAACACCCATAGTATGACCTAGAAGACCACTTAGAGATACCTTGAGCATAACTAGGTCGTTACCAACCCAAGGCTTAAATCGATTAATAGCTGCCAAAAGTCAGGGCCCCCAGCAACTTAGACAACTTTCAGGAAATTCCCCAAGGTGTGGTATGCGGATCAAGTAGCAAGTTAGTGGTCATGACCAGGAGTCTTGTATAATCCTCTGATATCCTAACTCAGAAAGTGTAATTACCTAGAGTAGTTAAGTCATCTCAAAGCGGAGAGACCAATACGAGGATCCCTAGAAATCCATGCTAGGATGGTAAGTGATTGGGTGTCGATAAAAGGAAGAATGAGAGATTTAATTGGTTTAGGTATAAGTTAGGCATGAGACCGTTAAGGAATGGTGGCGGATAAGACGTAGCCCAAGGAGATGGGACGAAGAAGACTAGTTTAGGTGCGACACCCTTAGTTATACCGCTAAGAGTATCACATTACGAACGTAACTGATGACTCTCGTTTTAAATGTATGCTTAGAAAATACGGGGATATTTTTTTTTTTTTTTGAAAAGAGTTTAATCATTATCAACTAATCTCATTCTAATTCTTTTTTAGATATTTGTGAAAGCATCCCTTCCTTAATTCTGAAATACGTTTTCGGAAAGCATCTAGTCGATTCAATCATTCCGCATACATACACAACACACACGCAAATATAAAGTAGAGACTAGGGAAGAAGCGTGAAAAACATACATGTACATAACCACAGTGTCAAGAGGGCCCGAGATACCACACCATCATACAAAATGAGAGTTCTGGCAGTAAAATAAATAAAACCTCTATCAATACAACCAAAATAAGAGGTCACTAATCAGAGCTACTACTGCTAGACTCATGACTACCCCAAACACACTCCTCTACTCATCGTCATCTGACCTAGCAGGGGCAACCCTACAACTCCTCCTCCTGGCATCCGGGAGGGTAATCATCCTGAATTCCTCTGAAGGAATGCCGTCAGAAGAATCCTCCCTCAGCTCCTCGTCCTCGGGGTCCTCCTCAGGGTCCTCCTCTGGATCCTCCTCCTCGGATGAAGTATCATCAATGACGACCAGATCAGGCTCAATGGCGGTAGGACGACCGAATGCACTGAAACGCATGGTCGGTGGGGATGACAACTCTGGTCCAGGAGTGTAGCGAGGGGAATCCGGCCCTCCTATAGTGGCTATCCGAGAGGACTGGGAAGAAGCAGATGGAACGGGACGATGACGACGGTTAAGGAAAGTGGTATGACGACGAAGTCCTGGTGGTGTCTCGAACTCCAGGATCACGGGCACAGTGAAGATGACCTCTGGCACAAGGGGAAGGTTAGGGTGAGAGATCGTGACGTGTACTTCCCCTGTGAATATACAGCGTCTAGGAATGTCGGTGACCCGCCACTGTCCTCGTGGCCCCCATCTCAGCGTAACCCTCATGGCCGACATCTTGAAGCTCCCCAAACCCGACTGGTGATGGCGAAAGAGCGCGACGACAGAGAATAGAAGCAGAGAAGAAAGGGTGAGAACATCATATGAACTCATAACAAGTAGAACATAGTAACTAGAGCACTAATAAAATATTCACAAACATCCACATAATCTCAATCACAAGTATGCAGCTGATACTACCATGCTATATGTATATAATGCATGAGGGCCCGGGAAAACAACACCAAAAGCAAAGCACACAGCAACTGCTCGACCATATATGTACAATATATCAGGAGTATAGTCTGTACTAGCAAATAGTACGAAGAGCATTGCTCAATCTCTGGCCAAGACGATTTTCCGACTTCCAGACAAACTCACTGATTATGAAAACTTGAGAGCGACAGGATAGTCAAGCCTGTACCCCGTTTGCACGACAGTAGGGGGCGAGCCCACGCCACTTATGCCATTCCGGGACCTGACTCATCCTCAGGGCTGGTCTCCTTTACTGGACCGCTGGTGTTCTTTGCAAAACCCAGTGCACCCGTCCCATCCAGTTTCACACTGTACTAGAGTGGTATTGCCATATAGGTCGTAAGGCTTTTGAACCTTAATCATTATTGATGCACATGATGTATGTCACACCGCAAACACTTACAATATTACATCCACACAGACAAGCCCATTGAATCTTGTCACGTCACCACTTTACCGTGGTGCAACCGCGTAGATTCAAGGTCCTTCTTTTAAGGGAAACCAAATCACACTCTCTTGCCAAGCTTCTCAAGTTTTATGTAGAGAGAAAGTGTTGGTTATAGTCTTTTAAGGTAGCTTGTGCTAGCTTTATTGATAATCATATTCATTTAAGTCCTACAATTTACTAAGGCTTATGGATATGTCTTATGAAAGGCATTACTAATCCTAATTTCACTTGTATGACTAATTAAGATTAGGCTTGACCTTTAATCATAACTAGTCTTCATTAATCGAAAGTCAATTAATTTTTCCTTCTTTGATTAAGTCTTAATCCTTACTTAAGATCCTAATTAATTTCTAATTATCCCTTAATTTCTTCCTTAATCTTGGATTAAGGTTTTTAATTATGCTTGGTTAAGGTTAATTATAATTAATTAGTTTTTTAACCGTCGTTAGAGATTAATTACTTAATTAACACTTATATTAATATTAATTATCTTTTAGACTTAATTAATTATTAATTAACTTGAGTAATTTAGGCTAATCAACTTAGGTGATTAAATTAGTTAAGTCTACTAATTAATCCTAAGTTTAATTTTCACAACTTAGATTAGTGTTGAAGTTCAACCCTAATCTAAACCTAAGCCCATAAATTATTTTTAGTTGTCTTTTAAATTGAGTTTTGACTTTCTTTTTGAAGGCTTTGGGACTAAACAAAAGCCTAAAGGTTATTGGACCCATGAGAGCCCATTTTTATTCATAATAAATAAAAATATGACTTTTAAATAGATTTTTATTTTAGTTAAAATAAAAATCCGAATTTAATTACTTAATTTAAAAACTTATCTTATTTGCAATTTAGTCCTTTTTGTTACAAATTTATTCTTTAGTCCTTTTGGGCCAATTTAGCCCAAAAACATGTTTTAAACATTCTTTTGATCTTTTTAGGATCAAAAGGACATTCTTGATGAGTTTCATCAAGAACACTCATGAACATCAAGAACAACCTTGAATGTTCATCCAAAACTTCAAATTTTTCACAACATCCAATCTTCACCAAAACTTCACACATTCATCAATAAACAATCTAAATGCCAAATATCACACTAATCCACTCAAAATCATCCACATACACATTAAAGTTCATAACTCCATTTTCAAGCTCCAAAACATCATTATTTTCAAGATAAATCACCAAATCAATTTTTTCCACTTAAGATCAACCACATGCATGTACATATATCCATCCACATAATCACATCCAAACCATCAAAATAATTTTTGCACACATGCAGCCACTTCTTCCTCTCTTGGCCGAGAGCTTAAGGGGAAAAAGGAGGGATTTTTCAACAAAAATCCTTCCTTGGCTTGCATGCAACACAACCCAACCATCAACAACAATCCAACCAAGATCAAAGACATGCAAACAGCCACAATAACCCAGCTCATCAAGACCGAAAATATTTTCTCAAAAACAAGCTCAAAGGTTTGATTTTTCAAGAGAAAATCAAGAGAAAAAGCAAGGATTCAAGGGCAAATCCTTGACTCTAGTTACATGGCCTACTAGAGTTCAAGTTCTCCCCCCCTTTACCTTAGATCTTCAAGGGAATGAGTGCAGATTTTTCCTCCTCCAACAGCCCCTTCAAGCTCCTCCTTCAAGCCTCTAACAAGTGGATTTTGGTAGAAAGTATGTATTTTTTTTTTCTTTAGCTTAAATCCAAGAATGGGACTTAAGCTTGGTTGGTGATTTGGGTGGAGATGAAGAAATTTTGGGGAGGAAGAGGGTGGTGGTGCGCGGCCAGCAAGGGAGAAAGAAGAAGAAGAAGAGAGAAATGGTTAGGTGAAGGAAATGGTTTAAGTGAAAAATGGCCAAAAAGTGGAGCTTTCTCCTTTATATAGGCTTAATGGTGTGAAGGAAGACATGGACAAGTGGCACACATGCACCATGCTGTGCAGCGAAATTTTCAGAGGAGAAAATAAGGTTTGTGCAATTTTTCTGGCCCGGATCAAGAGTATTCAGGCCCGGGTCGGGGTACCGGAGGGCAAAAAGGTCAATTTTTGCAGAAAAATCCCAAAAATTCCCAGAAAATTCCTAAAAATAGGAAATTTAATACTGAATCCAAATATATAAATTTTGACAATTAAAAATAAATTTAATCATTTAAAATCCATTAAAACGCTTAAAACAGCAAAAACGGGAAAAACGGGTAAATCGGAAAAATACGGGTGTTACAATCCTCCCCCACTAAAAGAAATTTCGTCCTCGAAATTTGCGTACCTTCTTGAAATAATTGAGGGTGAGACTTTCTCATCTGCTCTTCTACTTCCCAGGTCGCGTTACCCTCGTCGGTCGTACTCCAGATGACTTTTACCAATGAAATCTCCTTCCCTCTCAGCTGCTTTACCCTTCGGTCTCCGATTCTCACAGGTAACGCCTCATAAGTTAGGTTTTCTTTTAATTGTATTATATCGGGTTCTATGACATGTGAAGGGTCAGAGACATATTTCCGGAGTTGTGACACATGAAACACATTATGTAGGTTTGAAAGAAAAGGTGGCAAAGCAATCTGGTAAGCGACAGGGCCAATTTTTTTCAAAATTTGGTAGGGACCAATGAATTTAGGTGTAAGCTTTCGAGATCGCATTGCCCTGCCAACCCCAGTTGTTGGTGTAACTCTCAAAAACACGTGATCTCCATCTTTGAATTCTAGGGGTTTCCTCCTCCGATCATAGTAGCTTTTCTGCCTGCTCTGTGATATTCTCATCTTTTCCTGTATCATTTTGATCTTTTCCGTGGTTTGCTGGATCATCTCAGGCCCTAAAACTAGGCCATCGCCAGACTCGAACCAGCATAAAGGCGTTCTACACTTTCTACCATACAGGGCTTCAAAAGGTGCCATTCCAATACTAGAATGGAAACTATTGTTGTAGGTGAACTCAATCAGTGCCAACAACTGATCCCAACTCCCTTGGTGTTCTAACACACACGCTCTCAGCAAATCTTCTAGGGATTGGATAGTCCGCTCGGACTGACCATCGGTTTGGGGGTGATAGGCCGAACTAAGCCTCAACTTGGTTCCTAGAGCTTGTTGCAGACTAACCCAAAATCTGGATGTAAACCTAGGGTCTCTATCTGACACAATGCTAGATGGAACCCCATGCAATCTTATTACTTCCTTTATGTATAGTTGGGTCAACTTTTCTAGGGAAAACTTGATGTTGATGGGTAGGAAATGGGCAGATTTAGTTAACCTATCAACTATCACCCATATAGCATCAAAACCTGCCGGAGTCCTAGGTAAACCTACCACGAAATCCATAGATATGCTATCCCATTTCCATTCAGGGACATCCAAGGGTTGTAACTCTCCTGATGGCCTCTGATGTTCAATCTTGGCCTTCTGGCAAACCAAACAAGATGCTACATAACCAGCTACTTCCTTTTTCATCCCAGACCACCAAAACATCTTCTTCAGGTCTTGGTACATCTTTGTTGCCCCAGGGTGAATACTCAGCCTACTCTTATGAGCTTCCTCTAATATCAGATTCCTTAATTCCTTACCATCAGGCACACATATCCTACCTTTGAATCTAACAATACCATCAGCACCCTTATGAAACTCAGATTCTCCTTTCTTAGGAATTAGGTCCTTCAAAACTTGTAAAGATTGATCCTTTTCCTGAGCTACTCGGATTTGTTCCAAGAAATCACTCGAAATCTTCAAGGTTCCTAGAATTATTCTCTTAGGGCTAAATCTAACATCCAGGTTCAGGTCTCTAAATCCTTCTATTAATTCTAGTTCTTTAACCATCATTGTTGACATATGCAAGGATTTCCTACTCAAGGCATCAGCCACCACATTGGCTTTCCCAGGGTGGTATTGCAGGCTAAAATCATAATCCTTTAAAAATTCCATCCATCTCCTTTGCCTCATATTCAACTCTTTCTGATCAAACAGATACTTCAGGCTCTTATGGTCGCTAAAGACTTCAAACCTAGCGCCATACAGATGGTGCCTCCAAATCTTCAGGGCAAAAACTATAGCTGCCAACTCTAGATCATGTGTAGGATAGTTTACTTCGTGTGTTCGCAGTTGCCTAGAGGCATACGCCACTACTTTCCCTTTTTGCATCAACACACAGCCCAATCCTTGCTTCGAAGCATCACAATATACTTCAAAACTCTCTTGTGGGTCGGGTAAGACTAAGATTGGCGCAGAAGTTAACCTCCTCTTCAGCTCTTGAAAACTATCCTCACACTTCTGGCTCCAAACGAAGGGTTGATCCTTTCTAATCAGACGGGTTAACGGAGTTGCTATTCTAGAAAAATTCTCAATAAACTTACGGTAGTAACCGGCTAACCCCAAAAAGCTCCTTATCTCCGTTACAGACTTTGGCGCTACCCACCGTAACACAGTCTCTACTTTAGCTGGGTCTACGCTAACTCCTCCACTAGAGATCACATGGCCTAGGAAGTTTACTTCCTTCAACCAGAATTCACACTTAGACAACTTAGCATATAACTTTCTGTCCTTTAAGGTCTGTAAAGTCATCCTAAGATGTTTCGCATGCTCTTCCTCACTCTTGGAGTATATGAGGATGTCGTCTATGAAGACCACAACGAACTTGTCTAAGTAAGGATGGAAAACTCGGTTCATATAGTCCATGAAAACTGCAGGTGCGTTGGTTACACCAAACGACATTACTAAATACTCATAATGCCCGTAGCGTGTTCTGAAAGCTGTCTTCGGGATATCCTCAGACTTAACACGTATTTGGTGGTAACCTGACTTAAGGTCAATTTTCGAGAACACAGTTGCTCCTCTTAACTGATCCATCAAGTCATCTATCCTAGGCAAAGGATACCTATTCTTTATCGTCACCTTATTAAGCTGACGATAATCTACACACAACCTCATGCTACCGTCTTTCTTCTTCACTAATAACACCGGGGCTCCCCAAGGGGACACGCTAGGCCTAACAAACTGTTTTTCTAACAACTCTTCCAGCTGTTTCTTCAACTCAGCCAACTCTAAAGGGGACATCCTATACGGAGCTATAGAAATAGGTCCGGTTCCAGGCACTAACTCTATGTTAAACTCTACCTCTCGTTCTGGCGGCAAACCAGGGATATCACCAGGGAATACTTCAGGAAATTCTTTCACCACAGGCAGTTTGCTAATGTCGGATTCCCGCTCTTCCTCCAAAGAAGAAAGTATCATGTAGATTTGAGCTCCTTCTCTCAAAGAAGCATTCACTTGGTTGGCAGACAAGATTCTCGTACTTACAGAATCAAGAGTAGAGGGAGAAAAAGGATTAAACACAACAGTTCTATTATAACAGTCAAGCTGGACTCGGTTGGAAGACAACCAGTCCATTCCCAAAACAATATCAAGTTGAGAGAGAGGTAAACAGATCAAATTAGCAGAGAAAGTTTTATCACCAATGGTGATTGGACAGTTCAAACAAGCTGTTGAGGTAATAACAGGCTTAGCAGTAGGAGTAGAAACAACCAGGTCATAGGGTAATCTAACCACAGGCAAATTTAATTGTTTCACACACTCCAGAGAAACAAAAGAATGCGTCGCACCCGAATCATACAATACAATTAAAGGAATTCCACTTATGACGCACTTACCTTGGATCAGATCCTCGGATTTTGCAGCCTCAGCACCGCTCATGGTAAACACTTTGCCTCTGGTTCTGGGCCTCCCAGCTTGTGCATTCAGGTTCGGGACAGGGGCGCTTGCAGCACTGCTACCACTACCATTACCGCTTCCCTTCCAAACAGGGCAGTCTCTCTTAATATGGCCACTTTGTCTGCAATGGAAACAAACCCTTCCGTTGGATAGGTCGCCAGGTTGATTCTTATATGGGCAATCCCTCAAGAGATGATTCTTCTTGCAGCGTGGACAACTGACAGAGTTGTTGCCAGTACTGCTTGCCGGGCTTGCTCTGCTAGCAGCCACCGATTGCGGTCTTGCGGCGCTTCCTGACGATGAACCAGAGTTATTCCTTGGGGCAAAATATGGCTTCCTCCTTTCTTGTGAGAATTTAGGTTTGTTCCTCTGTGGACCAGAATTCTTCCACTGAGCTTGTCTTGCTTTGGTGTCATCTTCAAAGATCCGACACATATTCACCATCTTTGAGAACTCAGTAACTTGTTGGTATCCAACAGCCTGTTTAATTTCTGGCCTCAGTCCACTTTCAAACTTGGAACACTTAGACTCTTCATCTATGGCGTTCTGGAAGTAGGGGCAGAACTTGGACAGTTCCTCAAACTTTGCCGCATATTCGCCAACAGTCATGTTTCCTTGCTCCAACTTCAAGAATTCTATCTCTTTGCGTTTTCTCAGATCCGTGGGAAAATACTTTTGGAGAAAAGTTTCCTTGAACAGTCTCCAGGTGACCAGTCTCCCAGTAGCTTCTAATTGACGTCTCGCGTACTCCCACCAATGCTGCGCCTCTCCAACCATCATAAACGCTGCAAAGGTTACCTTCTGTTCATCCGGGCATCCCATAGCTAGGAAAATCTTCTCCAATTCCTCCAGCCAAAGCTGAGATCCATCGGGGTCGTGACCCCCTTTGAACTGTGGTGGGTTATTCTTCTTAAAAGTAGATAGTCCGCGATAGGCATCGGGGACGTTGTTCTGATTGCGAGCTTGGTTCATCTCGTTTATGGTCTGTTGCTGATTTTCCAGGACATCCGCGATCCTTCCCAGGATGTCGTTCATTACAGGATTATTCCTTCCTGCCATGGAATCCTACATTCACAGGGTACGTTAGTTCTTCTGTTTCATGCAGGATTAACCCTTAGTTATACCGCTAAGAGTATCACATTACGAACGTAACTGATGACTCTCGTTTTAAATGTATGCTTAGAAAATACGGGGATATTTTTTTTTTTTTTGAAAAGAGTTTAATCATTATCAACTAATCTCATTCTAATTCTTTTTTAGATATTTGTGAAAGCATCCCTTCCTTAATTCTGAAATACGTTTTCGGAAAGCATCTAGTCGATTCAATCATTCCGCATACATACACAACACACACGCAAATATAAAGTAGAGACTAGGGAAGAAGCGTGAAAAACATACATGTACATAACCACAGTGTCAAGTGATCCCCGAGATACCACACCATCATACAAAATGAGAGTTCTGGCAGTAAAATAAATAAAACCTCTATCAATACAACCAAAATAAGAGGTCACTAATCAGAGCTACTACTGCTAGACTCATGACTACCCCAAACACACTCCTCTACTCATCGTCATCTGACCTAGCAGGGGCAACCCTACAACTCCTCCTCCTGGCATCCGGGAGGGTAATCATCCTGAATTCCTCTGAAGGAATGTCGTCAGAAGAATCCTCCCTCAGCTCCTCGTCCTCGGGGTCCTCCTCAGGGTCCTCCTCTGGATCCTCCTCCTCGGATGAAGTATCATCAATGACGACCAGATCAGGCTCAATGGCGGTAGGACGACCGAATGCACTGAAACGCATGGTCGGTGGGGATGACAACTCTGGTCCAGGAGTGTAGCGAGGGGAATCCGGCCCTCCTATAGTGGCTATCCGAGAGGACTGGGAAGAAGCAGATGGAACGGGACGATGACGACGGTTAAGGAAAGTGGTATGACGACGAAGTCCTGGTGGTGTCTCGAACTCCAGGATCACGGGCACAGTGAAGATGACCTCTGGCACAAGGGGAAGGTTAGGGTGAGAGATCGTGACGTGTACTTCCCCTGTGAATATACAGCGTCTAGGAATGTCGGTGACCCGCCACTGTCCTCGTGGCCCCCATCTCAGCGTAACCCTCATGGCCGACATCTTGAAGCTCCCCAAACCCGACTGGTGATGGCGAAAGAGCGCGACGACAGAGAATAGAAGCAGAGAAGAAAGGGTGAGAACATCATATGAACTCATAACAAGTAGAACATAGTAACTAGAGCACTAATAAAATATTCACAAACATCCACATAATCTCAATCACAAGTATGCAGCTGATACTACCATGCTATATGTATATAATGCATGAGGGCCCGGGAAAACAACACCAAAAGCAGAGCACACAGCAACTGCTCGACCATATATGTACAATATATCAGGAGTATAGTCTGTACTAGCAAATAGTACGAAGAGCATTGCTCAATCTCTGGCCAAGACGATTTTCCGACTTCCAAACAAACTCACTGATTATGAAAACTTGAGAGCGACAGGATAGTCAAGCCTGTACCCCGTTTGCACGACAGTAGGGGGCGAGCCCACGCCACTTATGCCATTCCGGGACCTGACTCATCCTCAGGGCTGGTCTCCTTTACTGGACCGCTGGTGTTCTTTGCAAAACCCAGTGCACCCGTCCCATCCAGTTTCACACTGTACTAGAGTGGTATTGCCATATAGGTCGTAAGGCTTTTGAACCTTAATCATTATTGATGCACATGATGTATGTCACACCGCAAACACTTACAATATTACATCCACACAGACAAGCCCATTGAATCTTGTCACGTCACCACTTTACCGTGGTGCAACCGCGTAGATTCAAGGTCCTTCTTTTAAGGGAAACCAAATCACACTCTCTTGCCAAGCTTCTCAAGTTTTATGTAGAGAGAAAGTGTTGGTTATAGTCTTTTAAGGTAGCTTGTGCTAGCTTTATTGATAATCATATTCATTTAAGTCCTACAATTTACTAAGGCTTATGGATATGTCTTATGAAAGGCATTACTAATCCTAATTTCACTTGTATGACTAATTAAGATTAGGCTTGACCTTTAATCATAACTAGTCTTCATTAATCGAAAGTCAATTAATTTTTCCTTCTTTGATTAAGTCTTAATCCTTACTTAAGATCCTAATTAATTTCTAATTATCCCTTAATTTCTTCCTTAATCTTGGATTAAGGTTTTTAATTATGCTTGGTTAAGGTTAATTATAATTAATTAGTTTTTTAACCGTCGTTAGAGATTAATTACTTAATTAACACTTATATTAATATTAATTATCTTTTAGACTTAATTAATTATTAATTAACTTGAGTAATTTAGGCTAATCAACTTAGGTGATTAAATTAGTTAAGTCTACTAATTAATCCTAAGTTTAATTTTCACAACTTAGATTAGTGTTGAAGTTCAACCCTAATCTAAACCTAAGCCCATAAATTATTTTTAGTTGTCTTTTAAATTGAGTTTTGACTTTCTTTTTGAAGGCTTTGGGACTAAACAAAAGCCTAAAGGTTATTGGACCCATGAGAGCCCATTTTTATTCATAATAAATAAAAATATGACTTTTAAATAGATTTTTATTTTAGTTAAAATAAAAATCCGAATTTAATTACTTAATTTAAAAACTTATCTTATTTGCAATTTAGTCCTTTTTGTTACAAATTTATTCTTTAGTCCTTTTGGGCCAATTTAGCCCAAAAACATGTTTTAAACATTCTTTTGATCTTTTTAGGATCAAAAGGACATTCTTGATGAGTTTCATCAAGAACACTCATGAACATCAAGAACAACCTTGAATGTTCATCCAAAACTTCAAATTTTTCACAACATCCAATCTTCACCAAAACTTCACACATTCATCAATAAACAATCTAAATGCCAAATATCACACTAATCCACTCAAAATCATCCACATACACATTAAAGTTCATAACTCCATTTTCAAGCTCCAAACATCATTATTTTCAAGATAAATCACCAAATCAATTTTTTCCACTTAAGATCAACCACATGCATGTACATATATCCACCACATAATCACATCCAAACCATCAAAATAATTTTTGCACACATGCAGCCACTTCTTCCTCTCTTGGCCGAGAGCTTAAGGGGAAAAAGGAGGGATTTTCAACAAAAAATCCTTCCTTGGCTTGCATGCAACACAACCCAACCATCAACAACAATCCAACCAAGATCAAAGACATGCAAACAGCCACAATAACCCAGCTCATCAAGACCGAAAATATTTTCTCAAAAACAAGCTCAAAGGTTTGATTTTTCAAGAGAAAATCAAGAGAAAAAGCAAGGATTCAAGGGCAAATCCTTGACTCTAGTTACATGGCCTACTAGAGTTCAAGTTCTCCCCCCCTTTACCTTAGATCTTCAAGGGAATGAGTGCAGATTTTTCCTCCTCCAACAGCCCCTTCAAGCTCCTCCTTCAAGCCTCCAACAAGTGGATTTTGGTAGAAAGTATGTATTTTTTTTTTCTTTAGCTTAAATCCAAGAATGGGACTTAAGCTTGGTTGGTGATTTGGGTGGAGATGAAGAAATTTTGGGGAGGAAGAGGGTGGTGGTGCGCGGCCAGCAAGGGAGAAAGAAGAAGAAGAAGAGAGAAATGGTTAGGTGAAGGAAATGGTTTAAGTGAAAAATGGCCAAAAAGTGGAGCTTTCTCCTTTATATAGGCTTAATGGTGTGAAGGAAGACATGGACAAGTGGCACACATGCACCATGCTGTGCAGCGAAATTTTCAGAGGAGAAAATAAGGTTTGTGCAATTTTTCTGGCCCGGATCAAGAGTATTCGGGCCCGGGTCGGGGTACCGGAGGGCAAAAAGGTCAATTTTTGCAGAAAAATCCCAAAAATTCCCAGAAAATTCCTAAAAATAGGAAATTTAATACTGAATCCAAATATATAAATTTTGACAATTAAAAATAATTTTAATCATTTAAAATCCATTAAAACGCTTAAAACAGCAAAAACGGGAAAAACGGGTAAATCGGAAAAATACGGGTGTTACATTAGGAGTGCAATCGACCCTTAATTCCCCTTAGTCACCTTAAGGGATAGAGATATTAGTTGTTGAGCAACAAATTAGGAGATGTCGATAGTACTGAATCTAGTTAAGAATAGCAGTGTGATATGGCGCTGGAGTAATTGGAGCGAATTTTGGGGACAAAATTCATTTTTAGGGGGGGTAGAAATGTAACATCCCAAATTTAAGAATCTAGAATTAGAATTAAAGTACTTATAATTTCTTTTAATGCAAGTAATTAATAAGATAATAATAAGGTTAGTATAATTATAATAATAATAATAGGTTAGAAAATATGTTAAATAAATGAGCTATGAGGTAAGATAATATTTATAAAGATGGAGTATTTAAACCTAAATTTTATTATAGTCAAATTAAATTCCGTTCTTTCATAGCAATATAATTCTTTGTATAAAAGAAAAACAAAGTAAACAAAATAGATACTTATTGCGACACCCCTAGTTACCACTAAGAATGCCATATGTGTTACACGTGACCAACGAAAGTACTATATGCGGGTTGTTACATCTGTGGATTTTTTTTTTTTGAAATAGATTAGTAGTTGTCAACCTACTACATCTCTAATTCTGTTTTAAGTGTTTATCAAATATTCTTTCCTTACTTGTGAAACCTGTTTTTGTAAAACGTCGAGAATAATCATCACGCCGCGTAAGTGTACATCATACATACATTTGAAAGTCAACATATGGAAATAAACAGTGCATAAAGTTATATACAGAAATAGTGTACTTCTTGTAACGCCCGCGTTTTACCGTTTTTGCCAATTTTGCCGTTTTTGCTGTTTTGATTGTTTTATTGGATTTTGAGTGATTAAAATTATTTTTAATCATCAAAATTCATATTTTTGGATTTAGAATTTAATTTCCTATTTTTAGGAATTTTTTTGGAATTTTTGGGGTTTTTATGTGAAAATGACCTTTTTGCCCTTCATGTCTCTTGAACCGGGCCCGAATACTCTTGATCCGGGCCAGAAAAATTGCACAAACCTTTCTTTTCTTCCTTCTAGAAGCCGTGCATGTGGGAGAGCTTTGCATGAGGGACACTTGTCATTTTCTTTCTTTTCTCCAAGACAAGTGTTAAGACTAAGCCTTATGGCATTTAAAACACCAAAATTCATTTATTCTTTCTTTCCTTCCAACATGCAAGCTTTAGTTTTCTCTCATTTCTCTCTTCTCTCCTTTCTTGGCCGTGAACTATCCACCATGTTCTCTCAAAAATTTTTCATCTCACCTTAAACACATCAAGCCAAGGTTCCATCTTTGAACCAAAGCTTCCATTTCTAAGCTTTCTAGCCTTGAAAAATCCTTGTTGGTGACTAAAGGAGGCATCTTTGGGGGCTGTTTCGGGACTAGAATTCTGCACTCATTTTCTTGGAAATTTGAGGTAAAGGGGGGGAGAACTTGAACTCTAGTAGGATTGGTAACTAGAGTCAAGGATTTGCCCTTAAAATCCTTGTTTTTACTCTTGTTCTCCTTGAAAAAAATCACTTTTTGAGCTTTTCTTTGAGCAAACGTTTTGGATTCTTGGAGCTGGGTTGTTTACATGTTTTTAAGTTTATTTTGGTGCTTGGAATGTGCTTGGATTGTGATTGTTGGGGCATGCAAGCCAAGAAACAATTTTGGAAAAATTTTCCCCTTTTTCCTCTAATAGCTCTTGGCCTTGAGGGATTTTGGGACTGCATGTGTTTTAAAATTTTTTTGGTGCTTGGAATGTGTTTGTATGATGAATCTATGAACATGCATGAAGTTGGTTGAAGGTATACAATTGTTTTGGATGATTGATCTTTGAAAAATAGTGTTTATGAGCTTGAAAATGGAGTTATGAACTTTAATATATAAGTGGATGATTTTGAGTGGATTAGTATGATATTTGGCATTTAGATTGTTTGTTGATGAATGTGTGAAGTTTTGGTGAAGATTGGATGTTGTGAAAAATTTGAAGTTTTGATGAACATTCAAGTTGTTCTTGATGTTCATGAGTTGTTCTTGATGAAACTCATCAAGAATACCTTTTTGATCTTAAAAAGGTCAAGGGTATGTTGAAAACATGTTTATGGGCTTTGGTGGTCCAAAAGGACTAAGAAGCAATTTTACAAGTAAAAGGACTAAAGTGCAATTAAGAATAAGTCTTTAAAAATAAATAAAACAAATTCGGATTTCCAATTCCAACCAAGTAAAAGTCAACTTAAAGGTCAATATTTTAGGTTGCCATGACTAAAAATAAGTTCCTAAGAGTTATAAAACCTTTAGGCTTTTAATTTAAGTTTAAAACCTTTAAGAAAAGGAGTTAAAGACTCATTAAAAGTCAATCAAGATTAGATTATGAAATTAAAAGTTAGATTGGAGTTGGACTTCAACTCTAATCCAAGTTATTAAGAAATTAAAACTTAGAAATTAATTAGTAGACTTAGCTAATCTAATTACCTAAGTTAAATTAACATAATCTACTTAAGTTAATTAAGTAACGGAAGATTAATTAAGGTTAAAGTTAATTAACCTTAATAAAAGTATTAAGTAATTAATTAGTAATGATGATTAAGAATTAACTAACTATGATTAACCTTAATCAAATGTAATTAAAAGCTTAGTCCAAAACTAAGGAAGAGATTAAGACTTAATTAAGGAGGATTAAGATTAATTATAGCCTAGTTAATGAAGATTGATTAAAAGTTAAATCTAATCTTAATTAATTATACAAGAAGAATTAGGGTAAGTAATACCATCCATAAGACACAATCATAAGTCTTAGTAAATTATAGGACTTAAGTGGACATGATTATTAAGAACATTAGTACAAACTACTATAAAAGATTATAACCAACACCCTCTTTCTTCATAAAACTTGAGAAGCTTAGCGAGAGAGCGCGGTTCCAATCAAGAGAGAGTTGAGTCTCCTCTAATGGAAGGACTTTGATTCAGGTTGTCTCACTACGAAGTGGTGACGTAAAAAGATTCAATGGGCTTGTCTGTAAGGATGTAATATTGTAAGTGTTTGCGGTGTGACATACATCATGTGCATCAATAATGATTAAGGTTCAAAAGCCTTACGACCTATATGGCAATACCACTCTAGTACAGTGTGAAACTGGATGGGACGGGTGCACTGGGTTTTGCAAAGAACACCAGCGGTCCGGTAAAGGAGACCAGCCCTGAGGATAAGTCGGGTCCCGAAATGGCACAAGTGACGTAGGCTCGCCCCCTACTGTCGTGTAAGCGGGGTACATGCTTGACTATCCTGTCGCTCTCAAGTTTTCATAATCAGTGAGTTTGTCTGGAAGTCAGAAAATCGTCTTGGCCAGAGATTGAGCAATGCTCCTCGTACTATTTGCTAGTACAGATTATACTACTGATATATTATACATATATGGTCGAGCAGTTGCTATGTGCTCTACTTTTGGTGATGTTTTCCCGGGCCCTCATGCATTAGTCATATGCATCATGATAACATAAACTGCATTCTTATGATTGAGATTGTGTGAATGTTCTATGAATGCTCTAGTTATTGTATTCTACTTGATATGAGTTCATGTGATGTTCTCACCCTTCCTTTTCTGCTTCTGTTATTTCCTGTCGTCGTACTTCATCGCCATGTCGACAGTTGGTATTGGAGAGCTTCAGGATGTCCACTATGAGGATCACGTTGAGGTGGGAGCCACGGGGCCAGTGGCGGATTACAGACGTCCCTAGGCGATGTATTTTCACGGGGGAGGTGCGCGTTACCATTTCTCATCCCAGCCTTCCCCTGGTACCGGAGATAGATTTCACAGTGCCGGTGATCCTTGAGTTTGAGACTCCACCCAGACTCCGTCGCTACACTACTTTTCTCAACCGTCGTCATCGCCCCTCTCCATCGACATCGTCACAGTCCTCACGGATGGCGACCATGGGCGAGCCAGATTCCCCTCGTTATTCTCCCGGTCCAGAGGTGTCACCTCCACAGCCCGTATATCCTGACGCATTTGGCCGTTCCTGTCCGAGTGAGCCAGCCATGATCGTGATTGATGACACTACATCTGAGGAGGAGGACCCAGAGGAAGACCCGAAGGATGACTCTGAGGATGAGGAGCCGGAAGAGGATTCTTCTAGTGACGACCCCTCAGAAGACTTTGGGATGATCAACCTCGGGGGTACTGGAGGGAGGAGTTGCGGGTGGATTCCTGCTGAGACGGATGATGACGAGTAGGATAGCGTAACTGGGGGTAGTTACGAGTCTAGTTAGTAGCAGCTCTGATTTAGTGGCCTCTTGTTTTGTTTCGTTTTGGTTGAGGTCTTATTTATTATAGTCTACTACTAGAACTCTTGTTTTGATGGTGATATTGTTTACTCCGGGATTACTTTGACACTATGGTTATATATATATATATGTTACGATGTTTCTTTCCCATGATCCCCTTATATCTGCGTGTATGTTGTGTATGTATGCGGAATGATTGAATCATCTAGATGTTTTTAGAAAATGAATTTCAGGCTTAAGGAAAGGACATTTTCATGAATACTTAAAATGGAATTAGAATGCGATTGGTTGATGATGATTAAACTCTTTTCAAAAAAAGAAAATATTTTCATATTTTCTAAGTTTTAAAACAGTAAATTCGACGGTTACGTTTTGCAATGTGATATTCTTAGCGGTACAACTAAGGGTGTCGCACTTCTCGAGCCATACAATAGCAAAATCAAAATAAGAGTTCTAGAAGTGAACTGAAGTAAATAAGACCTCAATAAAATACAAAAGAAAGGTCGCTAAATCAGAGCTGCCACTAACTAGACTCAAACAACACTATCCTACTCGTCGCTAGAGGGGTCCTCCTCCGGCTCCTCCTCCGGATCCTCCTCCTCCTCTTATGTATCATCAATGATAATCAACTCTAACTCATCCGAGAGAGAGCAGCCTTGCACATCAGCACGCAAAGGTTGTGGGCCTGAAGCCTCAGAAGTGGGTGAGTATCTGGGGGAGTCTGGCCCAACCAAGTCTTCAATCCTGGATGACCGTGATGCCACAGACGATGCAGGACGGTGACGCGAAGGACGAAAGGTAGTATAACGCACTAAGTTAGATGGTGTCTGGAACTCGAGAGTCACCGGTACAACGAAGTCTACTTCAGGTACTAACGGGAGGCCAGGGTGAGTGATGATGACTCGGACCTCTCCAGTGAAGACACATCTTCTAGGGATGTCCGTCACCCTCCAGGAACCCCTGGGCATCCAGCGTAGCTCCACCCTCATTGACGTCATATCGAAGATCTCCAATGTCGGCTATCGACATAACGAAAGAGACACAACAACCAGATAGCAGAAAGGAATGGTGAGAACACATCACATGAACTCACAAAACATAGTATACGATGTACTAGAGCACACTCACTGGAATTTCACACAATTCAACCAACAAGTAAATACACATAACATCATCATGACGCATTCAAACTATTGCATGCCTTGCAATTACAATGCTATAACTAATGTATGAGGGCCCGGGGAAAAATCACCATCCACAGTGCACACAGCAACTGCCCGACCATATATGTACAACGTATCAGGAGTTAGAGTTTGTACTAGCGCCGGTACAAAGAGCATTGCTCAATTTTGGCCAAATCATTTTATCCGTCTTCCAGACAATCTCAACTGACCCCGAAAATCATGAGAGCGACAGGAATAACTAAGCTGGGTTCCACGATCTCGACAGTAGGGAGCTAACCTACGTCTTCTGAGATCTTCCAGGAGCTAGGCTATCCTCAGGGCTGGCGTCCCTTTTGAGGACCCGCTGGCGTTCTTTCCAAAACCCAGTGCACCCTTCCCAACCGATTTCACACTGTACTAAGTACATTATCAATGCTTTATGATGCATGTCACACAACAATGCTTCGCAGCATACACATCCTTACAGGCAAAGCCCATCGAATCATTCTACGTCACCACTTTCCCGTGGTACGGCCCGATTCAATGTCTTCCCTTCACAAGGAAAACCAAACCCCATCTCGGGTTAAGACCGCACTCTCTCACTAAGCTTCTCAAGTCTTATGCAAAAAGAGTGTGTTGGTTATAAACTTTTATGTTAGTTTGTACTAACGTTTTGTTCTTTGAAGTGATGATCACTTTCACTTGAGTCCTATAGCTTACTAAGACTTATAATTGTGTCTTATGGATAGTGTTACCTATCTTAATTCGTCTTGTATGTCTAATTAAGATTATATTTAACCATTAATTAGGATTAGTCTTCATTAACTAAACTATAATTAATCTTAATTCTCCTTAATTAAGTCTTAATCCTTACTTAAGATCCTACTTAATCCTTAATTATCCCTTAATCTCTTCCTTAATCTTGGATTAAGCTTTTAATTACATTTGATTAAGGTTAATCATAATTAATTAGTTCTTAATCATCATTAAGGCTTAATTAGTTTGATTAATACTTCATTAATGATTAATGATTAAGATTAAGGTTAATCTCCATTAGGGTTAATTAACTTTAGCTTAATTAATTCTTCCTTGCTTAATTACCTTAAGTGAATTAGTTTATTCAACTTAAGTGAGTTGGATTAGTAAGCCCACTAATTTAGTTTTAAGTCTTTGATCTTGATGAGTAGGATTAGAGTTGAAGCCCAACACTAATCTAGGCCCAATATGCATTTGTTATTTTTGTTTGGCCTTATGATGAATTTGATGAGTTTTTTTGAAGGTATTGGGCCTGAACTAGAGGCCCAATGGTTAGGTAACCCATAAGGGTCCATTTTCTCATGTTACCATCAAGTTATATGAATTTTATGGTGACTTTTATATGGGTTTTTCTTTGTACCCGAATTTCACTTAGGCATTTTACCCAAAAAAATTGTTCTCTTTTAACTTTACTTGTCACTTTAAGTGGTTACCCTTTTTAACTTATTGGGCCACTAAGGCCCATAAACATATTAACACTTTCCTCATCACCAATTCAAGATCAAACACAATCACTTCATGAGTTTCTCATGAACATGAACAAGAACATGATGAACACCAAGAACATTATCAAGAACACATGAATTTCACCAAAATTCAATAAATTTCCAAAAATTAGCAAACTCAAGTATGATGATCTACAAGCATTCTAATTCATCAATTTCATGTTATTTCACTCAAACATACCAATCATCATCATAAAGTTCATACTTTTCAAATATGTTAAAAAAAGTGACATTTTCATGATCCAATCATACAAACCAATTTCATAATTTCAAACAACCATTTGCATGTACTTAGATTCATCATATAAACATATTTCAAGCACCAAATGAATTTTCAAACACATGCAGCCCCTCCATCAAGCCAAGGTCGAACCAAAAACAAGGAAAAGAGGAAAATTTTTCAAGCAACAATCATGGTTTGCATGCATCCAAGGCCACCAAAGAAACACATTTTAAGCATCATAAAAAATTTTTAAACACACATGCAGCCATTATATATACATAGCCAAACCATTTCCTCCAAGGAATAGGTTCCAAAAATTCATTTTTCAAGAGGAAAAAGAGTTAGAGACAAGGATCAAGGGTAATCCTTAACTCTAGTCACCAATCCTACTAGAGTTCAAGGTTCTCCCCCCCTTTACCTAAGGAAATTAAACTTTAAAAATGGTGCAACAACTTCAAAGAAAATCTCCTCTTGATGCTCCTTTTGATCACCCAAGTAAGTTTCTCCAAAGGATGTAGGCTAGATTTTGAGGTTTAAGGTTCAAAAATGGAACCTTTCACCAAGTGTGTGTAGGAAAGAAAATGAAGAAATGGAGAGTGTGAGGGAGAAGAGGAATGCTCACGGTTTGGAAGGAGAGAAATGAAGAATGAGAAGTGGTTTGCATGCAAATGAGGAGGTATGGTGCAAGTGTAAGAAAGAATGATGGCTTTCTTACTTCTTTGACTAAGGAAATGTGTAAGACAAGTTAAGTGCCATACCTTCACATGGCTCACGGTTTTGGAGTGTTTTAGGTGAGGGAATTGATGAAATGTTGCAGATTTTTGTGATTCAAATCAAGAGCATTTTTGTCCGGTTCCAAAAAGTGTAGGGGTAAAAAGGTCATTTTGCACCAAAAGTCCCAAAAATTCCCAAAAATTCTAGAAAAATAGGAAATTAATTTCTAACCTTTTTAAAACCAATTTTGATGATTAAAATTATTTAATCATTCAAAATTCACTATATCACACAATAACAGCATATAAGCAAAAATGCGAGTGTTACACTTATATAGTTATATATGTAACTTAACCTATTTTTGACTATATATATATATATATATATAGGTTACGTGAAAAAAAATAGAAGAAGGAAAGAAAGAAAAAGGGGCGACTGAGAGGGGGATAGGGTTAGGGTTTCAGAGCACATTTGGGGTAGGAGAGGGAGAACCAAGGAGGTGGGCATGGAGGGCAGCCGTCCACGGCGGCGGCTACACGGAGGCTGATGGAGATGCTGGCACAGAGAGGGCTGATGGTGTTGGCTGAGCGCACGTCCCCGGTGTGCGCGCGAGAATGACCATGGATGAGGCGTTCGACGGCGGCGGAGGAGAGAAAAACGAGAAGAGAGAAGAGGGAACTCGCGGCTAGAGGAAGAAGCAGGCCACCATGGCTGCAGGCCGCGCGACGGAGGCTGGAGCGCTCTGCGGCGGCGGCGAGGAAGACTGGGCAGCGGCGGTGCTACGCGGCCGTGTCTGAATGTGGAAAAAGACCCGTCGCGGTGGCTGGACGGACAAGACAGCGGCTGCGAAGGGGAGGGGCGCGGCAGTCCTGCACGGTTTTGGGGTGGTGCTGCGGTGATGAGCCGCGGTGGAAAGCGGCCGCGCACGGCGGATTGAGGAGGGGATATGTGATTTCTCTGTTTTTTATCGATTTTCTGGTCTTCTAATTTGGATTCCTCACTCTGTTTGAACCTTTGTGGATCTAGGTGATGGGATGAGGGGAGGCAGAATCTGCGGGTAGCGCCGCTACGGTCAGGGGAGGCTGTCGCGGATCTGTTCAGGTGAGCGAAGCTCACACACCCTCACCACATTTTGTGTACGTTCTTATCATGATCCCCACTCTTCTTTTCCCTTTCTTTTATTATGTGGTTGTTGATTTAGTTGTTGGATTGGTTCTCTTGATGATTTCTTGTTTACCTTAATGATTTGGTGGATTTATATGCAATTTTGACATGATTAGGTATAGGAATAGGAAACTAGGATTTATGTGGGGAATTGATTTAGGGCTTTTAATTAGGGGACTTGTATGATGTTATGTTTTGAGGATTATGTTTTTATGTGTTATTAGAAGTAAGTCTCCATGCATTTGCATTATCTGAAAGACACATTTAACTCCACGTGGGTCCAGGGCCAAGTCCCAGTAGGTCTTGGACTCGGTTAAGGGAGGTTCTCCTCAGACAATAATCCACCTTAGGGGGGTGGAGAAGTTCAGGTCGTTGATACTCCTATCCGGACAAGGGCCAAGAGGTAGTGGTCACAGTTGGGAATTGAGTATCGACCTCACTGACGCCTCTTAAGACCTACAGATTATCAGAGGATCCACGGGCCGAGTCCCTTGGCTTCAGAGAATGATTCACCTTAGGGAGGTGGACAAGTCAAGTTGTTAATACTCTAATCCAGGCATAGCCCAAGAATGGGTTGTAGTCGGGATGTGAGTATTATCCACATTGACACCTTCTAGAGCCCCAGAGTAATTGGACTTCGGTCCCCAGAGTAAAACTTGGACTTCGGTCCCCAGAATAATGGTGGGATACGTCCCCAAGGAAGACGTTCCTTGTAGTCTGAGCTCAGGTCTAGCCCCATAATTAGTGAAAAGAACTCGTTCTGCCGAGAAAGCAGTTCATGCATCATATTACAGAGATTCTCAGATTTCTATGTATGTCAGAATTACAGGTATCTTAGAATAGTTATATGTTTTAGAATTATGATGCATGACAGAATGAATGAGTATGTTAGAATGTTTAATTGTATCTGATTCAGAAGTATTATGTATTCAGACTATTAGATCTAGGAGTATCTGTTGTATGTTGCATTGCATTTGAGTGAGACTCCCCACACTGCCTGTTGCATGCTTTGCTCGCTGAGACCGTAGTCTCACCCCACGTTTTGGGGACATATTCAGTTTATGCAGGTTATTCCAGGTTATGCTCATGGAGAGGAAGCTCTTGGGGTGGGTCACATACTCCCAGTGACCAAAAGGAAGATCTTATTGAAGAATTGATTGTAGTGGTTGTTTAATTGATGTTTAATGCAGAAGTTTATAGTTTGGCCATGGAGGCCTATTGTTATTAAACTGGATTAGTGATTATGCTATTATGAACTGCACTGGTATTTTGTTGGTTTTCAAGTGATTCCGGAAATTGGGAAATATCCAAGTTTTTAGGGGAAACTCTGCCGGATTTCCGGTAGGAGTTTATAAACTCTCACAATTGAGGGTGTTGGTTGCCCCATGCTTCAGTTTAGAATTTTTTGTTTAAAATGTGATGTATGAATTATGTGGTAGTCCAAGCAAACGTTGGATTGCTTAGACATCTTTGTATTATGTGTGCCGATATCGAAAATGGCGCGAAATAATTTCAGAAATTCGGGAATAGTGTTTCCAACGGACATTATTCTTGGATTTAGAAATTAGGACGTTACAAGGAGCGCTTCACAAGGATTGAAGATGGTGACAGCATCTTCGGTGGTTTGTATGGCTACCTTATGTAGTTAACTCTCCATTAGGATTGGATGTAATTGATTCTATCCCCAAGTGTATGTAAACTCTATTTTATTATTTCATGAGCTCTCTGTCTATAATATTGGTAATCTTATTCTGTGCTTAATTCCTAACTTTCGCGCTTGCGCCGGAGTTATAGGCTAGTTTCGACTAGGATTAAGGATGGGGGAGCGGATTCTGAAGAAACCCATTCTCTGAGTGAACAAGAGGACTCGGTAGCCAGTGAACCGAAACATGGGCGTTGCTAGTGATTGATGGGTAGTGTGAGTACTCTAATGAGGGGCGTCTACAGGATAGGCATGGTTATTAAATTACCGATAGCAAAGGTTAGTTGATTGTCAATCCAGAAGCGAAACGTCGATGTATTCTAATAAGTGATGGGTAGTGACAGTACTCTAGCGAAGGTGCGTCCAGAGTAGTAGGCCTCGTTTATCAACTAATTCTTTTACAAACAGAATAAAAGAAAGCAAAATAAGTCGAGGGTAAGTCTGTCGCCTGGGTGAGCCCGCATGGATTACCTTTGAGTGTGTGAGGCCGCTGGTAACTCGGGGTCTTAGAAATTTAGTTTGTCTACAGTATTATAGAGTAAACCTAAAATAATAGATAGCTTTTACATGCACGAAGGGTGTGATGATATGAAGTCCAATCCTAATCCAAGTAAAGTGTCTCTAACTCTTCCTATCTAATTCAATTGATTATTTATTTGCTATTTACAATTTACGCAACAATACTCTCAAAATTGTTATTTCCCTTGATAAATAGACCACGAATTTACGCGAATTGACTGTTCCCTGTGGATACGATAACTCTTCTTACTATTATACTACTGGATTTTTGGTTCGTTTGCCAGAAACCCATCAAGTATTTTTAGCGTCGTTGCCGGGGAATGGTTTCCAATTCGTGTAGACCTTGGCTGTCTAGTTATCAAGAATATCTATCGTAGGATTTCTTTTATTTATTTCTCTAATTATTTTTAGGATCTATTATTATCTTAGGAAATTTTTTTTTTTTTTTCTAATTCTCTTCAACACTTACCTTTTTCAAAGTTTCTTGTTTATGCTTCTGAGAGGTCAGGCGTCTCCCAATCAATTACAGTTCGACCCGGAAATAGAAAGGACGTCGCGAAGGAACATAGGTAGAACGTTCAAGAAGAACTCTAGGAGATTATATCTCCTATCAAGGACCACGTCACTTCTCAAGCATTGTGTTACCACCAAATGCAAGAGCTTTGGAGTTGAAGACTGCACACCTCAACCTCATTAGTGCACATCAATTCGCTTGATTGGATCATGAAAATCCAAATGCTCATCTCTATAATTTTTATGAATTGATTGGTACTATGGGATTCGAGGAAGGTAATTTGGAATCTGTTTACTTACGCTTGTTTCCTTTCTCTTTGATAGGTAAAGCTAAGGAATGGCTACAATTACACCCAAATCAAAGCCTAACCAATTGGGGTGTGGTTGAGGAAAAATTCTTGACAAGATTCTTCCCACCAGGGAAGCAGATAAAAGCCAAGGCAGATATTTCTACATTCAGACAAGGGATTGATGAGCCACTATGTGAAGCTTGGGAAAGATTCAAGTCTATGCTGCACAAATGTCCCAACCATGGCTATGAGGATATAGCCCAACTCAACATATTCTGCACGGGACTTCGTTCAGATTCAAGGTCATTCATAGATGCGGCAGTAGGTGGAACTATCTTATCCGCAGAAGTTGATCAAGCGCTAGAAATCATCAACCATTTTGCACAGAACGATCAACAAGCTCATAGTGGAAGACAGCCCGCGCAATTAGGAAAAAAGGGATGCTGGAACTCAATCAAAGTGATGCTATATTAGCTGAGAACAAGATCATTAAACGTCAACTAGAAGCACTCAGTGAAACGTTGAAGACACTCCCTCAACAACTCAAAGCTGTCCACTCACAACCCATCCAAGCCCAACCATTGATTTTTTATTTCTGTGGAGGTGACCATCTAAATGGTCAATGTGCTAACCAAGGAAGACAACCAGAACAAATCAACTTCATGGGTAACCAGGGAAGGCAAGGGAATTACTCCAACAATAACAACAATCAATATTCACAAGGTTGGAGAAATAACCAAACCAACTCTGGTTGGAGTCAGAATGGAGGACCAAGACAACCACCTTACCAACAGCAACCCTCAACATATGATAAACTGAACACTTTGGAAGTTAAGATTGATGACCTTGTGCAAAAATTTAGTGGATTCAAGACAACTACTGAGGCATCAATCAAGACTATAGAGAGTCAAGTGGGTCAGTTAGCAACTGAAATGGCAGAGCACAAGCAACAACACTTCTTGTAACACCCGCATTTTTGCTTATATGTTGTTATTGTGTGATATAGTGAATTTTAAATGATTAAATATTTTTAATCATCAAAATTGGTTTTTAAAAGGTTAGAAATTAATTTCCTATTTTTCTAGAATTTTTGGGAATTTTTGGGATTTTTGGGATTTTTGGTGCAAAATGACCTTTTTACCCCTACACTTTTTGGAACCGGACCAAAATGCCCTTGATTTGAATCACCAAAATCTGCAACATTTAGCAAAAATATCTCATTTTTCCCTTCCAAAACCGTGAGCCATGTGATGGTATGGCACTTAACTTGTCTTACACATTTCCTTAGTCAAAGAAGTAAGAAAGCCATCATTCTTTCTTACACTTGCACCATACCTCCTCATTTGCATGCAAACCACTTCTCACTCTTCATTTCCTCTCCTCCAAACCGTGAGCTTTCTTCCCCTTTCTCTCCATCTACTTCATTTTCTTTCCTACACACACTTGGTGAAAGGTTCCATTTTTGAACCTTAAACCTCAAAATCTAGCCTACATCCTTTGGAGAAACTTACTTGGGTGATCAAAAGGAGCATCAAGAGGAGATTATCTTTGAAGTTGCTGCACCTTTTTCAAGTTTAATTTCCTTAGGTAAAGGGGGGGAGAACCTTGAACTCTAGTAGGATTGGTGACTAGAGTTAAGGATTACCCTTGATCCTTGTCTCTAACTCTTTTTCCTCTTGAAAAATGAATTTTTGGAACCTATTCCTTGGAGGAAATGGTTCGACTATGTATATATTATGGCTGCATGTGTGTTTAAAAATTGTTATGATGCTTAAAATGTGTTTCTTTGGTGGTCTTGGATGCATGCAAACCATGATTGTTGCTTGAAAAATTTTCCTCTTTTCCTTGTTTTTGGTTCGGCCTTGGCTTGATGGAGGGGCTGCATGTGTTTGAAAATTCATTTGGTCCTTGAAATATGTTTATATGATGAATCTAAGTACATGCAAATGGTTGTTTGAAATTATGAAATTGGTTTGTATTATTGGATCATGAAAATGTCACCTTTTTGAACATATTTGAAAAGTATGAACTTTATGATGATGATTGGTATGTTTGAGTGAAATAACATGAAATTAATGAATTAGAATGCTTGTAGATCACCATACTTGAGTTTGCTAATTTTTGGAAATTTATTGAATTTTGGTGAAATTCATGTGTTCTTGATAATGTTCTTGGTGTTCATCATGTTCTTGTTCATGTTCATGAGAAACTCATGAAGTGAATGTGTTTGATCTTGAATTGGTGATGAGGAAAGTGTTAATGTGTTTATGGGCCTTAGTGACCCAATAATTTAAAAAGGGTAACCACTTAAAGTGACAAGTAAAGTTAAAAAAGAACACTTTTTGGGTAAAATGCCTAAGTTAAATTCGGGTACAAAGAAAAACCCATATAAAAGTCACCATAAAATTCATATAACTTGATGGTAACTTGAGAAAATAGACCCTTATGGGTTACCTAACCATTGGGCCTTTAGTTTAGGCCCAATACCTTCAAAAAAACTCATCAAACTCACCATAAGGCCAAACAAAAATAACAAATGCATATTGGGCCTAAATTAGTGTTGGGCTTCAACTCTAATCCTACTCATCAAGATCAAAGACTTAAAACTAAATTAGTGGGCTTACTAATCCAACTCACTTAAGTTCAATAAACTAATTCACTTAAGGTAATTAAGTAAGGAAGAATTAATTAAGCTAAAGTTAATTAACCCTAATGGAGATTAACCTTAATCTTAATCATTAATCACTAATGAAGTATTAATCAAACTAATTAAGCCTTAATGATGATTAAGAACTAATTAATTATGATTAACCTTAATCAAATGTAATTAAAAGCTTAATCCAAGATTAAGGGATAATTAGGGATTAATTGGGATCTTAAGTAAGGATTAAGACTTAATTAAGGAGAATTAAGATTAATTATAGTTTAGTTAATGAAGACTAATCATAATTAATGGTTAAATCCAATCTTAATTAGACATACAAGACGAATTAAGATAGGTAACACTATCCATAAGACACAATTATAAGTCTTAGTAAGCTATAGGACTCAAGTGAAAGTGATCATCACTTCAAAGAACAAAACGTTAGTACAAACTAACATAAAAATTTATAACCAATACACTCTTTTTGCATAAGACTTGAGAAGCTTAGTGAGAGAGTGTGGTCTTAACCCGAGATGGGGTTTGGTTTTCCTTGTGAAGGGAAGACATTGAATCGGGCCGTACCACGGGAAAGTGAAGACGTAGAATGATTCGATGGGCTTTGCCTGTAAGGATGTGTATGCTTTGAAACCTTGTTGTGTGTCATGCATCATATGCATTGATGATATTCGAGGTTGAAGACATTACGACCTATATGGCAGTGACACTTGGTACAGTGTGAAATCGGTTGGGAAGGGTGCAACTGGGTTTTGCAAAGAACGCCAGTGGGTCCTCAAAAGGGACGCCAGCCCTGAGGATAGCCTAGCTCCCGGAAGATCTCAGGTGACGTAGATTAGCTCCCTACTGTCGAGATTGGGGAATCCAGCTTAGCTATTCCTGTCGCTCTCATGATTTTCGGGGTCAGTTGAGATTGTCTGGAAGAACGCTTAAATGATTTGGCCAAAATGTATGAGCAATGCTCTTTGTACCAATGCTAGTACAGACTCTAACTCCTGATACGTTGTACATATATGGTCGGGCAGTTGCTGTGTGCACTGTGGATGGTGATTTTTCCCCGGGCCCTCATGCATTAGTTATAGTATTGTAATTGCAAGGCATGCAATAGTTTGAATGCGTCATGATGATGTTATGTGTATTTACTTGTTGCTTGAATTGTGTGAAATTCCTGTGTGTGTGCTCTAGTACATCATATCCTATGTTTTGTGAGTTCTTGTGATGTGTTCTCACCCCTTCCTTTCTACTATCTGGTTGATGTGTCTCTTTCGTTACATCGATAGCCAGCATTGGAGATCCTCGATATGACGTCAATGAGGGTGGAGTTACGCTGGATGCCCAGGGGTTCCTGGAGGGTGACGGACATCCCTAGAAGATGTGTCTTCACCGGAGAGGTCCGAGTCATCATCACTCACCTTGGCCTCCCGTTAGTACCTGAAGTAGACTTCGTTGTACCGGTGACTCTCGAGTTTCAGACACCACCTAACTTAGTGCGTTATACTACCTTTCGTCCTTCGCGTCACCGTCCTGCATCGTCTGTGGCATCACGGTCATCCAGGATTGAAGACTCGGTTGGGCCAGACTCCCCCAGATACTCACCCACTTCTGAGGCTTCAGGCCCACGGCCTTTGCGTACTGATGCGCAAGGCCGCTCCCTCTCGGATGAGTTAGAGTTGATTATCATTGATGATACGTCAGAGGAGGAGGAGGATCCGGAGGAGGAGCCGGAGGAGGACCCCTCTAGCGACGAGTAGGATAGTGTTGTTTGAGTTTAGTTAGTGGCATCTCTGATTTGGCGACCTCTCTTTTGTATTTTATTGAGGTCTTATTTATTTCAGTTCACTTCTAGAACTCTTATTTTGATTTTGCTATCGTATGGCTCGAGAAGTACACTATTTCTGTATATAACTTTATGCACTGTTTATTTCCATATGTTGACTTGCAAATGTATGTATGATGTACACTTACGTGGCGTGATGATTACTCTCGATGTTTTATGAAAACAGGTTTCACAAGTAAGGAAAGAATATTTGATAAACACTTAAAACAGAATTAGAGATGTAGTAGGTTGACAACTACTAATCTATTTCAAAAAAAAAAATCCACATTTTTAACAACCCGCATATAGTACTTTCGTTGGTCACGTGTAACACATGTGGCATTCTTAGTGGTAACTAGGGGTGTCGCACTTCTCAATTGTGACCCAAACCAATCCAAAGGAACAATGCAGCTTGATTGCTACTGATGGAAACAAGTCAGAAGAGGAGGAACTTGATGAGGAAGAAGAAATCAACTTTGAAGTACAATTGCTTCAAGAGGAAGTTGTTCAACAAGATGAAGAAGCAACACAAAAGGAACATCATGAAGAGAAGGTCTTAATCACAAGTAAGTCACTTGACCCAGGTAGGTTTACTATACCCATCTCTATTGGTAATCTACCTCCTACTCATGCTTTATTAGATCTTGAAGCGAGCATCAATTTGATGCCGCTATCTTATTTTAACAACTTGAGTAATGTGAAGGTCAAGCCTGCAAATGTGAAGTTACTTCTTGCAAATAAATCTGCTCAATGCCTTCATGGGATATTAGAGGATATTCAAATCAAAGTGGATAAATTTGCATATGTTGTAGATTTCTACATTGCAAAGACAGAAGAGGAGGATACTGAAGTCCCCCTAATTTTAGGAAGACCCTTCATGAAAACTGCTAAGATGATCATTGATGTTGATCGGGGAAAATATGAATTGAGCTCAAAAGATGAAAGTATTACGTTTCATAGAGGTACGCCCAAGTTATAACAAACTGATGCTATTTCTAAAAATCCAACAAAGTTGCCAGGCTCCGAATTTCTGAGGAAGCCTAGGATGTGGATAAAGCATCCAGAGTCAATATGGGAGTTCAAATTTAAGAGGAGAAGGAGATCAACATCTGATACTGAGGAAGACAATGAAAGTGATGGAAGAATAAAAAAATTGGCATGGAGGATGGGAGCTCAAAGGAAGAACTGGTATGGAGTCAAACATCATCCTCCACTTGAGGCCACCATAAAAGGGTTGAGTAACCAGGCGTCGAGCTAAAAGACGTTAAACAAGCGCTTCCTGGGAGGCAACCCAGTCTTTATAAGTTTTAAATTTTCATTTTGGTAATTTTTAGTTTTAGGATTTACCTGTGTAATTAGGAAATTGTTAAAATGAAGGATCGAAATTTAAAAGGATTACAGGGAATCAACTAGGAGTAGCAGAAGCAGAGAGAATACTGCAGATCTACGCTTCAACCTGCGCTGTAGCGCAGGTGAAGCACGGAATCAAAATTAAAAACCTGACTCTCTGACTTTTGCGCCTCACCCTGCGCTGTAGCGCAGGGTGAAGCGCAGCGGAACGCTTCAACTTCTGAAGCAGTACGCGCTCCACTATGCGCTGTAGTGGAGGGTGTAGCGCAGGAAGCGGGACTTTAAGTTCTGAAATTTGAACGAAGGAGTTCATTTTGAACTTCCTTTCGTTCCGTTCCTTTGCATTTTCTGTAATATTCCTAACCTTTGCTTTGCCTTTTCTCACTCATATAGCCTTCATTTTCAGTTTCTGAGCTTATACCAGGTATGTTTTTATAGTTTTCTTTCTTTTTAACCGATTGAAAATTTGATTTTTTATTTTATAACCTTAGGATAGGAATATTAGGACTCTAGGAACCTTTAGGAAAGAAATAATTGTTCATAGTGCTTTAAATTAGATTGCATGTGGTTAGGATTCTTTGAGTTATTAATGTTTGCTCAGGTAGTAGTTTTTGAGTGCTCAATGATTCCTGCAAATTATTTTGTTGGTGCATGTATGCTTAATTAATTGCTCTAATATTTTGGCATTCCCATACATAAATGATTGTGCAATATTGCATGTTACTGATGACATGATTTTTGAGCATGAGTTTGATTCTCACTTTGCCTGTTTAGAATTGTTTAGTACCTGCTTTAACTGATCACGTTAGCATGTCTTAATTAATTAATTGGCATTTATTGGGTAAAATTTAAAATCAAAATTTTTATGCACATTTGTTTGGTTAATTGATTGCTCTAAGTATTGAAATTTATTGGCCATTTATTTCATAATTATGAACAATTAAATATTATGATGCATAAATAATTTTGAGTTGCTTTTGCTTTGCAGATGGTTCGCACGAAGAATCTCAATGGTTCTAGTTCCTCTGGGAGGGGCACAGGGGGTGCCAAGAGGAAGGACCCCCAGAGGGAAACTGAGTTCGACCATCATCGCTTCAAGGACCTCAAGTCCTTTGAAGCATACACTGACATTGCTGAATGCAAGTTCATCCTAGAGCGACCAGTCATCCTCCAGGAGGGGGAATATGAGGAGTTCTCCGCTGAGATTCACAGGAGGCGATGGGACCGCCTCAGTCACCCTTACAACTACTTCGATCCAGACATTGTCAGGGAATTCTATGCTAACACTATTGGAGACCACGGCGTTAACTGCGGGAGGGAATCCTATGTTCGAGGACAGGTTATCAGATTTGATTGCGATGCAATCAATGCACTTTTAGGACATCCCATAGAGAAGGACAGAGACCTCGTGGTGTGCCAATACCACGAGAGGATGCAGGCTGTGGGGCTTCATGGTAATGATCCCCTTGACATTGAGACTGCTTAGCTGCTATGCTTACCAGGGCGTTCCTTTGAAAGGAATGCATATCAGGAGGCTGCTAGGATTCACAGGCATGATATGACGAGTATCACTCGGATGTGGACAGTACTGATGCCTAGTTTAGAAAGAAACATGGTCGAACATAGACTTCCTTTATTTCCTGAAAAAAGACCAGTGAAGCAACCTCCTCGAAGGTTTGCATCAGAAGTAGTTTCGAAAATAAAGGAAGAGATCGAGAGGCTACTGAAAGCCAAATTCATTCGAACAGCCAGGTATGTATATTGGATTTCGAATGTAGTTCCTATTATAAAGAAAAATGGGAAACTTAGAGTATGTATAGATTTTCAAAATCTAAATGATGCAACACCAAAAGATGAATATCCAATTCCTATAGCTGACATGCTAATCGATTCCGCTGCTAGAAACGAAATGTTAAGTATGTTGGATGGGTATTCTGGAAATAATCAGATTTTTATAGCAGAAGAGGATGTTTCGAAAACTGCATTTCAATGTCCTGGTGCTTTAGGAACTTATGAATGGGTAGTCATGCCTTTTGGTTTGAAAAATGCTGGTGCAACTTATCAAAGGGCAATGAATACTATTTTTCATGATTTGATTGGAGATTTTATGTAAGTTTACATTGATGATGTTCTTGTAAAATCGAAATTAAAACAAGATCATTTAACTCATTTAAGAAGATCATTCGAAAGAATGAGAGATTTTGGTCTTAAGATGAATCCAATCAAATGTGCTTTTGGTGTTATGGCAGGTGAATTTTTAGGTTTCTTAGTTCATCAAAAGGGAATCGAGATTGATCGAAATAAAGCCCAAGCCATATTTGATACGAAACCACCTTCAACTAAGAAACAACTTCAATCTTTATTGGGTAAGATAAACTTTTAAAGAAGGTTTATTTCTAACCTGTCAGGAAAAACTAAGGTTTTCTCTATCTTATTAAGGTTAAAGAAAGAAGAGGAGTTCTTGTGGAAACTTGAACATCAAGAAGCCTTCGAGGATATCAAGAAATACTTAGCAAATCCTCCTGTGATGGCTCCTCTTGTTCGAGGAAAACCTCTTAAGTTATATGTATCCGCATCGAGTGAGACCATTGCAAGTATGTTGGCTCAAGAGAATGAAGATGGATTTGAAAGAAATATCTACTATCTGAGCAGAGTTTTGAATGATGCAGAAACAAGATATTGTAATATAGAAAAGCTTTGTTTATCTTTGTATTTTGCTTGTACAAAGTTAAAATATTAAATAAAGCCTTTCAAGGTTATTGTATTTTCTCATTTAGATATAATAAAGCATATGTTGTCAAAGCCAATTTTACATAGTATGGTAGGAAAATGGGCATTAGCCTTAACTGAATATTCCTTAACCTATCAACCCCTTAAAGCTATTAAAGGCCAAGTTGTTGTTGACTTTATGGTTGATCATTCGAACTTAGATTTAGAATAAGTAAATTATGTGGGAATTAAACCCTGGGAATTATATTTCGATGGTTCGAAACACTCAGGAGGGTTAGGAATTGGTGTGTTAATAATTTCACCTGATAAAATTCCTACTAAGTTAATGATCGAAGTGAAGTATGCTTTATTAAATAATGAAATGGAATATGAGGCTTTGATAACTAGACTCGAAACTTTGTTATCATTAGGTGCTAAGAACGTTATTATTCGAGGAAATTCACAATTAGTTATTAAACAATTAATTAGAGAATATAGATGCATCAATGAAAGGTTGATGAAATATTTTGCTCAAGCAGCAAGATTGCTTTATGAGTTTGATGAAGTGATTATTCATCATATTCCTCGAATTGATAATGAAAAAGCTAATCGTTTAGCTCAAATAGCATCAGGATATAAAATTTTGAGTAAGAAACTTCAAAAGTTGATCAAAATAAAAGAACAAATTCCTCACGAAATTCAGATTTGTTATAATGGCCATGACTTGAATTCGAATGATTGGAGGAAAGAAATATTCAAATACTTGAAGAATCCAAATGGCCAAGTAGAACGAAAATTAAAATACAAAGCACTCCAATATACAATCTTAGGAGATGAGTTATACAAAAATTCAGTTGATGGAATTCTTCTTCGATGTATAGGAGAAAAAGAAGCTTATTTGGCTTTAATAGAAGTTCATGATGGACTTTGGGGAGCTCATCAATCCGGAGAAAAAATGAGATGGGTTTTAAGTAGGCAAAAACTATATCGGCCTACAATGATAAAAGACTGTTTGAAATATTCTAAGTCTTGTGAAGAATGCCAAAAAACATGCTAACATTCAACATGTTCCAGCAAGTGAGTTACATTCGATTATCAAACATTGGCCATTTCGAGGTTAGGCTTTGGATTTGATTGGACAAATACATCCACCTTCATCCCAGTCTCACAAATATATCTTAGTAGCTATAGATTATTTTTCGAAATGGGTCGAGGCAATTCCATTGAGAAATGTTGATCAAGAAGATGTTATCAATTTCATTGAAGAAACATAATTTTTCGATTTGGAATTCCTGAAACATTAACAACTGATCAAGGTTCAGTTTTTACTGGAAGGAAAATACAAAACTTTGCAGAATCCAGAAACATTAAGTTATTAAAATCAACTCCCTATTATGCTCAGGCTAATGGTTGTTGAAACATCCAACAAAAGTATTATTGGTTTAATAATGAAACACATTGGCAAAAAACCAAGAGGTTGGCGTGAAACTTTAAACCAAATACTTTGGGCTTATCGAAATTCTCCTAAAGAAGCAATTGGAACTACTCCATATAAGTTGGTATATGGTCATGAAGCAGTTCTTCCAGTCGAAATTAATTTGCAATCTATTCGAATTCAAAGACAAGAAGAATTACCTTCAGAAGATTATTGGAACTTAATGTATGATGAGTTAAATAACCTTGACGAAGATAGGTTAATTGCACTCGAAAATATTGTAAGGCAAAAAGAGAGAATTTCGAGATTTTACAATCGTAAAGCTAAGTTAAAAAGTTTTAAAGTTAGTGACTTAGTTTGGAAAGTTATTTTACCCGTTGATAAGAAAAGTCATGGTTATGGAAAATGGTCCACAAATTGGGAAGGACCTTTCGAAGTTGAAAACGTTCTTTCAGGTAATGCTTATGTTATTCGAGAATTAAGTTCTAGTCGAATAATTTCTATCAACGATAAATACTTAAAAGAATATAAGCCCATGATGATGGAAGTGCAAATTCCATAAGGAAATTGTCAAATAAGTCTTACAAGAAGCCAAAAAAAATTAGAAACTTAAAATTCGAAGCAAAAACATAATAAAGACTAAGAAAAATAAGATTTTAGAGCTTCAAGGGATCTTGTAGAAGCTGAAGTGTTTAAGTTGTTGATTCATTTTCAAGAACTGCATCTTGTGCTTGCTTCAAATCTCCTTTCACTTCAAAATTCTTATTCTTGATTTGAGCAAGTGTATCATTTTGCTTGATAGCACATTTCTTTACACCAGTCTCGAAATCAGCTTTCTTCTTTCTCGATTCCTCAAGATCAGCTTCTAAAGCCTTGATATGAATATCCAGCTCTGAAATCTTAGTCTTCCCAGTTGAAATGTGCTCCGAAGTTTTCTCATAAGTCTCCTTCAAAGTCAAAAGTTCAGCACGACCACTTTTATATTTTTCATTAAAAGAGGTTTCTTTAAGCTCAGCATTCGAAAACCTTAAAGTGGCTGACTTTGACTCAGAGATAAAAGAATTCAATCGAATAAAAGTGTTCAAGGAAGGAGATGGGAGCTCATTAAATTTCGAACCAATTGCAGTGACCAACCTGTCCAACTTTTGTCTTAAGTCTTCTTTCTTTAAATTCTCAAAATAATCTACAGAGAAAACTATGGTCTTCAAGTCATGAAGATAAGGGAGCATAGAAGGACATTGGATTTTCTTCTCAACTTGGTTCGAATACTGTTGAGACTTCGAAGAAATAGAGATTTCTTTAGACAAAAGTTTATCCATGGTAGCTAAAGGATCTTCATCGAAAAGCTTATACAAGTCAATGGCTGCAACAGGTTGATAAGATTCCACGTTCGAAGTTGGATGGAATTGTGGGTTTGAAGGTTGATAGGAAGAGGTGTTGCTCGAAGAGTTCTCTTGTGAATCTTCAGACTCAGAATCTTCTTTATTTTCTCCTTGTTGCACATCTTGTTGAGTTGGATCAACAAGAGCTTCAGTCATCTAAAGAACCTTTGGAGAAAGAGGTTGAAGAAGCTCTTGAACAGGATTAGAAGTCTGTTGAAATTCTGGCAAGCGTGCCAAAATCACAGCAGTATAATAGTAAGTAAAAGGGTTTGTCGTATCCACAAGGAACGGTTCAATGTAAATCCTAGTGGTCACACTTATCATGTAAGAGAAAATATTTGTTGTTTGTGTAGATTGCAATAGTAAATAAAGAATAGTAAATTGGGATGAGGTAGAGCAAATTACTAGAACTAGTATTGAACTTCGTCTATCACACCCTTCTTGTATTTGGAAACCGATGAGATCTAAGAATTTATAATTAAAATTATTGAAGCCCAAATAAAATTCATTCATAAAGATTCCCCAACTATGAAATCCTTAGAACAACCCCCTAAACACCCATTCCTGGGCTGCTTAATCGAATTGCCTAGCATTAAGAACAGTTGTTAATAGCTATCCATAAGTTGAACCCTATTCCTAGGCATTCAATCCTATAGAGTAATTTTTACCCAAATCAGAATTAAAGATCCCTATTCCTACGCTCCCAAGAACTCGCCCCTGATTTTACAAACCCACCTTCCAGTGCGCCCCATAAAATCATATCATAACTCCGGCACAAAGGCGGAAGCTAAGCATTAAGAACAGAGTAAAAACACCAATATATTATAAAAATAGAGATTCATAGATAACAAAGAGAATCCAAATACAATAGGATTTGAATCGACTACATTCAATCCTATGGGAGAGTTTAGCTACTCATGGTAGCCATTGCAAACCGATAGAGAGACTGTCACACTTTTATCTAGCTCCAGATCTGCTCCGCCGTCCCTCCTTGGGTCTCCGGGACTTACTTTGATCTTTGCAAAAGGTTCTTTAAATAGAAGTTGGAAAGCTATCTGAAATCTGAAAGGAATCTGATTTGAAATCCTTTGAAAAACTGATCTCGTATTCTTGCGCTCCAACATGCGCTTAACACAGAGAGTAATTTAATTGCTGCGCTCCACTTGCGCTCAGCGCAGGTGGAGCGTGATTCATGTTCCAGCTTTCACTGATTTCCTCTTTTTCAGCTTGATCTCTTCCTGATCTTATCCTTGTTTGCTTTGCTTTCCTTATTTCCCTCTTTTTAGCTTGATCTTGTGCTGATTTGATCTTCAAATTTAAATTGAAAATTTTATCTTCAGAATCCTTGTTTAAATTACTGCTGATTTTATCTTCAATTTGATTTAAATTTAAATTGAGAATTTAGCTGCAGAATCTTTATCCAAATAATTGTTGATTTTATCTTGATTAGCTCCCATTTAAAAACCTTATCTTGCAGATTCTCTTTTCAAATAGATGTTATCTTGTTTCTCCATTTAAAACCTTCCCTTTTATCTGCAAAATCAACAGATTTTCTATCAAAATAGCATCAAATTCAAATTTAAATCAAATAATCACAAAATATGCATTTATCACTAAAAAGAGGTAATTTGGGGAATAAATCTAACATTTTACCCATGATAAGTGCTTTAATTATATACAAATTTATCATATTTTTAGCACTTATCAAATACCCCCCAACTTAGGTTCTTGCTTGTCCTCAAGCAAGAAAACCTTTTGCAATCAAATGGATTCAATTCCTAATCATGATTCTCACTAAGTAAGGAAATAATTTCATCATCTCTTGCTAGGCAGCTGTCACTTACCAAATATTAGATTGAAAATCAGAATTAAGTAATGTTTCCAAAACTCAATTAGAATAGGATAAAAACACATTCAATTTTTTTTTTAAAAGTAGCAACCAAAAAAATAAGTGATAAATCAAGGAATTCTCTCATGCTCATGGGTAAGTGTTTCCCTCAATTTTTCACAGCAGTTGAACAACTAAAATTGATAATCGTTTCTGGTTAATAAACATGCATATGGTAAATCATGGATCAAAAGGTTTTTCTTGGGATGTAATGAGGCTAGGTTTATCAAGAACTCATGGTTTTTTTGGATATGCAAAGAAACACAGGAATAGAGAGCATTTTTTTTTTATTTTTCTTTTCTTGAACTTTCTCTCCATTCTCCATTTGATTCTTGATTTGCATTATTCAGCTGACCTCTTCTTTTTCATTGGTGATTTACTCCCCTTTTTTTATTCACTTTTTGTTTTTCTTTTTCATTCTTGGGGGAGTAACTCAATTTGCTTTCTTGTGCCTGCTCTTTGCATTTCTTCATTCAATTTCAAGTAACCAACCAATTCTCCCATTTTATCAAACTACACCTTTGCTCTCTATCCCCAGTGTATAAGGGACAGGATATAGACATTAATGTTGGTTGGGGTGCATAAGAAAAGAAACATTAAAGCTCAAATGGGTTACCAAAAAAAACTGGAAAAAATTTTCATTGGTTGGCTTTTTGGCACTGAGCAAATAATTTATAATCACAAATTTTCCTTTATCACTCCCATATTTTTCATGTTCAGAATAAAATCCAAAAACTCAAGCAATAGCAGTTGACAAGCAACGGTGAAAACTCTCATATCGAGTGTTTGGTCTCACAACTCACCGACTTTTGGCTAATTTCCTTGATGAAGTCACTTATTGAAATTAATTAACTACCCTGATATATTTTCCTGCATAATATCCTAATCCTAACTGATTATGGATTCAATCACAAAATTCCTATTTCTTTCCTAATTCAGTTAGTTAGACTACCTAACTTTGAGATTTTAAATTTATTTTCTTTAATCCCTATTTCCTATTTTCCTAAAATGAAAACCACAACATAAATCCTAATTAACTAAAGAAATTAATCCTAAGAAATAAAAGAAAATAGAAAATAAAAGAATGAAAAGAAAGAAAAACACCAATATCAATATTCGTCCTATGTATCTTGTAAGTCCTCATCCTATTCTCCTGTTGCTGCTGCTCCACCTCCCTCTGGATGAATAGGCATGTCCCCAGACCACTGCAAGAATGTCAGGAACTCATCAGGCAGCATATCTGGGTATGGGTCTAGTACAAATGCTTCTGAAGGTGGGAAATGTTGTAACACCCACAATTTCCCCTACCAGTATATAAATAAGATAGAGAAAATTTTAAAAAAAGAGAGAGAAAAATTTAATTACGGGGTATTTAGGAACTATTGATAAACAATCAAAATTATATTTTTGGAATTTTCCAACCATAATTATAAATGATTTATTTTTAGAGAGGTGTTTGAGAAAATGACCTGAAATACCCTTAGTAATTATACAATTAAGGAAAATATAGATTTAATTATGAAAAATATCAAAAACTTAAAAAGGATCTACGTTTTTAGTCAAAATGGTCTTAATATAATTAATAACGAATTTTAGAAATTTATTTAGAATTTTCTGGCACTTTTGGGCAAAAAGACCAAAATGCCCCTGGTTAGCAGTGTAACCCTAACCAACATATGAAAATTTGTAGAATAATATGGAAAATATACTTTGGACCTTAAAAGTGGATTGAAAATGATATTTATAACTTTATAGAATTTTTGTGTGTAAAGCCATAATTTTCTATCTGTTTACTCTTATTAAAAATTGATTGTTGTGTGCGAAAACTGGGAAAATTGGGAAATAAGAGAGTTTAAGTGAGAAGTGAGTTCTAATCACATTTTTAGGCTTAAAATAGGTTAGATCAATTATAGGAATTTTTCTAGAAATTTTGGGAAATTTTGGGAATTTTGGTGTGAAATTTCCATTTTATCCCTACTCTTTCTGGAACCGGGCCCAAATACTCTTGATCTGGGCCAGAAAAATCTGCATCATCCTTCCTTTCCCCTCTCCCAAAGCCGTGTGGGTGTGTGTGTGCATGTGTGACACATGTTGGCTTCACACCTTTTCTAAAAGACATAAAGTGAAAAAAAGCCTTAATTTTCATGGAATTAGAGACACTTGTCCACCTTTCTCTAAGCCTTACATGCAAAACTTTTTTTCTCATTCTTCATTTCCTCCCAAAACAGCCGTGAGCCTCCCTCTCATTCTCTCCATCTTCTCCATTTTTCTCCTTCACATTTCAAGCTAAAGGTTCCATTTTTGAACCTTAAGCTACAAAAATCTAGCCTCCAACCTTTGAAGAACCTTGTTTTGGTGATCAAGAGGAGTGCAAAAGAGGAGCTGTTTGGGATTTTGCTGCACCTTTTCAAGAAGAATTTTCCTTAGGTAAAGGGGGGGGGGGAGAATCTTGAACTCTAGTAGGATTGTTGACTAGAGTTAAGGATTACCCTTGATCCTTGTCCCTAAACCTTTTTCCCTTAAAAAATGAATTCTTGGAACCTATTTCTTTGAAGAAATGGTTCAGCTGTATGTATATGGTTTGCATGTTTGTTTTAAAAATGTATATGATGCTTGAAATGTGCTTATTTGGTGATTTTGGATGCATGCAAGTCATGAGTTTGGTTGAAAAAAAAATCCCCTTTTTCCTTGAAACCATTCGGCTATTTAGTTTTTATGGGCTGCATGTGTTTAAAAATTTATTTGATACTTGTAACATGTTTGTATAATGAATCTAAGTACATGCATATGATTGTTTGGAATTATAAAATTGATTGGTGTCATTGAATCATGAAAAATGGTGTTTTTGAGCTTATGAACAAAGTGTGAACTTGATGATGTTGTTTGGCATATTTGGATGAATTTGTGTGAAATTGTTTGATTAAATTGCTTATGGATGACTATACTTGAGTGTGGGAATTTTTGGAAATTGTTGGATTTTGATGATTTTTTATGAACATTCATAGTGTTCATCTTGTGTTCTTGGTGTTCTTGAACACATTCATGAGAAACTCTTGAAAGGATTTGGTTTGATCTTCATTTGACCATGAGAAAATGTTAAAGTGTTTATGGGCCCTAGTGGCCCAATAAGCTAAAAAGTATAACCATTTAAAGTGGTAACTAAATTAAATGGAAACAAATTTTTGGAAAATCCTATAAACCAAATTCGGGTACAAAAATGAACCTAATTAAAAGTCACCCTAAAATACATAATATTGGATGAAAATGTGAAAAATTGGACCCCTATGGGTTACCTAACCATTGGGCCTTTAGTTTAGGCCCAATGCCTTCCAAAAAAGTCAAAAGACTCATCAAAAGTCAACCAAAAATATTTTATGGACTTGGGCTTAGGTTAGAATTGGGCTTCAACTCTAATTCAACCTATCGAGACTAAAACTTAGAAATCAATTAGTGGGCCTGATTAATCCAACTTGCCTAAGTTGATTAATCCAATCCACTTAAGTTAATCAAGTAAAGGATAATTAATTAAGATTAAACTCAATTAACCCTAATGAAGAGTAACCTTAATCTTAATCATTAATCACTAATGAAGTATTAATCAAGTAATTAAGACTTAATGATGATTAAGAACTAATTAATTGTGATTAACCTTAATCAATTATAATTAAAAGCTTAATCCAAGATTAATGAAGAGATTAAGGGAGGATTAGGAATTAATTATGATCTTAAGTGAAGATTAAGACTTAATTAAGGGGAATTAAGATTAATTATGGTCTAATTAAGGAAGACTAATCATAATTAAGGGTTAAACCAAATCCTAATTAGACATACAAGATGAATTAAGATAGGTAATACTATTCATAAGACACACCCATAAGTCTTAGTAAACTATAGGACTTAAGTGAAAGCGGTCATTGACTTTAAGAAAAACATTAGTACAAATTAACTTAAAAGTTTATAACAAACAAACTCTTTCTGCATAAGACTTGAGAAGCTTAGTGAGAAAGTACGGTTTTAACCCGAGGTCGGGTTTGGTTTTCCTTGTGAAGGAAAGACATTGAATCGGGTCATACCACAGGGAGTGGCGACGTAGAATGATTCAATGGCTTTTCCTGTAAGGATGTGTATGCTGAGAAGCATTGTTTGTGTGACATGCATCATAAAGCATTAATGATGTTCAAGGTTGAGAACCTTACGACCTAATATTACATTGACACTTGGTACAGTGTGAAATCGGTTGGGAAGGGTGCACTGGGTTTTGCAAAGAACTCCAGCGGGTCCTCAAAAGGGACGCCAGCCCTGAGGATAGCCTAGTTCCTGGAAGATCTTAGAGGACGTAGGTTAGCTCCCTACTGTCGAGTTCGTGGAACCCAACTTAGTTATTCCTGTCGCTCTCATGATTTTCGGGGTCAGTTGAGATTGTCTGGAAGACGGATAAAATGATTGGCCAAAATAAATGAGAAATGCTCTTTGTACCGGCGCTAGTACAGACTCTAACTCCTGATACGTTGTACATATATGGTCGGACAGTTGCTGTGTGCATTGTGGATGGTGATTTTTCCCCGGGCCCTCATGCATTAGTTATAACATTGCAGTTGCAAAGCATGCAATAGTTGGTGTGCATCAGGATGATGTGTGTGTGTGTACTTATTTGGTTGAACTATGTGGATTTCCTGTATGTGTGCTCTATACACTATATCCTGCGTTAAGTGAGTTCATGTAAAGTGTTCTCACCTCTTGTCTTTCTTTTCGTTGTCCATCATTATTTTGGCACCTAAAAGGGCATGGACTCTGGAAGGATGCACGTTGTTCTGAAGATAGGTGTGGTGTTCAGGTCGAACCAGATCTTGTTCAAATCAAACGGTAGTGTTTAGGGGTGTACATGAGTAGCAATATCCTGTATAGATAGGGTGTAGTCAAATAGAGGGTCCACTTCTTCTGTAGTGTAGCATGTTAAAACCCTAGTTTAATATATATTACTTCTGTTGTAATTTGGAATAACAGTGAAATGATAATTGTTGTATTGATATGTTTTTATAGTTCTATCTCAATTATAATTTACAAATATGTTTTAAAAAAAAATCACCAATTTTCTTCACTTCATTAAGAGATTAATTAACAAATTGCAACCGAATTAGTTGAGTAATAACCGCCATGTGATGAGGGTGTTACAAATGTAACATCCCGTTAATTCATAATAATGACTAATAGATAAGTATAGGAAAGACAATTTTTATGAAAAGGTCTTAATGTAAGGTGAGGATTTGCTTGGGGAAAGATTGAAAGACTTAAACAAGGAAAATAGGCTTCAGCATTCTCGCTCAAGCGAAATGGCTCGCTTGAGCTAGTTATGCAGCAAAAAGGGAGAAAATGCAATTATGCATATCTCACTTAAGCGAGGATGATCTCGCTCAAGCGAGAAACAGGGGAGTTTGGAATGCTCTCTGGACGTTTTTCGCTCAAGCGAGATGGCTCTCGCTCAAGCGAGAATCTTCCTGAGAGGGGTCATTTTCTGGTCCATTCTCGCTTAAGCGAGCGTCTCTTGTAACATCCGGGAAACTGGAACCTAGGAAACATAAGAGAAGTCTTAGGCGGTGAACCTAGCCAAAAGAGGAAGTTAGAAGTAGGATGAGAATTCAGAGGTTAAGTGTGACTTCAGACAAGAAATTAGGGAAATCCATTTGGAACCATGTGTTTTAAAAGAGTTTAGAGGAGGGACTAAGAGTTGAGGAGAAGAGCAACACCCTAGATCTTAGCCTTTAAGCGTGGAAGAATAAGCCTTGTAGTCAAGGGAATGGATTTATCAAGGATTAGAGTGGGGAAGGTTTGGATGAGAAGAACTAAGTTAGAAGAAGTTTTGGAGGATAGGAAGTAGGTTTGAGAAGGAGAGAATTGAATTGGAACCAAAAGGGGCACAAACTAAGGTTATTGCTTGATTTTGGGAGTTAGGCCTAATGACCTTGGTGCACTAATTCACAAATATCTAGAGCCAAGGGTGTCCAATTAAGGTGATTCCACTTCCATTAGAAAACTAACTTCCGGGGCTTCCGTTTGATAGGTTATATGATAGGGTTCCGAGCTCATTTGAACTCCCAAAACAGACTAATACTCGCTCAAGCGAAAAATATTTCGCTTGAGCGAGAATTGTCCAGAGAAGGGTTATTTTCTGGTGTAAATTCGCTCAAGCGAAACAATTAGCTTGAGCGAAAATACACGATTTCAGATTTTAAAAACAGAGGGGTTCACTCTCTCCCCTCATTTTCTTTAGCTTCCTAGGGTTTCTAGAGAGAGGGAGAGAGAGTTCTAGAGAGAGAGGAAGCTTGGGAGCTTGAAGGAGGAAGAAATGGAAGATCATGGAGAATTTTTAAGGTTCCCAACCACTTGAGGAGCTTGGGATTTCTCCTCTCCACCTCTCATCCGCCCCTATTTCTTCCCCTAAGGTGAGTGTGATTCACTCACTTGCTTATTTGTCATGTAAATTCCCTTATATGACCCCTATTCTACCTTCCCTTGCTTGTATTCATGGTTATTAATGATTAGAGGAAGCTAGGGTTGTTGATTTGAATGTATTCTCTTGTAATGCAAACCCTAGGTTAGATAATTTGGGGGTTTCCATGAAATTGAAGTTTTGGGTGTGATTATGTTTACAATTGCTCATGTTTATGTATTCTATCATATTTGTGCATAATCTGAATGTTTGTACATGATTTTACCCCCATCATTTTCATGGAAAATATTTGGGTCTTTGACCTCATGAAAATGGTAAAGGAAATGTTAAAGGAAATGGTTTTGGGTCTTTGACCTCATGAAAATGGTAAGAAAAATGATTATGGGTCTACGAACCTCTTGGTAATGGATTTGTATTTTTGATCTAGTTGAGATTAGGGTTTGGAATGTGAACAATGTAAATTATGTTATTATTTTCCATCATGATTGACATGTATAAAATGATGTTGCCCATTCCAAACTTGGTTCATGTTCAAAGAAATGTTTGGGGTCCTTTGGCCCTTTGTAATGGTTAAGTTCTTTATGGCCTTGGGAAAGGTTTAGGTAAGGTCTTCCGGCCTTCAGGGACGACAGTTCCTGTTAGTCTGAGCTCAGTCTAGCCTAAGGGAAAGGTTAAAATCCATGGTGAAGAATTTAGTATTTGAGAAGTTATGAATTGATCTATTGTTGCATGGACATGTTCATGATTCCATATAATTATCACTCCACTTATGATTGCCATTGAATGATTGATGTTACATGTCTTGTACTTCCATTCTGGGTGTTTTATGAACTGTTCATCCTTGCTATATTGTTGTTTGCCATGTGTTTCGCCTCCCCACACATGCACACACTATTATCATGCTCACTGGGACGTAGTCTCACCCCACGTTACGGGGAATCCCCTTCAGTTGTGCAGGTTAGGGTTTCATAGCGACAGATGAAGAGCTTGAGTCCTATGGCAGTCGCTCCTGCCCCCACAGCTACCAGATAGATGTAGGACATTTGGTGTCCAATGTTTTAACGTATTGATAAGGTCTATGTTTGTAAATGTAATGTATGTATTGAATATTTGTGAGAATTGACGAGAATATATTATGACGGCCATGGAGGCCCTTTTGTGTAGAATTGGATTAGCCTAGGTATAATATGAACTGTATTGGTATTTTTGCTGGTTTTCAGGTGAAGCCAAAATTGGGGAACGCCCAGTTTTCAAGGGAAACTCTGCCGGATTTCCGGTAGGAGTTCTAGGGAACCATGACACTTCGTGTCTAGGTTCATTTCCCTTATATTCGAATGTAATGTTTCATGTTATTTTGTAGATTGAATTGTAGTGAAGGCTTAAGTAAGCGTTGGATTACGTAAGCGATTGTATGATTTGTTCACCGATATTAAAAATGGCGCGAAATAATTTCAGAAATTCGGGAATAGTGTTTCCAACAGACATTATTATTGGATTTAGAAATTAGGACATTACATCTCTCGCTCAAGCGAGAATGGGAAGGGAAAAACTGATCTTGAGTATCTCGCTCAAGCGAGAATGGCTCGCTTGAGCGAGAATCCACTTACAGCTCCTATACGTTCCTTTTAGGGTTCATTTCCCTTCCTTCTTCTTTCCCTTTCATTTATCACTTAGAGAGAGACGGAGAGATCCTAGAGAGAGGAAGCTCCATTGAAGTTCAAGGAAGGATTCCGACCCTCAAAATCAAGGCTCCCTTGAGTTTTCTCACTTCCCCAACGTTCTTCTTTTCTCATTCTCACTACCCACTTCAAGGTGAGTGTAACCACACACTCACTTCTATGTAGAATAACTGTTGAATGACCCCACTCCCTTCCTTCCCTTTCTTTTGCATGCATAGGTGTTGATAATTGGATAAATTAAGTGTTCATGTATGTGAGGAATGATTATTACTTTATTAGTTACCCTAGTTGAACTTAGGGTTTGAAATGGAATGATTTAAATTACTCTATGATTTTCCTTCTTGATTGACATGTATATGATGACATTGCTCGATTTAAGCTTAATTCATGTTTGAAGAAATGTTTGGGGTCCTTTGGGCCCTTGGTAATGGTTAATGTCTTTATGGCCTATGGAGTGGTTTTAGGTAAGGTCTTCTGGCCTTCAGGGACGACGGTTCCTGTTAGTCTGAGCTCAGTCTAGCCTAAGGAAAAGGTTAAATCCATGGTGCAGAATTTAGTATGTGATGATTGCTCTGATTATTGAAGTTATCATGATTATGTTTAATGAATCCTTTATGTTAATTTTATCAAGTATGACATGTGTTGTTGTTCATTGATATGCCTGCACCTTGTTACCTCACTGGGACGTTAGTCTCACCCCACGCTGTGGGAATTTACATTTCAGATGTGCAGGGACCTACACCGGGTCACAGGAGCCAGTAGGAGATTAACGACCATGTTATGGATTTTCCTTTTTTTTTTATATGACTATGTAAATAGTACTTGTTGGATATAGACATGCTTGGTTTTATTCTGGGTAGGATAGAGTAGTACATGTGTACCTTTTTTATTGACCTTGTTATCCCGAATGCATGTATAATTATATCATACGTCTTTTATACTTTGGATGTACTCGAGCTGTATTATAAACTCTTGTATGTATATATATATATAAAGTAATATCTTTTATTTCAGTGGATATATAGCTTATGTGTTTGTTGGGATACGTAAGTTGTTATCTCTTTGGTTACCAATATTGAAATGAGCGAAATAATTTTCAGATTTTGGAAATAGTGCTTCCAACAGGAATTATCTCTAAAATAGAAATTAGGACGTTACAGGAAATCCCTCTGTGGATGGTGGAGTTCTGCTTGCAGATGTGCTCCATGTAAGCTTGGAGTGGGATGTCAGCTGGTGGTGGTGGTTATGGTTGTTGTGGCTGTTATGGCTGATAATCTCCTTTCTCCTCTATCTCCAGGCTCTCATGGTGTGTTGGCGTAGAATTCTCGGACTAGCTCCGATTAATCTATCAGGATCAGCCATCCTATGCCATCTGTGTTTTGAGGTCAACTGGACTTTCTAACACAAGTTGCATGTTCTAAGAGCCTAATACTTTGCAGCAGCCTGTGCACTTTTGAACCTAATGGGATCATAATGGGGTTCATCTTTGATACTCTTCCCCATGCCTTCTCCTCGTGAGCTAAAGCCACGGGAAGGCCAGCAGTGTATGTGATCCTAGGCATCTGAAAAGTCAAATAGAAACAGTTAATTGATGAAAACTCATTCATTTTAATGATGCCTTATTGAAAACACAAATTCATGAAGAACATGGAAGCCTATCATTAACAAATTTGCATGCACAATTCAAAATATATTCTTGAAAAGAATCCATCAATTTACATAAAAATACTCGTTTGCAATTTAGTAATGACTTCCACATAACAGAATATACTCATTTGTTTTGCAAGCATTCAAATAATCCATGGAAAGTGGAAGTTCAAAATTTTTGCAAGAAACAGAGCATAACACTTTCAAGCTCAATAACTTACAAAACAATGAGCATTCCAATCAAACAAATTGTACTTCATGTTCACACAGCCAAAATCACATTCAAGATAGAAATAATCAACAATATACTCATTCACAATCCTAAGGTTGCTATCCTAAAGTTCAAATCATAAAAACAGAGTAAATGAAGATTTCAATTAGTGAAAATTAAAGAAAACATACCTGAAACTTGAAAGTTTCAAAATTGATGGAGGTTTATGAGTGGAAAAAGTGAAAAGAAGAGCTTAGGAAGTAGAGAGATGGTACAAGAGAAAACAGGTGAGGAAGAACGAATTACTTCCCCCTGTTTTTAGTTCAATTTAAGTAACAGCGCGTACCTGCGCTCCACTTGCGCTCAGCGTGAGTGGAGCGCAGGTTTCAGTTTCAAAAACCTGTACCATTGCGCTTCACTTGCGCTGAGAGCAGGTGAAGCGTAGAAAACAGTGACTAAAATTGCAATTTTGCGCTTTACCTGCGCTCAGCGCAGGTGAAGCGCAGAAAACAGAATGAAATTTTGCAATTTTCAGTTAAGTTTTCTGCTACTTCCTATTGTTTAAAAATTTTATTTTCCACAAACTTATTCCAATCAATTTTGAAAATTTCCTAAATCCTAAAAAAATGAAAAATCCTAATTAACAAACAAAACAAAACAAAACTGAAAACAATTAAAAACTTAAAAATCTCTGGGTTGTCTCCCAGGAAGCGCTCGTTTAACGTCATATAGCTTGACGCCTGTTCTCTCAAGGTGGTTGAAACTGGAATTTTTTGGTGAGCTTGTGCGCTGCACCCTTCCTTTCTTTGGCCACTAAATCTCCCCATAATCTTGCCTTGGAACAATCTGTAGAGTGAAATGACTTTAACCATTTGGGCTACTTTCTGGAATTAGACCATGCTTTTGATTCCCTTGACTTGACTTTTCTTTTCTTTATTATCTTGCTCTGATGTGCATGAGTCTTCTTCTCCTGAAACTTGGATGATTCACAATTGAATGTTCTCAATTTCTTTGCTTCATAAGGGTCTTTGATATGAAACACACCTGACCACTCTGTCTTCAATCTGGCTCTAGGCTTTGAATTTGATTCTCTTGGCCTGATTCTTGCTCTCTTTTCTCTGGTTAGGTCAGTATATTCGCAGGCCTTTCTTTCGTGAGGTCTTGAAGGTTTAACACTTGCACCATGCCTTTCTTGATCTTCCTTTGGAGGGCTGGTTGGATAAGGCAAGGTCTTTGGTCTTGGTACTACTTCCCTTCCTTTTCTCGGGCTTTGACTCACTATCCCCCTGTTCACTCTTTTTCTCATTTTCTTGATCTTTTTCATCATGTACACTCTCATATGTTTTGTTCTCTTCCTCCCCTTTACAGTCATTCTCTTCTTTAAGCACATTTTTCTCTGTTTCATCCTCTCCTTTTTCTTCTTCTACTTCTGCTTCACCTTCTTCTTCTTCTTCCTTTTCTTCTTCAGTTTCTTCTGATTCCCTTTCTTCAGCTTCTCTTTCTTGTGTTTCTTCAGTGTCCTCTTCTCCTTGTTCTTCTTCTTCTGCTTTACCTTCTTCTTCTTCTTTTTCTTTTGCTTCTTCTAGTTCCTCTTCTTCAGATTTCTCTTCTTCATCAGCCAGATAGTCATTGGTTTCCTCCCCTATCAGTTGAACACTTATGGTGGTCATGTCACCATACTGTTCTTCAGGGTTGGGCTGTGCATTTGCTGAAATTTGTTCTGACCGATATTTGGTCATATTTTCTACTATCTTAGCTAGTATGGGGTCAGCAGGTAGTCCTGCTTCTTCACAATCCTTCTGAAATTGTATCAATTCTTGCAACTTTCAATAGGATCTTCCCTATCTAAATGCCATGGTTGAACTAAAGAGTAGCTTTGCTGCTGTTAGGAAGAAGGTTGCACATGGAATGAAACATCATCTTGGTGCCACCTACAATTTTGATTATGGCTATTTCTCCAATCTTGTAAGTAATTGTTTGCAAAGTTGTTACTGTTGGAGAAGTCGCCTAATCTTCGTTGATGTCCCATATAATCAACTTGCTCTTCTTGAGTGCATGGATAAGAACAATCTCCATTGAGATGGTCACCTCCACAAAAATCACAAGTTAATTGTGGGGACAGGCCAGGATGAGACTGCACTGCCTACAATTGATGAGGAAGGTTATCTAGCAGCTTGTTGAGTGCTTCTATTTGCTGCATTATACTCTTATTCTGTGCCCTGAGTTCATCTGCAGAAGTTTGCTTATGCGACGAAACAACATCTTGTTGCCACCCAAAATTTTGATTCTGGTAACTTCCCCAACCCTCCGAAGAATTGTTAGAATAATTGTTGTAATTAGAGAAGTTACCATGAATCGGTGTATGGGAGAAATAGTCTGGTTCTTGCTGTGGAACATAATCTCCAAGTGTTCTCTTTGGTGGGCACTGCCATCCTTGTTCCCTAGCATAATCTCCAAGCGTCCTTCTTGGTTGATTCTTCCACTCACCATCCATGATTGGTGCAACTTTTACTTTATTTGGGGTGGTTGAATATAGAGTGTTGAGAATGTCTCCTTGAGCTTGTCCTTTGGATGTCTTTTCAATTTCAGGGTCAAATTCCAATAGCGCTCTTAGTACCTGACCTTTCAAAAGTATAAATCACAAGGACTAGAACAAGGGTTAGTAAGAAAATAAAAACAAATTAATTATAAAAAAAAACAAAAAATAACTACAGAAAACATTACAAATACAAATATTTACAACTTGATAAGATAGACCTCCCGAGAATTTAAATTCAGACACCGTTCCCCGGCAACAGCGCCAAAAATACTTGTTGAAATTCTGGAAAGCGTACCAAAATCACAGTAGTATAATAGTAAGTAAAAGGGTTTGTTGTATCCACAGGGAACGGTTCAATATAAATCCTAGTGGTCACACTTATCAAGTAAGAGAAAATATTTGTTGTTTGTGTAGATTGCAATAGTAAATAAAGAATAGTAAATTGGGATGAGGTAGAGTAAATTACTAGAACTAGGATTGAACTTCGTCTATCGCACCCTTCTTGTATTTGGAAACCGATGAGATCTAAGAATTTATAATTATAATTATTGAAGACCAAATAAAATTCATTCATAAAGATTCCTCAACTATGAAATCCTTAGAACAACCCCCTAAACACCCATTCCTGGGCTGCTTAATCGAATTGCATAGCATTAAGAACAATTGTTAATAGTTATCCATAAGTCGAACCCTATTCCTAGGCATTCAATCCTATAGAGTAATTTTTACCCAAATCAGAATTCAAGATCCCTATTCCTAGGCTCCCAAGAACTCGCTCCTGATTTTACAAAACCACCTTCCAGTGCGCCCTATAAAACCATATCATAACTCCGACACAAAGGTGAAAGCTAAGCATTAAGAACAGAGTAAAAACACCAATATATTAAAAAAATAGAGATTCATAGATAACAAAGAGAATCCAAATACAATAGGGGTTTGAATCGACTACATTCAATCCTATGGGAGAGTTTAGCTACTCATGGTAGCCATTACAAACCGATAGAGAGACCGTCACACTTTTCTCTAGCTCCAGATCTGCTCTGCCGTCCTCCTTGGGTCTCCGGGACTTACTTTGACCTTTGCAAAAGTTCCTTTAAATAGAAGTTGGAAAGCTTTCTGAAATCTGGAAGGAATCTGATTTGAAATCCTTTAAAAATTGATCTCGTATTCATGCGCTTCATCTGCGCTAAGCGCAGGATTCAGAGAGTAATTTAATTGCTGCGCTCCACTTGCGCTCAGCGTAGGTGTAGCGTAATTCACGTTCCAGCTTTCCCTGATTTCCTCTTTTTCAGTTTGATCTCTTCCTGATCTTATCCTTGTTTACTTTGCTTTCCTTATTTCCCTCTTTTTAGCTTGATCTTGTGATGATTTGATCTTCAAATTCAAATTGAGAATTTTATCTTCAGAATCCTTGTTTAAATGACTGCTGATTTTATCTTCAATTTGATTTGAATTTAAATTTAGAATTTATCTGAAGAATCTTTACCCAAATAATTGCTGATTTTATCTTGATCAGCTTCCATTTAAAACCTTATCTTGCAGATTCTCTTTTCAAATAGATGCTATCTTGTTTCTCCATTTAAAACCTTCCCTTTTATCTGCAAAATCAACAGATTTTCTATCAAAATAGCATCAAATTCAAATTTAAATCAAATAATCACAAAATATGCATTTATTACTAAAAAGAGGTAATTTGGGGAATAAATCTAACATTTTACCCTTGTTAAGTGCTTTAATTATATACAAATTTATCATATTTTTAGCACTTATCACAGTCTCACTCCGAATTTTTTCTAAGTCCTGAGCACCTTCTTCAAAACCTTCAACAGAGTTCGAAACAGTAATCCCTTCAGCCTCAGAATGGGTCTTTGATTTTTCACTCTGTTTTCCCTTCGAACCAGAAGAAGTTTCCTAGAAAACATAAGAAAAATTCGAAAATTTAATAAGGAAACATGTCATATAAATAAATAAAAAGAGATTTGAAAGGACAAAATCTTTTACCTTAGCAATTGATTTATGTTTCTTAACAGTATCACTTTTCTTTTTGCTTTTTGGAGCAATAGGAGCCTAAAAGATTCGAAAATAAATAAGTTAAAAGGGGATAGTAAAGATTCATTCGAAAATAATAGATGAAAAGCTTATATACCCGAGAAGTTTTGGGTGTGGCAGCAGCAGAAGGTTCTTTTGAAGAAGAATCAGCATTAACATTCTTCGAAGCCTAAAATTTTCGAATGAAATTAGAAGTTATTCGAAATTTCTCGAGGTAAATCATAAACAACTTAAGTATAAAAAGGCTTACAGTAGATTTCTTCGAAGATTTAGAACCAGAACCAGTAGAAGCAGCAGTGGATTGAGAATTCACAAGTTTGAGTCTCTTGATTTTTGGTTGGGAACCTTGGTCACTTTCCCAATTTTCTTCTTCATAGGGATTAGTGAAAACTTTTTCAGCAGTGGCTAAAACATAGAAAAGAAAAATTAAATTCACTAAAGAAGATTTTAAAGAGAAATTCGAAGTATTTACCAAAGACTACCTTGAGGAAAATTTACAACCCTTCCAGCTACATATACTACATCTTTTGCGTAATTAAAAGGATAGGTCAAGGTATTATATTTGGTCGAAGTGACTTGTTGTTTCAAAGGTGTCCTGTATAATTCGAAAAGGAAAATTGGTTTAAACCAAGAAGGAGATGGAATAGGTTTTGCTAAGGCAAAAGGAGCATTTGGTAAAGAAGGAAATTTAGGGCAAAATTTTGAAGGGTCAATTTGATTCATATAGGTATGAAAGTTCAAAAATTGTTGCTTCTTCATTCTTTCTATAATTTTTTCCTTCAAAACTAATGTTGCTTCAGCAACAGTCTCAACAGTTCGAGGAGGAGGTTTATAACATACTTTAAAATATTTCTCAAACTTTTCAATTTCTCGAATATGCGTACCTTTAGTTTTCTTCTTAGATTCTCCTGTCTGCACATTTTGAATATTTCGAGTCATTCGAGATGCACATGTTTCCACAGATATTTGAAAACTCGAAAAATAAGCACTCTACCATTCTTGAAAATCAACACTTGCATAGAAAGTTGGTTCGTAAGGAAACAAGACTAAATCCAGTTTCCTTGTTTGATTGAAGTGTTTAAGGAGTGTTTTGACTTTTTCAGGGTAAGTATTGGAAAGACTGATTTCTTTCGATTCCTTATACATAGGACTAGGAAGAGTTTGACAAATTCCAAACTGTCGAGAAACCAAGTTTGGTTGATAACCATAAACTCGAAAATCCTTTTGGGTACTCGAACAAATGGCTTGGCAACGGAACACTCCATGCCAAACATCAATATTTTCTTGTTGAGCACCTGGAGTCTCATAGACAAATGGACGAGTGAACCAAGAAGGTCCATTCTTTCGAGAAGAAAAAGGGGAAAGCTATTTCGAATGTTTTCGAATCTTAAGAAAGAATTCGAAATATTTCTTGAAACTGGCTTCAGCATCGGATTTTGAATTTGGAGGAGTCAGATGAGAAAGCCTAATACCTTCAGGAGAAGAAGGAACTCTGTTGGGAGGTATAATGCTACTTTTCCCTACGAAAATAGCATTTAACTAGAATTGAAGTAACCAAAAGGGACCACAGAATACCCCTATTTGTTTTCGTTGCCTCAAAGCTGAAACTCCATCATCCAAAGAATGATATAAACTGGCTAACAGAAGTCTTGCAAAATCTATCTTAGTGCCCTCAGCAATAAGTTGGGCCAAAGGAATTAGAGAAGAAGGAACCTGTACAGATCTCGAACAAAATACAAAGGCAGAAAGCCATAGGACCAAGAAAGCAACATATTCTTTGTCATAAACAATATCAGAAGTAGACATGTTGGCAAGAATGAATTAGTTATGAGTGGGCTTTTTCATATCTGGTTTGATTTGAGGAAACATAGGTTTCAAACCAAAAGTGTAAATAGAACCTTGAGGAGTTAGCCCAGTAATGGCTACTATTTCGAAAAGAGTAGGGGAAATCATCCCATAAGGAGTAAAAAAGGTGTTAGTGGTTCTATTCCAGAAAAAGAGAGAAGCCATCAACATGGTATAGTTATAATTTAAACTACACCTACTAAGTTGAATAAGGTCGAAAATACCAAGTGTTTTCCATTCAAAACTTTTGTCTTTCTCAATTCGATCAAGCCAGACAATGAAAGAATTTTTGTTTGAAAAAGGGGCAGTCTTAAAAACCTTATGCTGAAGGTCATCTAGAAAATCCATCCGAATAGGATTTTTGAATGCTAGAATATGCTAATTCGAATGAGAAGGAAAAAAGGAAGAAGAATTTTTGTGATGATCAAGGTCATAAAGACCCATGAAAGCATATGTTTTCTCAGCAACAGAATAAGGAATGAATACCTGAGATTTCCAAATCAGAAGTCTTTCTAATTCAGCTTGCAGATCGGAGATAAGTTCCTCTTGATCTCGAGTAACAACTTCTCCGGAAGTAAGGATGGTCGAAAGATCAGTAGTTGCCATAGTTGAATGAAATTTCGAAAGAGAGAAGAGAAATTCGAAAAGGAGAACACTTTGGAAACTCAGAGAATTCGAAAATTCAAGAGAGGATTTACTGAGAGTGAAAATTTGGAGTGGTGAAAAATGAGAGTAAAACCTGTGTATTTATACTAAGGTTAGAAGTTGAAAATACGTAGAAGTTGAAAGAGTACTCCAAGTATTGAGGCGTGTTTGAGAAGAGAAAATCTGATAGAAGATGAAAAGATAAGGGTTATCTTCTTTGAGAAGTTTATTCAAATTTTGAAATTTTAAATTTCCCGCCTAAAATTTTGGTAAAATATTCTATTTCTCAGAATTTAAATTTCGAAATAAGAATATTTTGGGGGGCATCTGTTAGGGCTGGAAATTTTACTAAGTAATAATTATAGAAGATTCCCATTATAAAGACAAGATTCAAATGAATCTTAGTAACAAAGGAAAAATTCTGATTTGGAATCTTGTTAAAATTCGAAATTGATATCTGAAGGGTATCTCGAATGCTTCACAATAGTTAATGCCTTTGTTAATTAGAATCCTTGAATGATTTGCTTAAGGATTTCGAATAAAACTTAGCGATAAAAGGTGCAAAGATTTTCGAATTTTACTGATATAAAAACAAGAAATAGAAACTTGTACAAGAGAATTGAATTCGAAACTGGATTTCATTCATATGACAAGTTACAAGGTAAAATTCGAAATACAATAGAATGCTTACAAGTTACAGAAGAAAATTCGAACTACATAGAAATTACAAATGAAATGATAATGAATTATAAGGAAAATAGCTCAAAATAGAAGCCTTCATCTCTTGATCTTCTGGAAATTCTGGAATCATCAAATTTCCTTTTCTTCGAATCTCTTGGTCTTCGAAGAAGAAGAAGACTTTGTGGAGGGCAAAGCTTGTGAGTGAGCATTCTTTCTCACTAACCTTCTCATACATAATACCTCTTCTATTTCGAATAGGGGAATTAATCAAGTAAAAAGCAAAAAGACAAACATCCCTTACAATTCGAATAGAGGGTAAAAGCTAGGTGGAGATCTTCCAGGAAAATTCTAAGAAGACACAAACAACACCACCTAACAATTTACACAAAAGAGGACATCCTCCATATCTTGATTCTCCTCTTTCTCCCCTTTCTTCCCAAGATTTGGGTGTAAAACTATGATGAGGAGGGAGATGGAAGTGCCACAAAAGACATAGGCACTCCCTTAGAAGAGGAGAAATCTAAGGAATTATTAGGTAAAAGTACCAATTAAATGCCTACTTTTGGTTATAATGTTCAACCCAAAGACCAAAAGAAAAAACTTAGAAATATTTCTAACATTGGTCATTACATCGACCTAAAATCGAATGAAATCACTCGAAACTTAGGTCGAACGTAATAACCAATATCAGAAATCTCTCTAGATTTCGGAACGAAAACAGAAGTAAAGGAGGAAAATTCGAGTAAAGAAAACTCGAAAGATTAAGAAAGAAAGTTTAACTTTCTTAGAAAAGGAAAGAGGCAAATTGAAAGAAAATTTACTTCCAAGGTGAGTGAAAATGAAAAGGGAAGGTAACTATTTATAAGAAAAATTTATAAGCAATACCATAAATGCTTAAACATGAAAATCAGAGAAACTGACTAAAGTTATTAGTAAGTTTCATCTGATGAATCAGTTTCTGATCAAAAGTGTGAAGCAAGAAAACCAATCATAAGTTGACACGTGGCATATGAAGAAAACGTACAAAATATGATATACGTTTCATGAAGTAAGATTTCGAATTCACTGTGTCAACCAAGTATGAGAATTCTCAGACTTAGAATAATTTCTAAGGTATAGAGCTACTAAAAATTCGAACTTGAGACTGCCAGAATCCTCAAGAAATTTGAATCTTACTTAGTCTATTTTAGTTGAAAGACTTCGAATGTTACAGGATCAGAATCACTGACCAATTCGAATCCTACATGACTAGAATAACACAATTTCGAATCAGAACCTAAGTCAAGTTGCTTGAAGATTTCGAATGAAGACTGGAACAAATCACATGAAGATTTCGAGTCAGAATTCAAACAAGAGAAGGCACGTGGAAGACATCTAATGAAGATAGGACACTTGTGTGGTCATAAATTAGGCAATTGAGATTTTGTCTTACATGTCTATTGTAAATTAGTTGACCGTTAGGGTCAAAAGTCTATAAATAGGACAAAGTCATAATACCTAGGGACGGATTTTTCTCCATTCTACATACTTAAGACTTACTCGAAAAAGGCATATTGTCTACCATTATCAAGACTACTTGCTCATCCGATAAAACTCAAAAAGTATGTCAGTTTGAGAATTCATCAAACCTTTTCAAAACATTTTCTTAAAACTTTCTTGCACTTTCTTTTACTTTTCAATTCACATTGTTTCTTGCCCTTTACTTTTTCTACTTCTTACTTCTCAATTGCATCACTTTATTTTAGAATCCACCATGAGGACTTGATTCCAGTCCCAGATTGTTCACAGGAATTTTTAACTTTGATTTAACTAAAAATCACCACAAACAGGTATATAATGATATCGAAGTAAAGACGAATCCTTGAAGTATTGCAGTAGAATTCGAAGAAAGAAACTAGAAGACTCATTCAACATAAATCGAAAGTTTTATTAACTTCTCGAATATGAAAACAAAAGTACATACGAAGAGAAATACATAATATGAAAAAGAGTAAAAAGACTCCTAAGTTTTTAGAGGATGATCCCTTTCTTCTTCACCCCTGAGTGAATGAACAAGCCATCCTCATAATCAAATTGATATACTTGGGAAAGAAGCAAATGGTGCTTGGGGCGGAAATGAAGGAAACCTGGGGAGGAAGTGAAAACGATTCATTAGATATTAATGAACTTATAATTGGTTACAACATTCGACCTAAAGAAATTAGGCTAAAGAATGTTAGAAAAGCTTATGGCATTGGGTATCTCGTCGACTTGATCAATACTTGGAATAATAAAGATTAGGTCGAACGGGGTAGCCAATATCATAAACTCCTCCATTTAGATGAAGAAAGAATAAAGAGGGAATTCCAAATGAATCCCTATTTATAGGAGTGGAAGAGAAGAGAATGAATAAAATTGCCCCAAAATAGCCCTATCGGGGAATAAGGCCATAATAAATGCATTTGAATGGACGGTGATCAATTTGACCTTTAAATCGACCAAATAAACATTGACATGTGGCAGACCATAATTGAATGTGGTCAATCTTAAGTCTATGGCTATTTAATTGGCCAAATATCAAAATAATGGCAAGTGTTGAAGAATCACTACTGCAAATTGGGCTTTTAAACGACGGTTAAAAAAGGCTTTTAACGACGGTTGTTGCAACACCCTTATCCCATGACGGGTATTACACGACTAACTCGATTGCGATTTGGTTAAATTATCTCATAATAAAAATGAGGAAAGTTGGTAATTGTTTTTTTTTCTAAAGCATATTATTAAATTATGTTTGGGATAAAACAAGAAGAAGTACATTGGTATTAAACATATCATTTCGTTACTATTCAAAATTACGATGGACATGACGTACATCTAGGATGGGATTTTAACATACTACACCATATAAGCAGTGAATCCTCTATTTGACTACAACCTTAGACACTACCATTTGACTTAAACGAGATCCGGTTCGACCTGAACACCACGCCCTTCTTCAGAACAACGTGCATCCTTCCAGAGTCCATGCCCTTTTAGGTGCCAAAATAATAACAGACAACAAAAGAAGACAAGGGGGTGAGAACACTTTACATGAACCCACTTAACGCAGGATATGATAACTAAAGCAGACAAACACAGGAAATTCGCACAATTCATACAACAATCAATCCAACCATTCACATAGAAAGTCCACAACATCATGAAATGATGTGATATGCTCATGCAATGCAAATAACCTCGTCCTTCACCAAGGACCACAGGCAACTACTATGTACCATGCAATGCATGAGGGCCCGGGGAAACATCACCATCCGCAGAGCACAACAGCAACTGCCCGACCATATATGTACAACGTATCAGGAGTTAGAGTCTGTAGTAGTGCGGTACTTATATTTTTCTTTTGGCCAATTTTATCCGTCTTCCAGACAATCTCAACTGACCCTGAAAACTTGAGAGCGACAGGATAGTCAAGCCTGTACCCCATTTACTCGACAGTAGAGAGCGAGCCTACATCACCTGAGCCATTTTGGGACCTGACTATCCTCAGGGCTAGCATCCCCCCTCGAGGGACCCGCTGGCGTTCTTTGCAAAACCCAGTGCACCCGTCCCTACCAGTTTCACACTGTACCGAGTGTCACTGCCCATATAGGTCTCAAGGTTTTCAACCTCGATCATCAACAATGCGTTATGATGCATGTCACACAACAATGCCTACAACACTCACATCCTTTCAAGCAAAGCCCATCGAATCATTCAACGTCACCACTTACCCGTGGTACGGCCCGAGTCAATGTCTTTCCTTCAAGGAAAACCAGACAATGCTTTCTCAGCATACACAATCCTTACAGGCAAAGCCCATCGAATCATTCAACGTCACCACTTACCCGTGTACGGCCCGATTCAATGTCTTCCTTCAAGGAAAACCAAACCCTATCTTGGGTTGGGAACCGCACTCTCTCACTAAGCTTCTCAAGTCTTATGCAGAAAGAGTGTGTTGGTTATAATCTTTAAGGGTAGTTTGCATTAATGTTCCTCTTTGAATCAGTATTCATTTCCACTTGAATCCTATAACTTACTAAGACTTATGATTATGTCTTATGGATAACATTACTTCCCCTAATTAAGATTAGGTTTAACCCTCAATTATAATTAGTCTTCATTAACTGAACTATGATTAATCTTAATCCTTACTTAAGGTCCCAGTTAATTCCTAATTATCCCTTAATCTCTTCCTGAATATTGGATTAAGCTTTTAACTATATTTGATTAAGGTTAATCATAATTAATCAGTTCTTAATCATCATTAAGGCTTAATTACTTAATTAATACTTCATTAAGGTTATTAACTTTATCCTTAATTAATTTTACTTAATTATCTTAAGTAGATTAGATTAATTAACTTAGATAATTAATTTAGTTAAGCTCACTAATTAATTTCTAAGTTTTAATCTTTAAAAACCTTGGATTAGAGTTGAAGTCCAACTCTAATTTAAGCCCAATTCCATAAATTACTTTTAGTTTGACTTTAATGAGTCTTTGACTCTCTTTTTAAAGATTTTGGGCTTGAACCAAAGGCCTAAAGGTTTGATGACTCATAGGAGCCCATTCTTACTCATGACAAGTCAAAATGTTGACTTTTGTGTTGACTTTTAATTAGATTACACTTGGAATCCGAATTTAATTCCTTTTATATTTTCCAAAATTTATTAATTAAATTAAAAACCCTTTTGGTAAATTTAGTGTTTTAACCTATTGCACCATTTAGGCCCAAAAACATGTTTTTCATTTTCACTTGAACTTTCAAGATCAAAAAGCATTCTTGATGAGTTTCATCAAGAACAACCTCAAGAACATCAGAACACCTTGAATGTTCATCAAACACCAATTTTTCCAACAACATCCAAACATTACCAAATTTCAACACAATCATAAACAAGCATCATAAACAACAAATATCATGCTCATTCATCCAAAATCATCCATACACATATTCAAGTTCATAACTTTATTTCTAAGCTCATAAACATCATTTTTCAAGAATCAATCATCCAAAACAATTTCATATATTCAAACAACTTCATGCATGTTCATAAATCCATCATCAAATAACACATTTCCAACATCAAATAAAATTTTAGAAACATGCAGCCCCATTAAATCAAAATAGTCGAACCATATAGGAGAAAAATGGAGAATCTCTTTCAAGCAAAAACATGGTTTGCATGCAACTCAAAACATCATCCAAGCATTTTTTAAGCATCATCAACCAATCAAAATCACCATGCAAGGCTATGGTGAAATAGCCGAACCATATCTCACAAGAGATAGGTTCCAACAACTCATTTTCAAGGGAAAAACAAGAATACAGACAAGGATCAAGGGCAATCCTTGACTCTAGTCACCAATCCTATTAGAGTTCAAGTTCTCCCCCCCCCCTTACCTAAGGAATTTCTTCAAAATAAGGTGCAGCAACAGCCCTTGAAACAGCTCCCAAAACAGCCTAAAAAATCCTTCCTTTGGTCACCAACAAGAGTTTTGCAAGGCTAGAAGGCAAAGTGTTTAAGCTTAGGTTCAAAGGTGGAACCTTGGCTTTGAATGTGTTGGAAGAAAAAAAATTGAGATTGAGAGAAAATGGAGAGGGAGTTCACGGCTTCTTCTTGGAGAAAAGGAGAAATGAGAGAAAGAAATGGAGACCTTGCACGTTAGGAAAGGAAAAATGAATAAATGTCTTAATGTTTAATACCATAATTCTCCTAAGCTAGACACTTGTCTTGGAAGGAAGGAAGGAAGAGACAAGTGTCTTCCATGCAACACACACATGCACGGTTTCTAGAAGGAGGAAAGGAAGGGTTGTGCAAATTTTCTGGCCCGGATCAAGAGTATTTGGGCCCGGTTCCAAAAAGAGTAGAGTAAAAATGGAAATTTGCACCGAAATTTCCCAAAAATTCCAGAAAAATTCTTATAATTGCTCAAACCTATTTTAAGCCTAAAAATGTGATTAGAACCCACTTCTCACTTAAATTTTCTTATTTCCCAATTTTCCCAGTTTTTGCACACAACAGTCAAATTTTAAAGAGCTAGCGGGTTTAGAATAGGGGGTAGAAGATAGCAGTGAGGTGAAGAAGATTCTAGTTTTACATACAAAAATTCTATTATAAGTTATTAAATATCATTTTCAAATCATTTTTAAGGTTCAAAGTAATTGTCCATATTATTCCAAAAATTCATTATGTTGATTAGGGTACCTGTTAACCAGGGGCAGTTTGGTCCTTTTTGCCCAAAAGTGCTAGAAAATTCTGAATAAATTCTAAAATTCATTATTAATTTTTATTAAGACTATTTTGACTAAAATATAGATCCCTTATGTTTTGGTTATTTTTCATAATTAAATCTATATTTTCCGTAACCGTATAATACAAGGGGTATCCTAGGTCATTTTCTCAACACCTCTCTAAAAATAAAACATTTATAATTATGGTTGGAAATTCCAAAATATAATTTAAGTTTATCAATAGTCCTAAATGCCTCATATTAATTATTATATTATATTATTATTTTTAAATTTCTATTTTATTATATACCGATAGGGGAAATTGTGGTGTTACAGTTGTGACCGTCGTTGATCCATGTGTCGTTTAAAAAAGTGAGTTTTCAACGTGTCTTCAATCGTCGTTTGTAAGTTAGAAACAACGACGGTTAAAGCAACGAAAAAGAACTGTCGTTGTATGTCCAGAAAAAACAACGGTTCACACAAGACCATCGTTATAAGTCAGAAGAAACAACGACGGTTAAAGTGTGAACGTCGTTGTTCTGGCAAACAACAAACGGTCCAACTTCAACCGTAGTTGTTATGCATGCTTTTGTTGTATGTGCAGAATATCCTAGTGTTTTGTAGTTAATGCCAGCTATTCTTGGATTCAGTTAAATCATTGTCAGGTGTTATTCCTATAGGTATAATATAGTAAAGAAAGGCTTTTAAAAGGCAACCACATTATTATCACAATCTGAAACAATTTTTTTTAAACTTCATTCAAGGTAGGAAAAATTACATTATTTAGCATAAATGTTGGAGTTAAGTGTGCAGGAATATACCTTACGGAAGTGAGCCGATGGAGCACTGAAATTATAATCCAACAAACTGAGCTCGGTCAGGGTATGCAGCTAAGAAACTCAAATTGCAAGTCTAAAGCCTGCACCAGAGGACATAATATTAATAAAACTATACCCTAGCCAGATTCAATCTTTGAATTCGGAAAAAGAAAACAAAGTTATCTAAACACCAATTAAAATATACTAATATAGCAAATTCACTAGAACAACATATTCTAAATGATTGCTATGTAAATACCAAGGTATCAATTAACTGTCATACTTAATATTAGGTCAAACATTAAGTAGGAAGGCAATCCTTACACACTTCCCACTCATTCAAGAGCCAGTTTTACAATTCAAATATCTCTAGTTCAAACCTCAAGTATAAGTAGCTGGAATTTGTGATTGGTTACTCAGGATAACATACATGCTGCATGCATTGGTGATACGAACCGGAAGCGTAAAGATAGGAAAGTCTTGAAGATCAATTAACGGTAAATAATTGTAAATAACTGTAAGGAGCTTACACATCCAAGACCTGCTGGAAACACCAAAGTTATCAAAGATAGGAACTTGACACAATCCGTGACCTGCCGGAAGCACCAAAGTTATCAAATATAGGAACTTGACACAATCCGTGACCTGCCGAAGCACCAAAGTTATCAAGATATAACAACTAGACCTAACCAAGACCTGCTGGTAGAACCTAAGTTATCAAGTAGTTCTTTAATCCAAGAACAAAGGATAAGCTCTCACAATGAGAAAACTCAAATTTTATTGATAAAATAACTGTCTACAAACTGATTCTCAATGCTAATATATAGCAAAGGAATTTCCTAAAATAAACTATCTAAAAGATACAATCCTAAATTAAATAGATTTAATTCTAGATAAGATAAAATATAATCCTAAAAGATTTAATCCTAAATAAGATAAAATATAATCCTAAAAGATTAAATATAATCCTAAGAGATCATGATATTGATTCCTAAGATCTTATCCTAAATAAATCAGTTATGATCTGATTAGATACACTTTCCCGAAATAGGCTCTCCTAAGATTCGGATAACAGACATAACCGATTGTCAGATCGGATAACACTCTTGTACTTCAATCCGAGCTAAGTTAAACCACTTCTTTGGTTCTTCTTCTGCTTGGTGGTCTACTTTCCTTTGGACTTCAGTGATCAAGAGTTGCAAAGCTCTCTTTAACCGCTCAGATCTGGCCCCGGTCATTGGATCTTCAATCCCTTGCAATGCATCTGAGGCATCTTGGTTGAGGTCGGATGGGATCGTGTCATTCCCCCTTCTTTGAAAAGATTCGTCCTCGAATCTGATTCATCACCTACATCAAATAAGGATAAATCAGTTACATTGAATGTTGCACTAACATTACCATATTCACTTGGAAGATCTATCTTGTATGCATTGTCATTGATCCTCTCTAGAACTTGGAATGGACCATCTCCTCTTGGTTGAAGTTTGTTCTTCCTTTGAGCTGGAAACCTCTCTTTCCTCATGTGAATCCAAACCCAGTCGCCTGGTTCAAATATTACCTTCCTCCTCCCTTTATTGGCTTGTTTTGCATACTGCTCATTTTTCCTTTCAATATTAGCTCGGACCTTTGCATGTAACTCCCTGACATAACCTGCTTTCCTTTTACCATCTAAGCTGAAAAATTCAGAAATAGGTAATGGCAAAATATCCAAAGGAGTTAGTGGATTAAAACCATATACAACCTCAAAGGGTGAAAAAGAAGTAGTATAGTGTACCGTCCGGTTATATGCAAACTCAACATGTGGCAAACATTTTTCCCATTGCTTTAGATTCTTGCCAATGATAGAACGTAATAAGGTTGAAAGCGTTCTATTTACTGCTTCAGTTTGTCCATCCGTTTGAGGATGTGCAACAGTAGAAAATAGAAGCTTTGTTCCCAATTTATTCCATAAAGTCCTCCAAAAATGACTTAGGAATTTAACGTCCCTATCACTCACAATTGTCCTTGGTAAACCATGCAATCGGACAACTTCTTTAAAGAATAGGTCAGCAATTTGTGTTGCATCATTTGTCTTTGAACACGCAATAAAGTGTGCCATTTTACTAAACCGATCAACAACAACAAAAATACTATCCTTACCACTTTGAGTTTTTGGCAAACCGATCACAAAGTCCATGGAAATATCTGTCCAAGGCTGCTCAGGAACAGTCAAAGGTGTATAAAACCCATGTGGATTTAATTTTGACTTAGCTTGCTTACATGTTATGCACCTTTCACACTCAGCTCGGACGTCCTTCTTCATGCTCGGCCAGAAAAAGTGCTCGGCCAGGATGTCCAGTGTCTTCTGCACTCCAAAGTGTCCCATCAAACCGCCTCCATGGGTCTCCTTAATCAACAATTCTCTTAAAGAACTGACTGGTACACACAGTTGGTTCCTCTTGAACAAAAATCCTTCATACCTATAAAATTTCTCACAAGATCGGTTAGAACAAGAATCCCAAATTTGTTTAAAATCAGGATCACTTTCATACAGACCTTTAATTTGTTCAAAACCTAACAATTTTGCTTGTAAAGAAGTAAGTAAAACATACCTCCTTGACAAAGCATCAAACTATATTGTCCTTACCATTTTTATACCTTATTACATATGGAAACATCTCAATAAATTCCAACCACTTTGCATGTCTTTTTTGAAGCTTCCCTTGAGATTTTAAAAACTTTAGACTTTGATGGTCAGAATGTATAACAAACTCTCTTGGCCACAAATAATGTTGCCAAGTTTGTAATGCCCTTACCAAGGCATACAATTCCTTGTCATAGGTTGGATAATTCAATGCTGCCCCATTAAGCTTTTCACTAAAGTATGCAATCGGTTGGGATTCCTGCATTAAAACAGCCCCTATACCAACACCAGAAGCATCACATTCAATCTCAAAAGCTTTATCAAAATTAGGTAAAACAAGTAAGGGTGCATTTGTTAATTTTTCTTTTAAAGTGTTAAAAGCTTTTTCATGTGCATCTGACCATTTAAACACAATATTTTTCTTAACAAGTTCATTTAAAGGCGCAACAATAGTGCTAAAGTCTTTCACAAACCGCCTATAGAAACTTGCTAACCCATGAAAACTTCTCACTTCACTAGCACTCTTTGGGGTCGGCCACTCTCTAATAGCCTTAACCTTTTCCTCATCTACACTTACCCCCTTTGAACTTATCACAAAACCTAAGAATACAACAGAATCAAGGCAAAAGGTACATTTCTTTAAATTAGCATATAATTTATTTTCCTTTAATACCTTAAAAACATGTAAGTGTTCAACATGTGCATTATAAGATTTGCTGTAAACCAAAATGTCATCAAAGTAAACTACCACAAACTTTCCTATGAAAGAGCGTAATACATGGTTCATTAACCTCATAAAAGTACTGGGTGCATTAGTTAAGCCGAAGGGCATCACTAACCACTCATACAAACCATACTTTGTTTTAAAAGCAGTTTTCCACTCATCACCCTCTTTCATTCGAATTTGATAGTAACCACTTTTCAAATCAATTTTAGAGAACAAACATGCCCCATGTAACTCATCAAGCATGTCGTCCAACCTAGGAATTGGATAACGATACTTTACCGTAATCTTGTTAATGGCTCGGCAATCAGTGCACATACGCCAAGAACCATCTTTCTTTGGTACCAATATTACCGGTACAACACATGGACTAAGGCTCTCCCTTACATACCCTTTTTCCATTAGCTCACTGACTTGTTTTTGGATCTCCTTGGTCTCATCCGGGTTGGTTCTGTATGCTGGCGATTTGGTAGGGCACAACCGGGTACAAAGTCAATCTGGTGTTCTATACCTCTTGAAGGTGGTAATCCTTGAGGTAGCTCATCCGGAAAGACTTCTCCAAACTCCTTCAACAAATTTTGAATTTCAGAAGGTAAAGAATTGTTAGAATCATCAGAGAAGTATATGTCTTTAAAAACAAGAATCAATAATTGCCCTTTATCTAACAATACACTTTCAACTTCCCTTTTTCTTGCAAAAGCGTTCACCTTGCTTCTGCCCTGGCTCGGTTGTAACGTCGAACAAACATCCAATCTTGAAGTCGGATTCGAACCATGCCCACTTCTCTCTTCTTCTCTTTTCTTTCTTTTTCTTGAACAGAAAATTGTTCTTCCAACTCCTTGCTCTCCCTAGCAATTCTTATTTGATCTGCATATGCTTCAGAAGGTTGAAGAGGGGTTAGCACAAAGGTTTTATTATTTAATTTAAAACTATACCTGTTGTGATACCCATCATGAGTTACTCGCCTATCAAATTGCCATGGTCGACCAAGTAGAATGTGTCCAGCATGCATAGGTGCAACATCACACAAGACTTTGTCTTCATATTTTCCAATGGAAAATGAAAGCAAAACTTGTTTTGTTACCCTTATGTCCCCACAATCATTTAGCCACTGCAGTCTATAAGGATTAGGATGTTTTATGGTAGGTAATTTTAATTTCTCAACCATCAAAATACTAGCAACATTGGTACAACTACCACTATCAATTAAAAGACTGCAAACCTTATCACTTACGCGGCACCTTGTATGGAATATGTGCTCACGTTGCTCCTCAACTCCCCCCATCTTTGGTTGTGCATTCAACACCCTCCTGGTGACTAATGCATTACCGTGGTCTGGCTCGGTGTATTCCACATCACTGCAATCCTCCAGCTCGGCATTTCATCATCTTCTTCTTCACTTGCACTTTCCACTTCACCATTGTCACGCATGAGTATGACCCTCTTGTTCGGACAATTAGAAGCAATATGTCCAAGACCTTGACACCTGAAACATTTAATTTCACGTGCTTTAGAAGATGAATTGAATTCAGACTTACCTTTACTGGCTGAGGTCGGTTGTCCCATCTTTGCCTCTTCTTTTGGCCGAGTTTCGGTTTGTTGGTAGCCCAGGATTTCCAAGAGGTACTAGGAGTTCCTGGAAATCTTACAACTCTGGATTTGAGTTGTCTCTCTACTTGGATTGCTTTGTGTAATAAATCCTCCATCTCCACATAATGATGGAGTTCCACTACATTTGAAATTTCTTTCTTTAACCCTCCAATGAATCTAGCCATTGTTGCTTCTCGGTCTTCTTGCACATTGGCTCTCATCATGGCTATTTCCATCTCCTTGTAGTAATCATCTACACTCATAGAACCTTGACGTAGGTCCTGCAATTTTCTGTACAAGTCTCTGTGGTAATGACTTGGTACAAATCTCCTTCTCATCACGACCTTCATCTCCTCCCAAGATTGAATCGGTCTTTCTCCACACCTTCGCCTGCTCAACACATATTGATCCCACCATATACTTGCATAATCAGTGAATTCTACCACAGCTAATTTTACCTTTTTCTCCTCATGAATAATTGTGGCAATCAAAAACATGCTCCACCTTTCTTTCCCACTCCAAATATAACTCAGGATCATTCTTCCCTTGGAAAGAAGGAATGCTCATCTTGATGTTTCCAAGATGATTATCCCTGTTGCTTTCTCTTCTAGAACTACTTCCCTTGTCCTCTTCTTCCTCTTCCTCTTCTTCAGTGCGGTTAGGAGACGTTCTACTCCTCCTTGGAAACCGATCTTCCATCTCATCCATTCTTGCACTCATTCTCATAAATTCACTTTGTAGTGTCTTGAGGAACGATTTGAGGTCTATTTCTCCAGCATCCTCCTCACGTTGGTTTACTGTACTCATGATTAAAAGAAATTTGGCTGTAAATCAAATGATGTTAGTGATAAAAATAAGAATCCTCACAACACTCCCTTACGTGTTTTCACTCAAAAGTTTTGATTCTCTCGTGTATCACTCTAATTTTTGGCTTTTTCTCACTATATTGTACTCACCACTCTTGCCTTTTTCCACTCAACTTATCCTTACAAGCTCTTGAAATAAGGAACTTTTGGGATAGATTCTACTAACAAGTAATAGAGAAGGTGTTGATGATAACTTGACAACTTTTAGTGACAAAACACTAGCCCGGAAAGTAATCAAGATGTGTAGCCGGTTACAACTCTTCAATTCAGATGGATTCGTCACCTCGGATGAAATCTTCTGCTTGGAATAAATATTGTGGACAACAGAACTGGATTTGCTGTTGAGAAAATTTAATACTGCACCTTTTTTTTTACTATCTGCACCTTTCTCTTTTTTTTACTACTGCAGATCTCCCTTTTTTTTGTATTGTCTGCACCTCTTTTTTTTTAACTAATGCAGTTTTTTTTTAATAAGATAAAGACTAAAATATAAGGATAGATGTTACCAATTGATCTCAAGAGCCGAAGCTCTGGTACCAAATGATACGAACCGGAAGCGTAAAGATAGGAACGTCTTGAAGATCAATTAACGGTAAATAACTGTAAATAACTGTAAGAGCTTGACACAATCCAAGACCTGCTGGAAGCACCAAAGCTATCAAAGATAGGAACTTGACACAATCCGTGACCTGCCGGAAGCACCAAAGTTATCAAATATAGGAACTTGACACAATTGTGACCTGCCGGAAGCACCAAAGTTATCAAGATATAAGCAACTAGACCCTAACCAAGACCTGCTGGTAGAACCTAAGTTATCAAGTAGTTCTTTAATCCAAGAACAAAGGATAAGCTCTCACAATGAGAAAACTCAAATTTTATTGATAAAATAACTGTCTACAAACTGATTCTCAATGCTAATATATAGCAAAGGAATTTCCTAAAATAAACTATCTAAAAGATACAATCCTAAATTAAATAGATTTAATTCTAGATAAGATAAAATATAATCCTAAAAGATTTAATCCTAAATAAGATAAAATATAATCCTAAAAGATATAAATATAATCCTAAGAGATCATGATATTGATTCCTAAGATCTCATCTAAATAAATCAGTTATGATCTGATTAGATACACTTTCCCGAAATAGGCTCTCCTAAGATTCGGATAACAGACATAACCGATTGTCAGATCGGATATCACTCTTGTACTTCAATCCGAGCTAAGTTAAACCACTTTTTGGTTCTTCTTCTGCTTGGTGGTCTACTTTCCTTTGGACTTCAGTGATCAAGAGTTGCAAAGCTCTCTTTAACCGCTCAGATCTGGCCCCAGTCATTGGATCTTCAATCCCTTGTAATGCATCCGACGCATCTTGATTGAGGTCGGATGGGATCGTGTCAATTGCTTTGGGAAATTAGTTAATCTTGCACTTCCTAACATCAAATTACATAAAAAGTGTATGCTCACCTCATCTTCAGATCTAGGTGGGGTTGGAAGAGGAACTGCTTCCTGATTGAACCTCTGAACATTGTACAACTCTATGACCTTGTCATAATTCTCTGTCCATCACCTCTGAGCTTGCCATTTATAAACATTCCCGACTGATCAAATATAAATATAAAATAATTAGTACAATCATGGATGGGCTAGAAAAAGAAAGCTGACTTTTAACACAAGTATATTTTCCTTCATTAAAAAACTTTCTCGCTGTAATATTGACTGGCAAAAAAATAAAAATAGGGAACTGTTATTGCTACTTTGGGGGACTGGACTGAAATTCAAGGACAGACAGAATTTTTACAACTTGCAGGTAATATAGAACCAAACATTTCAAAATGTATATAGCATGGAAAGTGTTTGTGCTCATGCAAGGGGATGGAAATCATTTATCAATTAATGAACCCATGGGAGTTGTACCTAGAACTATAACTCCCATATGAGATCTGGATCCCTAGCTGTTCCTCATAAAAAGCGAGGGTGCTATTTCAAAGGAGAGTTTAATAGGCATAACATAATTGCTCCAGGTGCTTACCGTGAGCTAGCTAGGTACTATATATTAAGGAGTAAATCCTCGTTTTAGTCCCTAAAAGATTGATGTCGTTCATATTAGTCCTTAAAAGAATAAAATTACTTTTTTCGTCCCTAAAAGATGAAAAGTTATTCAATTTAGTCTTTCAAAGATAAAATAGTCGTTCATTTTAGTTTTTGAAAGATTTTTTAAAATGTCAATTAATCCCTAAAAGGGACTAAATGAATGACTTTTTCATCTTTTAGAGACCAAAATGTAATTTCCATTTTCAAGAACTAATGTGACCAACCTCAAATCTTTCATGGATCAAATTGAGGGTATACTCATTTATTAAAATTGAAATTCAATTTGAATTTATTATAATATTAAAATGTTAAAGCTATCCACCAATAGAATTTATTATAATATTAAAATGTTTCTAATCAACAAACAATGTGTGATAGTACAGTATCTTTTCTCCGGGCAGGCGGGCCAACTGAAATGATATGTGTATATTAATGCTATTCATTAAAATGGCTAATTTTAAATTTTAAAGTATATACAATACTTTTTAATAGATACCCTAATTATATATATATAGCATTTAGAATATATATAAGAAACTAAATTTAGAGCTCAACATATCCTAACGTGAAAAACAAAAAGATACGTCAAAAAGTATTTCTCAAGTGCACAATTCAAATCTTTCTCTATATTTCCAAGTTCTGAAATCTGCAAGTTTACGTCAAAAAGTAGAAAAACAAACCATGAGAAAATTTTTAAGAGAAAGTAATGGCCATACTTATTCAGAGTAATTATATTTGATAGATCCTAATTAATAATTAAGAATTCAAACTTTACAAGGTGATAACAACTTACCAACACCGGTGACTATTTTTATTTTACCTGGAGCATCTCCATATCAAAGGTATAATACCTCTTTGTATAATGTGAACCTAAAACCAAATGAAACGAAAGGTAAGGGTGAAAAATGAGGAGTCATAATATGTGAAGCATTGGCTATCAATTGAACCATATAACTAACAAAAAAAAATTAGTTAACTAACAATTAAATTGAAACTATCAGTTGACTATAAATAATATCCTAACAAAGTTTAGGATGAGATCAAGCTCTCCCAACTCTGAGGTTGGGCCGAGTTTCAGGTTCATCACATTCTCTTGTTCGACTGAGAATGTTTGAAGTTGTGCTAAACAAGTGTTCATTATAATGGTGCTGGCTAATATAGGTAACATTCTGGTCAGGATCTTCACTTCTTCAACTTGTGTCACAGTGCAAACCTTCCATGGTTGTGGTTCATAGTTTCCTTGAAGAATAGAAGCTTTATCTAGAAACCTGATTCAATAAACCAGAGCATTTAATCATGCAGATATGTATGTGTATACAAAAACTATAAGGGAAATTAAATAAAGAGAGGGAATGAATGTCCCTCCTACCCACAAAAAAGGAAAAAAAAAGGAAAGAAGGATGAAGAAATCATTGGAGCTTGGCTGCAGCACTGCTATTGAGAAGGGAATTGTTTTTCACTTTATCTTGGTAAGGTACCCTGAATAAAACCAATAAAAGAAGAAAAAAAAGTTTGATTGTACTATTCTTTACACTTTTTTCACTGTGTTTTTGTCAGGAAACTTAATTTCTTTCCTTGTGTTTTGCAGTTTACAAGTGGTGTAGATACATTTTCCATGATCATTCTTCGTATCTCTGTGCTCCAAACGTGCAAAGTGACAGTAGGCTCAGAGTTCTTGGCATTACCTACTATCTTATACATGAGGAAAAAGAATTTTAACACACCTATGTGCTGGCTGGACCATGTAGTGTATTTCTTAATTGTCTAACATTAATAACTTTGATTGGTGTAGAGCATTATGCAAGTTGTACTTAAACATGAATTTGAGAATGGAAATGGAGAGTCACCTCATCTGGTTAGTGTGCGCAATCTTTTCTTCTATATAGACATCATAAATTTCTTCATGAGACTGTGGCAGTGATAGCTTTCTGTTTTCAAAAGCCACAACAATATTCTGTAACAAACAAAAATGAAAATTATTTCCTGCCTTATTATACATTGAATGTGCTTATTCAATAAGGAAAGGCAATTAGAGTAGATTATAGTTACAAACCTGAGCAATCCTCAAAATGGGGCTTTCACCAGGTGTACTTTGATGCGGTAAAATGGTTTACCATTGGCAAGGGTCACAAAACCAAGGGAGGAAGCTACTGTTATTATCAAAAAGCCCCAGTGCCAAGCTTTTTGGGTGCTAATCCACACAACAACCCCTATAATTGATCCAGAGGTTGAACTGAGTAAAAGCCAATTGAAAGGACTAAGCTCACCATGTTTGCGACAAAACCCATGTTGTCCAATGCTGATAATGTTGCAGGAGTGAAAGATTAAGATAGTTTTCTAGCTAAGCTCAAGAACAAAAGAGTAATTGCTACAATACTCATGCTTTCTTACCAACTACAAACATGGAAGCCCTGAATCCACCTTTCTGTTTCTTCCATTGGGTTGTGATGGGATGAATTCTTCTCCTTTTACCTCCTTCTCCCTGTATAACAGATTTGAAACTCATCAACTTACATGCTGAGAGAAGAGATAGAAAATGATGTGTTGTAGTTGAATGGCTAGGCTTACCATTATTCCGTTATTCCGAAACACTACGGACAGAGATGAAGGGGAAAAAGTACCTTTTTTTGTCTGGAAACAGTGTCGAGCAAATCAAGAACCTCAATATCAATTTGAACACTATACTTGTTTATAACCTCAGGTTCTATAAACTCTGTTAAAGGAATAAGAGCTGAAAAAAAACAAGATAAAAATAAAAAAATGGAATCAGATTAGATTAGAGAAAAAAACATAGCATAATTAAATTCACCAAAAGAAAAATACAAAAATAGTACTCATGGGAACCAGATTTGGCCCATAGCTAGTTGCGGGATTCATCTAGAGAGTTGGAGTTGATGGAGATAAGAGCATTTAGGGTTTTTTCTATTACCTGTTGTTGATTCTAATTCAATTTTGGGTTTTCGCTCTAACGCCGATACCAGTGTCCAGTACCACTACTGGTTTGACCACCTTTATTTATGAACCTCATTTGAAAAAACCTCAACCTAACCCAAGCACTACAGGTCGCGTCTCTAGCAGCGACACCCACATGGAGAGGAGAGGACGGACGAAGAAGCAATAGTTGCGCGCATCAGAGAAGCTTCGTAGCGCAACGACGATGATGGGGAGGAAAAGGCTTGGTGAGAGAGAGAGAGGGAGGGTGAGGGACGAGACCGAACGGCGCGAGAGCAGAAGTGAAGGAGAAAGGTTCTGGGTTAGGTTTAAGAAGAAACGACGACGGTTATAAAGGGAACCGTCGTCATTCCACCTTTTAACTACGGCTCCCTAGTTTCTCTGTTCTACTCACTTTTCAACGACTTTCAAACGATGGGTGGCCCATTGACCGTCGTCGTATTGATTTTCAAAGCCGGTTAAAAGGTAACCATCGTTATAAACTTCACAAGAATTTCAAAAATGTCACCGCGCAGTTTTCAACGAAGGTCCCCTTTTAACCGTCATTGAAAGGCGTCGTTAAATGGCTTTTTTGCACTAGTGAATGCATAATTGAAAAGATACGTTCGATTTTAAGAACTGTGAATAGAAAAGCAAACTTGAAAAGTTGAAAGAAGAAGAAGAGATTCGAGGAATCAAAGAGAGCCACATGTTGAGACAAACTCACCCTAAAGAAGTTTTTAATATGACAAACTGAGTAAGTTTAAACATCCAGATGAGATGCATCTTGTGTCACTAACTGTGTGTTCAAGTGTTGCAGAGACTTTCTGTATTTAAGTTACTGCAGGAATACATGAAGACAGAAAGGATCTTTGGACCTCTAAGATCAATTATAACATAAGTAACAATGGCACAAGAACAGAAGCTATAAGGAGCTCTACAAGAGTTGTGTGCTTCAAAGATCAGACCAGAATTCGAGCAAGTCAATTTACACAGACAACATGTGTGTTGGAATCAAAACAGATGTGGTGCAACCAAAGCTCATCACTGAGTCTATGAAGAAACACTCCAACAAGATTCAGATAAAAGCTCAGCTTGAGATGCAAGCCTATGTTCATAAGCTATCATAGTTCAAGCAAGCATAAGCATGAAGTCATAAATAGATGCAAGCTCAGCTTGAGATGCAAGCCATGAACAGATGCAAGTTCAGCTTGAGATGCAAGAACAGCTTGAGACGATGTCTCATGGACAGACGTGAACAGACGAGATCTCATCAGAGATACAAGTAAATATAACTGACTCTGGACAGAAGCAAGATTGCATGCTCAATGATAAAAGACAGCAAGTGAGGTCAGCACAAAGTCAAATAAGGACACAAGGACACTGACACAATGACTTGCCTGAAAAGCTGTTGTACACACCTGAAAAGCCTGTCTCCTTGCTGTACACTCCAACAGCTAGAAACGACCATATAACGGCTATTTTCTAACTGAAGATATAAAAGAGACTTATCAAGAGCTGAGAAGTGAGAGAGACTGCCTACACTTCCGTGAATCATTAAGCATCTTATCACATCTCAACAGACATCTCAAGTGTATCTACCAGTTTTCTGAGCACAGACACATCTCATCTTGAGATCATATATCTGTCTCTTTCATCTCATCTCTGTGAATATCATTCCAATCTGTAACCAGAGTTGAGACCTAGTCTAGCTTATTAACTTTTATATCCATACTCTGTATGAGCTTAGGCTAGACTTATCACAAACATCTATCTGTAACCTGTCTCATCTAAGATAGGAGTGTGCCTACTCTTAGAGTGGGTGTGTATGTCCTGAAGAGGCTGTAAGAATACTGTGACTCAGCTAAGATAGGAGTGTCCCTAGGCTTAGGTGAGTGAGACGTCCTGAAGAGGCCGTAAGAATACTTGTATTGACTGGTTTGTCAATAGTGGGAAAATCTCACAGGTTGTGGGGACTGGACGTAGCCCAAGGAGTGGGTGAACCAGGATAAGATCTCTGTCTCTTGTCTCTTACCTTATTCTTATATCTGCTTATCTTGAATAATTAATATAAGCTTGATAACTAAAGATACAGTTGAATTGATAATCAAGATAAGACTTTAAACTAAAGTCTAGACAAAGAGCTTTACCAAAATTGATAAACTCCATCTTGTCTTAACAGAGACTCCAAGTTAACAAACTTGAGAGCACATCTCAACTATCAATTTTAGTGTGGAATTGCAGGAACAGATTCGGAAAGTCTCTATTCAACCCCCCCTTCTAGAGACGTTCAGCCAACTTCAGTTGGTATCAGAGCTCGGCCTCTAGGGGTTGAGCACACCTCTGTGTGAAGAGGAAAAAGATCCATGGCTGGTCCAAGTACAAGTCTGTTCATTCCTGAAGGAGCTTCAACAAACAGACCTCCTGCCTTTGATGGAACTGATTATTATTACTGGAAAGACAGGATGAGGCTGTTCATTGAATCTCAGCATGCTGATCTTTGGGAGATCATTGAAATAGGCCCTTATGTTCCATACACCACAGATGAGCTTGGACTTAGGGCAGCTAAACCCAGAGAACAGTGGACAGATGCTGAGAAGGCAAGATATGTACTCAACTCAAGAGCTAAATACCTTCTCACTTGTGCCTTAAGCAGAAGTGAATATGACAAGGTAGCTGGGTGTGTCTCAGCTAAAGAAATATGGGATGCTCTTGAAGTTGAACATGAAGGGACAAATCAAGTTAAAGAAGCCAAGATCAACATACTGGTCAGACAGTATGAGCTCTTCAAGATGAATGAAGATGAAGGCATTGAAGACATGGTGAGGAGATTCACTGTCATAACAAATGACCTGAAATCACTAGGAAGAACATACTCAAATCAGGATATGGTAAGAAAAATCCTGAGAAGTCTGCCCAAACCTTGGAGACCAAAGGTAACAGCCATCCAGGAAGCTAAAGATTTGAGTACTCTCAGACTAGATGAACTTCTTGGATCTCTGAAGGTACATGAGCAAGAGTTGATGGAAGAAGATCTCATCAGACGACCCAAGTCTATAGCACTGAAAGCAGCTTCCAGTAACTCAAAAGGCAAAAAGATAAGCTCTTCTCAACAAACCTCACTCAACTCATCTCAAGATTCTGAAACAGAAGAAGATGAGGAAGAGGAAGATGATAGTGAAATGGATGATGAGCTAGCCTACATCTCAAGGAAGATCAGACGCATGTGGAGAGCCAGAGGGACTGGAAGAAAGAATTTTCCCTCAAGGAGAGGAGAAATAAAATCTGACAAGAAAGGACAATTTATCTGCTTTGAATGCAAGAAGCCTGGGCATATCAGGTCTGAATGTCCTCAACTCAGAAAAGAAATGAAGAAAAGTCCTAGGAAGAAGGCAATGATGGTCACCTGGGATGACACAGATGAAGAGGAAAGTCAAGATGGACAGTCAGCTAACCTATGTCTCATGGCAAAAGGAGACTCATCAGATGAAGAGGTAAATGAATCTGACTCTGAATATTCTGTTGATGAACTTAAGTCTGCTTTTGAGAATCTTCTGTATGATTCAAATCTTCTTGCCTCTAAGAGCTCATTACTTAAATCAGATTTGAATACAGCTCTTGAGAAAATCAAATTTCTTGAAAAAGAAAATGAAGATTTAAATCATAAAAACAGTAGTCTCATGTTGTCTCACATGAAACTGTCTGAACAAGTAAAAGCTAAGACTCAAGCTCTCAATGGGCAAGATCAAAAAAGGCTACAAGAAGAAAATCAGCAGCTTAAACTGCAGAACAGAACTCTCATAAATGACCTAGGAAAATTTGTAAATGGAACAAAAAACCTTGAGAGACTCATTGGATCTCAAAAGGGCATTTTTGATAAAGCTGGGCTTGGTTATGAGAGATCATCAAATGAAGTTTGGTATAAAGATTTCTTCATTCCTGCAAGAAAAAAGAAAAAAGAAAGATGTTCTTGTTGTAGTAAATATGGTCATAAAGCCACAGATTGTTACATGAGACAAGTAGCATCTGAGAGAAAGGTAACTAACCATGCAGGACCCAAATACAAGTGGTACCTAAAGCTAAATCTCTTGTTGTAACAGATGTGCCTGGCAGCAGCAAAGACCAAGAAAGAATGGGTGCTGGACAGTGGATGTTCAAGGCACATGACAGGAGACAAAAGCAAGTTCCTGTCACTTGAGGAAAAGACTGCTGGAGTTGTCTCTTTTGGAGACAACAGCAAAGCCCAGATCAAGGGCATAGGTAAAATTGGTAAGGCCAATTCAGCTCAGATTGAAAATGTATATTTTGTTGAAGGTTTGAAACATAATTTGCTGAGTATCAGTCAGTTATGTGACAATGGTTATCATGTTAATTTCCAGCCTACCTTTTGTGAGATCATAGACTCCAAAACTGGAAAAATCATTTTCTCTGGAACAAGAAAGAAAAATCTTTACTCAGTCTCACTAGAGGGTCTGTCAGATCTCACCTGTCTCATGTCTCATGATCATGAGAGATGGCTTTGGCACAAAAGGGTTGGCATATTAACATGAGAACTATGAGTCAGCTTGCTAGTCAGTCTCTTGTCAAAGGATTACCTAAGGTAAAATTTGACAAAGACTTGAAGTGTGATCCTTGTATCAAAAGCAAGCACACAAATCAAGCTTCAAACCCAAGAACTATGTCTCAACTACTAGGCCACTTGAGATCCTCCACATTGACCTATTTGGACCAACTAAGACAGTGAGTCTCAGTGGTAAAAAATATGGTTTTGTCATTGTGGATGATTTCTCACGATTCACCTGGGTGTTGTTCCTATCTCAGAAAGATGAATCATATGATTCCTTCAAAACCTTTTGTAAAAAGATTCAATCTGAGAAAGGATACAGAATTGGATCTGTTAGGAGTGACCATGGAGGAGAATTTGAGAATGTTAAGTTTAGAAAATTCTTTGATAAAAATGGCATAACTCATAACTTCTCTTGTCCAAGGACTCCTCAACAGAATGGTGTAGTTGAGAGGAAAAATAGAAGTCTTCAAGAAATGGCTAGAACTTTGTTATGTGACTCTGGAATTGAAATGTACTTCTGGGCAGAAGCTGTCAACTTCTTGCTATATTTTAAACAGAGTCACTATAAGAAAGATCTTAAATAAAACTCCATATGAGCTATGGAAAGGTAGGAAGCCTTCAGTTTCATATTTTCATGTTTGGATGTGATTGCTATATTTTAAATACAAAAGATCAACTAGGAAAATTTGAAACCAAATCAGATAAAGGAATTTTCCTAGGATATTCATTAACCTCCAAAGCTTACAGAGTATACAATCTAAGAACCAAAACTACTGAAGAATCTATGCATGTAGTATTCAATGAAGTTCAGGGAAATACTCAGAAAGAAGTTGATGAGGAGATAGAAGAACTGATAAAAGATCTAAAGATCTCAACTCAGGAAGCTGAAGAAGAAAGACTCTCACCTGAACAAAAGATGATGAGGTCACCTCTGTCTGAACACAGGAGAGAAGCTCAGTCTGAAGGAGTACCTCTCAGAAGCCAATCTGAACCCTCTCATAATCCTCAAGAAGAAGATAAATCAGATAATCAAACCAGATCTCAAGAAACAAGACAAGAGAATGTTGAGATACAAAATGAACATGCATCTCAACTACCCAGAAGCTGGAGACTGGTAAGATCTCATCCAAGAGATCAGATACTTGGAGAAACTTCAGACAGAGTCAGAACCAGATCTTCCTTCAGAGACACAGAGAATCTAATGGCTCTTCTATCTGACATAGAGCCAAAAGACATACATGAAGCCTTAAATGATGAATCCTGGATTAAGGCCATGGAAGATGAATTAAATCAGTTTGAGAAAAGCAAGGTCTGGAATCTGGTTCCTCCACCATCTCATCAAACCATAATTGGAACCAGATGGGTCTTCAGAAATAAGCTAAATGAGAAAGGTCAAGTAATGAGAAACAAAGCCAGATTGGTGGCTCAAGGGTTTAATCAACAAGAAGGAATAGATTATGATGAGACCTTTGCACCAGTGGCAAGACTTGAAGCTATCAGGATCCTACTAGCCTTTGCAGCCTTCAAAAACTTCAAATTATATCAAATGGATGTAAAAAGTGCATTCCTAAATGGGGTCATAGAGGAAGAAGTCTATGTAAGGCAGCCCCCTGGGTTTGAAGACCCTGACCATCCAGAACATGTGCTTAAGCTATCCAAAGCTCTATATGGTCTCAAGCAAGCTCCAAGAGCTTGGTATGACAGGTTAAGCTCATTTCTAATTAAAAATGATTTTATAAGGGGTAAGATTGATACTACTTTATTTAAGAAAGAAATTAGCAAAGATTTATTGATTGTTCAAATTTATGTTGATGACATCATCTTTGGATCAACTAATGAATCTTTATGTCAAGAGTTCTCAAGTCTCATGCAGGGAGAGTTTGAGATGAGTATGATGGGTGAGCTGAGATTTTTCTTGGGGCTCCAAATCAAACAATTAACTGATGGGATATTCATTAGTCAAGAAAAATACACAAGAGATCTTCTCTGCAAGTTCAAAATGAGTGAGGCAAGACCAATGAAAACTCCTATGCACCCCTCAAATCAGATTGATCAAGATGAAGATGGAAAAAAGCAGACAAACTGTACAGAGGTATGATTGGTTCTCTTATGTATTTAACTGCCAGCAGACCAGATATTCAGTTTGCTGTAGGAATATGTGCAAGATACCAATCTCATCCCAAGAATCTCATCTCACTGCTGTAAAAAGAATATTTAGATACTTGATTGGAACCACTAATCTTGGCCTATGGTATGAGAAGGGAAAGAGTTTTGATCTCATAGGTTATAGTGATGCTGACTTTGCTGGAGATAAGATAGACAGAAAGAGCACCAGTGGATCTTGTCAATTCCTAGGAAAGTGCCTTATCTCCTGGTCATGTAAAAAGCAAAACACTATTGCCTTATCTACAACAGAGGCTGAGTATGTCTCAGCAGCTGCATGTTGCACTCAAGTTCTGTGGATCAAATCTCAATTACAAGATTATGCAGTCAGGTACTCTAAAATTCCTATTTATTGTGACAATACTAGTGCCATAAATCTTGCTAAGAACCCTGTACATCATTCTAGGTCCAAACACATTGACATCAAACATCATTTTATAAGAGATCATGTGCAAAATATGTTCAAAAATGGAACCTTTCACCAAGTGTGTGTAGGAAAGAAAATGAAAGAGAAGATGAGGAGAGAAAGGGAAGAAAGCTCACGGTTTGAGAGGGAGAGGAAATGAAGAGTGAGAAGTGGTTTGCATGCAAATGAGAGGAGGTATGGTGCAAGTGTAAGAAAGAATGATGGCTTTCTTACTTCTTTGACTAAGGAAATGTGCAAGACAAGTTAAGTGCCATACCATCACATGGCTCACGGTTTTGGAAGGGAAAAATGAGATATTTTTGCTAAATGTTGCAGATTTTGGTGATTCAAATCAAGGGCATTTTGGTCCGGTTCCAAAAAGTGTAGGGGTAAAAAGGTCATTTTGCACCAAAAATCCCAAAAATTCCCAAAAATTCTAGAAAAATAGGAAATTAATTTCTAACCTTTTAAAAACCAATTTTGATGATTAAAAATATTTAATCATTCAAAATTCACTATATCACACAATAACAGCATATAAGCAAAAATGCGGGTGTTACATCTCTCCCCTCCTAAAAAGAAATTTCGTCCTCGAAATTTGCGCGTACCTTCTTGGAATAAGTGAGGATGGGACTTCTTCATGTGCTCTTCCAATTCCCAGGTTGCATTCCCTTCATCAGTTGCACTCCAAATAACCTTTACTAACGGAATCTCTTTTCCTCTCAACTGCTTAATCCTTCGGTCTCCGATTCGCACAGGTAATACTTCATAAGTTAAATTTTCTTTTAATTGTATTACGTCGGGTTCTATGACGTGCGAAGGGTCAGGAATATATTTTCGGAGTTGTGACACATGGAATACATTATGAAGATTAGAAAGAAAAGGGGGTAAAGCAATTTGGTAAGCAACAAGACCAATTCTTTTCAAAATTTGGTAGGGACCAATGAATTTGGGTGTAAGTTTTCGGGATCGCATTGCCCTACCAACCCCAGTTGTTGGTGTAACTCTCAAAAATACATGGTCTCCTTCTTTGAATTCAAGGGGTTTCCTCCTCCGATCATAGTAACTTTTCTGCCTGCTCTGTGATATTCTCATCCTTTCCTGAATCATCTTGATCTTTTCCGTGGTTTGCTGAATCATCTCAGGCCCCAACACTAGGCCATCGCCAGATTCAAACCAACACAAAGGTGTCCTACATTTCCTACCATACAAGGCTTCGTATGGTGCCATTCCAATACTAGAATGGAAACTATTGTTGTAGGTGAACTCGATCAGTGCCAACAACTGATCCCAACTTCCCTTGTGTTCTAACACACATGCTCTCAGCAAGTCTTCTAGGGATTGGATAGTCCGCTCAGACTGACCATCCGTCTGAGGGTGATAGGCTGAACTAAGCCTCAACTTGGTTCCTAAAGCTTGTTGCAGACTACCCCAAAATCTGGATGTAAATCTAGGGTCTCTATCTGACACTATGCTAGACGGAACCCCATGTAGCCTTATCACTTCCTTAATATACAACTGGGTTAACTTTTCTAGGGAAAACTTAATGTTGATGGGTAGAAAATGAGCAGATTTTGTTAACCTATCAACGATTACCCATATAGCATCAAAACCTGCAGGAGTTCTAGGTAAACCTACCACGAAATCCATAGATATGCTATCCCACTTCCACTCAGGGACATCTAAAGGTTGTAACTCTCCTGGTCTCTGATGTTCAATCTTAGCTTTCTGACAAACCAAACAAGAAGCCACATACTCAGCACTTCCTTTTTCATTCCAGACCACCAAAACATCTTCTTCAGGTCTTGATACATCTTAGTTGCTCCAGGGTGAATACTCAATCCACTCTTATGAGCTTCTTCTAAGATCAGTTTCCTTATTTCCTTATCACCAGGTACACATATCCTACCCTTGAATCTAATAATCCCATCAGTTCCCTTGCAAAACTCAGATTCTCCTTTCTAGGGACTAGATCCTTCAAAACTTGCAAAGATTGATCCACTTCCTGTGCTAAACGAACTTGTTCCAAGAAATCATTCAAAATTTTCAAAGTTCCCAGTCTTATACTCTTAGGACCAAATCCAACATCTAGGTTCAGGTCTCTAAACTTTTCTATCAATTCTAGCTCCTTAACCATCATTGCTGACATGTGCAAAGATTTCCTACTCAACGCATCAGCCACTACATTGGCTTTCCCAGGGTGGTACTGCAGACTAAAATCATAATCCTTCAAAAACTCCATCCATCGTCTCTGCCTCATATTCAACTCCTTCTGATCAAACAGATACTTCAAGCTCTTATGGTCACTAAAGACTTCAAACCTAGCGCCATACAGATGGTGCCTCCAAATCTTCAGAGCAAAAACTATGGCAGCCAACTCTAGATCATGCGTAGGGTAATTTACTTCGTGTGTTCGCAGTTGCCTAGAGGCATAAGCCACTACTTTTCCTTTTTGCATCAACACAAGCCCAATCCTTGTTTCGAAGCATCACAATATACTTCAAAACTCTCTTGCGGGTCAGGTAAAACTAAAACAGGCGCAGAAGTCAACCTCTTCTTTAATTCCTGAAAGTTATCCTCACACTTCTGGCTCCACACAAAAGGTTGGTCCTTCCTAATCAAACAGGTCAACGGCGTTGCTATCCTAGAAAAATTCTCAATAAACTTACGATAGTAACCGGCTAACCCCAAAAAGCTTCTTACTTCCGTCACAGTCTTAGGTGCTTCCCACTGTAACACGGTTTCTACCTTAGCTGGGTCTACGCTAACCCCTCCACTAGAGATCACATGACCTAGGAAGTTCACTTCCTTCAACCAGAATTCACACTTAGATAGCTTAGCATATAACTTTCTATCCTTCAGGGTCTGTAAGGCTATTCTAAGATGCTCTGCATGCTCTTCCTCACTCTTGGAATATATGAGGATGTCGTCTATGAAGATCACAACGAATTTGTCCAAGTAGGGATGGAAAACTCGGTTCATATAATCCATGAAAACTGCGGGCGCATTGGTTACACCAAACGGCATCACTAAATACTCATAATGCCCATAGCGTGTTCTGAAAGCTGTCTTTGGAATATCCTCAGACTTAACGTATCTGGTGGTAACCTGACTTAAGGTCAATTTTTGAGAATACAGTTGCTCCTCTTAATTGATCCATCAAGTCGTCTATCCTAGGCAAAGGATACCTATTCTTTACCGTCACCTTATTTAGCTGACGATAATCTACACACAGCCTCATGCTACCGTCTTTCTTCTTAACCAACAACACTGGTGCTCCCCAAGGGGACACACTAGGCCTAACAAACTGCTTCTCTAACAACTCCTCTAGCTGCTTCTTTAACTCAGCTAACTCTAATGGGGACATCCTATACGGAGCTATAGAAATAGGTCCGGTTCCAGGCACCAACTCTATGTTAAACTCTATCTCTCGCTCTGGCGGCAAACCAGGAATATCTTCCGGAAACACTTCAGGAAATTCCTTCACCACAGGCAGCTTACTGATGTCAGATTCCCGCTCTTCCTCCAAAGAAGAAAGTATCACGTAGATTTGAGCTCCTTCTCTCAAAGAAGCATTCACTTGGTTGGCGGACAAGAATCTCGAACTTACCGAATTAAGAGTAGAGGGAGAAGAAGAATCAAACACAACAGATTTATTATAACAGTCGAGTTGGACTCGATTGGAAGATAACCAGTCCATTCCCAAAACAATATCAAGTTGAGAAAGGGGCAAACAAATCAAATCAGCAGAGAAGGTTTTATCACCAATGGTGATTGGACAGTTCAAACAGGCTAATGAAGTGATCACAGGTTTAGCAGTAGGAGAGAAACAACAAGATCATAGGGCAATTTAGCAACAGGCAATTTCAATCGTTTCACACACTCCAGAGAAATAAAAGAATGCGTCGCACCCGAATCATACAATACAATTAAAGGGATTCCACTTATGACACACTTACCTTGGATCAGATCCTCGGATTCAGCAGCTTCAGCACCGCTCATGGTAAACACTCTGCCTCTGGTTCTGGGCCTTCCAGCTTGCGCATTTAGATTTGACACAGGTGCACTTGCAACACCGCTACCACTTCCTCTCAGAGCAGGGCAATCCCTCTTGATATGGCCACCTTGTTTGCAATGATAACAGATGGGTCCGCCGGATGGGTTCGCAGTCTGGTTCTTGACTGGACAGTCCTTCAAGAGATGATTCCTCTTACAACGTGGACAGCTGGCATAGTTGTTGCCGGTACTGCTTGCAGGACTTCCTCCACTAGCAACCACTGATTGCGGTCTTGCGACACTCCCAGACGATGAGCCAAAGTTGTTCCTTGGGACGAAATAAGGTTTCCTCCTTTCTTGTGTAACCTTGGGTTTGTTCCTTTGCGGGCCGAAATTCTTCCACTGAGCTTGCCTCGCCTTAGTGTCATCCTCAAAGATGCGGCACATGTTGACCATCTTAGAGAACTCGGTGATCTGTTGATAGCCAATGGCTTGCTTGATCTCTGGCCTTAACCCACTTTCAAACTTAGAGCATTTGGATCCTTCATCTACCGTGTTCTGGAAGTACGGGCAGAACTTGGATAATTCCTCAAACTTTGCAGCATACTCTCCAACAGTCATGCTCCCTTGTTCCAACTTCAGAAACTCAACCTCCTTGCGCTTCCTCAAATCAGTTGGAAAATACTTCTGAAGAAAAGTCTCCTTGAACAGATTCCAGGTGATCAGTCTCCCAGTAGCTTCTAACTGACGCCTGGCATACTCCCACCAGTGCTGAGCTTCTCCAACCATCATAAACACAGCCAAAGTTACCTTCTGCTCGTCAGGACAACCCATAGCCAAGAAAATCTTCTCTAGTTCTTCTAACCACAGTTGGGATCCATCAGGGTCATGACCTCCTTTGAACTGCGGCGGATTGTTCTTCTTGAAGGTAGACAGTCCACGGTAAGCGTCAGGGATGTTGTTCTGGTTCTGATTACGGGATTGATTGATCTCGTCCAACGTTTGCTGCTGGTTCTCTAGAACGTTCACGATCCTTCCTAGGAGATCGTTCATCACAGGGTTACCTCTTCCTGCCATGGAATCCTGCATTCACAGAACAAATCAGCTTCTTCCGTTTCATGCAGAATCATTCAAGCAAGAATAAGTAACGCTACACGGATTCTCATATTACTACCTTTACACAGTTAGTAATACAAGAGCAATCAATTCTCACAAGGCAATCCAATTTCACACAAACAAACAATCAAACACAGAGTAAACACAGAGAGAGGGGTATCATAGACCATACCCGAGGCCAAAAGGAAAGAACAGCTCTGATACCACCTAATGCGACACCCCTAGTTACCACTAAGAATGCCACATGTGTTACACGTGACCAACGAAAGTACTATATGCGGGTTGTTAAAAATGTGGATTTTTTTTTTTGAAATAGATTAGTAGTTGTCAACCTACTACATCTCTAATTCTGTTTTAAGTGTTTATCAAATATTCTTTCCTTACTTGTGAAACCTGTTTTCATAAAACGTCGAGAGTAATCATCACGCCACGTAAGTGTACATCATACATACATTTGCAAGTCAACATATGGAAATAAACAGTGCATAAAGTTATATACAGAAATAGTGTACTTCTCGAGCCATACAATAGCAAAATCAAAATAAGAGTTCTAGAAGTGAACTGAAATAAATAAGACCTCAATAAAATACAAAAGAGAGGTCGCCAAATCAGAGCTGCCACTAACTAGACTCAAACAACACTATCCTACTCGTCGCTAGAGGGGTCCTCCTCCGGTCCTCCTCCTCCTCCTCTGACGTATCATCAATGATAATCAACTCTAACTCATCCGAGAGGGAGCGGCCTTGCGCATCAGCACGCAAAGGCTGTGGGCCTGAAGCCTCAGAAGTGGGTGAGTATCTGGGGGAGTCTGGCCCAACCGAGTCTTCAATCCTGGATGACCGTGATGCCACAGACGATGCAGGACGGTGACGCGAAGGACGAAAGGTAGTATAACGCACTAAGTTAGGTGGTGTCTGGAACTCGAGAGTCACCGGTACAACGAAGTCTACTTCAGGTACTAACGGGAGGCCAGGGTGAGTGATGATGACTCGGACCTCTCCGGTGAAGACACATCTTCTAGGGATGTCCGTCACCCTCCAGGAACCCCTGGGCATCCAGCGTAGCTCCACCCTCATTGACGTCATATCGAGGATCTCCAATGCCGGCTATCGACGTAACGAAAGAGACACAACAACCAGATAGTAGAAAGGAAGGGGTGAGAACACATCACATGAACTCACAAAACATAGGATATGATGTACTAGAGCACACACACAGGAATTTCACACAATTCAAGCAACAAGTAAATACACATAACATCATCATGACGCATTCAAACTATTGCATGCCTTACAATTACAATGCTATCTAATGCATGAGGGCCCGGGGAAAAATCACCATCCACAGTGCACACAGCAACTGCCCGACCATATATGTACAACGTATCAGGAGTTAGAGTCTGTACTAGCATTGGTACAAAGAGCATTGCTCATACATTTTGGCCAAATCATTTAAGCGTTCTTCCAGACAATCTCAACTGACCCCGAAAATCATGAGAGCGACAGGAATAGCTAAGCTGGATTCCCAATCTCGAAGTAGGGAGCTAATCTACGTCACCTGAGATCTTCCGGGAGCTAGGCTATCCTCAGGGCTGGCGTCCCTTTTGAGGACCCACTGGCGTTCTTTGCAAAACCCAGTTGCACCCTTCCCAACCGATTTCACACTGTACCAAGTGTTACTGCCATATAGGTCGTAAGGTCTTCAACCTCGAATATCATCAATGCTTATGATGCATGACACACATCAAGGTTTCAAAGCATACACATCCTTACAGGCAAAGCCCATCGAATCATTCTACGTCACCACTTTCCCGTGGTACGGCCCGATTCAATGTCTTCCCTTCACAAGGAAAACCAAACCCCATCTCGGGTTAAGACGCACTCTCTCACTAAGCTTCTCAAGTCTTATGCAAAAAGAGTGTATTGGTTATAAATTTTTATGTTAGTTTGTACTAATGTTTCGTTCTTTGAAGTGATGATCACTTTCACTTGAGTCCTATAGCTCTAAGACTTATATTGTGTCTTGTATGTCTAATTAAGATTGGATTTAACCATTAATTATGATTAGTCTTCATTAACTAAACTATAATTAATCTTAATTCTCCTTAATTAAGTCTTAATCCTTACTTAAGATCCTAATTAATCCCTAATTATCCCTTAATCTCTTCCTTAATCTTGGATTAAGCTTTTAATTACGTTTGATTAAGGTTAATCATAATTAATTAGTTCTTAATCATCATTAAGGCTTAATTAGTTTGATTAATACTTCATTAGTGATTAATGATTAAGATTAAGGTTAATCTCCATTAGGGTTAATTAACTTTAGCTTAATTAATTCTTCCTTGCTTAATTACCTTAAGTGAATTAGTTTATTGAACTTAAGTGAGTTGGATTAGTAAGCCCACTAATTTAGTTTTAAGTCTTTGATCTTGATGAGTAGGATTAGAGTTGAAGCCCAACACTAATCCAGGCCCAATATGCATTTGTTATTTTTGTTTGGCCTTATGGTGAGTTTGATGAGTTTTTTTGAAGGTATTGGGCCTAAACTAAAGGCCCAATGGTTAGGTAACCCATAAGGGTCTATTTTCTCAAGTTACCATTAAGTTATATGAATTTTATGGTGACTTTTATATGGGTCTTTCTTTGTACCCGAATTTAACTTAGGCATTTTACCCAAAAAGTGTTCTTTTTTTTTAACTTTACTTGTCACTTTAAGTGGTTACCCTTTTTAACTTATTGGGCCACTAAGGCCCATAAACACATTAACACTTTCCTCATCACCAATTCAAGATCAAACACATTCACTTCATGAGTTTCTCATGAACATGAACAAGAACATGATGAACACCAAGAACATTATCAAGAACACATGAATTTCACCAAAATTCAATAAATTTCCAAAAATTAGCAAACTCAAGTATGGTGATCTACAAGCATTCTAATTCATCAATTTCATGTTATTTCACTCAAACATACCAATCATCATCATAAAGTTCATACTTTTCAAATATGTTCAAAAGGTGACATTTTCATGATCCAATCATACAAACCAATTTCATAATTTCAAACAACCATTTGCATGTACTTAGATTCATCATATAAACATTTTCAAGCACCAAATGAATTTTCAAACACATGCAGCCCCTCCATCAAGCCAAGGCCGAACCAAAAACAAGGAAAAGAGGAAAATTTTTCAAGCAACAATCATGGTTTGCATGCATCCAAGACCACCAAAGAAACACATTTTAAGCATCATAACAATTTTTAAACACACATGCAGCCATTATATATACATAGCCGAACCATTTCCTCCAAGGAATAGGTTCCAAAAACTTTTTCAAGAGGAAAAAGAGTTAGAGACAAGGATCAAGGGTAATCCTTAACTCTAGTCACCAATCCTACTAGAGTTCAAGGTTCTCCCCCCCTTTACCTAAGGAAATTAAACTTGGAAAAGGTGCAGCAACTTCAAAGATAATCTCCTCTTGATGTTCCTTTTGATCACCCAAGTAAGTTTCTCCAAAGGATGTAGGCTAGATTTTGAGGTTTAAGGTTCAAAAATGGAACCTTTCACCAAGTGTGTGTAGGAAAGAAAATGAAGTAGATGGAGAGAAAGGGGAAAAGCTCACGGTTTGGAGGAGAGGAAATGAAGAGTGAGAAGTGGTTTGCATGCAAATGAGAGGTATGGTGCAAGTGTAAGAAAGAATGATGGCTTTCTTACTTCTTTGACTAAGGAAATGTGCAAGACAAGTTAAGTGCCATACCATCACATGGCTCACGGTTTTGGAAGGAAAAATGAGATATTTTTGCTAAATGTTGAGATTTTGGTGATTCAAATCAAGGGCATTTTGGTCCGGTTCCAAAAAGTGTAGGGGTAAAAAGGTCATTTTGCACCAAAAATCCCAAAAATCCCAAAAATTCCCAAAAATTCTAGAAAAATAGGAAATTAATTTCTAACCTTTTAAAAACCAATTTTGATGATTAAAAACATTTAATCATTCAAATTCACTAATCACACACAGCATATAAGCAAAAATGCGGGTGTTACAGGACTCAGGGGAGTACAAATGTTTTTCTGAGAAATTTGAACAAATGAGTGAAATATACCTTAAACAGATCCTGTTAAAGGATATTTCTATCTCAGGGGGAGCTTTCTTATTCTTAAAAACTGATTACAGATTTGTATATTTTAACCAAATTTGTCATCATTAAAAAGGGGGAGAATGTTGAGTCTCAAAGTATCATAAGGTTGTTTATGATGTTTAAGACAATTAGATTCCCAAAGTTTTAATGGTTGACAAATTTGACTTAAATTACTTATCATAGATACACACATGCTTTAATGTTTTATATATGATTTCAGCAAGAGTCACTATGAGCCTACATAAAAAGACTAAGTGTTGAAGCTGTCTGAAGAAGCAGAACTCGTCTGAAGAGTTGAAGCTGTCTGAAGTAGTTCAACCCGTCTGAAGTATCAGTGCCGTCTGAAGTCTCACTTATGACGTGGCACCCTCTGCTGAAGCTTGTGAAGACTTTTCTGAACCTCTGCTGCACGTACCTTTTCAAACATGTTATAGAAAGGAACATAGAGACCTTTCCTGGTGATTTTGAATTTCATACACTACTGAGGAAATCTCTGCAACGCAGAAATTGCAGCAACAACGGTGGCAGCTTTATAGCAGCACCAACGTTGTACTTTGTCAGAATTATCAGAGCTCTCAGAAGCATGTCTCACAATGGATTAAATAGCATTTAATGCTATCTCTAAACGGTGGTATTTCAACGGATTGAAGTTTGGGTATAAATACCCCTCCATGAAGACCATTAAATGTAGGGAAGAGAAAAAGAAAAAAAATTCAAATATACAAGAAAGCTCAGAGAAACATCACGCTGCAAGTTTTTACTCTGTAAAAACTCTCTGATAAATTCGCTGACACATTTGTATATCCTCAGCATACCTCAGATTTTATTGTACGTTGTATTGGTTTGAGCTTCAAACGTATAGTTTAAAAGCTTAAACTTCTTTCTTGTAAACCTTGTTTAGAGCCTGGAGAGGCTTGGTTGATAAAAGAATACTTGGTTGTAGAGCCTCTGGTTGATAAAAGATACTTGGTTGTAGAGCCTGGAGAGGCTTGGTTGACAAAGAATACTTAGGTGTAGAGCCTGAAGAGGCTTGACTGTAAAAGAATACTTGGTTGTAGAGCCTGGAGAGTCTTGGTTGACAAAGAATACTTAGGTGTAGAGCCTGAAGAGGCTTGACTGTAAAAGAATACTTGTAATCTTTGAAAGATTAAAAGAAAATCGAAGTGCTAGTTGGCATTGGGACTGGACGTAGCTCACAGTGGTAGTGAGTGAACCAGGATAAATTCCTTGGCTAAGTTTTCTTACCCTTATCTCTTGTCAATTCTTTTTTACTAATCAAGGGGTTAGAGTAATTAATCTGATATTTTATAAAGGCACAAAACATCTTTTAAAATCAGTATTTTTAGGTCGTCTGAAAACTTCAGACAGTCCTTTAAGAGCCTGTCTGAAATCGTGTTTTTAACACCTGTTTGCGAAAACCTTTCTAAAATATTCAGAAACACTATTCAACCCCCCTTCTAGTGTTTCCCTGTGTTCCTACAACTGCCATATAGGTCGTAAGGTCTTCAACCTCGAATTCATCAATGCTTATGATGCATGACACACAACAAGGTTTCAAAGCATACACATCCTTACAGGCAAAGCCCATCGAATCATTCTACGTCACCACACTTTCCCGTGGTACGGCCCGATTCAATGTCTTCCCTTCACAAGGAAACCAAACCCCATCTCGGGTTAAGACCGCACTCTCTCACTAAGCTTCTCAAGTCTTATGCAAAAGAGTGTATTGGTTATAAATTTTTATGTTAGTTTGTACTAACGTTTTGTTCTTTGAAGTGATGATCACTTTTCACTTGAGTCCTATAGTTTACTAAGACTTATAATTGTGTCTTATAGATAGTGTTACCTATCTTAATTCGTCTTGTATGTCTAATTAGATTAGATTTAACCATTAATTATGATTAGTCTTCATTAACTAAACTATAATTAATCTTAATTCTCCTTAATTAAGTCTTAATCCTTACTTAAGATCCTAATTAATCCCTAATTATCCCTTAATCTCTTCCTTAATCTTGGATTAAGCTTTTAATTCATTGATTAATGGTTAATCATAATTAATTAGTTCTTAATCATCATTAAGGCTTAATTAGTTTGATTAATACTTCATTACTGATTAATGATTAAGATTAGGTTAATCTCCATTAGGGTTAATTAACTTTAGCTTAATTAATTCTTCCTTGCTTAATTACCTTAAGTGAATTAGTTTTTGAACTTAAGTGAGTTGGATTAGTAAGCCCACAATTTAGTTTTAAGTCTTTGATCTTGATGAGTAGGATTAGAGTTGAAGCCCAACACTAATCCAGGCCCAATATGCATTTGTTTTTTGTTTGGCCTTATAGTGAGTTTTATGAGTTTTTTGAAGGTATTGGGCCTAAACTAAAGGCCCAATGGTTAGGTAACCCATAAGGGTCTATTTTCTTTCAAGTTACCATCAAGTTATGAATTTTATGGTGACTTTTATATGGGTTTTTCTTTGTACCCGAATTTAACTTGGGCATTTTACCCAAAAATTGTTCTTTTTTTAACTTTACTTGTCACTTTAAGTGGTTACCCTTTTTAACTTATTGGGCCACTAAGGCCCATAAACACATTAACACTTTCCTCATCACCAATTCAAGATCAAACACATTCACTTCATGAGTTTCTCATGAACATGAACAAGAACATGATGAACACAAGAACATTATCAAGACACATGAATTCACCAAATTCAATAAATTTCCAAAAATTAGCAACTCAAGTTGGTGATCTACAAGCATTCTAATTCATCAATTTCATGTTATTTCACTCAAACATACCAATCATCATCATAAAGTTCATACTTTTCAAATATGTTCAAAAGGTGACATTTTCATCATCCAATCATACAAACCAATTTCATAATTTCAAACAACCATTTGCATGTACTTAGATTCATCATATAAACATATTTCAAGCACCAAATGAATTTTCAAACACATGCAGCCCCTCCATCAAGCCAAGGCCGAACCAAAAACAAGGAAAGAGGAAAATTTTTCAAGCAACAATCATGGTTTGCATGCATCCAAGACCACCAAAGAAACACATTTTAAGCATCATAACATTTTTAAACACACATGCAGCCATTATATATACATAGCCGAACCATTTCCCTCCAAGGAATAGGTTCCAAAATTTCATTTTTCAAGAGGAAAAAGCGTTAGAGACAAGGATCAAGGGTAATCCTTAACTCTAGTCACCAATCCTACTACTAGAGTTCAAGGTTCTCCCCCCCTTTACCTAAGGAAATTAAACTTGAAAAAGGTGCAGCAACTTCAAAGATAATCTCCTCTTGATGCTCCTTTTGATCACCCAAGTAAGTTTCTCCAAAGGATGTAGGCTAGATTTTGAGGTTTAAGGTTCAAAAATGAACCTTTCACCAAGTGTGTGTAGGAAAGAAAATGAAGAAATGGAGAGTGTGAGGTAGAAGAGGAATGCTCACGGTTTGGGAGAGAAATGAAGAGTGAGAAGTGGTTTGCATGCAATGAGGAGGTATGGTGCAAGTGTAAGAAAGAATGATGGCTTTCTTACTTCTTTGGTCCGGTTCAAATCAAGGGCATTTTGGTCCGGTTCCAAAAAGTGTAGGGGTAAAAAGGTCATTTTGCACCAAAAATCCCAAAAATCCCAAAAATTTCTAAAAATTCTAGAAAAATGGAAATTAATTTCTAACCTTTTAAAAATCAATTTGATGATTAAAAATATTTAATCATTCAAAATTCACTATATCACACAATAACAACATATAAGCAAAAATGCGGGTGTTACACTTGAGACGCTGTCTCATGGCAGACGTGAACAGACGAGATCTCATCAGAGATACAAGTAAAATATAACTGACTCTGGACAGAAGCAAGACTGCATGCTCAATGATAAAACAGCAAGTGAGGTCAGCACAAAGTCAAATAAGGACACAAGGACACTGACACAATGACTTAGCCTGAAAAGCTGTTGTACACCTACCTGAAAAGCCTGTCTCCTTGCTGTACACTCCAACAACTAGAAACGGCCATATAACGGCTAGTTTTCTAACTGAAGATATAAAAGAGAATTATCAAGAGCTGAGAAGTGAGAGAGACTGCCTACACTTCCGTGAAATCATTAAGCATCTTATCACATCTCAACAGACAATCTCAAGTGTATCTACCAGCTGTCTGAGCACAGACACATCTCATCTTGAGATCATATATCTATCTCTTTCATCTCATCTCTGTGAATATCATTCCAATACTGTAACCAGAGTTGAGACCTAGTCTAGCTTATTAACTTTTATATCCATACTCTGTATGAGCTTAGGCTAGACTTATCACAAACATCTATCTGTAACCTGTCTCATCTAAGATAGGAGTGTGCCTAGTCTTAGAGTGAGGTGTGTACGTCCTGAAGAGCTGTAAGAATACTTGACTCAGCTAAGATAGGAGTGTGCCTAGGCTTAGTGTGAGTGAGACGTCCTGAAGAGGCTGTAAGAATACTTGTATTGACTGGTTTGTCAATAGTCGAAAATCTCACAGGTTGTGGGGACTGGACGTAGCCCAAGGATGGGAACCAGGATAAGATCTCTGTCTCTTGTCTCTTTACTTTACCTTATTCTTATATCTGTTTATCTTGAATTAATTAATACAGCTTGATAATTAAAGATACAGTTGAATTGATAATCAAGATAAGACTTTAAACACTAAAGTCTAGACAATAGCTTTACCAAAATTGATAAACTCCATCTTGTCTTAACAGAGACTCCAAGTTAACAAACTTGAGAGCACATCTCAACTATCAATTTTAGTGTGGAATTGCAGGAACAGATTCGGAAAGTCTCTATTCAACCCCCCCCCCTTCTAGAGACGTTCAACCAACTTCACCACAACCTCAGAAAGACTTAGAAGATATTCAGAAGATCAAGAATGCTTAATCAAGGAAAATGAAGTTCTGGGAAATAGTTGAAGGCAGTTATTAGAAGTTTGTTATTCAAGACAGGTGTCAGGATCACAGTAAAGCCTTATAAACAATTTTAAAGGGGATAAAGTAGTTTTTATTGGTTAGAAAACGTGTTATCCATGCATTGTGCCAACACAGATGTAATTGTTGAAGTGTCCTCTTGGTATTAGTAGCCGTTGGGAATAGAAATCTATAAATAGGTAAATTTGTATTGTAAGGAGGTTGGATTCCATTTCTTTGAAAACTCTCTGAACACCAATACGTCCATCCTGTTAGTGATAACTGGTTCTAAGGAGATATTCGAGTGTGCAATTCCATCCAGATTCTAATTTCAATTAATGCAATTACTTTTCCTTACAATTCTTTGTTCTTTACTATCTTTAATTTTTGTTTTTATAAATTTTAGTTTCATTTTTTGTTCATTGTTCATCTTTTTCTATTACTCATTTCTTCTTCATCTTTTCGTTTCTTCTTTCTTTTCTTTCTTTTCTTCTTTTCTTCTTTTCTCTTTTTCTTTGTTATTCTGGAAAACTAATAAACAGGATTGAATGTAATTTTCAGACTTCACATAATTTTGCTTTAAAAATTAAAACACTATAAACCTACTTCTTAAAGAGTCCCTTTTGAGGATCGGATTCTAAGTCCCATATTTCCTCTTAGAATTAAAAGGTTAAATTGATCTTTTCGAGATCTATTTTTACACCATAAACAAATCGGCACGCCCAGTGAGACTTATTTCCAGAAGTAGTGTGTGTTATAATTTCCACAAGACTGATCTTGTATGCGTTTGAGTCTCTGTTCAAATGGCTAATAATTCAAGACCAGTGGGAAATGGAAATGGGAGTAGGAATACAAATACAAATACTGGAAGTCCAGGGTCTTATGCAAATGAGTCAGTAAACAACAATGACAATAATGGTGTTAATGGAACAATAGTGTCAATAGAGACCAAATTGTTTCTGCAGCATTAACAGAACACCTTGTGGTAAGTCAAGTTTTTTCTAGTTATTCCCGCTTCAATTAGTACTTCAATGACACATAGTGGAGATGCAGTTTATGGTCTGCCTTATGGTTTCGTTCCAAGTACTGGAACGGCTCCACCAACGATGTCAACAGTTGGTCCAACACCAATTCCTTTCGCAAATCGCGAACCAATTTTTAATCCTTTTGTACGTAATTCATCCCCATCCATTACTAATTCTACTTTGCAATCATTAAGGCAATAATGGATGAGAGTAACCACGAGATGGTAAACATGTTGAGACAACAGATAGCAATTGTGTTTAATCCATTGGTTCAAACCACTATACCAATTATAATACTTTGGCTATACAAATGGCTAGAATAGATAAGTGTTTGGGTCTCCTACAGACCCAATTGTCAACAAGTAGCCAATGTTGTTAATATCCTCCTACTAAATCAAGAGGATCATAATAATTGAGTCCCTGACCCAGCCATGCAAGTGGAAAATAGAGATGATAATGGTCCCAGAGTCATTCTGAATCGAAACCAGAATGATGATAAAATCCTAGAAAGGATAAGATTGAACAATATTGGGGGGGCATCAAAATGTTGTTGGAATTGTTGAACAAGTTCTGAATAGACATGGGTTCAATGTAGGTTTCGCAAATCATCCCTATGTAGTATCCCCTTTTTCTCAACTTGTTCTACAAACTGAATTACCTAGAGGATGGAAGTCCCTAAATTCACTAAGTTTACTAGGGAAGTAGGTGAATCTACAGTTGAACAATTGCTCGATACCAAATCGAGGCATGAGATTTATCAAATAATGAAACTTGAAAATGAAATATTTCCAAGTTCGTTGACAAAGAATGCTTTACATGGTTTACAACCTTGCCTCCAAAGTCGATTCATACCTGGAATCAGTTGGAGAGGAATTTTCATGAGCCATTCTTCGTGGTGAAACTAAAGTAGCCTCGTGGATTTGGTTAATATTAAAAGAACACAAACCGAATCGATTGATGATTACATGAATAGGTTCAGACAATGAAGGCTAGATGCTTCACTCAGATTCTAAGTATGAATCTCCATGGTCACTTCTGACTATACCAATAGTGTACCCTTTCTCATTTTGGATCTTTTTACAGAAGGTTTCAAAGTTATCAAATGATTCATCTTTCTGAGAAAACAAACAACACCCAAATATATCTGAGAAGTCATCAACAATGACAAATCCATACTTTTTTCCACTTAGACTCTTGGTCTTAGTAGGTCCAAATAGATCTGCATGAAGTATCTCTATTGGCCTTGTGGTGCTTACCCCATTTTTGGGTTTGAAGCTGGATTTGACATGTTTCTTCTGGCACAGGCATCACACACAGAATCTTTATCAAATTTAATTTGGGAAGTCCTTTCACAAGATCCTGTGAAAACAGTTGCGCAATGGTTCTCATATTCATGTGTCCAACCCTCTTGTGCCACAACCATTTATATACCACTCTGTTGTTAAACAAGACAAGTTGCTTCTGTTAGATTCTCAAGACTGATGGTATAGAGATTTTTGTGTTTTTCCCAGGAGAAAATTATTTTTCTAGTCTTAGAGTCTTTGACTTCATAAAATGTTGGTTGGAAGTTAACATAAAAACCATTATCACACAATTGGCTGATACTCAGTAAATTGTGTTTGAGTCCTTCCACATAAAAGAAATTTAATTTGAGTATGATTATTCTCACCAACAGATCCTACTTCTAGGATCTTGGCTTTGTTGTTGCCCCTCCAAAGGAGACAACTCCATCTTCTCTTAGGAACCTGCTTCTGTCCCTGTCATGTGCCTTGAGCACCCACTGTCTAGGACCCACTGTCTTCCTTGAAGAAATTTAAAACATGGATAAATTTAACTAACTTCTATAGTTAGTTGAGGCAAAGACTAAATAGAATGACAAATTACATAAATCAAAGTTAAGAACAACATATTCCAGTTTGAGAATATCATCAAAAAATGAATGAAAGAACATGGACATAGATTTCATTCTTTATTTATGATAAGAATAATCTATACTCTTCCAATCTTATTTCCCGCCTAAGCTAGAATGAAAATCAAGAAGAGAGCTCCAAATGAATGGAAGAAGATTTTGTTCTTCCTGTTAGTGTCTCTACAAGTCTAAGCTATTCCTGCCCTTCCGTGATTGTTCTTCATTTTAATCCTCTTTCTGTGGTATCATTATTCTGGCTATGGATAGTTCATAGTTCTCACTTCTCATCCTAAAAAATTTTCCAATTCCTTTCCATTTTCAGGTCCAACTTGTAACCTCAAACACTCAGACACCCCACTCAAGGTGTAAAGACAAGCTGAGAATTTACGTTCATACTTCATCCTAAAAGTTTCTCTAACTAAAGGTGAATCATCCATATTGTATTCTCTTCCTCTATTGGCCCCACCATCTCCTCTGCTATCTCAAATGGAGAAGAGTAACTCAATGATCCAACAGAATCCAAAAACTGAAAGTCAATGAGCCCAACATCATAGTCTTCAGATTCTCCTTTTCCCCGCACAATCTGATTGTTCCATCATAAACAACACTGTTAGCACAATGGTATCTAAATCCTCTCTGCTACTACTGACCCTCTTGGTTAAAATTTCCTTCCTTAGTTCCACTACTATAGTCACAAGTAGTTATCTCAGTAAGAGAATAACTAGCACCACCATAACTTCCTAGAAAATTTTCAAAATGGGTTCTTCTATTTGGTCAAAAAATTGAGGTTCGATTTGTTCTGCCTTGGTTTCTTGCTCATTGTGGTCACTAGGAAAAGGAGCAGGGACCATACAAGAAGAAGCAAGGTTTCTAGCTTTGAGCCTAAGAAGGAGAGTTTGGCAATCTTTGGAGGAAGAGCTGGAGTAAAATGAGAAGATTGACAAGGAAAGAAATTTGTGCGAGTGTTAGCACCACGAAGTAAACGTGCAGCCTCATCATAAGCTCTTGCAGCCTCTTCAGCAGTGTCATAGTGCCCTAACCATAATCTAATGTTCTGTATGGTGTCTTTGATTTCAGCAACACCCTCCCCTGAAGGCCTTTGACGCACTCCAATGTAACGTTTTCTTGCTCTTCTAGCACCAAGTAGAGCAGCAGCCACTGATGCTGCCTCTTCCCTTATCTGTTTCCATTCAATGTTCCCTTCTTCACTGTTGTTTTCCCTCCATCTCCTCCTCCTTCCTTTTCTCTTGTTCCCCATCTTCCCATTCAATAAGGCTTGGTTTGCTTTGGTGCATGAGAGCATAGGAGAGCAAAGGCATTTATAAAATTGAGTATAACTCTTCAGTTGAGAGTGAGATATTTGAGGGTCCTCTAATGCTTGTAGCTACCCTTTTGTTCTATGTCTGATTCGGCTTTCGATCTTTTACTTTATTTTATCCATACACAAGAAACTTTAGAACCGTCCAGAACTTCACTTTCATTCTCGGGAGTTTCCAAGATTGTCTCACAAGGAAAGTCATTTTCGTGTTGACTCACTCTCGCACTCAGTAGCTAGTAACTATTGAAACTCATAGCCATGCAATGATTAAGCAGGGCTTATAGCTTACTGTAAAAATTAGTAATGTTATGTGAAAATAGAGTTAGTGTATGTGTATATATACATATTTCCTGTTTCAATTTATTTATCCCTCCACATTTTGGTAGATGCATACAGTTCTTGTCCACAGTAAAAACAGATTTTTTTGTCTTGGGGCAGATCTTCAGTTAAAACAAATTTATTTGGATAATAGTATATTAGTTTCCGGCATGGGAAAATGAGAACCATTTGTCAATGTCACAAAACCTCGAGAATCACCCCGTTACCAGTCATAGAAGGATATAACCTTACCGTTATGCTGTTACGATGAAATCCACTTAACTCTGGCTGCGGAGCACTGTTTTATGTAATAGAATATTGAGTTTATTACTTATAAAAATGTTTTACACCATTGTCTGCATTGTCACATTATAGTTAAGAGATAAAATCTTTAAACTATAAATTAGATATGCATAAAATGCAAATATGAGATTTTAATTAGAGAGACCCGAGTCTTGAACATTTGGCGTTAGAAGGAGGGGTCCCCCTTTTCTTTTTTACCATCATGATAGTTTCATACTCGAACATTTGGCGTTAGAAGGTTTTGAGAGAAGTGGATACCTCACATCCTGCACGCCAAGACAGAACAGATTGACTAAGCACAATCCCGACCCACGGCACGAGATTATTCGTCAACTTGAAGCACGCCTAAGAGAACTCGAAGGGCAGCCCCCAGACCACCACCTATCCCTCAGCCACCACAGGTTGACCCTGCTGGCTGTTTAGTTGGTAGAGCGCATCCGACAATTGAGCGCAGCATTAGCCAACACCCGCAACCTACAACAAATTCTCACCCAAACACAAGCCACCATACCCAAATACGTCAAGAGGTTACCGACCAGTAAAAACAGACTCCCACTTGGTCTGCCCGTTCCCTCAACAACACCTTTCTCGGACCGACTTGCTAGAACCAAGATACCTAAGCCTTTCCGTAATGCCTTACCAATTGAGTCGTTAGCGGAGTCACGGACCCAATTCAAGCACATTGCTGCCTTTGCAACGAGATGCTCTGTGTGGGAGCCTCGGAGGCCGTGATTTGTGTTAGACCAGCGGCCTCAAATAACTTAAGAGGGGGTGAATTAAGTTAATCCAAATTATCTCGTTTTCGCTTACTTTACTTCTTTATATCTTTTACTATAATTAAAACTCTTCTTTTATAATGAAATATGAATGCAAACTTCCTAATTCTTAATATATTAGTAAATTAGCAATCACAATAAATAAGTAAAAGTTAAGGAAAGAAGAAATGCAAACTCGATTATACTGGTGTCGGCCAACCCGTTGCCTACGTCCAGTCCTCAAGTCACCCACTTGAGATTTCCACTATTCTTGTAAAACCTTTTACAAGAGATGAACACCCACACACCTTGGACAACCCCTTCCCTTGTGTTGAGTTTCACCACAAATCCACGAGACGCACCCTCTCTTTACCACACAATATAAGAATAATTGTTTGTACACTGATGAACTCTCTTTTAGAGTAGATGATACAAGTTGAAGTTCCTATAAGAATCCTTAATAATTTGCAAGTGTTTTGGCCAAAATGATTCTTATAGAGATTTCTCACTTTTAGTTATTTCACGTTGTATCTCTTGATGTTTTTCGAAATGAAGACACATATTTATAATAGAACAAACGAAGCTTTGTATCCTTTGATAGGAATTGTGTCTCTTCATAATTTCAAAAAAATCACGCTGGTAATCGATTACAAGAAAAGTGGTAATCGATTACACCATTTAAAATTCAAATGGTTTATGAAACGTTGGGTCTGAAATTTGAAATTTGAATTTTCTTGCACACTGGTAATCGATTACACCATTCTGGTAATCGATTACCAGTTCAAAAGATTTCAATTTTGAATCTCATAACTTCTGGTAATCGATTACAGCCAATGTGGTAATCGATTACCAGTTCAAAAATTTCCTTTTGAACTGATTTTAACCTTATAAAACATCTTCCTTAAATTTTATATTTAAGGCCAAGTAACTTGCAAATTCTAGAATTCTTTTAACATTTTAATCTAACTAGACTAATACTTATCTAATATACCTTCTTGTCTTGATCTTGTATTAACCTTGCTTCTTGATCTTGTATTGACTTTGTTGTCTAGCTTTTTCTTTGCCAATTCCTTTGTTAATTTAGTGAACTCATTTTCTTTCTATTGGCATCATCAAAACCTGCATATAATATATCTGCAAGTATATGCATCTACAATCTCCCCCTTTTTGATGATGACAACCATCTTTAAGGGAAGGGAAGAAAATAATTTCAAGTATACATATATTGAACATTTCCCTCTTTTAGTCTCCCCCTTAGTATTTGTCTTTTTAGAAACAATGTTATAGTTTTGGGGTACAACCAATATTAACAATATTTAGGGACAAAATACTTTTTTTTGTAGAGTTCTTTCCCTTTCTCCTCATTTCCTTTTGGTTTTAATTAAACATTTTTTAAAATCTCATAACATAGAGTTCTTTCCCTTTCTCTTCACTCCCCCTTTGGCATCATCAAAATAATCAAAGAGCATCAAACAACATACTAAACAAGATATATCCATAAGGAAACATGTATTAGCCAAACAGAGGATTAACGAAAAAATCAAACAAAGAGAGTATCAACCAGAATACCAAATAAACAGAGTATAAAACAGAGTATCAAACAGGATATCTCCAAAATTTACACAATATCCTCTGGTAATCGATTACTGTCCATTAGTAATCGATTACAATTATCCCAGATTTATATTCTCGTTACCAATCTTTCTGGTAATCGATTACAATCCATTATGTAATCGATTACAGAGGCAAATGCTCTCGGGTAATCGATTACAGAAACTAAAGTTCTCAGGTAATCGATTACTACTCATTGGTAATCGATTACCACCAACCCAGATTTCACAATTTTTGAAATTATCTTTGGGTAAAAGTGCCATAAGTTCCCTCATAATTTATTTCTTCTTCTTGATTATATCCTTTAGCCACTAATAGAGCCTTTTTGTCAATAACTATACCATGTTCATCTAATTTATTTCCAAATACCCATTTAGTTCTTATAATTGAATGATCACTTGGTCTATTAACTAGTTTCCATACATGATTTCTTTTCAAATTGATTTAACTTTTCTTGCATAGCAACAATCCAATATTTATCTTTTAAGGCTTTATCAATATTTTTAATTTCAATTTTATAAACAAAAGCCATATATATCTATAAGAGAGTCTAGTTGTTACCCCTTTTGAAAATTCTCCAATAATGTTGTCACGAGGATGATCTCTTTAAAGTTTTCTACTCTCTTGAAAGATCCACGTTGGTTTGATTTTCTTTAATTGTAGAATCTTTTATGTTTACTTCTTCTTTGTTGTTGTCTCCATAAATGGCATGTCCATTGTTAGACAAGCTTTGAAGTATCTCCCTTCATGTGCTTGGAGCATCCACTATTAAGTTACCATTGAGAGTGCCTTGCCTTCAAGCACACCTACAACATAATTCTTAACTTTTGGTACCCATATCATCTTGGGTCCTTGAATGTTAGTTTTGGGGGAGGGTGCTTTTTGGAATCCAAATCATGTGTCCATTTTGTATATCATTCTTCTTATATTACAAGTATATGCACTATGTCCCTTTCTACCCCCAATAGTTACATTTAATAAATGGACTAGTAGACATGTTATATGAGACAAAGAAATTTTTGTAAAGCTTTTGTTGCTTTGGAAGGATCATATCCTAATCCTGCTTTGTCAAAAATACACCTTTGACTTCCTAAAATAACATCTAAATTATTTTTACCAAAAGTGAATTTTGCAAGTGTATTATTTAAACTTATTAATTTCTTCTTTGTGTTTTTGGCATGATATGCATGGATGAGTTTCTTTGTTACTTTCTAAATTAATGATAGAACATAGATTTTCATTTTTAGAATTTACTATTTTAAGTTCATTTTTAGAACTATCTAGTTCTTCATTAATTTGAAATTTCTTTCTCTAGTTTTGCAGTGATTTCTTGTAGGATGATACTAGTTTTGCTAGTCTAAATGATTCTTTATGTAACTCATTGAAAGCATCTTGTAATTCATCAAATGAGATGGATATGTTATTGTAAGAAGATGTTACCATCTTCTTCACTTTCGTAGTCTCTGGCCATAAGTCCCAAGTTTTACGATTTCATTTATGAATCACTGGAGCTTATGTCATTATCATCCCATGTGATGTAGGCTTTCTTTGCTGTTCTTGTCTTTGAATGTTTTCTTGTTTGATTTTTCCATTCTCTTCTTGTAGATTGGACATTCTAGTCTTAAGTGTCCTGGCTGATTGCATTCGAAGCACCTTGGGGTTGAGGAAGAATTTTCTTCTTTCATCTTTGTGTTGAATGTAGATCTCTTTTGATTTCTTCTATTCCTTATGAATTTGTTGAAACCTTTTTACAAAGAGATCAAATTCTTTATCATCATCTAAATCTTCTTCCTCAATGATGTCTTCGTTGTCATATTCTTCATAGACAAGTGATGATGCTTTAAGTGCAATGCTTTTTTTATCTTTGTCATTTTCTTCATTTTGATTGAGTCTCAATAGTTCCAATTCGTGTTCTTGAAGTTTCCCAAACAGTGAAGCAAGAGACATTGTTGTAAGATCCTTTGATTCTGCAATTGCTGTCACCTTTGGTTGCCATTGCCTACTCAAACATCTTAAGACTTTGTTAATGAGATCCTCATTTGGAAAAAATTTTCCTAAAGATGCAAGATGATTAATAATATGAGTAAATCTCTTTTGCATGTCTTGTATGCTCTCATTTTGATTCATCCTAAATAATTCATATTCATGTGTGAGGGTGTTCATTCTAGATCTTTTAAAATCACTTGTTCCCTCATGAGTTACTTCTAATGTATCCCACATTTCTTTTGCACTTTTGCAATTTGAACTCTAAAGTATTCATCTATGCATAATGCGGATGTAATTATGTTTTTGGTTTTTAGATTGTATTGGACTTTTCTTGGTCATCTTTACTCCATTGATCTCTAGGTGTAATTTTGACTTCATTTCCTACTTGTATCGAAGGAATAAAAGGACCATTTTCTACAGCATCCCAAATGTTTAGATCTATAGATTCTATGAAAATTTGCATTCTAGATTTCCAATAGTGAAACCCTTCTCCATTAAATACAGGGGGTCTATTAAATGAGTTTCCTTCACCAAAAAGGGAATTGGATGAGGCCATAATTGATCTTGAGGCTTCTAATCCTTATACAAGATACAAGCTCTGATACCACTTGTTAGACAAGCGGCCTCAAATAACTTAAGAGGGGGGGGGGGTGAATTAAGTTAATCCAAATTATCTCGTTTTCGCTTACTTACTTCTTTTATCTTTTACTGTAATTAAAACTCTTCTTTTATAATGAAATATGAATGCAAACTTCCTAATTTCTTAATATATAGTAAATTAGCAATCACAATAAATAAGTAAAAGCTAAGGGAAGAAGAAATGCAAACTCGATTTTATACTGGTTCGGCCAACCCTTTTCCTACGTCCAGTCCTCAAGTCACCCACTTGAGATTTCCACTATTTTTGTAAAACCCTTTACAAGAGATGAACACTCACACACCTTGGAACCCCTTCCCTTGTGTTGAGTTTCACCAACAATCCACGAGAGGCACCCTCTCTTTAACCACACAATATAAGAATAATTGTTTGTACACTGATGAACTCTCTTTTAGAGTAGATGATACAAGTTGAAGTTCCTATAAGAATCCTTAATAATTTGCAAGTGTTTTGGCCAAAATGATTCTTAAAGAGATTTCTCACTTTTAGTTATTTCACATTGTAATCTCTTGATGTTTTTCGAAATGAAGACACATAATTATAATAGAACAAACGAAGCTTGTATCCTTTGATAAGGAATTGTGTCTCTTCATAATTTTCAAAAAATCACGCTGGTAATCGATTACACCATTTAAAATTCAAATGGTTTATGAAACGTTGTGTCTGAAATTTGAAATTTGAATTTTCTGCACACTGGTAATCGATTACACCATTCTGGTAATCGATTACTAGTTCAAAAGATTTCAATTTTGAATCTCATAACTTCTGGTAATCGATTACACCAATGTGGTAATCGATTACCAGTTCAAAAATTTCCTTTTGAACTGATTTTACCTTATAAAAACATTTCCCTTAAATTTTATATTTAAGGCCAAGTAACTTGCAAATTCTAGAATTCTCTTAACATTTTATCTAACTAGACTAATACTTATCTAATATACCTTCTTGTCTTTGATCTTGTATTAACCTTGCTTCTTGATCTTGTATTGACTTTTTTGTCTAGCTCTTTCTTTTGCCAATTCCTTTGTCAATTTAGTGAACTCATTTTCTTTCTATTGGCATCATCAAAACCTGCATATAATATATCTGCAAGTATATGCATCTACAATTTGCAGATCTTTCTCACAGACCTTGAAATGAGAAGTCGTTGCATGGTTCAAAACTTTCCCTCCCAGGTCCATTGAATAGTGTTTTATAAAACTTAAGCAGTTTTTGGAAAACCTTTCACAAGCAGCACCTTTCGCAATGAGATTTTTATAACTTGCTGAAACTGGGACTTTTGTACTTGCTGAAGTTGCTTTAGCAGGTTCAATAAAACTGTTCAGAAAAATTGTTTTTAAGCTTAGTATTATAAAACAACAATCTCAGAACCCTCCTTGATAGTATAAGCTGAATTTAAAAAGGAATTTAGGGATGATAGAACTTAGCCAAAGATTTATACTGGTTCACTCACCACCACTGTGAGCTACGTCCAGTCCCAAAGCCAACCAACTAAGGATTTTCCACTAATCTCAGAGATTACAAGTATTCTTTTCTGTCAAGCCTCTTCAGGCTCTACCACAACAAGTATTCTTTATCTACCAAGCCTCTTCAGGCTCAACAGCAAACTGTTCAAGAAGAAAGATAGCCTAAGCTTGAAACTACACAAGTTTGAAGTCTAAACTGGGTAAAATGTACAATCTTCTGAGTTAAACTCAGGATATGAAAGTTGAGTACAAATGAAACAGAGTGTAAATTTCTCAGAGAATTTTTGCAGCACTTCAGCAAGTTGACGTTCGTTCTCTCTTTTTCTTCTCTGCATGAAATCTAGTATTTATAGAGAGAGAGACTTTGAGATCCGTTAGACTTCTCTTTAATCCCGTTGTGAGATAGCTTTTCTCCCGTTGAGACACAAGCTTCTGATAGCTTTCTGCAGTAGACAAAACAGAGGTAGGTGTACAGCAGCGCTGACTCTACTTTTCTGAACACAGTGTACTTTCACAGCAGAGGCTTCCTTTTTGGTGAACAGGATTTTGAAATATGCCGAAAAGGTTTTCATTTGCCTTTCCAGAAAGAGAGAGATGCAGACAGCTAGCAGGAAGCGTTGAAAAGACTTGAGTCTTCAAAGGATCTTCAGAGAGACTCACTCCGAAGATGATATGCTTCTCAGACACAACGAAAAGTAAGACATCTCCAGACTTCAGAGAGTTCACTTATCTCAGCAGGTCCTAATACTTCAGAAGGTTCCTCTCCTTCAGAAGGTTTTCACCACTTCAGAAGGTTGTGTTACTTCAGAGAGTTGCTGAAACACAGAGAACACCTTAAGAGAATATGTACTATCTTTTAGAATACTTTAACCAAATTTGTTATTCATTAAAACTTAGGATTATGAGACTTAAAACATTATTAATTACTTAACAATATTTTTGGGACTCAACACAATCCGCGTTCACGGGACGCTTCAGCGTCTCCATTGAACTTCCCCGAGACCAATTTACCTTGGCCAAAGTGAAGCAAAAGAAATAGAAGCAATTGAGAGTCTTTCTCGGTCGTTTATACAAAGAATGCGCCTTAATCCCGGACTTGGCCGACAACGTGCAACTGGTGTGCGTTGTTTCAGCTTTAACCCCGGGTTCACCACTAGTCGTGTCCCTTTCTGAAGAGCCCGTGCGTACAATGGAAAAATCCAGGACAAGATCTCATAAATTCGTGGGAAGAGAAATCCACCTAGCAGGCGCTTCCGATCACCCACCCTAGCAACAAGATCGGGATCCTCTTCGTCACAACCAACACCGTCATAAAGCTAAAAATCACAAGCATCATGATTCACCTCGACTCTTGAGATGGTATAATAATTACCAGCCACTCAACACAAATCCAAGTAAAATCCTAAAGGAAGTTATGCATAGGGAGTTGGCAAACTTCAGAAAACTATTGCCTCTGAAGGCTGCAACGCAAAAGGATAAGCCAAAGTATTGCGCCTTTCACGAAGGATATGCCCATACTACTGATGAATGCATCCAACTCAGAGACATCATAGAAGAGTTGATCCGAGATGGAAGACTGGCAAAGTACGTCAGGAGGGGGCATAACTAGGGTGGATACTGTTAGAAATATGCACTAAAGACTTATATATTTATGAACATCCATCACTTGTATCATGTTATTTTATAAAGGCAAACTTATTCTTTTAGAATATAATTATTGTCCTTCGAATAGTAAGCTTAAACTTCATAAGAAATCAAGTAGATGACTTGATCGTGAGATCTTATGAAGAACTATTCTTAAATAGTCCCTAGTCAAGTATCATCTTAGGACAAAGATGCATTTAGACTAGTATGTGAGTTCATTGTTGATCACATCTCACAGATCATGGATATGAGATATCATGAGCTCACATAGGTACACATTAAGAGTAATGGTGTACTGGACAGACCCGCCTTAAGAACGTTGCATGGATTGTTACATAAGTGTCATGAACATTTCTTAAATTGATAAATGTTATATATAAAGTCCTTTGACCTGAAATCACTACGGTTCCTACATAAGGATTATGTGTTTTGAATATCATCAAACGTTACCTGTAACGGGGTGATCATAAAGTTGGTATTTGGACATATAATAAATTAAGTGGAGGAATATGAGTGCCCTAGATGGGATTTGTCCCTCCTATGTAACAGGAGTTATATCTGTAGGCCTCTTGATAAAGTGAGACTGCAAGATGCACGACCATGCTCAGGAGGATAAATATGAGATATTTATTTTCTGTACAGTCTACTTTGGGATCAAGAAAATATAAATTGAACTATACAAGGTTGACACAATCCATGCCCTTGTGTTCAATTAGATATTTGGACAAAGGGACAGATCATATAAATTATTATCATATAATAGGATTCGTCAAAGTTATTGATATTCTCAATATTTGGATAGATATGTATTGCTAGATGCCGCTCACTATTTAAGATATTAAATATAAAAGGGTTTTATTTTAATATCATAACCAAATATTAAAAGCCTATTGGGTCACACGCATACAACAAGCCACTAGGAAAAGGATAATAATTCTAATTTAACTTAATTAGAATTATTACATAATGGGCCAGGCCCATAAGTGTGAGGGTTAAGTGAGTGAGGGGGTAAAACCCTAGCCACCACTCTATAAATAGATCATGAGATGCACTACCCCAGACACACATGAGCAATCGCTTCTTACTTTCTAACGCTACTAGCAGAGCTGAGGAGGGTTTCCTAATCCAGCTATTGGCGTGGATACCAATAGAGATGTGGCTACTCTTGCCTCGTTTGTAATCCTAATAAGGTACGACCTTTCGTTTTAATACCTTTTATGCCTTGATTCACGTTTTCGCAAAACGATTATAACAAGGGAGGGAATCCATTTATTTCCGCTGCACCCTGACCACATGCTTGATTCCCTTCAATTGGTATCAGAGCTTTGGTTTGCGATAAACACGTTTTAGGCTTTTAATCTTGTGAAGATTATGATTTTTTTGTTGTTTTTTTGCTGAAAAACGTAGCGCTGATATCTGGGATGCAACCTGCGCTGTAGCGCAGACTGAAGCGCAGATCTGCGCTGCAGGCTAGGCTGCAGCGCAGACTGAAGCGCAGTTTACGTATTTTGATTCTGATACTTGCGCTTTGTAACACCCGTATTTTTCCGATTTACCCGTTTTTTCCCGTTTTTTGCTGTTTTAAGCGTTTTAATGGATTTTAAATGATTAAAATTATTTTTAATTGTCAAAATTTATATATTTGGATTCAGTATTAAATTTCCTATTTTTAGGAATTTTCTGGGAATTTTTTGGATTTTTCTGCAAAAATTGACCTTTTTGCCCTCCGGTACCCCGACCCGGGCCCGAATACTCTTGATCCGGGCCAGAAAAATTGCACAAACCTTATTTTCTCCTCTGAAAATTTCGCTGCACAGCATGGTGCATGTGTGCCACTTGTCCATGTCTTCCTTCACACCATTAAGCCTATATAAAGGAGAAAGCTCCACTTTTTGGCCATTTTTCACTTAAACCATTTCCTTCACCTAACCATTTCTCTCTTCTTCTTCTTTCTCCCTTGCTGGCCGCGCACCACCACCCTCTTCCTCCCCAAAATTTCTTCATCTCCACCCAAATCACCAACCAAGCTTAAGTCCCATTCTTGGATTTAAGCTAAAGAAAAAAAAAATACATACTTTCTACCAAAATCCACTTGTTGGAGGCTTGAAGGAGGAGCTTGAAGGGGCTGTTGGAGGAGGAAAAATCTGCACTCATTCCCTTGAAGATCTAAGGTAAAGGGGGGGAGAACTTGAACTCTAGTAGGCCATGTAACTAGAGTCAAGGATTTGCCCTTGAATCCTTGCTTTTTCTCTTGATTTTCTCTTGAAAAATCAAACCTTTGAGCTTGTTTTTGAGAAAATATTTTCGATCTTGATGAGCTGGGTTATTGTGGCTGTTTGCATGTCTTTGATCTTGGTTGGATTGTTGTTGATGGTTGGGTTGTGTTGCATGCAAGCCAAGGAAGGATTTTTGTTGAAAAATCCCTCCTTTTTCCCCTTAAGCTCTCGGCCAAGAGAGGAAGAAGTGGCTGCATGTGTGCAAAAATTATTTTGATGGTTTGGATGTGATTATGTGGTGGATATATGTACATGCATGTGGTTGATCTTAAGTGGAAAAAATTGATTTGGTGATTTATCTTGAAAATAATGATGTTTGGAGCTTGAAAATGGAGTTATGAACTTTAATGTGTATGTGGATGATTTTGAGTGGATTAGTGTGATATTTGGCATTTAGATTGTTTATTGATGAATGTGTGAAGTTTTGGTGAAGATTGGATGTTGTGAAAAATTTGAAGTTTTGGATGAACATTCAAGGTTGTTCTTGATGTTCATGAGTGTTCTTGATGAAACTCATCAAGAATGTCCTTTTGATCCTAAAAAGATCAAAAGAATGTTTAAAACATGTTTTTGGGCTAAATTGGCCCAAAAGGACTAAAGAATAAATTTGTAACAAAAAGGACTAAATTGCAAATAAGATAAGTTTTTAAATTAAGTAATTAAATTCGGATTTTATTTTAACTAAAATAAAAATCTATTTAAAAGTCATATTTTTATTTATTATGAATAAAAATGGGCTCTCATGGGTCCAATAACCTTTAGGCTTTTGTTTAGTCCCAAAGCCTTCAAAAAGAAAGTCAAAACTCAATTTAAAAGACAACTAAAAATAATTTATGGGCTTAGGTTTAGATTAGGGTTGAACTTCAACACTAATCTAAGTTGTGAAAATTAAACTTAGGATTAATTAGTAGACTTAACTAATTTAATCACCTAAGTTGATTAGCCTAAATTACTCAAGTTAATTAATAATTAATTAAGTCTAAAAGATAATTAATATTAATATAAGTGTTAATTAAGTAATTAATCTCTAACGACGGTTAAAAAACTAATTAATTATAATTAACCTTAACCAAGCATAATTAAAAACCTTAATCCAAGATTAAGGAAGAAATTTAGGGATAATTAGAAATTAATTAGGATCTTAAGTAAGGATTAAGACTTAATCAAAGAAGGAAAAATTAATTGACTTTCGATTAATGAAGACTAGTTATGATTAAAGGTCAAGCCTAATCTTAATTAGTCATACAAGTGAAATTAGGATTAGTAATGCCTTTCATAAGACATATCCATAAGCCTTAGTAACTTGTAGGACTTAAATGAATATGATTATCAATAAAGCTAGCACAAGCTACCTTAAAAGACTATAACCAACACTTTCTCTCTACATAAAACTTGAGAAGCTTGGCAAGAGAGTGTGATTTGGTTTCCCTTAAAAGAAGGACCTTGAATCTACGCGGTTGCACCACGGTAAAGTGGTGACGTGACAAGATTCAATGGGCTTGTCTGTGTGGATGTAATATTGTAAGTGTTTGCGGTGTGACATACATCATGTGCATCAATAATGATTAAGGTTCAAAAGCCTTACGACCTATATGGCAATACCACTCTAGTACAGTGTGAAACTGGATGGGACGGGTGCACTGGGTTTTGCAAAGAACACCAGCGGTCCAGTAAAGGAGACCAGCCCTGAGGATGAGTCAGGTCCCGGAATGGCATAAGTGGCGTGGGCTCGCCCCCTACTGTCGTGCAAACGGGGTACAGGCTTGACTATCCTGTCGCTCTCAAGTTTTCATAGTCAGTGAGTTTGTTTGGAAGTCGGAAAATCGTCTTGGCCAGAGATTGAGCAATGCTCTTCGTACTATTTGCTAGTACAGACTATACTCCTGATATATTGTACATATATGGTCGAGCAGTTGCTGTGTGCTCTGCTTTTGGTGTTGTTTTCCCGGGCCCTCATGCATTATATACATATAGCATGGTAGTATCAGCTGCATACTTGTGATTGAGATTATGTGGATGTTTGTGAATATTTTATTAGTGCTCTAGTTACTATGTTCTACTTGTTATGAGTTCATATGATGTTCTCACCCTTTCTTCTCTGCTTCTATTCTCTGTCGTCGCGCTCTTTCGCCATCACCAGTCGGGTTTGGGGAGCTTCAAGATGTCGGCCATGAGGGTTACGCTGAGATGGGGGCCACGAGGACAGTGGCGGGTCACCGACATTCCTAGACGCTGTATATTCACAGGGGAAGTACACGTCACGATCTCTCACCCTAACCTTCCCCTTGTGCCAGAGGTCATCTTCACTGTGCCCGTGATCCTGGAGTTCGAGACACCACCAGGACTTCGTCGTCATACCACTTTCCTTAACCGTCGTCATCGTCCCGTTCCATCTGCTTCTTCCCAGTCCTCTCGGATAGCCACTATAGGAGGGTCGGATTCCCCTCGCTACACTCCTGGACCAGAGTTGTCATCCCCACCGACCATGCATTTCAGTGCATTCGGTCGTCCTACCGCCATTGAGCCTGATCTGGTCGTCATTGATGATACTTCATCCGAGGAGGAGGATCCAGAGGAGGACCCTGAGGAGGACCCCGAGGACGAGGAGCTGAGGGAGGATTCTTCTGACGACATTCCTTCAGAGGAATTCAGGATGATTACCCTCCCGGATGCCAGGAGGAGGAGTTGTAGGGTTGCCCCTGCTAGGTCAGATGACGATGAGTAGAGGAGTGTGTTTGGGGTAGTCATGAGTCTAGCAGTAGTAGCTCTGATTAGTGACCTCTTATTTTGGTTGTATTGATAGAGGTTTTATTTATTTTACTGCCAGAACTCTCATTTTGTATGATGGTGTGGTATCTCGGGGATCACTTGACACTGTGGTTATGTACATGTATGTTTTTCACGCTTCTTCCCTAGTCTCTACTTTATATTTGCGTGTGTGTTGTGTATGTATGCGGAATGATTGAATCGACTAGATGCTTTCCGAAAACGTATTTCAGAATTAAGGAAGGGATGCTTTCACAAATATCTAAAAAAGAATTAGAATGAGATTAGTTGATAATGATTAAACTCTTTTCAAAAAAAAAAAAAAATATCCCCGTATTTTCTAAGCATACATTTAAAACGAGAGTCATCAGTTACGTTCGTAATGTGATACTCTTAGCGGTATAACTAAGGGTGTCGCACGCTTCACCTACGCTATAGCGCAGGTAAAGCGCAAGTGAAGCGCAGCTTTCAGAATCAGTTTATTTTGTTCCCTTTATTAATTGTTTTATGTGCGATGTATATATATGTTTATATGTTCTAATATTGGAGGGTCCCAAGGAACATGAAAGAGTTCATGTCTTGGGCATCAAAGGGTTCAATTGTTGAAACCTTGTCTTGACTCAAATATTGGCTGCGATAAACATGCCACTTATCAATTTGCTGACAAGAGCGTATTCAAATGATACGAGGGACTTACTCGTTTATCGGTTCGTGAAGTATTCGTTTGATGCGAGACACTTATTGATGATTGGTTGAGTGTTTATCAAATCCAGTTTTTTGTTTTGAGACACTGCGTAATTTTTTATTTTGTACGCGCGTAATTCAAACCTCGCTTAATATATACATCTTATTATATCACTTGTTTAACAATCAATGGATGTTGAATTTGCATGATGGTTGGTTATGGACTTAGTTGTTTTAATTTAAATACGACCTGCGTGTCGTGCCTTACCTCTAAACATTCCTCTTGTAATTCTCTTCTCATCTCTATCCCCTCGTATGTTAAAACGAGGTTTCTTCTTGTTATGTAATGTAACCGGGAAGAGCATGGAGTCAAAGGAGCATGTGGAGACATGTGGATGGAGACTTCAAGATTATATGTGATGTAATTTTGTATTGGAATTTTAGGAGGCCATAACCATATCATGTATTTGTATGAGATGCATGCTTGTATGTTAAATGGTTTAACAACGAATAAAATTAAAGCAATTAAATCCCTCAATACTTGTGTGCCTTCCAATGAATGACACTCGTCAAGGCTAGAATCGATGAAGAGTGGGTCTGCTAAAGTAGGGTACCTTTATCCATTTTACTGAGGCGTGATAGGATAAAAGTGATATCCAATTGTCAACCATTGGGTTTTGACTGGGTATATTCAATAGGATTGAAAAGCCTAGAGGCACTAATATTAAGTCATGATTTGCCTTCCAATGTATGGCACTCGTCAAGGCTAGAATCGATTAAAATGTGGGTCTGAAAAGTAATATCCAATTGTCATACGTTGGGTTTTGACTTAACTAGGAGTATTCAATAGGATTGAAAAACCTAGAGGCATTAAGTTAGGTATTAATTCATAAGATGAATTAGAATAAGAGTTATTCACCTAACTATCCAAGAGTTGTATGAGATGCAATTGGAAGTGTGTTCCTACCTAAATAACCTTTTCTTAAGCGATCATCTAAAGCTGACTTAAAATTAGGTGAAATATGGATCTTGGCCCACTGGAAAAATCTAGTGATGGGATTTTTTGATTCTTTATATTGAGGGTACTTAATTTGAATCAAAATAGTGGGAGACATATTTAATTAAAGACCTTGTTAAATATGTTTGTTATATAATACTTACGTGCATAATTTTTTAACACAACAAAATAATCTTTTATTGCGATCTGTCCTTGAGAAGGACAAACTGTCTGAATTAACTTTCTAGACTGGTATAGAGACCTAAGGATTGTCCTTAGGCATGAGAAAAGGATGCATGTCCTGGAAGGGCCTATTCCTGAAACACCTGTCGCAAATGCTTCGAAAGCTGACAAGGATGCTTTTAGAAAGCATCTGGATGTTGCTTTCGATGTAGGTTGCCTTTTGCTTGCTACCATGAATGCTGAAAACAACATGAGAACATGGAGGCGTACAATATGATTGTACACTTAAAGAGACCTTATCAAGGACAAGCTAGGCTTGAACGATTTGAAGACTCATAAGCACTTTATCAATGTAGACTGGCAGAGGGAACCCCTATTGGTGCTCATGTACTCAAAACAATTGGGTACATTGAAAAAACCTAAAACGGCTTGGATTCCCATTAGGCCAAGAGTTGGCCACTGATCTTGTACTGCAATCGTTGTCGGACAGCTGTAGTCAATTTGTCATGAACTACAACATGAATGAATTTGACAAACCACTGCCATAATAGCTAAGCATGTTAAGAACAGCTGAGCAAAACATTAATAAAGGTAAAGGGAAGGCCATATTGATGGTCCAACCTGGAAAGGGCAAGGGCAAGAAGAAGTTCAAGAAGCCCTATTTCAAACCAAAGGACAAAGGCAGGAATAAGCCTAGTACCTCTGATTTGAAGCCTATGGCGGGATAGCTAAGGAAGGAAAATGTTTCCACTATGGCCAAATCAGGACATTGGAAACTGTGTAAAGTACCTGGAGGAGATCAAGAAGGGAAGTGAGACTTCCGCTTCAAGTATTTATGTTTTAGAAGTCAATTTACCTATTACTGCACCTTGGGTATTGGATACCGGATGTGGATCTCACATTTGTGTGAATGTGTAGGATCTAAAAGGAATAGGTCAATTGGCTAAAGGAAAAGTCGACCTACGTGTGGGAAATGGAGCAAGAGTTGCTGCCTTAGCCGTAGGAACCTATTATTTAACTTTGCCAACTGGACTAGTTATTGAACTAAATAATTGTTATTTTGTGCCTACCATTAGTGGGAATTTTAAATTCCGTTTCTTGTTTAGAAAAAAGTATTTTTATAAAGAATAATTCAATTTATTTGAATGATATGGTTGTGCAAAGTTGAACAATATGTTCTTGACATGGAAGTGCCTATCTATAACATAAGTTCTAAGAGGGTCAAAACAAATGATTTGAACCCAACTTATCTTTGGCATTATCACTTGGGCTACATAGATGAGAAACGCATATCCAAACTCCATCAAGATGGCTATTTGGAATCTTTTGATTTTGAATCAATTGAGACATATGAATCTTGTCTATTAAGGAAGATGACCAAAACCCCATTCACTGGAAACGGTGAAAGGGCTGGTGATCTTCTTGGTCTCATACATAGTGATGTATGTGGGTCCATGGGCATAATGGCTAGAGGAGGTTTTCAATACTTCATCACTTTTACTAATGATTTCAGTACATATGGATTTGTGTATCTGATGGAACACAAATCTGAATCCTTTGAAGAGTTCAAGGGATTTAGAATTAAGTATAAAGCCAACTTGGCAAGACTATTAAAACACTTTAATGAGACCGAGGTGGAGAATACTCAAGCCAACAATTTGATGACTATCTAAGAGGGTGTGGGATAACATCTCAACTCACTCCTCCTGGAACACCTCAATGGAATGGAGTTTCAGAAAGGAGAAATCGAACTCTATTAGATATGGTTCAATCTATGATGAGTCATACTGATCTCCCCGACTCCTTTTGGGGTCATGTTTTGTTAACAGTAGCCTTCACACTAAACCGTTTTTCATCTAAGGTTATCATAAAGACACCATATGAGATATGGACTGGGAAACGACCTAGTATGTCTTTTATGAAGATTTGGGGTTGTGAAGATTATGTGAAACTCCAAGTTTCAAATGAGCTAGGACCTAAATCAGATAAGTGCTTATTTGTGGAATACCCAAAAGAAACTGAGTGTTACTACTTCCATAATCCTAGCAAAGGCAGAGTGGTTGTCGCTAGGACTGCTGTATTCTTAAGAGAAGGAATTTGTCTCTAAGAAAATAAGTGGGAGGAAAGTAGAACTTGAAGAAATTCAAGTACCACAAAGTAGCAATGATCCAATGATGAAGCAAGAGCAGATATCACAAAGTGTTGTGGAGCCACCTGCTCAAGTAGCACAAGACTTGCGTAGATCAGATAGAGTACGTCACCAACCTGAGAGATATGGTTTCCTTGTGTCTCAGGAAGGGGATGTATTTCTAATGGATCAAGGTGAACCAGTGATCTACCAAGAAGCTCTTTTGAGTCCAGAATCTAAGAAATGGATTGATGCCATGAGATCTGAAATGGATTCCATGTACACTAACAAGGTATGGACCTTGATTGAGCCACCCGAAGGGATAAAACCCATAGGGTGCAAGTGGGTTTTCAAAAGGAAACTGACATGGATGGTAATGTAAGTACCTTTAAAGCACGGTTGGAGGCTAAAGGGTTTCACGCAAATTCATAGTGTAGACTATGATGAAACCTTCTACCCAGTTGTCATGCTTAAATCTGTTCAAATCTTGCTTGTTGTTGCAACTTACCATGATTATGAAATCTGGCAAGTGGATGTCAAGACAGCCTTCCTAAATGGAAGCCTACTTGAATATATGTATGTGATACAACCTGAAGGTTTTACCTAAAGGTATATAAGTTGCAACGATCCATTTATGGATTAAAGCAAGCCTCTAGAAGCTGGAATCTTCATTTTTTATGAAGCTGTAAAGCAGTTTGGTTTCATTAAAATGAAGATGAACATTGTGTCTACAAAATGGTTAGTGACAGCATTTGTAATTTTTCTGGTTTTGTATGTAGATGACATACTCCTCATAGGAAATGACATTCCTACCCTTCAGTTTGTAAAGACTTGGTTAGGAAATTGTTTTTCTATGAAAGATTTGGGCAAAGCGACCTATGTGTTAGGTATCGGGATCTATAGAGATAGATCTCGAAGATTACTAGGCCTAAGTCAAAGTACATACATAGACAAAGTGTTAAAACGGTTTAACATGCAAGATTATAAGAAGGGATCTTTACCTATGTCACATGGTATAAGCCTATCTAAGGCTCATTCTCCTTCCAGTGAAGAAGAGAGAGGTCGCATGAGTAAGATTCCTTATGCATCCGCTATAGGGTCTATCATGTTTACCATGTTATGTACTCGACCAGAAATATCATATGCTTTAAGCATGACTAGCAGATACCAGTATGATATTGATGAAGAGCACTAGACAACAGTCAAGAACATCCTTAAGTACTTGAGAAGAACTGAGGATTCATTCTTGATATATGGAGGTGAGGAAGAGCTACTTGTAAAGGGTTACACTAATGCTAGCTTCCAAACCGACAAAGATGACTGAAGATCGCAATCAGGTTATGTGTTTTGTTTGAATGGTGGCGCTGTGAGCTAGAAAAATTCGAAGCATGAAATAGTCGCTGTTACAAACCCATTAAACCCCTTGTGCAGCAGAAACATGAAGGGCACACTAGATCCTTAGGCATAATGGTTATGTTTGAATGTCTCTAGTGCAAGTGGGAGATTGTTAGGAATATGCACTAGAGACTTATATATTTATGAACATCCATCACTTGTATCATGTTATTTTATAAAGGCAAACTTATTCTTTTAGAATATAATTATTGTCCTTAGAATAGTAAGCTTAAACTTCATAAGAAATCAAGTAGATGACTTGATCGTGAGATCTTAAGAAGAACTATTCTTAAATAGTCCCTAGTCAAGTATCATCTTAGGACAAAGATGCATTTAGACTAGTATGTGAGTTCATTGATGATCACATCTCACAGATCATGGATATGAGATATCATGAGCTCACATAGGTACACATTAAGAGTAATGGTGTACTGGACAGACTCACCTTAAGAACGTTGCATGGATTGTTACGTAAGTGTCATGGACTTTTCTTAAATTGATAAATGTTATATATAAAGTCCTTTGACCTGAAATCACTACGATTCCTACATAAGGAATTATGTGTTTTGAATATCATCAAACTTTACCTGTAACGGGGTGATCATAAAGTTGGTATTTGGACATAAAATAAATTATGTGGAGGAATGTGAGAGCCCTAGATGGGATTTGTCCCTCCTATGTAATAGGAGTTATATCTGTAGGCCTCTTGATAAAGTGAGATTGCAAAATGCATGGCCATGCTCAGGAGGATAAATATGAGATATTTATTTTCTGTACAGTCTACTTTGGGATCAAGAAAATATAAATTGAACTATACAAGGTTGACACAATCCATGCCCTTGTGTTCAATTAGATATTTGGACAAAGTGACAGATCATATAAATTATTATCATAAAATAGGATTCGTCAAAGTTGTTGATATTCTCAATATTTGGATAGTGATGTATTGCTAGATGCCGCTCACTATTTATGATATTAAATATAAAAGGGTTTTATTTTAATATCATAACCAAATATTAAAAGCCTATTGGGTCACACGCATACAACAAGCCACTAGGAAAAGGATAATAATTCTAATTTAATTTAATTAGAATTATTATATAATGGGTCAGGCCCATAAGTGTGAGGGTTAACTGAGTGAGGGGGTAAAAGCCTAGCCACCACTCTATAAATAGAGCATGAGATGCACTACCCCAGACACACATGAGCAATTGCTTCTTACTTTCTAAGGCTACTAGCAGAGCTAAGGAGGGTTTCCTAGTCCAGCTGTTGGCGTGGATACCAATAGAGACATGGCTACTCTTGCCTCGTTTGTAATCCTAATAAGGTACGACCTTTCGTTTTAATACCTTTTATGCCTTGATTCGTGTTTTCGCAAAACGATTATAACAAGGGAGGGAATCCATTTATTTTCGCTGCACCCTGACCACATGCTTGATTCCCTTCAAGACACCAGCAAACGATCCCCAAGCCCCGAGGGCGACGGCGCTGCAAAAAGAAGGAAGTCTAAAACACCACCCAGGGGGGATACCAAGAGAGAAACTTCAAACGCCGGGCCAAGCAACCTCGATTCTCAGACCATAACTCCCAGAGTCAGAATCAACATGATCTCAGGAGGATTTACAGGCGGGGGGCTATCTAAAAACTCAAAGAAAAGGCATCTATTTCTTAACCCGGTCATCTATTTTTTGGACCAGGACTACATGGACAAAATTGAACCTGACAATCCATTGGAGACGGAGACGTCAGACGAGTATTCGTTGACCAAGGCAGCTCGGTCGATATCCTTTTTTACAAGACATACGTACAGTTGCTTCTTCCCCTTGATTCATTACTACCTTATGAGGGTGATCTCACTGGTTTTAAAGGTAAAAGGATCCAGCCCAAAGGCTACCTGCAGACAACGCTTCGTGTGGGCTCATCAACGAATAACAAGGTGGTCACGGCAAAATTCCTGGTAGCTGATTATCCTTGTTTATACAATGCCATTCTTGGCCGACCTTCCCTAAACGCCTTGGGAGCAGTGATTTCCACGAAGCACCTAATGATGAAGTTCCTTAGCCGAGATGGTCAAGTTTTCGCTTTTACAGGAGACAGAAAAGAGGCCAGGAAATGTTACAATGCCACACTCCAACAGCCTGCTCAATACCATTTTGGGAAGAAGACTCAGAGAGGAGAAGTTTGTGTGGTAGATCTCGACCCCCCGAGACGACAGGCATGACAAACAGAGAGACAGGATTGAGCCAGTTAGAAAAACAAAACATCTTCAGATCGAACCTACCTCTGAGAAGATCACCAAGGTAGGAACCGACATGTCGCGTGACATGGAGGAAAGTTTTAAGCAGTTACTTCTTGATAACGCAGATTTATTCGCTTGGACTTCGGCTGACATGCCAGGTATAGATCTGACTTTCTGTTGTCATAAGTTATCCATTAACCTGGATGTGAAACCTGTGACCCAAAAGAAACGTAAGATAGGCCCAAAGAGACAACAAGCATCCAATCTACAAGTTGAAGAACTCCTCAAAGTCGACTTCATTCAAGAATGCAAGTACGTGACTTGGTTGTCTAATGTAGTCCTCGTGAAAAAATCCAATGGGAAATGGCGCATGTGTGTAGACTACACCGACTTGAACAAGGTTTGTTCAAAGGATCCATTTCCCCGGTCGAACATTGATCAGCTAGTGGATAACTCGTCTGGATACCAGTGGTTGTGCTTCATGGACGCTTATTCAGGATACAATCAAATCCTCATGAACGAGGAAAACGTGGAGAAGATGGCTTTCATCATGGACAAAGGGTTCTATTGCTATACCATGATGCCTTTTGGGATGAAGAACGTCGGGGCCACCTACCAGCGTATGATGACTAAGGTATTCGGAGACCTGATGGGCAAATCTGTGGAGGTGTATATCGATGACATCATTGCCAAAACCCTGAAGTCGCCCGACCATATAGCTGACCTGGGTGAGGTCTTTAACCACCTTAGACATCACAACATGAGGCTCAATCCCTCGAAATGCACTTTTGGAGTTCCTTCGGGCCATTTTTTTGGTTTCCTGTTAACCAGCAGAGGGATAGAAGCAAATCCAGACAAGTGCAAGGCCACCTTAGATATGAAGAGCCCCAAGTCGGTCAAGGAAATTCAACAGCTGAATGGGCGCATCACGACTTTAAGTGTAATGTCCTAATTTTTAATTTAGGATTTAGTTCGTTGGAAACCAAATCCCAAATTTCCGAAATTAATTCGCGCCATTTTGAATATCGAAAACATTCACAACTTGTTAAGTAACCAACAATAACTTGAACAATTTGTGGAAGTAACTATATATATACACATATATACAATATTGATATACATCCTGCCCAAAGACTATAATATCGTCCTCTACAAAGTAAGGACTGACATATGTACATAGATACAAAAATCAACAAAATAAAAGCTAAAGCTCCAACTCAAGACATGCTCCTGCTTCTATCTCAAGAGTCCGTGCGAAGCGGTACCTCCACACCTAGATTGTGTCCACGAAACGTGTGGTGAGACAGTTGTCTCAGTGAAGTACAACTAAGAAAATGTAGTGTAGGGATCATAATTGAATGATATGCAACAATTATAACATAAGCTTATACATCACCATCAACTCAAATAAATGAAACTTATGATGCAACTCATTGCTGTGCCCAGCAGGCATGATCTTATCACTTAAACTCGAGTTAGAACTGAGCTCAGACTACGGGGAACGTCTCCCTCGTGGAAGAATCCAACCCACTACTGGACCGAAGTCAAGTTTTCATACAATTACTTATTTTAACTCACGGCCGAGGCCGACTTATATTAACTCACGGTCGAAACCGGCGTAAACTCATTCAGTGTTCATAACCTCATCAAATTACAATTAATAATCATCATATGAATGGAATTCTAGCCTCCCTAAGTTTCACCACATATATTTCACACAATTACTAACAATAAACATCTACAAGTATAAAGAAGGGGAATTAGAGGATAGGGTTCATACTTAAGACTTACAATCACAAAAAGTGAGAGTGTGTGAGTTATACTCACCTATACTTGACAATTGAAGGAAGGAGAATGGATGAAAGTAGGTTACTTGAAGATTCCTTGCCCTAAAACCTTTCTTCAAGCTTCAATTCAAGCTTCCCCTCTCTAAGACTCAGAGTCTCTCTCTCTAACCAAAAGAAGAAGAAGAAAAGAAATTGGATTCTGATTCTAAATTAAAGGTTTTGAACCTTTAAGTGGATTCTCGCTCAAGCGAGATATTCTCGCTTGGGCGAGCGTGTCGGTTGCATGTCTTTTCTTCACATTCTCACTCAAGCGAAACTGTCTCGCTCAAGCGAGAATATTTGCCTAATCTTATTACACAAATTTGATAATATTAGTCCTCAAGACTAAGGATTAGATTACATATATAAAATGAAAAGGTTTAATTTAATTAAAAAAATATTACATTACAAATATTAAAAACAGTAAATGTTTTCCTTGCTCATCAAAACTTTTCATTTTTTGTTATTATCCTCCTTGAGACTGATCTCATCAAAATCATTTATTAAATTACAAACACTTTAAAAGTATTGTTTTTTATATTAAAAATTTGTTCAAAAGAAAAAATTAACTATCAAAATAAAACAGATATTGTAAAAGAAGCACTAAATACTCAATTTTAGAGTAGGAGTACTAAAGTATGTTTCAAGTTTGGTCATAACTAGTCGAGGTAGGTACCAACAAAGCTGGATAAAGTTGAGGTCCCTTAAGTATTTTGATAAAGATTCAATTTTTAGCGATGTGTATCAAAAAGATTTTATTGGGAGAGGTAAAGTTCACTTCAATGATCTTTATATTAGTCTTTAACAATTGGTTATTTATATTAGTCTTTAACTATTGATTGGGAATACCCTTGTTAAAAAAAATAACTAGTCTAGGTAGGTAATATAAGAAACTGTGTCAATTCTTAACCAAAAAAAAAACAAATAGATTTTTTTTTCTAATTAGTCCAAGACAGAGAAAGAGAAAGTATATAAACTCAAATAAATTTATATTTAACTCATCCCAAAAATATAGAAAAACAAACATCACAAAGAAAGGATTTGAATATTTTAATGTGAGATATTTCTTTACAGAGAAAATAAAAAGTTGTTCTCAGCAAGAATGTTCCTAAGTACCCCACTGTCAGTTAACTTCGGGCCTCTTACAGTGAATTGTGAACTTGTCTTTTCCCTGGTTTCCCTGGGCCTTTTATAGACCCTCTATTTAACCGCTCATTTCTCCATTATCCCTATCCTCCTTTTTCCCCGTTCTCCCACTTACTCCACAAAGCCCCTTATCTTTTCTATGTTTCTTGGGAGAGGGGCAAGGAATAGTGTCGTGGGCCGATAACCGAACACCATGCTCGGCCCAACATTTTACATGGTACACAGCCCTTCAAGCCTGAGCGTGCCTGGGGAGATCACTGCGTAAGGCTTATGCTAATATGGACATTGGGCCGATGACTTATTCTGTGCCCAACCCAATATTTGGGGAGTACACAGCCCTTCAAGCCTGAGCGTGCCTGGGGAGAGCACTGCGTAAGGCTTATGCTAATATGGGCCGGCAAGGTGACACGATATTCGACCCTTAGTGCGAAGAATGTGCTTAGTCTTTGACGTATTTCTGTTGTTCTAATTCATTACATGATGCTTGATGAGCAACGCGCATTCCCAATTCCTTCTTTTTAGTGCTGGTGTCTGGAAGTAATGGATCCCCGTGAGAAGCTTCCTTTCATCATTGGCACATTAAAAATGGTCTTTAAATGCCTTTGTTCCCCCAACGTTTACACTTAAACATTAAAGACTGTCATTGACACCTTTTGAATTAAAGGCAGATAGTTTTGAAACGGCGTTCCTTCACCTAACGTCTCTTCACCTGCGAATAAATGTGACTACTCGCATCCCGAGCGATGGCACTGACAGGCAATGCCTCATCATTGCACCGTTTCAATGATCACGATTTGGAAGTCCCAACTCTCTGCTCAGAATGGGAAATGACGCACCCCAATTCCCTGGGGCTATTAAATACCCATTATTTCGTTTCAAACAACACCACCCATCAACATTGTCTAAAAAATTCACGTTGCTATCTCTCTGAAGAAATTCCTTTCTTCATCGTTGTCGAGCTCCTAATTTGGTTTCTTCTCCCAGGTACCTCTTTGTTCCCCTTTCCTATTTCCTTCTTTTAACGTCGTAATACACAATGTCTTCTTCGAAAGATACTCATCCAACTAGCCTAGATACCGAACTATCCTCTGAGGATGATTCTTCCTCCAGTTCCTTTTCCTCTTTTGGGTGATAACCTGCTCTCTAATACAAATCAAATTCCCGTAGTAACAATAAACGATTCGGAGGAAACAGAAAGTGATTTCGAATCTTTGTCTAAGGAAGATAGAAATGAGCTTGTTTATAAAACCTATAAAACCTTCTTTACCGAAGTATATACCCATAGTTCTGAATATACCACTCTTCCTGTAATAGAACGATTTCGTAAGTCCACTCATGTTTCTAATCCGACCTCCGAGCAACTAATCATCTTAGACCCTTGCTAAAAAGATGAACTTATTTGTTTAAGTATGTCGGACCAAGGTTCCTCTGCCCCTTTCACGTACATGTATGATACCTTTTTTCTAAAATTACATCTTTTACTACCTTTTTCTAATTTTGAAAAACAACTACTCTGATTTCTCAATATAGCTCCCTCACAACTTCACCCTAACAGTCGGGCTTTGGTAAGGAGTTATCAAATACTCTGTCATTTTTTAACATGACTCTGTCTTTAGAAAAAAAATTTATGCTTCTTCCAAGTTAAGCTTCCTACTGGGGATGAAGTCGGTTGGGTCTCGTTTAATAGTATTCCTCACAAGGGCATTCTAAGTGCCTATACTTCCTCATATAAAAAATGGAAACAAAAATTTTTCAAAGTTAGGGGTTCTGGATCGATGTCTAACCTTCTCGTAGGTGAGGATGGAACACCTCATTTTCCTTTGTTTTGGTCCTTGGAACCGAGAAGGGTTTCCGGGTTTAACTTCGACCAACTGTCCTTTGATGAGAAAATAGATGTAGCCTTTCTTCGCAACCAAGCCCCCCTCGATTGTGGTTTTTTGTTGGAAAATGAAGACCTCCCAGCTCGGCTACGTCAGTCACTGGGTATTTGAAAATTTCTGTACTTCACTTTCTCAATGTTATGCTCATTTTTCTTTACTAACTTCATTTCTACTCTTCCCTTTTTCTTTTGTAGATAAGATGCCTCCGAAGGAGGATGTTCCCCGGGTTCTGGTGAATGAGAAGTCTATAAGACGCTGGCTGAAGAAAGCCGGAGGAGATCCGGGTGCTCAGGGCTCTGAAAACCAGCCACCTGCTTCCACTAATGAGAGGAGGAAGAAGTAGAAGTTGGACGTCCAAGGCGACGCCCAATCCAAGAAAAAGATGGCTAATGAAGAACAACCTGTAGTTAAGGTCACCTCTACACCTCCTCAGCCGCCGGCGAGCATGAATCCTCCGACTGCTCAGAAGCAAGTTGCTGCACACACATAATCAGAAGCTCAAGTTCCTTCCTCTTCACTTCCTCCTGCCATGGCCGACAAGTGGTGGGCCTTATTTAATAACTTTGAGGGTCCTGAGGGCGGCAAGGTGAACTCTATATTTGATCGCAGGTTTCCTGTTGAACAGGTGATAGCCCGGGAGTTTAATAAAATGGAGGATAGATCCCGGGTTAACAAGGTCGGGATGCGTAATGTAGGGAAGCATCTGATGACCATGGGAATGCAGGCTGCATTTTTTGGTTACTGCTTTGATAGCGGGCTGAACTCTATGGACAAGGAGTTGAAGGATCGTGCCTTGAAAATACAAGAGCTAACTGAGGAGCTTAAGGCTATCGAATCATCAACCCAGACCATATCTTCTCTTGAGCAATCTTTGCTTGATGCTAAGACAAAGTTAACAACTGTTAAGAATGAGAAAAAGGCTCCTGAGGTCAAGTAAGCTGAACTAGAAGCTAAGTAATCTACTGCTACTGCTGAGCAAGTTAAACTGAAGAAAGAGTTTGATGATGTTGTGGCCGAGAAGGATAAGTTGGCGCAGGATTTGGCAGAGGTAGTTGTACAGAAAAAACATCTTGCAGAAGACAAAGTTAAGTCGGATCTTGACATTGACACCCTGCAGAAAGAAATTTCTATTCAACATGCTCGGGGCTTTCATAAGGCAATTGATCATGTGAAAATCTTGAATCTAGCAGTGGATTATGAAGGGGTTGGAGTGTTCAAGAAAATCGTGGATGAGAAGCCGGTGGATGAATCCGAGGATGAGGAGGAGTAGTCTTTGCGTTATTTAATTGTCATGTTGCATAGTTTTATAAATCTCTCTTCTTTTGTAAGACATTATCTCTTTAATGAACGTACCTCATTTTGAGTAGCCTTGTGCTCATCCAATGGGTGAAAACAGTATGTTAACTTTAGTTTCATTTGTAAATGAACTCGAAATTCCTCCAAAATCAAAGCTTCGAAGGCGATGTTCTTCACACTTAGCGATAATTTTAGAAAAATATAAACTTGGTACGTTTATGAGTCAACCGACTTGACGCCTTTTGAAGTAGATCGATTACTGACGCCTCTGAAAATTAACTTAGGAAAATTTAAGTTTGATGCCTTTGGAACTCGGCCAATTGCTGATGCTTTTTGGAATTCAGTAACTTAGGAGATTCTTGAATTGATGCCGTTTGAACTCGGCAGTTACTGAAGCTTTTTGGAAGTCAGTAACTTAGGAAAATTTTGAACTGATGCCTTTTGAACTCGGCCAATTACTGATGCTTTTTGGAAGTCAGTAACTAATAAGTGAAAAATATATGATAATTTTTTGTATAATTACTGCACTTATCAAGGGTAAAATAGTAAATTTATACCCCAAAATACCTCTTTTTAGTAATAAATGCATAATTTGTGAATATTTGATTTGAATTTGAATATGATGCTATTTTGATAGAAAATCTGTTGATTTTGCAGATAAAATGGAAGGATTTAAATGAAGAAACAAGCATCTATTTGAAATGAGAATCTGCAAGATAAGGATTTAAATGGCAGCTGATTAAGATAAGATCAACAATTAATTGGATAAGGATTCTGCAGATTTAATTCTAAATTCAAATTGAGGATCAAATCAGCACAAGATCAAGCTAGAAAGAGGGAAATAAGGAAAGCAGATCAAACAAGGATAAGATCAGGAAGAGATCAAGCTGAAAAAGATGAAATCAAGGAAAGTTGGAACGTGTATCACGCTCCACCTGCGCTGAGCATAGGTGGAGCGCAACATTAAAGATTTCATTCTGGATCCTACGCTTCAAACACGCTGAGCGCAGGATGAAACGCAGGAATACAAATCAGTTTTTCAAAGAATTTCAAATCAGATTCCTTCCAGATTTCAAATAGCTTTCCAACTCCTATAAATAAAACCTTTTGCAAAGATCAAAGGATCTTTTGGAGAGACGGCGGAGCAGAGTTGGAGCTAGAGAAAAGTGTGACAGTTTCTCTATTGGTTTGTAATGGCTACCATGAGTAGCTAAACTCTCCCATAGGATTGAATGTAGTCGATTCAATCCCCAATTGTATGTGAATTCTCTTTGATATTTATGAATCCCTATTTTTATAATATCGGTGTTTTTATTCTGTGCTTAATGTTTAGCTTTCGCCTGTGTGTCGGAGTTATAGGTTGGTTTTATGGGGCGCATTCAAAAGGTGGTTCTATAAAATCAATAGCGAGTTTGGGGGAATCTAGGAATAGAAAACTTGAATTCTGATTGGGTAAAAAGGCTCATAGTAGTCACTGTGGGAACCAGGGCGAATTGATAGCGTAAACAAATAAATCTTTAATCCGGGGTAATTTATCAATGTGGGAACCAGGGTAGATTATTTCTGAGTATTTCATATTTGTGGGAACCTTTGTGAAATAACTTTAATTTGTACTAAGATGTTATAATTGCATATTCATAAATATTATTGGGTTTCACATATAAAAGGGGTGCGATAGACGAAGTTCAATCCTAGTTCAAGTAACCTGCTCAACCATCTCAATTTATTGTTTTTCTTTATTTACTATTGCAAATTACACTCATATCAAATATAGTCTCTCACTTGATAGTTGTGACCACTAGTATTTAAAATTAAACCGTTCTCTGTGGATACGACAAACCCTTCTACTTACTATTATACTGCTGAATTTTTTGTACGCTTGCCAGAATTTCAACAAGTATTTTTGGTGCCGTTGCCGAGGAACGGTGTCTCAATTTTAAATTCTCGGGAGGTCTATCTTATTGAGTTGTAAATATTTTATTTTTATTTATTTATTTTTTTTTCTTTTCTTTTTCTTTTCTTTTTCTTTTAGGAATTTTATTTTTATTTGTTCTAATTTAATTCTTTTATTTTATTTTTAGGATTTTTTTAGGAAAATTTATTTTTTAGGATTTTTAATTTTTCTATTTTATTTTTTATTTAATTCTTTTGTTCTTGTTTTTGTTAGGATTTTTATTTTTATTTTTAGTTATTTTATTTTATTATTTTGTTCCTCTCTTCTGAGCTAACCTTTATTTAAGCTTCTTGATTTATGCTCTCGCGATGTCAGGTGTCCCAAGACCAACTTTGATCCTGAGATAGACAAGACAGCCAGAAGATACAAAAGGGGGGGCGGGGGGGAACGAGCTTGCGACACCCTTAGTTATACCGCTAAGAATATCACATTGCAAAACGTAACCGTCGAATTTACTGTTTTAAAACTTAGAAAATACGAAAATATTTTTTTTTTTTGAAAAGAGTTTAATCATCATCAACTAATCGCATTCTAATTCCATTTTAAGTATTCATGAAATTTTCCTTTCCTTAAGTCTGAAATTCATTTTCTAAAAACATCTAGACGATTCAATCATTCCGCATACATACACAACATACACGCAGATATAAGGGGATCATGGGGAAGAAACATCATAACATATATATAGAACCATAGTGTCAAAGTAATCCCGGAGTAAACAATACCACCATACAAAACAAGAGTTCTAGTAGTAGACTATAATAAATAAGACATCAGCCAAAACGAAACAAAACAAGAGGCCACTAAATCAGAGCTGCTACTAACTAGACTCGTAACTACCCCCAGTTACGCTATCCTACTCGTCGTCATCCGTCTCAGCAGGAATCCACCCACAACTCCTCCCTCCAGTACCCCCGAGGTTGATCATCCCAAAGTCTTCTGAGGGGTCGTCACTGGAAGAATCCTCTTCCGGCTCCTCATCCTCAGAGTCATTCTTCGGGTCTTCCTCTGGGTCCTCCTCCTCAGATGTAGTGTCATTAATCACGATCATGTCTGGCTTACTCGGACAGGAACGGCCAAATGCGTCAGGATATACGGGCTGTGGAGGTGACACCTCTGGACCGGGAGAGTAACGAGGGGAATCTGGCTCGCCCATGGTCGCCATCCGTGAGGACTGTGACGATGTCGATGGAGAGGGGCGATGACGACGATTGAGAAAAGTAGTGTAGCGACGGAGTCTAGGTGGAGTCTCAAACTCAAGGATCACCGGCACTGTGAAATATATCTCCGGTACCAGGGGAAGGCTGGGATGAGAAATGGTAACGCGCACCTCCCCCGTGAAAACACATCGCCTAGGGACGTCTGTAATCCACCACTGGCCCCGTGGCTCCCACCTCAACGTGATCCTCATAGTGGACATCCTGAAGCTCTCCAATACCAACTGTCGACGTGGCGAAGAAGTACGACGACAGGAAATAACAGAAGCAGAAAAGGAAGGGTGAAAACATCACATGAACTCATATCAAGTAGAATACAGTAACTAGAGCATCCATAAAATATTCACAGACATTAACATAATCTCAATCACAAGTGTGCAATTGATGCTATCATGATGTACATAACTAATGCATGAGGGCCCGGGAAAACATCACCAAAAGCAGAGCACACAGCAACTGCTCGACCATATATGTACAATATATCAGGAGTATAGTCTGTACTAGCAAATAGTATGAAGAGCATTGCTCAATCTCTGGCCAAGACGATTTTCTGACTTCCAGACAAACTCACTGATTATGAAAACATGAGAGCGACAGGATAGTCAAGCCTGTACCCCGCTTACACGACAGTAGGGGGCGAGCCTACGTGACTTGTGCCATTTCGGGACCTGACTTATCCTCAGGGCTGGTCTCCTTTATCGGACCGCTGGTGTTCTTTGCAAAACCCAGTGCACCCGTCCCATCCAGTTTCACACTGTACTAGAGTGGTATTGCCATATAGGTCGTAAGGCTTTTGAACCTTAATCATTATTGATGCACATGATGTATGTCACACCGCAAACACTTACAATATTACATCCTTACAGACAAGTCCATTGAATCTTTTTACGTCACCACTTTACCGTGGTGCAACCTCGTAGATTCGAGGTCTTTCTTTTGAGGAAAACCAAATCACACTCTCTTGCCAAGCTTCTCAAGTTTTATGTAGAGAGAAAGTGTTGGTTATAATCTTTTAAGGTAGCTTGTGCTACCTTTATTGATAATCATATTCACTTAAGTCCTACAATTTACTAAGGCTTATGGATATGTCTTATGAAAGGCATTACTAATCCTAATTCTTCTTGTATAAATAATTAAGATTAGATCTAACTTTTAATCAATCTTCATTAACTGGGCTATAATTAATCTTAATCCTCCTTAATTAAGTCTTAATCTCTTCCTTAGTTTTGGACTAAGCTTTTAATTACATTTGATTAAGGTTAATCATAATTAATTAGTTCTTAATCATCATTATTGGTTAATTATTTAATTAATACTTTCATTAAGGTTAATTAACTTTAGACTTAATTAATCATTCTTTACTTAATCGACTTAAGTGAATTAGGTTGATTAACTTAGGTAATTAAATTAGTTAAGCCCACTAATTAATCCTAAGTTTTAACTTTTAATTACTTGGATTAGAACGGATGAAAAAGTCTCACCCTCAATTATTTCAAGAAGGTGCGCACAAATTTCGAGGACGAAATTTCTTTTTAGAGGGGAAGAGTTGTAATGCCCGCGTTTTACCGTTTTTGCCGTTTTTGCCATTTTTGCTGTTTTGAGTGTTTTATTGGATTTTGAGTGATTAAAATTATTTTTAATCATCAAAATTCATATTTTTGGATTCAGAATTTAATTTCCTATTTTTAGGAATTTTTTTGGAATTTTTGGGTTTTTCTGTGAAAAATGACCTTTTTGCCCCTTCTGTCCCTTGAACCGGGCCCGAATACTCTTGATCCGAGCCAGAAAAATTGCACAAGCCTTCCTTTCTCTCCTTAAAGACCGTGAAACCAGCCTTGATGCATGGGAGACACTTGTCTTCCCATCTCTTCCATTCCACCAATAGCTTGAAAAGGTGAATATGTCATATAAAAAGCTTTTTTTCTCCTTTTTTATTCATTTTGTTGCATGCAAACAAGGAGAACTTTCCTTTTCTCTCATCTTCTTCTCCCTTGGCCGTGGCATTCTCACCCTTTCTCTCCCAAAATCTTCATTCTCTCCATAAACACCAACTAAGTTTAGGTTCCATTTTTGAACCTAAGCTTAAAAATACTTACTTTCTAGCCTTAAAACACTTGTTGGAGACCAAAAGGAGGACCTTTGAGGGGCTGTCTTTGGCTGTTCTTGAAGCTGTTTTCTGCACTTTTTCTTGGAGAAATTCTTAGGTAAAGGGGGGGAGAACTTGAACTCTAGTAGGCCTTGTAACTAGAGTCAAGGATTTGCCCTTAAATCCTTGTCTTTTCTCTTGTTTTTCCTTGAAAAGAATCAATTTTTTTCACTTATTTTGAGATTGGATTTTCGGAACTTTGAGCTGGGTTGTTATTGATGATTGCATGTTTATTTTAGTGCTTGAAACTTGTTTGTTTGATGGATTTAGATGCATGCAAGCCAAGCTAAAATTTTTGCAAAATTTCTCCCTTTTTCCTTGATGCTCTCGGCCAAGAGAGTAAAAATGGGGCTGCATGTATTCTAAAATTGTTTTGATGATTGTAATGTGTTTAGATGATGATTTGATGAACATGCATGTGGTTGGATGGATTTACACAATTGTTTGATGATTGATCTTGTGAAAGATTGGTGTTTTGAGCTTGAAATTGGAGACTATGAACTCAAAATGCATGTGGATGATCTTGGGTGATTTATTTGTGATATTTGGCATTTAGATTGTTTATTGTTGAATGTGTGAAGTTTTGGTGAAGATTGGATGTTGTGAAAAATTTGAAGTTTTGGATGAACATTCAAGGTTGTTCTTGATGTTCATGAGTGTTCTTGATGAAACTCATCAAGAATGTCCTTTTGATCCTAAAAAGATCAAAAGGATGTTTAAAATATGTTTTTGGGCTAAATTGGCCCAAAAGGGACTAAAGAATAAATTTGTAACAAAAAGGACTAAATTGCAAATAAGATAAGTTTTTAAATTAAGTAATTAAATTCGGATTTTTATTTTAACTAAAATAAAAATCTATTTAAAAGTCACATTTTTTATTTATTATGAATAAAAATGGGCTCTCATGGGTCCAATAACCTTTAGGCTATTGTTTAGTCCCAAAGCCTTCAAAAAGAAAGTCAAAACTCAATTTAAAAGACAACTAAAAATAATTCATGGACTTAGGCTTAGATTAGGGCTGAACTTCAACACTAATCTAAGTTGTGAAAATTAAACTTAGGATTAATTAGTAGACTTAACTAATTTAATCACCTAATTTGATTAGCCTAAATTACTTAAGTTAATTAATAATTAATTAAGTCTAAAGATAATTAATATTAATATAAGTGTTAATTAAGTAATTAATCTCTATCAACGGTCAAAAACTAATTAATTATAATTTAACCTTAATCAAGCATAATTAAAAAACCCTAATCCAAGATTAAGGAAGAGATTAAGGGATAATTAGAAATTAATTAAGATCTTAAGTAAGGATTAAGACTTAGTTAAAGAAGGATAAGATTAATTGAAATGCGATTAATGAAGACTAGTTATGATTAAAGGTTAAGCCTAATCTTAATTAGTCATACAAATAAAATTAGGATTAGTAATGCCTTTCATAAGACATATCCATAAGCCTTAGTAAATTGTAGGACTTAAATGAATATGATTATCAATAAAGAGAGCACAAGCTACCTTAAAAGATTATAACCAACACCTTCTCTCTACATAAAACTTGAGAAGCTTGGCAAGAGAGCGTGATTTGGTTCTTCTTAAAAGAAAGACCTTGAATCTACGAGGTTGCACCACGGTAAAGTGGTGACGTAACAAGATTCAATGGGCTTGTCTGTAAGGATGTGATATTGTAAGTGTTTGCAGTGTGACATACATCATGTGCATCAATGATGGTTAAGGTTCAAAAGCCTTACGACCTATATGGCAATACCACTCTAGTACAGTGTGAAACTGGATGGGACGGGTGCACTGGGTTTTGCAAAGAACACCAGCGGTCCGGTAAAGGAGACCAGCCCTGAGGATAAGTCGGGTCCCGAAATGGCACAAGTGACGTAGGCTCGCCCCCTACTGTCGTGTAAACGGGGTACAAGCTTGACAATCCTGTCGCTCTCAAGTTTTCATAATCAGTGAGTTTGTCTGGAAGTCGGAAAATCGTCTTGGCCAGAGATTGAGCAATGCTCTTCGTACTATTTGCTAGTACAGACTATACTCCTGATATATTGTACATATATGGTCGAGCAGTTGCTGTGTGCTCTGCTTTTGGTGATGTTTTCCCGGGCCCTCATGCATTAGTCATATGCATCATGATAATATAAACTGCATTCTTGTGATTGAGGTTGTGTGGATGTTCTATGAATGCTCTAGTTACTGTATTCTACTTGATATGAGTTCATGTGATGTTCTCACCCTTCCTTTTCTGCTTCTGTTATTTCCTGTCGTCGTACTTCTTCGCCACGTCGACAGTTGGTATTGGAGAGATTCAGGATGTCCACTATGAGGATCACGTTGAGGTGGGAGCCACGAGGCCAGTGGCGGATTACCGACGTCCCTAGGCGATGTGTTTTCACGGGGGAGGTGCGCGTCACCATTTCTCATCCCAGCCTTCCCCTGGTACCGGAGAAAGATTTCACAGTGCCGGTGATCCTTGAGTTTGAGACTCCACCCAGACTCCGTCGCTACACTACTTTTCTCAACCGTCGTCATCGCCCCTCTCCATCAGCATCGTCACAGTCCTCACGGATGGCGACCATGGGCGAGCCAGATTCCCCTCGTTACTCTCCCGGTCCAGAGGTGTCACCTCCACAGCCCGTATATTCTGACGCATTTGGCCGTTCCCGTCCGAGTGAGCCAGACATGATCGTGATCGATGACACTACATCTGAGGAGGAGGACCCATAGGAAGACCCGAAGGATGACTCTGAGGATGAGGAGCCGGAAGGGGATTCTTCCAGTGACGACCCCTCAAAAGACTTTGGGATGATCAACCTCGGGGGTACCGGAGGGAGGAGTTATGGATGGATTCCTACTGAGACGGATGATGACGAGTAGGATAGCGTAACTGGGGGTAGTTACGAGTCTAGTTAGTAGCAGCTCTGATTTAGTGGCCTCTTGTTTTGTTTCATTTTGGTTGAGGTCTTATTTATTATAGTCTACTACTAGAACTCTTGTTTTGATGGTGATATTGTTTACTCCGGGATTACTTTGACACTATGGTTCTATATATATGTTATGATGTTTCTTTCCCATGATCCCCTTGTATCTGCGTGTATGTTGTGTATGTATGCGGAATGATTGAATCGTCTAGATGTTTTCAGAAAATGAATTTCAGACTTAAGAAAAGGACATTTTCATGAATACTTAAAATGGAAATTAGAATGCGATTAGTTGATGATGATTAAACTCTTTTCAAAAAAAAAAATTCGTATTTTCTAAGTTTTAAAGCAGTAAATTCGACGGTTACGTTCTGCAATGTGATATTCTTAGCAGTATAACTAAGGGTGTCGCATTTAGTTTGTAACGCCCCCAAGCCGCTTGCAGGAGTGATGAGGGTCCCCACAAACCAACACGAGTCTTTCCAGTATGCTTTGTCCTCACTTGCACACTTTCCGGGACACTTCCCAGAAGGTCACCCATCCTAGAATTGCTCCAAGACAAGCACGCTTAACTATGGAGTTCTTATGTTATGGGCTTCCGAAAAGAAGATGCATCTTGTTGGTATAGTTCTCCCCAACAATTTCCTTTAAGCTATTTTCAACTGTGCAGTCCCATACCTGCACAGTCTCTAGATCCCTCTCATTCGGGTGTTGGCTCGGTTCATCCATGTGTCCCTTCTTGCTTAGAAGCCTGCCAGGAGCCGCTCCTTGTCCGTGCCTCTTTGCACCGGCGATCACTCCCCGCCCTCATCAGCCTTCGGCTCTCACATGCCCACCAGCTTCCGCCTGGTTCGTCCCCGAACCACACCGTACTGGGAGAGGCTCGGCTCTGATACCATTTGTAACGCCCCCGAGCCGCTTGCAGGAGTGATGAGGGTCCCCACAAACCAACACGAGTCTTTCCAGTATGTTTTGTCCTCACTTGCACACTTTCCGGGAAACTTCCCAGAAGGTCACCCATCCCAGAATTGCTCCAAGCCAAGCACGCTTAACTATGGAGTTCTTATGTTATGGGCTTCCGAAAAGAAGATGCATCTTGTTGGTATAGTTCTCCCCAACAATTTCCTTTAAGCTATTTTCAACTGTGCAGTCCCATACCTGCACAGTCTCTAGATCCCTCTCATTCGGGTGTTGGCTCGGTTCATCCATGTGTCCCTTCTTGCTTAGAAGCCTGCCAGGAGTGGCTCCTTGTCCGTGCCTCTTTGCACCGGCGATCACTCCCCGCCCTCATCAGCCTTCGGCTCTCACATTGACTTTTACTTGGTTGGAATTGGAAATCCGAATTTGTTTTATTTATTTTTAAAGACTTATTCTTAACTGCACTTTAGTCCTTTTACTTGCAAAATTGCTTCTTAGTCCTTTTGGACCACCAAAGCCCATAAACATGTTTTCAACATACCCTTGACCTTTTTAAGATCAAAAAGGTATTCTTGATGAGTTTCATCAAGAACAACTCATGAACATCAAGAACAACTTGAATGTTCATCAAAACTTCAAATTTTTTTCACAACATCCAATCTTCACCAAAACTTCACACATTCATCAACAAACAATCTAAATGCCAAATATCATACTAATCCATTCAAAATCATCCACATACACATTAAAGTTCATAACTCCATTTTCAAGCTCATAAACACTATTTTTCAAAGATCAATCATCCAAAACAATTGTATACCTTCAACCAACTTCATGCATGTTCATAGATTCATCATACAAACACATTCCAAGCACCAAAAAAATTTTGAAACACATGCAGCCCCAAAATCCCTCAAGGCCGAGAGCTATTAGAGGAAAAAGGGGAAAATTTTTCCAAAATTGTTTCTTGGCTTGCATGCACCAACAATCACAATCCAAGCACATTCCAAGCATCAAAATAAACTTAAAAACATGTAAACAACCCAGCTCCAAGAATCCAAAACATTTGCTCAAAGAAAAGCTCAAAAAGTGATTTTTTTCAAGGAGAACAAGAGTGAAAACAAGGATTTTAAGGGCAAATCCTTGACTCTAGTTACCAATCCTACTAGAGTTCAAGTTCTCCCCCCCTTTACCTCAAATTTCCAAGAAAATGAGTGCAGAATTCTGGTCCCAAAACAGCCCCCAAAGATGCCTCCTTTAGTCACCAACAAAGATCTAAAGGCTAGAAAGCTAGTGTTTCTAAGCTTAGACTCAAAAATGGAACCTAAGCTTGGTGGTGTTTATGGAGGGATTGAAGTTTTTGAGAGAGAAAAGGGAGAGGAAGCCGCGGCCAAGGAAGAGAGAAGATGAGAGAAAAGGAAAGTTCTCCTTTCTTGCATGCAACAAATGAAAAAAAAAAGGAGAAAAAATGTTTTTTATATGACATACTCACCTTTTCAAGCTATTGGTGGAATGGAAGAGATGGGAAGACAAGTGTCTCCCATGCATCAAGGCTGGTTGCATGGTCTTTAAGGAGAGAAAGGAAGGCTTGTGCAAATTTTTCTGGCCCGGATCAAGAGTATTCGGGCCCGATTCAAGAGACAGGAGGGGCAAAAAGGTCATTTTCACAGAAAAACCCCAAAAATTCCCAGAAATTCCCTAAAAATAGGAAATTTAATTCTAAATCCAAAAATATAAATTTTGATGATTAAAAATAATTTTAATCACTCAAAATCCAATAAAACACTTAAAACGGCAAAAACGGTAAAACGCGGGTGTTACAGAGCTCAAGGAGACAATTTCAACACTCTCTGTTCAACCACCCCAAGTGAAGTAAAAATTGAAGATATGGCTGAGGAGAGACAAGATCCCCCTCCACCAAGAAGAAGATTAGGAGACTATGTCATGCAACAAGGACCACGCTATTTTTCAAGCATAGTCATACCTGCTACTGCTAAATCTCTAGAGATTAAGCCAGTATTCTTGAGCCTCATTAGTGCTCATCAATTCACGGGAATGGATCATGAGGATCCTTACACTCATCTCTCTACTTTTTATGAATTGATTGGTATAATGGGTTTTGAGGAAGGTGACTTAGAGTCTGTTTATTTACTTTTATTCCCTTTCTCTTTGATAGGTAAAGCTAAGGAATGGCTGAAGCCACACCCCAATCAGAGTCTGACTAGTTGGAGCAATGTGGAAGACAAGTTCTTGAACAGATTCTTTCCACCATCTCACTATATCAAGGCCAAGTCAGATATCTCCACATTCAGGCAGGAACCAGAGGAACCATTATGTGAAGCCTGGGTGAGATTCAAATCTTTGTTGAGAAGGTGTCCCAACGACGATTTTGAGGATATTGCACAACTGGGCATCTTCTGCAATGGACTCAGACCTGACACCAAGATGTTCATAGATGCTGCAGCAGGAGGCACAATTATGTCAGCGGATGCAGAGCGTGCCATTACAATAATTGACAATTTTGCACTAAATGATCAACAAGCTCAATATGGGAGACAACCGGTTCAAAAGAAAAGGATACTAGAGCTAAACATCACTGATGCACTTTTATCTAAAAATAAGCTCATGGAGCAAAAGCTAGAAGCACTTACCAAGAGAGTGGATGCACTTCCTCAGCAGTTGCATGCAGTACAGTTTCATCCAAGCCCATTCCCATAATTGACTTGTGATTTTGTGGAAGAGACCATCCTAATGATCATTGTTCTTACCAAGATAATCAGGAGGAGCAAGTCAACTATATGGGCAACCAAGGAAGACAAAATGCAGGACTTACTAATAGGCCAACTTCTTTCCAGCAGCAACAACAAAGCTACCCTCTAGTACATGACAGATTATCAAAAGTGGAGGAGAAATTGGATAATTTCATACAATCCTTGGACACTTATGAGAGAAAGACAGAAGCTGCAATCAGAAGCTTGAAAACTAAAGTGGGACAATTGACCAAGCGATTCTCTGAACAGCAAGAACAATGCAGATCTATTTCCACCAGAAGCGGTAAGGCTGTAGGAAGAGGGATCGGTGATAACCTTGCGGTGGAAAAGGAAGTTTTAGAAGAAAAAGAAAAGGAGAGTGACAATAGGAAGAGTGAGAAAGAGAGGGAGAAGGGAAAGTCGCAGGTACCTCAATCGAAGAGTTTATAATATCCTCAGAATCCCTCCAAGAAAGACAAAGAAAGGCAGTTTGCAAGATTCATGGATACCTTCAAGAGGCTACAAATCAATATACCATTTGTGGAGGCTTTGGAGCAGATGCCAACATATGCCAAGTTCATGAAAGAGCTCCTAACTAAGAAAAAGAGATTTACTGATGAGACAGTGGAGCTAGAGGCAGGATGCAGTGCTATAATTCAGAAGTCATTGCCTCAGAAGTCTAAAGACCCTGGGAGTTTCACTATACCAGTCACGATTGGGGCACTACCAGTGGGAAAGGCACTACTTGATTTAGGTGCCAACATTAATCTGATGCCCTTGTCCATGTTGAAGAGGATTGGAGATCTAGAAGTGAAACCTACAAGAATGACTCTACAGCTAGTTGATAGATCAATTAAGAACCCCTATGGGGTAGCAGAAGATGTGTTGGTGAAAGTAGACAAGTTTATGTTCCCAGTTGACTTTGTGGTGATGGATATAGAGGAAGATGTTGAAGTTCCTCTCATACTGGGAAGAGCCTTCATGAAAACTGCTAAGGTCATTATTGATGTAGATGATGGAAATTTGAAGGTGAGGGTACATGATGATGAAATTAGTTTTAATGTCTTTGAAGCAATGCAACACCCTAAGGACAAGCATCAATGCCTCAGGATGGATGAAGAGGATGCGATTTTTCTAGAAGCTCGAAAGCAATTGACAAAAGCAAGCCCATTGGAAAAAGCTCTGATAGGCGATTGTCATGAATTTGAAGGAGAAGATATGAATGAAGTTGTAGAATATTTGAAGCATCTGGATCTAGCCACAGAGGTCTCACCCGATGAAGAAAAATCTGAGGAATCGCAACAGGAGGAGAAAACGGAAAGTCAGGAGCTGGAGTTAAAGGTATTACCTTCTCACCTTAAATATGTTTTTCTTGTTGATGGTGAAAATAAACCTGCTGTGATAAGTAAAGCCTTACCCCATCCGAGGAGGAGAAGTTAATTTTTGTTTTGAAGGCCAATGAGGGCACTATAGGCTGGACTTTATCTGACCTTAAAGGTATTAGTCCATCTTATTGCATGCACAAGATACACATGGAGGAGGAGTACAAACCAGTGGCACAACCTCAAAGGCGATCAAATCCAACCATGAAGGAAGTGGTAAAGCTGAAACTTCTTGATGCTGGTATGATCTATCCTATCTCTGACAGTGCCTGGGTCAGTCCAGTTCAGGTAGTTCCTAAAAAGGGAGGTATGACTGTAGTTAAAAATGATAAAAATGAATTAATCCCTACTAGGACAGTCACAGGTTGGAGAATGTGTATAAATTATAGGAAATTAAATCAAGCAACTAGAAAAGACCACTTTCCTTTACCCTTTATGGATCAAATGTTAGAAAGGTTAGCAGGGAAAGCTTTTTATTGTTTTCTGGATGGTTACTCTGGTTATAATCAAATAGCTGTAAATCCAGAAGACCAAGAAAAAACTGTTTTTACTTGTCCTTTTGGTGTTTTTGCTTACAGGAAGATGTCATTTGGATTATGCAATGCACCAGCAACCTTTCAAAGATGCATGCTTGCCATCTTCTCAGACTTGGTAGAAAAATTCATAGAAGTCTTCATGGATGACTTCTCAGTTTTTGGAACCTCATTTGATGATTGCTTGGAAAACCTGAACACCGTACTGAAGCGGTGTGTTGAAACAAATCTTGTGCAAAACTGGGAGAAATGTCACTTTATGGTGACTGAAGGTGTGGTGCTGGGCCATAAAATTTCTGCTAGAGGCATTGAGGTGGACAAGGCAAAAGTGGAGGTCATTGAGAAGCTGCCACCACCAATAAATGTGAAAGGAGTCAGAAGCTTCTTGGGACATGCGGGTTTCTACAAGAGATTTATCAAAGACTTCTCAAAGATAGCAAAACTGCTCAACAATCTTCTTAACAAGGATACACCTTTTATTTTTTATGTTGAATGTTTAACTGCTTTTAACCTGTTGAAACAAAAGTTGATTTTTGCTCCTGTTATAATTGGCCCTGACTGGAACTTAGACTTTGAACTGATGTGTGATGCTAGTGATTATGCTATAGGGGCAGTTTTAGGACAAAGAAAGTCTATGGTTTTTCATGCTATACATTATGCTAGTAAAGTTCTTAATGAGGCATAAATTAATTATGCAACTACTGAAAAGGAACTGTTAGCAATAGTATATGCTTTAGAAAAATTTAGACCATATTTGATTGGCTCAACTGTCACTGTCTATACTAATCATGCTGCACTCAAATATCTATTGACTAAACCTGATTCTAAACCTAGATTAATTAGGTGGATTTTGTTGTTGCAGGAATTCGACTTAGTGATCAAGGATAAGAAGGGGAGAAAGAATGTTGTGGTTGATCATCTCTGAAGATTGGTCAACAAGAAAGTGACAAATACTCAAGCAGAGATGCAAGAAGAATTCCCTGATGAGAAGCTTATGATGATACAGGAAAGGCCATGGTTTGCTGACATGGCTAACTTCAAAGCAGCAGGAGTGATACCAGAAGAATTCAACTGGCATCAAAAGAAGAAGTTCCTAAGGGATGCACAGAGATATGTGTGGGATGATCCCAATCTTATCAAGATTGGAGATGATAACTTATTGAGAAGGTGTGTTTCTGATGAAGAAGCCAAAAGCATCTTGTGGCATTGTCACAGCTCACCCTATGGAGGTCATTTCAATGGAGAAAGAACTGCTGCAAAGGTCCTACAATTTGGATTCTACTGGCCTACCATGTTCGAGGATGCTCACAGCTACACTCAACAGTGTGACAATTGTCAAAGAACAGGAAGGATATCTAGAAGAAATGAGATGCCCTTAAACAATATCTTGGAGATAGAGGTTTTTGACTGCTGGGGGATAGACTTTGTGGGCCCTCTACCACCTTCTTTTGGAAAGGAGTATCTTTTAGTGGTTGTGGAGTATGTATCCAAGTGGGTGGAGGCCATTGCAACTGTGAAAGCTGATGCGAAGACAATGGTACAATTCTTGAAGAAGAATATCTTCTCTCGATTTGGTTCACCAAGGGTCCTGATCAGTGATGGAGGTTCTCACTTCTGCAATTCACAACTACAGAAGGTGCTGGAGCATTATGGGGTGAGACATAAGGTAGCATCTCCTTACCACCCTCAGACAAATGGCCAAGCTGAAGTCTCAAATAGAGAGATCAAGAGAATCCTTGAGAAGACTGTAAGCTCTTCTAGGAAGGATTGGTCCATCAAGCTAGATGATGCACTGTGGGCATACAGAACTGCTTACAAGACAACCACAGGTCTCTCCCCTTTTCAACTAATTTATGGAAAAGCATGCCACTTACCTGTTGAATTAGAGCACAAGGCTTTCTGGGCATTAAAGGTCTTGAATATGGATAAGCAAGTAGCGGGGAAAAGAAGAATACTACAGCTACATGAGTTAGACGAGATGAGGCTCAATGCCTATGAGTCCTCCAGGATTTACAAAGAGAAGACCAAGGCATATCATGACAAGAAGCTCATTAAACGATAGTTCTATCCAGGCCAATCAGTTCTCCTGTTCAACTCTAGGTTGAAGCTTTTTCCCGGGAAGTTGAAATCAAAATGGTCTGGACCATTTATTGTCAAGGAAGTTAGACCATATGGAGTTGTGGAAGTGGAAGATCCTGATTCAAAGAGATGTTGAGTTGTGAATGGGAAAAGATTGAAGCCCTATTTGGGAGGTGAAATTGACAAATCTTACTCTGTTATTCATCTTCAAGAACCTCCTTGAAAGAACAGGCGTCAAGCTATATGACGTTAATCGAGCGCTTCCTGGGAGGCAACCCAGTATTTTAATTGATAATTTCTATTGTTTTCATTTTTTATTTTTTTTATTTTCTTGTGGTCTGTATATATTGTGTGTTAGTTAGGTTTTTATTTATTAGGATTTGGTGGAGTAAGTGTTTGGGAGAGAAATGTAGACACCTTGATAACTAGGAAGTTGCAGAAAATTTGACTAAGTGTTGCAGAAATTTCATTATGTTTTGTGCGTTTCACCTGCGCTTAGCGCAGGTAAAGCGCAGAAATGCACCAAAACTCTCTGTTTTGGGCGCTTCACCTGCACTGAGCGCAGGTGAAGCGCAGCAGGACGCTAAACTTTATGCGTTTGTATTTTTCTGCAGTTCCCAACATATCTGCAATGGCCTGGGGACAGTCCTATTGTTCCGGGGGGTGGAGCACAGGACACAGAGGACGAAGATTAGGATTGAAGATTGATACTGGTGTTTTTCTTTCCTTTCAGCTCTTTTATTTACTTTCATTTGATCTGTACTGTATCTTACATATCACTAAGACATCATTCTTATGCAGTATGGATTTTTGGGATTATTTTTCTTGTTATTTTTGTAATTTAGGATTTTTGTTTTTCATTTTTTTAGGATTTAAGGAATTTAATTTCAAAATCTCAAAACTAGGTAGCCTAACTAACTAAATTAGGAAAGAAATAGGAATTTTGTGATTGAATCCATAATCAGTTAGGATTAGGATATTATGCAAAAGAATATATCAGGGTAGTCAATTAATTTCAATAAGTGACTTCATCAAGGAAATTAGCCAAAAAGCCGATGAGTTGAGAGACCAAACACTTGATATGAGAGTTTTCACCGTTGCTTGTCAACTGCTATTGCTTGAGTTTTTGGATTTTATTCTGCACATGAAAAATATGGAAGTGATAAAGGAAATTTTGTGATTATAAATTATTTGCTCAGTGCCTAAAAGCCAACCCATGAAAAAAATTTTCCAATTTTTTGGTAACCCATTTGAGCTTTAATGTTTCTTTTCTTGTGTACCCCAGCCAAAATTAATGTTTATATCCTATCCCTTACACACTTGGGATAGAGAGCAAAGGTGCAGTTTGATGAAATGGGAGAATTGGTTGGTTATTTGAAAGTGAATTACTTGAACAAAAGCAAAGAGCAGGCACAAGAAAGCAAAGTGAGTCACACCCTCAAGTACATAAAAAGAAAAAGGAAAAAAAAAGAAGTGAATGAAAAAGGGAGTGAATCACCAATCAAAAAGAAGAGACCAGATGAATAAATCAAGAATGCAATGGAGAATTGAGAGAAAGTTCAAGAAAAAGAAAAAAAATCAAAAAGGCTCTCTATTCCTGTGTTTTCTTTGCATATCTAGAAAAACCATGAATTCTTGATAACTCAGCCTCATTACAACCAAGAAAAGACCTTTTGATCCATGTTGACCATGTGCATGTGTATAACTAGAAACGACTATCAATCTTAGTTGTTCAACTGCTATGAAAAATTGAGGAAAACACTTACCCGTGGGCATGAGAGAATTCCTTGATTTATCACTTATTGTTTTGGTTGCTACTTTTGAAAAAGTTTGAATGTGTTTTTATCATGTTTTGATTGATTTTTGGAAACATCACTTGATTCTGATTTTCAATCTGATATTTGGTAAGTGACAGCTGCCTAGCAAAGAGATGATGAAATTATTTCCTTACTTAGTGAGAATCATGAAGGGGGATTGAATCCATTTTGATTGCAAAAGGTTTTCTTGCTTGAGGACAAGTAAGAAGCTAAGTTGGGGGGAATTTGATAAGTGACAAATATATGATAATTTACTGTATAATTACTGCACTAATCAAGGGTAAAATAGTAAATTTATGCCCCAAATTACCTCTTTTAAGTAAAAAATGCATAATTTGTGAATATTTGATTTGAATTTGAATATGATTCTATTTTGATAGAAAATCTGTTGATTTTGCAGATAAAATGGAAGGATTTAAATGAAGAAACAATATAGCATCTATTTGAAATGACAATCTGCAAGATAAGGATTTAAATGGCAGCTGATTAAGATAAGATCAGCAATTAATTGGATAAGGATTCTGCAGATTTAATTCTAAATTCAAATTGAGGATCAAATCAGCACAAGATCAAGCTAGAAAGAGGGAAATAAGGAAAGCAGATCAAACAAGGATAAGATCAGGAAGAGATCAAGCTGAAAAAGATGAAATCAAGGAAAGTTGGAACGTGTATCATGCTCCACCTGCACTGAGCATAGGTGGAGCGCAACATTAAAGATTTCATTCTGGATCCTACGCTTCAAACGCACTGAGCGTAGGATGAAGCGCAGGAATACATATCAGTTTTTCAAAGAATTTTAAATCAGATTCCTTCCAGATTTCAAATAGCTTTCCAACTTCTATAAATAGAACCTTTTGCAAAGATCAAAGGAGCTTTTGGAGAGACGGTGGAGCTGAGCTGGAGCTAGAGAAAAGTGTGACAGTTTCTCTATTGGTTTGTAATGGCTACCATGAGTAGCTAAACTCTCCCATAGGATTGAATGTAGTCGATGCAATCCCCAATTGTATGTGAATTCTCTTTGATATTTATGAATCCCTGTTTTTATAATATCGGTGTTTTTATTCTGTGCTTAATGCTTAGCTTCCGCCTGTGTGTCGGAGTTATAGGTTGATTTTATGGGGCGCATTCGGAAGGTGGTTCTATAAAATAAATAGCGAGTTTGGGGGAACCTAGGAATAGGAAACTTGAATTCTGATTGGGTAAAAACGCTAATAGTAGTCACTGTGGGAATCAGGGCAAATTGATAGCGTAAACAAATAGATCTTTAATCCGGGGTAATTTATCACTTTGGGAACCAGGGTAGATTATTTCTGAGTATTTCATATTTGTGGGAACCTTTGTGAAATAACTTTAATTTGTACTATGATGTTATAATTGCATATTCATAAATATTATTGGGTTTCACATATGAAAGGGGTGCGATAGACGAAGTTCAATCCTAGTTCAAGTAACCTGCTCAACCATCTCAATTTATTGTTTTTCTTTATTTACTATTGCAAATTACACTCATATAAATATAGTCTCTCACTTGATAGTTGTGACCACTAGTATTTAAAATTGAACCGTTCCCTGTGGATACGACAAACCCTTCTACTTACTATTATACTGCTGGATTTTTTGTACGCTTGCCAGAATTTAAACAGTAACTTAGGAAAATTTTGAGTCGATGCGTTTTGAAGTCGACCAGTTACTGATGCTTTTTGGAAGTCAGTAACTTAGGAAAATTTTTGAGTCGATGCTTTTTGAACTCGGCCAGTTACTGATTCTTTTTGGAAGTCAGTAACTTAGGAAAATTTTGAGTCGATGCTTTTTGAAGTTGACCAGTTACTGATGCTTTTTGGAAGCCAGTAACTTAGGAAAATTTTGGTTTGAAGAAATGACAACTAGCTAAGTTAGATATGCCTTGAGCTTTGTAGAAGAAGGTGCTTTGATCAGACCAGGATATTTCAACTATAGCCTCATTAAAAACTCTCTCAGAGTGAGAGAGAAAAGAGTGCTCATACTGTTATTACTTTCTGTGAAGGTAACAACCGAAACAAGTCCTAACTATTACACCATATAAATGAAATTCGCAAATCCTAACAACTGTGCTAAAGTCTACTGAAACAACATTCCTACTCTTAAAAGAAATAATGGCATTCCTACTTCTATAGAAATGAAACAACATCCCTACTCCTACAAACATCAATTAATCCTATTTCAGCTATAGTAAAAACGCAAGTTACCCGCGTTCCAAGTCCCAGGCACTTCCTTTCTTTATAAAGTCTCCAATTTATATGGTCCCTTGCCTTTAGCAGCTTTGATCTAAAATGGTCCTTCCCAGTTTGGTGCTAACTTTCCTGCAGCTCCGTACTTTAAAGCCCTTTTCATCACCAAGTCACCTTCACGAAAGCTCCTTGCAATCACCTTCGAGTTATATTTCCTTGTTGCTCTTCTTTTGCTAGCCACTTCTTTAATATGAGCCATTTCTGTTACCTCATCAATTAAATCTAAGTCTTCTCTTCGGCCGATTTCCTTTGCATCTTTAGTATAGCTCAAACTTCTCAGGTTAGGTTCGCTGATTTCAATTGGGATCATTGCTTCTATTCCATAGACCAAACGATATGGGCTCTCTTGGGTTGAAGAGTGCGGAGTAGTATGATATGACCATAAAAATTGAGGTAAGTGCTCGACCCATCTCCCTTTGGCTTCACCTAGTCTCTTCTTCAATCCGTTTAGGATTATATTATTCACCGCTTCTGCTTGCCCATTTGTTTGGGGGTGCTCCACAGATGAAAAGATGAGTTGTATGCCCAGTTCCCTTCTCTGTTGTTATGGCGGCCAAAGGTTCTACCTCGATCCATTTCGTAAAGTAATCAATAGCTACTGACAGAAACTTTACTTGACCTGGAGCTTGAGGGAATAGACCAATGATGTTAGCACCCCATACCGCGAAGGGCCAGGGCGAATAAATTGACCCCAGGTCTACAGGGGGGGCTTTATGAAGGTCTGCATGTCTTTGGCACTTGTCACATTTTTTGACGAACTGCATGCATTGTTGCCTGACTTTAGGCCAATAGTATCCGACTCTTAACACTTTTAATGCTAAGGATCCTCCCCCTATGTGACTTCCGCATGTTCCTTCATGGATTTCCTTCTTTACTTTCTGACTCTGTTCTGCAGTCAAACACTTGAGTAGTGGAGTCGAGAAGCCTCTTCTGAATAGTAGGTTTCCAATGATAGTGTACTTGGTTGACTCCTTTTGCACTTTCCGGGCTGCCTCCAGGTCGTCAAGGAGTGCGCCAGCTGCCAGGTACTGATAGAGAGGTTTTATCCAAGATTCTGATAATTCAACTGACCATCGAACCATTCTTCCTGCCAGGTCCGGCTTTTGTAACACCTGTTTGATGGGTTGATCTGTTTTGACGATGATACTGAAGCTTTGAAAATATCGGCGCAACCTTCTCACTGATGTGACTACGGTTAACGCCAACTTTTCAATTTTCTGATATCTCTTCTCCGGCCCTTGTAACACTCTACTGACAAAATAAACTGGCTTCTGCTCTCCGTTTATCTCCTGCACTAATGTTGCACTGACCACATCGTTGTTAACCGATAGATAGAGTAGTAAGGGCAAACCTGACGTCGACTTAATCAAAATGGGGGGCTGAGACAAGAACTCCTTCAATTTCTGAAAGGCCTCCTCGCATTCTTCTGACCAGATGAATTTTTCATTCTTCCTTAAACATTTAAAAAACGGCAGGGCCCGCTCCCCGGACTTGGACAAAAACCGTGACAGTGCTGCCATCCGACCTGTCAATTGCTGTTCTTCCTTCACTGTTGTTGGGCTTCTCATATTTAGTATAGCTCCACACTTATCTGGGTTGGCTTCTATGCCCCTCTCAGTAAGCATAAAACCCATGAATTTGCCTGACTGAACGCCAAAGGCATACTTCTGTGGGTTCAACCTCATCTGATATTTTCGGACCTCGGAAAGTACTTCTCTCAAATCGTTCATGTGCTCGCTTTCTAAGGTCGACTTGACTATCATGTCATCTATGTAAACTTATAGGTTCCGGCCGATCTGTTTGGAGAATACCTTGTCCATCAATCTTTGGTAAGTCACCCCTGCATTCTTCAATCCAAAAGGCATGACCCTGTAGCAATAATTAGATTGGTAAGTCATAAAAGCAGTTTTTTCCTCGTCCAATGGGTGCATCCTGATCTGGTTGTAGCCTGAATATGCGTCCATCAGGGTTAAAATTTTGTGTCCCGACGTTCCATCTACCAGTCGATCTATATTTGGCAATGGGTAAGGATTTTTTGGACAAGCTTTGTTGAGGTCGGTGTAGTCAGTGCACATGCGCCACTTCCCATTTGCTTTCTTCACCAATACCACATTTGCTAACCAGGTTGGGTATGTAACTTCTAGGATGAACCCTGCCTCCTTTAGTTTCTGAGTTTCAGCTGCTATGACCACTCATCTTTCCTCACTTAGCTTCCTTTTGTGCTGGGCCACTGGCTTGGCTTTTGGGTCCAAGGCCAGCTTATGACAAAGAAGGTCCGGGTCTATGCCTGGCATGTCAGCAGCTCTCCATGCGAAGAGATCGGCATTGGCCCTTGAGAGCTCTATTAAATTTTCCTTCAAACTTTTCTCTAGCTTGGAACTGATTTGCGTCTTTTGCTCGGGTTGCCCACCTATTTGTACCTCTTCCAACTCTTCTGTTGGTTGTGGTCTCCTTTCCAGAAAGTCCTCCCTGGGATCGAGCTCTGCGAAGCACACTTTGTGATTTTCTGATGGCGCTTTCTCCTCCTCTGCTCTGCTTCCAGGCCAATTTCTTCTTCTAACCTTCAGGCTATCTCGATAGCACCTCCTTGCTGCTTCCTAGTATGCTTTCACGACACCGATTATTCCATTCGGCAGTGGGTACTTCATAGTTAAATGAACTGTTGATACTACTGCTTCTAGGGCATTCAGAGCCGACCTCCCGATGATGACGTTGTAAGAAGAAGGAGCATTTATCACCAAGTACTTAACAAGAACCGACTTCTCATTTCCACGCTCTCCAAAGGTCGTCAACAGCTCTACATAACCCCTAACCTCGACCGAATCACCTGCAAAACCCATCAGGGACCCTGCAAAAGGTAATAAGTATTCCTTGGGGATCTGCAATTTTTCAAAAGCATTCCAATAAAGTACATCTGCTGAACTTCCCTGGTCGATTAGTACCCTCTGAACCCGGTACTTAGCCATTAACACGGCAATCACCATTGGATCGTCTTGCTGTGGCTGGATTCCTCAGAAATCTTCATGGGTAAAAGAAATCACGGGGTGATTATTCCCATGTTCGAATAAGTCTGTCTGAATTGTCATCACTTGCCTGACATATCTCCTTCTTGCCGAACTGGTTTCTCCACCTCCGCTGAATCCTCCTACAATGGTCGTGACTACACCTCTGACTTCTTCTTTATCTCTGGCTTCTTTGTGCCTATCCTCTTTGGGCCTTTTAGAACTTGAGCCTCCTTCCTCACGCCTTTGGTTTCTCTCTCGCCGATCTTTCCTTTTTTCCACGTACCTTCCAAGATAACCTTCCTTGATCAGTATTTCAATCCGGTTCGTCAGCGTCCAACAATCTTCTGTGTCATGCCCCCTTGCTCGATGATAATCGCACCACTTGTTGAGGTCCGGGCCCTTGGGTCGTTCTGCCTGTGGTGGTAACCTGATGAGATCTGACCGGTATACTTCTTTCAGTATGTGTGCTCTTGATGTATTCAGGGGTGTCAATGAATCAAACCCATAACTTCCGGCTTGGTCAGTTCTTCGTCGGTCGTCCCAGTTCGTCCTAGGTTGAAAGTTTCGACTTCGACCATCATAGTTCTTCTTTGTCCGTGCAGGTTGTTGAAATGCCTGAGCTTGCTCTTTTCCTGATTTCTGAGTATATGAGTCCTCGCTGCTCGATCTCTCTCTCTTGTCAGCATTACTTTCTTCACCCTTGATATAACATGCTGCTCTGTTCCTGATTTCTTCCATCGAAACTGCCGGCCTCTGTGCTAAAGATTCATTGAAAGGTCCTGGTTGCAAACCTTCTTCAAATGCTGAAACCAAGATCTCATGATTAGGATTTATGACCAAAAAGGATGCATCATTGAATCGTCCGAGGAAATCGCGCAAAGGCTCCCCTGCTTTTTGTCGTATGCTAAAAAGTTTCCCTGACGTCATCATTCTCGACCTCCTGGCTGAAAGCTGAGCCAGGAACTTTTTCAACAAGTCTTGGATGCCAGAAATGGAAAGCAGGGGTAAATGTAAGAACCAGATCAAAGTTGCCCCAGATAATGTTCCGGAAAACAACTTGTACTGTATTGCATCACCTAATCCACGTTTCAACATCTATGTTTTAAAAGTTGTTACATGCGCCTGTGGATCCATGGTTCCATCGTAATCCTTCAGAGGGGATTCTCTAAAGTCGGCTGGAAATGGTGTCTCGGCTATCTCTATTGAAAATGGATGGAACTCTCCCATATCACTGTCTGGGATCTCTTCTTCAACTCGCCCTTTCGCGAGGGTAGTCACTTGCGCCTGTAAGGTCTGATTCTGCTGCTGAAGCGTCTGGTTTTGCTCCTGCAGCTGATCCATCCTTCGCATAATCTGTTGCAGCATCGGGTTGTCAACCTCCGTGGTAGTATCAGAGGTCTCCTCTCCAGTACCGGCATGACCGTCCGCCCTGCCAGTGGCTCGTCGTGAGACCATAATCCAAAAGAGTGGTCGACGAGCAAAGTTTTACCGTCGCCCCACGGTGGGCGCCAAATGTTCTCAGCAAGAATGTTCCCGAGTACCCCACTGTCAGTTAACTCCGGGCCTCTTACTGTGAATTGTGAACTTTTCTTTTCCTTGGTTCCCCTGGGCCTTTTATAGACCCTCTCTTTAACCACCTATTTCTCCATTATCCCTATCCTCCTTTTTCCCCGTTCTCCCACTTACTCCACTAAGCCCCTTATCTTTTCTATGTTTCTTGGGAGAGGGGCAAGGAATAGTGTTGTGGGCCTATAACCGAACACCATGCTCGGCCCAACATTTTACATAGTACACAACCCTTCAAGCTTGAACGTGCCTGGGGAGAGCACTGCGTAAGGCTTATGCTAATATGGACATTGGGCCGATGACCTTATTCCGTGTCCGACCCAATATTTGGGGAGTACAAAAGTTATATAGTCATTTATTAAAATAAATCATAGTTTTAATATTGATTATTCATAGTTTAAATTACTCTAACCTCCCCTCTATTTTACATTTCCAACACAAAACCCCAATTAATATAATTTTTTATTATTTATTAAAAAATATTTAAAAAAAAACCCAACATTACCCTCAAGACACCCCTTCCTTTTTAATTGAATTATCAAAATTGATAAATACAATAAAATCCCAACGTGGAAATCTCTGTCTTTCTCGCGCAAAATTTATTCTTCTCATTTTCCTTCTTTCTGACTACCCTAATGTTTATTATTTTACATATTAAGTTTTTTGATAATTTATAAAGTTTTTTTTATTAAGATCCATCTTAGTAATTTTTTTTAATCTATTAATACTTCATAAATTAATCTTAATTAATTATTTTGGTTCATTTTATTAGTTTGTGAGTTTTTAATTAATTTTTCAATATGAAAAATTTTAAAATAAATTTATTTATTTTGCTGGTATGAAACTATGATTTTTGTTATTCAAAATAATGTATTTGAAAAAATTTGTATGAAGTTGTTTTTTTGTGTTTTCTTTTATTCACCGACACAAAAAAAAGAATAATATATTTATAAAATATAAGTAGTTTGTGTAAAGCTTAAAAATTGAGGGATTTTTATAAAGTAAAGAAAAATCCATAGTTAGTAAGGGTATTTTGGTCAATTTAATTTAAAATATAATTGTTGACTATTGACTAAAATTTCTATTATATGTATCATAAAAAATTGGGTTTGAGTGTAATGTACTTTTAAAATTGGAGGAGTTTTGTGTAGGTTTTCAAAATAGAGGGGGTTTTGTGTTGATAGTGCAAAATAGAGGGGAGGTTAGAGTAATTTACTCTTATTCATACACACACATATATATACACATACACACACAATATATTAAGAAATTATTTAAATTTTAACAGTTATTTTTCAATTAATGATTATAATTCTCTATTTTATTTATTTTAAAGTGAATCTTTCATTTTAAAAAAGTGAAATCTATAATTAACCTTTTTTCGTCCATGAAATATAGTGGTTGTAATAGATTTTATCCCCCCATAGAATTAAAAGAAAATCTTAACTGCATTTTTAGTCTATATAGTTTGGACAAATTTTTAAAAACAAATTAAGCCCATTTATTTTTAAAATTAACAATTTTGCGATCCGTTTAAGTTACAATTAGATAGAATTAATTTTAGAATTAACTCTTGAAAATGAATTGTGCACAGTTTATGAAGCACGTTGAATGGAAGTTTAATAATTCAATAAAGCTAAGCGTACATAAAAGGATGCACCATTTTTTTACCACATTTATTTTTTCTTTTTGCACCCCCTCCGCCCTTTTTTTAAATCATTTTCTTTTGTTTTTTTCTTTTTGCCCCCTCCCCATTTTTTTGGCATTTTTTTAGGCACACCCCCTTTTTTTACCCTTTTTCTTTTTTTAAAAAAGTAGTTTATTTTTTATTATATTTTTTTATTAATTATTTATCACATTAAATAAAAATATAGATCAAGAAATACAATAAATGATCACATCAAATTTGTTTTAATCATTCATGTTAACACGGGGTTAATTATGTGTCCCGAAATGATAAATATATTAAAAAAATGAGGTTAATGGTATTTTCGTTTGTGGTTAATAGAAAAGGATTTTTGGTTAATTGATTTTATGAGGTTAATTGCGATCCCTGTTAACACAAGGTTAATCATGTGACTAGAAACGGTGAACATGTTTAAAAATAAGGTTAATGGTGTTTCCGTTTGTGGTTAATAGAAAAGGATTTTGGTTAATTGATTTTGTGAGGTTAATTGCAATCCTTGTTAACACGAGGTTAATCATGTGACCAAAAACGGTGAACATATTTAAAAATGAGGTTAATGATGTTTCCATTTGTGGTTAATAGAAAAAGATTTTTGGTTAATTGATTTTTTGAGGTTAATTGCAATCCTTGTTAACACGAGGTTAATCACGTCACCAGAAACGGTGAACATATTTAAAAATGAGGATAATGGTGTATCCATTTGTGGTTAACAGTATACGACTTTTGGTTAATTGATGTTGTGAGGTTAATTGCAACTCATGTTAACACAAGGTTAATTATGTGTCCAAAAACGGTAAACATATTTAAAAATGAGGTTAATGGTGTATCCATTTATGGTTAACAAAATACGACTTTTGGTTAATTGATGTTGTGAGGTTAATTGCAACTCCTGCTAACATGAGGTTAATTATGTGTCAAGAAACGGTGAACATATTTAAAAATGAGGTTAATGGTGTATCCATTTGTGGTTAACAGAGTGAGATTTTTGGTTAATTGAATTTGTGAGTTTAATTGCAACTCTTGTTAACACGGGGTTAATTATGTGTTATAAACATATTTTTAAATGAGGTTAATGGTGTATACATTGGCGGTTAACAGAGTGAGATATTTGGTTAATTGATTTTGTGTGGTTAACTGTGTGCACAGAAACGGTGAATGAAGTAGTACATTTGGTTAATAACATCAAAATAAAATAATGATGATAAAAAACTTAAGTTAACCTTTCAAAAAACACACATTTATTGTATTTCTTAATCTATATTATTATTTATTAAAATAAATAAATAAGTAATAAATATATTAATAAATTAAAAAAATAAAAAAACTATTTAAAAAATGAAAAAGAAAAAAAAATAGAAAAAGGAAAAAAGGGGGAGAGGGGTGCTAAAAGAAAAAATAATGTGTGGTAAAAAAGTGGTTGTACTATTTATGTATGTTTATCATTGTTGCTTCTGCACTTCTCTGCTCTTGAAATAGGAATCATACACCACATATAGGATAAAACCAACACAAATGGGACTTCCATGTAGAATTTTGTGACTTAATATTGAACTTAAGTTACAGGGGGACTCAGAAGACTATCACTGTTTGGTGAGTATTGAATTGGCAACAACGCAGGATCTTTATAAGCAATTACCAATTTGTCGTAAAATTCAGCCATTGTGGTATCATTTTGGTCTTCTCTGTCCTTCTTTATTAAACTCTGGAAACACAAACACAAGTCAAATAAGTACTGAGGGATTCAATGCAACATGCAACAACTTTCTGTTCTTTCAGAGATATTTATTGCCTTTTAGGGAGTGGATATTGGAAAATACATTTGAAGTTAGTCACTTGAAACTTACCTCTGCAGAGTATGCAGTGAATATGGGCAAGAATCGTTTTCGACAATACTGATTAAAGAGAAGTGTAAGGACCGGTAGAGGAAGCATCCAGGTGGATGCTGAAGAAAGTTTCTTCAATGCAAAAGTTCCCACTGCAATAATGTGCATGAGTACTAGAGCAAATATCATTGAGTCGTGCACAATAGGCCAAAATTTTCCAGCAGTTTCATACTTTGGTGCATATACATTGATGAACTGCATAATACAAAAGCAAAGCATCAGCACAAGCCATGTACCAATTTTCCAGAGTCTCACATTCTCATGGATAAAATGACTTTGACATTGTCAGATTCCAGAGTCAATCAAAAGAAGATCCTTTTCTAAAACCACAGATATCGTAATTTGTTGGTAGTACAAATGGAAACTTCTAACAGGCAATCAAAATTATATTACTGCTCAACACAAGTCACAACCACAGCCACACGGGCACTTCCTAAAACAAGAATACATCGATAGGAAGTATAAATGCAAACCATCTTGGACATCTTTCATTTATCTTCAATTGAACGTACACAAATTGCTGAATTAAATTTATGTCTTCTGTGTCTTGTATAACCACACAACCACCCCAAAGTGCAACTTTAACAATGATTTGATATGAATACTCTAACACACTGAACCATAGAGCATAGCAAAACATGAGAAAGACCATTGAAATTCACCTTCATTCTTATGCTCATTTTCATCATGTGACATCCAGATTTACTTCATCAAAACTTCTATTAAACCTAACTTCAAAATTATCCTTAACTTCATTGAAACACTATTGAATCACTAACCCAACATATCAAAATGCAACTTATTTAGGCTTCTCTTCAACTATGTGAAATGCATCCTTTAATGGAGGAAAACCCATAGCAGGAGGCACCATTTTAAAAACTTACTGAATAATAAATAAAGTTGAGAGCTGAGAAGGATTTGAAAATTACTTGGTCATAAAGGCTTTGATATCATGTTAAAAACCAACTCAACCCAAATGCTTAAACTGTTAGGTTAAGGCTTAATAATGTTGTTATACCACTCTTTCTATATTGGGAATAATGTTTGTCTGTATTTCCAAAATAAAAATTCTCCCTTATTTTTATTAGCAGATGCAGGGCATAGATCTCATGTATGATATAAAATAACCACAGAAATTGAAGACACTTGCTTCCAAAAATAGTTAGATACCTAAACAAGCATACAAAAGAAATCTGACCTGGTTTCGAAATATGATGTATGCAAGACAGAAATAGACCAAGAGGAATGGTAAAATTAGCGGAGCTAGGAAGAAATATGTAATACCAAGAAGTCCAAAGAAAAGGACTCTTGGAACATCCCTGTGGGGAGGAAGAGATGGAACTTCAAATTCATCCTCTGGTCTTGTGAAGGGCCTTTTTATCAAACTAACAATGAGAGGAATTATCCGAAAGAGTTCAGATGACACACTTGTCCATCCTGTTGTGGCAACATAAGTAATGAAAAATGATGCCTGCAGTAAAATCAAAATGAATTTCATTAAGAACATAGAAATAGAAGATTTAATATCGTTATAAATTGGTAATTTGGTATGCAGTTTTTAAACTTGAATATTATGTCGTGCCTAAACTGATAGTAGTACAAGTAATGTTAGAAATAACGAGAATATTGTTATTATTTTCAATTATAACAGTAAGGCGCATTATCAGTTAGAGATTTACTCTGATCAGACTAACTAAATATTTAGGGCATTGAATCTACAAGGTTACTATGGACTCAGGTAACGGCATCTTGCCTTGGTAGAATCAGGAATTCAAGGGATTTTACTATTCAAGCTTATTAATAAAACATTAAATTTATGAAAATTTATCTTTCCTTTCTTGTTTCCCAGGGTATCCCCATATACTTTGTATGTCAACATAATCTCTTTCGGCACTAAGTGATGCAGTGCAGTTAGGCCCTCCCAACAAGTGATGTCTCCAGGGCTCAAAGTCTCACATTTTTCTCCCTGACAGTGCAACCCCTTCTGGATAAAATTTATCTTTTCTACTTCACCTCGCATCCTCTTTAAATCTATCTATCTATCTATTATCTATTATTATTATTACAATATATAAAAGCTAAGACGTGCCAAGAGGCGTTGACATCTCAGCTATGTTCTTCAATATCTCTTTTTCCATGTAAACATTTTGTTTGTAGTGGCTGCTTGTGATTCAATTCCTCTCCTGGATTCCCTTCACCTTCTATCAATGGTGATGTTAATTACTTCAAATTCTCAAATAAATGAAAGTTGACAGTTACACACATCCCTTTATTATTCAAATTATTAGGCAATCAACAGTAAATGCAAGAGTATTATGTTGACTTACAAAGTAAACAAGGACAAATTATGCTATTGGCAAGTCCATGGAAATAACTGTTTATATATATTTGTACCTTTCGTATGTGAGGATATATAACTAAAATCCTAGAATTCTTTTATAAAATGGTTCACTTACTTGGTTCTAAATATAAGCATGCATTTCCAATATTATCAAAGTAATTGAAGATCTATATATAGTATATAATAAGTTGAAAGATAGCTTTCACCCTTGTTAAAAGATAGTATGGAACAATATAGAGCATACAAAATACTTTCAAAATAACATTGTCTAACCTGTGCTGGAACTGCAACCGCCAGTTTCCCAGGAATGTCCTTCAGATCAAGGATGACAGACAGCTGATGTAGAAATGACCCAGAAAATACAGTTGCAAAAAAGACATTCCATATTGTGAACCACAGTACTTTTCTAGATGCACTCATTTCTATATCACTAAGTGAGATGGATCCTTGAATGGAGGTTAGGAACCTCATGACAGGAGGCACAACTTTCAGAGACATCTGAAGAATAAGGCTGGGAAGGTATCCCGTAATTACTTGAGAAACAAATTTTCTGTAAGAAGATTCAGAAAGGGTTCAGAAATTTTCCATCAACAGATTAAAAGACAAAACGTAAACGCCTTCCTAATCAAGAAGACATAGTATTACAAGTCACAAATAGAGGATAGTTAGATACTTAGAATGAATTGGACTAGACAGAGAAAATCACATAAGTAGATTATTTGACTTTACAGAAAACAATATGATCGAACTATCTTAGTGGCATGAAATTACTGCATTGAGTAAAACTGAAAAGTTCTCCAACAACATCTGGATTGATATTCAAGTAACTGTCATCCTTTAGTAATAGCAAAACCCATAATTTACATGTACAATGAAAATGTACTGCAAAAATAGTCTTTTAGTTCCTATCTGTAAGGAAATTTGCGTGCAATCTGATTGTAATTCTCCTAATTATCTATTCATGAAAAATTCTTCTTCAACTGAGAAACGATGCCATAGTTTGGACCACTGAAGCTTACACACTAATTTGCTTTATTCCTTTAAATGCCCCTTATAGCTTCCTCGCTTTTTCCTCGTCCGAACTAACTAATATATACTCCATAATGAACTGTCATCAGGGAAACATAAAATTCATGATCACTAAGGCCAAGTCACTGATTGAGAATGTATACTTAAGAAACAAACAACTATCTCGTTTGACCTAGTTATCATTGAACCCTGAAAATTTTCTTTTGAGCAAAAAAGTCCATAATGAGACCATAAGGAGAGGGGACACAAGAAAAGCACAACAGCATTATCAATTTATCAGCATAAGAGAGAGCAAGAGAGGTAATTCATTAACAAATAAATAAATAAACTAACTTTTACTTACATTGTTAGAACACTTGCCAAGAAGGGAAACAAAATTTCCAACTGACTCAGGTTGGTAAGGCCCTGTACTATTACAACTGGAATGAGGAACAAAATTGTGAAAAGAGTAGTCACAAGTATAACCACCAACCTAGAAATCCATTTTCGCATGAATGTTTCAGAAAAGAAAGGCCAGTAAACATCACGAGGTTCTGGAGCTAGCTCAGTAATCCACTGGGTGGGATTGACTGACTGCTGCAAATGGAAAGCAGTGGCAGCACCAAAACGAGACCTGAAGAACACAAAGGCAGCTCGAGCCTCCTTGAACATTGAACAAGAATGTAGCATTAACAAAAGATATAGGAAAAGAGTAAATAGTTTAAAAAAGAACTGAGATACTTGTAGAAACCCTTTTTCTTTTTGGGAAAAATCAGAGAGACTACCACATACTTTTCCTGCCAATGAAGCCTCTGATTGCTTCAATCTTACATTATGCTCAATATCCTCCAACTTCCTTCCATAATGATCTATAAGATTATCGTTTTGTCCAAATAGTCCAAAATAACCACCATGCTTATACTTTTGCTGATTAGGATCTGAACGTAATTGAGTAATCCTTTTACACAAATTCTTTGCTTCACTCTATATTTAAGGGAAAGACAGAAATGAGTTGCATAATAATTAAAATAAAATAGAAATACATTATACCCAAGTACTTAATTTGATCAACAACATAGTATCCATCTACTATGTATAATGGCAAAATAAATGGGTTATCGGTAAAGCTGTTATAATTGATAAATGATGCTTACACAACGAATAGGATAACCATACATCACTAAAGATTTTGGTCATTACAACTGTCTCAGGAAATTTCTCTGTAGGAACACCATTATTTTTTTATGGAATATGTCATTAATGATTTAGATCATCCGCAAAAGTGAACCTCAATCACTAAAAGTATTAAACTAAAGTAATAAGAGTAGAAGAGAAGGAGAAAAAAGACAAGAAAAATAGTAAATATCAGGTTTTGCATGCTTCAACCACTCCATATGAAAATTCAAAAGGTAGACTGTTTTACACACACTTCAGAGTTCAAATCAATTAACTCCTTATCAGCCAGTCTCATTATTGTATAGTCACAAGAAATGTGCATTGAAATGTCTCCATACTGCTGAATTATAGTTAATTTGAAAAGACTGGTACAAGAAATGAACCCAAAAAACGGGAGAAAAAAATTTAGGAAATAAAATATGTGAATATAGGAGGTAGGACATGAAGAGATAGGAAGGGGCATGAGGAGATCAAGATTAAACCCTTGGGTTCAATTTATGTAAGTGAACGGAACTCATGTATGCCTTATTTATATGATGAGTACAGTTAATTAAAACCTATAGCACAACGTAGTACAACTAATGCTTACAATATTCCAACATTTGTAAATTAAACCTATCGTGCTTATACTCTTTGAAAGAAGCAACACTGTTTCAGAAGGCTGAAAACTCCATGGTTGAGATGAAAAGGAGACCCCTATCACATCATGTTTTGCACATAAAGCTCCAATTTTTTTTCCGGTTAGACATAAAGCTCCAATTTGATTTACTTCTCAAGTACAAATGATATGTGGCAAATGGCAATAATCAAATATTACAATTAAAAGCATGAACATATTGAACGCTGAAAATTCTGCAACCTTTTAGAAGACTAGGGGCCAGTTTGGATAAACTTCTCTAAAAGAACTTCTATAAGAAGAAGATGAGCCTGTATGGGTGGAACTTCTGCAGAAGTACTTCTAGGTGAAAAAAATAGCATGAATCAAAGAGGTCAAATGCATTTAACTTCTCCATAAGTTAAAATTAGTCTTTGGAGACCACCTACTTCAAAAGCTCTTCCATTTAACTTCTCCAAAAGTAACTAATTTTAACTTATGGAGAAGTTAAATGCATTTGACCTCTTTGATTCATGCTATTTTCTTCACCTAGAAGTACTTCTGCAGAAGTTCGACCCAAACAGGCTCGATACAATGAGTCAAAAAGGTAAAGTGAATTCAACTTTTTTCAGAAGTTTAAATTAATTCTTACAACACTCAACTTATGCAGAAGCTGTCCCATTTAACTTCTCCATAAGTAACTAATTTCAACTTATGGAAGAAGTTGAATTCATTTTACCTTTTCTTCATTCTATTTTTTTCTTCTAAAGTTTTTCTATAAAAGTGTATCCAAACTGGGCCTAAACAGTTTTCTAAGTAAGTTTAAATATAGAGATAAAATTTAATGAAACAGAAAGGAAATTAAAATTGGACAGAATGCTTACTAGGAGACTTCGGATTTTGTTTGTACGACGGATAACCACATGTGAAAGATACGTGGAGGGGTAAAGCTCTTTAAAGAAGCTCTCAACACTGTCACTTATACTGCAACTTGAGGAAGTAGGAATACTGTGAACTAAAATGGTGAACTGATGCGGCTGAGGTTTGGAAGAATAAAAATAAGAAATTCTTTTGGAAGCTATGTACTTATATTCCTGAAGATCCAAATAATTTTGAGTAATTAGTATATAGTTCAATTGTTGGCTGATTGGCTGTTGTATAATCTATAAACCAAATTAAGCATAACAAAAAAGGAAATCCCCTGTAAGAGGATTCACATCCTGACAATTAGCATAGTAGAGCTACAAAAATATAACAGTATTTCTACGTTACATATTTTTCAGCACAGCACCATGCTTTTAGTCTGGTGAAAAAGGCAAATTGCAATCTTCCCTATACCACTTTCTTTGTATTTCTGAGGACTGATATTGTGTAATTGGGCAAAAGTGCCCCTTGATTTAATAGATTTGTTTGCTTATCAAAGAAAAAAGAAGGCATATTACCATATGGAGTACATGTACTCACATAATAAAGCTGTAAGCATATGAATCCAGTAACAATATATACAGCAAAGAAGTGGACCCACAACCTGAAACAAAATCATAAAGAAAAACGATCTCATAATTAAAAACAGCTGAATCAGAGATTTTTGCTAAATAGAAAATCTCTCCGGGCTGAAATGATACGCTATTTAAGCACAGCTAAAAAAACTAAAATCTAGAGGCAGTATTCACCAGTTAGAGCCACTGTTTACATTTGATATGGTGAACACATCCAAGGAGTTACCAGCGAAGTCAACAACATCAAAATCTTGTAGTTGATTTCCCCAGCAGTTCACCGGAAGAAGCACAAGGATCCCAATAATCCCAGCAAAAGTAAATATTTTCAAACTGCATACATTCAAGAAATAACAGAACTCAGTCTAAATAAGCGTTGTTTAATTCTCCCCTTTGTTTTAATTTTGGGAAGAACTCATGCATCAAACTCTCAGAGCCATAAAAGTCAAGGTACTATAGTACCCCTACCGTGAAGGGAAAGAAATACCTGAATGTTATGATGTGCATAAACACCACACCATCTAAACCTGATAATGATAATAGTTCCTCCTCGGAAAGCCTCCAGGCTTTTGCAACCCAATCGGGGGAAGGTATTAGTCTTTTCAAATTAAAACGGCTTCTCCGAGAAGTTCCTTCAGCTAGCAAACGCGGTACATAAACTTCATAATTGCTAGGTTGTTTCCTCAATATAGAGTATAGTGCGAAGAACAACACACACAGAGCAGTGTTTATACCAACAGATGTGAGAAGAGCAGAGACAATCATGTTTATTCTTCAATTCAATGCAAAAAACACTAGCAGGGGAAGGGGAACCAAATTTTACAGTGAGACTGTTTAATCATAAGTTAACTGTCCAGCATTAAACACGAGAATGAATTAAAGATTAAAGACACATTAAGAATTCTCCAACAACCCCATAAATGTTGACCCTCAGATAGTTCTAAACTAGAGCATAAATAATTTGCAAGTGTCGTCTTTCCATACACGGCCGGACACGGAAATGATGACTCACCATGACACGTGTCCTTTAAGGACTGGCAGTACTTTTCAAATAAAAATATTTTAGCAACTCAATTAATAGGGACCTGCGTCCCGCTATCACAAATTATGACGTAGGTTCTCCCAATTAGGGAGACCTTAGAGTGACACCCCTCCTAAGTGCAATGGAGGTCATCACCCTATGCTATGAGCCTTCATGATCACCCAAAAGCACCGTCCAGGTAAGTGAGTTTAACTAGCCGCGTCCCGGGCTATTTCAAGGAACACCACACCGGTTCTCTTACTCAAGTCCTCGATGTGGGCCTAAACAGCCATTATGCTATACTCTTCTGAACAAGTAAGAAGAGTTCCTTAACACTTCAGTTTATACTGCTTCTTCTATGAGGTTCAAGTTGCATCCAAAAGAGATGGTAAAAGCCTGCATACTGGTAGAGGGCGTTTCACGTTTCCTTTCTCTCCAACTTAACCATGTACCCTTTGAAAATTGAAATTCCTGTTATAAAAGAGAGATTTTTCGAGTACTTTTCGATCAAATTATATATACACTAGAGAATCTCAGACTAAATTCAGGGTGGGACTTGGGACATTACGTCAATGGATAATTGAAGGATTCGTTCAGATGAATGAGATAAACCCCTGGCCCACCATATCCTCAAAATATAAGGTAGCAATTTATCAAAGGGACTACTACTAAGAGGAAAAAACCAAAACAGAGAAAAGAAAACCCCCCCCCCCCCATTGAACCCAAGATATTTTCCCGTTTAAGATATAGATATTTTATCAACTATCAAGTAAGATTGAGACATGCGACCAATTCTAATTTCTAAGTGGTTGCAGCTAGTTTGTGGAAAGTCGAAGTATGGAATACACTGAGGACATTAACGAGTGGCAGCAAATCGAAAAACACCCATTTCCTGAAACCTCTGAATGGAACATGGTAGTGATCAACGAAAACTACCTTGAGGTTCAGTCTGAACAATCTTCTTCTTCAATTCACCACCCTCCCAGTAGTTCCACTCCCACCCATCACGAAGCCTCATCATTATCACCACAACAAATCCTTCCAACAACAATGGACCCTGAAGATGGACCTTCCTCCCCCTCGGCGACTTCTAGTTCTGCGAGTAACAACGAGGGTGAGACCCCAACGCCGGAGGCGGCTCCACCGTCAGATTGGCGGCTGCGGGTGGCGAATGAAGGGAAGAAACTGTTGAAGATGCGGTTCGAGGCAATGAGAGCGGAGGTTTTGAGGGTGGCTTCCAAGGTTTGTAATTGTGCAATGTGGTCGGGGGCATTTTGGTCAATTACGCACGTCGCCGGAGCAGCAGCTGCTGTGGTGTTGGTGTCATTGGTTTACGTGGGGATTCGACGGCGTCGCCGGAGGGTTGGTCGGGGAAACGCGTTGGATCATCACTCGGTTTATCTTGTTAAAGAAAAGGATGAGGTGAGTATAGTATTTCTATTAGTTGACATAAAAATAACATAATCCAAATTACATGATTAATTACAACAACAATTGATATTCCCACACCTCTCTCCCCACAGTTCCGCCACACCTCTAATTTTTTTATGAACAGTAGCAGTTTTATTTTTATATTTTAACTTTTTTATGAAAACTCCGATTTATTTTAAAAAAAAATATATTTGTAATTAACGATATTGATAACATATATAACCAATAACTGATATAGTATTAACCATAAATTCATATTCTCTCACTTGTGTAATAATCCTTGTGATCAATTGAAATAAAAGTTAAATGTTTGTTATTTTGAACATTATTTAAATTAACTTTGATATTAACTAATTGAGTAACTCACTTAACCACACACTAACTTACAGTTAACCACATTTGGTGTTACTTGTAATTAACCAGATTGATAACATATATAACTACCAACGTACACATAATTAACCATAAGTTCATGCCCCCTAGCGTATGTAATATTCCTTATGATTAATTGAAATAAACGTTAATTGTTTGTCATTTTGAACAATTTTTTAAAGTGACTTTGATATTAACCAATTGAGCAGCTCATATAACCACACGTTAACTCACACTTAACCACTTATTGTGATACTTACAATTACCCAATTAGATAGAATAAATAAACATCAATGTACACATAATTAACCACAAATTATTTTTGTCCTCACTTATGTAACAATCCTCATGTACATTTGAATCAAAGTTAAAGGTTTGCCAAAATGAACAATTATATGAAGTAATTTCGATATTGGTGCTGTTTGAAAGAGTTTATTTGAGCTTATCTTATGACATAAGCACTCATGTAACTGTTTGGGTAAATTTATGAAAAGAACTTATGACATGCTCATAAGTTGTTTTCAGCTTATTTCAATAAGCTCCAGAGAATAGCTTATGGAGAATTTAAATACACTGCACCATTTTTAATTTTTATCTAATTTTTAAGAGTTTATTCATTATGTGCTTATTAAATAAGAGTTTATGTTATAAGCTCTTAAATAAGCTTTATTTCCAAAGGGGCCATTAACCATTTGAGCAACTCATTTAACAACATACTAACTCACACTTAACCACTTTTGTCTCACTTGTAATTAACCACTTTAATGGCATAAATAACCATCAAAGTACACAGAATTAACCACCCTCTCACTTATGTAATGATCATTACGATCATTTGAAATAAAAGTAAAATGTTTGTTAATGTACCTTAAATATTTGTTCAAAGATACAAACATTTAATATTTATTTCAATTGATCATAAGGATTATTATATAAGTGAGGGAGTATGAATTTATGGTTAATACTATATAAGTTGATGGTTATGTATGGTATCAATCTGGTTAATTACAAGTCAATATTTTAAAAAAAAAATTCCTTAAAAAAATTGCTACTGCTCACAAAAATAATAAAAAAAGTGCTATTGTTCATGAAAAAAAATAAAATAGAAAAAAAAAGAGAGGTGAGCGCGAGGTGTGGGGGGAGAGGTGTGGAAAAAACTTTATTGGATTAATTATCTCTATTTCCGCCATTCTTCATCGTCGCTGCATGACTATACCTTACAATATGGAGTGGAAAATTATAGTTTGATAGACAATTTTTTTGGTTATAAAATAGAAAGTAAAAAGTTATGTTATAAGAAGGGAAATAAAAAGAAAAAAGTTATGTGGAAAGGGTAAAAAAATGAATGTAATGTAAAATTACTTTGGGCGGTTAAGATGAACAGTAAAATAATTGAGATAACAAAATTATAAAATTAGTTTGCAAATTTCTACTTATTAAATTTTTCCTTTTAAAATTTATTAAAAATAGTATTTAAAATAAATATTAATCTAGTTTTGAAATGTTTCAATATAGTCAATTTAAATATTTTAATACATGTTGATTAAATATTTGAAATGTTTGTTCGAATTATATTTTTTAAAAAAATGAATTAATAATGGGCTGATTTAGATAATTCATGACTCACAAAAAGTAGACTAGATGTTTTGTATTAGTTTAAAATAAATTCCACTCAATATAAGCTTTTAAAGATGGAGAGAGGTGTCGGAACATATACATTCAAACAAAAGTCAAAGAAAGGGAAAATATTTTGAGTGCAAAACACACATATTAAGGAATAATTATTAATTTAGAGCTAATTTGAATAAAATTTTTGTAGAAAGAGTTTTAAGAGAAAAAAATAGAATGAATTAAGGAGGTAAAATAAAATTAACTTTTTATAAATTGAAATTAGTTATTTATGAGAAAGTTAAATGAGAGAGCTTCTGAAGAAGATACAAAGGCTAATTTCAACTTATGTAAGAAGTTGATTTCATTTTACCTTCTTAATTCATTGTATTTTCTTTTCGTAAAAGTTATTTTAGAAAAGTATATCCAAACTAACTCATCATGTATTGGTTTTTTAAAAACTTTCCTCAATTTCCAAATTTACCCCATTTAAAGTCTAACTTTATTTAATTCCTCACATTAACTAAAACCTTGAAATTACAAAGGTGCAATGACTATAAAAGGCAAAGATGGGGAAAAAGTAATAAATGCTGCTTAAAATTTGTAAAAGGTCCAGCCGTGAAAAACTTTCAAATGGATCTTATAAATAGGACGGAAGGTGTACCACTTAGAGCATGTTTGGTACAATTAGCTGAAAAACTAGATAAAAACTGAAAATTAAAACTAGCTTATTTGATTGAAAGTGTTTGGTAAAACTAGCTGAAAATGGTAAAATGACACATAAGGACATCATTAATTATTAAATAATGATAAGTGAGAATTGTTGAGGGATAAACTTGTAATAATTTTCAGCTAGTAATTGAAAACGGATTGTCTTTTTTAAAAAAAAAAAAGTTATCTCAAGTAGCTTCTCAAAAGAAGCTAGTAACTACCTAAAAAGGTTATTTTACCAAATATTGATAAAAAAATTTCAGCTACTAATTTTAGCTTTTATCTAACTAAAATGTTTTATCAAACACACTATTAAGCTTAGAGGAAAATTTTAGAGCACAATTATAATACCTACAATTTTGTAAGAGACTTAAGTATTGGGCAATAAATAACTAACAAGAAAATAAACTTAGAGTACGTTTGGTAAGACATTTCAGTTAGATGAAAGCTGAAATTAATAGCTAAAATCTTTTCATAAGTGTTTGATAATGTAGTTTTTTTAGGTAGTTATTAACGATGTGTTTTGATTCAGTTGTCTTTTCTAATTTTTAAAAATTGTTTTGTTATTTACAAAACAATTTAGTCCCTAAAAGTGTGGTCAACTGTCAATTTAGTCCCTGAATTGAAAAAACCGTCAATTTAGTCCCTGAAAGTGTTAAACGCCGGTCAGATTAGTCCTTTTGTTACTGTGAGTTAGTTAACAAAATGTGAAACAAAAGGACTAAACTGATTGACGTTTAACACTTTCAGTGATTAAATTGACAATTTTTTCAATTCAGGGACTAAATTGACAATTAATCACACTTTCAGTTAACAAATAAAATGATTTATTCACGATATTTCCACCATAAAAAATCAGTTTTCTAAACATCTCAGACTAGTTTTAGTATTTTAGATTTTTAAAAAAACAGTCACATTTTTCAAAACTATTTTTATAAACTTTCTGTCAAACAGGTTTTCAATTTTCTGTACAAACAAACAAGCCCTAACTTTTTTCGAGAAGTTACTTGAGATAGTTTTTTTTAAAAAAAATAACTTCCCTTTTCAGCTATTATTTAAATTTTTTTTATAATTTTATCCCTTGGCAACTCTCATTCACCATTATTTAATAATTAATGATATCCTTATATGTCATTTTACTATTTTCAACTAGTTTTGACAAACATTTACAATCAAATCAGCTAATTTTTTAGCTTTTATGTAGCATTTTAACTCTCAACTAGCTTAATTTTATCAAACACACTTATGTTGCATGAATAAAAAATGTTAAGATATGGATAAATGGCTATACTAGACAATATAAATATTATATATATGAGGGATCGAAATGATGGTTTATTCTTTTAGAATCCAATAACAAAAGCTTTATATATGTTTAGTAACAAGATTCTTTTACGGTGAATAAATTTAAGATTAAACCCTTCTAATTCCTAAATGACTTGAAATCGGTAGTACCTCAAATATGGAAATTACATTTTCATCCCAAATATGAAAAATCATTCAATTTATCTTTTTTCAAAAACTAAATGGACATTAAAAAATATTTTTCAAGGGCTAAATTGAATGACTTTTCATCTTTTAATAACTAATTTGAATAATTTTTCATCTTTTAGTGATGAAAAATGCAATTTCTATCTTTTAGATACTAATATGACTGACTCCAAATCTTTCAGAGACCAAAATGAGGGTTTAATCTAAATTTATGGGCATATTTATTTTCTTATTTAATTTAAATCATATTTAATCTTTATCCTTTAAAATATAAAAAATATAATATACTCTTATTTGTTTATTTTATTACAGAAAAGCTCAATTTAGAAAAATAATAATTCATTTTAGGTGTCATCTTCATTGATCCATTTAATTATCTTCACTTTCTATTCTTTTAGCTATCTTAGTTGGGTGATTTTACGATGTAAAACAAAACAAGTGGTTTATGGTAAATTTTTATTATAAATAGTATAAATCTAATTTTTAAAAATTAATAATATATTATATATAAATTAAATTTATTTTTTATTATAGTAAAATTGAGGGTCTATCGTAAGGGTTTACCCTAAATTCATACATCTATTCACACATCTCAGTTATCATATAAGTTACTACTTTTGTAGCTATTTATAGGAGTTAAAAAATAATGAAAAATATAAATTGTACATACAGTGGCGGAACTTGATCAGAAAACTTGGGGGAGCCAAAATAATATTTTGATGCGTAAATAAATATATAATATTATAGACTTAATTTTATTTTCAATCTCTCTTGTTAAAATTATATGCAATTTCGGTCCTTCAATTTTTTGAACAAATTAAGTTTCTTAATTTTTAAAACTAAGTAAATTTGGTTTCATTATCAATTGTCTTTTACATAAAACTTTCAAATTCTCATTTTCAATTTAAATATTTGGTAGTTTATGATGATTTGAAATATAAAATAATTTTAAAGGTTTACTAGTAAATATTTTAATAGAATTTAATAAAATTTGAAGGATTTTGCAGGAATGATATTAGTGATTAAATAAGACAAAAAATTGAGATTTTTTCAATTTTAGGTAAAATTTATTATTTTGATTGGTGAGATTTTTAACTTAATAAGATTCAAAATGACTTAATTAATTTAATTTGTGGAGATGTTAAGTAGAAAGTGATAATTTGAAAATTTTAGATATAAGACAATTGATATGGGACTAAATTTGGTTAACTTTGAAAGTATAGAAACTTAACTTGCTACATTATACGACACATTCTCTAAATAATATGCCATATTATGTGTTGTCACATCATTTAATGAGTTTAATAACACATGAGATAAAATATTCACTAAATAATATGTCATCACATTATAGGATAATAGTGTAATTTTTTAATAAAAATGTAAATATTTTAGTAAGTATATAAATATGTATATATATTAAAAAAAGTTTTGGAAAAAGTTTGGGAGAGCCACCGGTCCTATAAAGATCCGCCCTTGTGTACATATACAACATGTGCAATATAGAGAGAAAAGAGAAAATAGAGAGAAATGTGAGATGTAATGGGTGATGTGAAAGAGATAGAGAAAAAAATTATGTTATATGAATTGGTGTATATTTTTATGTTGTATGAATTTGATATGTAAAAAATAATTAACTGCACGTCTGTTCTCATTTGCAAAATACGTTCTTGAGATGAAAAACATTATCCTTTTAACACTTCGTTGGTGCAGAAAATTAGCCAACTCTTACTTCAGATTGCACAATTGAATGAAGTCTTATCATCACGTCGCAAGGTTCCAGTGCATCGAATCGGCAACTAATGATCAGTATATTTGGAATCACTTGAAATCAAGTGACATTGGATGATTTGGATCCATGTTTATAACGTTCTTTTGTCTATAAATGTGTTTTGCATTCCATACCTAATAGGTTTCATAACATGCAATCAGCATGATTCGAGTTTTGCAATGTTACCTTGAATCTTTTGACATATATATATATATATATATATATATATATATATATATATTGTAAAGTATATATATGAGATTGGAAATTTACACATATAAACGCATTCAGAATCTTGATAAATAAATATAATTTTAACCAATCCTCTTAATAAACTTAGTCTGTTTAATAACTTATTATGAATGTTGACTTTTACCAATTCAACCGTCAAATTGAAAATTCTCATTAAGTTGATCAAATATACAATTTTTCATAAAATTTAAAAGTTGTTTGATACTTCATCAAATAATTAACTTCAAATTAACGTATAATATACTTTTCAAAATAGATGTAAATATTGACTATAAAATCTATTACTTTACAATTCAATAACTAAAAAACTAATTTAATCACTATTCATTCAATTATTTTACAATAATTTATTCAATCAAAGTTTTTCATTGGTCAAAGATATATTATTTTATTATTTTTTATTCTTATCCATTGATTAAATGGTTATTAACTTTATTTTTCGGTAACTTAGTTTAAAAGAAACAAAATGTGTGCAAGAGATGTTTTTTTTCTGGTCTATGACTACAAATATATTTATTGAGTTTGATACTAAAGTTTGGATGTGGTAATATAATAAAATATGTTGTTACATTTTTAAAATATTTCATTAGTTATTTTATTATTATTACTATTTTTGTTATCAAAAGTCGTGTCATTTCTTTTATTCAAAGTAAAATTGTTTAATTAGTATATATTGATACACATGAATACAAATATATTTGTTGAGACTGATACTAAAATTTGGATGTGATAATATGATAAAATGTGTTGGTGCATTTATGGTGAAGTTTATGGTACACAAGTTTAAACTTGTGTATCGCACTTGTGTACCGGTACACAAGTTTTGGTCGTTGATTTAGTGTTATGGTCAACGGATGGCAAGGAATAACACTAAATCAATGGCTACAAAAACTTGTGTACCGGTACACAACCGTAAACCTCACCGTGCATTTATTACTACTTTTTGTTATCAAAATACATGTCATCTCTTTTATTCAAAGTAAAATTGTTTAATTAGTAGATATTGATACACATGAATACAAATATATTTGTTGAGATTGATACTAAAGTTTGGATGTGGTAATATAATCAAATGTGTTGGTGCATTTTTAAAATATTTCATTAGTTATTTTATTATTATTACTACTTTTTGTTATCAAAAATCGTGTCATCTCTTTTATTCAAAGTAAAATTGTTTAATTAGTAGATATTGATAATACACATGAGTACAAATATATTTGTTGAGATTGATATTAAAGTTTGGATGTGGTAATATAATAAAATGTGTTGTTGCATTTTTAAAATATTTCATTAGTTATTTTATTATTATTACTACTTTTTGTTATCAAAAGTCGTGTCATCTCTTTTATTCAAAGTAAAATTGTTTAATTAGTATATATTGATATACATGAGTACAAATATATTTGTTGAGATAGATACTAAAGTTTGGATGTGGTAGTATAATAAAATGTGTTGGTGCATTTTTAAAATATTTCATTAGTTAATTTATTATTATTACTACTACTTTTTGTTATCAAAAGTTGTGTTATCTCTTTTATTCAAAGTAAATTTGTTTTATTAGTATATATTGATACACATGAGTATACATATATTTGTTGAGATAGATATTAAAGTTTATATGTCGTAATATAATAAAATATGTTGGTACATTTTTAAAATATTTCATTACTTATTGGGTAAAATATGTTTTTGGTCCCTGTAAAATAAGCAAGTTTTGCTTTTAGTCCTTATAAAAAAAAATTTTGTTAAAGCGTCCTTTCAAAAAAAAATTGTTTATAATTGGTCCCTCTCTTCAATTGGTATGTGTTAGATGCTGACGTGGCAGGTTTTTCTTTATCTTACATGTCAGTTGTTGTATTTCTGACGGTCTAAAACCGCCAGAAACGTACCCACTATTTCCTCATTCTCACCACCGCCCTGCATCTCCTCCTCCATTCTCCCCACCCTCTGCAACCCCCGCCTCCTGCCACTCCAAAAGAACGATGGGTGCAGGGATGACAAGGCTGAGTTTGGCACTGGAAACTGAGTCAAGATTTCTTCCACCAGATCGCTTTTGCTGCACCCACAAGAAAATACATCATTAATAACTAGAGACAGAGTAAAGATTGATAAGAAATTATCATAACATAAAAGAAACCAAATGCACAACATGTAATGAAAATGCTCTCACATCCTGCATGAATATTAAGCAATTTAAGAAATGAAAATCACCAGTTCCATTCCCATTTCTTTTCTATTTAGGAAAATGGTAAACATTCTGAAAATGCACCTTAAAATAATACTCCAAACACACAACATAAAACCAAATGAAAATAGCAGGCCTTGGTGATGAACTATATTATGATCGGGAGAATGTTATGTTATAGGATCAAATGTCATGTTTTTACTTGCTGTCAAATTAAAGTTCAATCATCTCAATCATACACAAAGCTGACCATAAAGGAGATCATATCACAAATACAACAAAAATACTAGGGGGAAGGAAGAAATAAATCTAAAAGAACCCAAAATATAGAAGAAGAAAGGAACCTGCTAGATTTTAAGCAATATTCTAGAGTGAACAAATAAAATAATTAAGTAGAGCACGAAACTTCTTAATGGGCATTATCAGACTGAGGAAGGGAACACTGGTGCTGATGCAATTCTTCTCGACCACCCGATCTGGTCTCCCGGTTCAAAAGACCGAAAATATGAAGAGCAATTTGAAGACCAATACTACCACTACCCCTTCTCCGAATTCTGAGGTGAAGTTGGTGTTTGATAGGAGGTTTCCAACAGAATAACTCATCCGGAAGTCTGACGACCGAGTTCGAGTATGGACCAAGAATAGTTCCGGTGTTTTGCGTTTGTTTTTTTCTTTTCATTTTGTCTCTAAAAACAGCGCCGCTGCACACCCACCACCAAGTTACCATTGCGTTGCAGGCACCACCTTATTCCTGGCCGTTGCATCGCGCACCGTTCCAGTGCCAAACTCAGCCTTGCCATCCCTGCACCTGTCGTTCTTTTGGAGCGGAAGCAGGCGGGGGTTGCAGGGGGTGGGGAGAATGGAGGAGGAGATGCAGGGGGAGGGGAAGATGGTGGTGGAGTGGCTGAGGTTGGAGGAGGGGGAAGCAGGGTGGTGGTGAGAATGGGGAAATAGTGGGTACGTTTCTGGCGGTTTTAGACCGCCAGAAATACAACAACTGATATGTAGGATAAAGAAAAACCTGCCACGACAGCATCTAACTCATGCCAATTGAAGGGAGGGACCAATTGCAAACTAAAAATTTTTGAAATGACGCTTTAACAAAAAAAAATTTATAGGGACTAAAAGCAAAACTCACTTATTTTACAGGGACCAAAAACATATTTTACTCTTACTTATTTTATTATTATTACTACTTTCTATTATCAAAAGTCGTGTAATCTTTTTTATTTAAAGTAAAATTGTTTAATTAGTAGATATTGATACAATGAATACAAATATATTTGTTGAGATTGATACTAAAGTTTGGATGTGGTAATATAATAAAATGTGTTGGTGCATTTTTAAAATATTTCATTAGTTATTTTATTATTATTACTACTTTTTGTTATCAAAAAGCATGTCATCTCTTTTATTCAAAGTAAAATTGTTTAATTTGTATATATTGATACACATGAGTGCAAATATATTTGTTGAGATTGATACTAAAGTTTGGATGAGGTAATATAATAAAATGCGTTGATTTACATCAAATTTATTGTGTATTTTCCTAATATATTATTTACATTAAAATTGTTTAAATTATAGATATTGATTCACATGAGTACAGATATATTTGTTGAGATATTGTTTAATTTGTAGATATTGATACACATGAGTACATGTATATTTATTGAGATTGATACTAAAATTTGGATGTGGTAATATAATAAAATGTGTTGATTTACATCAAATTTATTGTGTATTTTCCTAATATATTATTTAGGGGTGTTCATTGGTTTGGTTCAATCCGTGAGCCCAATAAACCAAACCGAACCCGGTGCATTGCTCATGCTGCTTAAAGTTAAAGAAAAAGTTTCACTAACATATCTCGGTTTCACTACCAATGAGTGCAAAATAAATTAACATCTATTATGGTTTGCATCCTTCTCTCTATAGTGGCATTTTGAAATTTGCACCAAACATTTACCATCCTCATTATATTCAAATCCACGTAATATTGAAATTGTAATCGTACTCTATAATCTATCTATAATTATACAATTCAATAGGTATTTCAATAATTTTTTCACTATTCATTTGATTTAATCAAAATTTTTATTCTTCATTGGGATTCTAAATGTCACTTTTTTTCATCTTTGCTCCACATTTGCTTAACCTCGAGTGCTCTGCTCAGAGGCCCCATCTCGGATGATCACCATCTTTATCTATATATAATATGATTATACAATCTAATAGTTATTTTAATATTTTTTTCACCATTCATTCGATTTAATCAAAATTTTTATTCTTCATGGGGGTTCTAAATGTTGTTGGGATTCTAAATGTCATTTTTTCCCACTTTCTCTCTCTCTCCACACATTTGCTTTGTGCTCGGATGCTCACTTTTTTTCTCCACATTTGCTTAACCTCGGGTGCTCTGCTCGGATGCTCCAAATAAGATGATCACTATCTTTATATATCTATAATTATACAATTTATTTGGTTTTTTAATTTTTTTACTATTCATTCAATTTAAAAAAAAAAATTATTGTTCATTGGGATTCTAAATGTTACGTTTTCCCGCTTTCTCTCTTTCAACACATTTGATTTGTGTTTTGATGCTCTGCTTGGATCCTCCAACCTGGATGCTCACACCTTTTATTCCACATTTGCTTAACCTCAGATGCTATATATGCTCGAATGTTCACTATCTTTATTTATCTATAATTATACAATCCAATAGATATTTTAATATTTTTGTCATTATTCATTCAATTTAATCTAATTTTTTTTAAATCGGGGTTCTAAATATCATTGAGATTCTAATTGTCACTTTTTTCCACTCAGGGCTGGCGTCCTATTTCAGGACCCGCTGGAGTTCTTTGCAAAACCCAGTGCACCCTTCCCAACCAATTTCACACAGTACCAATCGTGTCAATGTCATATCAGGTCGTAAGGTTTTCAACCTTGAACATCATCAATGCTTCATGATGCATGTCACACAATCAATGCTTCTCAGCATGCACATCCTTACAGGCAAAACACATTGAATCCTTCCACGTCACCACTCCCTGTGGTACGGCTCCGATCCAATGTCTTTCCTTCACAAGGAGAACCAAACCCCATCTCGGGTTAATCCGCACTTTCTCACTAGGCTTCTCAAGTCTTATGCAAGAAGAGTGTGTTTATTATAAATTTTTAAGGTAATTTGTACTCATGTGTTTCTTAAAATCAATGATCACTTTCACTTAAGTCCTATAGCTTACTAAGACTTATGGTTGTGTCTTATGAATAGTGTTACCTATCTTAATTTATCTTGTATATATAGTTAGGATTTAGTTCAACCCTTAATCATGATTAATTTTCCTTAATTAGACTATAATTAAGCCTAATTCTCCTTAATTAAGTCTTAATCTTTACTTAAGATCCTAATTAATTCTTAATCATCCCTTAATCTCTTCCTTAATCTTGGATTAAGCTTTTAATTATATTTGATTAAGGTTAATCATAATTTATTAGTTCTTAATCACCATTAGGTCTTAATTACTTTATTAATACTTCATTAGTGACTAATGATTAAGATTAAAGTTAATTTTTATTAGGGTTAATTAAAATTAATCTTAATTAATTCTTCTTCACGTAATTAACTTAAGTGGGCTGGGTTAATCAACTTAGGCAAGTTGGATCAACAAGCCCATTAATTAAATTCTAAGTCTTAGTCTTGATGGGTTGAATTAGAGTTGAAGCCCAACACTAACCTAAGCCCAAGTCCATGTAATATTTTTGTTTGACTTTGTGATGAGTCTAATGAATTTTTTTGAAGGTATTGGGTCTAAACTAGAGGCCCAATGGTTAGGTAACCCATAAGGGTCCATTTTCTCACATTACCATCAAGTTTCATGAATTTTAAAGTGACTTTTAGGTGGGTTTATTTTTGTACCCGAATTTAACTTGGATGTTTTACACAAAAATTGTTTTCTTTTAATTTTACTTATCACTTTAAATGGTTACCCTTTTTAACTTATTGGGCCACTAAGGTCCATAAACACATTAACACTTTCTTCATTACCATTCCAAGATCAAAGACATCCACTTCATGAGTTTCTCATGAATATGAACAAGAACATCAAAGAACATGATGAACACTAAGAATGTCATTAAGAACACCAAAAATCCAATAAATTCCAAAAATTACCAAACTCAAGTATAATCATCTACAAGCATTCTAAGCCAACAATTTCATGCTATTTCATCCAAACATGCCAATCATCATCATAAAGTTCATATTTTTAAATAAGTCCAAAAAGTGTCATTTTCATGATCCAATCACACCAATCAATTTCATAATTTCAAACAACCATTTGCATGTACTTAGATTCATCATATAAACATATTTCAAGTATCAAATGAATTTTTAAAGACATGCAGCCCCACAAAATGGTTTTGGCCGAACCAATTTAGAGGAAAAAGAGAAAACTTTTCAGTCATCAACCATAGCTTGTATGCACTCAAAATCATCACATAAACACATTTTAACCAACAAATAAAATTTTAGAACATGCATACACATCCAACCACACATGGCCGAACCATTTTCTCAATGAAATAGGTTCTAACAATTCATTTTTGAAAAGGAAAAAGGGTGAGGGACAAGGATCAAGGGTAATCCTTTTACTCTAGTCACCAATCCTACTAGAGTTCAAGGTTCTCCCCCCTTTACCTAAGGAAAATCAAACTTGAAAAAGGTGCAACAACTTCAAGTATCTTCCCCTCTTTATGCTCCTCTTGATCACCCAAGCAAGTTTCTTCAAAGGATGTAGGCTAGATTTTGAAGTTTAAGGTTAAAAAATGGAACCTTTAACTTAAAATGTGAAGGAGAAAAATGGAGAATGGAGAGAGTGAGGGGTGATAGCTTCACGGTTTGGGAGAGGAAAAATGGAGAAGGAAAGTGAGTCTTGCATGTAGGTTAGAACAAAATGGACAAGTGTTAAGGGAGTTTATGACACCATAAGACTTTTTTTTTCTTTACTTTTTGACTTTTAGGAAGTGTGTGAAGCAAGCCAACATGTCTCCCACATGCACACACGGTTTTGAGAGAGTAGAAATGAGGGATTTTGCTAAAATGTTGCAGATTTTTCTGGTCCAGATCAAGGGCATTTTGGTTCGGTTCCAAAAAGAGTAGGGGTAAAATGGTAATTTTGCACCAAAATTCCAAAATTTACCAAAAATTCTCAAAAATTCTAGAAAAATAGGAAATTCATTCCTAACCTTATTTAAACCAATTTTGATGATTAAAAATATTTAATCACTCAAAATTCACCAAATCACACAATAGAAAAGCATACAAGCAAAAATGTGGGTGTTACACTGGCCCATTATGTTATAATTCTAATCAGATTAGAATTACTAACTTTCCTAGCGGCTTGTTGTATGCGTGTGACCCAATAGGCTCTCTTAATATCTGGTTATGATATTTAAAATAAAACCATTTTTATATTTAATATCATAAATAGCAAGCGGTATCTAGCAATACATCACTAATACCCAAATATTGAGAATGTCAGCAATTTGACGTATCCTATTTTATGATAATAATTTATATGATTTGTCCCTTTGTCCAAATATCTAATTGAACACAAGGGCATGAAATGTGTCATCCTTGTATAGTTCAATTTATGTTTTTCTTGATGCCCAAGTAGACTATACCGAAAATAAACATCTCATGTTTATCCTCCTGAGCATGGCCATGCATTTTGTAGTCTAACTTTATCAAGAGGCCTACATATATAACTCCTGTTACATAGGAGGGACAGATCCCATCTAGGTCACTCACATTCCACCACATAATTTATTATATGTCCCAAAACCAACTTTATGATTACCTTGTTACAGGCAACGTTTGATGATATTTAAAACATATAAATCCTTATGTAGGAATCGTAGTGATTTCAGGTCAAAGGACTTCATATAATATTTATCAATATAAGAAACGTTCATGACACTTATGTAACAAACCATGCAACGTTCTTAAGGTGGGTCAGTCCAGTACAACATTACTCTTAATATGTACTTATGTGAACACATGATATCTCATATCCATGATCCGTGAGATGTGATCATCAACGAACTCACATACTAGTCAAAATGCATCTATTTGTCCTAAGATGATGCTTGACCAGGGACTATTTTAAGAATAGTTCTTCATAAGATCTCACGATCAAGTCATCTACTTGTTTTCTTATGAAGTTTAAGCTTATTATTCTAAGGATGTAACATCCCAAAATTTAAAAATCTAGAATTAGAATTAAAGTACCTATAATTTATTTTTATGCAAGTAATTAATAAAATAATAAGAATAGTATAATTTAATTCTAATAATAATAGTAGGTTAGAAATATGTTAAATAAATGAATTATGAGGTGAGACAATATTTATAAAAATGGAGTATTTAAACCTAAATTTTATTAGAGTCAAATTAAATCCCATTTTTATTGTTATGGCTATGTAATTCTTTGTGTTATTATTATTAGTAGTAGTATTATTATTATTAATTAATTAAGTAGGGAAAGAAAAGAAGTAAATTAGGGTTAGGGTTGGAAATTGAGAAAAAGGGAAAGAAGAGAAGAGGAGAAAGAAGGGGAGGGGGAGGCAGCTGTGAGGAAGAAGAAGGAGAAAGAGAAAGAAATCGAGGGAGAGGAAGGGAGATAGAGAGATCGAGACAGAGGGTGAGGGATTGAGAGACAAAGAAGGGGGGTTGGCCATAGAGAAGGGAGGAGATGCGGCGGAGAAGAAAGGAAGGGAGGAGAGGGACGACAGCTCCGGTGGTGGCTCGCGGCCGTTTCGAATCGGCGATGGTGATGGGGAAGCCGCGAACAGCGGTGGCCATGGAAGATGCGCCGCTGCGCGCGAAGTGGCTATGGGATGGAGGGGGAATCCGGCGCGGCCGAGGACAGAGGCGCGACACGGCGGATTCGGGGCTGCTGGCCGCAACAACGACGGCCATGGAAGGAAGAAGAGAGGAGGCAGCAGCAGCGTCGATGGCTTCAGGTGGCTGGAACGGCCGCTCAGCGGCGGAGCTAAAGGGAGGGGAGTAACTTGCGGCTACGAACAGTAGGGACCGGTGGTGGCTGCGCGGTGGAGCGGAGCTGCGGCTAGGGGAAGAAGGAGAGTGCAGGGAGGTGAGCGAGAACAGCCCACAGGGGCTCACACGACGGTGGGTTTGACTGAACAGCCGCGACTCCGGCGACGATGGCTGGAGCGGAGTGAATTGGTGGTGGAGGAGCGGAGGTGAGTGTGGTTTCGCTCACTCTTTCGTAATTGTTCTCCTATGTATGCTCCCTATTCTTCCTTCCCTTGCTATTATTGTGGATTAGAGTTGATTTTATGCAAAACTAAGGTGGATTGTTAGATTAATTGAATGGATTGATTCTCTTGATGATTTCGTTACGCCTTAAGATGATTTTGTTGTATGAAGATGTATGATTATAGGTTAGAATTTAATATAAAATATGCTTTCAAGGCTGCTAAATGAGAACGTAATTTCAGATTGACATTCTTGAGGTGATATAATTATCATAAGAATATTTAGGTCTATTATGAGACATGTGCTATTTGTGATGTTTGAGCATTTGCATAAAGGCCTTTGGCCCCAGTTAATTGAAAACGAGAATTTGAGCTTCGGCTCCCAGTTTAAAATGAATTTGGCTTCGGCCCCAGTAAAAATGGCTTCAGCCCCAGTTCACCTTAATTAATCAAGATTAGACTTCGGTCCCCAGCTAATTGGACTTCGGTCCCCAGTTAATTGGACTTCGGTCCCTAGTTAAAACACGGGTTTCGGCCCCCAGTTAATTGGCGGTGTTATGCCCAAGGAAGAGGTTCCTTGTAGTCTGAGCTCAGGTCTAGCCCCAGATAGTGATAAGACCCCGTCTGCCGGGTAATGCAGGTCATGCATTCATGTATAGCACATTTACTTGAGATTGTGACATTAGATATGCCATATGCTTGTGTTTAGTTAATTTGAGAATAAAAGAAGTGTTCATGTGCATTGGAATGAATTAATTGTCATTATGAATGTTTTCTTAATTTTCAAGTGATGTTATGCTACCTTATATCTCGTTCCTTGCCTCCCCACACCGCACACACTGTTACCTCACTCATTGGGACGTAGTCTCATCCCACGTTGTGGGAATTACTTTCAGTTGTGTAGGTTTTTGAATAGGCTGATGGCGGAAGAGTAGGGAACTCAATTGAAATAAATGTCAAGAATTGTATTTTTAGATTAGAAGATTTGTTATGTATTAAGGTATTGTTTTTTTTTATTTGGCCATGGAGGCCTTATTGTAGATTGATGCTATATGGTGGTATTATAAACTGTACTGGTACTTTTCTGAGTTTCAGGTGAAGTTGCAAAATTGGGAAATGTCCAATTTTCAAGGGAAACTCTGCCGGATTTCCGATAGGAGTTTTATGAGCCATACACTCAAAGTGTAGGTTCATCCCATAGGTTCTTAATTAGGAAATAATATGGAAAATAATAATGTATGATTTTTTTTTGTGGAAGCCTAAGCAAACGTTGGATCGCTTAAGCGTTGCGTGATTTGTATGTCGATACATGAAATGCGTGAAATAATTTCAGAAATTCGGAATAATGTTTTTAACGAACATTATTCTTGAATTGAGAAATTAGGACATTACATTTTGGTATCAGAGCAGTTTAATCCAATTGGACTGTGGTTAGGTTAGTTGCCCGTGACTTACCGTAATTCCACCGTGCCTCATGCTCAGTATAGGGACTGATCACCCCTCTATTGGGTGCGTTGTACATAGAATTATGGCTATTGACGAAAACAGGATACCTTGTTAAGGGAGTTGGGACACCTCCTCAACAGGGTTAGAGCCACCCACTTACAATTAGAGGGAGAGAGTGACATAGATCCATTCCCAAGAGTAAGATCTTCTCCTTAGAGATTTTATAGGACCTATCCTTAATCCCTAGTGGACTTGAGGCACACTTAGAAGGAAAGGTAAAGGGTAAGCATTGGAATAGAGTGCATAATTAGTTGCGGTATACAATTAAGAGAGAGTGACTAGAGGGCTTGATGAGTAGGCTTCCGAGTGGACTAGCGGGAGGTCGGTTGCTTGTAATTGAACTTGGATGGTGTGAGTTGTTTGGCTAATTATGATGCTTATTTCTGTACGAATGATTGCATGACATATTTGTTGTTGTGTTGCCTGAATTTTTTTTGTTGTCTGTATACTTGGTGAAGATTTGAGGAATGAGTTACGATTTCGTTTGCATAACTTGTATGTTAGGCTGATTGACTTAGAAGGATGTGTAGGCAGAGGGTTAATGGTACACTTTTCGGGCAAGGGCTGAATGTATCTTGGTGCTGAGGTCTGAGCTACTTGGCAAGCAATTCTTTGGGATTTCATGCGAGGAGGTAAGGGGGTGCTTCTCTTGGAGGATGTGGATTTTGAGGATGGTGAAGGCTGTGTAGATTGAGTGGTTTGAGAAGGCTCTGTTTCAATGCTGGGTTGTGGAGAAGGAGAACGAGACAGGGTCTCTTGGCTGGAATGAATGCTCAAGGATTTTGATTCCTCAGAGGAAGACATTTTGTCCGGAGAAGAGGAGGATGATGATTTATCATAGTAAGGAAGTTTCAAGGCTGTGAGCTTGATTCGCATTTGAGAGAAAAGAAGAGAGCAGGAAGTGAGTTTGTAGTGAGAGATGAGACTTAAATAGTCTTCAGATAAGAGAGGAAGGAGAGAGAGAGACGTAATAACTGCTCGTTAGTGGGGAGTTATTATGGCAGTTGTGGGAGGTTGGCTCTTCTTTTTATAGGCTAATGGCTAGTTTGCCAGGTAGTGGGCAGTTACTAACCGTTGGGCAACGACTCAATCCTTCAGTTTTGATTAAAAGGAAACGTCTCAAAAATTTCATGAGACGTTGGTTTAGATGAATCATGAGACACGTCTGGTGACAGATGCGTCTGAACCCACGTCTCTTTATAGATGACACTTGAGTCTCATCTCTGGTGAGACTTTAATCATATAGCCCATAGTAGAGCTGGTCTCAACTAACTATTTTTATTCAAGAGAACACATATTTAGCAATTTTAGATTCTCATTGAATCTTTCTTCAACTAAAGGCTTTGTAAAGATGTCAGCTAGCTGATTTTTAGTATCTACAAAGATTAGTTCAATATTCCCTTTTTGCACATGATCTCTTATAAAATGATGTTTGATGTCAATGTGTTTGGACCTAGAATGATGTACAGGGTTCTTAGCAAGATTTATGGCACTAGTATTGTCACAATAAATAGGAATTTTGGAGTACCTGACAGCATAATCTTGTAATTGAGATTTGATCCACAGAACTTGAGTGCAACATGCAGCTGCTGAGACATACTCAGCCTCTATTGTAGATAAGGCAATAGTGTTTTGCTTTTTACATGACCAGGAGATAAGGCACTTTCCTAGGAATTGACAAGATCCACTGGTGCTCTTTCTGTCTATCTTATCTCCAGCAAAGTCAGCATCACTATAACCTATGAGATCAAAACTCTTTCCCTTCTCATACCATAGGCCAAGATTAGTGGTTCCAATCAAGTATCTAAATATTCTTTTTACAGCAGTGAGATGAGATTCCTTGGGATGAGATTGGTATCTTGCACATATTCCTACAGCAAACTGAATATCTGGTCTGCTGGCAGTTAAATACATAAGAGAACCAATCATACCTCTGTACAGTTTGTCTGATACTGCTTTTCCATCTCCATCTTGATCAATCTGATTTGAGGGGTGCATAGGAGTTTTCATTGGTCTTGCCTCACTCATTTTGAACTTGCAGAGAAGATCTCTTGTGTATTTTTCTTGACTAATGAATATCCCATCAGTTAATTGTTTAATTTGGAGCCCCAAGAAAAATCTCAACTCACCCATCATACTCATCTCAAACTCTCCCTGCATGAGACTTGAGAACTCTTGACATAAAGATTCATTAGTTGATACAAAGATGATGTCATCAACATAAATTTGAACAATCAATAAATCTTTGCTAATTTCTTTCTTAAATAAAGTAGTATCAATCTTACCCCTTATAAAATCATTTTTAATTAGAAATGAGCTTAACCTGTCATACCAAGCTCTTGGAGCTTGCTTGAGACCATATAGAGCTTTGGATAGCTTAAGCACATGTTCTGGATGGTCAAGGTCTTCAAACCCAGGGGGCTGCCTTACATAGACTTCTTCCTCTATGACCCCATTTAGGAATGCACTTTTTACATCCATTTGATATAATTTGAAGTTTTTGAAGGCTGCAAAGGCTAGTAGGATCCTGATAGCTTCAAGTCTTGCCACTGGTGCAAAGGTCTCATCATAATCTATTCCTTCTTGTTGATTAAACCCTTGAGCCACCAATCTGGCCTTGTTTCTCATTACTTGACCTTTCTCATTTAGCTTATTTCTGAAGACCCATCTGGTTCCAATTATGGTTTGATGAGATGGTGGAGGAACCAGATTCCAGACTTTACTTTTCTCAAACTGATTTAATTCATCTTCCATGGCCTTAATCCAGGATTCATCATTTAAGGCTTCATGTATGTCTTTTGGCTCTATGTCAGATAGAAGAGCCATTAGATTCTCTGTGTCTCTGAAGGAAGATCTGGTTCTGACTCTATCTGAAGTTTCTCCAAGTATCTGATCTCTTGGATGAGATCTTGCCAGTCTCCAGCTTCTGGGTAGTTGAGATGCATGTTCATTTTGTATCTCAACATTCTCTTGTCTTGTTTCTTGAGATCTGGTTTGATTATTTGATTTATCTTCTTCTTGAGGATTATGAGAGGGTTCAGATTGGCTACTTCTGAGAGGTACTCCTTCAGACTGAGCTTCTCTCCTGAGTTCAGACAGAGGTGACCTCATCATCTTTTTTTCAGGTGAGAGTCTTTCTTCAGCTTCCTGAGTTGAGATCTTTAGATCTTTTATGAGTTCTTCTATCTCCTCATCAACTTCTTTCTGAGTATTTCCCTGAACTTCATTGAATACTACATGTATAGATTCTTCGGTAGTTTTGGTTCTTAGATTGTATACTCTGTAAGCTTTGGAGGTTAATGAATATCCTAGGAAAATTCCTTTATCTGATTTGGTTTCAAATTTTCCTAGTTGATCTTTTGTATTTAAAATATAGCAATCACATCCAAACACATGAAAATATGAAACTGAAGGCTTCCTACCTTTCCATAGCTCATATGGAGTTTTATTTAAGATCTTTCTTATAGTGACTCTGTTTAGAGTATAGCAAGAAGTATTGACAGTTTCTGCCCAGAAGTACATTTCAATTCCAGAGTCACATAACAAAGTTCTAGCCATTTCTTGAAGACTTCTATTTTTCCTCTCAACTACACCATTCTGTTGAGGAGTCCTTGGACAAGAGAAGTTATGAGTTATGCCATTTTTATCAAAGAATTTTCTAAACTTAACATTCTCAAATTCTCCTCCATGGTCACTCCTAACAGATCCAATTCTGTATCCTTTCTTAGATTGAATCTTTTTACAAAAGGTTTTGAAGGAATCATATGATTCATCTTTCTGAGATAGGAACAGCACCCAGGTAAATCGTGAGAAATCATCCACAATGACAAAACCATATTTTTTACCATTGAGACTTACTGTCTTAGTTGGTCCAAATAGGTCAATGTGGAGGATCTCAAGTGGCCTAGTAGTTGAGACATAGTTCTTGGGTTTGAAGCTTGATTTGCTGTGCTTGCTTTTGATACACGGATCACACTTCAAGTCTGTGTCAAATTTTACCTTAGGTAATCCTTTGACAAGAGACTGACTAGCAAGCTGACTCATAGTTTTCATGTTAATATTCCCAACCCTTTTGTGCCAAAGCCATCTCTCATGATCATGAGACATGAGACAGGTGAGATCTGATAGACCCTCTAGTGAAACTGAGTAATGATTTTTCTTTCTTGTTCCAGAGAAAATGATTTTTCCAGTTTTGGAGTCTATGATCTCACAAAAGGTAGGCTGGAAATTAACATGATAACCATTGTCACATAACTGACTGATACTCAGCAAATTATGTTTCAAACCTTCAACAAAATATACATTTTCAATCTGAGCTGAGTTGGCCTTACCAATTTTACCTATGCCCTTGATCTGGGCTTTGCTGTTGTCTCCAAAAGAGACAACTCCAGCAGTCTTTTCCTCAAGTGACAGGAACTTGCTTTTGTCTCCTGTCATGTGCCTTGAACATCCACTGTCCATCACCCATTCTTTCTTGGTCGTTGCTGCTGCCAGGCACATCTGTTACAACAAGAGATTTAGCTTTAGGTACCCACTTGTATTTGGGTCCTGCATGGTTAGTTACCTTTCTCTCAGATGCTACTTGTCTCATGTAACAATCTGTGGCTTTATGACCATATTTACTACAACAAGAACATCTTTCTTTTTTCTTTTTTCTTGTAGGAATGAAGAAATCTTTATACCAAACTTCATTTGATGATCTCTCATAACCAAGCCCAGCTTTATCAAAAATGCCCTTTTGAGATCCAATGAGTCTCTCAAGGTTTTTTGTTCCATTTACAAATTTTCCTAGGTCATTTATGAGAGTTCTGTTCTGCAGTTTAAGCTGCTTATTTTTTTCTTTTAGCCTTTTTTGATCTTGCCCATTGAGAGCTTGAGTCTTAGCTTTTACTTGTTCAGACAGTTTCATGTGAGACAACATGAGACTACTGTTTTTATGATTTAAATCTTCATTTTCTTTTTCAAGAAATTTGATTTTCTCAAGAGTTGTATTCAAATCTGATTTAAGTAATGAGCTCTTAGAGGCAAGAAGATTTGAATCATACAGAAGATTCTCAAAAGCAGACTTAAGTTCATCAACAGAATATTCAGAGTCAGATTCATTTACCTCTTCATCTGATGAGTCTCCTTTTGCCAAGAGATATAGGTTAGTTGACTGTCCATCTTGACTTTCCTCTTCATCTGTGTCATCCCAGGTGACCATCATTGCCTTCTTCCTAGGACTTTTCTTCATTTCTTTTCTGAGTTGAGGACATTCAGACCTGATATGCCCAGGCTTCTTGCATTCAAAGCAGATAAATTGTCATTTCTTGTCAGATTTTATTTCTCCTCTCCTTGAGGGAAAATTCTTTCTTCCAGTCTGCGACACCCTTAGTTATACCGCTAAGAATATCACATTGCAAAACGTAACCGTTGAATTTACTGTTTTAAAACTTAGAAAATACGAAAATATTTTTTTTTTAAAAGAGTTTAATCATCATCAACTAATCGCATTCTAATTCCATTTTAAGTATTCATGAAAATGTTCCTTTCCTTAAGTCTGAAATTCATTTTCTAAAAACATCTAGACGATTCAATCATTCCGCATACATACACAACATACACACAGATATAAAGGGGATCATGGGAAGGAAACATCATAACATATATACAGAACCATAGTGTCAAAGTAATCCCGGAGTAAACAATACCACCATACAAAACAAGAGTTCTAGTAGTAGACTATATTAAATAAGACCTCAGCCAAAACGAAACAAAACAAAAGGCCACTAAATCAGAGCTGCTACTAACTAGACTCGTGACTACCCCCAGTTACGCTATCCTACTCATCATCATCCGTCTCAGCAGGAATCCACCCACAACTCCTCCCTCCAGTACCTCCGAGGTTGATCATCCCAAAGTCTTCTGAGGGGTCGTCACTGGAAGAATACTCTTCCGGCTCCTCATCCTCAGAGTCATCCTTCGGGTCTTCCTCTGGGTCCTCCTCCTCAGATGTAGGGTCATCAATCACGATCATGTCTGGCTCACTCGGACGGGAACGGCCAAATGCGTCAGGATATACGGGCTGTGGAGGTGACACCTCTGGACCGGGAGAGTAACGAGGGGAATCTGGCTCGCCCATGGTCGCCATCCGTGAGGATTGTGACGATGCTGATGGAGAGGGGCGATGACGACGGTTGAGAAAAGTAGTGTAGCGACGGAGTCTGGGTGGAGTCTCAAACTCAAGGATCACCGGCACTGTGAAATCTATCTCTGGTACCAGGGGAAGGCTGGGATGAGAAATGATAACGCACACCTCCCCCGTGAAAACACATCGCCTAGGGACGTCTGTAATCCGCCACTGGCCCCGTCGCTCCCACCTCAACGTGATCCTCATAGTGGACATCCTGAATCTCTCCAATACCAATTGTCGACGTGGCGAAGAAGTACGATGACAGGAAATAACAGAAGCAGAAAAGGAAGGGTGAGAACATCACATGAACTCATATCAAGTAGAATACAGTAACTAGAGCATTCATAGAACATTCACACAACCTCAATCACAAGAATGCAGTTTATGTTGTCATGATGCATATGACTAATGCATGAGGGACCGGGAAAACATCACCAAAAGCAGAGCACACAGCAACTGCTCGACCATATATGTACAATATATCAGGAGTATAGTCTGTACTAGCAAATAGTACGAAGAGCATTGCTCAATCTCTGGCCAAGACGATTTTTCAACTTCCACACAAACTCACTGATTATGAAAACTTGAGAGCGACAGGATAGTCAAGCCTGTACCCCGCTTACACGACAGTAGGGGGCGAGCCTACGTAACTTGTGCCATTTCGGGACCCGACTTATCCTCAGGGCTGGTCTCCTTTACCGGACCGCTGGTGTTCTTTGCAAAACCTAGTGCACCCGTCCCATCCAGTTTCACACTGTACTAGAGTGGTATTGCCATATAGGTCGTAAGGCTTTTGAACCTTAATCATTATTGATGCACATGATGTATGTCACACCACAAACACTTACAATATTACATCCTTACAGACAAGCCCATTGAATCTTTTTACGTCACCACTTTACCGTGGTGCAACCTAGTAGATTCAAGGTATTTCTTTTAAGGAAAACCAAATCACGCTCTCTTGCCAAGCTTCTCAAGTTTTATGTAGAGAGAAGGTGTTGGTTATAATCTTTTAAGGTAGCTTGTGCTAGCTTTATTGAGAATCATATTCACTTAAGTCCTACAATTTACTAAGGCTTATGGATATGTCTTATGGAAGGCATTACTTGTCCTAACTTTCTTTGTATAACCAATTAAGATTTAGTTTTACTTTTAATCATAATTAATTCCCATAAACCGGTTTACAGTTAATCTTAATCCGTGTTTAAGATCCTAATTACTTTCTAATTATCCCTTAATCTTTTCCTTAACCTTGGATTAGGGCTTTAATTATACTTGATTAGTACTCTCGTTAAGGTTAATTAATTTTAGACTTAATTAATCATTCTTTACTTAATAAACTTAAGTGAAACGGCTTAATTATCTTTAGATAATTAAATTAATTAAGCCCACTAATTAATTTTAAGTTTCAATCTTTAATTACTTGGATTAGAGTTGAAGTCCAACTCTAACTTAAGCCCAAACTCATAAATTATTATTTTTTTGTTGACTTAAATTGAGTTTTGACTTTCTTTTTGAAGACTTTGGGCCTAAACAAAAAGCCCAAAGGTCAATGGTCTCATGGGAGCCCATTCTTATTCATAATAGGTCAAAAATATGACTTTTAAATTGATTTTTATTTTAGTTTCTTTAGTTAAAAATTTTCCTTATTTGCATTTTAGCCCTTTTGGGTCATTTAAGCCCAAAAACATGTTTTAGCCACCCACTTGACCTTTTTAGGATCAAGAGGGTATTCTTGATGAGTTTCATCAAGAACACTCATGAACATCAAGAACAACCTTGAATGTTCATCCAAAACTTCAACTTTCTCCCACATCCAAATTTTTACCAAACTATCATACAATCATGACCCACATTCCAAAACAACAAATATCACAAATAAATCACCCAAGATCATCCACATGCATTTTGAGTTCATAGTCTCCAATTTCAAGCTCAAAACACCAATTTTTCACAAGATCAATCATCAAACAATTGTGTAAATTCACCCAATCTCATGCATGTGCATAGATTTAACATTGCAGGAACAATTTCATTCTATCCTTCCAATAGCAGTAGTCCTTTCCATCAAATGCTGGTGGTCTATTTGTGGATGATCCTTCTGGTATGAACATTGCAGCTCCATGATTAGCCATTTCCCTTAGTCTTTTCCTCTCTTACTGTTAAGTAAGTTCAACCCTAGAGGCAAGCTCTGGTACCAATTGAAGTTTTGGCTTCAATCACAAGAAGGGGGGTTAAATTGTGATTGAATAAATTTTATCTGCAATTTCTTTTTATACTTTTTCTGCTCAAGGGTTTGCCTTGGCTAAGTATAAAGAAATAAACATCCAGAAGGTAATGGTTAGCTTGTTTTAATTATTAGAATATATATCTCAAGTTAGGTAATGTGCAGTAATAATAAAGAGGGAGAGTAAAGAAGATGACACACAGAAATTATACTGGTTCACCTCTTCCAACCTGACGCTACCTCCAGTCCCTACACCTGTAGGATTTTCTCACTCTTTCAAACAACTTACAATCTTCTTGGGTAACCTTACCACTAGTATTCTTTACCTGCCTCTTCAGGCCAACAACAACTCAACTAACTCAGTTTTACAACTGATCATCAACTGCAGAACCTTCTGTAGAAGATTCACTACCCAGAATACTACAAGTACCTTCTGTAGATTCTATAACCCCACTGAGATCACCTAATCTCAGTAAACCTCACAGGAAAACCTTTCCCTTACTGCTCAGAAGAAGGCTATGAACCTGCACACCTCTTTTGAGACTTTTACAATCAATATGAGAAAGAATAAAAACAATCAAGGCTCAAACTATTACAATACTTGCACAACAGAAGCAAATTGATGAGCAAGACCCTCTCCAAAGCTTTTCAGACCTGAAAGCACTCTTTTGAAGGAGAGAGAAATTTTCCAGAAGATAGGAGCAATGAAACAGCAGATTTATATGTTTCTTCTGGAGTGAGGTGAGATCCAAGTGTGGAGGAACTCTCCTTTTATAGAAGGCTGAAGTGAAATAGCTGTTGGACACCCAGCTGGCTTCAAAGACATGTCCCTTTCACTGCTGTAGCATGTGCAGCTTTACAGCTGTCAAGTTTGACCAGCTCTTCCTTCTGTAGAGTTCCTTCTGCAGGCTGTTTTTGGGCTATTTCTCAAAGCTTTCCTTCTGCAGACCTGATAAACTCTTCCAGTATAGTATTTTCATTTATTTTAGAGTCACTTGGCTCACTGGAATTGTGAGAAGATAAGCAGAAGGAGATTAGTATGAATTTAATCTTTTTGCATCTTCTGCAGTATTTCATTCCTTCTGCAGGGCTTCTGGAGCTTCACTTCTCTTGCAGATCCTTTTAATATTCATCCTTTGCTTGATTGAGAATATCTTTATTTTTATTGTACAGTTGTGTTCTTAGAAGACAAGGAATTCAATCTGTTCTTTGGTTTAAGACATATTTTGTTCCTTCTGCAGAATTAGTAATCTTAGGTTCTTCTTAGAAACAGCCATCCATCTTCTGGTAATTAATTTCATATATCAAAGAAAGCATATCTTGATGCTTGAAAGTCAGTAATGAGCTTTTCTTTTACTGTCTCAAAATGAATCTTCCTTCTAACACAATTTTATTATGATTTCTTCTCTTAGAAAGTTGTTCTGATCTTCTGGACAATGACAATGTGCTTCTTATAGCTTTTCAGTATGCATTGTATCTATTTTTCACAGATTTGTCATTCTTGTCAAATCTGAGACTTATCTTCATAAGTAAGTGTCATTCATTTCCTTCTTTTGTGTCTCAATTGTTCCTTCTGCAGATGCTTACCTATATCTTCTGAACATTCACTTGAACAAAATCATTAGTCCTTAAAGTTCAGAATTATTCCAAGTAAACCTTGATTGGTTGTCATTATTAAAATACTCTTTAAGGGATTCTTGAACCTTACAGTCTATTCACACGAACATGCAGCCTTTTCACATAATAAGCAGCAAACATCTTTTGAATCCTTCCATGAGCACCCAGATGATCAGAGGCTCTTGTCCTTTTCTCTTTGACATGGGATTCCACAAGAGGAACTTCAGCCACCCTATCCCCTAGGGCTTCTTCCCTTTCAGATAGAGTTTGGTCTAACTGAACATATATAGTTGGGGTGAAGAGGGAATGAGGTGCTTGATCAAGGAGACTACTCATATGAAAGCCCTTGTGAATCAAGATTTTCATGATTAAGGTGTTGTGGGGAAAGAGATCCTTAACATCCAATTCTTCTCTGAATATCATTTGGTATAGAAGAATCCATGGAAGGTTGATCCTCTTTTTCATCAGTAAGTTTGCCACCACAAACCTTTCAATGTCCTTGATATAAGAGTTATTACTTCCTTTCGGAAGGATACAGCAGTTGAGAACAACAAGGAGAACTCTGGGGATATCCAGAAGTTGAGAGTGCTTGGTGGGACCAAGGCGTCTTCCACCGAACAGTAACTGATCATACACCAGGAAGCCTCCATGGTGTACTTCTCAATACTGATAGAAATTTTCTCCCCTTGAAGGAACATCAATCACTTCAGCAAGCAATTTACAGTCCACAAATAGAGATCTCCCCATCACAGTCGTGTTTATCCCAGTGTGTTCTGGTTCAGAAACAACTTCTAAGTTGTTCCAGAATTCCAAAACACTTTCCTCATGCCATGCAGAGGAAATGTTGTTGAAAAATGAGGTCCATCCAGCAGCATCAAAGTACTCAGTAATATTGAATCCTGCTTCTTAAAAATTAGAGAGACGAGTCATCCTTGAAGGAATGATTCTCTCATTAATCCTTGATGAATTTGAATCACATGAAGTAGCAGATTCAGCAGCCATTTGAGCATATTTAAGGTTCTTGGAGAGATTGATTTCTGCTCTTGAGGATTTACTGATTGGAGTGTAGTTCTCATGATGATCCTTCAATCCTTATAAATAGGCATGCTTGAAGCATTGATGATGATGGTTACATGAACTGATCAGTTATGGAGAGACGTGCATCGTGCCACTTTGAGGAGATGGTTGATAATCCATTAATTCACATAGAGCCAGATCATAGTTTTGACAAAATGTTTAAATTTTAAAGACCTTTCAACATCCTAAAAATAATGATTTAACATAATTTTTTAAACCAAAAAGATAATCTGATAAATGATTTTCAGCAAGTAAGCACATTTTAGATAAACATATATCAGCAAGTCTATTTCTCATATATCAGAGACTATATGCAATTTTCAGATGATTCTCATAAATATATATCACATAATTGCATATAGGTTGAGATAGGAAAGATGTTACCAATGAGGGAATTTGAATTGAACGAGCTTCCCTTTTCTCATCATGCCCTTTTGAAAGATGCTTCAACAGCTTGAATAATGAGTTTCAAAAGAATATATTCTTTTCTCATTCATCTATTCATTTGATCACAGAGTTTCTTCAGCTAGATGAGGTTTCCATCTTCTGAGGATCTACTCCTTCAGCAATGTTAGATGCTCAACCCGAAGGTGAGCTCTGATACCACTTGTTGGAACCACAAGAAACACTAGAAGGGGGGTTGAATAGTTTTTTAAAACATTTAACTAGTTTTAGGAAACCCTTTACTAAACCTCAAATAAATTGTTGTAGATTTTAATGAAAAACTCATTAAGTAGATATTAAAGATTATTAGAGTTAGGCGGAAGCTATGAAAATGAGTTTTTCTGAGACTTGCTGACTTTGATGAAATAGATAAGCTTTCTACAATTACTTTCAGAAGGTTTAATGAAAACATTTTTCTGAACTCTGTTAAAACCTGACTTTATTAAATATTTACTTCAAAATATAAAATCAGTTGTTCAAAAATGTTTTATACTATTATACAATAGATTCAGTTACTTGCTGAAAACTGAGTTATTAGAGAACTTGCTGAACCACAACAGAGTTCAGTAAATACTCTTTTTCAAAAGATTTGCTTAATGATATTTAACAGTGATAAATGTAAATTCACTTTTCAAACCCTTCCTTGGTTATAAATAAATAGATAACAGCAGAATGTAAAAAGTCAAGGGTAAAGAGAAATTTACACAAAGAATTTATCCTGGTTCACCCACTAACCCAGTGAGCTACATCCAGTCCCAAGGTAAACCACCACTGGATTTTCCACTAATCCCACAAGATTACAAGTATTCTTTATACCAGCCTCTCCAGGCTTAACACCGAGTATTCTTTGTTTTCAACTGCCTTTCCAGGCAACTCATGCAGTATTCTTTTACAGACAAGCCTCTCAAGGCTCTACACAAGTATTCTTTTCTATCAAGCCTCTCTAGGCTCTACCAGAGTATTTTTTCTTCCTCCAAGCCTCTCCATGCTCTCAAAGTATTCTTTCTTCCACCAAGCCTCTCCAGGCTCTCAAAGTATTCTTTCTTCCACCAAGCCTCTCCAGGCTTTCATACACATATTGTGTTTACAATGATGGATTGGTTTAAGTTTAAGTGAAACTTAAACTTCAATTTTCTTGTACATAGGAATTACTGAGTACAACTCAGAATACAAAGATAAAGCTTCTAAGTATAAGGTATAACAGAGATACAAGTGTTTAATTCTAAGCTTTAATTCATCTCTGTAGGATCAGAAGGTTGGCTTGATAAAATCTGTATTAAGCTTGGCCAATTTCTTCTGTGGGCTTGATAAATGCCATAGTTCAAAGGTAGATGATTGAGAGTTCATGGCAGGCCATTATGGTTAGTTCCCAGTGAATGAATCTTTAGGAATTTGGCCGACCCATCAACATCTTCTAAGACTTTCTTGAGGCTACTTATATGTTCTGGAAATATAGTCGTTTGAAGACTGCTTGATTTTACCGTTGAGAAGAAATGATTAAGCTCATAGAGCCGTTGTGAAATAACTTCTCATTTGGTAGCTTCTTTCTTAAGCAGATTAGGTGTGCAGATGACTTGGTTCTGACACATTGTAGATAAGCTCTTAATCATGAGAGATTTTCTTCCTCTTCAGCAAGTTGATATTCTCTCTCTTCTTCTTTCTTCATTTCTCTTCTTGTGAGTGTAAGGAGATACAGTGCTAAGATCCGTTAGACTTCTCCTTATTCCCGTTGTGAGTTCTGCTTCTTTTTGCTTAAGGTACATGTTTCTGATAGCGTGTTGCAGAGAAGATACAGAAGTAGGTGTGCAGCAGCGCTGACCTATCTCTGACTTCTATTTGCTTTTCTGCAGTAGGCTTCCTCTTTCATGTTGGGTTCTGGAGCTGAGCCCTAAGGCCTTTGATTTCCTTTGCATTAATTCAGCTTCACCACTCATGTTTGCTGAGATTTGATTCTCTTAATTAAATTATTCAGATTGACTCATAAGTCTTCAGAAAGTTGTATGACGTGTCTGGCTTCTTCTTCTTCAGAGAGTTTGAAATGCCACATCATCACGTTTAGAAAGTATGTGTTCAGCAGGTTCAGCTTTAGTACACACATACTTTCAGCAGGTTGCATTACTTCAGCTTGATTTAGCTTTTCATCTTGGAGACGCTTTCAGCGAGTTACTTCCTTCAGCGAGTTTCTCCTTCTTTGCTTCGGATGGTTGCTTCTTTCTTCTTCATTCTTCATGAGCATGTAGTTTATCTTCATTTCAGCTTTGCCCAGATGTACTCTTTCTTTTCTTTTAGTCTTTTTCTTTGGTTCAGTAGGTTGGTCATTTTCGGCAAGTTCCTTTCTTCAGCAGATTTCTTCTTTGTTCTTCCTTCAGTATGTCTTCCTTCTTTGGCAGGTTTCTTCTCTTCAAGTTCCTGAAATACACAAAAAAATACCTTTCTTAGTAGCACCTGTTTTCTTATAGTCTAGTCTGATATTTCTTATGATTTAGTCTAATTTGTTATTCTAATATGTTTTATACTTTATTTTGATATTTCTTATGGTTCAGTCTACTTTGTTATTCTAATTTGTTAATCATTAAAACCAGGGATAATAAGTCTTGAATCTGATTTGAATTCTTAAATTAATTCTGAGACTCAACAATTAGGATGTGATATTGGTACGTTTGCCAAGATCTCAACAAGTATTTTTGGCGCCGTTGCCGGGGAACGATGTTTCAAATTTAAATTCTTAGGAGGTCCATCTTATCAAGTTGTAAATATTTGTATATTTTTATTTGTATTCTTATTTTTAATATTTTGTAATTATTTTTTGTTATTTTTCTTTTTTTATTTTTATTTTTTGTAATTAATTTTATTTTTCTATTTTTGTCTCTTTAACTAACCCTTGTTCTAGTCCTTGTGATTTATGCTTTTGAAAGGTCAAGTACCAAGAGCGCTATTGGAATTTGACCCTGAAATTGAAAAGACATCAAAAGGACGAGTTCAAAGATACAATCTCAACACTCTCTGTTCAACCACCCCAAATGAAGTGAAAGTTGCACCAATCATGGCTAGTGAATGGAAAAATCAATCAAGAAGAACGCTTGGAGATTATGCCAGGGAGCACGGATGGCAACGTCCACCAAGGAGAACACTTGGAGATTATATTCCACAGCGAGAACCAGAATACTTCTCCAACAGACCGATTCATAGTAACTCCTTTACCTACAATAATTATTCTGACAATTTTTCGCAGGATTGGGGAAGTTATCAGAATTAGAATTTTGGGTGGCAACAAGATGATAGTTCGTTCCAAATGCAAACTTCTGAAGATGCGTTCTTGGCTCAGAACAATATTCTCATCCAGCAATTAGAAGCACTCAACAAGCAGCTAGCTAACCTTCCTCTGCAATTGCAGGCAGTGCAATCCTATCCTGACCAGTCCCCACAACTAATTTGTGATTATTGTGGAGGTGACCATCCCAATGGTTATTGCTCTTATCCATGCACTCAAGAAGAGCAAGTTGATTATATGGGAAATCAAGGAAGACCAGGCAACTTTTCCAACGGCAACAACTTTGCAAACAATTATTCACAAGTTTGGAGAAATAACCAGAACGATAATTCTGGTTGGAGCCAAGATGCATGGTCTTCTAACATGCAACTTTCTATCCAGCAGCAGCAACAAACTACCCTCCAGTACATGACAGATTATTAAAATTGGAGGATAAATTGGATAATTTCATACGGTCCTTGGATACCTATGAGAAAAAGAAAGAGGCTGCAATCAGAAGCCTGGCAACTAAAGTGGGACAATTGACCAAGCGATTTTCTGTGCAACAAGAATAATGCAAATCAATCTCTACCAGGAGTGGTAAGGTAATAGGAAGGGGGATTGGTGATAACCTTGCTGTAGAGGAGGAAGTTTTAGAGAAGAAAGAAAAGAAGAATGACAATGAGAAGAGTGAGAAAAAGAAGAAGGGAGAAATACAGGTACCCCAGCTGAAGAGCTTACCATACCCTAAAAATTCGTCCAAGAAAGATAAAGAAAGGCAGTTTGCAAGATTCATGGATATCCTCAAGAGGCTGCAAATAAACATTCCATTTGTGGAGGCTATGGAGCAGATGCCAACACATGCCAAGTTTATGAAAGAGCTTCTAACTAACAAGAGGAGATTCACTTATGAAACAGTAAAGCAGATAGCAGAAATTAGATCCAACCAACAGTCAGAACGGATCTCAGCAAATGCTCAACCCAACCCAGAAGAATAGTGTGACGACATGACCACCATAAGTGTTCAACTGATAGGGGAGGAAACCAATGACAATCTGGATGATGAAGAAGGGGAAGCTGAAGAAGAGGAATCAAAAGAAACAAAAGAAAAAGAAGAAGAAGAAGAATGTAAAGCAGAAGTAGAAGAAGAAGAAAAAGAAGAGGATGAAACAAAGAAAAACGTGCTTAAAGAAGAGAGTGATTGTGAAGGGGGAAGAGAACAAAACATATGAGATTGTACATGATGTAATTGTAGAAAAAGAACAAGAAAAAAAAGAAAAAGAGCGAGCAAAGAACTAAGAGAGGAGGGGAAGTAGTGAAGAATCCACCAGATCCTGACAACCCTCCGAAGGAAGGTAAAGACGAGCAACATACAAATGTTCAACCTTCCAAGACTCACAAAAGAAAGGCATGTGAATACACTTACCTAAACAGGGCAAAGAGAAGAAAAGTCAAGCCAGTAACATCACAATAAAAGCCTAAGGTCAGATTGAGGACAAAGTGATCAGGCATATTCCATACCAAGGACCCTTGTGAGGCAAAAAGAGTAAGATCTGACAACTTTGAATTTTCCAAGCTTCAGGAGGAGAAGACCCATGCAACTCAACACAAGACTCCGAAGAAAAGAAAAGTCATGCCAAAGGAGTCAGCAACATGGTCTAACTCCAGACACAAAACCAAATGGTTAAATTCAAGTCTCATTCACAATTGGTCCGAGGCAAGAATATGGGTAGGGTCACTGCCAAAAGGAATCAAGGGTACAGCATAAAGACTGGCCAAAGGATTCCAGTATCACCCACCTTAAAAAAATAGGCGTCAAGCTATATGACGTAAAACGAGCGCTTCCTGGGAGGCAACCCAGAGAATTTTAAATTTTTAATTTGAATAGTATTCAATTTTGTTTTTGTTTTTCATTTGTGAATTAGGATTTTTAATTTTTAGGATTTAGGAAAATTTTCAAAATTGATTGGAATGATTTTGTGGAAAAATAAAATTTTAAACAGTTGGAAGTAGCGGAAAACTTGACTGAAAATTGCAAAATTTCATTCTGTTTCTTGCGCTTCACCAGGTAAAGCGCAAAAATTGCAATTTTGTCACTGTTTTCTGCGCTTCACTTGCGCTGAGCGCAGGTGAAGCGCAGCGGTGGATAAAAGAATACTCGTAACTGTGATCAGTTAGTGGAAAATCCTTTGTTGGTTTGGCATTGGGACTAGACATAGCTCACGGTGGATGTGAGTGAACCAGTATAAATTCTTGGCTAAGTTTTCTATACCTTATCTCATTATATCTGTTATTTAAACTAACTGGAGGGTTCTGAATAATCTATTTTATAAGCTTGAACTTTAAAACAATCTCAAACGCTTTATAAAACAAGTTTATACAACTGTCTTTCGGACCTGTTGAAGTACTTCAGTAAGTCCCTGAAAAGCCCAGTTTCAGCAAGTTGCTCAAAACGTTTGTTAAACTCTTTGCTTGTGAAAAGGTTTTCATATAAATCTGTTTGAACATATAAAACACTATTCAACCCCTCTTCTAGTGTTTCCTGTGGTTTCTACAGTTGGTATCAGAGCTCAACCTCGGGTTGAGCATCTAACAAGTGCTGAGGTAAGAAGATCCAGATAGAAACATCAACAAGCAATTCCCACTACATTGCAGAAGGAGCCTCAGTCTCAAGGCCCCCAACTTTCAATGGTACAGACTACCATTATTGGAGAGACCGTATGAAGCCGTTCATTGAGAGCAGCAACATAGATCTCTGGGATGTAGTCACAAATGGTGATTATATTCCCACCAACAATGGTGTGCCCATTCCTAAAGCAGAATGGACTGGTGATCAGAAGGCGTGTGTGCAACTTAATGCCAAAGCAAAACTCTATCTGGTCTGCTCCTTGAGTAAATCAGAATATGAGAAGGTGCATGGATGTACTTCTGCCCAGGAAATATGGGATACATTAGCTTCAGCCCATGAAGGGACTGACAATGTAAAGCAATCCAAAATCAGCATGCTTGTTCATCAATATGAGATGTTCAAGATGCATAAATCTGAATCTATTGATCAGATGTTTGGAAGATTTCAGACCATAACTAATGGACTCAAATCTCTTTGCAAAACCTATGACTCTGGTAATAATAATCGCAAGATTCTTAGGAGTTTACCAAAGATTTGGAGGCCCAAAGTTACTGCCATTCAAGAGTCAAAGGACCTCAACATCTTGAGAATGGAGGAACTTTTGGGATCCCTCAAAGTCCATGAGTTGGAACTTGGCGAAGATGCTCCCAAAAAGAAGTCACTTGCCCTGAATGCCAAGTCCAAACTGCTGAAGGCTGGACCACAGAAGGCCATGAAAGCTGAGGAGTCTTCAGAAGGTTCTGAAGATTCATAAGGTAGCTCTGATGATGATGATGATCTAGCTCTTATGAGGAGAAAGATTAACAGGATGCTTCAAAGGAAAGGAAAGTTCAAAAAAGGCTCATCCTCTTAAACCAAAATAGGTAAGTCAGGTAAAAAATCTTTCTCTACTGACAAAATAATCTGTTATGAATGCAAATAGCCAGGGCATATGAAGGCTGATTGTCCAAAGCTGAAGAAACCCTCTTATAGAAAGAAGAAGTTCTTTAAGGAGAAAAAGGTTCTGATGGCAACTTGGGAGGACTTAGATGATTCAACCTCAGAAGAGGAAGATGAATCTGCTGAAGAGGTCAACCTATGTTTAATGGTAAGTCTCCCTTCATCAGACAGTTCTGAATCTGAGGTAATTCCTCAAACTCTTCAAGATATGTATGATGATTTTCTTGAAAGCTCTAAGGAGATTTTCTAGAGCATAAGGATTTGTCTAGAGCTTATATAGAAGTTTCAAACAAAAATGAAGCTCTTGAGATTGAAAATCTTATGCTCAAAGAAAAACTCCTAAGTACTGAGCCTAGTAGTTCAGAAGGTTTAATCAAGGAAAATGAGAATCTTAGAAAACAAGTTGCTGAACTTACTAGAGATCTTGCCAACTTTGTCAATGGAACCAAGAACCTCAACAGAATGTTGGGTGTTCAATGGAACTCCAAAAACAAAGAAAGTTTAGGATACTCAGACAGTGAATCATCACATAATTCAAATTCTAAACTTTTTGAAAAAGCTAAGAAAGGTAAGGGATGCTCTCATTGTGGAAACCATGGACACAGTGTGTCTCAGTGCAAACACAAGAAAAAGGGCAGACCTGCTGCTAACAAAAAAGGACCCAAGAAGCTGTTGGTACCTAAGTCTCTGATTATTCCTGTTGCAGATGTGTTTAATAGGACAAAGGAGACACCACAAATGGTACCTGGACAGCCGCTGCTTGCGACACATGACAAGAGAAAGGTCTTTGTTCCAAAACCTTAGACCTAAGGATAGAGGGGTGGTGACCTTTGGAGGAAACCAGAAAGGTAGAATTACTGGCATTGGCTCAGTAGGTATATCCCCTCTCTCTGTTATTCAGAATGTTCTTCTTATTGAAGGTCTTCAACACAACCTACTGAGCATAAGTCAATTATGTGACAGTGGATATGTTGTATCCTTCACTAAGGAAGGTTGTGTAGTCAAAGACGCTTCTGACCAAGTCATTTTTACTGCCAAGAGACACAACAATGTGTATAAGATTGATCTTGAGGAACTTGCATATCAAAATGTGACTTGTTTACTTTCTGTTAAAGATGAAAAACAGATTTGGCATCAGAAACTTGGGCATGCTAGCTTGAGATTAATCTCAAAGCTTACAAAGCACAACCTTGTAAAAGGATTACCCAAGCTTTCTTTCAAATCTGACATTTTATGTGAAAATTGTCTTAGAGGTAAACAAACAAGAAGCTCTTTCAAGAGTAATAATGTTGTTTCAACCTCAAGACCTTTAGAACTGCTTCACATTGATCTGTTTGGTCCTACAAGAACTGAAAGCATGGCTGGAAATAAGTATGGCTTAGTCATTTTTTATGACTACTCTAGATATTCATGGGTGATATTTCTCAGAAGCAAGGATGAGACTTTAGATAATTTCACAAAATTCTGTAAGAAAGTGCAAAATGAAAAAGGTTTTTGCATTTATGCAATCAGAAGTGACCATGGTGGTGAGTTTGAAAACTCAAGCTTCAGCATGTTCTGTGATGAGAATGGAATCTCTCACAATTTCTCAGTGGCTAGAACACCTCAACAAAATGGGGTTGTTGAGAGAAAGAACAGAAGCTAGCAAGAGATGGGTAGAACCATGCTCATTTCAAGCAACCTACCAAGATCATTCTGGACAGAGGCTATTCACACAGCTTGCTACATTCAAAATAGAATTTTGGTAAGACCAATTCTCAAGAGAACTCCCTATGAATTGTGGAGAGGAAGAAAACCCAATATTTCTTATTTTCACATTTTTGGCTGTGAGTGTTTCATACTTAACACCAAAATGATCTGGGTAAATTTGACTCTAAATCTGATAAGGGATTCTTCATTGGTTATTCAGAAACATCCAAGGCTTACAGAGTTTATAACTTTAGAACCTTGACAGTAGAAGAATCTATCCATGTTAGATTTAATGATGCTAAAGAGACTGATAGGGAACTATCAGATCTAGAAGATGATTTTGCAGGAATAGAGCTGAATCCTACTTTAGAGACTCCACAGGTCAAGAATGAAGCACCCGCTGAAGGACCCTCTGAAGTACCTGCTGAACAGACTTCCAGTCAACCTACTGAAACTTATTCTCTTCACAGATTCAATGTTGAATCTCAGAATGAGCATGTATTCCCTCGAAGGCATGAGTGGAGATACAGAACTCATCATCCTCGAGAGCAAATCATTGGTGATACTTCAGAAGGAGTAAGAACAAGGTCAAGACTTAGAGAAGTCAATAATCTTGCCTTCCTCTCTGAAATTGAGCCAAAGAATATTGAGAAAGCTCTGCATGATGAAGGGTGGATCCTAGCCATGCAAGAAGAGCTTAATCAATTTGCCAGGAGTCATGTCTGGACTCTTGTTCCTAAACCCTATGGGAAAAATATTATAGGAACCAAATGGGTGTTTAGAAACAAACTCTCAGAAGATGGTCAAGTAGTCATAAACAAGGTCAGATCGATTGCATAAGGTTATAATCAACAAGAAGGTATTGACTTTACTGAAACTTTTGCTCCAATAGCAAGGCTTGAAGCCATTAGGATTTTACTTTCCTATGCAGCCAATAATGGCATCAAACTATATCAGATGGATGTAAAGAGTTCCTTCCTAAATGGATTCATTGAGGAAAAGGTATTTGTTAGACAACCCCCTGGTTTTGAAAATATGACTTTTCCTGATCATGTTTTTAAATTGAAAAAGGCTCTGTATGGTCTCAAACAAGCTCCCAGAGCTTGGTATGACAGATTGAGCAATTTCCTACTCAAAAATGGTTTTGAAAGAGGAAAAGTTGATACAACTCTTTTTAGAAAAATGTCTAACAAAGACCTGATTCTAGTTCAAATATATGTTGATGACATTATCTTTGGATCAACAAATTCATCGCTATGCACTGAGTTCTCTAAGCTAATGCAATCTGAATTTGAAATGAGTTTAATGGGTGAACTAAAATTTTTCCTGGGACTTCAAATTAAGCAAGATTCTGACAGTATATGGATCCATCAGGAGAAATATACTAAAGAAATGCTTAAGAAGTTCAATATGAATGATTGCAAGCCTATGGTAACTCCAATGCATCCCTCTGCCATCTTAAGAAAAGATGAAGGAGAAGAATGTGTTGATTCAACTATGTATAGAGGCATGATTGGATCTCTGTTGTATCTTACAGCAAGTAGGCCTGACATTATGTTCAGTGTATTCTTGTGTGCAAGATTTCAATCAAACCCAAGAATAACTCATTACAAGGCTGTTAAAAGAATTTTCAGATATCTAAATGGTACTACTAATCTTGGTCTATGCTATAAGAAGAGTAAGGACTGTAGATTATTAGGTTACTGTGATGCTGATTTTGCTGGAGATAGAGTTGAAATAAAATCAACAAGTGGAGGATGCCACTTCATTAGAGAAAATATGATCAGTTGGGCAAGCAAAAGGCAAAGCACCATAGCTCTCTCAACTGCTGAAGCTGAGTACATTGATGTTGCATGCTGTTGTTCATAGCTGCTATGGGTAAAATATCAACTTGAAAATTTTAACATTTCTGTTAAATCTATTCCTATATTTTGTGATAATACAAGTGCCATAAATCTTTCTAAAAATCCCATTCAGCATTCTAGAGCTAAGCATATAGAAATCAAACATCATTTTATTAGAGATTATGTTCAGAAAGGAGTTTTTGATATAGAGTTCATTGACACGGAGCATCAATGGGCTGATATATTCACAAAACCTCTTGCTGAAGATAGGTTTAAGTTCATTAGAGATAATCTGCACATTCTTGCATTATCTGAAAACTGAACTTGCTGTTATATTAATATACTGGTTTGTTGAACTAAACTGCTTTGCTGCAATATTAATATACTCTTTCAACAACTTTACTACCCTGAATTGTCTTGCTCTACTGCTTATTTACCACTTCAGCTTGCTCTGAACACCCTTTTGATTGATGACAAAAGGAGGAGTAATATAAACTAACAAAATCTGAAGGTTAAGCTCATTTCAGAGAAGATATCTCTTATTCAGGGGGAGCAAAGCAAGTTTTTCAGAGAAGATTGTAAAGATTCATTCCTTTTCAAGTATCTGAGATAGGGGGAATTTCTAAACTTATTTCTTTCTTGCATTTTCCTTCAGATATTTGATAGTTTTAAACAAATTTATCATCATTAAAGTTGAGTCTCAAAATATTATTAAATGGTTAATAATGTTTAAGTCTCATAACCCTGAGCTTTAATGAGTAACAAATTTGGTTAAGGAAGGAATAGTATCTGCTGAAGGTAGTTTCTGTGTTTCAAAAAGTGTCTGATACAACAACCCCCTGAAGTCATGCAACCTTCTGACATGGTGCAACCTACTGAAGAAGAGGAACCTGCTGAGTGATCAAGACCTACTGAAGCCAAAGAACCTTCTGAAGTTAGGAGACGTCGTACTGAGAATTATATCTTTTTGGAAAAAGTGCTTCTCCGTTAATTCCTATTAAAGACTCAAGTCTTCCGTAGCTTTCCTCAGTTGTCTGTAACTCTTCTCCTTTCTGGAAAGTCAAAACAATTGCCTTTTGGCATATTTCAAATCTCTATTCACCAAAAAGGCAATGTCTGCTGTGAAAGTACACTATGCTCAGAAAAGTAGAGTCAGAGCTGCTGACACCTACTACCTGTTGTACCTGCTGCTGCAAGCTACCAAGGCCATGTGTCTCAACGGGAGTATTTGCATTTAATGCTATCTCTCAACGAAAATCAAATGGACTGCAATGGATTTCATTTCCAAAGCTATATATATGAAGTCTCATGCAGAAGAAAAGCAGAGAACGACCAACTTGTTGAAGCGCTGCCAAAAAAATTCTCTGAGTTAAACATATTCATTTGTACAACAATTTCATATCCTGAATTTTACTCAGTTACTTGTACATCTTACATAGTTTAGGTTTTAAACTTGTGTAGTTTAAAAGCTTAAGCATTTACTTTTTATACACTGTTTGTGGTTGAGCCTGAAGAGGCTTGGTGTTTAAAACAATACTTGGGTTTGAGCCTGGAGAGGCTTGTCTGTAAAACAATACTTGGGTTTGAGCCTAGAGAGGCTTGTCTGTAAAACAATACTTAGGTTTGAGCCTGGAGAGGCTTGTCTGTAAAATAATACTTGGGTTTTAGCCTGAAGAGGCTGTGGATAAAAGAATACTCGTAACTATGATCAGTTAGTGGAAAATCCTTTGCTGGTTTGGCATTGGGACTGGACGTAGCTCACGGTGGATGTGAGTGAACCAATATAAATTCTTGGCTAAGTTTTCTTTACCCTTATCTCATTATATCTGTTATTTAAACTAACTGGAGGGTTCTGAATAATCTGTTTTATAAGCTTGAACTTTAAAACAATCTCAAACGCTTTATAAAACAAGTTTATACAACTGTCTTTTGGACCTACTGAAGTACTTCAGTAAGTCCCTGAAAAGCCCAATTTCAGCAAGTTGCTCAAAACGTTTGTTAAACTCTTTGCTTGTGAAAATGTTTTCATATAAATCTGTTTGAACATATAAAACACTAATCAACCCCCCTTCTAGTGTTTCCTGTGGTTTCTACATCCTCATATAACAAAAAAATTTATACAACATATTTTCCTCTCTATCTCTTTCTATCACATCACCTATCACCTGTCACCTATCACATCCCACATTTGTCTCTCTTTACTTTTTTTCTTTCTTTCTCTCACTAAGTTGTATGTTGTATACATAACATTACTCTACAAAAATTATGAATGTTTTTTTTGGAATGATAAACCTTGTCCATATATTAATGATAGTTTTGAGGCTTATGGAACTGGAAATATTAGTTTAAAAAATTATGGTAAAATATCAATTTGGTCCCTGTAAAATATGTGAGATTTGAAATTGGTCCCTGTAATTTTTTTTTTTATTTTCATCCTTACAAATATTTTACATTTTTTTAGTCCCTGGCATTAAAGATGAATGGAAAATGCTGACGTGGCAAACTGAATACACACTCAGCTTATCTTACATGGCAATGTTGCAGCTGACTTGGATATTCTTTTATTTAGTTTTTATTTTTAGTGAGGTAAAATTTTTTTTCAGAACATAAGTGAAAAAAAAACCCAACAAAAATCAACACCAAGTACATAACCGTAACCATGCATCTTGGAACTTGAGAGATAGACATTCATAATTGGACCGCATCTGATGAAAACCCCATGCTTCAGAACCTTGTGGACAACACCTTCTAAAATCTCACCCTTGAAAACCTTGAAGGTAGTGGCATTGAAAACAAGTATGTTGTCTGACTTTTCCTTCTCCTATTTTTTCCAGTGTGGTCACTGCAAGATAGTATCCAAGTTCTTTGGTTGCCTTCTTCATAGCAAAGTCACTCAGAAGGCGGATGAGGATTGCTCACTGAAGCATGAGACTTCCTGGTTGCAGGTTTTCTGTAGTAATTATGACATTCCACGGCAGCAGATCTGCACCTTCGAAACGACCAAGATTGCATATCTACACCTTCGAAACGACCAACGCACCGTATGTATACCAGCTCCGCCATAGCTCCTTCTCCGGTGAGCACCGACGAACCAGCTGCATTGTCTGTGCCTCCCCGCAGCGACCAGAGTGTGGTTCCTTCTTCCCCTATTCCACAACATGTTCCTTTCTCTGCCTCTGGTTTTGCTATTTCAAGGCCTCAACCTTCTCTACTTGGCGCTACTCCAAAACGTCTCCCATCCAGTTCCTCTGCTTTGGCTAATGATGTATCCTTTTTGGCTGCTGGATTAAGAAGGTAACCTCTGCTCCTCACTTTTTCTGATCTTGATTCTGATGGAAATGAACACACACTTTTCAGGGTTCAAATCCTTTCTTTAAGTCACTTATGTTCTGAAAATTTTTTTTACCTAAGTAAAAGTAAAAACTAAATAAATGAATATCCAAGTCAGCTGCAACATTGCCATATAGGATAAGCTGAGTGTGCATTCAGTTTACCATGTCAGCATTTTCCATCTATCTTTAACGGCAGGGACTAAAAAAAACGTAAAATATTTGTAAGGATGAAAATAAAAAAAAATACAGGGACCAATTTCAAATCTCACATATTTTACAGAGACCAAATTAATATTTTACCCAAAAAAAAATTATTACGTGAATCCCCGAGCAAAAGTGCATGCATCAAAACGAGTTTGCCTTTATTCCTTTATTTAATCTTTCAAGTTAATGATCATATTATATTTCTTTTTAACTGTTCATATTATAATTGAGAGAGAAAAATGTCTGTATAAATAAAAAAAATTGTGTACACACAAGCATAAAGCATTGATCTTATTTTTTGTCCTCAGAAAAAGTTATTATATATTAGATGCACTATATAGTATAATTAATTAATAATAAATATGATCGTGGCCGAGATCACAGGTGGTGGTCCGAGGTGTTTGGGATAGAGCTGGAGCTGCACCAAGGGGTCTCCGGTGTGGTGGAGCGCAGCGGGGGTATCTGCAAAGGCACTCCGACGCTCAAGTTAGAGGAGGAAGCTGAGTGATAGAGGTATGGATAGATGTGTTACCTTGCGCGGGTGGAGGAGCTTCTCCTTATATAGCCACTCTGCTATGACATAGGGAGGCATAGGTGTCATAGCTAGGCGGAGTAGGCATGATTACACCGTAATCCCCCTGTTGTGGCCGTAAATCAGGGTTGCATGTGTCAGTACTGTGTCGCTCTGTCCGGAGCGGTGTGGAGCGCATTAAATGCGATGAGACTTGGTAGGTAGCCTAGGTCTAGGGCCTAGGGTTAGTAGGTTCTGATGTTCCATCGACGAGGTGATGGGGGAACCTCGGATGGTGGACGTCTAAGGGTCTTCACAGGGTCTCGTCCTCCGGGCGATGTGGTGGAGACATCGTCAGATGTCCTTGTAGTGATGTCGTCGGATTCCGAGGTGCATCCGGCTCGACCATCTCGATTGAGTCACTCCATGGCTACACGTCGGGCAGGTACGTCACACGTCGGACTGGTCCGAATCAAAATATATAAAATAATGAAATTCACATAGAAATATAAATAATAAAAAAGAAATATTTATTTAAAAGAAGTAAACTGACGTCTGACCATAAAAGCCACCAGTTCCTCTATCCAAATCCTTAATTCTATTTGGATTTTGGAGCATTCATCAGCGTCAGCGAAGTTCGATGGCCATTGACCAGGCGTATATGAAAATCGTAATTTTATCAAAATGAATCTTATCCAAACTAGACGGCAAGACACAATTAATTAGTTAACACCAGTTCAGCAATACAATGAAGTAAAAATAAATTCTAACCTCATGCAAAATTTTATGCACATGTACAATATTAATAATTTGAATATCAAAATTATTATTCTGAAGAGAGTTTTACGTAGAGACCTGCTAGTATTACTGTATTATACGAATGTATTGATGAGTATAAGGGAAAAAAATGTGAAAGAAAATTTAAAAAAAAAAAAGTGAAACGTTTTGTATAATAAATCATTTATACAGAAGTTATGATTTACCATTCACACCAACAAAATTTTTTCTTCTATGTAATTATTATTTATAACTTTGAAAGTTAGATTATTAATTGTCTAGCCAAAGAGTTGTGGCTCGGTTCATAACTCAGAGCTTAAATTGTGGGAAAAACTATTAGTTTGATTGCCAGGGCCGTATCTAGGAATTCCTGGGCCTTAGGCAAAAATTAAGACAGAGGCTCATGTTAATATAGACTAATAATTTTTATGTTATTTTTTTGGCTTTTTGAGCTGCAAAATTATTTATTAAAGTTTTATAATCAAGTAATTCTAACATCTCACTCTCAATAGATAATATAGCTAACTCATTCAATCTATCTTATAGCATAGTTGATCTTAAATATGATTTAATCAATTTTAATTTTGAAAAGCTTTTTCAGCGGTCGTGACAGTTATAAGTAATGTTAATAATATTATATAAGCAATGTATGTATTTGGAAAAGAACCTAATTTTTTTATATAGTTCAATATTTTTAATGGTGTGTTAATCTCATTTGTTAGAATTTCTTTCAATAACTTTAATTCTGAAAACAAATCAAGACCATCAATATCATAATGGTCCTCAAAACTCAAAAACTTTTCAAGATTGATACAATATTTTTTCAATTCATCTTCCCCTAAAGTTTTAAATTTATTTTAATCAAATAAAAAACCAAACATGTTTTCATATTCTAAAAATTGTTCAAATCGACTCTCAATAGAAGAAATAGACTGATCTAATATATGCAAAAAAATAATCAATGCGAAAAGAATCTTCAGAAGAATGAGTTATCTCATCACTAACAATGTCATCAAAATGTTTTTTTCCTATAAATCTTACATTTTTCATTGAACTTGGGCTCTATATCGATCCCAATAGCTATTTCTTTGGTGGATTCTAATGCAGATGCAAAACCATTTTCCCTATAATTTTTTTTAAATAAGTTATAAGGCCTCTTAAGTGATCTATAGCATCATCTATATGCATATCTTTAGATTGCATGATCTTACTTACGGAATTAACCGCAAAAAGTATATCATACCAAATCTTCATTCCCAATAAAAAAATGAGATCTAAAAATAATTTGTACATGTTCATTCAATTTCAATTCAATCAATTACTTTATAAAAAGCAACGAAAATGAGTGAAATGATCAAATCTGCTGAAATACTATCAACGTGTGTGAGTGTCTACTTGATGTCACTTGGAGTTGGTCACTTGATGTAGGGGTATACCAATTCACAAATTAGAATATGATTATATGAAAGCTGAAAAGTCAAATAAATGCTTGAATATAGTAGTAGAGAATTGAGAACAAAGAGAATGAGAAAGAGAGAGACTCAGAGGAAACAAAAAGGTTGAAGATCCGTAAAAGACAAAAGTAAATAGTGATTTTTTTTTATTTTTTTGTCAAAGAAAAGTAAATTGCATTAATGTGGTAACCGTACAAGTAGCCAATAGATCATAGGCTCAGCAATACTACCGATACAAGGAAACTCACTGTTGAGTATTAAGTGACTTTTCATTTGCAAAAACTAATAAATAGGTCGTGGACTAGTAGTTTAAATGTTAAGAAAAAAGAGATATAAAAAATATAAGATATGAGTCTTATAAAATATTGGGCCCTATCTCAAACATTATTAATATTTTAAAAAATAATTTATATCAATAATACTACTGTTAAAAAAGTTTTGGGGACCTTATAAATTTGGGGGCTCTAGGCAATAGCCTTAATTGCCTTATTGAATATCCGGCCCTGTTGATTGCCATTACACATAGACGAATGATGAGCTTTACCTGTAACTAAACATCAAATAGGATTGTCTCTGATAATAGGGAATATTTATAGTAGTAAAAAAAAATTAAAAATTATCTGTATGAAAATACTAAATAACAAATAAAAAAGGACAAAACATTAACTGGTAAGATTTTTCATTTAAGTTTAATGATAAAAAAACTTAACTAGTTAATATGAGTATATAAAAATGATTCATATGTGATAATCTAAAATATCTCTATATATTAAATTAAACCAAATCAACATCAATTTTTCAGTAATTAATTATTTAATCAAACTAGACTTTGATGATAAATCTGGTTGAACGGTGCTTCTGGTTATAATGACAAAAATAGAAAGGACATAAAGAGGGGCAGCAAAGCGAGCAAACCGTATACCCCACGCCAAAGTAAATTAAAAAGAAGAAAGAAAAAGTGTTCAGCACTTGATACTCACAGAAGAGAGGAGAAGAGAATAACCGACAGATAGAACCATTATTTTGATTCGCAAAAGCAATCGATGAGTTCCGGCAGCAGCACGGAGAAGGAGAAGGAAAAGGAGAAGGCAAGGGTGAGCCGCACATCGCTGATACTGTGGCACGCTCATCAAAACGACGCCGCAGCGGTTCGGAAGCTTCTTCAAGAGGATCCCTCGCTGGTGAACGCCAGAGATTACGACAATCGCACTCCGCTCCACGTGGCATCCCTCCACGGCTGGATCGACGTCGCCAATTGCTTAATTGAATTCGGCGCCGATGTCAACGCCCAGGATCGTTGGAAAAACACTGTAATTCCAATTCCAATTTTAACTCTAATTCTCTTTGTGTGTGCTTGATTGTGAAAAGAAATTTAGGTTTTGGTTTTGTGGACAGCCTCTGGCTGATGCAGAAGGAGCTAAAAGGACTGATATGATCGAGCTTTTGAAATCACATGGAGGCTTGTCTTTTGTAAGTTTTGTTGCTTCTCTCTATATATTTGTTTCTATGATGAGTGATAAGTGAATTTGAGGTTTGAGGGTGATGCAGGGCCAAAACGGAAGCCATTTTGAACCCAGACCTGTTCCGCCCCCGTTGCCTAACAAGTGTGATTGGGAAATCGACCCTTCCGAATTGGACTTCACAAATGCGTTGCGTGTTGGAAAGGTCTCTCCCCTCCTCTGCACTTTCTTCAATTCAAGAGCATTGAATTATATTCAAGATCATACCACTCAAAACTTGCTTTGTGTTTTGGTCAACTCTTTGTTCTGCTACAGTGCTGCTACTGTTTCTTAATGTAGACACCGACTATTCTGTGAGATTAAATGTGTTATGCTTCTGGAACTAGAGTTGATAGCCTTCCAGTCTTGATAGTGATTATTAGTGAAGATCAGGCTGCATGAACTCGATTTAATTTGTGATCGTCTTTCTATTGGCATTTTGTTGATGCGTGATCATCAAAGGACAGTTGTCAGTGTTAAATTTTATTTATGGCTAGTTGAAAAGGAAAAAAAAACAAGATTTATATTTAAACTAGCTTAATTTGTTTTCTTGTATGCATGTAGTGCTTCTTGCCATTACATTTGGTTATTTTTACTAGCTTGATGTTTTTTCTTGCTCTTGCCATTACTTTTGTTTATTTTCACTACATTTGTTTTTTTAAAAAAGTTGCATGCAGCTGTTACTTTTGTGCTTTACTTTGCTCCGTATATCATTTCACTTTCACTTCACATTTAAGCAATTGATAAACTAAGTTTGGATATTAGATTTGGTCTTATAAACAAGGTATGTTTCATGCAGGGATCTTTCGGTGAGATTTTGAAAGCCCATTGGCGTGGAACACCAGTTGCTGTCAAACGCATTCTTCCATCTCTTTTAGAAGATAGATTGGTCATGTGAGATTCTTTGATTTGGTTGCTGCTAATTTGTGTTTGTGATATAAAAGTCTTCTGATTTCATGTGGTTGATTAATCTGTTAAAAATAATGTCTAATGACTGGCCTTTACCTGTCCTCTGTCAAGTCTTACATGGTCCTATAAACAAGTAATTGAACTGTGTCCGCTGAAGGTATTATTTTCAGGTTGAACCTACTTCCTCTTTTGGGCCAAAGGATTTATTCTAAACCCATCAGATATTTGGATGTGTAATTATGTCTATTTAAAATGAAAAGGCAAAACTAAAGACTTGTGATTAAGCTGGTACTTTTGCAGCAATAAACTGTATTTTCTCTCTGTCCTAGTTTTTTTCTGCTATCTCATGTGTCAATGACTTGTCTTCTCTCTCTCTCTCTCTGCGTGTGTTTATTTTGTGTGTTCATTTTTAAAACAGTCAGGACTTTAGGCATGAGGTCAATTTGTTAGTGAAGCTTCGACACCCCAACATAGTTCAGTTTCTTGGAGCTGTTACTGAGAAGAAGCCCCTTATGTTAATTACTGAGTATCTAAGAGGGGTATGTGAATGAAATACAATTCCTTCCAATTGAGCACAATACAGACCTAGTTTTTGAAGAAGTGAATGAACTTGTACAAACTTTTGCTTTAAAATTGAACTTCTGTTTCATTCATTTATAGGGTGATCTTCATCAGTACCTCAAAGAAAAAGGTGCTCTTAGTCCTTCTACAGCTATCAACTTTTCCATGGACATTGCCAGGTATAGTGTCTTACCTACCTTGTCCTTTTCTATCTGTAAAGAAATTATTCAGAACAAATATAAGTACATAGAAAGGAGGATAGGAAAAAATGTATTATCTTAGAATGATTGAAATACAACAAAACAAAGGAAATAAGATAAGAACTAATTAGCTCCAGAGAGCTCTCCAATCTATCTGTAAATCTGTTATATAACACAACACCCCTCCTTTGCCTGTCCTTGCGGCTGTCAAACCTGTTAGTGTGTTGAAAGAATAATGATGCTCTCTCACCCCATGAAGGGTGTGAGTGTTATAAGGAATATAAAGATAAAAAGGGAAAGAAAGTAAGAAATGTGATGGGTGATATGCTAAGAAAGAGATAAAATGGGAGAGGTGTAAAAGTGATGTGAGAGAAAGGAGGTGAGAGAATATAAGAACTCTTGTTGAAAAACTCATATTCTGGTCCAGGCACAGACACCATAGCAGCTCCACAAGGAGAGCATTCTTCCACAGAAGCTTTCACTTTTTTCATCTTTTAATGCTGCTTAAATTAAGTGATTCAAAATTTTTTTTTTAAAAAAAATCATTTACAAAGCTACCAATCTCTTGAAAGTTAGAATCTATACCTTGATTTTTTACTAGAACAACAACGACAATCGAAATCTTTTCCCACTAGATGGAGTCAATCATATGGATCAAATGATGCCATAAAGGCCTGTCATGAATCATGTCAAGTGATATACATCATTTAAATCCAAATCTTTCTTAATGGTCTGTACTGTAGTTTTCTAACTATAGGGTCATCACTTATCCCCCATCTAGTCTACTCTTGCTTCTACCAATCTTCTCTACGGTTGCTTAAACCACCTAAGACTAGACTCTACCATCTCTATAATGGTACCTTGATTTCTGACTGTGAGCCAAAATTTCCTCCTAAGGATTAGATTAAAATACTGGTTACAGACAGAAATTGCAAGGCAGTAATCTTGTTAAGACATACAGACCATAATTTTAATTTCTTGCTCTTATTTTAATCGTAATCAACCTTTTTTTTTATACTAGACCCCACTAGTCAATTTTTTTTTTTTATCATTGGGAGGTGTTGAACTCTTGTCCGCAATCTTGCAAGCAAATGTCCCAGCCCAGTGAACTCTCTTTTGTGTATGAGTAGTACAGGAAACACTAACAGAACATATCACTTGTTGACAAAAGCAGTGAACCAAGTAGCCAAGCATGATTTTGCAGAAATGCAGATATATATATTTTTTAACAATCTGAATGATTGAAATCTTTGTGATTACTGATTCCTCAGTTAAGGAAACTCAGCAGATCTTTTTCAGGAGGTGGCGATAGGAAGATGCCCTCAATAATATATCTATCAATTCTGAGATAAAAGCATTTGAAAATCTAAATTATTTGCGAACATTCAGCTTGACATAGCCTAATCATTATGCTAATCTATATTTTGTAAATATTCTTTGCAGAGGAATGGCTTATCTTCACAATGAACCAAATGTTATAATACACAGGGACCTAAAGCCAAGGTAAGTTGGTTATTAGCAACCTATGTATGGATATATTATCTTAATATGGATGACCTGCCACAGACAGAATGCCATGATGTATTACTTGTAACAAACAAATTGAAGCAAATTTTGTTTTTATCCTAGATTGACAAAATTTTATGTCATCAAGAACATGCAGCTGGAATTTAGAAGTCTTTGAATTATATGTTGAAGTTTATAATCTGAAATTTCAGGAATGTTCTTTTAGTCAATTCTAGTGCTGACCATTTAAAAGTTGGAGATTTCGGATTGAGTAAGCTTATCACTGTCCAGAGTTCTCATGATGTATACAAGATGACTGGTGAAACGGGGAGCTGTGAGTATTCTTAGAAGTCCTTTTAAAGCATTACTTGACATTACTCATTCTTATGCAAAACCTAATTTAATTTCATTCTTATTGGGGATAAAAAAAGACCGCTATATGGCTCCTGAAGTTTTCAAACATCGGAGATATGATAAGAAGGTTGATGTGTACTCCTTTGCAATGATTTTGTATGAGGTAATTCTGGTTGCTTAAGTATAGAAGTTTTATGTAATACAATTTGAATATACTTTTAAATCATGATATCTTCATTTCACGCAGATGCTTGAAGGTGAACCACCTTTTGCAAGTTATGAACCCTATGAAGGAGCAAAACATGCTGCTGAAGGACACAGGCCTACTTTTTGGGCAAAGGGTTATGTCCCTGAATTGCAAGAGTAAGACATTTATGATATATTTTGTTTACCTAACTTCCTAGCACTCTATTATGAAAGGTAATTCTTGATATGGTATCACACTCTCTTTGACCATGCTGTCAAGAGTTTGTGCTGTTATCATTCTTCTAAGTGGGTTTATGCTTTTGTCCATGCTTTAAACCCAAAGGGATTTTGCATAACGAGCCATTGTTTGAGAGATGTAAATCATTTCTAGGTTTGCACTTAATAGATGAAGCTTTGATGAGAGTAGGTCCTTAAGAGTATTAAATTAAAAATACTCAAATGGAAGCTAAATGTTTTCTGGCTTAAACTTACATGGATAATATGGTTTAATTTCACTTCTAGAGTAGCATATGAAAAGCAAAGTTAATGTCTAAAAAAGGGTACTGTTAAAAGTTCACCTACTTAGCTGGGTCTTATTTAAGTACTTACCAAGATGCTTTCAATGGAGATGCTTCATGTTAGAGCATGCAGCCATACAATTAATCATATCCTTGACGTTTTAATTTTTAAGTCTGACCTCCCATTTGTTCAACATCTGACTTTGGATTGATTTCATCCCTTTTTCTTGTTACTAACTTCGCTGGCTTGTTTTGTTTGAGATTCTCTCTGCTACTTTCCTTTTGATGGGATGAATATTAAGTTGGTGCTCAGCTCCCAAATCATCACAAAACACATTAAATTTGGCAGAAGTATACTGCTTCCCGTTGTCAGTTCTGAGTTTCTTAAGAAAGAAAAAAAAAACAGCAACTTTGAGCTTCAACTTAAGCTATAAACTTCTTAAAAACAGGAAAAAGAAAAAAAAGAACTTTACATTTCTACTAAAAAAAGTAAATCCAAGTCATTCTTGTAAAACCTTCTAGAACAATGATGTTTTCACACCCTATTGGAGTGTATACACCGCAATGGGGAAGAGTGAAATAGGAAGGGAAGAGAGAGAAATAACAAATGTGATAGATAATATGGTGGAAAATGGAGAGAGAGATAGAGAGACAAATGGAGGTGTAAGAGGAGATATAAGAGAAAGAGGTAGGCAAATATATTATTCAATCATATATGGAAAGAATAAAATGCTTACTGCCATTGAGCGAGGCAATTTTCATCAGTCCACATACATCTGAGTGAATTGATTAAGAAGCTTTTCAGTTGGTCTCCATGTAGCTGAATTAGGAAAAGACAATCTCTGTCGCTTACCTAGTTGACAGCCTTCTCACACTTATGAACATACTTGAACATTAGTCAAATCTTTGACCAACTCTTGTTTTTGAGAAAACTAAGTGGATTTCAAGTTATGACCAAACTTCTTGTGCCAAAGCTTAGAATCAAGTTCAGTCTTGCTAGTTTGACACTCATGTTCATCAACTAAGTTCCAATCTACAGGAAAGCTTGTTTCACTCATTTTTACTTCAAATGATTCATTACCATCAGCATTAGTAACCACTCGTCTTCCTTCATTAAATAGTAGGCGGTAATCATTTTACATCATTTGACCCACACGTTGGTTTTGTTCAAGTTCAAGTAGTAAAAGAACATCAGAAATGTATTTGATACATGTTGTATGAATCCCCACAGTTCCTTTGCCAGTGGTAGCAATTTTTTCTCTATTCTGAATCTTTAAAGATCCTGTAAAGGGTTCCAGCTCCAGAAAAAGTCTGGTTTACTTCTCATGTGTTCATGTAGTCACTATCAATGAATCAAGTTTCACCATCCTCTAAACTTTGTGCAGTCTTGGTCATGAACAATAGCTATTCCTCCTCTTCAATCTCAATTACATTTGCCTTATGAGGTTGTTGGCAGTTTGTTGATATTGCTGTTGCTGCTTCAATCTATAAAACTTCTCAATATGGCCATTTCTATTGCAGTATCTACATTGGATTGGTGTTGTTTTACCTTATCACCTTTGTATCAGCAATCACTCTCCTTGTGACTAGTTCTTTTGCAGATTCCACTCTTTGAAAAATCTTTCTCTATTGATTCTTTTCCAAAATTCTCCTAACAAAGTTCTTTTCACCTTTAGCATTTATAGCCTTCCTTTTATGTTTGACTTGTAGGATCTTTTCTGTTGCTTCCTCTTGACTGAGAAGCCTTCTTTATTCTTGACCTTGAAGAGGAAACTAAATCCTTATAATTTCTCTAAACTTAAACTGCCCACTGGCTTGATCCACCTCCATGTTGCCTGTCTCCACCTAAATCTGAAAAGGTCTTTGCTCCTCCATAATTTCCCACTGTATGTTTGGGTCTGACTAAATCATATGCACAAAGAGAATTTGCACACAATTTTGCTCGGGTGAGAATACAACCAAATTCCAAATACAGAGTTTATAGTCAGTAAAATTTTGATCTGCATACTTAACACTTGTTTCATTCTACTCAACCATACACTAGTATAAGAATTAATTAATAGATAAATTTTAATTATTATCTAAAATATGCAGTTTGCTTTAAATATCATACAATCGTGTACTCCATCCGGACCTGAATATGAGCAACCAAAAATTCACATATGGTAGTCCAAAATATAAGCCAATCTCAACTAATTTCACCCTAGTTAATGAGCTCATTCCAAAATACCCTTTATTTAATTTAGATTTTATTTTCCAATGACCATAGTTAATGAACCATGTATCAATAAAAAGAGAGTATTTCCACTTGAAATAAGTTCCAGTAAAGTTGCAGTCTTCCATGAAAGGCAATTCAGGGAATGTAATTCATTTTTTATGACATTAAGAAAATTAAATGAGGTTAATTAACATTTTTAATTAGGGTCAGTTAGTTTTTTTTTTTTTACTTATATTCGAGTTTTACTTATATTCGAGTACGAAGTAGTCTTCCAATTTATACATCAAAACAATTTATGGAAAACAATATAAGCAATCACCATCAAGATAACAATATAAGCAATCACCATCAAGATTGACAAAATAAAGTAACATGGTAAAATTTAAGTGTGTCATGAAGTTCCTATGGGTCCTCTACCATTCCAATAATTATTCCTCTTTCATTATAAATCTAATGATCAGCCACACAAAAAAATGAGTTTTTCCATCATAAATCGTGTTATCCTTACGTGCAGGTTTTCTTCAAAATTTTAACAAACCAAATCCTTACAAGGCACTCCCCAAAACAGTAGCTACTAGCTAGGTTGAGAAAAAGGGACTACTAATTTATCCAGTTCAGCATGTACAATCTTTATAAGAACTATACAAGTAAGAAACTTCATTTTATGATAGTTTGCTCATCATAACAACATGGAGTTTGATTCATAGCAGTAGCAAACAGTCTCTTGAACAGTCCATTATTCATTCTACATCGTGATATAAATTAAACCAAACCAAAACTTCGCAATGCATCCAAGACAAAACGCCGTCCAAAATCAGCATTCATTCATCATTTCATCAAACTAATAGTCTTCTCGGACTAAATCACTTAATTAAGGTCTTACTCTGAGAAGTAGAGTTGCTCTGTTGCTCCAATTTTTTTTCAGGAAATTTACCCCTTATCTCTCTAGCCATCAAAAACTATTTCATTCAGTTTCAAATAGCAGCAAAAGAAAAATTCTACCCATGTAAAATTTAAAAACAAAGAAATCAAATTTACCTATCCCTTTAGACACCCAAGAAGTTTGGGATGTCATTTTTTTCTAAAATGCTGCTTAACTTGTGATGTGAACAAGATGCTAGAGGAGAGTGTCCAGGTTGTTGAGCAGCTATGGGTAAAGTCAGAATGCAAAAATTACAGGGGCGTGCATGGAAGCTTTGTGTGATTTAAGGTTAAGGGAAGGAGGAAAATTGAGTAGAAAAATAAGAGAGGAACCAATAGGTGATATGGATGAAAAGAAATTTGGAAGCTTTGTTGTGGCTGTTTTTCACGATTGAGAGAAAAAGAAAGATAAAAAGAAAGTAAGATGGAGGAGGCGTAAGAATGGCGAGAGAGAAGGGGGAAGGAAAGGTTCAATGTAGTGGCTCTAAAATTTCTCTCTAGTATTAATTTTCTAATAAACCACATCAAAATCGAAGTGTTGGCTATTATTACAATGTAATTTCACTAATTGTACTCTTAATTTTCCCTTAAACTCGACTATATCTCTCTAAATAACATTTCTTTCAATTTTTTAAATTACAATTATTTGACTCTACTGTTACCAATATTTGCTTCATACATAAATTATTCTTTTCTAAACTATTTCTACATTTAATCTCACTATTTATTAATATATATTTATTCATTGTCCCAATTGTTTTATTACCTTTATCAAGACATACAACCCCTTGATATCATTTGTAAGCTCTCAAGACAGTTTAGAAATGTGAGAATTTGTATTCAACACGGTAGTAGCCTCAGTTACTGATACAATATATAGCAAGCTTTTAGAAACAGAATAAGGTGTTCTAACAACTAATGATCACTTATCCTAATGACACGCCAACATAACATGTATCGTTAAGAAACACCCAACAACTAAGTAAAGCATAATATAAAATTATTTACATAAAAGCTCTCAACTGTGTGAACACATTAATTTGAGTTTCTGGAATGCTTTGTAAATTAGTTTTAAGTTACAGCAAGTAAATATTTATTTCATTTACATCAGATGTTTGATAGAGTAGCTTTGGGCTTTAATCTTATTAGTAATTTACTAATTTTATGGACTTTGGCCTTGCATGTTCCTAGGTTAATACAGCAATGTTGGGCTACTGACATGAATAAAAGACCTTCTTTCCTGGAGATCCTTAAACGGCTTGAAAAGATCAAGGAAAATTTACCTTCAGATCATCACTGGCACTTGTTCAAATCATAAATACAACATTAATATGTTCAAAATTCAGATGATTTATTTGCCATTACCATTCTGGTGGTTTGCCTTCTCTATTGCTGCTGAATTTATGGATTGGTAGAGGCAACTGGAAAACCTGCAAAGTCAATACTTGTTATCAACTATTTGTATTAATGACCAGAACAGGCGATGTTGATTGCTTTTCTCGGGTTTCTACGTTCCAATTCTGCTTCCTCATTAAAGCTCCTGTCCCATTCAAGTGAGTATACGCAAGTTGTTGCTAGTGTAATGTGTTTAAGTGTACAAACTAATTGAGGAAAGCAGGCCACATCGTGCTATCCACTGTTTTATGTTTCATCTTTCGTTTAAAAATTTAATACCATTCTTGTATTATGTGTTACCGATTCCTGTGGTATAGTTGCTACCAAATTTTTTGGGATTGCCCTTCTCATAGGAGTTCTTTTTTACTGAGTTACTGGTTTCACGTGAATTCTGTTATCTGCTGTGAAAAAAGAAGAAAATCCCAAATCCTCTTAAATTATGGCCTGGGTACCATCAAGAGCAAATATTCGCCAGTTCCAATCGCACCTCCTGCCTAAAAGCAAAAATGAATAAAAGAAGAGCAGATGATATTAATGTGCTCTATATTCTTTCTTTGTTTTGATGGAGCTAATAAGTATATGTTATATTTATACATGAACTGATCCATTATGTTACTCTGTTTTTTTTTTTTGTCAATTCATTATGTTACTCTATTCTCATGGCAAATCAACGCCTTTTTTTTTTTTTAAATGAATTGCAGGCCCTGAACATTTGCTATGTCTCGGCCTCCGGAAATATATATAATCACATCATATCATTTATAAACAAAAGCTTGAAGAATACCTATATTCAACGTGATTTTTACTATTGTATTTGTAATAATTGAATTGAAAATTTTTATCAAGTAAATAAAATGTATAAAATTATTATATAAAATTTATATTGACTACCAAACTACATGGTTATGGATATCGCAACTCGATAATGAGCTAAATACATATAAGCTTAAACCAAAATTTATTAGTTTTATCGCCCATAGAAGTCCTACTCGGCTCGAATAAGATTGCCTCTCGTGGAGGATATATGTGGTCTTGCACCAAAAAATTTATTATCTTTGCCCAATTTCAAAGTAGGCCTTTGTTATTCCCACCCCTTTCTGCTATTTCTACCCCCATACGTTTTGTTTAAATACATTTCTCTAACCCCTCACGCATGGCCACCACCATCCCCACCCACTCAAACCCCCTCCCCTTTTCCTCTTCTCCCACTCATGTTATTTGGAAGCCATTTTCTCCAAAAAAAAAAAAAGACTTATAGACGAATGTGTCCATAAGTCAATTTTTTAGTTTGGACATGTGTTCGTAAGCCATTTTTCTATGAAACTTTGGCTTTTGAATATATGTGTTAGTAAGCCAAATTAAAACATTAGCTTCTAGGCATACGTGTCCGAAAATAGCTTTTAGACGCACATGCCCACAAATTTTGTGAAAAAAATGACCTGCGGACACTTTTCTAGAAGCCATATTTAGACAATGTTGGAATGAGAGAAGAGGGAAAGGGGGAGGGCGTTACGATGGGTGGGGGGTGGTGAAGGGAAAGGGAAACTTGAGGGTAATAGGGAAAGAAATTATAAAACATATGGGGGTGGAAATAGCAAAAAGGGGGTGGGAATAGCTAAGCCCCTCAAACTATTAGCATGTGAGCCTAAGGCCCGTCCGGTAAGATTTTTAGTTTTAAATTTTGATATATTTTTAAAACCAGAGTGGGTTTTTGTTTTATAATTTCATACTTATTTTTTTGTGATTTATAATCTTACAAAATTGTTATGAAGCTTCTTGTTTGATGTCCAAGGGAGATAGGATGAAATAGATTATTCTAATCGCATTTGCTTTAGTGGTGGATGGGTCGAGTGGTAAGAGTGTTGAGTGGTGGTTGTGGTGATGGAGGATGTGAAACGATGGCAGTGGTGAAGAGTGTAGGGCGGCGACAACAGTGGCGGTTAAGAGTGTTGGGTGGCGACGATGGTGGAAGGTGTTGGGTGATAGTGGTGGAGGGTGTTGAGTAGAGCTGTCAATTCGAGCGACTCGAGCTAACCAGATGCAGGGAGGCTAAATAGCCCAAGAGTTATTCATATTCCTAAAATAAAGGCTTAAACCCTATAATTTTTTTAGGATTTTTTTTTGTGGTTTTACAATCTTTATGGGTTTTACAGGCTTTTGTAAGTTTTTAAGAGCTTTTGCAGGTGGTGAGTTTTATCGGGTCGAGTTAAAAATACATAAGAGTTATTCAAGTTTCTAAAACAAAAGGCTTGAGTCCTTCATTTTTGTCGATTTTTTATGGGTCGACCTTATTTTGTCAGCTCTAGTGTCGAATGGTGGCAATGGTGGTGGTAGTGGAGGGTAAGCAGCAACAACTATCATGGTCAGTGTTATAAAAACCGGCTTGGACCGACCGGTTCGACCGGTCAGGCCGAAAACCGGTACTGTGACCGGTTCGAGGCACGTACTGGATCAGATATGTACCTAGCCTGGTAAAATCACTTTAACTCAGCCAGTTCCTTTAAAAACCGGTGACTCGGTGGTGTGAGTCAACCGGGATTGCAATGCTTGCTCCGTTGCACACATGGATACCATTTTCCTTGCACCATCGCGCCTCTCCACTGTACGCAGCCTCACTTGGTAAGGAAAAAAAAAAGCATTGCAATGCTTGCTCCGTTGCACACAAGGATACCATTTTCCTTGCACCATCGCACCCCTCCACTGTACGCAGCACGGTGGGGAACAACTTCAAGCTTTCAAGTTAAAAATGAAAACTTGCTAAAGGCTCATAAAAATATACTAATATTTTGCCCAACTACCGAAAAGCTTGACCGTTAAAGTGAGAGATATTTAAATGACCCTTGTCTCTCAAGTCTTGTCAATTGTCATTGCAAGCTACAAAATGAGGAGGATAGCAGAGTCTATGTCGTAGACTCAAAGAACGAACTTGTTAAAACTTGGAACATGAACAAAAACTGCTTTTACCTTTGACCGTTTTCACTTTCACGTGAATCATTCTCTTTTTTTGTTATTTTATAATAATAATAATAATAATGTGTATTATTTTAATATTTTTTATATAAATTTAGACATCTGATTTAAAAGGTTCAACAAGTGACTCGTTGGTTCAACCAGTGACCTATTAACCCAGTACCTTGACCGAGTCAATGACCGGTCCGAGTTTTATAACACTAATAATGGTGAATGGTGTTGAACGACAATAATGGTACAGTGCTAGACAGTAATGGTGGAGGATAGAGATTTTTTAAACTAAAAAGCATAATCTAAAATATATTTTTTTTATTTTGGAAATTAGGATAAAACTGTTTTGAAATTGGGTTAAAAACTATATTGACCCTATTTTGGCTTACGACATTTTGTTTTTAAATTTACATTTGATAACAGAAAATCTGAAAACTCAACCACCTTGAAGAGACCCTAATTACTATTATTTACAGAAGTCATAAATTGATTTGACGCTAACTCAATTCATTTTCAGACGTATAACTCATGTGCTTTCTTGCTTATATGTTACATGCTAGTGGCCACTGTGTTCCTAATTAGTCTCTATCAAGTAATATGTATGTATTTTGAGTATACAAAAAATTCTGGCAATCTATTCATCCTCTTGTTAGATCCGAGGTGGTTATGAAAATAAATGCTTCATTGAATTGCAATTTGAACACACATAATCTTCTATAAGATGCTATTTGCTTAATTGATTAAAAATTTAAAAAAAGAAGTCCTCAGATTGCAGAACATCAACAATTCCTTTAGAAACTCATTTTGTCATAACTGATTTGTGTTAAGATTTACTGACTACCATTATGCGTATCCTCTGGATAAATTAATGCCGGTATATAATACAAGAGCACATGAGAAAAATGTAAAAACTATCACAAAATTTAAATGAGTTTCTTTTTCTCGAAGAAGGACTTCAAGTGCCATAGTTGCAACCCTGCTACTGACAAGCAGACAACGAGCGAAAGCAAACTCAACCAAAACATTCTGGAGTTGGTTGTTCTGTTGAGCTCCTGCATTTCTTCTTCTCTGGAAAGAAAAAAGTAAACAAAATAAGAATAATGCTTGTTAAGATATTCTATGTCAATGTATTGAATTAAGTAATTACACAAAAATAAGAACCATGCTTGTTTTGTTAAAATATCCTATGTCAATGTATGAAACTATGAATTAAGAACTTTCAGCCAATTGCACATGCTTACCTTTCACGAAGAAAAAACATCTCGTCATGAATGGAAGCAACAGTGTCTTGCAACTTCCTTAGCTCAATCTCCATTACCTGGTGTGTGTGAATCAAATAAGTGTAAGAACTTTTCTTTGATCAAACATTAAGTCAGCAAAGATTACAACTTTAGCAAATTAATTAAAAAAATCAGAGTTAGAAGTAGATATATGCCTCAACAGAATAGGTCCAAAGGGGAGAACGAGAAGGCTTTTGACTAAGTTCAAATTTGCTCAAGAATAGGGCAAAAATCTAGTGATATCCACAGAATTACAATAAACACCAGAGAAAAGATACAGGGGAAGAATAATACATAAATATTTGGAGTTCAGAAATCATTCAACAGAGCCAGCTTTGTCAAAAGAAAAATAAGGCAACATAAAGAGATACTGCCACCACTTATAAATATCAAAGTGGAAAGCACACAAATTTAAAAGACATAAGTACAGGGAAAATGAGTCACAACATACAGATGAAATTTGCAAGGATGGCATGTGCTCACCATGCAATATACACATTATACATTCTAAAGCTTGCCAAGATTAGAAATCTAACATGCCCTATAAGCTTACTATGATTAGATACTCACCAGTTAGGCTGCAAATCTAAAAAACTCTCTAGTCCTAATACATCTACCCATCTAACTGGTTAATGATGTCAGGAACTATTTGATCAATCAGATTGAGCTTCAGCCAATAAAAAGCTCATACGGGATACATTCCCCTTCTATCATTATATGCAGTATAAGCTAGTGGATGGATTGAAAAAGAGTGTAGCCCTTGATTTCTTCGGCTGTATGCGAGTAATACAACCCCAAGTGCTAAATTAGAAGCACATCTTGATATTCCAAAACAACTTGAGCTACTTGTTTTATTATTCATTTGAATTTTTTCCTGAAGCACACATGCTAAAACTGAGGATACTCCTAATATAATCACCCAGAACAAGATCAAGTACATTGTAAGATATCCTAGCTTCCAATAATCTTGATATAGCCACAAATGCCATAGTAATACTGTTCAGCCCAAATCACCTCTCCTCAGAAAACTATTTCTTGGAATGCAGCTAAGTAAATCTTGAAAAGCATTTTTTTCCAATCTTTTCAGCAGAAAATTAGATGGAACCTTTAAGAATAGAGAGAAGTAGGGTACAAATCACAATACTACAAAATTAATCCTGCAGAAGGCACACCACCAAGGACAAAACTAACACCTCTTGCGTGAAACAACTAACCAAAAGCTCAAGATAACATCAAACCAATTTTATTAAGACTTTATTATCTTTTTTTTTTTAATTTTTATTTTAATGTATCTCAAGCTTCTGATTAGTCATTAGTTGTACTTACTCATGCTAGAATTAGCACTTAGCAGGAAACAACACCATACACAATACCAAAACTAAGTGTGGGATATATCATATAGAGGGTTAAGTGATACATAGTAGTTACTCACATCAACTTGGCCTTTCTTTGCAACATTAGACCAATCTTTGGCTGCCACACCCGTTTTCCATTCGAAATCTATGGTCAACGTTAGCTGGGGGTTGTGATCCACAGCCCAAAAACAAGTCATGTAGTCTCCAGCCTCTGCTGCTACAAATGCAAACTGACCCGATTGGACACGATCCCCATAGTGATAGTTGTTTCCATAAGACGAAGTCACCTAACAAAAAAATCAAACACACGATTACCCATTAACCAAAAACCACTGAACTTGATTTAAAGCACAAAGATTCAATACTAGGCACGAAAAAAATTGGATATTTTTTTCTTATATTGCAGTGGGAATATACCCTAACGGTGACTCTGTGGGAATCGGGTATAGGGTAACCCTCGTTGGGATTGATGATGGAGTACTTGCCCACTGTCATGGAATTGCTCTTGATGTCTTCGGAGATGCATTTGGTGTGACCAGATTGGAGCTCGAATCTGAGGGATTCAGTGGAAGAAGAAAAGAGCACCAAAAGTAGAAGAGAAAGGTGCAAAAGGGGTTTCTGATTAAGCCCAATCATCGTTATCATAAGAGGGTTGAAGTGAGAAGAAAAAACAGAAGGTTAAGCAATGATTATTGTGAAGAGAAGAAGACGGTGAAGATGGAAAAGAAGAAGAGGACGAATCGAAAGAGATTCAATTATGAGAGTTGAGAATTAATAATGGGAATTGAAGTGCCCAACGAAACAAGGTACCAACTACTGCTCAACGAGGATGGAGATGTCAAACTTTGGTGCTGACGTGGACGCCTTTCATTGGAAGATACACGTATCGTTTTATTTTGTTTGCATTTTTTTTCATGTGTGTTTAACTTTAACAAGTGAGGTTGAGACCAAGCGCTTGTTTGAGCTTAAAAAAATATTCTTTTAAATTGTTTAAAAAAGTTGATTTTATTTTAGAGATTATTGTATAATTAGAAATAAATTTTTATTTGACTACAATCATAAAAAAATACTTTATTTGTTATAATAAATGCTTTTACATTGTTAAAAGGTTTTCTCTCTCTTTTATTTTATCTATTTTTTCAAGAAGCAACTCTAAGTTGCTTCTTAAAAAACAGAAATCTGATTATTTTCTGATTCTACTTCTTGAAAAAAGTTTAGACAAATATCTTAAAAATTCATATAAGTGATTTTTTTTTAAAAAAGAAATGATTCTTTTAAGAAATAATTTTAAAAAAGGGGCTCTATATCAATGAATTGATTTTAAATTATTTTTATCTAATATGTTTTTTAAAATGTGCATTATTTATTTGTAACTATTGATTCTAGAATTAATTTTATTAAAAAATAAAATAAATAGATATTAAATTACTTCAATCTCATTCAAAACATAAAAAATAAAAAACTTGTATTAAAAATTATAGTATTTAATGAATATGACATTTCATTTATTATACTGATAGTTCATTTGTTATTAAATTAATAGATGATGTGGCACTACATCATTGAATGTCAATGTAAATTTTTTTACACTAACAGTTTATATATTAAACTCTAATTTTTTAACCAATATTTTTAAAACATTCATTGATATTTACTTTTATGCTAAATTGTTAATTTGATCCCAGAAAGATAGGAGGACCTTCATTTTAGTCCTTAAAAGAAGGAAACTGTCAATTTAGTCCCTCTGTTACAATCCGTCAGTTAACCTTAACGGAGACGCTGACGTGGCATGTTAAGTGTCACATGTACATAATGATGTGTCAATAAAATGATTCATTTTAGTCTCTCATTAATAAAATAGTTCATTTTAGTCCCTTATGATTAAATTAGTTCATTTTAGTCTTTCATTATTGTTAATGATTTCATTTTCATCCCTCTCGCTACATTTGTCTTTAACAACATATTCCCCACAAATTCAAACAAAGAAATCCTAACCCCAAATTGACAATAGATTTTTTAGACCAAAACGAAGAATTTAAAGTGCAATTTTTGGACTAACCCCTCATTATATACCCTAAAAGATTTGGAGTAAGCCATATTAGTCCCTGAGAAAAGGAAATTGCATTTTTCGTCCCTGAAAGATGAAAATTGATTCATTTTAGTCTTGAAAAATAAAAATTTGTTCAATTTAGTCCTTGAAAGATTTTTTAAAATGTCAATTTAGTCCCTAAAAATGACTAAATTGAATGAATTTTTATCTTTCAAGAACGAAAATGCAATTTCCATCTTTTAGGACTAAAAGCTTCAGGGTCGGTTATATTAGTCCTAAAATATGGTGTTATGGATCGACATACCTCGACCAGGATTGCTGCACCAACATACAATGTCTACCGACATAGCCCGAGATCATTATATCATTCTGCGTGAACACACGTAATATCCGAGATCCACGGAGATGATTTACTTATTTGACATTCTTCGAACGCTTCAATTGTAACCGACAACTACATGTCGACATATTACACCACGGATATATAGCATATAATGGTGTGTGACCTCCAATCCCGGATAAGCGCGTGCCCGTAATTCAAGGGATCCGTTATAACTGCCTAACGGATTTTCCCGCCAAAACACCATTATAAATACCCCGGTGATGCATTTCTCAGGTACGTTTTTCCATTCTAATACACTGTTACTCTGTTGGATCTCCTTTCTGACTTAAGCATCGGAGTCCTTGCAGGTGCACCACCACCAACCGCTTGGAGAAGCTCGAGACGGAACAACAAATGGAACGTTTACAGAGCCGTCTTGTGCAAGAAGAAGCAGGTTCAGAACGCCGATTGTCTCCGCGTCGTGCAACCAGAATTTCGCCGCAGCCAAACCACCATACTTCACCGCAACATGAACGTCCACCATCCTCACGACCAACACCACATTCTCCTCAACCCTCAGTGCAGTCTGTGCACTCAAATTCCCGTCCACGCAACCGGACCACTCCTGCTCTGGACGAATCTCGTCATGCTCCTGATGACGAGGTAATCCGAGTGGTTTCTCCCTTTCTCAGAACGTATAATGCTCTTCCTAGTGGATAAGCGTTTTGAAAAAGTACCAGTCCCCGAGTTGTATGACGGAATGGGTGATCCATTGGAGCATTTGGACATCTATGAATCTGCAATGTCCATTAGGAACGCCTTAGGACCGATCATGTGCAGGGTATTCTCACTGTCTTTGAAGAAAACCGCCCTCAGGTGGTTCCAGACATTCCCGCTGAGGTCAATCAAAACCTGGGCTGACTTGAGGGCGAAATTTATTACCAGTTTAAACCACCAGTAAAGTCCAGCCAAAAACTGAGGCATCACTTAAGCAGATCCGGCAAGGCCCCTCAGAGTCGCTCCGGGATTATATCAGCCGTTTCACCAGAGAGGCGTTACTGGTTCAAGGGTTGCAACCCGGGGTGCAGCTAATGCTGGCCAAAGATGGCCTAATCCCACACTCCCCGTTTTGGATTGATTTGTCCAAAAGAAAACCATCCAATATGGAAGAATTCCTAAGTAGGGCAGAGAAGTATATTAGCCTTGAGGATGAGGAGCTTGCCCTCAAGATGAAGGATGCCAACCCCGACCAGGCTTCAAAGACTTAGGGGCAAAAGAATGACAAGGGCGGCCGACATGATAATAAAGCAGACTAGGAAATCTTGGGGCGGTACAACTCCTACACCCCATTAAACACACCCAGGGGTAAAATTCTCAATGAAATATTGAACGTCGAGATGTATGAAGTCGGGATGAGAAGACCGAGACCTCAGAAGCCGGGACCTACGACAGATAAATCTAAATTTTGCAGGTTCCATAAATCCCAAGGGCATGATACTGACCAGTGCTTAAATTTGAAGGATGAAATTGAGGAGCTCATCCGGCGTGGCAAGCTCGATAGATTTAAGAAGGACGGCAGAGGGACATCACGACGCCCAGAGGCTGATAGCCGAAAGAGTGACTACCGGCGTGATGAACGCTGACACGATTCTAATCGACATGAACGAAGCAAGTCAAGGACGAGATCACCTCGGAGGGAAAGATCAAGTTCGAAAAGACCAACAGCGGATCATACCCCGCCCTCCACCTCCAGGAGAGATCGTCGCGAGCAACCTTCCTCATCTCGGCAAAGAGCCCCAGCCAGGGAAGAGCGTCCACCGGAGCACCTAGTCATTTACGTGATTGCCGGGGGCTTTGCCGGGGGAGGTGAAAGTGGAAATGCCAAGAAAAGGCACCTCAAGGAAGTTATCTCGGCATCATCCTCATCTCGCCCGGAACATGGCTCCCAGAGACGGAAGCTTCCTCCTCTCAGCTTCTCCGAAGACGATTATGGCCCAGTCATTCCGGGCCACGTTGATCCCATGCTTATCACAACATTTATGGCCAACCATAAGGTATGGAGAGTGTTCATTGATCAGGGAGGTTCTGCTGATGTTATATTCCTCAAGACATTTCGTCTACTGCACATCTCAGAATCAGATTTATTGCCCTATAATGGTAGGGATTTGATAGGGTTCACGGGTGATAAGATACAGCCAGAAGGTTACGTGGAGCTCTAGGTTACATTTGGGAAACCTCCGGTTTCCAAAACCACCAAGGTGCGTTTTCTGGTGGTAGACTGTCCCACCACATACAATGTCATCCTCAGAAAGCCCACTTTGAACTCCATAGGGGCAATAATTTCCACCAATCACTTGATGATGAAGTTCTGGAGCGATGAAGGAGCAATCATCAGCATCAGGGGTGATCAGGTCATGGCTCGGTCGTGCTATAAAGAGTCTTTAAAAATCACTAAGCCGGAGAAGCCCGTATCGCAAAAGGAGAAAGTAGATGATCAACTGTCCTCAGCCGGTGTGATGTTAACTGATCTGGATGTCCGGGAAGATTTCACCGAGATGAGGCATGTTCCTGAAGGCACTTTTCGACCCCTGCAGATTGGCTCAACCCCGGATCAGGTTGTGCAGGTGGGGAGCGAACTGAGCTCGGAAGATGACGAAGCACTCTGCACACTAATCCGCCAAAACGCTGATTTGTTCGCTTGGACTGCAACTGACATGCCAGGTTTGGATCCTGACGTAATCTGTCATCATTTATTTGTAGACCCCAGAGTCAAACCTATGGAGCAGAAGCGCCGGAAGATGTCGGCAGAAAGAGCTGAAGCCGTCCAACAGCAAGTCTCTAAGCTCGTTGATGTCGGATTTGTTAGGGAAGTGAAATACACCACATGGCTGTCAAATGTAGTCTTAGTGAAAACGCCAAATGGAAAATGGCGGATGTGTGTAGATTATACAAATTTAAATAAAGCATGCCCCAAGGATTCTTATCCCTTGCCTAATATCGACCGTTTGGTCAACCAATCTTCCGGTTTTCGACTTTTATCTTTTATGGATGCCTATTCCGACTACAATCAAATTCCGATGTATCCCCTGGATCAAGAAAAAACCACCTTCATGACGGACGAAGCGAATTATTGTTATCGGATGATGCCGTTTGGGCTGAAGAATGCGGGAGCGACATATCAGAGGATGATGAATAAAGTATTCTGAGATCAAATCGGAAAGATTATCAAGGTTTATGTTGACGATATGATAGCAAAAAGCGTGGCAGACGCGGACCACGTCCAAGACCTCGGGGCTATTTTTGATCAGCTTAGACGATATGACATGCGACTGAACCCAAAGAAGTGCACTTTTGGTGTCCGGGCTGGAAAATTCCTCAGGTTCATGCTTACAGAATGGGGTGTGGAGGCTAACCCAAATAAATGTCGGGCTGTGTTGGAAATGAAGAGTCCCACCTCAATAAAGGAAGTTCAACAATTAACGAGAAGGCTTGCCGCCCTTACCAGAATCATAGCGAGATCAGCAGCTCGGGCACTACCTTTTTTCCGCCTGCTCAAGAAGGGGAAAATCATTTGCATGGAACCAAGAATGTGAGGAAGATTTTCAGTAGATTAAATGCATCCTGGCATCCTCTGTCATCCTAATACGGCCGTTGGTCGGAGAAACCTTGTTTCTGTACTTATCAGTGGCTAATGAAGCCATTGCCGCAGTGCTGATACGAGAAGTAGACGATACTCAGTTCCCAGTGTTTTTTGTTAGCAAGGCGCTACAAGGCCCGGAGCTTAGGTATCCTAAAGTCGAAAAAATTGCATTATCCTTGGTCACGACAGCTCACCGACTTCGACAGTACTTTCAGGCTCATCAAATTGTCGTAAGGACTAATCAGTCCATCAGGCAACTGCTACACTGGCTCGATCTTGCCGGAAGGATGGTCTCATGGGCTGTAGAGCTCTCAGAATTCGGGATAACTTATGAACCACGACAGGCAATCAAGGCACATGCCCTCTCCGACTTTATCGCGGAACTTACGTCGGCGCCCGAATTGTCGATGGATGGTGGGAGGTCTATGTAGACGGATCTTCGAATCCAAAAGGAAGTGGTGCCGGGATATTACTGGAGAGTCCCCAAGGGGTTAGTCTGGAACATTCTTTGAGTTTCTCATTTCCGACATCCAATAATCAAGCTGAGTATGAAGCCATGATTGCTGGATTACGAATCGCATCCGAGGTTGGAGCATCTCGAGTGAGAATCAACAGTGATTCCCAGCTTGTCGTTTCTCAGTTCAAGGGTGACTATCAGGTCAGGGACCCTTTGTTTTTAAAATACCTTGAAAAGGTGAAAGGCTTATGTGGGAGCTTCTCGGAAGTCGAAGTTAATCACATTCCGAGGGAAAAAATGCCAGAGCGGATGTTTTATCCAAGCTAGCAAGCACGAGGTCTTCCGGTAATAACAGATTCGTGATTCAGGAGGTAATTCCTTTCCCTACTGTGATTATGTCTCTCGAAACACGTGAATGTTGGTACACAGGGATTCAAAGATATCTTGAAGATGGCTCACTCCCTCAAGATCCCGAACAAGCACGTCGGGTTCAGAGACAAGCTGCTCGATATTGTTTAATTCAAGGAATTCTGTATAGAAGAGGGTTAGCGCAACCGCTGTTGAAATGTATCTCGGGAGAGTTACCCGACTACGTAATGGTAGAGGTCCACGAAGGCGTCTGCGGCCACCACCTCGGAGGACGATCCTTAGCGCGGAATGTAACGTCCTAATTTCTCAACTCAGAAATAGTGCCCGTTGGAAACACTATTCCTGAATTTCTGAAATTATTTCGCGCCAATTTCGATATCGTCAAACAATTTCTTAGGCTATCCAACGATTTGATTAAGTTGTTACTAAATACATACATCAATATCTCATTACAAATCGTAAGCTTAATTAAACTTAAGGAAGGAACCTATACATGGAGTGTTATGGTTCACGAAACTCATACCGGAAATCCAGCAGAGTCTCCCCTAAAAACTGAATGTTTACCAATTTCAATCTTAACCTGAAAATCAGTAAAAACCACCAATACGGTTTAATATCACAAATACACTAACATCTATGACTAAGCCTCCGTGGCCAATCAAAATATATATACAACAATAATTAGTTAACTATCAATTACATAAGAATCTACTTCTACTAAGCAGGTCTTCCCACTAGGAGTAAAACTCAGCTCCACAGTTCCTTTCCACTGTTTCATAATAACCTGGAATTCCCTGCACAAATAGAATATATCCCCGAAACATGGGGTGAGACTACAGTTTCAGCGAATACAACTATGCAAATGCAGTGTGGGGATCAATTATATGAGATGCATCATATAATACACATCAACATGAAGCTCATAACTCAATTCCAATCCATTACATAGTGAAAACTTCTATTAGCTCATTATAAAAATACATGTACTTATACTCAGGATAACTATACAACAACTTCAAGTGAATACAATTAAACATTATACAACAGTTATGGCATAAACTTATACATTACAATCAATTAAAAGTAAATGCAATTTATGATGCAACTCACTACTGTGCCCAGCAGGCATGATCTTATCACTTTAACTGGAGTTAGAACTGAGCTCGGACTACAGGGAACGTCTTCCCTGGGGACGAATCCCACCCATTACTGGACCGAAGTCAAATTTTCACATAACTTATTTTTAACTCACGGCCGAAGCCGGCTTATATTAACTCACGGTCGAAACCGGCTTAAGTTATCTCAATGCTCATAATCTCAAATAAATTAACAAATATTAAGAATCATGTGTATAAAATAAAATCCATGCTATTTCCAAGTTTAATAATTTTGCATGCAAAACCCAAATTAGCATTCTAAAACAAATTCATCATCATAGGTTCTAATATCATGCTCATCATCTTGATAAATTATAAAATTGACAGTTAAAATGCGAACAAACCCTAATTCCCTAAGTTTCATAACCTATGTATCACATATTCTATGCATAAACATCCCTAATTTACATAATACACATAATCCCTAACAATTAACATTTATGAACATGGAGAAGAGGAATTAGAGAGTGGGGATCATGCTCAAAGCATACAATCATAGGAAGTGAGAGTGGGTGAGTTGTACTCACCTCAAGGACGCTTAAAGAGAAGAGAATGAAGTTGGAGAAGGCTTGAGGTGAAAATCCGAGGCTCCATTTTCTTCCTCCAAGCTCCAAAGCCACTAATTCTTACAAGAATTATCTCCCTCTCTCTAAGATCTCTCTGCCTTCTCTCTAAAAGAACGGAAGAAGAAGAAAAGTGAAGAAATCCAACCCAAAAACACGTTTTAAAAGCCTTTAAGTGGATTCTCGCTGAAGCGAGACATTCTCGCTTAAGGGAGCGGGTCGGTTGCATGCATGTTTAACATTCTCGCTTGGGCGAGCCTTTTCTCGCTTAAGCGAGAAAAGTCCAGAGAGCACCAGAAAACTGTCCTGTATCTCGCTTAAGCGAGCTTGATCTCGCTTAAGCGAGATATGTAGAAACTGATTTTTTACACTTTTTCCTACATAATTCGCCCAAGCTAGACATTCTCGCTTAAGAGAGAATGCTGAAACTTCTAAAAACATGGTTTTTACCCAAAGTCTTGCCTCCTATTTCCTTTTTACTCTTTTCTCAATTATTATACATAAAAATCATAATCCTATTCTCTTTTAATTCATCATAGATCTTAATTACCGGAATGTTACTTGAACGAGGACCCTAACACTTGAATTCTTAAATTTAACTCCTTTTAACTCTCACCTACTTCATCATTCCTAGTTCTCCTTGCCATAACTCATTCCTAACTTAAATATTCTTCTAAATTTCCCCTTAATATCCGTAAACTCTTACTAATCCTCAGATTCTTTCTTGTAATCCTTCCTCTCCTCCTCAACTTCTCAATCCACTCCTAACTTTCCTCTAGTTTAGTTTAAGTCCAATTTTTGGGATGTTACACGGAAAATACTCAGAGTCGGATTTTATTGGCCGACAATGGCGGCTGATTGCGCCAGTTATGTCAAGAAATGTTTGTCTTGCCAAAAACATGCCAACATCCATCGGGCTCCTGCGGAAGAATTATGGTCCATCGCGGCTCCTTGGCCCTTTTCATGGTGGGGGTGTCGACATCCTAGGCCTATTTCCTATGGCCCTCGGGCAATTAAAGTACCTCGCTATGGCAGTAGACTATTTCACCAAATGGATCGAAACACAACCTTTGGCCAAAATCACGGCCAAAAATCTAGCCAAGTTCATCTATCGCCTTGTCATATGCCGGTTTGGAATTCCACATACAGTTGTGACAGACAACGGAACTCAATTTACAGGCAAGGGATTCCGTGAACTTATGTCGGATTATCACATCCGCCATAGGTTTTCCTCAGTAGAAGATCCTCATACTAATGGCCAAGCAGAGGCAGCCAACAAGATCATACTTAAAGGCCTGAAGAAGCGTTTGGACACGTCCAAGGGTTTATGGGCGGAACAACTCCCGAGTGTCCTATGGGCCTATCATACGACCCCACATTCTACCACGGGAGAAACCCCTTTCCGCCTTTGATGAGATTCTGGCAAGCGTACCAAAATTTCAGCAGTATAATAGTAAGTATGAGTTTATCGTATCCACAGGGAACGGTTCGCTTCGTATTTACTCGTGATCAGATTATTAAGTAGAAAACGGTATTTGAGAATTTATGGTGAGGAAAGTAAATTTGCATAAAAGAAAGAGACGATTGAGAGAAGATAAAATACTTTACTTGGATTAGGATTGAACTTCGTATCATCGCACCCCTTATGCATGTGAATCCCAATATTATTTATTAATATATTTCTATAATACCTTAGCCAAACTATGTTATCCCCTGTCGGTGTCCCATATCACGAGATACTCAAAAGTAATTCATGCGGGTTCTCCCAAGCGACAAATTACCCTGGCTTGATTGCTCTATCTTTCCGTTCGTTAACACTATTAATTCGCCCTATAGACCCATAGTGTCAGCTATGAAGAGATTGCCTACTTCTTCTTCAATGATCACTTTCTCCTACGACCCTATAGTAACTACTATGAGTACTTTTACCAATCAGAATTTTAGGTGTCCTATGTCTAGGCTTTCCCAAACTCGCTGTTAATTTTATAGAAACATCAGTCACCTGAATCCTAAAATTAACCTATAACTCCGGCACACAGGCGGAAGCTATGCATTAAGCAAAGATAAAAATACCGATATTATAAAATAGGGATTCATAAATAAATACGAGAATTCACATACACTTTGGGGATTGAATCAGCTACATTTAATCCTATTGAGACGTTTAGCTACACATGGTAGCCATTACAACCCAATGGAGAAGTTGTCACCTTGCTCCAATCCTAGCTCTGCCTTTGTCGTCTCTCTAATCTCCTTCCTAAATGCTCCTTCGCTAACCTCTGTAGACTGTGTAAAAGCTTCTCTTGATCTGTACAAAAGGGTCCTATTTATAGGCTAAGGAAAGCTATTTTAAATCTGGAAGAAATTTGTTTTGAAAATAGATCTGAAAACAGATCTAAAACTGATTCGTGTAGCTGCGCTTCATCTGCGCTCAACACATTTGCAGCGCAGGAAACAGAAACAAATTTTGATACTTGCGCTTCACTTGCGCTAAGCACAAGTGAAGCGTGGAACGCGTAACTGATTGCTCTGTTTCCTCTTTTAACAGTTTGATTTCTTCCTGATCTTATCCTTGTTTGCTTGGATTCCCTTGTTTCCCTCTTTTTGATCTGATTCTGTGATTATTCTGCTCTTTGAATTTAAATTGGGAAGTTATCTGCAGAATCCTTGTTTAAATGACAGTTGATCTTATCTTTATTTGCTCTGATTTAAACTTCAAATTAGCAGATCCTTTCCTCAAATAATGCTATCTTCTTTCCTCATTCAAATCTTCTGATAAATCTGCAAATTTAACAGATTTTCTATTAAAATAGCATCAAATTCAAATTCAAATCAATTAATCACAATTATTACAATTATTACTAAAAAGGGATTATTTTGGGGCATAAATTACTATTTTAACCTTGATAAGTGCAGTAAAAATACATGAATTTATCATATAATTTGCACTTATCATCCTTGCGTATGGGGTCGACGCTGTCATCCCAGTCAAAGTTGGGGAGCGAAGCTTCAGATTACAAGCTTTTGATCCTGAATTTAATAACGGAAGGATACGAGAAGAACTTGATTTGATTGAAGAAATTCGGGAAAGGGCTTCTATATGAAAAGCCGCCATCAAACAACAGTCGGCCCGACAGTATAACAAAAGGGTGATTCCGTGATCGTTTGAAGTCGGAGACCATGTCCGCAGACGCGCTGACATCGGAAATAAGAACGCATCTCAAGGGAAGCTTACAGAGAATTGGGAAGGTCCCTATAGGATATCGGTTAAAATCGGAACATGAGCATATTCATTAGAGACATTACTCGGAGAGGCTATTCCCCGGACTTGGAACGCGGACAAACTCCGCAGGTATTACAGTTAGTTGTATTCTTGTAAAGCTAGTTGGAACCATTATGAGCGTTTGTTCATTCCGTTTGCAATATTTTAATAAAAAAGCATTTTCGAGATAAGTTTATCCAATTTATATGTTATCCGTTTATACCATCTCGGGCAGAGTCCCTCGAGTTTTTCGGGCGTAGTCCCTCGAGCATCTCGGGCGTAGTCCCTCGAGTTTCTCGAGCATAGTCCCTCGACCATCTCGGGCGTAGTCCCTCGAGCATCTCGGGCGTAGTCCCTCGAGCATCTCGGGCGTAGTCCCTCGAGTTTTTTCGAGCATAGTCCCTCGACCATCTCGGACCTAGTCCCTCGAGCATCTCGGGCGTAGTCCCTTGAGTGTTTCGAGCATAGTCCCTCGACCATCTCGGGCCTAGTCCCTCGAGTTTTTTGAGCATAGTCCCTCGACCATCTCGGGCATAGTCCCTCAAGCATCTCAGGCGTAGTCCCTCGATTATCTCGGACTTTACCCTAAACTACCTCGAATCAACTTCAATATTGGAAATATATATAACCCCGACAGGGAACATCATACAATGACGAAGCTTAGCAACAAGGAAATGAAACCCAACGGTTGCATAAAATAAGAATATATGTTCGAGGTAATACCACAAAAAATTAGAAGTGTCAGGATAAAGTCGGAAATAAAAGGAAAGCAGGAAAATAATTACAATTTTAACCGGCATCCCGACCCTTCACTCATTTCCACCTGGAGGCGGAACACCTTCATTGTTGACAGCAGCTTCCGTTGTCTCCTTCTTCTCGTTGGTCGCGCCTTCAGGGTTGAGATCCTTTTCCTCCTCTTCATCATCATCATCACTATGCAGGACAGGGGTCGAAGGTACCTCATCCCCAGGTCCACACTCCACATTGCCACTGGGATCACAACGGAACCACTTTCTGTTTTCAACAGTACACAATGCAGACATCCCCTTTGTGTTCAGCTCCACCCCGGGGTTTAGGTACTTCATTTGTTTGATGGCAGCATAGAAGTACACTGCAGAGGCGTCAATCCACATCTTCTCCATGGTCTCATTTTCCGCCTTCTTCTTTTCAACCTCCAGCTCCAATTCCTTCACCCTTTTCCTGCAAGGTGCTCACCTTAGTTTGGGCAAGTTTGGCTGCCTCAGTAGCCACCTTAACTTCCTCAGTAGCCGTCTTGAAGGTATCCTCAGCCTTCTTCTTCTCAAGGGAAAGGGATTCAACCTGCTTGGTTATGTCGGATACACTCTGCACCAACCCATCCCTCTCCTTTGTCAGTAATTTTACGTCATCCAGGGCCTTCTGCATTATTAGCTCATCGGATTCCAGCTTCGCCGTCACTTTTTCCAGTTCCTTCTTCATGGGGGGGAAGGTCGCGAGGTCTCGGGTAGCCCCAACAAAATATTGGGCCATCATGGCGAACCTCATCCCCCAATCTGAAGCGACATTTAGCATACCCGCCATCTCTTCGGCAGATTTATCTTTAAACAGGACTTGACCCTGCACCGCTAAATGACGGCAGACCTCTTCCGTGGTCATGTCAGAAGTTGGGAGGCTGGCGCCAACTGATTCCATTTTTTCTTCCCCTTGACATCTCGGGGTGGAAGCATAGAAGAAGAGCCTTTCGATGTCATCTTAACGGGTTCCTTCACCGGTGCATGTGAAGTCGGGACTTCTTGTGTCGGGGTGGTATTCGTCCTTTAACGCTTGGCCCTTGGTTTTTCCACCACCTGAAGATCCTCCTCGGTGGCGTCCTGGCTTTCCTTCTTCTTTGATGCGACGACATTCTTTTTGGCCAATCTCTCCAACCTCTCCGCCAATTTAGCCTGTTGTTTTGATGTCATATTCACTGCAAAAAGAAAGAATAACGGATCAGCCCAGATATGAATAAAATGTAAATAAAACGTAAAGAAATTTTGACATTACCCAGAGATGCACGGGTAACATCACCACCCTCAGATATCACGGACTGACAATCTAGTACCCCGTAGTCCTTCACATATGATTGAATGGCATCAACTACTGATTGCTCCTCATGAAAGCCCAACCATTTGGGTGGAGCTGAGACGGGGCAACTTCCAAATGTTGAAATACCTCTTGCTCAAACCAAGAGAAAGGGAGCCAAAATCCGAGATCGTCGAACACGGTTTTATAAATGGGGATAAACATCTCTTCTCAGAGATCCCCTAGCGAGCAAATTCTTCAGTCTTCTTCGGGAAACAGCAATTCCCACTCTTCTTTAATGCTCGGTTGCACCCATTCCACATGCCGGAATCCCAGCTCCAGTGCTGCTTCAAAGCTATATACACTGGACGTCCCAAGGGCTTCAGTGTTAACCCAGGTCATGGACGCCAATCCAGGTGGTACGGGGTAGTTGGTGGCTGGTGAGGTGTGAATATTCTGCCTTCCCATCACGGACCTGCCCAAAAGTCCATAGGATAAATTAATATTTGAAGATGACGAGTCTGCAAAAGGGTGCTCTCGGACCACACTGGCAAACATCGCGGACACAACCTCGGGAAAGCTCCATCATTGGAGAATGCGAGCAGTTTCCAACACTGACTCGCGTTGTGCATTCCCAATACCATCTACCCCAGAGGAGCGTCGGCGTCTTAAAACGAGGTCAGGGATACTAGGTTCCTCATCTTCCTCAGTGATGACGAAACAGTTTCATCTATTTTCAGCAGCCAAAGCCCTGGCCTTTGCCCTTGTAATCATTGTTCCCTAGAAAAACCGAAAATGCAGAAGATTACAGAGAAATGGAAGCAGAATAATACCTCCTAAAAGACGTGATGAAACTTGCTTGAATTCTTCAAAGAAGTCCGCGACCCCAAAGTTCATAAAACAATGGCAGCAACGGAGCAAAGAGAACGAACAGCACAGGAAGCAAAAAAGGGATTTTTGGAAGTCACAGTAATAGGTTTTAAGAATTTCTGAACTAGAAGAAGAAGAGGCTCTCTGGAAATTCGAAGGAGGCAAGATTGAAAGTGAAACCACTTTCAACTGGCGCTTTATAAATATTTGAAATGGACGGTCGAGATCGTACCAAATGATGAGGCCCATGGGCCGAAAATCATATGATGAGGACACGTGTCAACGGCAGTAGTCAATCAACAGTCACATCAGTTACGTTGGAATATGAAGCGTCGCCACCCCGGAAACAGTTTCGAACGACATCGGAAAATTTTACATCACGGATCTTAACATACTATTTTGATCCCGAACCCATTAATTACACGAAGTCGGATACTTTCTTATAAACTACCCGACTTGGGGGGCAACTGTTCTAGACCGACATACCTCGGCCAAGATTGCTGCACCAACATACAATGTCTACCGACATAGCCCGGGATCATTATATCATTTTGCGTGAACACACGTAATATCCGAGATCCACGGAGATGATTTACTTATTTGACATTCTTCGCACGCTTCAATTGTAACCGGAAACTACATGTCGACATATTACACCACGGATATATAGCATATAATGGCGCGTGACCTCCAATCCCGAATAAGCGTGTGCCCGTAATTCAAGGGATCCGTTATAACTGCCTAACAAATTTTCCCACCAAAACACCATTATAAATACCCCGGTGGTGCATCTCTCAGGTACGTTTTTCCATTCTAATACACTGTTACTCTACTGGATCACCTTTCTGACTTAAGCATCGGAATCCCTGCAGGTGCACCACCACCAACCGCTCGCTGCCGCCGCTGCTCTGCGGTGGAACTGTCGTCTACAACCAATCTTGAAGATACAGAACGATCAGATGGAAAATGTATCTTTTCAGGGACTAATATGATTGACTCCAAATCTTTCAGGGTACCAAAATAAGGGGTTAGTCCAAAAATTGCAATTTAAATTCTTTGATTTGGTCTAAAAAATATATTGTCAATTTAGGGGTTAGGGTTTCTTCTGTTTGAATCTGGGAGGAATATGTTGTTAAAGACAAATGTAGCGGGAGGGATGAAAATGAAATCATTAACATTAATGAGGGACTAAAATGAATAATTTTATTGACACGTATGTACACGTGGCACTTAACGTGCCACGTCAGCGTCTCCGTTAAGTTTAATTGACGGATTGTAACAGAAGGACTAAATTGAAAGACGGAAAGTACATTCAGGGACTAAATTGACAGCTTTCTTCTTTCAGGAACTAAAATGAAGATCCTCCAATCTTTCAGGGACCAATTGACAGTTTAATTAGTCTTTGCTTTTATCTTTGAACTAAACAAAACTTTATTAATCATGCTTCTTTGATGATACTTCAATGAATTTAATAACTATACATTGTCAGTGTAAAACTATTTTACACATGCATCTAATGATAAATTGACATATCATTTAATGAGTTTAAAATGTATGAGGTGTCATATTCATTAAATGATGTGGCAACACATCATTGGACATCTGTGTAAAATTATTTTATACTAAGGGTGCATAGTAATTAAACTTTATTTCAATTTTGCTTAAAATAATATAATGATATTGTAGTTTTTCTTAGTTATTTCTATAAAGTATAATAATTTTATTATAAATAAATGTCTAATTTAAATAACATAAGATCTTTCTTTTGGCGCAAAAATAAGATAAGATATTAAGATTAAGCAAATTATACGAATTTAACACACAAAATAAATGAGGGGAAAGTACTCGATAGATAGGATCTATCTAACCCAGGACCGTCAGAAATCACGGGTTCATTGACGAATCAAACCAAGGTTCTATGCTTGAAGTTTTATCGTTTGTTTGTTTTTCTTTTCAGAAAATAAAAATTGTTATTGATTATACTCATATAGCTTTGCCAACCAATGATTGTTCGCAACATAAGTGAACTCAAATGAACTTTACCCACAACGTCCTCGAATCATGAAAAATACTCATATACCTTTTCTCACACGCCCCATTAATTATTCATTAAATTAATTAAATTATTCCATTACTAGTACTACTATCTAAGGAGATAAAGGTAACTGACAAAATTATTTATTAAACATGTTTGACCAATAATGTAATAAATTTAAAAGGAATTAGGAAAAGTGTCAAATAAATTTAGGGTGATGTGCTGGTATACGGTGGGTTAAATGGATTGAATTGGCAAAAGTGTCAAACATGTTAGACCAATAATATCAATTATTGATTGGTTTGAGTGATACATGTTTAATTTCATTTGATTTAATCAGTATCTTTTACATGAGGTAATCTTGTTCGAGTCGGAAATATTCACATCATAGTAGGGTGTCTCCTGTTCGAGTCGGAATATCCACATCATGGTAGAGCTAGTTCTCTCAACCGGGATATTTTACATCCACAAGACTCGAATCCGAGACATTACTTAAGGGGAATCAATCATGTACCACTTGAACCAATTCTCATTGATTTAAGTTCGAATATTATATATGAAAAAAAATCATTGAAAGAATTAATCTCACTGTGATGTGGATATTTCAACTTAATAAAAATTGTTTCACAATAAGTTAATTTTATTAATACTATTGAATATGTAAGGAAAATTGATTAATCTTGTTAATATTAAATATGTAAGGAAAATTGTATATAAATATTTTTACTATTTTTGGGAGTAGGTATGAAATGAAAGAAAAATTGACATAAGTGATATCAATCATTCATTTTAAAAATAAAATTGACATTAATTTCACCTTTAGAGAAAATTGACATTAATTTATTTTTTTCATAAAGAAAAACTTGAATGTCAATTTAGTTCGACAATAACAACAAAAGACATCAATATGCTCTATAAATTTCAAATTGCTAAAGTCTTTCATGGTTCATGAGGTCAACCCAACATTTTTTGAGGTATAAATTGAATTATAAGATGAGGCTTTTTTAAATTAAAAACAAAAATAATAGATTCAAATTGTTAAAATTTTATTTAAAATTTATTGTTCATACTTTTTGGAAATAAAATTACTTATTAAATTATTATAATCAATTTCATTTAATATTTATGGAAAAGAGAATATCATGATAGGATTACAGGTTTTTTTTAAAAAAATATTTAATTACTCTTAATAGGTTAGTAGTAACTAGTAATTCTTTTCATTGCACCAAAAAAATACGTTAACTCCTGCGTTAACCCCTATAAGTTACTTAAAGGAGCTATAACTTATAAGCTTATAGGTTAATTCCACTTTTCTATTTATTTTTTTTTTGCTATATTTGAGAAAATTAGCTAATTAATTAGTCAAACATTGATAAACTAACTGATTAGAAGTGTTTTGTAAAAGTAGGAGTTAAACTAGTTGAAAAAGGTAACATGACATAAAAGGAAATATTTATATGATATTTTATATAAATAAAATCTATTTTTATTTTATTGATAAAAAAGTATAATTTTAGGTAATTATAGTTTTAAGTTTTTTTTGTTGGTTTTGAAATCTTATAAATTTTTATTAAAAATAAAATAAAATGTTAATTAAAATAAATATTATAATATTAAAAATAATTCAAAATAGTTAAAAGTGGAAAAAGGGAAGGGTAATGGAAAGGAGGGTTGATGAAAGATAAAAGTTAGAGAGTACATTATTAAGTCTTTAGTTGTATGATGACTTGTTCCCATTAGATTTTGATGTAAACAAACATAGTAATGATTAAATGATTGTTGTTATATAATGTTTTTACTTAACTGTGAAAGCAATCAAGAAAGGACGACCCCTTAATACTTAGTCAAAATTTCCTCATAAAAATCTCAAAGATCGTCTAATGAAAATACAATTTGAAGCAACTTTCAATATCTAAAGCACTTAGTTCGAAGAAGCCTCATCTGATTGAAGCTCAATACTAAACATGTAAGCTTCAAAGAATGATGTGCATACCTCAGTAGGATTTTCCACTAATAAAGCTTGATTACAAGGTATTATTTTCCTAAGCCTCCTCAGGCTTACCTCCAGTATTCTTTTTCTAAGACTCTGCAGGCCTCATATATTATTCTTTCACACAAAACCTCTGCAGGCTTCAACACACTCAATCAACACTAACTTACACTGGTTAGGTTAAGAATTTACAATTTCAAATTGTAGGAAGAGAGTATATTTCAAAAGGCTCTCACTATCACTCAAGGAGTGGATTAGATTTTCTGTTTGAGATGAAAAATGATCTCTAAGCTTTTTACAAACTATATTTCAGAAGATGTGATTAGGAGAAGAAAAACTTAAGAAGGTAAAGATAAACTCTTGGTGGCAATTTATGCAATTTAGGAATTGGGTGTTCTCCTTCATTTTTTTAAGCCGCAAGTGGCTCTATTTATATAAATTTTCATAAAAACAATTGTTGGGTTTAGGGTTCAGGTGATCAAACAATGTGCATACTTTTTTAGGTTTTGTGAAACAGGGCATGAAACAAAGAATGCTAGTGTCATGAATAAGTCAAAAAAGATGGGCTAATATAGTATAGTCTTCTGGTGCACCCCAAATCAATTTGACTATTGTGTAAACTACCAAATGTGCTCCTCCTATAATTATGAGACCATGTAGTGTCTTAGAATCATCAAATAAACATTGAGTTTTATTATACAAAGTGAAAGTGTTCTCTCTTTTCTTTAGGATTCTGAGCCATTTTGGTATTCAGAGCAAGGTTCCAAATTTCGGTGTTGAGTTTAAGTGAGAAAAGTGTCTGAAATTAGTGTGAATTTGGAGTTTTCAAGAGGTGTCTGCCGCTGCCACCCTCGAAAACCCAGTTTCCGGTCATTTTTCTGGAAAAACAAACACCGACATCGTGTTCAATAGGTCAATAAACCTAGGACTGGTGAATTTCACCTCCGTGGGAAAACCCCCACTATCACCGAAAAACCACTCGTCGTCGTTGGAAAATCACTCGTTGTGGTTGGAAAACCACTCACCATTGCCCAAAAAATTGAGGTTGAAGACGACCACGTCAACTGCCACGTCAGCACTGAGGTGTCAATTTTGACACATCATCCCCGTCACACCTTGCCACTTTTCCTACTTGCCACGTCATCCAAACTCTTGGTAATTTCGATTCTACCCCTATATTTCCATTAATTCTAGTTTTAGTCCATAACTGCTGTGAAATTATAGTTTGACCCTTTCACATTCTATAAATTCAATTTTAACCCATAACTTCCTCAAAATTACAAAATTTCCCTAAAACACTTTCAAAATACCTTTTGACCTCTAATTTTTTGAAAATCCTCATACTACCCTAAAATTGTTCAAATTTTCTATTTTACCTTTTAAACCTAAAAAACTGGCGTATTTCTAACCTACAAAATGCCACCAAGATAAAGATCTTAGCATGAAATTGAGATGGAGGAAATAAGGTGTCAACTTCAAGCCACTGTTGAAATTCAACAAGGCCAAAATAGAAGAACAAAGAAGGCATTTAGAAGGAGAATCAGAAGAAAGCGATTCCTCATACGCTGACAACTGTCGCTCTCGTAAATAACAATTATGAAGTAGTGTCATTAAGGTGGAGATTCCAATTTTCGTAGGTAGGCTCCAACCTGTTATGTTTGTTGATTGGCTTTAGACTGTTGAACGAGTGTTCGAGTTTAAAGAAGTCCCCGATGATCAAAAGGTCAAGATTATCGTAGTCAAATTGAAGAAGCATGCTTCCATATGGTGGGAGAATCTTAAGAAGCTGTGACGTGAGCTTACACGTAAGTTCTTAAATAAGAATTATTATGAAGATAATTTTATTCAATTGTAGAACTTGCAACAAAAGACCAAGTCTGTGGAGGAGTATGCCAAGGAATTTGAAAAACTCATGATGAAGTGGGACATCTAAGAAAAGGAAGAGCAAATAATAGCTCGTTATCTTGGAGGATTGAACACGGATGTTGCCCACCAGGTCCAACTTCAACAATATTGGACTTTAAATGATGTTATTCGTCTAGCCATCCGAATCAAAAAACAATTACCTAAGAAATCCTCATACCAACCTTCCTTTTCCTGGAACCCTACAAACACTCGTAAGCCACAAACCCAACAACCTATCCCATCCAACAAAATCTTTCCTAAGTCCACCAAAGAAACCAACATAAAAGCACCCCAAGTATTTCAAATGTAGGGATGGCAAAATGGGCTTGGCCCGATGGGCCAGCCCGTCAATTTTTTAGGGCTGGGCTGGGGACTTCCAATCCATTGGCCCGTCTAACCCGTCCCATTCTGGCCTGTTTTAAAACGGGCTGAAAGAGTATACGAGCCAGGCTAGCCCGTCGGACTGGTCCAAAAATAAAAAAAATTGGAATTTATAAAAAATTGGACAGCTAGTTAAAGGTGAAAATTTTTTAATTGGAATTATATCACCAGCAGCTTCTCCGCGCGACAGAGGTATACCCAATTTTGAAATTTTTGCCAATGTCTTTTTATGTTAGTGGAATATTGTATATAATAAATTGATAATTGTTCATACTATTGTACTAAGTAATGAGCAAAACTACATGTAAAGTGTATAAAGAACTTGTTGGAAGTGCATACTGGAAACAAATCCATCAAGGTTTGAGTTGATCATCTTAGAGCATTTCATTTCCACAAAAGGATGCGTACTATTATTTTTCTTAAAGATTAAGCTTCACTTTTTAATTGAGTATCATTTCCTTTTCCTTGTCTTCATTTTATTAAATGAATATAGGCTTGAAGTGAAACTACTGAAGTTGATCTCTCTCTATCCGTCTCTAATTTTACCATCTTTTAATTGCTTCAATTCTAGAGGCCAAGTGCTAAGGAACTTCTCAAAGACCATTTTATTCAGAATGCCAGGAAGAGTCCAAAACTAGCAAAAAAATAAGGTAGCAAAAAGAATAAGGCTTTTGAATGGGGGATTTGTTGTGCATTTTCCTTAGCTTTTCTTACAATTCCTTGTTTATAATTATATGTGTTTTTTCTTCAAGTTCATTCGTGAAATACAATATTACTGGTTGTATTGGAGAATTATTAATTAACTTTGAATTGTGTTTGTTAATTTTCTAGAGTGGTTATGGATTGTGTTATTTATTTTTTTAAAATTTTAATTTATTAATTTTAAGCTTTTATTGTTGTTTGTTATGCTTTCTATTTTTTTCCTATTTTTTTTGGGTGGGCCAACCCGTTTAACCCATCTCAATCCGTCCTTTTTTAAATTATAGATTAAATTAAGTCAAGATGATAAATGAAGAAGCAATAATTTATTAGCAGGAAGTTACAGAAGAATAAATATACTGCTTCCAAAAGGACAACTATAATTCCAGAAAAACAAAACAGAATTAAATTCAAAAGGAAATAATCTTTGAAATAGGAAGTCAGAATAACAATAATATCCCACACTCCTCACGCCTTATTCCAGAAAAAGGATATTCAGTCAGGCTCCAGAAACTTCAGAAGGATGGTTCAACAAAAGTAAGATGCTCAAACTTGAAGAGAGAAAAATGCTGAAAAATGAAAGTGATAGCACTTATGGTTTTTGACAAGCCTGGACTATAAAGACAAACCCTCTCACACTTAGAAGTTTTAATGATGACAACACTTCAAGAACATAAAAGTTTAAGAATCATTCTAAGATTCATCGTTATCTAATCAGTTTGTTTGAGTGCGCGGAGAACAAAACTGAATAAGTAACAAGGTCAAGCTGAGAAGTGGAATTAAGGTTAAGAAGCACACTTCATCAAGCTTAAGGAAATATCAAGCTAAAGAACCCTCTTAGAATCAAGAAAGTCAAATCTCACAAGATGAAATCATTGTAAAAAAAGACCAAAGAAGATCTGAACAAAGCTAAAAAGCAGATTGCACTAAGAAGCAAACTAAGAAGCAAGATCGGTAGCATATCAAGAAGAAACCTCATAAGCAAGTTAGTTGATGTTGATGTGGACATAGTATGTTGGCACAAAAGCTGAAAAGAGTTGTTGAAGTCTCCAATGGCTATAAACGACTATGTCAACACGGTTGTTGAAGTCTCCAATGGCTATAAACGACTATGACAACACAGCAACCTATAAAAGGGCATGAGAAACTCAGAAGCAACTAGAGGAACAAGTTTAAAAGTCCCAAAACGTTATGCAAGTAAAAAGCTATTCATTTAATCAATCTTCCTGCTTCTTACCCACTGTACCAACCTGTGTATCAGCTCTGTGAGCTTTGTAGTTGGAATCAATTTGTAACTAGCTTGAGAGCCCTATAGTTTATCCACATAGTATGTGTTAGATCCTCAAGCAAACCTTTCTATCTTCATCTAATTTTGTTGTATATCCTCAACCCAGTAAGAGAGTGAATCTTAACGTAGGTGTTAGTTGAGAAGCTTGGAGAGGCTAGGAAAGACTGTAATGTCCTAATTTCTAAATCCAAGAATAATATCTGTTGGAAACACTATTCCCAAATTTCTGAAATTATTTCGCGCCATTTTTTATATCGGTGAACAAATCATACAATCGCTTAGGTAATCCAACACTTACTTAAGCCTTCACTACAATTCAATCTACAAAATAACATGAAACATTACATTCGAATCTAAGGGAAATGAACCTAGACACGGAGTGTCATGGTTCCCCAGAACTCCTACCGGAAATCCGGCAGAGTTTCCCCATTTTTGGCTTCACCTGAAAACAAGCAAAAATACCAATACAGTTCATATTATACCTAGGCTAATCCAATTCTACACAAAAAGGGCCTCCATGGCCGTCATAATATATTCTCGTCAATTCTCACAAATATTCAATACATACATTACATTTGCAAACATAAATCTTATCAATACGTTAAAACATTGGACACCAAATGTCCTACATCTATCTGGTAGCTGTGGGGGCAGGAGTGACCGCCACAGGACTCAGGCTCTTCATCTGTCGCTATGAAACCCTAACCTGCACAACTGAAGGTGATTCCCCGTAACGTGGGGTGAGACTACGTCCCAGTGAGCATGATAATAATGTGTGCATGTGTGGGAGGCGAAACACATGGCAAACAACAATATAGCAAGGATGAACAGTTCATAAAACAGGTCAAAGACCCAAATATTTTCCATGAACATGATGGGGGTAAAATCATGTACAAACATTCAGATTATGCACAAATATGATAGAATACATAAACATGAGCAATTGTAAGCATAATCACACCCAAAACTTCAATTTCATGAAAACCCCAAAATTATCTAACCTAGGGTTTGCATTACAAGAGAATACATTCAAATCAACAACCCTAGCTTCCTCTAATCATCACAAGAGAATACATTCAAATCAACAACCCTAGCTTCCTCTAATCATCAATAACCAAGAATACAAGCAAGGGAAGGTAGATTAGGGGTCATACAAGGGAATTTACATGACAAATAAGCAAGTGAGTGAATAACACTCACCTTAGGGGAAGAAATAGGGGCGGATGAGAGGTGGAGAGGAGAAATCCCAAGCTCCTCAAGTGGTTGGGAACCTTAAAAAATGCTCCATGATCTTCCATTTCTTCCTCCTTCAAGCTCCCAAGCTTCCTCTCTCTAGAACTCTCTCTCCCTCTCTCTAGAAACCCTAGGAAGCCAAGGAAAATGAGGGGAGAGAGTGAACCCCTCTATTTTTAAAAATTGAAATCGTGTATTTTCACTCAAGCCAATTGTTTTCGCTTGAGCGAATTTGCACCAGAAAATAACCCTTCTCTGGACAATTCTCGCTCAAGCGAAATATTTTTCGCTTGAGAGAGTATGAGTCTGTTTTGGGAGTTCAAATGAGCTCGGAACCCTATCTTATAACCTACCAAACTGAAGCCCCGGAAGTTAGTGTTCTAATGGAAGTGGAATCACCTTAATTGGATACTCTTGGCTCTAGATATTTTCGAATTAGTGCACCAAGGTCATTAGGCCTAACTCCCAAAATCAAGCAATAACCTCAGTTCGTGCCCCTCTTAGTTCCAATTCAATTCTCTCCTTCTCAAACCTACTTCCTATCCTCCAAAACTTCTTCTAACTTAGTTCTTCTCATCCAAGCCTTCCCCACTCTAATCCTTGATAAATCCATTCCCTTGACTACAAGGCTTATTCTTCTACGCTTAAAGGCTAAGATCTAGGGCATTGCTCTTCTCCTCAACTCTTAGTCCCTCCTCTAAACTCTTTTAAAACACATGGTTCCAAATGGATTTCCCTAATTTCTTGTCCGAAGTCACACTTAATCTTCGAATTCTCATCCTACTTCTAACTTCCTATTTTGGCTCGGTTCACCGCCTAAGGCTTCTCTTATGTTTCCTAGGTTCCAGTTTCTGGGATGTTACAATTCTACCCCCCTAAAAGGAATTTTGTCCCCAAAATTCGCTCTGGTTATCTTTCAACTCCAATTCACCTCCTAACGACAGCTATGTCGTACTCTTAGAGTCCTCCCAATTATTGTTTGTTAGTTAAAACCTTCATTGCCCAAGGTGGCTCACGGCTCTAAGAGTTGGTTGACCTCCTAATCTTGCCTCTTCTACCTGCTATTTCAATTCTGGTTCCCATTGCTCCCCTGAATCCCGCTCTAGGTCTGACTCACTGTTTCACTGTCCTAACCTCTATTTTCTCCTCTTACGTCCGAATCTAAGTTCCTAACCTGACTCCCTTAATTCATTCACGGGGTTTGGATCACCTAAAAGTATACCCTTACGGTTCCTTAACTTTAGATACTACTCCCGCTGATGCTTTGTTGTCTTATAATCGTTCCTGACTTGAAAGGCTCCTAATGAGTCCTAACTCACCCCAAGACTTTCCCAGCATGGCTTCCAGATGACTACGGGTCATATCTAAATAAATTCACTCCTCCCTAATTCTTCCTCTCACCTAGGGTATCCTAATGTCAAAAAGAGGAATGGGTGTAGGCTTCTGTTGCGCACTCTGGTTAAAAAGGGGTCGGTTTAGGTCTATCCCATAATCCCTACCCACAGTAGATTCCTTGCCTATCTCCGACCTCCAATACTAGGGTAACTTATCTGCCTGGTTACATATGCTATGGGTCCCCACCTCTCCTTCTGTAAGGCTACCCCCTTAAGGGCTCAACTCTCCCTTAGCTGACTTGAGACATGATTTTCTCATTAACTCTACTTCATTCTAGGGTCTTAAAATAAAATATATAGATTTCAACAACATAACACAGAGTTGCACCTACGTGGTACTCCTCTGGTACACAAGAGACAGAGAATGGACAACTCTCACAGTTCATCCAAATTCCAATCTAAACATACAATACATGACGGTGTGTAGGCCTGCTTGTACCTATCACTGCATCATGTGCACAAGCACAACTGAATAATGAACCAGAAGAAGACCCCTCTCTGGAAGATTCTCGCTTGGGCGAGACCATTCTCGCTCAAGCGAAAAACGTCCAGAGAGCCCTAAAAAATTCCCCTATTCTCGCTTGAGCGAGATAATTCTCGCTCAAGCGAGATATGCAGAAAAACAATTCCTTAATTTTGCTGCATAATTCGCTCAAGCGAGGATAGGCTCGCTTGAGCGAGAACCCTGCAACCTGATTTCCTTGTTTTAGATCCTCAATGCTTTTCTTACCAATTCCTTACCTCTACTAATCCCCACTCACCATTATCATATTACAACAACCCCTAACCAAACTAAGTTACGAATAATTCCCCTTTAACATCCCTAAGCAAAACCAAGCGAAGGGTTTAGATTTATCCTTAACCACTGAAGTCCCAATACAAGGAAAAGACTAAGGAACCTAATTTACAGACTTAACTTTACTTCTAGTGACTTGGACAACATAACACTCCCCATGCATTTATAATAAAGCCTCAGAGCACTTTGATTACAATAACAGGGAATCTTATTTCCTTAGACGTCTACAATCGAGTAGGCATAACTCAAAGAGACCGACCATGATTGAAACTCAAAGAGTGTAATCAACCATCCAAACTTCTAGTGTTTATCTCCTAGCTCCACCGGGATTGTTCTTGAGGTGCTAACTAGGTAGCAAAGCCTAACCAAAACTCAAACGTGAACCACAGGGCAGTAAGCACCAATGACTAAAAGACCATAGGAGTCTAAAGTGAAATAAGGTAGCTATAGAGTCATGAGTTTACAAGGTACCACAAATCTCACTTGGTTCCTAAACTAGGAAATCTTCCAATCAGTCACATGAAAATTATGCATTAAATGGTTAAGGGCTTAAACAATTTCACCACCATCATAGCAAAATCATTAAACACCTAATGAGAAATCTAGCCAGTTAGATAACAACTTGGTCAACTACTAAGGAAGTTAGGGTTGAAGGAACATCAACCATCAACATAAGCATGCACTAACAGGGATCTAAAGAAAGGAAAACAAATATGTTGGTCTAGAGGCCTTAATTCCATTCCTCAATTGGTCCTTAAGATCACACCTACCTAATAAAGTAACTTAACAAAGAGCTAGGACTACACCCCCTTCACTAAAGGCATTAAGTTTCTATACCTTCCATGAGTCTCACACTTCCGTCCTGACTTCTACCTACCACATACCTAGTCCACTGAGCATGAGATCCGAACTTCACAAAATCCTAACTCTAAAGTCATTCACCCTGACCTTATAAGATCACCATTAACCTCCCGCCTACATCTTCTAAACCATGCAACTTAACATACAAGTCATGCAACATCATTATAATTCATTCATCAAATCACCATCTAGCACACCAAGCATACAATCATTCAGGAAACACATATAACAGCCAATTCAAGCAATCGTTCAAGCATAAAGGAAAATTATCATATAACACCCAATTCAAGCAATCGTTCAAGCATATAACACCCAATTTTGTCCGGAAATTTTATTACAATTTAATTCTTTCTTTTAAGCCTTAATAAAAAAAACAAAAAAAAAATAACGGATTAATTAATTATCTAATTGATTAACTACCTGGTTGATAATTGAAGGATTAATTAATTAAACATCAAAAAATTTTGATTCAAAGATAAAATAATTGTTGGGCTAACCTGGCCCATTTTTTTTTCTTTTTAACCAACAAAAAGTTTAATCTTGCCCAATATCTTTTTTTTTTCATCAAAAAATGTTTGATTGGCCCATTATCTTTTTATGGGCTGTTGCAAAAAAAAAATGAATAAAAAGGATTTGTCCTGCTGGCTTGAAGAGCAAGTTGTCTTTGGCTATAAATAAAGGGGGAAAAAGGATGGGGTACAAACAACAAAAGAGAGCAAAAAAGGGAGCCTCTATTCTGAGATTGAAGAGTCTCAATTCTTTAGAGATGAAAATCTCAATCTTGGAGAGAAAAATAGAGGGAGCCGTGAGAATGAGAAAAGATAGGAGAAGGAAAGAATAAAAAACACTTTCTATTGAGAATCACCTTCCTTCTCATTAGAACCTTGAGTGAAAATTAAAAAGAAACCGCAAAAACAGTCACAGCAAGGACCAAAGAATGGTGAAGACAGCAAGGGGATAAGAAATCTGTAGCTTGGTATCCACTATTTTCCTTTTTTAAAAAAAAATGCTTGAATCATATTGTTGAATAGTTATTTGTATAGGATATGTATGTACATTCATTCTCTGTGTGTGGGTATAATCAAAATCATCAACGTAAATAGTACGGAAGCACACACAAGTCATCACCATTCATCGGCCCCCTCAGACATAACCCATAATCATCCCAACACATCAACCAAAACCAGTAAAGCCATAAGATCACACAGAAATTTCAATAAAATCCAGCAACACACAGTTCTTATAATACACAGTCCCTTTACAAAAAAAAACTGAGAAGAAAAAAACCAAAACAGAACCATATTCTTTGCTCAGTAAGAGGCTTCTACCCTCCGCCGTCCTGAATACCACTCCCCATCACCATCGCAACCTCACCCCTGGCCGTGCACCATCTCTTCCATCCCTATCAATCCCCTGCAAACAGAGAAAGAAGCCCATAATCAGAAAATCAAATCAAAGAAACTCAGAAAAATATATAGAACAAAACAGAGATGGTTTGATAAAGGAGAAGAAGAACAAAAAAAAAACAGTGAGGAAAAGAAAATCAAACAGGGAGAGGGAATGTGTAAAATCTGAAAATCAAATAGAGAAGGAGGGAGAAAGGGAGGGAGAGAACCACCGTCTCTCCACCGCAAGTTGCGGCAGCCACCGCCTCATCGGGCCGTCACAGCCCCTGCAGTGGCTGGCCTCACCGAAGCCGCCGCCTCCCACTTCCGTCGCACCAGTCGCAGCGGCGATGTTCGCGGCCCCTCTTCTTCCCGTGCGCACAGTCGCGCCTCACCGCGGCTGACCGCCGCGGGCAGCCTCCTCTCGTGGCCGCACACAGCAAACGCCGCGCCACCTCCTTGTCCGTCAGCCGCCGTCGCGGCCGTGGGCGATCTCTGTCCGCGATCGCTCTTTCCCTACCCGCGCGCACAGTTGTGCGTCTCGGCGGCCACCACCGCGACGCAGCGCCTCCGTCGCGCCGCGCGTCGTCACACCCTTCGCGGCCGCGCCTCCGCGGCCTCCTCCTCCTTCCTCATCCTCGCGGCCGGACGGCTACCGTCCCCTTTTCCACAGCCGCGCCTCCATAGCTAGCCCCCTCTCTGCCTCTCACAAACCCTCGGCCCTTGTGAACCCTAACAGAGAAAAAATGAAATGGTTTGATTGAGTGTTGCTGAATGAGGCAGTCTGGTGCCTTTACCCTAGGGTTATGTCCTTGGGGGCTGGGTTAATGAACTTGGGCCAAACCGTGTGAGCCCATTCCTTTTTGGGTGAGTTTTATTGTGTATTTTCCTTATAGAGGGCCAGTGATGAAATTTAGAGGCCCAATCCATTTTATTCTATCTGCCGTGTACGTTTTTATTTTTTCTATTTTTCTCTTATTCTGGGTTTGAGCCAGTGATGATATCTGAGACTCACTCATTTTCATCTATTGTCATTATTGTTATTGTTATTACTGCTTTTATTTTTATTATTATTATTATTATTATTATTATTACTACTGTTAATGTTGTTATTATTATTATTGTTATTGTTATTATTATCATTATTATTGTCATTATCATTCATCATTTGTTAATATTATTGTTATTATCATTGTTACTATTGTCATTTTTATTACTATTGTTGTTATTCTCTTTATTATTATTATTATTATTATTATTATTATTATTATTACCGTCACTATTATTACTATTGTTGTTGTTGTTATTATTATTATTATTGTTGTTGTTATCATTATTATTGTGCCTTGTTCATCATGTGTTCCATTTCATATTATTATTATCCATTTCTGCTAGTATTTTTTTTCCTAATATTTTGTATTTGTTTAATCTATTTAATTTGTCCCTTCGTGATTGTAAATATCTGTTCACCCTTTTCAATGTGGTTTTAATCAAGTCCCTTTTTTTAAGGTTCTTTTTCCAAAATCTCAAAAAAAAAAAAATAATAATGTATTTTCAAAAACATAAAAAAAATCAAAACAAATGTCTTTAAAAAAAATCTCTTTCAAAAAATCAAAATCAAAATGTTTTCAAACTCCCTTTTCAAAATCAAAATCAATCAATATCAAAATCACTTGTTTTCAAGAACTACGTAGCTTTGATTTCTCCATTGCACCTAGGGATACGTAGAAGCGGGAACCAAACCCGTCAAGCCAAAATAAAATTTCAAAATGTTTTCCCCTTTTAATAAAATCATTCATCTTCCTGAAATAATTTTTCTCATTACAAAATACACAGAAAAAATTCAAAAGTTAAAAATATCAAAAATCAATTTCCCAAAACATCATTCTCCTTTTCTTTCATAAAAAATCAATGACTTTCATAAATAAATTCTTTCATCTATTCTGAAAAATACCAAAAAATCAAAAGTTAAAATAACAAAAATAGTTATTAATTTCTTGTTAATTTTCTTCAATTGGGGGTAAAATAAATATTTTTCAAAAGTTAATAAAGTTTGCACAATTGATTAGAGGTAACCGTTTTAAACGGATGTTGTAGGGTGCTAATACCTTCCCTACACATAATTGACTCCCGAACCCAAATCTGGTTCCAAAGATCATTTTCTTTTTAAAGGGTTTTTCCGAAGTTTTCCCTTAAAATAAATTTTGGTGGCGACTCCATTGAAAACGTCAATTTTTCCAATTTCGGTGCGTCGTCCCGTCGTGGCCCCGGTTGCGACACACTTTACCTCTCCTTCTAAGTGTGCCTCATGTTTCTTAGGAGATAAGGGTATGTCCTATGAGATTTCTAGGGTCAAGATCTCACTCTAGGAATTGAGCCTATGTCACTCTCCCTCTGACTATCATGTAGGTGTGGCTCTAACCTTGTTAGAGAAGTGTCCCAATTCCCTCAACAAGGCACCCTAATTACGTTACTAACCATAATTCCGTGTACAACATAACCAGTAGAGGGGTGATCAGTCCCTAAACTTAGCATGAGGCACGGTGGAATTATAGTAAGTTACGGGCAACTAACCTAACCACAGTCCAATTGGATTGAACTGCTCTGATACCAAAATGTAACGTCCTAATTTCTAAATCCAAGAATAATGTCTGTTGGAAACACTATTCCCGAATTTCTGAAATTATTTCGCGCCATTTTTAATATCGGTGAACAAATCATACAATCGCTTAGGTAATCCAACGCTTACTTAAGCCTTCACTACAATTCAATCTACAAAATAACATGAAACATTACATTCGAATCTAAGGGAAATGAACCTAGACACGGAGTGTCATGGTTCCCCAGAACTCCTACCGGAAATCCGGCAGAGTTTACCCTGAAAACTGGGCGTTCCCCAATTTTGCCTTCACCTGAAAACCAGCAAAAATACCAATACAGTTCATATTATACCTAGGTTAATCCAATTCTACACAAAAAGGGCCTCCATGGCCGTCATAATATATTCTCGTCAATTCTCACAAATATTCAATACATACATTACATTTACAAACATAAATCTTATCAATATGTTAAAACATTGGACACCAAATGTCCTACATCTATTTGGTAGCTGTGGGGGCAAGAGTGACCGCCACAGGACTCAGGCTCTTCATCCGTCGCTATGAAACCCTAACGTGCACAACTGAAGGTGATTCCCTGTAACGTGGGGTGAGACTACGTCCCAGTGAGCATGATAATAGTGTGTGCATGTGTGGGTAGGCGAAACACATGGCAAACAACAATATAGCAAGGATGAACAGTTCATAAAACACCCAGAATGGAAGTACAAGACATGTAACATCAATCATTCAATGGCAATCATAAATGGAGTGATAATCATATGGAATCATGAACATGTCCATGCAACAATAGATCAATTCATAACTTCTCAAATACTGAATTCTGCACCATGGATTTTAACCTTTCCCTTAGGCTAGACTGAGCTCAGACTAACAGGAACCGTCGTCCCTGAAGGCCGGAAGACCTTACCTAAAACATTTCCCAAGGCCATAAAGACCTTAACCATTACCAAGGGCCAAAGGACCCCAAACATTTCTTTGAACATGAACCAAGTTTGAAATGGGCACATCATTTTATACATGTCAATCATGAGGGGAAATAATAACATAGTTTACATTGTTCACATTCCAAACCCTAATTTCAACTAGATCAAAAATACAAATCCATTACCAAGAGGTCCGTAGACCCATAATCATTTTCCTAACCATTTTCATGAGGTCAAAGACCCAAAACTATTTCCTTTAACATTTCCTTTACCATTTTCATGAGGTCAAAGACCCAAATATTTTCCATGAACATGATGGGGGTAAAATCATGTAAAAACATTCAGATTATGCACAAATATGATAGAATACATAAACATGAGCAATTGTAAGCATAATCACACCCAAAACTTCAATTTCATGAAAACCCCTAAATTATCTAACCCAGGGTTTGCATTACAAGAGAATACATTCAAATCAACAACCCTAGCTTCCTCTAATCATCAATAACCATGAATACAAGCAAGGGAAGGTAGAATAGGGGTCATACAAGGGAATTTACATGACAAATAAGCAAGTGAGTGAATCACACTCACCTTAGGGGAAGAAATAGGGGCGAATGAGAGGTGGAGAGGAGAAATCCCAAGCTCCTCAAGTGGTTGGGAACCTTAAAAAATGCTCCATGATCTTCCATTTCTTCCTCCTTCAAGCTCCTAAGCTTCCTCTCTCTCTAGAACTCTCTCTCCCTCTCTCTAGAAACCCTAGGAAGCCAAGGAAAATGAGGGGAGAGAGTGAACCCCTCTGTTTTTAAAAACTGAAATCGTGTATTTTTGCTCAAGCCAATTGTTTTCGCTTGAGCGAATTTACACCAGAAAATAACCCTTCTCTGGACAATTCTCGCTCAAGCGAAATATTTTTCGCTTGAGAGAGTATGAGTCTGTTTTGGGAGTTCAAATGAGCTCTGAACCCTATCTTATAACCTATCAAACTGAAGCCCCGGAAATTAGTGTTCTAATGGAAGTGAAATCACCTTAATTGGACACTCTTGGCTCTAGATATTTGCGAATTAGTGCACCAAGGTCATTAGACCTAACTCCCAAAATCAAGATATAACCTCAGTTCGTGCCCCTCTTGGTTCCAATTCAATTCTCTCCTTCTCAAACCTACTTCCTATCCTCCAAAACTTCTTCTAACTTAGTTCTTCTCATCCAAACCTTCCCCACTCTAATCCTTGATAAATCCATTCCCTTGACTACAAGGCTTATTCTTCCACGCTTAAAGGCTAAGATCTAGGGCGTTGCTCTTCTCATCAACTCTTAGTCCCTCCTCTAAACTCTTTTAAAACACATGGTTCCAAATGGATTTCCCTAATTTCTTGTTCGAAGTCACACTTAATCTCCGAATTCTCATCCTACTTCTAACTTCCTCTTTTGGCTAGGTTCACCGCCTAAGGCTTCTCTTATGTTTCCTAGGTTCCAGTTTCCGGGATGTTACAAAGACTACTTAGATGCCTAGAGAGACTCTATGAAGATGAATACTTAGACTCTTGAAGAGGCTCTATAAGAAGAATACTTGTAACTGTTCAGAAGGAATATATAGTGGAAATCTCACATGTTGTGAGGACTGAACGTAGCATAAGTTGTTAAGGGTAAACCAGGATAAATATACTGATGTTCTCTTCTTCCCTGCACTCTATTTACTTATTTATATTCTGAACTTTTTATTGCAAACTTCTTCTTAATGAATTTCATAATACCATGATAAATGAATCAATTGATAGTTTTAAATTGTTTCTTAAGAATTACAACACATCAAGCTCTTAAATATTTAAAGCATACTATATTGATTCTGCTAATCATTGTCCTAGTCAAGTTTAAGAATTGATTTTCTGATATCCAAGTTGGATAAACTTGAGAAGCAAATTAGAAAAAAGGTTCAAACTTTTCAAGAAGGCTAAGAATCGTCTCAATTTAACCCCCTTCTTGAGACTTTTCCAACTACATGGACTACTTCCAACGACTATATTGCCTCCAAATATGCTATAAATAGGTGTTTCACCAACAACTAAATGCAAGAGAGTTTAGAAGGAATTTCCTAAGCATCAAAATTACTATTTCTACCTTCTGAAGAGTATTTTCTTTATGTAGTCATTTGATTTTTTTTTCTGTCATGCATTCAAGAATTACAAAGAGTGTGTCTTATTAAAAAATGTAGAAATTTATTTGAGTCTCTCTTGTAAATCTCTATCTTCTTGAAGTTATAAACCTTGCACTAGCTGGGAAGAGTTAGTGGTTCTTGGGAGTGTAACAAGCCTGCAAGGCTTAGATTCTATATTGTGAAAAGGAGCCTGATGAGGCTGTAGAAGAATACTTGTTGAGAGCTTGAAGAGGTTGTAGAAGAATACATGGCAAAGAGGCTGTGGGTGAAAAGAATACCCGTAACACCAAACTTTATTGAGTGAAAAATTATACTAAAGTGGGGAATGGACGTAGCCCTCGAAATTGGAAAGTGTGAACCAGTATAAAAACCTCCTGTGTAATATATATTATCTTTCCTTTTCTCATGTTTACCTTATACAAATTGTTACTTCTAATCTGAATTAATATTCTTCATATATAACCATCGTAACATTATTCTTCATTCATTTATCAAATATTTTAAGAACAAAATCAAAGATGGGAATTACTTCAGAAGATTGAAGTTGTCTTCTAAAAGAAACAATTCATTGAAAAAACTACACACCAGTATTTTAAAAGCATAATTAATTTCTATGTATGTACTTTAAATATTTCTAAAATTATTCATAAGAGATTTTCTCCAGAAACAAAATTATATTTCTAATACATTCATCATCTGAGCATACGTAATTCTCAAAGACATATAGATCAATTACATCCTATTATCTAACTAAGTATTGCGATAAGCCTCTAATAAGCTGAGAAGGAATTCTTGAGCAAAATATACTTAGAAGCTTTTGGAGAAATTATCAAGTTTTAATAGGTCACAGTTCAACCCCCCAAGACCTTTCTTGGGACACTTTATCTACTTCATGATCTTTGTAGCATATATAATCAAATCAAGTTTAGGCCAGGAGATGAATGGATGACCGCTTTTAAAACTAGAGATGTCCTATAAGAGTGGACTGTGATAACCTTTGGGTTATTAAATGATCCTAGCACATTCATGCACCTAATTCATCAAGTAATTTGACCCTTCATTATTGGTAAATTTATTTTTGTTTACTTTGATGATATTTTAATCTACAACAAACGCAAAGAGAAACACTTAAAGCACCTCCAACAAGTGCTACAGACTCTTCATGAACAAAAAGTCTATGTCAACTTAAAGAAATGCTCTATCTTGACCAATGAAGTTATTTTTATTGGTTTCATCATTACTGCTCAAGGCATTCAAGTTGACTGATAAACCACTATTTTATATATTAATTTTGGGTATTTAAGTGAGCTATTTGGCATTTATGGTCATTATTATTATTATTTGATATCTCATTTATTTTCCCTTAATTTGTCACAGAAATAAAAGGAGAATCTTTAATGAGATTTGGCCAATAAAAGGAGATTGGGACGAGATAAGAGGATAATCATTGACAAGATTTGGAAAAAGATTTGATGGTGATTTTTGGGCTATGTTGAGTTGCACTTCCAGTTTCCAAATTTAGAAAGATAGAAAAAGAGGAAATAAAGTTAAAATCAAAATTAGGATACTTGCAACTCTTATAAAATGACACCATCTGTGACAAAGGAAACATAATCTCAATCATCTCAAGAATCCATCTTTTCCTACTCTCTCATCTTCTCAAGGTTTTTCAAGAGTGGTAGCTTTTTGCAATAGGATTTGAGAAACTCCTGGAGTGAAGCAATTCTGTCAAAGGGGGTTTTCCTCTTCTAGTTTTTCCTAGTTGTTATGGAATCCTTAGGACTTTTAGTTTTGATTGATTCATATTTTATTATGAGTAACTCATTACCTAGTCAAAGGGCTATGACGAATCTTACGTTTTGAACTTGATTTGAACCCTTTTTCCCTTTATAAATTATTGTTTTATGTTTATAGTTGTGTTTGCCTTATTGTTTCATTATATCAAGATTTGATCGCCCTTGGTAAAACTTAATTGGTTGGGTAATAAGTCATTGTACCATTCTCAATTAACAAACCTATAAGGTAAGTTTGATCTAGGGTTTTGTAGGATCAATCTTAATCCTAGGTTTGCAATCGGTTATTAGATTAACAAACTTATTGGTTCTTTATGTTTTTCTTAATCCGTTATCTTGCATGATCATTAGGGAGTGTTTTAAGAAGAAGTTTATCAATATTGCATGATCATTGGGTATTGATAGTATTAGAATAAATGATTGACACAATTAATTTGGCATAATTTATAAGGGATAATGGGGGAAATTTTAATAAGCACTTAAGTGAAACTAGATGCCCTGGGCACTTCCATAATTGAATCGTATTTGTATTTACTTGCTTCCTTGTTTAACTCTCTCTCTCTCTCTCTTTCCCCATTTAATTATTATTAATCTCAACCAAAAAATCAAATCATAATCTCTCTCTTATATTATTATTAAGGATTTAATTTAATTTAACATTGTTAATTAATCTCTGTTGGACAATACTTGGGGTTTTAAGTAATCCATTTTACTTTAATTGACGGGTACACTTGCCCAGAAGTAAAACTCATAACATTGACCCAAGCAAAATCAAAGCAAAATCAAGAAACCGATATTGAACTATACAAGGATGACATGTTCCATGTCTTGTGTTCAATCTAGATATATGTACAAAGGGACTATACTTACATGGTAACATTGGTCACAAATTGGTTATATGTCAAATCACATTGAATTTCCTATTATTTGGGTAGTAGCAATGTTTTGCTAGATATCATTCGCTTCTTGTAATATTAAAATAAGATTTCAATGTTATTGTTAATAAAATAAGATTTCAATGTTATTGTTAATTGAGCTTTTAATTAGATTAAAGGTCCATGTGATGTGAAGTTCATTTATAAGACTAAATGGGCCAACCCTTTAATTTGGGCCTACAGATGGGTAGGTATCACTAAAGTTTAATACTCACTATGAGGGTTAGCCACCACAATATATAGAATGTATGGGTGGTAGCTAATAAGATTTTTACTCTAATACTCCAAACCCAAAAGAGAAAAAGGAATTGTTGGTGTATGCCCTAAAGGCCAATGGTATATTGACCCCTTTTAGCATACAATATATGCCATGTTAATTATAAAAGACATTATTTATTATATTAATTAATTAATATGATAAAGTCCTTAGAATGACTTTTTCGTGGCTGTATGGTATCAAGTTTGACTTGATAGTGAGATTCTATAGCCTTCTTCAGAACGTCATTCTAAAATCATCCCTAGTCAGGTATTATTGTGAATAAGAATAACAATAATACGTCAAGACTAGTATGTGAGTAGATTAATGACTATGTCTCACTGGTGGGAGTGACTAGATGGGATTTGTCCCTCCCACATAATGAGAGTTATATCTTGGGCCTCTTGATTGAGTGAGACTACAAAGTGCATGGCCATGCCCAAATAATATTAGCCCAAATAATATTAGTATGGGATATTAATATTATTTGTTATAAGTCTACTCGTGAAATCGAGAAATTGAGATTGAACTATACAAGGATGACATGTTCCATGCCTTATATTCAATCCAAATATATGGACAAAGGGACTATACATCAATGTTTTTAAAATCGGACCGGTAATTGAACAGATGAAGACACTGGTTCACAATTCAGTGGTTGAACCGTGGTCGAGCTGATAATACTTAAATATTTTTTTAATATTATATAATATTTGAAGTAATAAAATAACATAAAATTATAAAGAAATCAAGATATATAAGATTATAAATGAATATAAAGGACTTTATTATATGTGTTATAAGATAAAAAAACTAATAATAATTGACTAAATAATAAATATTTATGTGAATCCTTAAAAATTTATTCTTATTTATCCCATTAATATTTTAGATTAAATAAAAAACTAAACAATTTTGAAAATTTTAAAACTGGCCGGTTCGACCGGTTTTGTGACACCGGTTTTCACCGGTTCTTGACCGGTTCGACCGATTCTTGATCAGTTCCCATCGGTTCTGAAATCAACCGGTTTTCTAGAGTATATGGACCGGACACTGGACCGGTTGAACCAGTCAGTCGAGTCCAGTTTTAATTACTATGCTATACATACATGGTAACATTGGTCGCAGACTGGTTATATGTCAAATCACATTGACATTTCTATTATTTGGGTAGTAGTGATGTTTTGCTAGATATCATTCACTGCTTGTAATATTAAAATAAGATTTTAATGTTATTGCCAACACAATGGAAACCTATAGGGTCACACACTTAGAACAGACTGATTTGGACAACGAAGCTATGAGATGGTTTTAATTGAGCTTTTAATTAGATTAAAGATCCATGTGATGTGAAGCTCATTTAGCAAGACTAAATGGGTAACCCATTAGTTTGGGCCTAAACATGGGTAGGTATCACTAAAGCCTAAACCCAAATAGGAGAAAAAAGTTTTCTCTAAATCATATCACCACCCCTCATAGTGAGAGAAAAAAATCATCCATTCGCCGCCACTAGCACTGTGAAAGGGGGAGTCTTAGTATCGCATTTGTGTGGATATTGTAACATCCCGAAAAGTAGGGGCTAAAAGTATAGTGGAAGCCTTAGGCTGTGAATCCGGCCAAGAGAGGAAGGTTAGGAATAGAAGGGTTAATTTGGGGGTTAGAATGCAAATATAGTCAAGAATTAGACACATATTAAGAGTCGTGAGTTTTAGGAGATTTTGGAAGAGGGACTGAGTATTAAGTCAAACAACTGTAGACCGAATTTAGAGGGAAGTGTAACATCCTAATAATTAAAACCAATTTCATATAGAAGGTTAGTAAGATAATAACCATTAAGGGAAAGGCTTAAGAGTGAGAAATCAGAACTTTGGATTCTGATGTTCTCGCTCAAGCGAGAAGGGCTCGCTTAATAAAGCATATCAGTAAAATTAGATAGTTGAGTTCTGGTTTTCTCGCTTGAGCGAGAAGGCTCTCGCTCAAGCGAGAAACAGGGGAGATAGGGAGTGTTCTCTAGAGGAATTTTTCCTGAGAGAGGAGGGTCTCGCTCAAGCGAAATTCACCCTAAGAGGGGGGATGCTCTCTGGAGCATTCTCGCTCAAGCAAGAGGCTTCTCGCTTGAGCGAGAATGCGAATTCAGAATTTTCTCTGCACTCCCGCTCAAGCGAGAAGGGCTCGCTTGAGCGAGACCACGCGTCCCCATCTTTAAAATACAATTAGGGCTCAATCTTCTCATTCTTTTCTTCTTCCTTCTTCGTCTAGAGAGAGGGGAAGTTCCTAGTGAGAGAAAGTGACCTTGGAGCTGGGAGAAAGGAGGAGAAGCCAAGGATATCCACCCCCCAACGTTCACCAACTTCATTCCTCTTCTCTTTGAGCTTCCTTTGAGGTGAGTATAACTTACACACCCACTCTCATTCTTGCTTGAGTCTCTTGAATGAACCCTAATCCCTCTTTTCCCCTTCCTCTAGTCATGTATGTCCATGAAAAATTGTTGATGTTCTATGATTGGTTCTTGAATGAATGTGATGATTAGAGACATGAGTTAGGGTTTCACCCATCCCCTTTTATTACTGTCTTATAGTCTATGATTTATGATGGAGGAACATGCTATTATTGATTGTGGGGGTTGGGTTATGAGATTCACATGATGAGGTTTCATTATGGCTATGAGAATGTTTAGGTCTATCATGAGACATGTGCTATTTGTGATGTTTGAGCATTTGCATAAAGGCCTTTGGCCCCAGTTAATTGGAAAACGAATTTGAGCTTCGGCTCCCAGTTAAAAATGAATTTGACTTCGGCCCCAGCAAAAATGGCTTCGGCCCCAGTTTTGGCTTCAGCCCCAGTTCACCTTAATTAATGAAGATTGGACTTCGGTCCCCGGTTAATTGGACTTTGGTCCCCAGTTAAAACACGGGTTTCAGCCCCCAGTTAATTGGTGGTTTTATGCCTAAGGAAGATGTTCCTTGTAGTCTGAGCTCAGGTATAGCCCCAGATAGTGAAAAGACCCCGTCTGCCGGGTAATGCAGGTCATGCATAGCATATCTATTTTCCAGATTTGCATTAAACATCATGCATGGTTGAGTGAAGTTGTAATGTGGTAATTGAAATAGTTATGCATGATATGTTGAATTATGTGTTGCATCTCATATGCTTGCCTCCCTACACTGTATGATTGCATGGTTATGCTTGCTGCGACATTAGTCTCACCCCACGTTGCGGGGATACATTTTAGTTATGCAGGATGTTCTAGCTAAATGTTCAGATGGAAGTGGAGCTCTTGGAGTAGATCCATCCACTCCCAATGTCGAAGATATTCTTAGGAGATAATTAGATATAATTTCAGGATTATTGATGTATTAATGTAAACAGCTTAGATTGGCCATGGAGGCTTAGTTGTAGTTGATATTGTAATTATGCTATAAATATAACTGTATTGGTGATTCTTCTGGATTTCAGGTTAAGTTAGAAATTGGGAAATGTCCAGTTTTTAGGGGAAACTCTGTCGGATTTTCGGTAGGAGTTTTATGAACCATAACACTCCAAGGTGTAGGTCCGTTCCCTAGGCTTTTAATTAGGAATTTATATGGAAAGCCATAATGTATGAATGTTGTGGAAGCCTAAGCAAACGTTGGATTGCTTAAGCATTTATGTGATTTGTATAACGATATCGAAAATGGCGCGAAATAATTTCAGAAATTCGGAAATAGTGTCTCCAACAGACATTATTCTGGAATTAAGAAATTAGGACATTATTATGGAATTAAGCAGTTTTTGGAAAACCTTTCACAAGCAGCACCTTCTAAAAAGATTTTTATAACTTGCTGAAACTGAGAGTTTTATACTTGCTAAAGCAACTTCAGCAGGTTTAATAAAATAGTTTAGAAAACTTGTTTTTCAGCTTAGTGTTATAAAACAACAATCTCAGAATCCTCCTGGTTAATATAAACTGAATTTAAATGAGTTTAGGGATGAGAGAACTTAGCCAAAGATTTATACTGGTTCACCCACCACCACTGTGAGTTACGTCCAGTCCCAAAGCCAACCAGCTAAGGATTTTAACTATCTGATCAGATATACAAGTATTCTTTTCTATCAAGCCTCTTCAGGCTCTACTACAACAAGTATTGTTTCTATACCAAGCCTCTCCAGGCTCTGCAGCAAGTATTGTTTAAACAGCAAGCCTCTCTAGGCTTAACAGCAAATGTTTTAAGAAGAAAGAAAGCCTAAGCTTGAAACTACACAAGTTTGAAGCCTAAACTGGGTAAGATGTACAATTTTCTGAGTTAAACTCAAGATATGAAATTTGAGTACAAATGAAAAAGATTGAAAATATCTCAGAGAAAATTTAGCAGCACTTCAGAAAGTTGACGTTCGTTTTCTCTTTTTCTTCTCTGCATGATGCTTGGTATTTATAGAGAGAGAAACCTTGATGTTTCAGAGAGTTTGATTATCTCAGCAGGTCCTGATACTTCAGCAGGTTCCTCTCCTTCAGAAGGTTGCGCCACTTCAGAAGGTTGCATAACTTCAGAGAGTTGCTCTTTCAGAGGGTTGCTAAAACACAGAAAATACCTTTAAGAGAATCTGTAATTTCTTTCAGGATATTTTAACCAAATTTGTTATTCATTAAAACTTAGGATTGTGAGACTTAAAACATTATTAATTACTTAATAATATTTTTGAGACTCAACATTCTTCCCCTTTTTAATGATGAAAAATTTGCTTAAGCTTACAAATATCTGAAGAGAAATTAAATAAAGTTAAGTTTAGAAAGATCTCCCCCTTAGTCATATACTCAGATAAGTTGCTTGCTCCCCCTGAATAACAGCTTGCTTTTCTGAAAACACTTAAACTTCAGATTTGTTAGTTTATATTACTCCCCCTTTTGTCATCAATCAAAAGGGTATACAGAGCTTTCTGAAGCAATAAATGCATATTAGAGCAATAAATTCAGGGTATATAAGATACTGATAGAACATGTATCATAGTAGAAGTTGCAATAAAGTTCAGTAGGCACGCATATTTTAGCAAGATCATGATCCAGAAAAACATGAATGTTCAGATTATCTTTTATTAACTTAAACCTATCTTCAGCAAGGGGTTTTGTGAATATATCAGCCCATTAATGCTCTGTATCAATGAACTTAATATCAAAAACACATTTCTGAACATAGTCTCTAATGAAATGATGCTTGATTTTTATATGCTTGGCCCTAAAATGCTGGATGGAATTTTTGGAAAGATTTATTGCACTTGTATTATCACATAACACAAGAATAGAATTAACAGCAATATTAAAATCCTCAAGTTGATACTTTACCCATAGCAGTTGTGAGCAACAACATGCAGCAAAAATATACTCAGCTTCAGCAGTTGAGAGAGCTATGGTGCTTTGCCTTTTGCTAGCTCAGCTTATCATATTTTCTTCAATGAAGTGGCATCCTCCACTTGTTGATTTTCTCTCAATTCTATCTCCAGCAAAGTTAGCATCACAATATCCTAATAACTTGCAGTCCTTACTCTTCTTATAGCATAGACCAAGATTAGTAGTACCATTGAGATATCTGAAAATTCTTTTTACAGCCTTGTAATGAGTTATTCTTGGATCAGATTGGAATCTTGCACACAGACAAACACTGAACACGATGTCAGGTCTGCTTGTTGTAAGATACAACAAAGATCCAATCATGCCTCTATACATGGTTGGGTCAACACATTCTTCTACTTCATCTTTACTTAAGACGGCAGAGGGATGCATAGGAGTTGACATAGGTTTGCAATCATGCATGTTGAACTTCTTAAGCATTTCTTTTGTATATTTTTCCTGATTAATCCATATACAATTAGACTCTTGCTTAATCTGAAGTCCTAAGAAAAACTTGAGTTCACCCATTAAACTCATTTCAAATTCAGATTGCATTAACCTTGAGAACTCTGTGCATAATGAAGAATTTGTTGATCCAAATATAATGTCATCAACATATATCTGAACAAGAATTAGATCTTTGTTAGACATTTTTCTAAACAAGGTTGTATCAACCTTTCCTCTTTCAAAACCATTTTTGAGAAGAAAATTGCTCAATCTTTCATACCAAGCTCTAGGAGCTTGTTTGAGACCATATAGAACCTTTTTCAATTTAAAAACATGATTAGGAAAAATTGAATTTTCAAAACCAGGGGGTTGTCTAACAAACACCTCTTCCTCAATGAATCCATTAAGGAAGGCACTCTTTACATCCATCTGATATAGTTTGATGATATTATTTTCTGCATAAGAAAGCAAAATCCTAACGGCTTCAAGCCTTGCTATGGGTGCAAATGTTTCTGTGAAATCAATACCTTCTTATTGATTGTAGCCCTGAGCAACCAATCTGGCTTTGTTTCTGATCACTTTTCCATCTTCAGAGAGCTTGTTTCTGAACACCTATTTGGTTCCAATAATTGTTTTCCCATGGGGTTTAGGAACAAGAGACTAAACATCACTTCTGGCAAATTGATTCAGCTCTTCCTGCATGGCTAGGATCCACCCTTCATCATGCAGAGCTTCATCAATATTCTTTGGCTCAATTTCAAATTGGAAGGTAAGATTATTGACTTCTCTAAGTCTTGATCTTGTTCTTACACCTTCTGAAGTATCACTAATGATTTGCTCTCGAGGATGATGAGACTTGTATCTCCACTCATTTCTGTGAGGAAATACATGCTCAATCTGAGACTCAACATTAACTCTTTGAAGAGGAACATCTTCAGCAGGTTGATGAGAAAGTTGTTCAGCAGGCACTTCAGAGGGTACTTTAGCAGGTTCTTCATTTTTTACCTCTGTCTTCTCTGAAGATGGATTTAGTGTTAGTGTATGCACTAGAGACTTATATGTTTTATTTTGAACATCCATCACTTGTATCATATTATTTTATAAAGGCAATTCAATTTTATTAATTCTTTTAGAATATGATTAATGTCCTTAGATTAATAAGCTTGAATTTCATAAGAAATCAAGTAGATGACTTGATCATGAGATCTTATGAAGAACTATTCTTAAAATAGTCTCTGGTCAAGCATCATCTTAGAACAAGAGATGCATTTAGACCAGTATGTGAGTTCGTTGATGATCACATCTCACGGATCATGGATATGAGATATCATGTGCTCACATAAGTGTAATAGTGTACTGGACTGAACCACCTTAAGAATGTTGCATGGATTGTTACATAAGTGTCATGAACTTTTCTTATATTGATAAATATTATATGAAGTCCTTTGACCTGAAATCACTACGATTCCTACATAAGGAGATATGTGTTTTAAATATCATCAAACGTTGTCTGTAACAAGGTGATCATAAAGTTGGTGTTTGGACATATAATAAATTATGTGGTGGAATGTGAGTGACCTAGATGGGATTTGTCCCTCCTATGTAACAGGAGTTATATCTGTAGGCCTCTTGATAAAGTTAGACTACAAAATGCATGGCCATGCTCAGGAGGATAAACATGAGATGTTTATTTTCTGTATAGTCTACTTGGGCATCAAGAAAAACATAAATTGAACTATACAAGGATGACACATTCCATGCCCTTGTGTTCAATTAGATATTTGGACAAAGGGACAGATCATATAAATTATTATCATAAAATAGGATTCGTGAAAGTTGTTGACAATCTCAATATTTGGGTAGTAGTGATGTATTGCTAGATACCGCTCACTATTTATGATATTAAATATAAAAGGGTTTTATTTTAATATCATAACCAAATATTAAAAGCCTATTGGGTCACACGCATACAACAAGCCGCTAGGAAAGATAATAATTCTAATTTGATTATAATTATAACATAATGGGCCAGGCTCATATGTGTTAGGGTTAATTGAGTGACGGTAAAACCCTAGCCACCACTCTATAAATATAGCATAAGATGCATTACCCTAGACACACGAGCAATCACTCTTACTCTCTAAACGCTACTAGCAGAGTTGAGGAGGGTTTCCTAGTTCGGTTGTTAGCGTGGACACCTCTAGAGACGTGGTTGTTATTGCCTCGTTTGCAATCCGAAAAAGGTATGTCATTATGTTTCATTCCTTTTATGCCTTTATTCATGTTTTCGCATTAACGATCATAACAAGGGAGGGAATCCATTTATTCCGCTGCACCCTGATCACATGCTTGATTCCCTTCATTTAGCTCCTCCCTGCAAAATCATCTTCAAGATCTGATAGTTCCCTATCAGTCTCTTTAGCATCATTAAATCTAACATGGATAGATTCCTCCACTGTCAAGGTTCTAGAGTTATAAACCCTATAAGCCTTGGAAGATTCTGAATAACCAATGAAGAATCCTTTGTCAGATTTAGAATCAAATTTTCCAAGATCATCTTTGGTGTTATGTATGAAACACTCACAGCCAAAAATGTGAAAATAGGAAATGTTGGGTTTCCTTCCTCTCCACAATTCATAGGGAGTTCTTTTGAGAAGTGGTCTTACCAAAATTCTGTTTTGAATGTAGTAAGCTGTATGAACAGCCTCTGCCCAGAATGATCTTGATAGGTTGCTTGAAATGAGCATGGTTCTACCCATCTCCTGCAAGCTTCTGTTCTTTCTCTCAACAACCCCATTTTGTTGAGGTGTTCTTGCCACAGAGAAATTATGTGAGATCCCATTCTCATCACAGAACAGTCTAAAGCTTGAGTTTTCAAACTCACCACCATGGTCACTTCTGATAGCAGATATGCAAAATCCCTTTTCATTTTGCACTTTCTTACAGAATTCTGTGAAATTCTCAAAAGTCTCATCCTTGCTTTTGAGGAATATTACCCACATAAATCTTGAGTAGTCATCCACAATGACCAAACCATATTTTTTACCAGAAAGACTTTTAGTTCTTGTAGGACCAAACAGATCAATGTGAAGTAGTTCTAAAGGTCTTGAGGTAGACACAACATTTTTACTCTTAAAAGAGCTTCTTGTCTGTTTTCCTTTAAGACAGTTTTCACATAAAATATCAGATTTCAAAGAGAGCTTAGGCAGTCCTTTTACAAGGTTGTGTTTTGTTAACTTTGAGATTAATCTCAAGCTGGCATGCCCAAGTTTCTGATGCCAAATCTGTTTTTCATCCTTAACAGAAAGAAGACAAGTCACATTTTGATATGCAAGTTCCTCAAGATCTATCTTGTACACATTGCTGTGTCTTGGCAGTAAAAATGATTTGATTTCAAGAATCTTTGACTACACATTCATCCTTGGTAAAGGACACAACATATCCACTGTCACATAACTGACTTATGTAACACCCACAATTTCCCCTACCGGTATATAAATAAAAAAAAGAAAGTTTTAAAATGATAATAATAATAATAATAATAATTTAATTATGAAGTATTTGGGAGCTGTTAATAAACAATCAAATTCATATTTTTGAAATTATGCAACCATAATGATAAATAAAATTTTTCTAGAGAGGTGTTTGAGAAAATAACCTAAGATACCCTTAGTAATTATACAGTTAAGGAAAATATAGATTTAATTATGAAAAATAGCAAAAAAACTTAAAGGGATCTATATTTTTAGTCAAAATAGTCTTAATATAATTAATAATGAATCTTAGAAAATTATTTAGAATTTTCTGGCGCTTTTGGGCAAAAAGACCAAAATGCCCCTAGTTAACAGTATAACCCTAACCAACATATGAAAATTTGTGGAATAATATGGAAAATATACTTTGAACCTTAAAAGTGAATTGAAAATGATATTTTTAACTTTATAGAATTTTTGTATGTAAAACCATAATTTTCTATCTGCTTACTCTTATTAAAAATTAACCGTTGTGTGCGAAAACTGGAAAATAATTGGGAAATAAGAAAGTTTAAGTGAGAAGTGAGTTCTAAGCACGTTTTTAGACTTAAAATAGGTTCGAGCAATTATAAGAATTTTTCTAAAATTTTTAGGAAATTTTGATGTGAAATTTCCATTTTACCCCTACTCTTTTGGAACCGGGCCCGAATACCCTTGATCCGGGCCAGAAAATTTTGCAGCATCCTTCCTTTCCCTTCCCTTAAGGCCGTGTAAGTGAGAGTGTGTGTGTGTGTGTGTGAAGGTAGCTTTTCCCACACACTTTCTCAAAGACTAAGTCAAAGAAGTGACATAAAGCCTTAATTTTCATAAAAACTTAAGCCACTTGTCCATTTCTTCCTACCACCCAACATGCAACTTAGTTCCATTCTCTCCATTCCTCCCAAACAAAACCGTGAAGCTTCCTCTCCCATTCTCTCCATCTTCCAAAAAAAAATTTCCATCACTTTCTAAGAGAAAGGTTCCATCTTTGAACCTTGATCTTCAAAATCAAGCCTCCAACCTTATAGAATCTTGTTTTGGTGATCAAAAGGAACTCAAAGAATGAGCTGTTTGGGATTTGTGGTTGCATCTTTTCTTAAAGAAATTTCCTTAGGTAAAGGGGGGGAGAACCTTGAACTCTAGTAGGATTGGTGACTAGAGTCAAGGATTACCCTTGATCCTTGTCTTTAAACCCTTTTTTCCTTGAAAAAAATAAGTTTTGGAAACCTATTTCTTGAAAATTTGTTTCGGCTGTTTGCATGTGATTTATATATGTGTTTTAGAAATTTTTATGATTCTTGGAATGTGCTTGTTTTGTGATTTTGGATGCATGCAAGTTGTGAAATTGGTTGGAAAGATTTTTTTCCCGTTTTTACATAGAGCTGCAGCCGTAAAATAGAGACGGAAGATTCATTCACCGTTGGATCGGGCTGAAATTTTGGTATCTGGTTCATAGCATCTGAATCTTCATTGTGAACGGTCGGATCGTTGATACGAAGTCTGGGTTGGGAGATATTTGGTCTTCACAGTGGCTGTATATTTGGGGTTTTATTGATAAACTTGTTTGTTAATGTGCTTGTGGATGATCATGCTTTGTTTTGGTGAATTTTGAGGTTGATGAATTTTTTGGTGTTTTTGATGAACACTCATAGTGTTCGTCCATGTTCTTGATGTTCTTGAGTTTGTTCATGAGAAATTCATGAAAAACTGGGTTTGATCTTGACGATGGTCAAGAGAAATTGTTAATGTGTTTATGGGCCCTAGTGGCCCAATAAGCTAAAAAGTGTAACTGATTAAATTAATAACTAAACCAAATGGAAATGAATTTTTGGAAAACTCTAATAACCAAATTCGGATACAAAAATGCACCTAATAAAAAGTCACTCGAAAAAACCTAATATTGGATGGTAATGTGCAAAATAAGTTCCTAAGAGTTACCTAACCATTGGGCCTTTAGTTTAGGCCCAATGCCTTAAAAAAAAGGGTCAAAAGACTCATCAAAAGTCAACCAAAAATATTTCATGGATTTGGGCTTAGGTTAGAGTTGGGCTTCAACTCTAATCCATTCTATTAATGCTAAAACTTAGAAATTTAATTAGTGGACTTGCAAACCCAATTTCCCTGAGTTAAATTAATCCAACCCACTTAAGTTAATTAAGTGAAGAGTGATTAATTAAAACTAAATTTAATTAACTTTAATGAAGATTAATTTTAATCTTAAATCATTAATCACTAATGGAGTACTAATCAAGTAATTAAGACTTAATTAAGGAGAATTAGGATTAATTATAGTCTAATTAAGGAAGATTAGTCTTGATTAAAGAATAAACCTAATCCTAATTAGACATACAAGACGAATTAAGATAGGTAACACTATCCATAAGACACAATCATAAGTCGTAGTAAGCTATAGGACTTAAGTGAAAGTGGTCACTAATTTTAAGAAGAACATTAGTACAAATTAACTTAAAAGCCTACAACAAATATACTCTTTCTACATAAGACTTGAGAAGCTTAGTGAGAGAGTGCGGTTTAAACCGAGATGGGGTTTGGTTTTCCTTGTGAAGGAAAGACATTGAATTAGGCTGTACCACGAGAAGTGGTGACGTATAATGATTCAATGTGCTTTGCCTGTAAGGACTGTGTATGCTGAGAAAGCATTGTTTGGTTTTCCTTGTGAAGGAAAGACATTGAATCGGGCCGTGCCACGGGAAGTGGTGACGTAGAATGATTCAATGGGCTTTGCCTGCAAGGATGTGTATGTTGAGAAGCATTGTTTATATGACATGCATCATAAAGCATTGATGATGTTCAAGGTTGAAAACCTTACGACCTATATGGCAGTGACACTTGGTACAATGTGAAATCGGCTAGGAAGGGTGCACTGGGTTTTACAAAGAACGCCAGCGGATCCTCAAAAGGGACGCCAGCCCTGAGGTTAGCCTAGCTCCTGGAAGATCTCAAAGGACGTAGGTTAGCTCCCTACTGTCGAGATCGTGGAACCCAACTTAGCTATTCCTGTCGCTCTCATGACTTTCGGGGTCAGTTGAGATTGTCTGGAAGACGGATAAAATGATTTGGCCAAAACATATGAGCAATGCTCTTTGTATCGGCGCTAGTACAGACTCTAACTCCTGATACGTTGCACATATATGGTCGGGCAGTTGTTGTGTGCACTGTGGTGGTGATTTTCCCTGGGCCCTCATGCATTGCATGGTACATAGTAGTTGCTTGAGATTCCTTGGTGAATGACGTGGCTGTTTGCATTGGATGAGCATATCACATCATTTTATGACGTTGTGACCTTCTATGTGAATAATTAGATTTATGAGAATTGTGTGAATTCCTGTGTCTATCTACTTTAGTGATCATATCCTGCGTTAAGTGAGTTCATGTAAAGTGTTCTCGCCCCCTTGTCTTTCTTTTGTTGTCCGTTATTATTTTGGCACCTAAATGGCCATGGACTCTGGAATGATGCACGTGGTTCTGAATATAGGCGTGGTGTTCAGGTCGAACCAGATCTTGTTTAAATCAAATGGTAGTGTTTAGGGGTGTACATGAGTAGCAATACCCTGTATAGATAGAGTGTAGTCAAATGGAGGATTCACTTCTTCTGTAACGTAGTATGTTAAAACCCCAATTTAATGTGTATTACTTCTGTTGTAAATTGGAATAACAATAAAATGAAAATTGTTGTATTGACATGTTCTTATAGTTCCATCCCAATTATAATTTATTAATATTCAAAAAAAAAGAAAAATCACCGATTTTCTTCACTTCTTTTAAAAAAGAATTTAACAAATCGCAACCGAGTTAGTCGAGTGATACCCGTCATGGGATGAGGGTGTTATAACTTATGCTCAGCAGGTTGTGTTGAAGTCCTTCCACAAGGAGAACATTCTGAATAACAGAGAGAGGGGAAATACCTACAGATCCTATACCTGTGATCTTTCCTTTCTGATTCCCTCCAAAGGTGACTATTCCACCATCTTTAGGTCTAAGGTTTTGGAACAAAAACCTTTCTCCCGTCATATGTCGCGAGCAGCCACTGTCCAAATACTATTTGTGGTGTCTCCTTTGTCCTATTAAACACATCTGCAATAGGAACAATCAGAGATTTAGGTACCCATATCTTTTTTGATCCTCTTTTGTTAGCAATAGGTCTGCCCTTTTTCTTGTGCTTACACCGAGACACATGATGTCCAGGCTTTCCACAATGTGAGCATCCCCTACCTTTCTTAGCTTTATCAGCAGGTTTAAACTTGGAATCATGTGATGATTCACTATCTGAATATCCCAGGCCAACTTTGTTCTTGGAATTTTTCTGAATACCTAACATTCTGTTGAGGTTCTCAGTTCCATTAACAAAGTTGGCAAGGTCCTTAGTAAGTTCAGCAACTTGTTTCTTAAGTTTCTTGTTTTCTTCAATCAAGTCTTTTGAACTACTAGCTTCAGAGTTCAAGAGTTTTTCCTTGAGTAAAAGGTTTTCAGTCTCAAGAGCTTCATTTTTGTTGCAACTTTAGTATAAGCTCGAGACAAATCCTTGTACTCTTGGAAAAGCACCTTAGAACTTTCCAGTAAATCATCATACATGTCTTGCAAAGTTTGAGGAATTACCTCTGATTCAGAACTATCTGAAGAAGGTAAGCTTTCCATTAGACACAAGTTGGCTTCTTTAGAGGATTCATCTTCTTCTTCTGAAGTTGAATGATCAAGGTCCTCCCATGTTGCCATCAACCCCTTTTTCTTCTTCAAGAATTTCTTCTTTTTAAAAAATGATTTCTTTAGCTTAGGACAGTCAACCTTCATTGACCTGGCTGTTTACATTCAAAGCAAATAATTTTGTCAGTAGAAAATGTATCCTTACCTGACTTACCCATTTTTTATTCAGAGGATGAATGCTTTCTGAATTTTCCCTTCTTCTGAAGCATCATTTTGATCTTCCTACTGAGAAGAGCCAAATCATCATCATCCTCATAACTGACTTAAGAACCTTCACTACCTTCTGAAGTCTCCTCAACTTGCATGGCTTTATGTGACCCATGCTTCAGCAACTTGGATTTGGCGTTCAAGACCAATGACTTTTTCTTGGGTGCATCTTCACCAAGTTCTAACTCATGAACTTTAAGAGATCCCAAAAGTTCCTCCATTCTTAAGATATTGAGGTCTTTAGCCTCTTGAATGGCTGTAACCTTGGGTCTCCAAGCCTTTGGTAAACTCCTCAGAATCTTGTGATTGTTATCACCAGAATCAAAGGTTCTGCCTAAATACTTGAGTCCATTAGTTATTGTTTGAAACCTACCAAACATCTGGTCAATGGTTTCAAACTCTTGCATCTTGAACATCTCATATTGATGAACAAGCATGCTAATCTTAGATTGCTTCACATTGTCAGTCCCTTCATGGGCTGATGCCAAAGTATCCCAGATTTCCTTGGCTGAAGAGCATCCATCCACCTTCTTATACTCAGATTTACTCAAGGAGCAAACCAAGTAGAGTTTTGCTTTTGCATTGAGTTGAACACGAGCTTTTTGCTCACCAGTTCATTCTGCTTTGGGTATGGGCACACCACTATGTGTGGGAATATAATCACCATCAGTGACTACATCCCACAGATCTATGTTACTGCTCTAAATGAATAGTTTCATACGATATCTCCAATAATGGTAATCAGTACCATTAAAAGTTGGGGGCCTTGAAACAGAGGCACCTTCTGCGATGTAATGAGGGTATCTTGTAGAGGTTTCCATCTAGGATCTTCTTCCTCAGCACTGTTAGATGCTCAACCCGAGGTTGAGCTCTGATACCAACTGTAGAAACCACAGGAAACACTAGAAGGGGGGTTGAATAGTGTTTTATAAAACTTAAGCAGTTTTTGGAAAACCTTTCACAAGCAGCACCTTCTCAAAAAGATTTTTATAACTTGCTGAAACTGGGAGTTTTATACTTGCTGAAGCAACTTCAACAGGTTTAATAAAATAGTTTAGAAAACTTGTTTTTCAGCTTAGTGTTATAAAACAACAATCTCAGAACCCTCCTGGTTAATATAAACTGAATTTACATGAGTTTAGGGATGAGAGAACTTAGCCAAAGATTTATATTGGTTCACCCACCACCACTGTGAGCTACGTCCAGTCCCAAAGCCAACCAGCTAAGGATTTCCACTATCTGATCAGATATACAAGTATTCTTTTCTGTCAAGCCTCTTCAGGCTCTACTACAACAAGTATTATTTCTCTACCAAGCCTCTCCAGGCTCTACAACAAGTATTGTTTAAACAACAAGCCTCTCCAGGCTTAACAACAAAATGTTTTAAGAAGAAAGAAAGCCTAAGATTGAAACTACACAAGTTTGAAGCCTAAACTGGGTAAGATGTACAATTTTCTGAGTTAAACTCAGGATATGAAATTTGAGTACAAATGAAACAGATTGAAAATATCTCAGAGAAAATTTAGCAGCACTTCAGCAAGTTGATGTTCGTTCTCTCCTTTTCTTCTCTGCATGATGCTTGGTATTTATATAGAGAGAGAGACCTTGAGATCCGTTAGACTTCTCTAAAATTTCGTTGTGAAATAGCCATTTCTCCTGTTGAGACACAAGCTTCTGATAGCTTACTGCAGTAGACAAAGCAGAGGTAGGTATACAACAACGCTGACTCTACTTTTCTGAACATAGTGTACTTTCACAGCAGAGACATCCTTTCTGGTGAACAAGAATTTGAAATATACCAAAAAGGTTCCGATATGCCTTGCCAGAAAGAGTGAGATACAGAAAACTGGAAGAAAGCGTTGAAAAGACTTGAGTCTCCAAAGGTTCTTTAGAGAGTCTCACTCCAAAGAAGATTTGAGAAGTACGATGTTTCCAGGCTTCAAAGAGTTTGATTACCTCAGCAGGTCCTGATACTTCAGTAGGTTCCTCTCCTTCAGAAGGTTGCAGCACTTTAGAAGGTTGCATAACTTCAAAGAGTTGCTCTTTCAGAGGGTTGCTGAAACACAGAAAATACCTTTAAGAGAACTTGTACTTTCTTTCAGGATACTTTAACCAAATTTATTATTCATTAAAACTTAGGATTGTGAGACTTAAAACATTATTAATTACTTAATAATATTTTTGAGACTCAACACATTCAACCCAATTTAATAAAAAAAAACTCTATTCAATATAAGTCCTAATAAAAAAAATTCTAATAAATGCATGCAATACATAAATGTACTTCACCTTATGCTTCTCCTTTGCAATATCCACAATGCTCTTTATCCTTAATCTTTGATCCTCCTTGTTTTCAAATTTTGCATTCTTATTCATCCTTATTAGCCTTTGCAATGAATTTGAGTTTTTTTTCTTTATATTGCGAAGAGGGTCCCCAGTGACGGACTGCCAGCACGAATTTGGGCGGAGTTCCATTGATGGCCAGGGATTAGAGGCCACCTTCGACCCCTTCATAGTGTGTGTTTGGTTTAACGTTGAAACAAGTCAAACTCAAGTCTAGATTCCCCAACATAACTATTTCTAATGTTGAAAACATGAGTTTATCACATTTTATGTTGCACGGATATGGGTACAGTACAGATACGGGTACGGGGTACGAGGATTTTAAAAAAACTAGGATACATGTATGTTAAAAAATATTTTTTAATATACACACACACACACATGTATGTATGTCTCTCTCTCTCTCTCTATATATATATATATATATATATATGAAAATAAAATTCTATCATTAATTCCATGTAAACAAGACCAATAAAATTATATATAAACACGTGAAATACAAATGAGGAAAATAATGACACCTACAAACATTCAATTTTATTCAGACATTTTAAAAATTAATAATAATAATACATGTATATGATAAAAATCTAGAATCTTAAATTTTATCATTTATTTTCCATTTATTTGTTTAGTTATTTTATATCATTTAAAAATAAAGAGAGAGTGAGAGAAAAATTTGTATCACTGTATAAAAAAAATCAAGCAACAGAAAAGATTTTCTAAAAAATGTTTGGATACATATATAATGAGTACCTAAGTGTACTCATCAAGTACCGGTACTGGAAACTTAAGCTCCATTTTTGAAGAACCCATACTTGAAAGACCACATTTCAATGTTAAAGCGGATATGCTCTTACTAGGGGTGTTCGCGGTTCGGTTTGGATCAGTTTTGAGGCAAAAAAATCATCCGATCCGATCATTGCGATTTTATCATTTCATCATCCGATCGATTTTGATATTTTTTCACATCTGATCCAATCCGATCCAATTTAAATTGGATTGGATATGATCGGTTTTCGATTTTTTAAAGAGACAATAAATATTTGATAAAATTGATAAAATAATGAAGTAATAGTAAACATTTTCTTATTGAAACTTATACTTATTAAAATTAATATAAAATTATATAAAAAAATTGCATTAGACATGAAAACTAATTTAAAACTAATTTTATATTGATATATTTATATAAATATTAACATGATATTAGATTATAAAATCATAAAAAATATATTAGTATAAGTATTTTTATAAATATATATATAAGTATAAATATATGATTATTTTATAAGTAATAATATATGTATATATTAGTTCGGTTTGGATTGAATTGATTTTCAACATAGGATTCGAAAATCAATCCAATCCAATAAAAATATTTCGATTTTTGCGGTCTGTGAATTTTTAGATTTCGATTTTCAGTTTTTCAATTCAATTTTTACATTTGATATGAACATCCCTAGCTCCTACACTTATGATAGAATGCGTCACACATAGAAGTAATTGATGATGCCGAATAGTTTCTTCTCGTGACTGAGGTGGAAGGTTAATTTTTCATTTGCATGTCAATTTGCTGATAAAAAAAATTCTGTCATTCAATTATGCATGTTACCATAGACTCCAGACAAAACCGTAAATGGTTGACATCCCCATTTGGTTTAAATTTTGAATCACCCAGAATTAATTCTGCAGAATTGATTTTAAATCACTTCCGTCCAACATACTTCGTAAAGCGTGCCTCATTTATTTCAACCATTTATTTCTAGAATCAATTCTACCATAAGCGTCAGGTGTTTTAAAGACTGATTGGGGCGTTTGTAACATGAAGATAAACTGAAAAATTACTCGTTGCGGTAGAATTTAGTCAAGATGACGCCAATTCATTTTTGTATCTCTCTAGGGACATAAATTTTTCGCACTTCATTACCTTGAGCTAATCACATCAATACAAAAAAATTTATACATTTCAAAGCTTTTCCTTTTCTCTTTCTTTCTTTTTTTGTTCTCGGTAGAAGTGAAAACAAAATTGTTCAATAGGACCCACGTGAGATTCTTTTTCTGTGCACAGGACCTATATAAGATTTATTGCATAATACAAAATGTCGCTGTAGCAGTGTCTAATAGTGTCTATGCAATCACAGCTTATATGTAAAATATGTATGATACAGATTAGTATATATCATTTGTAATTGTGGATTGAAGATTATTTATCATTTATAATTTTGAACTAAAACTCCCTGTCTATGCGAATAATTCTGTGTTGACCAATGATTAAGTCAATGGTTCGCAAAGTATGCAGAAGATAAGTTATTATGTATATTAAAAATGCATCATATATCTTCATATATCTATATTTATACCTTCCATTTCTTTTCTTTAATTTGCCTCTTAACTTATATTTTTCTTTTTGTAAAGTTTAAATATTTTGAATGGATTTGAGCAAGGAAAATCAAAATACATTTTCTTTCTTGTTAACCTGAGTTTACCAGTTTACCAACTGATCTCCCCACAGCAAAGCAATTCATGCAAAGGTTTGATCAGAGAGAAAAAGCAACATTTTTCTAGCAATCGATAACGATAATTTCCATTGAAATTATCGGAAGAAAAAACCAATAAAAGAGAAGAGAGAGAGAGAGGAAAAGAAAGAAGTTTTCCCCCTGAAAAGGGAATGGAAATGCAAGAACTTTCTGCGTTCGTCAATTTGTTGGTTCCGATTTGATCGTTTCTCTTCATCCCCTTTGGATCTTTACCCTTTCTTGCACTTCCCTTCTTCTTTCTCCTTAACAACTTCGATTCTTTGAGAGCTTCAAATACTGTTGAATCGATTTGGGGCAGAAAGATCTTATTTTGAGCCTCACCCATAATCGCCCGCTTCAAATTGAATACTGGGTCGGTTCCGAATTTTTCAAAATCCGCAAACAGTGCGATTCACTTCGTTGAAGCTTTCGTGTCTGAGGTAGGTATTCAGTTTCATGGAGTTACTAATATTGTTGCTATGCACAGTGCACGAATGAGAATTTTTTCTTTCCTTCTTTTTCCGTGGGGAGTCTTGTGTTGATTTGGCTATTTTGGAATTGTTTGGAACTATGTGAAGGTTATGGTGATGAAGCGGCAATGAGGTGTGTGGCAGAGAAATGGAGGTTAGATCGGAGGGTATTCAAGTGAGATGCGATAAACTTCAGGCTCCTGTGATTCCAAGGAGCCGTTTGCGGGTTTGGTTTATTCGAGTGTGTTCAAGCATTGTGCTGTGGACATGTCTGGTTCAGCTAGTGACAGTGAGTGAACTCTGGCATTCACATTTCATTTCTGGGTTTACCAATCGAATATATCACATAACTCAACGTCCTATCCAAGCTCAAAGTGGAGTTTCTCAACCGCCAACCCCCTTACTTCCCGCAAGTTAGATTTTCTTTACCTCATAGTTACTTGAGTGCTTTTTGTGTCAGCAAAGTTTTTGTTTGCTTGAATATTATGGATGTTGGTTTGGGAAAGTATACTTTGGTCATCTGATGCAACCTTATATATGATTTAGCTGAGCAATGAAATCCGTATTATTGACCCTGCGTTATATTTTGTTTTTAGATGGTAATGATCATGATTTGCTGAAAGTTGGTGCAGGATATGTGTTAGTAAACCCTTATAGAAAATAATTTCTTTTTTGGTTTGGTGCTTGTTGTAAAGTAGATTTGTGGATTGTGTAACCAGTTAGGACTTAGGAGCATGAATGATATATACCTTGAATCTCAAATATAGATATGTTAGTGAATTATGATTTATGAATATCAATATTAATTGGTTGATATTTACCATCATGTTTTTTGGACTTCATGCCAAAGATGATTTGCTTTATACTATTTTGTGGCCTTATAAAATAACAACCAAATACAGGGTGGGGGGTTCACTCTCAATTGATGCCATTGGGTTCTACCAAAAACCAAAATTTCAGTAAATCCTTTTGGAGTAAAGCCTTTCCCCTAACTTTTTAAGACTTCCTTACAGTCTACCCTAATCAATTTGAAGCCATTATTGGTCTTCTTCTCACATAACTAAACCACCTTAGGCCAGTTCCCATCATCTCCAAGCCAACTCTCCAACTTTCTCTCAAATACATTTATCTTATCTTGTGTGTCCATTGATCTACCTTAGTATTTTTATCTCAGCTACACTTATTACTTGCTCTTGTTGACACTTCACTGTCAAGTGTCAACCATTCACCATTTTACTGCATTTCTGGTCCTATTGCTGTTCAGTAGAATCTTACTTTAAATTTTATAGGCCCTTTGCGATAAGAAATTATGCTTGAATCATTTATTCATTTCAGTTTTCACTCACTCAGCTTGAATCTTGTATGTGATATCCCCATCAATCTCCCTATCACTTAATGTAAAGCAAATAAGGCTATAACTAAAGATCCCCTGCTTTGCATGTCTGCATGTAAGATAGTTTCCCATGTACTGTGATAAGTTGAAGCAAGAAAGAGCATTGTTGCAAAATATTACATTCAATTCCTAGCTTTCATGTGGTGCTGTTATGACTTCTTGTATAACTTGTACTTTGTACATGAATAATGATATATCAGTATCTGCTCACTTGAGGCAGTTTTCTAGTGACTTGTGGGTTTTGTTTTGGATATTAGTAATATTGATAGTTTCCATTTGTCAAACCAAAATTTTGCCTTCTTGTGTCAGATGGGCTCCCATGAACATCCTGGTTGCCTCGTCTTTTGATTTTCTCTATTGTGTTTTCTCAGTTGTTAGAAGGACCATGTGATGGGTATATGCAATACTTATAATCAGATGGGTTTGGTAGATAGGGTATTTTAGATGTTTATACCATTCTTTTACATTTTGATTCATATTAAAGCCTTATGACCTGAAACCTTGCAGGAAATTATACAAGTAATGGCTTTCTAAGAGTATCCTGCAATGGGGGCTTGAATCAAATGCGTGCAGCGGTTTGTACTTCCTATCCTGCCATTTCTTTATTCCGATTCAAAGACAAGGTTAAATATTCAGTTAGCTTATTGGGCATTTCAGATATGTGACATGGTGACAGTTGCTCGATTTCTGAATCTTACATTGGTTGTTCCAGAACTTGATAAGAAATCCTTTTGGGCAGACCCTAGGTATATCCGTTTGTTTTGAAGAAGTTCTTAGTATTCTCTAATTTGGCTGCCTTGTCATTTTAAAGTTTTGTAGTTTTCCTTTTGCAGTAATTTTGAGGACATTTTTTATGTAAGACATTTCATTGATTCTTTACGAGATGAAGTTCGAATAGTGAAAAGAGTGCCAAAAAGGTTTAGTAGGAAAACTGGATACTCCACCCTGGAGATGCCTCCTGTTAGCTGGTCAAATGCAAAGTATTACTTGGAGCAGGTCAGCAGACTATTAGTTGCATTTAAGCTAAAACTGTGTATAGTACATTAATCAGGCTTTATCTTGTTTGGCAATCTAAGTTTTTATCCAGTGATTGATTGATGATGCTTCAACATAGCGTGTAAGACGTTGGCATTTAGAGTCTTCAGACCCTTTGGGCATTTTTAACTTCTCAGTCTAAAGGAAGGCCATGTTTTGAGCTTAGGTTGTTTTTGAGGGGCTAGTTTCCTGTTAGACACCCATTTGAGGGGCTACTTTTACTGTAATGATATCGTACTGTTTTTCTAGTATCCTAAGATTCCCCTAAATTGTTATTTTTTTGTTTACATGGGATTTTAAGAGAATGTCTTAATGAAGTTGAATTTTATGGCATCGCAATCCCGATTGCGTTATTGGCATGTAATGGTGTTATGAACCAAGTTACTTGAATCATCAAAATGATCTTCCTAGGATTGCCAAACACAAACCACAATTAGAAAAAATCAGATTATGAATCAAACCCAAAGAAAAGAAAAAGAAAATTCAAAATGTGGAATAGAAAGGAATGGAAGTAATGATGCCACAAATTCAAGGATGAATTGATAAGCCTAGGTTGATCACCACAAGGATCATGGAGCCTTGATAATATCTGAATTTGGTCCCAAATAAGAACCCTAGAGAACACTCAGAGGAAATCCCCAATTTAATTGCAAATTCAAACTAACTGTTTCATGAGTAGGTACCACACTATAAAAGAGACACTCACTAAAAGACCTAATGGGCTCATAACTAGTTCGGCCCGTTACATGCCTAATTATGACAATTAAAATAACATTAAAAGCCAACAAGGCCCAAAATATAAAGGAAACTGAAATAAACTAACAAGGTCCAAATATATATAAAGAAAACTAAATTAAAATAGAAAACAAACCCTAAAGCTTATTTAAAATTTCTCTATAATTAAGACCCTCTCCAACTAGTATTATTTGAGTCTTGAATATTTTCTTCATCCTTAGCCTTCCTTTTCTTTAAGTCTTTTGCCCCTATATGGATCTCATCAAGTGGTTATCTCATTCAGACTATTATTTATATGGTAATGACGATGGTAAGGTGGATTGCAAGTGCCAAATGGGACTGTCAACTTCATTAGTCTATTTGTTAAAGCTATAGGGTTAGTCTTTTAGGTGTAGAGGGAGGAAAAATAATAGTTAGAGTAATAAAATTATATTGATATTGATGTAAATGATAAGTTGGATACTATTACAAAAGAGTGAAGACAAAGCACAAATCCTTATATATAATATAACACACACACACACACACACACACACACACACACATGCATACTAATACTAATCCCTTGGTCCTAATTAAATAAGGAAACAAATCATGGTATATACAAAAATATAGAAAGTAATCCCATAAATTATCTAATATACTCTAAGTTACTCTTACGATACAATCAGGACATTATAAAATATCTTTCACATATTCTAACACTATTATTATGGATATTTGTGCTGAGTCATACTTAAGTTACTATTGCTAGCTATATTGTGGATAGTACTCGTGATCTTGTTATTAGACACACTTAGACTATAAAACAGTGAAAACTTGTATATAAAATGGGAGTTCATCAAAATTTCTAATATTTGTACTGATAATAATTTGCCTCTTTACTTTTACACCTGTCAATAGTGGGAGGACAAATTATGGAGAATGGCTACCTAAGGATTTTCTTCAATATGAGACCTTTTCTTTTCAAGCTCTTATTTCTCTCTATGAATGTTCACTAGTTTTTGCAGATTTAGCCCTTGTTTGATTTCTGTTTCTAAAAACTGTTTTTTGTTTTTAAATTTTCAAAACAGGAAAAACTTAAAAACCTGTTTGAGTGATTGTTTTCTTACTAACTATTTTGAAAATTATCAGTTTTAAAAACCAAGAAATAGAAACAGACTAAAGATGTTTTCATTTTTTGATTTTGAAATCCAAAAGAGGTGGTGGCAAAACTGTTATTAGGTACATTCATTAATGACATTTTTGTGATAAATGAAATACTACATAAAACAAATTTATAAAACAGTTTTCAAAACAAGTTTTAAAAACTAAAAAAGAAGTGTTTTGAACAGACCCTTAATCTTGTGTTCTGAATCCTCAAATGCTTGACGCTCTCTCCTCCCCTCCCCCTCCTCCCAAAGTCATTGATATCTTCATCATCTGGGTTGGCAGTTATTGGCTGAAAATTGGTAATCTGCAAATTGCTAGATACTTTACTGTTGGCTTTCCCTTCAAAGAGGAAATGACAGATGAGGAGGAAAATACAGGATACAAAAGACAGATGTGGAAGGTCGTAGAAAGTGGAGTCTATAAGTTATATTATCAAAATAAAAATATATTACAGTTTGAATGGAGGTTTTCTACTTATCAATTGAAATAAGTATCTGTTATATGAAGAAAAGTACCATTTTAAGATATGGGTGCTTTCTGCCTTCCAAGTATTTTAGCTACTAAAATGAGCTGGTTCTGATGTAGCAAAACCCAAAGTAGGTGCCAAAATAGCACTTTATAATCAAGTTTATTGAAGTTAAAAAGTATACTTTCTTATACTCTCCCGCTTCCCTTATTTTTAGTAGTACATATATTGAGTTCAATTATTGACTCCATATTGCAGATTCTGCCACTTTTTGGCAAGCATAAGGTGGTACACTTCAACAAAACAGATACACGTCTAGCAAATAATGGTCTCCCACTTGATCTCCAGAAACTTAGGTGTCGTGTTAATTTCCAGGCACTGAAATTCACTCCTCAACTTGAGAATTTGGGACAAAAATTGATTCAGATACTCCGTGAGAGGGGACCTTTTGTGGCATTGCATCTGAGATATGAGATGGACATGTTAGCTTTCTCAGGCTGTACACATGGTTGCACTAGTGAAGAAGCTGAGGAGCTCAAGCGGATGAGGTCTTTTATGTTTTATGTTTTTCTATACATTTATTTATGTATAGGTTTTTATGAAAGATAGGTGCTTCTTATCTGATTTGCTGGGGAAGATAGAGATCACAATATTTTTTGTTTTCTTTGTCATTGCTAAATTATGATCGAGTCTGAACAGTTAATTATGCCTCCTGTTCTATCATAGATCCAAAATGAGAAACAAGCGTATTTTATTTAGTTAGAGAATCCTAGATGCTAGTTACTTGGTCTGGAGGAGGCACCATCTAGTCGGAGGAGAGTAGTGCATCTATAGTTGGAGTTACATGATGTGTTGAATTTGACATCTTTTGACAATTACACATTAAATACCTTGATAGAAAAATAAAGAATCATGTGATCAAAGTTATTTGTAATGAGCTGACAAATGAGAGTTCTATCTCACAGAGAATTTTGATCTTGTTTGTAATTTAGATATGCATTCCCTTCTTGGAGAGAAAAGGAGATAGTGTCTGAAGAAAGGAGATCACAGGGTCTCTGTCCTTTGACACCAGAGGAGGCAGCCTTAGTTCTGCAAGCCTTAGGTGTTGATAGGGAGACACAGATCTATATTGCAGCTGGGGACATCTATGGTGGTGAACGTAGACTTGCACAATTGAGAGCTGCATTTCCAAGAATTGTGAGTTCACCATTTGTACCCTCCCCCCTCTCTGTTTATATTTCGGATCTTTTATATTTGATATAATAAAATGCTGCTGAAAGATTCTGACTTGTGCTTCAATGGATTACTGGAGAATGGGAATTATGCTAAATTGTCCATCTACAATGTGTATCACAAATATTACAAGGCAGATTCAATAAAATACTCTTGAAAGAAATTTCATATCCTTTACATTTTTCAGCACCTGGGTTGAAAATTGTAGCCCTCAAAATGGTTGGACCTTATGTCAATTACACGTTTTCTCATCTTTCTGCTCGTTTTATAAAATCCTACATTATTTCAGGTTAAAAAGGAGACATTGCTGGCCCATGATGAGTTGCAGCAGTTCCAGAATCATTCATCACAGATGGCAGCTTTGGACTTTATGGCTTCAGTAGCTAGTAACACCTTTATTCCTACCTATGATGGGAACATGGCAAAACTTGTGGAAGGCCACCGCAGGTATATGTTTACTCTTCCTACTCGTAATTTTTATATAGAAGGCTAAAAGCAGCCCTTAACAAAAATCTACAAGAACCTCTAATTAGTCCTCCTGCAGGTATTCTGGTTTTAAAAAATCCATCTTATTGGATCGGAAAAAGCTTGTACAATTGCTTGATATGCATCAAAATGGAACCCTTCCATGGAATGAGTTTGCAGATGCTGTGAAGCAGGTTCATGAAAACAGAATGGGACAGCCAAGTTATCGTAGAGTCATTGTGGACAAGCCAAAGGAGGAGGATTATTTCTATGCCAACCCTCATGAATGCCTATGTGAGGGAACAAAGTGTGATGACTTGCTAGGTCCTCACAACTCTAGTCAAGCACAATGAGTTAAAGCAGTCAAATGTAGAAATGTAGATATGCACTCTTCTGCCCAACCATGAGCATGAAAGAGGAAAGCATGATAAGTTCCACATCACTGGCATGAGTTTTTAGAGATTTAAGTATGTACACATGATTTTGTAGGAAAGCATGGAAAAAATAGTAAAAGAGAAAGAAAAAGAGGAAATATCAGCTTGTATTGAGGCTTGCAAAGCAGTATCTTCATTTTTACCCTTTAATTAATTCTTTCCTTTTTGCAAATTCAGTATAGTTGTATGATAATAGTCTATGTACTACCTTATAGTCATTCATGCCCTCTAAATTTCATTCTCGGTACCATAAACGTTCAACTGTTGCATTAATTATTACCGGTACAAAATGTGTAATTCATGCATTACATTTTCTTCTTTACATGCAGCAAGCATAGGATGAGTTATAATAAAATGAGGCTGAGTCAAAAACTTGATCTGAAGATTTGTTTGATGCATTCGTCTTGGAAGATTCCATTTATAATTTACGAAGTGTTCTGTCTTCTCATCCTTTGGAAGACAATAGTTGTTCCTTAACGGGTGTAACTGCTTCCTGCAAGATTAGAAGAATTTTCCAAGGTCACCAAGGATATCACCATTTTCTCCGCAGAGTCCAAGTTCCTTGAGCCTCCTTTCTTGATAATATTCTAACTGATCCAATTCCAGTTCTTTCTTCTTAAAGGTCTCATCGATTTGCTGCAAGACCATCTTCTCTCCTTCTCTTATTCCAACTGCCATTGCATGTCTTGAATCTAGATTTGCTTCTTTCAACTTGCGATCCTGCCAATCACATGTTTTGTTCAGTTATTTGTTGAGCTCAATCAGCTTCAAAATATTCACAATTGAAAGATGTAATGTAGTTACTCTATAAATGTATTAGTCATACACCAAACCTCATCTTGGTTGTTCTCATGATGGAATATATGGATGCCTATGAACTAAAATGAAATTATTTAATGAACATGAGTTTCCCTTACCCAAATTAATATGTAGAGATTTAGCTCTTCTAAAGTGATTCACTTTAGAGGGTAAAGTAAGCAGAAATAACCATTCAATCAATGGATAATATATTTTTTTTTATTTTCTGGTGTAAGACCACATGTGCATACCTAGATTTGAACCCGAGATCACTAATTAAACTGGCACAACCCCTCTGTAGCTGATCCACACAATCGGTGGTGGATGAGATTTAAATAACACTGATTTATTTTACACAAGTGTTAAGTGTATATCATAATTACAATCTCAACAGTTATTTTTTCAATATGCAAAGTCATACCTCTTCAATGGTTGTGGGATAACCAGAAAGGGCAGATTTGCAAGCCTCTCGAACCACTCGGCATATTAGCTCCTCATTGTCACGACTCACAGACAATTCAAGATGACCCCATATGGAGTTTCTGAATAGTGATTCCAATAAGAAAGCATCAGTACCCCCTAATGCCACCAGTCTCAGATATGGAAGCAACCCTGGTGGAAGTGGACAGTTGTAGAATATGTCAAAGTATGCTGTCTCACCAAAACCATTGGACTCAGCAATGTCTAGTTTGTCATCAAAAAAGGGGTCTGACTCAGATATCCCCAATGTCAAGGTATATGCATTCCGATCTGGATTTGGTTCAATGAAACCGTAGTCCAAAGCTAACTCGGCATTGCTTTTTTTCAAATCATACTGGATATAAACCTGCAGTAAAAAGTTCCTTCCATTGTTAACTGTAACTATACTTTGATTGTAAATTATGTTACCAACTGCACGGTTCTCAATGTGATCATGAAAGAGCTAGTTTTTGCCTATGAATACAACATGGATTGTGAAGTTCTACTTCAACTTTCTAGCACTGATGCACTTAGTTCACAGTATGCTTCTTCTAATCCTTTTCCTTACATGAGCTGGCTAGTTATATATAAGCTTCTTAGATACAATGTTCCTATTGGCTAAAACTCCTGGGATGGACAGATATGTTCATTGTTGTGCATAAATGGAACATGAATAGAAACATGAGAGGAGGCAACCACACTTAACCTGGTCCCCAGCCTTGAGAGAAAGGGGGCTCCTTAGGGAAAATAGGTAATCCCAAGAGAAAAGGCCTGCTGGTCCTTTAACTTCTTGAGCATGATCTTCTGTAGTTACTCTGGCACTGTGGTTTATCTGATCCAGATATTGAATTTGAAAAATGTCATTCTTCTTTTTTGTGCAAGGTACACAAATTCAGCACAAAAACAAGTGAAATGATGTCTACTATAGGAATAGACAGTTTTATATGTTTGTTCATTTATCTTCTCTCAGCTGCAGGATACAGAAAGAGAGAAAATGAAAATGACCTTACCAAGTCTGCTAGTGGAATCACAACTAGATTTTCATTGCGGAGGCGAGAAAATGCCCTTGATCTGAGGATTCCAAATGCCCAGAAGAAGTCATCCAGTGTTATAGGAGAAGGGAAAAGCTTCTTATTAGGGAGAATGATCTCTTCTTCCAGTCTCAGAAATTCATTCTTCACATATTCTTTCACAGAGAGTGTTGTTTTCAGAAGTTGAGTACCTACTCAAATCAGTTCAATCAAGGTTCAGGTGGTGGTGAATTGTTGCAATTTCAAACACAGCAATTGGTAACTTTTACATGACTATCACTACATAAAACCATTTCCAGAAATAAACTATATAAACAATTACTCCAAAGCACAATTTTTTTATCATTGTTTATTTATTTTTTAACATGGGTTTGCATTAAAACACTGACATGACTGACCTTGAAGCTCTGAGAGCTCCTCCTCTGACCTGCACTGGAATAAGCAATTACCAACTGAATCAACCATATGAAAAGAACCCCAAATTCAAATTAAGCTTGTTTTAGTAGTAAACCAAAAGAAACCCACCAATATATAGTGGAATCAGTTTCCTGTGGCAGAATACTGAAGTAGTGCTTCCAACGAGAATCATCCCTTGACCTCTCTCTAATCAGAAAGAGGGCAACAGCCAACCATGGTTTCAAACCACTACACACATTCCCAATCTCTGAAGCTGCCACTGCATCAGGGTTGATCCACAGCCTCTTGGGTACCTGCAAAACAACCTCATTCCTAGAAATGTCTTTGAGGGCAATCAGTCCCAGGCCTTCTGGAACAACAGCAGCCTTCACTGGGGTCTTGGAAGAGATAACACCTTCTTCCTGCATCCACTTCCAGAAGGTTTGAACTGCTGGAGACACTGATGTCTCTGTTCCCAAAGAAGCAACTGACTTTGCAGAGAGAGGCCTCTTCAGCTGAAGGAGTGGTCCTTTGGTTACCAAGGACAAGCCTGTGCTATGAAAAAGAAAAGCAGAGCCTGAACCTACAGAAAACATAGTAGCCATTTTCTGCTTCCTTGTTTTTGTTTTGGGTACTCTCTAATGTTGTGTTGTGTCTAGGTGAGCCTTCGATCTTCTCTTTTGTTGTAGTTGTGGATAAGAGTCTTCTCTTCTTGCAGCTTCTTCGAGTTTACATTCAATAATTTCACCATTTATCCATCACTTATCACATTGTTTTTATATCATTTTCTTTTTTTGGTGATTATATTTATATCATTTTCTTTTTATTGTAAAACAAAACACGTATTTTCACACATAAATCCTTTTTTTTCAAGTATAATAGTAAAATAATAATCAACAAAAACTTTTAGTATTGGAGAAAGTTTCAATTCTTTTCTTTATCACTGAGTAATTATTTTTTAAAGTTCAAGATATAAATAACTAATATTTTAATTATTCGTGCAAGACAACTTTTCTATTTTATTAATATTTTTGAATAACTAAAAAAATTATACTTATTAAAATTTAAATAAACATATTTAAAGGAGGAAGAGATTGTTTATATATATATATATATATGAAATGAATAATATACTTCCCAATTAATATATACTAAATTTTAAATAAGAAAATAAGAAAGAATTTTAAAGAAAAACTAGTGGTGGAGAGAGAGAACTAATTTAAATTTAAGTAAATAAAAACTGTTTATTAGAAATTATTGTGCTTGTCATATATCAATTCTAAGAAAATCAATGAGAAATAATTGGATTCGAACAACTTGAAAGGTCCTTTTTGTATCTTCAATTGTTTTATTTTGTCTTCATTTTTTCATCCTATACAATAAAATAATTCGTGTAAAGAAAAAAAAATATTAAAATGAATTTAGTAAGTAAGTAGGGAACTAATTTATGTCTTTGATATCGACTTCATATATTTAAAGGATAATGGAAAATAAGTAAATGTATAGAAGTGAAATCCTTACCAGGTAATTTGTATATCGTTAATATTGTATGTTTTTGTAGAATTCACCAATCCTAAAGTAAAGTGTCTGTGTAAGAGAAAAAAACGAAAGACAAATTAATAGTAGTGAAATATATATAAATGAATATAAAAAATTTAATAGATAAGTTTCCATTTCTTTAATGTTATATACTTTGTACAATTATGCTAGAGTTACCAAAAGGGTAAACTTATCATGATCTATATATTAGTATTAAAAATGCAATGGAAATAAAGAAGCAAAACATAAGTCCTACTATAATAATATTTAAGGTTGATACTGACCTAGTATTGATTTTGGAAGACCTCTTTGAAGACAACAATGACAGTTGTGTTTAAGGCTCTTCCTTCTTTATCATGTATTAAGATCTTTAACCCTTGTTCGCTTTGAACTCTAGATATTGCCACGTATAATTGTCCATGACTAAACATTGGTTTAGGTAAATAATCCAAACTGACTAGTGATTGACCTTGAGACTTATTGATAGTCATAGCATATGAAACAACTAAAGGAAATTGTCTTCTTATAAGCCTAAAAGGCCATAGTGATTGAGAAGGAGACATGGACATTTGAGGAATGTAAGTCAAATTTCCAATATTCTTTCCCGATATGATCTTGGCTTCATAACATGATTTGCCAACTTTGACAGGATTAATCGAGTGCCATTACACGGTCCTTCAAATTGGTCCAAATTTCTCAACAACATAATTGGAGTACCAACTTTAAATTTGATTTTGTGATTAGGTAGACTTGAAGTTTGAAGCTTGTTTAAAAACTCAGGAGTGAGTGCCTCAAATGCGGGATTGTTAAGTGCTTCTATTTTGTCAATTGAATCAGAGCTTAGATATTCTATCTCATCACCTAAAATCATAGAAATAATAATCATAAATTTTATGAACAACTTAAATAGTTGACTATTATCATAGTTTATATATTCATTTAATCACCCGGTATCAATGACAGAACATAATCATTAATTTGATCAACAATCTCAATATGGTTGATGCTAAAATAGCTCTTGATTGTAGAAAGTCTAAATTTAAGTATTGGTGCACCAAGTAAGGATATGTACTTTGAACTATAGCATTTAGAGGATCGTCAAAATCTGTGATTAGCAATGTTTCGGGAATTTGTATTGTGGCATAACCATCATTTGACTCACCAACTTTCTCATCTCCAACATCTAATATCCATTATGAAAACTCTCTCAGTTCTTCTACATTGAGATTGTTAACATTATTTTGTAGACGCATATTTTTTGTGAGTGTTAATATACGACAATGGTCCCAAAGGTATGAAGCATTAATACTTGCATTGACAATGTCAGAACGACTTCCTCTTGGCACCATTGGGAGAATTTTCCTAAAGTCTCCTCCAAAAACAATGACTTTTCCCTCTAAAAGGTGAGTTTGTATTATTAGAAAACATCATAATGTCTTTGAGACTTTTGTCTAATGCTTCAAAACAATATTTATGTGCCATTGGAGCTCCATCCCATATTATTAGTTTTGTCACTTTCAACAACTCGGCTAACTCACTTCCTTGGTGTATATTGCAAGTTGAGTTCTCCATAGTAGGATTTGGAATAGCAAACTTTGAGTGTGTTGTTCTTCCGCTAAGTAATAATAGAGATACTGTGCCACTTGATACTACAGTCAAAACAATTTCACCTTTTGAACGTATGGCAGATGCCATTGTCTTCCACATAAATTTTTTTCCAGTACCTCCATAACCATAAAGGAAGAACTTTCCACCACGCTGCTCATTCACACTTTGCATAATTGTTTCAAATATGGTTCTTTGCTCATCTGCAACAATAGATAAATAACATTATAACATTAAATAAACTTTTTAAAATTTAATATTTTAGCTATTTAGCTATTTTATACTAATTTACAGTTTATTGGTAGAAATATGATATATTACTTGTAAGAAAATTAAATAAATTCTTGAATTTATCATGCAAAATTTTTGTATCATAATCAAGCTCAGCATGAATAAGTTTATTAATTCAACTGATTTGGGATAATTCATTCTGGATAAGGCATTGATGGATGATCCTTAAGACTTTTTCTATTTAATTGCAATAACTCCTTAATTTTCAAAAGAGTTAAATTTTGCAATTCCATGTCATTAAGCTCCAAGTCTAAAAACAAATGAAATGTCATTTAACAAAGAATTTGTTCATATATACAAAATGATTTTTATAAAACACTATATATGTAAAAAAAATATAAAATGAAAAAGTGTTTACCTTGAATGTTTGATAGTTTTCTTTGTTCATAAAGAATACCATCAGCTAACCATTGCCAAGTTTGTCTCGATACATGCTCTGGTCTATTAATGTTATTTGAGATAAGCATTGTCACAAATAATTTTCGTATATAATGACAAAATCCCCAATCTTTGTGATGGCACCTGTCAGTGGACTTATGGGCTGACAGTTGGGAGCTGGAGAGCTGGTAGCAAGCTCGGGCCTGCTAGGAGTGCTTGGAGCTGAGTTAGACATGGGTCAGCCTCATTTTGGCCAACCCACTCATGATCAACCCTTGACCTTTGGACCCAAGTTAACATACAAGACTCCATTTTATTAGGATTAATGTAATAGGATTACTTTTTGTAATTTTCCTAATCCTCCTCATTAAGGAGGGGGCTACTTTTAGTGGATTTAGTGGCTAAGTAGCTTCTTAAGGTACATTAGCCAAAGGTTAGGGGTTCAACACCCACCTAGGAGAGCTTTTACTCATTTTTTATTTTCCCTCATTTTTCCTTCCTTTTGGCCGCCCCTTATGCTATAAATAAGGGTGAGCTCTCTTCCATTTGTACCTTTGATTTTGATTAGTAAATGCATTATGCCAAAATTTCTCCTCATTGTGAGTATAAAAGGCTTGGTGGTTCTTGCTCAAACCAACCAGAGACTTATCTGATTCTCCTGAATCAGTGACGTCTAGCACCTGAACTTATCTGCTGTGGGGGTTGCCTGCACTAGTGGCGTTCAAACCATCTCTTTGTCTTCCATTTTCTCTTTTAATTTCTCTCTTTTGGTTTCCTACAAGGCCGCGACCTTGCTGCACTTTTTGAACCATTTTCACTGATTGTTTGCTTGTTTTACAGTTCCTTGGCTCCAATTCTAGATCCGGGAAGGGATGTGCTATTAATTGGTAATCAGAGCTTCTTGAATTTGGAGCTGTTTGGAGTCATTTGGACCACTTTTGGCCGCGGGTTTTGCATCAAAATAGGTGCAGAATTTTCATTTTCCATCTTACTTTTTCCTTGTATTCAAGCTCAATTTTCATGTAATTGTTGGACTTGTGCACTGTTTTGAGCCCGAGGTGCTCTTCTGCTGAACTGCAGCTTCTGTTTGCCTGCTTGGTTGCTTGATTTGAGCTAGTATAGGGGGCTGTTTTGGGCCGCTAATCCCACCCCTCTAGATGTTTGATTATATGCTTGATCAAGTTTTCCATAGGTGTTCATAATTGTTCTTGAACTGCTTGAGTGTTATAACTGTTGTTTGTGGTGGATTGTGGTAAGTGAAGGCATTGCTGTCTTCATTTTCCAAAGATCGTTCACCTACATTTTCTCCCCAATCCACCTCTTAATTGTTCATCCTCATATCTTGTTCCTCTTACTCTTCTCTTTACTTTTCCACTTTTAATTTTTCGCCATTTAATTTCAGCTTCTCCAATCTTTTTAATTTCTGTCATCCCCTTTACTTTATGCCATTTACATTCTGCCATTTACTTTCAGTCCTCCCCATCCTTTTAATTTCAGTTTCCCCCTTTACTTTCTTGTCATTTATGTTTTGCGCATTTTACTTCTTTAATTTTGCCATATTTGCGCATTTTTTGGACCCTATTTTGTTCAATTTTCTACTCCTGTTCTGTTTGTCTTCTTGGCATTCTGATTGCAAATTTGAATTGACTGTTATTCCTACCTTAGAAATTCCCTATTTGATTACGCAAAACGCTCACCGTTAGGCTGCTTTTTGGTTCATAGAGTTGGAAGAAGTTCAACAAATTCCAAATGTTGAATTTCCTTAAAAAATTAATCTATTATAAATAATTAAAGCTGAGTCGCGGTGTCTTACGCTGCCATGTCATATTCATAATAGCCACATGTACTCATTTGTTACACGTCATTAAAAATATGAGATGTCCTAATTGTATATGCTGCATCTCCTCATACTTGGAAGTATACTACCCATCCTTCCTGTGTGCTCAACAAGTGTATTGTAATTTTATCCCCCATTTATTTTCCAATTTTTCCAACTTCTGAGACCTAACCGATCCATGGTCGTGCGACGTGACCGTTCCCCTCCCACTGCTCCTGTTGTTTCATAGCTTCCCTCACTATATTCCTGAGTCCTGTTATCTCTGCGACCCACTGCCATGGCCATCCAACCACCAAGCCATGTCCGTTCAAGCACCGATTCATGGTCGTGCGACCACCGGGCCACGACCCTTCCCCTCCCACTCCTCCCGTCATGTTGTTTCATCGCTTCTCTATGTCCGTTCCGGAGTTCTATTTTCTGTGTGACCACCTCGCCATGGTCGTGCGACCACCGTTCCAGAGTTCTATTTTCTGGTTAGCTTCTTTGACATTTTGTTGAATATATGGTTGGAAGAAATTAATTTGAGTAAGGCCTTATTTTCCTCTAACTTAACTTTATACTTTCTGCCTTATTGCCTTAGCATTGTGAAATTAGCTTATAGGTTACATGCATTTGAAAGAGTATGCTTTATTATATAACCCACCCTAATATCTGTAACATAAATTCAGAAATGGAACCTGGTGTTGTTGTCCTTGACGAAGATGGGAGATCGGAGGACCGACTTGAGTCTGCCTTGAAGTGCCTTCCACATTATGATCCTGCTCAGTTCTTGGAAAATTCAGCTTCACCCTTTCTGTACTGGAAAATACTTGAGTATGCTTATGGTTATAGATCTAGAAAAGTAACCACATCTATGGTATGTGGCATTTAGTTGAAGCTGCTGAGTACAACATTGTCTTTACCCAAAATTAAATTGTAAAATAAAATTATTTTATTACGAATACACAGGTTGGTGAGAGCATCATCTCAATTATAGAAGAGAATGGAATAAATAAATCTCCCGCACCACTATTGATATCCTTTGATGCTACAGAAGTCCAGAAGCAAGCAGCAGCATCTACTCAGAGGTTTGAAGCAGGTAATCTTGTATAATCAAATGCTTGGATAGATGTTGAAGTGTAAATCTTTATTACTTGATTATTTTGAGATATGGTGGGAATAAACATGGATAATTACCCAAGTTACACTGTTGGACCTTGATTATGTAGGAAATCCATTATAAATACTGGATAGTATTTTCATGGCCATCAAAGATGACATAGACTGCTATACTCATCCATCTAAGGGTTAGTTGATCTTAGCATATGAATTTGTGTGAGTAGTACAAAGAAAAAATACTTTAGTTTATTATTCGGTGACAACAGGTGGATCTACATGGATGTATGAACTGCGCACTGTAAAGAAGAATGCTATCTGTGTTTCAAAGTTTTTACCTTATTTTGCTTTTGCAAAGGACTTATATTGTGACTGGTGATGATGGACACTATGTGGCTATGATAATGGAAATTGAGATAGGAGCTAAGGTTATTCCAAATTTTGCTGCTGGACTTCACTTTTCAGGGCCAGTGGAGAAGTTCTTGATTGATCCAATTACAAAGAAACCAATTGTGAATTGTGTAGTATCCAATAAAGGTTGCTCTTCAAGGCCTTATTCCAGAGCTTGATGGAGGCATGGAGCCAATTGTTCTTTGCTGGTTGATATCCCAAAACAGGTAACAATAATCCCTTTTTCTTTAATGACTACACCTAATAGCTTATTTTAATGACTTATGCAAATGTCTTAAAGTTTATATTAGCTTGTACTGTTTTAGTTCATTTTAGGTAATGAATCTACATTTGAATCATTACAATAAATTATGTAGTTTTTTAATTTTCAAAATCTAAATCCATTTTCTTTTTAAGAAAATTAGAAATCCATTATTTTGTTAAATTTTAAGAAATCACGTATGCTTGATTTGAATTACATTTGTTAACTTTTTGAACTGTGTAAGGTGATTCAACTATAAAAAGTTAAACTGGATGGATGATTTATAGCTAGATCCACACATGATTCACATTTCCTAATAACCAACAGCCCCAACATAATTCTTATATATCACTGTCCAATTGTTCACTGTCTTCACATTTTTATTTGTTTTCAATTAATTTTGACTATGAATTACTTACATTTGACTAAATTTTTCTTGCAAGTTACACTCTCAAATTTATGTGCTTATGATTTAGATTTGTCAACCGACCCACGTATCTATTAGGAACAAAAGTCAGAATCACATGAAAAGCCAAAGTCTCTTAAAACGCAACATGAAATTCTCTGCCAATCCCTGTATTGTAACTGAAGAAACAAAGAGCCTCATTATAAAATTTTAAGATGCAATTTTATGGTTGTGCTTATTTTCAGGCTATCAAACATAAAAAGCCAAAGAAAATAACTCAACATTGGATTCGGTATACATGCAGTGCAGTTGGGCTCTCATTATGCTCCATTTGGATTTACGGCATAATAGTTTGATGGGAAGTTCTGATCTTGATAATTGGATTCAGGAAGCAAAGGACTCAACAATTGTCTTTTTTAAGGATCACGTAGAGGAACTGGTAAGTTTCTTCTTGATTATTTACTAGAGTTACATTCTTTTCTTTTTTTTCTTTTTTATTCCGGTCCTTTAGAACATATTGTTAGACAAAATGAAGGGGACTTGAACCTAACATATATCCTTACAAGATAGGAAATGTGGCTCCCATTATTTAATTTTCTCATCCTCATTTTTCTCTTAAAAATCTATTGAGAATTGATAGTTATGATTAACAAAGTGGCCTTCCTAAAACACTCTTTTCCATGATCAATGGACAGACTTCTGTTTCTTCTATCTTCACTTCCCTTCCTCTTCACTCCCATCTTTAAATCTGTTGAAAGTTCACCGTAATGATTGGGCTTTTCAATTTGACACAGGATGGAAGCATGAAATAAGCTTTGATATTGTCTATAATGACAAAAAAAAGCATCACATTCCCTCACTGTCTTCTGAAATTGCAATTTGTGCCTAGAACACAAATTTATTTCAACTACTTTTCCTTCTTATTTAGCTCTAGCATTTCGTGTTTTAATAACCTTACATGTTTCATCATTAGTAGTAGCATACATTGTACTTGCAGTTGAAGATATTTTCATCCAATGGTTTCAAAAATGGATTTTTCCCTTTCAAGATTTTTATTACTTTTTAAAAAATCTGAAGAACCAAAATTAGCAATAAATTATATTCTACACCCCCAATTTATTTTTAATTCCCCTGCTTTGTTATAAGATTATTCTTTAAAGATTTAGTACAGAGAGCCTTTGATTAATTTCCTTTCTTTCGACAAATCACTAAATAAGACAAGAATTGGCACATTTCTTTGCTTATTGGAAAATAGCAGATAATATAGAAACTGACAAAAATTTGAAAAAGGTATGAAGTATTAATTTTATATTTAACGGATTATCAAATCAAAGTTTATTCATTTTTGGTTCCTGTTAGATTCTTAGAATTTGGGAAGGCTAAAACTCAACCATAAAAATTTAGCTTAAGGAGTAAGGATTATGCAAGTTTTATGAAAATCATTTTAACCATGTTTTTAGTTGATGTGGGAACAGGGATACATTATTTGAGCTTTAATCCCTTTTGACCAAAAAGTAAAAACCAAAACATGGCAAATCATAATACCATGTATCTTTCAGGATAGTTAGAATTTTTTAGATTAAAGAGCAAAGGTTTAATTTATTTATTAAATTGTTTTGATTAGAAGTTGCTATCATGATGTAAGAGTATACAATCTTTTCACAAAAGATGAGGTTACTCGACTTATATAATAAATTGGTCTCGTCTACCATGAAGCACCGTGTGGGTAGTCTATGAGTAAGGTAGTCAAATACACCATTAGATATATTATTTGTTTATTGAACGGTGAGGATGCTTTACCGGTAACCGAAGAAAGTTATATTCTTATTTATTATGAATGGGGCACCCGTGAATGTATTAATTACAATAGTTTCCAGTACAAAATAATTTATTAATTGGGTGAGTGGTCCTTCTTTAATGTCATATTTTCTGAACCGATAGAAGTCCCTTGCTGATTTGAGCAAGGCATGTCGTCGGGGACTTCGTCGGAGCTAACAGCTAACAGTACGTGTAAAACTTGAAATATGTTTTCGTTATGGATTCTTGCTCCGTCGTGTTATTGGATTCGCTCCTTTATGTTAAATAACAATGGATGAAGTGAATGTTCATATTTTACCAATATGTGAAGGTTAAGGTTAGGGCCATGTCCACTTGCAGTAAGGAATGGCGTATCGGATGGATACAACGTAGATTTCGGAGATGCGCCATAAAGCGCACAACTTTGGTTTTTTTTTTTTGCATACTTGTTTTTTTTGTTGGAGTTGCAGAAAGGTTTTGACTTATGCTATTTTGTTTTCTTTTTTAGGATATTTTTGGGATAAGTCGGTTAGTAGGCGTAGTTGAGATAATTTTTTTAACAAAAATCATTGGGCTTTGATATTATAGTCAGTAAATCTTTTTGCAGTGTCTAATGGACCTCATGCTAGAAACTTTAGATCAGCAAACATTGTATTTATTAAATCTGGATTCATAATCTAAAAAGAAAAGAAAGTAGTCATGTTTTCGATTTCTTAGTAAATATAAGAAATATAAATAAAACTACTAATTTACTACTCTCCCTCCTTCGAAACCAATCAACAAACTCTCTATTAACTCTTTTTTCTATGTATGTAGTTGAAGGTTTTCTCCTCTTTGAACTCCTCTTTATGAATTGTCTAAATTCACTACATCAAATAATTACATTATAGTTCATGTGCATGGCTAGAATATTAAAGATAATATAATGACAAATTATTTAATGTTAACTTATTTACTTACTCCACAAAAGGTGTAACGATTGCACAATTAAGTAGGACATATCGATGAGCTTGTAGTTTTTCCATATGGGTTAAAGTGAAGATTGAGGAAGCTCCTACTGGTTTACCCAATCGAGGGAAGATGGAGGGAATTTCAGATGACTCATTCTCATCTGGGTCATCACAAACACGTCTAGGCCGGTTGAACCTTGTCTCTATATCTTCAATGTATCATGAACAAAAAGTAAGAGACTCTTCAGCTAAGTAACCCTCAGCTATGGAACCTTCAGGTTGTGCCTTATTTCGTACAAAGGACTTTAGGTGACCTAATTCCCTATAAAAGAAATGTATAATTAGTATAAAAAAGTAGAATTTGTATCACAAATAACCTCAAAAGTAGGATTTTTACCTTTCCACGGGATACATATACCGATAATGCACAGGAATGGAGGGAATAACATTTCTAGATGGCAAAGTGTAACCACAACGCGATCTTGGATCTTATCAAGGTCTGAAATGTTCAAGCTTTTACCACAAAGAACTCTAAAAAATGAGCAGAATTCCACCAAGACCGCTGTCACATGGTTTGGCAACAAATTACGAATTGCTAATGGCAACAATTGCTCCATAATAATATGGTTGTCATGACTTTTTAACGCAAAGATCTTATGTACCTCATCAACACATCTTGAGATGTTACTTGAGTAGCCATCCGGTACTGTAACATTTTTTAAAGTTGCAAGAAACAACTTTTTGGCTTCACCTGTTAGTGAATACAAAGCAAGGTGATATGATCCCTTATCATCTGGCCAAAGGTCAGGCTTTATGCCCATTTCTTTTAGATCTTTTCAGGCGTTAAGATGGTCTTTTGATTTTACCTTGTCATGGAGCAAGGTATATATAACATTGTCACATATATTTTTTTCTATATGCATAAAATCTAGATTATGACACAACAAGTTGGACTTCCAATAAGGAAGTTCAAAGAATATACTTCTTTTATTCCATTGCTTAGTTGCTTGTCTAGATCTTTTTCCTCTGCCATCATGCACTGCTCCTCTCCCAAATGTAACATTAAGACCTTCCACTTGCCTTAAAATGTCAAACCCTGACAATTTTAATGGTGGATTTCGTTCCTCTGTGCTTCCATCAAATCGAATTCGATTTAATCTAAATCATATGCTTAAAAATCGATGATGACCCATAAAGCACCACTTTTTACTATGAGGAAGACGACAAGGTTCCCTGTCAAAGTTACAAGTTGGGCAAGCCTTACCCGTATGTGTATTCCAACCAGATAAAATGCTTAACCCGGGAAAGTCACTAATTGTCCATATAAGAGCTGCCCGCATTTTAAAAGTTTCATTCAATGATGAATCAAATGTTTCCACACTATTATCCCATAACTCAAGTAACTCTTTCACCAAGGGTTGTAAGTAAACATCTATATTATTTCCAGGCATCTGTTTTCCTGGAATGATCATTGACAACATGAAAGAAGTGTGTTTCATACACATCCAAGGAGGAATATTATACGGAATCAAGAACACTGGCCATATGCTATATGTAGAACTCATGGTTCCAAAAGGATTGAAACCATCACTAGCAAGGCCTAAGCGAACATTTCGAGGATCTAAAGCAAATTTAGGATGTGTTAAATCAAATGTCTTCCATGCCTCACCATCCCTTGGATGCCTTAGCAACCCGTCTTTGTTATTTTCCAATACATGCCATCTCATATGCTCAGTAGTCTTACAACACATAAACAATCTTTGTAACCTTGGTTTCAATGGAAAATAACGCAAAACCTTCACAGCTTGCTTTTTCTTCTTCTTTGGATTCCATCTTGATGTACCACAATGCTTGCATGTTTGCAAGTTTTTATCATCATCTCCAAAATATAGCATACAATCATTTGGACATGCATCTATCTTGGTGTAGTTAAGACCAAGTTTGGTAATGATTTTCTTGGCCTCATAAAATGAAGGAGGTAGCTTCGCTTCATGAAATGCATCTCTCAACAAATCCATTATCATTGTCATTGCCTTGTCAGTCAATCCACACAAAACCTTTATATGGTATAATTTTATTATAAATTCTAGCTTTGTGTATTTGCTCCCTTCATAAAATGTCTGGTTTGCATCATTAAGAAACTCACTAAAGCTACTATGGTCCTCTAAAGGTCGTTCATGTATCATTTCATCTACACTTGATGCTCGCGATGCGCCTACATTGGCAGCTTCTTGCTTGTAGTGCCCAAATGCATCATTAACCATGATTTCCATTGGATTTTCAGAATGCAATGTCTCTTGTGGACCATCTTCATTTGCAGTTGACTCTACTTTTTGTTTCTCACCATGAAGATTCCATAACACATAATTTTCAGGAAATGGTCTACAAAGCAAGTGATCTTGTACTATATATCTCGTTTTCCATTTTATAAACCCACACTTTGGACATGGACACCGTATGGTATCCCCAACAGCTTCGTTCTCAAATGCAAAGTCTAAGAATTTACCCAAACCAATTGAGTATTCAATTGTATTTCGTGGCTTTGCAATCCAAGATTTATCCATTGCTCAATATGAAGTTGATGCAATGAGATAAATAAGAAAACTTGTGGCCTGACAAGAAAAAGAGTTTTACACTAACATGTTGTCACAAATAAAAATGGAGTTGAAATATGCACAAACTTTCAAACATAACATTAAATTCACAAAAGTATATTCCTAACTTTTTACTTTGTCTAAAATTAAATTCACTCAAACCATAATAAGATTATCACAAACTTAAAAAATCATTACAAGATTAAAATAAAGAAGAGATGAAATCTGACTTACTTCAAAGCAACTTAAGAATGTTCACACTTTTGAGTATTGGTGCAACCCTCAAATCTAATTGTTTAAAGGATCTGAAATTCCTATCCTGCGATTCAAATAAAATATTAGAACATTTAAACATAAATTTAAATAATTTCTAAACAAAAATGGACTAAAGTAGTTAAATAGGTTGATTTTAATTCTTAAACTTTATAATAAGCGTCTAAAACTAGAAATCCCCTGTAACTGAAAAATTACGTTATCAGCTGTATAGTTATCAGGATAAAAATAATAATTAATTGTATTTGTTACGTATATTTTATATTAAATTAAAATTAACCGTTAAATATTTATGAAAAAAATATTGTTTGGTATATAATACTATATATGTAAGAAGTAAACAAATGACGTGGCTTTATGAGACGGTTTAATTCCATTTACTTTGTCTTTTCCACTTCGCACGTTTTCCTATGTCTGCGCACCTAGTAAATGCCATCATTGCTTTATGGATCTATAAATACGGAAGCTAGTGGGTCACAGAACTTCACAGTTCACGAATCAGTAGTCATCCCTTGAAAATCCTTCTTCTACAAGCAATTTTTTTTTCTCTCAAGTTCTTCAGAAAAACTCTCCAATGGCCCCTAAGAAATCTGCTGGAAGCAATATCGTGAAAACTAAGGGTGTAGCTCTGGAGGATCTTCAATCTCTGGGAATGGACTTGTTTGCTGAGTTCGATGCAGCTGGGTGGACTCAGTATTTCAATCACAACTTGACACAGTGGCATGAGCAAAGTGTGCTGGATTTCTGGGCTACTGCCAGAGGAATACCCAATCCTCAGGGTATCTACACTAGCATCAAGGCCACAGTACGTGGTATTCCTGTCTTCGTTGATGAAGATATCATTGCTCACATCTGTGAGGTCAGAACTGAAGGAGCTGTATTCACTCCTGGCTGGGAAGCAAGAAATGGAGGACAGAAGCAGTTCACAGAGTTTCTGTATGGCACCTCTGAACCAGTAAGCTTGGATGCAAAGCATATGTCAGACAAGGCTAGGGTTTTGCATGCCATCTTAGGATGCTCTATAATCCCTAAGAATGGAAGCAGAAACCATGTTTCTGAGTTGGAAAGATTTTGTCTGATTCACCTACTGCAGAAGAAGAAGGTGAACCTCCCCAACATCATAATGTACCACATGCAGAAGCGTCTCAGAGACTCTGCTGGGAGCTTCCCTCACAATACCATCATCACCAAAATCTTGCTGCATTTCAAAGTTCCCATTGAAAGGCTTTTTGATCGCCTTTCACAACCTATGTTTGGTGAATCAAACCTCAAGAGCATGGGAGTAAAGCTGACTCCAAGACCTCCCTCTCCGTCCTTGAAGGAGAATCTTCTTCTTGAGAAAGCTGCAAGAAGGCAGACAACAATGGAGGTTCTTGAGAATGAACTCAGAGGAGACATAAGAAGGCATGAGTTCAAGCCATCACAACCCTCTCCTCAGGCAAAATTGAAGAAGCTACCTGTAAGGAGTGCTGCTAAGGTAGCATCTGCATCTGTGCAGAGTCAGGTGTCTGAACCTGTTCAGAAGGCATCACAAAGGCCATCTGAAATTGTGGGTCAGTTGTCTGAACCTGTACAGACTCCACAACCTTCTTCTGAGATGGAAGGACAGGCTCAAGAAACAGAAGAAACTGATGTAGTCATAGCTGAGCCATTGGCTGCGTGCCCATCTGATCCTGAACTCATTCAGGTGGCAGCTTTGGCTACTGCTTTGGAGCAGGAGGAGCTGGAGAAGAAAGCAGAACAAGAAAAGACTGATAGAGCTATTGCTATTGCTTCACAATTGGCCTATGCTGAAGATGATAGGCAAGCAACCATAGCTGAGGGAGCAAAGAAAAGGAAGAGGTCAAGTGCACCTCAGAGAAGGAGAACCAAAGGCAAGCTACTTCAGACTGCACCTGAACCTAGGGTGACTAGAAGTATTGCCTCTCAGCTGACAGCAGAAGATGAAGCTGAGAAGTATCAAAACTTTGTTAAAGCTCAACAATACTTTAAAAGGAAAAGGGAAGAAAAACAAGCACAAAGGGAGAAGGAAGAAGCAAAGGCAAAAGAATCTGAGGTAACCAAGCCTCCCTACAAGAGAATTAAAGTGAGATTTGATAATGTAACTCCTTCACCACCCTCCTCACCAGAAAAACAAACACCTCACAACCTTCACCACAACCTTCACCAAAAACCCTATCACCTATAAACCAACCATCTTCACCTCTATCACAACCATCACCACCTCCACAAACAGAAAACCAACCCTCTGAACCTTCCAAACCCTCTGAACCTACCTCACCACAACCTTCAGAGAATCAACTCTCTGAGCCCTCATTACCTTCCCCACAAATCCATGACCTTGCTCTAATACCACTCCTACCTTCATCACCTCCACCTCCTACACCTTCTCTGGAAGAAGAGCTCTCTGTTGAAGAAGAGCAAGTGCTTGCTGATCCCTGCTCACTGCCCAAGTTTAGCACCCTGTCTGAAGAGCTACAGTATTTCAGATCAGCACCTGCTGTATCCTTGCATCCTGGCTTAATCAGGAAAACTGCTGCTGAAGTAAGGAATCAATACAGTGCTTCTTCAGGTGGATTAGACAAGATCAGGAAGGGTGTCCCTCTTGCACATATTTGGGCTCCCATCAATCCATTCTCAAATGATTCCCTGAGGCTGTCTAATGATGAATGGAGCTTTGTGAGGCAGCTGAACACTGAGTCTGAGCTGTTTCAGAGGGATCTGCACAAGGGAGTTGGGATGAGAGGCTACAGGCCACCTAGAACTTGTTCAATCAGGCCAACCACCAAAATCTTGGTGAAACCTGATAAGATAGTTCCTAGGTATCCCTTACTGGAAGAGAAATTCAAAGAAGCTAAAAGCTATTCAAAGAAAAACTCACCTGTGTCTGAAGTGATGAGTCCATCAGAGTGGGACTCTTTACCAGAATTCATCACAAATCTAGGAGGAGGCCTGGATCATCTACTTCAAGATTGGATGTGGTCCTCTTACTGGAAGATCAGAGAAGATGCTGGATCTTCTTCTGGATCAACTGGTCCTGATGCTGATTCTGGTGTTGGACTTGGAAAGGCAACCACTGTCAAATATCACTATATGAGAGATCACTTTCCCCCACCTGCTGACTCTTTCAATGAAGATTGGGTTCTGCTGAATCCTATTGGCACCTTCTTTTGCCCTGTGTTCAGCCCATTTGACTACAGCTTACAGCCAGGATTTGGAGTGCTTAGATTTGTTTGCCCCTACATCCAGCTCATCTTTTATGAATCTGAGCAAGACTTGGCTGAGGAAAATCTAAAGTTGAAGTCCAAAGTGCAGAAACTTGAAAAGAAGTGTGCTGATCAAGAACAGAAGACTAAGCATCTGATTGCTCAACAAGAACAGATTCTTCAAGAACAGCAGCTTATCAGATCTGGTCAGCAAGACTTGAAAACCTCAGTGGAAGCTGCAATAAACAAGGCCAAGGACGACTTGATTTCCTTTCTCACTGAGGCCTTGCTGAAGAAGAAAGATTAGTCCGCTCTTCCTAAAACTGAAAGTGCAAAAGAAATGATGAAGTTTGTGGAAAAGCGCTCCCAAACTACTAATAAGTCTCTTGCCTCTTGCCGGGACATTAATGAGTACCTTAACCACCATGAAATTTGATGGTTCTCGTAACATGTTACCGAAATGATAAACATTGCAGCAAAACTTAAGTCATTGGGAACGAATGTGGAAGAAAATTTCCTTATGCAATTCATATTGAATTCATTCCCGTCAGAGTATGGTCCTTTCCAAATGAACTATAATACCATGAACGATAAATGGAATGTGCATGAATTGCATAGTATGTTAGTTCAAGAGGAAACCATACTTAAGAATCAAGGAAATCATTTCATTAATTATGTTAACCATCAAGGAGCTAGAAAGAAGTTTGGCAAGAATCATGACAAGAAAGGAAAGGGACTCCTAAAGATCAATGAGGCCTCTTCTTCTCAAATCCACAAAAAGGAAAATCAAGGAAACAAATGCCATTTCTGTAGAAACACTGGGCACTTCCAAAAGGATTGTCCAAAACGTAAGGCTTGGTTTGAAAAGAAAGGTAAGCTTAGTGCTTATGTATGTTTCGAATCAAATTTAGTGATTATGGATGTACAACTCATGTGTTCTAATACGATGCAGGGGATTCCTTACGACCCGAACCACAGAGCCAAATGAAAAGTTTGTCTTCATAGGCAATAAAGTGAAGGTTCCAGTGGAAGAAGTCGAGACTTATCGTTTAATCCTCGACACTGGACATCATTTAGATTTGTTTGAAACTCTTTATGTACCTAATATTTCTAGGAATTTAGTTTCTTTATTTAAACTTGATGTTGTTGGATACTCTATTAAGTTTGGTAATGGATGTTTTAGTCTGTATAAACATATCCATTTAATTGGTAGTGGTATATTATGTGATGGATTATATAAGTTAAATCTTGATAATCTTTTTGCTGAAATGCTTTTGATCTTGCATCATAATATTGGCACTAAACGTGGTTTAGAGGAAGAATGTTCTGGTTACCTGTGGCATAAACATTTAGGACATGTTTCCAAGGAAAGATTACAAAGATTAGTGAAGAATGAAATCCTTTCGGATTTAGATTTCACTGATCTGAATGTGTGTGTGGATTGTATTAAGGATAAACGGACAAAACACACAAAGAGAGGAGCCACACGAAATAGTCAGCTTCTTGAGATTATACACCGATATTTGTGGACCCTTTGATGTGAACTCTTTCAATAAAGAGAAATACTTTATCACCTTCATCGATGATTATTCATGTTATGGTCATGTCTATTTGCTACATGATAAATCTCAAGCTATAAACGCCTTAGAGATTTACATTGAAGAAGTAGAAAGGCAATTAGACAGAAAGGTGAAAATTATTAGATCTGATCGGGGTGGTGAGTATTATAGAAGGTATGATCTGATCGGTGTATATATCTGAAGGTCAGTGGGAGTAAGTTTATTTTTCTAGTTCTGTATGTTGATGACATCTTGCTTGCAACTAATGATCTTGGTCTTTTAAATGAGACTAAGAAGTTTCTCTCTAGAAATTTTGAAATGAAAGATATGGGTGAGACAAGGTATTTGATTGGAATAGAAATATTCTGGCATAGGTAACAAGGATTGCTAGGCTTGTCTCAGAAAGCATATATTAATAAAATTTTAGAGATATTCAGAATGGATAAATGTTCAGCATCTCCTGTTCCAATTCAGAAAGGAGACAAATTTAGTCTTATGCAATGTCCAAAGAATGATTTGGAACGAAAACAAATGGAAGAATTTCCTTATGCATCTATAGTTGGGAGCTTAATGTATGCTCAGACATGTACGAGACTAGATATTAGCTTTGCAGTTGGGGTGTTGGGAAGGTACCAGAGTAATCTTGGTATAGACCATTGGAAAGCTGCAAACAAAGTTCTGAGATATTTGAAGTTGGCTGGATGTCTCTAGAAGGGGGGTTGAATAGAGACTTTAAAATCCTGTTCTTGAAAACACACACTTAAATTCAAGCTGAGACGTGATCTCAAGTCTGATAACTTGGAGTCTCAAATAGGTTAGATGGGATGTAGCCTCAACTTTTAATTAACAATAATTTTGTAACCACGTAGAAATGATTCTTTAGTTATTAAAACTTGGTTTTCTCTGAATAGATTTAATTTATTTTAGAAAACAGATTTGAGACATAAGATGTGCAATGTAAATAAAGAGATAAGGGAGAGAGATGCACACAGATCTTTTCCTGGTTCACCCACACCTTGGGCTACGTCCAGTCCCCACAACTTGTGAGATTTCCACTATTGACAATCCTGTCAATTACAAGTATTCTTACAGCCTCTTCAGGATATCTCTCACACCAAGCTTAGGCACCTCTACCTTGGCTGAGTTACAAGTATTCTTACAGCATTTTCAGGACGCTCACACTCACACTGAGACTAGGCTCTTTCCTATCTCAGTTGAGACTGGTTACAAAGGTTTGAATGATTTTGAGAAATCTAGCTTACAACATACAATGTATGAATAAACAGTGAGTATAGCTAGGTATATCTTCTCTCTTACAAGAATAGAGATTAAAGATCTAAAAGAGAGAAAGAGTAAGACTACTGGTTGATCTCAAGTTGAGATGGGATCTGAGATGAGATAGACTTGAGATGTAAGATGAGATGCAGGAAGTATTCAATAGGCAGCACAGTCTCTCACTTCTTCACTGTTGGGTTCCAACATTTAATTCAAATGAAAACTAGCTGTTTATGACCGTTAAGAGCCGTTGGAAAGAGAGTGAAGATCTTTCTGCCAAGAGGTACACTGTCTTCTGTGCGCACTGTTACTGTGTCAGCATACAGTGTCCTTTTCTTTGACTCTTGTTGACCCTTGTGCCTTGTGATCTCAAGCTGGGTCTGAGTCTCAGTCTTTGGCAGCTTCTCATCTGAGTCTAAGTCTTGGTCTTAGTCTTGGTCTTGGTCTTAGTCTTTGGCAGCTTCTTCATTTTGATTGAGTCTCATTAGTTCCAATTCATGCTCTTGAAGTTTCCCAAACAATGAAGCAAGAGACATGGTTGTGAGATCCTTTGATTCTGCAATTGCAGTCACCTTTGGTTGCCATTGCCTACTCAAACATCTTAAAACTTTGTTAATAAGATCCTCATTTGGGAAAACTTTTCCTAGAGATGCAAGATGATTAACTATATGTGTAAATCTCTTTTGCATGTCTTGTATACTTTCATTTTGATTCATTATAAACAATTCACACTCATGAGTGAGAGTGTTTATCCTAGATCTTTTAACATCACTAGTACCTTCATGTGTTACTTCTAATGTATCCCACATTTCTTTTGCACTTTTACAATTTGAAACTCTAAAATACTCATCTATGCCTAATGCAGAAGTAATTATGTTTTTGGCTTTCAAATTGTATTGGACTTTTCTTTTGTCATCTTCGCTCCATTGATCTCTAGGTAATATTTTGGTTTCATTTCCTACTTGAATTGAAGGAATGAAAGGGCCATTCTCAACGGCTTCCCATATGTTTAAATCTATGGCTTCTATAAAAATCTACATACGGGATTTCCAATAATGATAGCATTCTCCAGTAAATATAGGAGGTCTATTAATAGAATTTCCTTTGGGAAAATTGGATGAGGCCATTTTTAATCTTGAAGCTTTTAAACCTTATACAAGATTCTAGCTCTGATACTACTTGTTAGACAAGTGGCCTCAAGTAACTTAAGAGGGGGGGGTGAATTAAGTTAATCAAAATGTCCTTTCTTTTTCTTACCTTACTTTTTCTATCTTTTACCATGCAAGAAATAACTTATAATAATTCTTCTAAGATGAAAGATGTATGCATAATACTAATTTCTCAGTATATATTAACTCAACAATTAAAATAAACAAGTAAAAGGATAGGGAAGAAGAATTGCAAAGTCAATTTATACTGGTTCAGCCAATCCTTGCCTACATCCAGTCCTCAAGTCACCCACTTGAGATTTCCACTATCTTTGTGAAATTCTTTACAAAAGATGAACACTCAATCACCTTGGGATCCCTTTCCCTTGTGTTGAGTTTCACTTGCACTAACGACTAACGAGAGGCACCCTCTCTTGGTTACAACATGATGGAAAGAAGATTTTGGATGAGATGAATTCTCTTGAAGAGTAGATGATACAAATTGAAGATCCTATAAGATCTCTCAAAGATTTTGCAAGTGTTTGGCCAAAGTAGTTTTCCAAAGAGTTTTTCACACTTTTATTTTTCTTACTTGTTTTCTTCTGAAGTGGAGAAACATATTTATACTAGAAAATCAAGGCTTTGTGTCTCTTCATGAGGAATTGTAACTTTTCATATTTTTCTGAAAAGTCTCGCTGGTAATCGATTACACGAGTCTGGTAATCGATTACAGATTTCAAAATTCAAATTATTTTTGCACCGTTGGAACTTTCATTTGAATTTTAAGTTCTCATGCTGCTAATCGATTACAGCATCTGGTAATCGATTACATATTTCAAAATTCAAATTATTTTTACACCGTTGGAGCTTCCATTTGAATTTTAAGTTCTCATGTTGCTGGTAATCGATTACCAGTTCAAAATTTTTACTCAGAACTTATTTTTTAATTCATCAAAAACATTTTTGTTAAATAATTATTTTTAAGGCCAAATCAACTTTGCAAAAACTAGAGATTCTTTTAACAAAAGAAGCTAAGTTGGCCGAGACTTATCTAATAAGATTTGTAGACTTGATCTTGTATCAGATTTGCTTCATGCTCTATCTTTGCTAATCCTTTTGTCAGTCTTGTGATTTTGTTTTCTTTCTATTTACATTATCAAAACCTGCATGTATTGCATTCACACATTTGATAAAACGTGTGAGTCAATTATCGTATATATATTTTTAAATTTACATATTTAAGGTACTTTTTTGTGTATCTTTTAGGTTTGGTTTACCTATCAACTACTGCGAAATGGGTACATTACTTCAACAACGAGATGACTCAATTGGTATGTGTATTTTATTATATATGTTAATCTGATTTTGTTTGATCATATACATCAACCTATTAGGTGTGAGATATATTTGGTTTATTTGTTTTTTCTTTAGGTTCATAATAATATAGTTGTGTTCTTAAGATGAGTATGATTAGTGTTAGTATTGTGAGTAGTTCATATTTTAAGCTTTGTTAATATACATGGATTAGAAAATGTTGTTAGATTTAATTTTGAAGCATATGAGTCAAAAAAAATTTAATTGATTCAATTCCAGTAATGATTTTTTATACCACTTTTAGATTGCTATAAAAAAAGACTAGACTTGGTTTAAAATCATGAAGTTAATCCAAACATGTAATTTAGTACTGTTATTATCTTTTTCAAGTAGACTTTGTTTAGATTCTATTTTTTTTCTTGCCTCATAGCTTTATTTACTACACAGTCTATGAGGGATTATTTCACTGTTGAGATGCCAAATAAGGTGCATGGTTGTTATCCCAAATTGTTATAAAAATAATAATTATGTCTTTGTATCAAGAGAAAAATAAGAACAAGTAAATCCAAATATAAAAATCAAGTTGTCATGACATGCAGTAGAAAACATAAAGAAACATATCGAGTTGCATGAACGACCTAAAGATAAAGGTCTTATCCACAACTAGCATGTTTGCCTTAGAAATAGTATATTGTAGCCATCTAGCTAGCATGCAGATTCTTTTAAAGCTATTGAAATCTAATGACTCTATGTTAAAGGCACTCTAAGAAGTTGAATGAAGAAATGCAAGCCACCCACCAGCATTATTGCTCTTTTGTATACCAAGCATTATTTAATTTTTCAAAAAATTGTTACAAGTACCCTTTGCTTTGTGATGATTAGTTGAATTTAATCTTAGAGTTTAGATTGATATGTATACTATTATTGAATTTAGTCTACTACTATTTTTAGTAGATTATGTAAAATTTTCATTCATGATTCTTTGTTTGATTGTTTCTATTTACTTTTTTTATTCTGGACCTCTGGTGTATATTATACATGTTTACTATTTCATTGCTCATCGTTGGGGATTTTGATAACTTGCTTAGTAAATAGATCACATGTTTAATAACTGTGTTAGACCATAATAGCATGTTAACCATGACTTACAGTCTACTATTTTAGTCATTCTTTTTAACCATGGAAAAATAGATCCTACTTAGCTGTTGCATTATGTGTTAATAATTTCTTGATGAGTTTTGTACTATGTTGTATTGTATGTCTAACATGTTTATGATTATTTGGTTAATATTGTTTTGTCTTATCATAATCAAACAAGAGGAAATGACAATGAGTACTTGACAAGTTTTGAACAAAGTGACCTTACAAATGCTAAGGTTCTGTGCAATATTTTTTCTATTATTAGTCTTTAGCTTTGAAGTATTGGGACAAAAGATCACAATTTCTTTGTTCGAACCATGAAAGTTAAACATTTATCCTTTTCTTTTTGTTTGCATCATATTCTATCAAATGTGAAAATGGATGACATTGATTGAGTACAAAGTTAGAAATTCATTGATGTTGTATAATGTGTATCACTTTTGCATTCATATTTGTCTATTTTAAATATTACAGACCAGCTATCATACTGAGATTATAGGAAATACTTCTAGTTTTGGCTATATGTTTATCAGACAAAAACAACTCTGGTATGTGAACTTCGAACAAAGCAATACTCTTTCACATCTTACAATTCATAACTCCATAATCAAAGAGTTGTACGCTGTTGTCACCGCATTTTCTTTTTGTTCACCATTACTACTTACATGTATTTTCTCTCCTTCATTTCCTTAGATGAATATATTAATATTTGAATTTCAAATACTCTAGATATGCAGACTCATGATTTACGGATATCTTATTAAGAAAGGACAATGATAGTAATAGTGATAAGCTATTTTTTTTTTTGGTCAATAATAGTGAGAAGCTAGCATGGTAATAAGATGGCATATCAAGGAACAAGTAGGCCAAAGGAAGAAGAGGTTTGGATGCCCCTCTCTGTCAAATTCAGGGAAGAAATAACCTTACACCTAATAGACATGAGAAGTACTTTTTTTATTTGATCAAATCTTAATTGGGACTTTCTTTAATCTCCCCTGACCCACTACCCTCTCAGCTGATTTACTTATAAATTGTACGACATATAAGAACAAAAACTGTTGGACAAATCAAGAGCCATGCATAAAAATCCTTTTCAAAGGTCAATGGGTACCTTACTCACCTTGGATTATATGTTGAAAGTTACGGTCCTTTTACCTGACTTTATGCTTTACTTTGAACTGATATTAATATATTAATCAATTTGATTTTATTTGATTTGATTTACATTATTAATAAATTTCTCATGGTACAAAATAGTGATGTATGCAAACTGCTGGATTTCAAACTATATTGTGATCTTAAATTTAAAATATAAAAAATGAGTTAATATGAAAGCTAATCAATTAGAGGATTTTTCACTGGCTGCAGTTGTGTTAATGGAAATTTAATGCAGGATAAGCAACACAAAGGGAGGGAAATGAGAACAGTCAAGAACCATTGGCATGTTGTCATGCATAGGAGGTGAAAGGAGAAGTCATGTTTCCGTAGAAGGAAGCTCACACATCAAATCCTTCCACCAAAGGAAGCAAATATAATAATTTGAATAAGAAAATTTCAAAACATTCAAGGTTCAAACCTGTTAAAATTGTTGCATATATTTGTCACTTTTTAGAATCTTTTATATTAGCTCTGTGAAACTGAATATTCACTGCAAGGTGCAAATTGCATCCAACTATCTAGAAGCAACATTTGTCCAAAATGCACCAGAAATAGAGAGCAGCCAAACTACATATCTTATGTACAAAGAGATAGTAAACATGAAAGAACATCAAGTTGATTATAAGATTATCATTTGCTAGGACTAATCTAACAAATTTTGGAGAAAGTGAAAACGTGGGGAGATAAGGTTAACATCTCATTTATGACTTTATTATAATATGAGCTATATTTAGAAATTGTTGTTATAATAATCTTTGTGGAAAACAAACAAAAGGCTGAAGCGAAAAGAGATTAGGAAATGGTGGGTAGTCAGCAGTAGTACATGACATTGGTTCACGGAGAGATTGAAGTAAATTTTAAATATTTCTATTGCTTACTAAGGCCGTTCGAGGTGGTTGCGAGTTTTCAGTTTTTTATTTTTAAAAATTTTGAATTAAGTTTTTACAACTCAAAACCAAAAACTCAAAACCACTTTTTGTGGTTTTCAAAATGTTTTTTTTTTTGAAAACCACAAAAACAAGTTTTCAGTTTTTGGTTTTGAATTGTAAAAATTTGATTAAAAATTTTTAAAAACCAAAAACTGAAAATTCACAACCACCCCGAACGACACCTTAGAAACTAAATGTATTATACTCAATTATTGATTTATTTGTACTTTAATATTTGCAATACAAAAAGATACTTTTCTAACATAAAAAAAACTTCTTAAATATGTGACCAAATAAATTGATCAAAAATATAAGATTAAATATGTTTTCATCCTTATATTATTGCCGATTTTTGCTTTCATCGATCCTATAATTTAAAATTGATGATTTTGGTTTTTCAAAATTAAAAATACACCTGTTAGTTTTTATCATATTGTTTTATTGTAGATTTTCCTATGAATTCTTATGATAAGGATTAAAGATGAGTATTTTCACCTGAAAACCTATAAGAAAATTATTGGTGTATTTATATTAGAAAAGTAAATATATGTCATTCAGTTGAATAATTTATATAAAAAGGTATGAAGATTCAAATTCAAATTATAGTTTGAAATACTTAAACAAAAAAAAAATTTACATCAAACCATAAGAGGCAATTTTTTTGTGATAATTTCAATTGCAAGAATATTTATGTGTTACGATGACTTTAAAATTTTTATAAATATTTTAGAAAAATCACCAATTAGAAAAAAATAATTGTGAATTGTCATTTTTATCTCATATATATATATATATATTACTCTACCTCAAATAATTTAATTAACACTAGATTTTAAATAATTAATTGATAATATACCAATGGAATTGATTTAATGAGTAGATGTTTGATTCCCTTTAAATAAGGTTTTGGGTTCGAGTTCGATAAATAGAAATAATTCCTATCAATAATTCCTATCAAGAGAGCCTATCGTGTTGGACCTTAACAGACCGGATGTTTATGGTTGTGGGGATGAAAGCCTATCGTGTTGTACTCTTACAATGCTTTGTTAATAATCACATTCCACTAAATATTTTAGGTGTCCATAACTATGACCCTAGCCCACTCGTGTGCTTAGAAAATCTATGGTATTGTTACCATCTCAGCAGCACCCCTGCCCAAAACAATTGGGTTTGCGCACTTTAACTTAAAAAGCCTCGGAACAGAGTTAATTTCCACCACATCCAATTTAATGCTCCACCACCACATTCTTTATCTACGCACCGAACATGCAACACATTTCTTCCCCATCATTTTTGGTTACTGGATAATTACCTCTTTTATATCTAATAATGCTTTTCATATTAATTATCACCTAGATTTCATAAACCATTGATAGCTAGGAGATCAAATTTGTGGCTCCCATGCATACGCACGGGCTCCACAGTTGTTCTTTATCAATACCATTGTTAGTGATGTATAGATATTATATTTTATTTTAGAGTAATATCCTAAATATTATTATTAAAAATTTAACAAACTCTCCCTTTCTTTATGTATTTATATATATGTGTAGCGTGCCGCCCGATTTATCCTACATGCCCAAGCATGTATAGATAGGTCAGCTAAAATCATCAGGCGCGTCTAAAGTAGCAAGAATCAGGAAAGAATCAACATGGATCATCAGCAATAAATGGGCTCCAAATCACCTCCAGATACCTCGCAATCATTAGCCAATCCTAGAGCAGTCAAAGGCCTATATCCCACCAGAGAATCACGGGTAATAAATGAGCGGATACCCCACAGGTGTCCATAAAAGGACCAACATAGCTAGGAGCAAAGGACTCGGAATCTCACTTAGGCTATGCTGTTACTCTGCCGCATTTTTGTTGTAGGGTTTCAATAGTCTTTGTAAGAACATTTGGCGCCCACCGTGGGGCTCTGGTAAAACTTTCCCAGAGCACCACAAGATTACAGAATGGTGAAGACTAGAGCAAATAACAACGACGAATCTGAAGATGGAGATGGACCAACTCTTCAAAATCTCATACAACAAATGGAACAACTGAGGCAAGAGAACCAGAGAGTTCAAGAGGAAAACAGGCTTATGCGGCAGCAGATTAACGATTTGCAGAATCCAAGTGGAGACGAAGAGGAAGAAGAGGAGCGAGAGAATTCTCGCCCATCAGAGACTCAACAATCCACACAGCCGAGAGGATCGCGCATAATCTGGGATCAAAATCCCGTATCAGATAAGCATTATCACCCTTTTTCTGATTTTATTATGTCTACCCCATTGCCCAGGTACTTTAAGTTTCCTGATCTCCCCACTTATGATGGAACGACTGATCCAAATACTCACTTAACCAGATTCCATACAGTAATGTTAACGACAGGTGCTACTGACCACATTTTGTAGAAGGTATTTCCAGGTACCCTAACAGGTCCGGCTTTGCAGTGGTATTCGACCTTAACCCGCAATTCCACACACGATTTTGACGAGTTTAGTGCGATGTTTATGGGACGGTTTTCTTCAAGCTGTCCGTTTAAGAAAACTGAAGACAGTCTGTTTAGCATACTTCAAGAAGATGATGAACCTTTAAAGGACTACATCAATCGATTTAATAAGGAGAGCCCAAATTTTAAGAGATGTTTACCATTCTAGGATCATCACTTTACCCCCTCCCCCTAAAAACATTCCTGAAGGAGTCGACAGAACAAAAAGATGCGAGTTTCACAGGAATTTCGGCCTTGATACGGAAGATTGCTGGACCCTGAAAAACCAGATCGAACAGTTGGTGAGACTCGGACATCTAGGCCATTACACATATGATGGTCGGCAACAGCGAGATAGAAGGGAAAATGCTAGGAGAGAAGATCACAGAGGGCGAGATAGGGAGGAATCTCCAGAACGAAACCCTGGCCCGTCCACACCTAGACGTCGGGCAGGTTCGTTACATACCATCGCGGGAGGCTTTGCAGGGGGTCAACGAGTTCTACCCGGAGAAGGCATTTGCGTGAAGTTTTCGCCACAGAAAGACAGAACACATTCACCGATTTATCTTATCCGGTGATTTCCTTCTCTGATAAATACTTTGAAGGAATGAGTGATGTCCATCAGGATGACCCAATGGTAGTCAGAGTAAATGTTGAGGGATGCTTGGTTAGAAGAACCCTCATTGATCAAGGAAGCTCGGCAGACATCTTGTTTTGGAAGGCGTACGAGGATCTTTCACTTCCGACCGATGTGGTCAAGCCTTTCGATGGAAACTTAGTCGGTTTCTCAGGAGAACAAGTCGAAGTTCGTGGTTACATCAACCTCAGAACCACTTTTGGATCCAACGGTAATTACAAGACGGTAAATGTTAAATATTTATTGGTTAATGCTTTGACTTCTTATAATATTATTATTGGGAGACCGACGCTAAACGCGCTGGGGGCAATTGTGTCCACTCCGCACCTAACCATGAAATTTCCTGTCGATAATCATAAGATAGGAGTAATGAAAGCAGAACAAGGTGAGGCAAGGAAATGCTATGTGAACAGCTTGAAGTTACTCAAGCCTGGTAACACTTCATCACCCCAAAAGAAGTCATTGGGAGTCCACTTCGTAGATTTGGATCCTCGCGAAGATTTTGGTGATAGAAGGCCTCAGCCGACCGATGAGTTGAAGCAAATACAAATCGGTCCTCATCCGGTACAGCGTACTCGTGTGAGAGTGAATCTGCCTGAAAAGGATGAACAGATACTCATTAAACTCCTTAAAGAGAACGTGGATTTTTTTGCATGGACCCCGACTGATATGCCTGGAATAGACCCAGATATAATATGTCACAAGCTGATGATCGATCCAACCAGCAAACCCGTCGCCCAAAAGAAGAGAAAGTTGGGCCTGGAGAGAAGGCAAGTCGCACTAGAAGAATCAAAGAAGCTGTTGAATGGAGGCTTTATTAGAGAGGTGGCGTACACCACCTGGCTGTCCAACGTGGTCATGGTAAAAAAATCAAGTGGAAAGTGGAGAATGTGCACTGATTTTACCGATCTAAACAAGCCGTCTCCAAAGGATTCCTACCCTTTACCCAGTGTTGATTACTTGGTTGATGGAGCCTCGGGTTATAAGTATTTAAGCATAATGGATGCATACTCGGGGTATAATCAGATCAGGATGAACCCCGTTGACGAAGAGAAGACAACCTTTGTCATAGATATGGCAAACTACTGTTATAAGGTCATGCCATTTGGCCTAAAGAATGCAGGTGCCATCTACCAGCGTTTGATGGATAAGATCTTCACAAATCAAATCGGGAGAAACATAGAGGTTTATATTGATGACATGGTAGTCAAATCCCCGACAGACCGCCCCCACGTTCAAGACTTGGAGGAAGTATTTTCTCAGTTAAGAAAATACAACATGTGCCTGAACCCTGAGAAATGCTCTTTCGCAGTACAATCGGAAAAGTTCTTAGGCTTTATGCTGACCGATCGAGGCATTGAGGCAAACCCCGAGAAATGCCAGACAATTTTGTCAATGAGGAGCCTGACGAATACAAAAGAAGTTTAGAGGTTGGCCGGTCGGGTTGTGGCTTTGTCTCGTTTCTTGTCTAAGTCCGGAGAAAAACTAAGACCTTTCTTCGAGTGTATAAAAAAGAACAAACAATTCAATTGGACCGACGAATGTGAAGAAGCATTCGGGAAAATCAAGGAGTACTTATCCTCCCCACCCATACTCAGAAGACCGGAGTTTGGCAAAGACATCCTGCTATGTTTGGCAGTTAACGACCATGCCATCAGTGCGGCCTTAGTTCAGGAATAGGGAGACCAACAACACCTGATCTATTTTGTTAGCCGAGCTCTACAGGGACCAGAACTTCGATATCAGAAGATTGAGAAAGTTATATTAACGTTGGTGATGGCAGCTAGACGTCTCGGACCCTATTTCCAAACTCACCAGGTTGTCGTGAGAACTGACCAACCCATCAGACAGATATTGCACAAACCCGAGCTGGCGGGAAGAATGATTAAATGGTCGATTGAGTTATCTGAATTTGGAGTGCAATATCATCCCCGAGGACCGATCAAATCGCAGATTCTGGCTGATTTCTTGGTAGAGTTAACACCGGTTGAATGCTCAGAAGAGCAACAGTGGATTTTGTACGTAGATGGGGCTTCGAATATCAAAGGAAGCGGCGTCGGGATAATCTTAGAAGGTCCTAACAACCTTATACTAGAGCAATCCCTAAGGTTTGAATTCAGAGCTAGTAATAACCAAGCGGAGTATGAGGCCCTCATCGCAGGGCTTAACTTGGCCAAGGAAATTGAAGCTACAAGGGTGACCGTGTTTAGCGATTCCCAGTTGGTTACAGGACAGGTTATTCTCAACTCGGCAAATATTTATTGAAAGTACAATCTTTGATCGAATCCTTCGAAGAGTTCAAGATCAACCACATAACCAGGGAGCAAAACCTAAGAGCCGATCTCTTGTCAAAATTGGCAAGCATGAAAAAACCCGGTAGTAACAAAACAGTAATACAAGAGACTTTATCCCAGCCTAGCATAGATGCATCCGACCTTATCAGTGCCAACATTGAAGATTCTGATTCCTGGATAGCACCCTATATGAGATATTTTAAGGAAGCCCAGTTACCGACGAATCCTGAAGAGAAGAAAAAGATACTTCGGCATGCATCCTTCTATACTCTCGTTAATGGTTAGCTTTATCGGAGAGGGTTTTCAATCCCCTTACTCAAATGCATTCCTGAGCCATCTCAAGAATTCATATTGGCCGAGGTATACGAAGGGGTCTGTGCGAGCCATATAGGAGGAAGAGCACTAGCTGCGAAGATAAAAAGAGCAGGTTTTTACCGGCCAACTCTACGGAATGATGCAAGGGATTTTGTGACTAAATGCGAGAAATGTCAAATATTTGCAAAGTTAACACATTCCGACCCGGAATGGCTACATAAGATAACCTCACCCTGGCCTTTCACGCAATGGGGAATTGATATATTAGGACCTTTTCCGTTAGCCCCAGGGAAGGTTAAATTCCTGATAGTGGCCGTCGACTACTTTACTAAGTGGATTGAGGCCGAGCCTGTAGCCTCGATATCTTCTAGAAAAATCAAAAAGTTCACCTGGAAAAATGTGATATGTCGGCACGATCTTCCAAACACAATTATCACTGATAATAGGAAACAATTCGATTGCACTGACTTTAAACAATTGTGTACGCAGTTCGGGATTCACCATATTAAGACATCAGTTGATCATCCACAATCAAATGGTCAAGCAGAAGCAGCCAATAAAGTCATCCTGAATGGGTTGAAGAAACGTCTGGGCGATGCAAAAGGAAGGTGGACCGAAGAGTTGTACACAGTATTATGGGCCTATCACATAACCCCGCAATCATCAACAGGAGAAACACCCTACCGGTTAACATATGGCTCAGACGCCGTGCTTCCAGTTGAGATATCAATGATTAGCCCTCGGGTCGAGAACTTCTCCCTTCAGCAAACAATGGATGATTTAAGGATAAATTTAGACTTCCTTCAAGAAGAAAGAGAAATAGCACATTTGAAGGACCAAGCTTGCAAAATCCGAATGGAAAGAAAGTATAACTCCAAAGTCGTTCAGAGGAAATTCAAACAAGGGGACTTGGTCCTCAGGAAAGTCTAGCAAGCCAGAAAAAATACATATGAAGGAAAGCTAGCACCAAATTGGGAAGAACCGTTTAGAATAAAGAAAGAAGTCGGTAAGGGAGCATATGAACTGGAGAAGTTGACAGGAAAACAAATCCCCAGAACTTGGAATGCTACTCACCTCAGATTTTATTTCAGATAAAGAAGTCAATTTCCTTGTAAGATGAAAGTCGGCCGGCGTACTCTTTAATTTCCTGCTATGGTCTTTTATCCCTAAGGGGGGTTTTGGCCTGGAAGGTTTTAACGAGGCACGGTGCAGACTATAAATCAATAAAATTTGTTTGGAAAATATTCTTCTTAATTCTACATAAAGTTCTCCAAAAAGCCTAAAAACCAAGTTAACCTCGGGGTAACGACTTACATAGAATTTGTTTCGCAAAAGTTCTCCAAAAAGCCTAAAAACCGAGTTAACCTCGGGGTAACGGCTTACGTATAATTTGTTTCGCCAAAGTTCTCCAAAAAGCCTAAAAACCGAGTTAACCTCGGGGTAACGACTTACATATAATTTGTCTCGCCAAGGTTCTCCAAAAAGCCTAAAAACCGAGTTACCCTCATGGTAACGGCCTACGTATAATTAATTTCGCCAAGGTTCTCCAAAAAGCCTAAAAACCGAGTTAACCTCGGGGTAACGACTTACATATAATTTGTTTCGCCAAGGTTCTCCAAAAAGCCTAAAAACCGAGTTAACCTCGGGGTAACGACTTACATATATTTTGTTTCGCCAAGGTTCTTCAAAAAGCCTAAAAACCGAGTTAACCTCGGGGTAACGACTTACATATAATTTATTTCGCCAAGGTTCTCCAAAAAGCCTAAAAACCGAGTTAACCTCGGGGTAACGAATTACGTATAATTTGTTTCGCCAAGGTTCTCCAAAAAGCCTAAAAACCGAGTTAACCTCGGGCTAACGACTTATGAATAAATCGCTACACAAACATTTATTTTCATCTTAGAAGGGGTGAATGCAAGAACGTATCACATTTGGCCAACCGAGCCAAATTATTGTTTATTCTCATCGAATAGATGATTACAAAACGTAAAACCTTTGGTCAACCGAGCCAAACTATTATTTATTCTCATCTTAGAATGGATGATTACAAGAACGTACAACCTTTGCAAGAGTGCACTACTTTTGCTCAAACAAGTAAAGTCACTATTTCCTACACATGGATGAAATATCACCTTTATTCAACTGAGTTAAAAGTGCGTAGGAACATAACAAATAAAACTTTGAAACAACAGAAATCTTCATTCAAAATCCAAAATTACATTACACCAGAAGACTACCTACTATACGAAATTTTACCGACCTAACAACAGAGAGAAGAGGGAGTTGGAGCTGATGTAACCCAAGAGGAATCCGAGGTTACACCAGAAGACTACCTTCTCCAACTCACCAGGACTGCTCAAGCCAAAGGGGGAGTGTCACAAGACTACGGTTCCCCATCTTTGGCATAAGGGAAGGGTTAGCTAAAACCTCAACAAAAGGATCTAGCCACATCCTTCCAAAAATTAACAGGAAACATCGTCCACAAGGAAATACTCGGCCAGAACTAGCCTTTTTTCGTTGATAAGTCAATCCTGTTAAGGGTACCCTTTTAGTTAAGGGTAACCTTAAATTTTGTTAAACTGTGTGACCCAAAACAAGGGCAAATCCAGAATACAAACTTCTACTGGTAATGAGGCCTTCATGCAAATATCCTCCTTCTCCCTTTGAACGCCTCAAGCGAACACATGCCATAAGTAAAATGAATTACAATTTCAGTTAACCTGCCGACCCAAATCCAACACTAAGCAATTTGGGTCACACAGGTTAACAGAAACTGTAATTCCCTACGAAGAACTGAAAAACGCAGATAAAAAACGTTCAGCAATCCCAGAAATTTGTTCACAACATCGGAGTGTTTCTTGATTCAGAAATATGAATAATGACTCAAACTAGTGAGAGCAGAAAACTCGTCTGCAATGGAAAATTCTAAAGGACCTTTGAACACCTATTTATACTATCATAAGGGGGAGTAGCCTCGTGGGTAATAGAAGAATAATTCAAAGGCGCATTAAATGGAGCTAAAAAACGGACAAATTGGATAACAACACCGTCCACTACATTAAAGGCGAAATGTCAAGTGCGTTGAGAAAGATTCAAAATATTCAATGAGATTATAGCATTTTTAAACAAAACATAATTACGTTCCTAACCGATCTATTACATCATTGCAAAGGGGCATCCCCCTGTTCTTCATTTCCCACCTTGTCAGAATCCTCAGCCGGTTTATTAATCTCCCCTCCTTGAGAATCAACAACCTCTTCCTCATTATGGACACCGACCGAGACAGGTTCTTCCTCACCATCCCCAAGATCAATGAGAGCACCATTCACCAACTCCTTCAAGGGATCATACTCTGAAATGTCGGCCATAGGGTTGAAATGTTTAACTTGGATCAGTGCTTGCTCAAACCCAAGTCCATAGGACTGTGCAGCATCAGAATTAAGTTGCTGGAAATCAACAATATACTTCTCTTCATCCGCCTTAACCTTCAGCTTCTCTTCATTAAGAACGATTTTCAGTGAATCCCTTTCCACCGTCATATCAGTCAAGCTCTTCTCAGCAGTGTTCTTATCTTCTTTTAACTTTGTGTTCTCCTGCCCAAGAAGAGCGACCTTCCCTTCCAGCCCGACTACCTTCGTCTTCATTTCCTCATATCCTTGAAGCTTGGTCTCCAATATGGCCACCTTATCACCCAAATCAGAGTGGGTCATTTTCTCATTTTTCGACTTCAGCTCCAAGTAACGACCCAAGAATGCCATCTAGGCCCCATAGACTTGGAGCATAACATGGGCAGACCGATCTCCTTTCTTTTCGAGCCTTTTGACATCGTTCCAAAGAGTCGAATGCTCATCTATAACCGACCCAACGTCAAACCGATGGTCCCACAAAGAACGTATATATGCACTAGAACCTGTGAAGCCTTAGAATATATCTACTAAACCTTCCCCAGGAGTATCTCCTTTATCAGCAGAAGCTTGGCCGGTCACGGGGACAGGAGCTTTCTCGGTTCGACTCCGCTTCCATGGTGCAGCTACCGAGCTAGAAGGAGCAACGGTCTGGGTCGGGGTCAAAAGAGGTAACTCAGGTGCGACAGTAGACGAACTTACTCCAACTTTATCTTTTTCGGCATTGGCCAGACGTTGCCTCTTCATCTCCAACACCAAAGCCTTTTTATCCAGTTTGGGAGCCATCTGATCTGCGAAACAAAATACGATTAAGTAAGTTAAAACATCACTATTGAATTACTAAGTGAACAACATAACACAAGCATACCCATAAAAGCTTTTAGTTTTACTGGATCATCCCCCAGCCGAATAAGTTTAATACATCTCAAAGGGGGAACTTCTTTCAAAAACTTCACCTCAACCAGTTCTTCAGCAGAAAGAGCCCCAAAATCAACCCCTAATATCCCCACGGGATGGGGGGACCAATATAAAGGAAATTTCAGATTGCCCGAGCCATCCTTGAAGAACTCAGGTTTACCTTCCTCACTCTTGAGCCGGAAGAAATGGTCTTTAAAATACTTAAAAGACTGAGCATAAGCAATCAAAATCTTACGTTTACGCCAACTATTTATAGGAATCAAACCCAAAGGTCGAGTAAACTTGACTTGAAAGAAGTAACAGAATTTCTTCGTCGAAAGGACGATCCCAAAATATTTACAGAGGATCTCAAAAGCACGGATAAAACCCCAGGAATTGGGGTGCAACTGTGTAGGGGCAACATTTAAAATACGAAGCACGGAACACTGAAAATCACTGAACATGATCTTCATTTTCAGTTTTGTAAAGAAAATATCATAAACCAACACAAAAGGTCGACATTCAGGGGAAGATACACGGGAACAAACTTGGTCGTCCTCCATCATCCACGAGCATTCCACGTTCCCAGGAAGATTACCGTCTACAACATCTCGGCTATCAACGAACGCGCTAATAGTCTTTTCGTCAGCATAAATAGATCGGGTGCAAGCCACTAATGATTCCACCCACGGAGAAGAAAAGAAGTCATAGTCATCTTCTTCCTTAGACTCTAAATCAAACTTTATGAAATATCCTTCCAGAGCCCCACTACCACGAGTACGGATTTCCTCGGGCTTCAACCTTCTTTTCTTGGCCGCGGGAGCAATAACAACTTGTTCCACATCGCCCGCCGCCACAGCCCCCGATGATTCCTCAGCACCAGAAGACGCCACGTCAGAATCCTCCTACGCTACATTGGAATCCTCAAACAGAGAAGAACCACCACCCACTTTCATCCCCAGAACCTCAACATCACTATCCTCATTATTACACGAAGAACCCACCAGCGAAGAATCCATTTTCCAATGCCTAATCCTAACTACGACAGACCTTTTAATTGACACTACAACACTACAAAACAAGGAGAAAAGAGAAGATGGTACCTGAAGCTAGAAGGATGCAGGGACTCTCAGTGAATGAACCAGCGGAGAAGGAACCCTTAAAAGAAGGCACATGAAGCTTTTTGCGAGAAAGTGAACGGTTTCAATGAGAGAAGATGAAGAAGTGATGGAACTGACGTGACAGTTGAAGGGTTTCAACGGTCTTGATTGAACTTCTAGAATAAGACCAAAGATCCAACGGCCGCAATTCAAAGAAAAATAAAAAATTCAAAATTAAAAACTGACTTCCGCCAAAATAAATCGACATTGCCGCCCGATGCGTCTTGGACACTTATGTTATAAAGCTATTTCACATAAATGCCTCACAGCTTGAGGGACTGTGTAGCGTGCCGCCCGATGCATCTTGGACACTTATGTTATAAAGCTATTTCACATAAATGCCTCATAGCTTGAGGGACTGTGTAGCATGTCGCCCGATGCATCTTGGACACTTATGTTATAAAGCTATTTCACATAAATGCCTCATAGCTTGAGGGACTGTGTAGCGTGCCGCCCGATTGATCCTACATGCCCAGGCATGTATAGATCGGTCGGCTAAAATCGTCAGGCGCGTCTAAGGTAGCAAGAATCAGGAAAAAATCAACACGGATCATCAGCAATAAATGGGCTCCAAATCACCTCCAGATACCTCGCAATCATTAGCCAATCCTAGAGCAGTCAAAGGCCTATATCCCACCAGAGAATCACGGGTAATAAATGAGCGGATACCCCACAGGTGTCTATAAAAGGACCAACATAGCTAGGAGCAAAGGACTCAGACTCTCACTTAGGCTATGTTGTTACTCTGCCGCATTTTTGTTGTAGGGTTTCAATAATCTTTGTAAGAACAATATGTATGTATGTAAACTTTTATATTTGATATTTTATTTTTAATAATATATAATTTCATTTAATTATTTTCAAAGCAATTTTTCCTTAAACAAAATGTGTGATTCAAATTAAATCAATACAATGACTAAGTAATTTTAAGTTTTAATATTTTAATATATAAAAGAAATTTTATATTGGATAATTAGAACTTTATAACTTATTTTAATTTTTTGTTTTGCAAATTATTTCTCAAATATTTCTAATAAAAGTTTAATTTGTATGTACAGTTAGTTTAAAAAAGTTTTACATTTTTATTTAATAATGTACTATCACATTATTTAACAAATTTAAAAATTTTAATGTTAAAAATAATTTTAAATTAACTCTGAACATTTATTTATAATATTTATATAAATTTAAAAATATTCACACAATAGATGCAATGATTTATTAATTTATATTTTCCTCATATAGTTGTATAATATTATAAAAACTAGCTTTGAGTGGTCCCTGTACCTAGCTTTTTCGTAATGGTAGCTTCATTGGTGTTGGGGTGTTGTTGCTTTCTTTTCGGTGATGTTGCTGTTCTTTTTCTGATGGCTATCAGTTTGACAGTTTCTATGTGCTTGGAATGCTGTGCCTGTGATCTCTAGATCTTCTGGTAAATTTGTCTTTTGCAGTGGTATAGTGCTGTTTCAGAATTTATTGGTTGTTGGTATTGTATTGGTCTACTTTGGCTGCTGGAGGGATTTTATGGATGAGTGGTGCTATTTGATCAAGTGGCTTATTGAGATTTGCCTTTATTTTGTCCCGGCTTTTATATATTTACCTCTTGGTGCGCAGTAATAACTAATAAGGATTCTGCAGATGGTATCTACTTTCTAGGCGTGCTACTTCATATTTCTTCCTTGGCCATTTATCTCTTGGGTTACTTCATATGGCTTTGAGTGGTCCACATGATTTTGCTTTTCTACTTATTGTCTTATGTTAATGTGGTGTATTTGACCACTTTGCTGGTTGTTATTGTTAGAAACTTTTATTTTTAATAATTAATATGGGTAATATATATTATTTGTACCATTTATATTAGCTATTTATAATTAGTTGAGCTCAATAAAAATGATCTAATTTGTGAGCCTTTAGACTGCCAATAAGAAAAATTGATATGGATTTGGCCCGTTACGGGTTAATGGGAACCCTAACAGGTTTAAAATCGTAAAGTTGGTCATGGTCCCCAATACGCCAAATCAGAAACACATCTCTATGTCTCCCCATTGGAAAGAGGAATATCAAGTCTCGTTTGAGGAATCCAGTGATCTGGCTGAGGAAGATCATTGCACCGAAAGGCTATTCCGTTGCAACCTCCGGTCAACGTCAATGGATACAGGTATGTGTCACTGACCTTAACTTTGTAATCTGACACAACGGTCCTCGATTTGATTAATGGAAAATTTCTATTTGGCTTAAGCAATTTATCCCAACAAGTGGTATCAGAGCCACCGTTGTCGTTAGGTTATGGGGTTCTATTGTGTATTATTACAATTTTTTGTGATAGGAATTAAATGAATCAATCTTTGATTTGTGTTTTGTTTACATGATCAAATTCATATATCTGATACAATTTTTCTATCAATTTTCCATTTGGTTTCATTGACAATACGTGTATTTGAATGCGTTGGTCGTATGATAGCTCCAATTTGGTTTAATTGGTTGTATGTATTACAGAAATCAATCTTTGCATTATTTCACTGGATATATATCCCGATTATTTATTTTAAATAAAAGTTGTTTTTAATTTGGAAGTAAAACCGAGAGATTTGTTTATATTTATGATTTAAACTTTCTCAATTTTTTGTCCTTCTGTGTGAACTATTATTTAGATTTTTTTCATTTAAATTTTAAATGAAATTGTGAAACATTTCACTGTATTGATTTACGCTCAAGTCCATTTATTACGAATTGATACAATTGATGAATGGAAAACGTTATCAGGAATAATACACTCATGGCCATTTAATATCTCTCTATTTTAAATCCAATCAAGAGTAATTATTGAACAAAATTTATATACTATGATATTGATTCAACCGTTTGGGATTGTGCGTATTATTATCATTATTATTTTGATTTTAATGCATTTTTATTTTTTATATATAAAAAAATTTATAACAATTTTATTATGGATATTTTAGTTTTTTTTAACAATATAATTATAGACTTTTGCAGATAACTTGTATCTATGCATGATTGGTTATTTTGACAATCATTCCTGATTCAGAAACGTTTTGATATATTAATTGATGCAATAATTTTTGGATAAGCAATATAAATATTCCTCATTAATTTATTATGACCGTTTATGCTGAAACATATCCAAGAGCAATATATTTACTTTATTATGTTTGAGAAACATTTATTCTGGCATTCCTCATTGATACGTTTCACAAATTCATAATTATTATGCTTACATTTTGGCAATTGTAAATATATATAATTTGTTATTATGATTCTACAACGTATACAATTTTTAATCTTTTATATATATATTTGGTTTTATTTTATATTGGTTTATGAGAAATATTGTAATTTTGGCAGATTATAGACCCTCTTTATTTATATTTGTCTAGTAATTTTTAATTAAATTAATTAATGCAACATATTGTCAAAGCAATCTCTGTTGTAGAAATTAATTTAATTAAAATTAGATGGATGTTAGTATGAGATTATTTATGCAATTTGTGCTCATTCCAAAGGAAGACACAATTTGGCCAAATAATAACTTGCCTGTGATGATAAATATGTGACGATTATAAAGTTATATTCATGTGAATAATAGTCGGTCCAAAGAAATGCTATTATTTGACAGAATTAATTGTTAATTTGATCATTGCATTGAGAGTACCATTTACAAATTAATTTGTATGTCCAAAGACTAAAAATTAATGTTGTGCTTGATATATTGTAATGGGTCTGTTATGTAAATAATCTGCATAATTTTTTTTTGTGAGCATGTAATTAATTTTATCTATGTTCTATTACAGTTGTTGTTGCTAGTGTTGTTAACTTATTGCTCAAATTAATTGTATCCCCATGCATGGATCTTGATCTAGCACTTCGGGCTGAGAAACCCATTCCAACTTCGGAGAAACTGGAGGAGGATAAGGTTGAAAAGTAGGAACGCTCAAACTGAATGTGCCTAATGATCATGAAGCGATCGGTTCCAGAAGTTTTTCGAGGCTCTATTTTTGAGAGCCAGAGTGTTAAAGGTTTCCTTGATGCTGTTAAAAAGTATTTCACTAGTAATGAGAAGGCTGATGCAAGCAGTTTGCTTGCCAAGCTTATCTCTATGAGATACACAGGAAAGGGAAACATAAGGGAGTACATTATGGAAATGTCTAATCTTGCATCAAAACTAAAAGCACTAAAGTTAGAGTTGTCTGATGACTTGCTCGTGCATTTAGTTTTGATTTCCCTTCCTGCACACTTTGGGTAGTTCAAGGTGAGTTATAATACTCAAAAGGGTAAATGGACCTTGAATGAACTCATTTCTCATTGTGTACAAGAGGATGAAAGGCAGCAAAGAGAGAAGACTGAAAGTGCTCATCTGGCCTCAAACTCTCAGAATAGGAAGAGAAAGAGTAATAAGGATGCTGTAGAAAGGACCTCTCAGCAAAAGAAAGTAAAAAGGGATGAGAAAACACATACCTGCTTCTTCTGCAAGAAGCTTGGGCACATGAAGAAAAAGTGTCCCAAGTACGCCTCCTGGCGTGTAAAGAAAGGTAATTTTCTCTCTTTTGTTTGTTCTGAAATTAATTTAGCTTTTGTACCACATGATAGTTGGTGGGTAGATTCTGGTGCTACTACTCGCATTAGTGTATCCATGCAGAGTTGCCTTTGGAGCCGACCACCAAGTGATAATGAAAGATTTATCTATATGGGCGATGGCAACAATGTCACAGCGGAGGCTATTCGAACATTTAGATTACAGTTAAAAATTGGATTTCATTTGGATTTATTTGAGACTTTTGTTGTACCGTGTTTTATGTTAAGACAAACTCACTCCTAAGGTTTTTAATGAAGTCAAACCATCTAGTTAAATGATTACAAAAGCAAAGACTGAGATGTAGCTTGTTATTACTGACTTTTTGCTCAAGTGTAGGCAGAATTCTAGACTTTAAAATTTGCAGGATTGGTTCCTCATGATAAGATGAAGCCAAAGACACAAGAAAGCTCAAAATCATTCTTTGAGGCATGAAGCAAAAAATTCAGAATTAAGATTTTCCAAAAAGAAAGATTAAGACAAGAGTTGCTGAGCAAAGAGAGATCCAAGGTCAGACTCAGATGCACAACTCAGATGCAGATTTGAGACTCAGATGCAAGCTTACACAAAAAGACTAAGACTCAGATGAGAGCCCAAGACTAAGACCAGAACTCAGATGGAAGAACTGCCATCAGACAGAGACTGAGACTGAGACTCAGATTCAGCCTGAGAACATAAGGCACAAAGAGTCAATAGAAGTCAAAGACAAGGACACTGCACATGCTGACACAAGGCAGTATGCACAATGCTTTTGGCAGGAGACCTTTTTTTCTCTCTTCTCAACGACTATTAACGGCCATATAACGACTAGTTTTTTTTGAATTAAAAGCCAGAGATCAACAGTGAAGAAGAGAGAGACTACCCTACTCATTGAATAATTTCTGCATCTCAACTACATCTTAAGTCAATCTCATCTCAGATCTATTCTCATCTTGAGAACACCTTGTAGTCTCACTTATTCTCTTTCAAGTTCTCAATCTTTTATCCTTGTAAAAGAGAATACACCTACCTGCACTTACTGTTTATCCATACTTTGTATGCTGTAAGCTAGACTATCATCATTCTTTCAATCCTTGTAACCAGTCTTAGCTAATATAGGAGACATCCTAGTCTCAGTGTGAGTGTGAGAAACCTGAAGAGGCTAGTGAAAAATACTTGTTCCACAGCCAAGGTAGGAGAGCCTAAGTTTGGTGTGAAGGTGAGCCTGAAGAGGCAGTAAGAATACTTGTATTTGACAAGGTTGTCAATAGTGAAAATCTCACAAGTTGTGAGGACTAGACGTAGTCCACGGTGTGGGTGAACCTGGATAAATCAGTGTGCATCTCTTTCCCTCATCTCTTTATTTACATAACACAATTTATATCTGAGACGTGTAAGCTTATAATAATATGGTTAAAAAGAACTAAGTCTTAAATACTGAGATTCACTTTCACAAAGTTAAATAATCATACTGAGTTAAGTATTTTTCAGGAACAAATTTTTAATAGGCTCTATTCAACCCTCCCTTCTAGATACAACCAACCAACTTCAATTGGTATCAGAGCCCGGCCTCTTTGGGGTTGAGCACACCTACGTGTGAAGAGGAGAAGATCCATGGCTAGACCAAGTACAAGTCTCTTCATTCCTGAAGGAGCATCCACCAATAGGCCCCCTGCCTTTGATGGAACAGATTACTACTATTGGAAGGACAGAATGAGATTGTTCATTGAATCTCAACATGCTGATTTATGGGAAATCATTGAGCTAGGTCCTTACGTACCCTTCATAACTGATGAAGTTGGTTTGCGAGTAGCAAAGCCTAGAGAACCCTGGACAAATGCTGAAAAGGCCAGATATGTCCTCAACTCAAGAGCCAAATACCTACTCACTTGTGCATTAAGTCGTAGTGAGTATGACAAGGTAGCTGGCTGTGCATCAGCAAAGGAAATATGGGATGCACTTGAAGTTGAGCACGAGGGAACAAACCAAGTCAAGGAAGCCAAGATCAACATACTGGTCAGACAGTATGAGCTCTTCAAGATGAATGAAGATGGAGGCATTGAAGACATGGTAAGACGATTCACAATCATTACCACTGATCTCAAATCCTTGGGAAGGACCTACTCAAACCAATATATGGTGAGAAAAATTTTGAGAAGTCTGCCCAAGCCTTGGAGACCTAAGGCCACAGCAATACAAGAAGCCAAGGATCTCCACACACTAAGTTTGGATGAGCTCCTTGGATCACTCAAAGTACATGAGCAAGAGCTGATGGAAGAGGATCTCATCAGACGTCCAAAAACAATTTCTCTAAAAGCCTCATCAAGAAACTCCAAAGGTAAGAAGGTAAGCTCATCTCAACAGATCTCACTTAACTCATCTCATGACACAGATAGTGAAGAAGATGATGAAGATGATGATGAGACTGAGATGGATGATGAGATAGCCTTCATCTCAAGAAAGATCAGACGTATGTGGAGAGCTAGAGGAAGTGGAAGTTGAAAATTTCCATCCAGAAGAGGAGAGATCAAGGCTGAAAAGAAGGGACAAATCATTTGCTATGAGTGCAAAAAGCCTGGACACATCAAGTCTGAGTGTCCCCTACTAAAGAGAGAAATAAAAAGAAGCCCAAAGAATAGAGCCATCATGGCTACATGGGACGACACAGAGGAGGAAGAAAGTCAAGATGATGAGTCATCAAATTTGTGCTTAATGGATGATGGAGACTCTTCAGATGAAGAGGTATATGAAACTGACTCTGATCTCTCTTTCAATGAGCTTAAGTCTGCCTTTGATAATTTGTTATATGATTCAAACCTTCTTGCCTCAAAAAGTTCTCTGTTAAAATCTGAGTTAAGCTTAGCTCTTGAAAAAATAAAATTTCTTGAAAAAGAGAATGAAAGTTTGAATCATAAAAACAACAGTCTCATGTTGTCTCACATGAAGTTGTCTGAGCATATCAAGGCACAGACTCAAGCTCAAGCTGAGCTGGGATCAAGAAATCTTCATGATGAGAACAAAAGGCTCAAAGCTCAAAATAGAACTCTCATAGGTGATCTTGCCAAATTTGTGAAAGGAATAAAAAACCTTGAGAGATTAATTGGATCTCAAAAGGGAATTTTTGATAAGGCTGGATTAGTTTATGAGAAGTCTACAAGTGAAGTCTGGTACAAAGATTTTTTTATTCCAGCAAGGAAACGCAAAGAGAGATGCTCTTGTTGTAGTAAATTTTGCCACAAGACTTCAGATTCATACATGGGACAAGTAGCAATAAAGAGAAAGGCAACTAACCATGTAGGACCCAAATACAAGTGGGTACCTAAAGCTAAATCTCATTGTGCTGCAGATGTGGCTAGCAGCAGCAAGATCAAAAAGGACGTGGGTGTTGGAGAGTGGATGTTCAAGGCACATGACAAGGGACAAAAGCAAGTTCCTGTCACTTGAAGAAAAAGCTTCAGGGGTTGTCTCGTTTGGAGACAACAGCAAGGCCCAGATCAAGGGAATTGGTAAGATTGGTAAGACAAACTCAGCTCACATTGAAAATGTTTATTTTGTTGAAGGTTTGAAACATAACTTGCTGAGTATAAGTTAGTCGTGTGATAATGGCTATCATTTTAATTTCCAGCCCACTTTTTGTGAAATTATAGACTCTAAGACTGGAAAAATTGTTTTCTCAAGAGAAAGAAATAAAAATCTTTACTCAGTCTCACTTGAGAGTCTATCTGATCTCACCTGTCTTGTATTTCATGACCATGATAAGTGGCTATGACACAAGAGAGTTGGACATATTAACATGAGAACCATAAGTCAGCTTGCAAATCAATCTCTTGTCAAAGGTTTACCAAAAATAAAATTTGACAAAGACATGATATGTGAGTCTTGCACAAAGAGCAAACATACTAAGTCAAGTTTCAAACCTAAGTCTCATGTCAGTACCTCCAGACCTCTTGAGATACTCCACATTGATTTATTTGGACCAACTAAGACAGCCAGTCTTAGTGACAAAAAATATGGTTTTGTAATAGTCGATGATAACTCAAGATTCACCTGGGTTCTGTTCCTCGCTCGGAAAGATGAGTCTTATGAAACATTTAAAATATTTTGCAAAAAGATTCAATCTGAGAAAGGATATGGAATTGGTGTTGTGAGAAGTGACCATGGAGGAGAATTTGAGAATGGCAAGTTCAAAAACTTCTTTGACAAAAATGGCATCACTCATAACTTCTCATGTCCTAGAACACCCCAACAAAATGGTGTAGTTGAAAGGAAGAATAGGACTCTCCAAGAGATGGCAAGAACTTTGTTATGTGACTCTGGTGTTGAGAAATATTTCTGGGCAGAGGCTGTAAACACCTCTTGCTATATCATAAATAGAAGGGGAGAAAACCCTCAATTTCATACTTTCATGTGTTTGGATATGACTGTTACATTCTTAACACAAAGGACCAGTCGGGAAAATTTGACACAAAATCTGATAAAGGAATTTTCCTTGGGTATTCTTTCACCTCAAAAGCTTATCGTGTGTACAATCTAAGAACCAAAACTACTAAAGAATCTGTGCATGTAGTCTTTAATGAGATGCAGGGAAATTCACAGAAGAAAGTCGATGAGGAGATTGAAGAAATGATGGGAGAATTGAGGATCTCAACTCATGAAGCTGAGGAAAGATTCTACACAGACCAAAAGAACATGAGATCACCTCAGTCTGACCCAAGAAGAGGTTCTCAGACTGAGATCAGGAGAACAACTCAGACTGAGCCTCATAGAAGTGTTCAACCTGAGATGGGAAACAACTCTCAAGCTGAAGATAAGCATGAAGATTAGCCTGATATTGAGCCAACGAGACAGACTGCACCTGAGACTCAGCATGAGTATGCATCTGAAATGCCCAGAAGCTGGAGACTAGTCATATCTCATCCAAGAGATCAGATCATTGGAGAAACCTCAGATAGAGTCAGAACAAGATCATCATTAAAAAATATTGAGAATATGATGGCTCTTCTATCTGATATAAAGCCAAAGGATATCCATGAAGCCCTCAATGATGAATCTTGGGTCAAAGCTATGGAGGAAGAGCTCAATTAGTTTGACTAAAGCAAAGTCTGGGATATGGTTCCTCCACCATCTCATCAATCTATAATTGGAACCAGATGGGTGTTTCGCAACAAGCTGAATGAAAAAGGCAGGGTCATGAGAAATAAATCAAGATTGGTAGCACAAGGATACAATCAACAAGAAAGAATAGATTATGATGAGACCTTTGCACCAGTGGCTAAACTTGAGGCCATCAGAATTCTCCTAGCCTTTGCAGCTCACAAAGACTTCAAACTCTATCAAATGGATGTAAAAAGCGCCTTCTTAAATGACATCATTGAAGAAGAAGTCAATGTGAGACAACCACCTGGGTTTGAGGATCCAAACCATCCAGAGTATGTACTCAGACTGAAGAAAGCCTTGTATGGACTCAGGCAAGCTCCAAGAGCTTGGTATGACAGGTTGAGCTCTTTCTTAGTTGAGAATGGATTCTCCATAGGACAGATTGACACTACTTTTTTCAAAAGGGAGTATCATAAAAATTTATTAATTGTTTAGAATTATGAAGATGATATTATTTTTGGTTCAACTAATTAATCTCTTTGTCAAGAATTCTCCAGTCTCATCCAGGGAGAGTTTGAGATGAGCATGATGGGTGAGCTGAGATTCTTCTTAGGCTTACAAATCAAGCAACAATTTGATGGCATATTCATATATCAAGAAAAATATGCAAAGGATTTATTGATAAAGTTCAAAATGAATGATGCCAAGCCAATGAAGACTCCCATGCATCCATCAACTCAGATTGACAAAGATGAGAAGGGTAAGTCAGTCTTAGAGAAACTGTACAGAGGTATGATTGGATCTCTATGTACTTAACTGCTAGTAGGCCAGATATCCAATATGCTGTAGGTATCTGTGCTAGATACCAATCTGATCCTAAGGGATCTCATCTCTCAGTTGTTAAAAGAATCTTTAGATATTTAATTGGAACAACTAATCTTGGTCTTTGGTATGAGAAGGGATCTAGATTTGATCTTACAGGCTATAGTGATGCTGACTTTGCTGGAGACAAGATGAATAGAAAGAGCATTAGTGGGACCTATTAGTTCCTAGGAAAATGCCTTGTCTCGTGGTCTTGCAAGAAGCAAAACACAATAGCCTTGTCCACAACTGAAGCTGAGTACGTCTCAGCTGCAACTTGTTGCACACAAGTCTTATGAATCAAATCTCAGATGCTTGACTATGCATTAAGGTACTCTAAAATCCCAATCTTTTGTGATAACACTAGTGCAATTAATCTTGCAAAAAATCCCATTCATTATTCCAGACCTAAACACATTGACAATAAGCACCATTTTATAAGAGACCATGTTCATAAAGGGAATGTTGAAATAATTATTTGTTGATACCAAAAATCAACTTGCTGATATTTTTACTAAGCGCCTAGTGGAAGAAAGATTTATTTTAAATTTAAAACTCTTGAATATGCGTACTTATGATTTAATTTTTTTAAGAATATATCTTGTTAAGAGTGAGACTAAGTCTAGAGCTGAGATCAGCCCTAAGACTCAGTCTGAGATAGGGGCAAAGATGAGACTCACGAAGAGTCTGAGGTAAGAGATTCAAACGTCAAAAGAGACGTTGAAGAGAGTGTCTAAGTAACTGACGCTAACGGCTAGTGTGCTCAGAACGGTCACCCTCAAACGTGCGCACTAACTAACCGTTGCTTATAAAAAGGTGAGCCCAACCGTTTCTCAACTGCTCATTAACTCCCCACTAACTCCCTCTCTCATCTCAGAATCTCTCTCTATAAAAGACGAAAACTCATCTCACTTCTCTCACAAATGCGAATCAAAGTAACAACTCTCAAACTCCCTTACACTGATATTTCCTCTTCATCTTCCTCACCTGAACTCAACATGTCTACTTCAGCATCCTCTGACTCCTTTGGAAGCCTGAGCTCAACCCAAAAGAGATTGAGCTGTTCTCCAACCCCTCAACCAAGCACAGATTCAGAACCCACACCTGTTCAAACTCAAACTTCCCCCTATACAAAATCTACTTCATCCAAGAAAACCAAATCCCCTCTACCCTCAAGACCAAAATCCAGAAGGATAACCTCAAATGTGGTGCAAACCTATGCACCAAAACCTCCTAGATCTCCTGAGCACATCAATCTCAGTGTCCTATCTCCTTCTAAGAAAGGGAAAGAAAAGCTTGCTGAAGGAAGAAAAGTAAAAAGCTTTCTTTCCAATCTGATCTCTTTGCCAATGAAGCAGTGGAGAGCAAGTTTACTGGACGATTCAAGGAGAGGAAAATAGTAATTGGCAGAGTGATAATGGTGGAAGAACTAAAGCAAGAAAAAGGGGACATTGGTCCCTATCTCAAGAAGCAAGGCTAGGAAGCCTATCTCAGCATGACAGAGCCTGTCTTTCCTAAGATGACTCGTGCCTTCTATGCATCTTGCACCACTGCCAAAGGAGCTTCTCATGGGTTGCCCCATGTCATTGCAAACATCAAAGGAGTTCACATTGAACTCACTATGGAAGTCCTGGGAGCCATTATCCAAGCCCCAGTTGCTGGAAATAACATCTACAATGAGGAGCAATGGTGGAATCACTTGGGGATTCCATCTGAGAATGTTGCCTCATCTCTGTTCAAAGAAGCTGTGATGAGCAACTCTTCTTCTGCTCTCAACCTTTTTGGAAATTTCACTTGGTGGTTAAATGCATCATGCCCAGGGCTGGGAATTTTATAAGATCTACTCCACTGATCTTATGGTAATGTACCATCTCAAGCACGAGATTGCTTTGAACCTCCCCTTCCTCATCTTGAAGCATATGGAACATGCGTTAAACAATGAAAAAATGATTGCCTCTCTCCCATTTGGAATGTTGGTCACCAAGATCCTGAAGCACTTCAAAGTGGACTTGTCCGGCTGTGAAGAGACGAAGGAGAAACCCACCTTCATTGGAAAGTCCAACCTTAAGTCTCCCAACCTTGATGGTAAGTCAATCCCTCCTCCTACTTTTCCCATTGATTCTCTTACTGATATTCCTCCAACTGTCCAAGCATCCCCCTCTTCAAAGATGTCCTGTCCAGAGACAGTGACCAAAAAGAAAAAGAAAAAGGTTGTGAAGGAAGTTGTTGCTGAAGGATCTTAAGCAGGATCTGAGATCCAAAGGAAGGAAGAAAGGAAAAGGAAAGCTAAACGAGCAGTCTCAACTGAGACTGAGACAAGAAAGAAGAAGAAGACAAGAACATAGAAAGTTTCTTCTGCTCTTATGGAGTCTGAGCCTGAGCCTTTAAGGTCTGAGCCCACACATCCTCCTGAAGGTGCTGAGACGCAACATGAGACTGAAGCACACAATGAACCTCAAGAGCAACAAACCCAGTCTCAACCAGCTTCACCTCATCTCACTCAGACTCCACCACCTTCACCTCATCAGACCACTCCACCAGCTTCACCCTCACCTATCACCATGATTGTGGCAGAGACTCTTGCAAGCTTGGATAAAGAAACAGTTGATGCCTCTACTCCTGAGGTAATGCAAAAAGAAAGGGTCCCTGAAGCTGAGCCTGAGAAGGAGATTCCAGTCTCACAAGAAAAGACCCCTGTCTATTCTCCTCCTACTCACTCTTATCAGACCTCTTTGCCCACTCCTGGAAATTCTTTGTAGACTCTTTGTTCAATTCTCCTCCTCCAAAATACGATCAATCTGCACCACCACCACCACCCGCTCCTACTCCACCAGTTGAACCATCATTGCCCACTCATCTTTCTGACTCAATCAACACCTTCTTGAACCAACTCCAAAAGGAACAGCAGCAACAAAAACAAGATCTTAGCACTAGTAATGAGCGTACTCAGAAGAAAATTCTTAAGGAATTGAAGAAGAACAAGATGAGGCAAGAAGCAATTCTCAATGGTTTGGACACCGTTCTTCAAGCCATAAGCTCTTCAAATGACTTCATCCGCAAGATGCACCTGCACTTGTCCAATTTGCCTCCTCTTCCTGAGATCCCTCATACTGTGCTAAGGCCTCCTGGGTCTCTTTCTGACTCATCTTCTTCCCCATCTAGCTAGGCTAGTAATTTATGTACTTTGATAATGGCAGAAGGTGGAGTAGGTTAGAGTAAATCATTTTAACTTTGGGAAGTTAAGACTTTCAGTTGATGGCATCTTCCTTGTTTTCTGTATGCTTGTGACTTTTGTTAATTTGAAAAACTTTTGTAATCATCTCAATCATTATGAAACAATGAAAGTAATTTTTTCAGTCTAATCCCTTTATCTCCTTACTATGTATCTTAAAATATTTGAGCAAGTAATCTGTGATGAAATGCATGAATGTTTTTCACTCTTAATTGTTGAAAATATCATTGTCTTAAGAACTCTAAGTAAACAAAAAACTTAAGTTTTTCTATTAAGATAAATGCTCAGACTCAGGGGGAGCTGAGACCTTAAAAATTGGCACTTATGTTGAAAAGTCTTCTAAAAGGAAAATGCTCAGACTCAGGGGGGGCTGAGACTTGAAAAATCTTTTCAAACAAAAAGATTTATGGTTTGCCATCATAAAAAGGGGGGAGATTGTTAAGACAAACTCACTCCTAAGGTTTTTAATGAAGTCAAACCATCTAGTTAAATGGTTACAAAAGTAAAGACTGAGATGTATCTTGTTATTACTGACTGTTTGCTCAAGTGTTGGCAGAATTATAGACTTTAAAATTTGCAAGATTGGTTCCTCATGATAAGAGGAAGCCAAAGTGCCAAAAGAAATATTACGACAAGAGTTTCTGAGAAAAGAGAGATCCAAGGTCAGACTCAGACTAAGAGTCAGACTCAGATGCACAACTCAGATGCAGATTTCAGATTCAGACGCAAGCTTACACAGAAAGACTAAGACTCAGATGAGAGCCCAAGACTAAGACCAAAACTCAAATGCAAGAACGGGTATCAAACAAAGACGCAGACTCAGACTCAGCCTGAGAACATAAGGCACAAAGAGTTAATAGAAGTCAAAGACAAGGACACTACACATACTGACACAAGGCAGTACGCACAGTGCTTTTGGAAGGAGACCTTTTTTCTCTCTTCTCAACGGCTATTAACGACCATATAACGAGTAGTTTTTGTTTGAATTAAAAGCCAGAGATCAACAGGGAAGAAGAGAGAGACTACCCTGCACATTGAATAATTTCTGCATCTCAACTACATCTTAAGTCAATCTCATCTCAGATCTAGTCTCATCTTGAGAACACCTTTTAGTCTCACTTATTCTCTTTCAAGTTCTCAATCTTCAATCCTTGTAAAAGAGAATACACCTATCTACACTTACTGTTTATCCATACTTTGTATGCTGTAAGCTAGACTATCATCATTCTTTCAATCCTTGTAACCAGTCTTACCTGAGATAGGAGACAACCTAGTCTCAGTGTGAGTGTGAGAAACTAGAAGAGGCCAGTGAAGAATACTTGTTCCACAGCCAAGGTAGGAGAGCCTAAGCTTGGTGTGAAGGTGAGCCTGAAGAGGCAGTAAGAATACTTGTATTTGACAAGGTTGTCAATAGTGGAAATCTCACAAGTTGTGAGGACTGGACGTAGCCCAAGGTGTGGGTGAACCAGGATAAATCAGTGTGCATCTTTTTCTCTCATATCTTTATTTACATAACACAGTTTATATCTGAGACGTGTAAGCTTATAATAATCTGGTTAAAAGGAACTAAGTCTTAACTACTGAGATTCACTTTCACAAAGTTAAATAATCATACTGAGTTAAGACTGCATCTTATCTAACATATCTGAGCTTCCAAGTTATTAAACTTGAGAACACGTCTCAGCTTGTGCTTAGTGTTTTTCAGGAACAAATTTTTTAATAGTCTCTATTCAACCCCCCTTCTAGAGACAACCAGCCAACTTTATTTTAGGCGGAATTTAATTTCTATTTCTAATTTGGACAAATTTGGTTTTTCATGTTCATTTGGAAATCATAAATTTAGTGTCTATCAAAATTCAAATGTTGTTGGTTCTGGTTCTTTGATTGATAATCTATATATGCTTGATGTTATTAGCTCCCATAATGAAATACTGCAAATAAGTTCACGAGGAACAAAGCGTAAACTAAATGAGAACTCAGCCACCTTATGGCATAAGCGTTTAGGCCATATCTCTAAATAGAGAATTCAGAGGCTTGTGTCAGATGAGATTCTTGGACCCTTAAACTTGTCAGACTTTGAGGTCTGCGTTGAATGTATTAAGGGTAAACGAACAAATTCTAAAAAATTAGGCGCCGAGAGAGCTAAGGACGTTTTGGAATTAATTTACGCTGATAAATGTGGACCATTCCCTACGACATCATGGAATGGACAACAATATTTCATTACATTCATAGATGATTATTCAAGGTACGACTACTTATTTTTATTTCATGAGAAGTCTCAATCCCTAGACGTTTTCAAAACTTTTAAAGCTGAAGTTGAGCGTCAACTTGGAAAGAAAATTAAGACCGTCAAATCTGACCGTGGATGTGAATATTACGGCAGATATGATGGATGAGGTGAACAACGTCTAGGGCCTTTCGCGCTTTTCCTACGGAAATGTGGCATCGTTCCTTAATATACTATGCCTGGGAAACCAAGGATGAACGGTGTTGCAGAACGTAGAAACAAGAATCTTAAGGATATGGTGAGAAGTATGATAAGTCATTCTTCCTTTCTAGAGTCATTGTGGGGAGAAGCGCTCAATGGTATCAAAAGTTTCATCAAGTTATTACCTCATATGGTTTTGAGGCAAATATAGTTGATGATTGTGTTTATCATAAGTTCAGTGGGAGTAAATATATATTTTTGGTGTTATATGTCGATGATATACTGCTTGCTAGCAGCGATATAGGCTTATTGCACGAAACCAATAGATTTCTGACAAAGAATTTTGAAATGAAAGATCTTGGTGAAGCCTCTTTTGTATTAGGTATTAAGATACTAAGAGATCTTTCTCATGGTATCCTAAGGTTATCACAAGAGAGCTATATCGATAAAGTTTTGGATAGATTCGGCATGAAAGATAGTAACCCAGGACTATAGCCAAGGGATACAAATTTAGCCTCAAATAGTGCCCTAATAATTACCTTGAAAGAAATGAGATGCAAGAGATTCCCTATGCTTCAGCTGTGGGAAGTCTAATTTACGCTCAAGTTTGTACTCGTCTCAATATATCATTTGTAGTGGGAGTTTTGGGTAGATACTTAAGTAATCCTGGGATGCAGCATTGGAAGGCAGTAAAGTGTGTACTGCGCTATTTGAAGAGAACAAAAGGGTATATGCTCACTTATCAGAAGTCTGACAATTTAGAGATCATTGGGTACTCTGACTCTGATTTTGCTAGATGTTAAGACAACAAGCGCTCCACGTTAGGATACTTCTTTATGTTGGCTGGAGGAGCTATCTCTTAGAAGTCTGTTAAACAGACTATTATAGCTTCTTCAACCATGACTGTGGAGTTCATTTCTTGTTTTGAGGCGTCCAATCATGGGATATGGTTGCGAAATTTTGTCACTAATTTACGTGTTGTCGATGGCATTGAAAGGCCATTGAAAATTTGTTGTGACAATAACTCATCAGTTCTTTATTCTAATAACAATAGGAGTACAACAAATCAAAATTCATTGATATCAAGTTTCTAGTTATTAAGGAAAGAGTTCAGAATAAGCAAATTTCCATAGAATATATAGGGACTGACTTTATGCTAGCTGATCCACTTACTGGTTTAGTGCCTAGAGTTTTTCATAAGCACATTGTTAATATGGGTGTAATTCCTGATAGTACCTTAGTTTAAGTGGGAGTCCCATTTATACTATATGTTCTGATTGTTTTTCTTATTTTCTAAAGAATAAGTTGATGTCTGTCATTCTGCCCTAGCTTGTTTTGTGCAATAATTATATTGCGTTTGAATTGGTCTCTATAAAGAATAAAGTTTGGACCAGTTGGAAATAGACATGACTAAGATCACATTGAATGTAATTTCCATGCCACTTATCCATATTTGATCTATGTCATTGAGTATGTAACGTCCTAATTTCTTAATTCAAGAATAATGTCTGTTGGAAACACTATTCCCGAATTCTGAAATTATTTCGCGCCATTTCAAGTATCGTTAAACAAATCACACAACTGCTTAGGCAATCCAACGTTTGCTTAAGCTTCCACACATCATACATCATTACTCTCAATACAAACCTTGGTACAGATAACTAGGGAATGAACCAACACTTAGAGTGTTATGGTTCACAAGACTCTTACCAAAAACCCGGCAGAGTCTCCCCCAAAAACTGGACGTTTACCGAATTCCTTCTAAACCTGAAACCCAGGAAAGTACACCAACAAAATTCATAACAGTACAAATACAATATCCCCTACAACTGAGCCTCTATGGCCAATCTAAAATATTTACATGAATACATCCAATACCATATATATACATATATATATACACAATTACCATATAGTTTCTTAAAACGTGATAACATCCCTCACCTAGCATTCATATCCTAAGCACAACCCACAATGTAGACGCAAATACAAGTCCTGATTATCCTACTTCCATTGAGTCCTCAACTCTATCACCAAGAACCAGGGTGAAAACCTGCACAACTGAAATATGATTCCCACATCGTGGGATGAGACAACGTCCCAGTGAGTGTGATAACAGTGTGTGCAGTGTGGGGAGTCAGACACAAAGAGAATTAACACATAACACATGCAGTCCATAATTTCATTCCGAATATGTATAACTAGGGGTAAATAGGCATACTCAACAATCTCTAATGCACATGCAATTGCTATGAAATAATGCAACATGGTTGTGACGTGTTTTTACCCGACACACGGGGTCTTTTCACTGTATGTGACTATGATTGAGCGCTCGGCCATGTGACCAAGGACCGTCGTCCAGGGCCACCTATGATTAAGTTTTATTAAACATGCTTGGATCATGACTTGATTTATTTTTAGGGTGAGGATCCCCCATCTTTCCCTTGGCCGAGAGGTTGATGAGTTCACCTCGTCTTTCTTAATCATGAGTGTCCGAAGGCCTGTGATGGTCTGAAGACCCTGTGATAGCCCGATGGCTCCATAATAGCCCGAAGGCACTATGATGGTCCAAGGACCCTTGCAACATGTTCAATGATGGCCAAAGGCCCACGAATGCTCATGAATATAATCAATAGCTCAATGGTGCAAGAATACCCAAATCCACTACCCTAGGGTTTGGAATACAAGCTCATATGACCAATCAATACAATAATCCACCCTAGGTATGTCTAAATCAACTATAATCAACAATAATAGCAAGGGGAGAAAGAATAGGGAACATACAATGGAATAGCAAGCAAGAATCCAAGTGAGTGAGAACCACACTCACCTCAAATGGAGAAACAATGGAAGAGGAGGAGGAAGATGATGGAGACCCGAGCTAGGAGATGGTGGAAGGTTGCCTCTACCCAAGCCTTCTCCTCCTTTCTCACTCTTCCTCTCTCTAGAAATCCCTCTCCCTCTCTCCAAACTGAAGGAATAAGGAAGGAAATGGGGGGAGAAACCCCCAAATATGTGTTTTAAAAGAACCAAGCGCGTTCCTGCGCTCGGCGCAGCTGGAGCGTAGGAATTCTCAGTTCCTCTCATTTTTCTGCGCTCAGCGCAGCTGGAGCGTAGGAAAACAAATTGGAGTTCCTCTGTTCCTCGACAGCTTTTTCTCCTGAGCAAGAATCCGTCTATTCGAGATACAAACGATCTCGGAATACTATCATATAGAATATCAAACTGAAGCCCTGAATCATAGCTTTCTAATCCAAGTGGAATCACCTCAATTGGACATCTTCAACTCTCTATATTTGCAATTTAGTGCACCAAGGTCATTACGCTTAAAGCCCGAAATTAAGCAACAACCTTGGTTTTTGCCCGCCTTTGATTCCGATTCAAATCTCTCATTCTCAAACCTAATTCCTCTCCTCCAAAATCTTCTTCTAACTTAGTTCTTCTCATCCAAACCCTTCCCCACTCTAATTCTTGATAAATCAATTCCCTTGACCATAAAACTTATTCTTCCACACTTAATGGCTAAGATCTAGGGTGTTGCTCTTCTCCTTAACTCTTTCTCCCGACCCTTCCTTTCAACTTAATTATTCTTTAACCAAACTCATTTATTTACCCTTAACCACTATATTCTCTCTGACTCAGGGTGTGATTCCTTCTATGTTTGACCTACAATTGATTGGCTTAACTCTTGGTCCCTCTTCTAAGCTCTTTTAAAACACATGGTTCCTAATGGCTTCCCTAATTTCTTGTCTGAACCACACTAAGTCTCTAAATTCTCATCCTACTTCTAACTTTCCTCTCTTGGATGGGTTCACCACCTAAGGCTTCTCTTATGTTTCCTAGGTTCCAGTTTCTGGGATGTTACAGAGCACATACAATTGTGGTGATCATTGTGGTTTAGTCACACTGGGTTATGATGAAAGCTGCAGTGGTTCCCTGTTCTTGTATGAGATGGGCCAGATTGTTTAAGGGTATTTTAAAAGTAAATAGCATACGGTTGCGCGCCTAAAGAATTTTTTGATATAGATGCTTAAATGAATATTAAGCCCAAGTGGGAGAATGTTAGAAGTTTTATTTCTAATAATTAATATGGGCAATATATATTATTTGTATCATTTATATTAGTTATTTACAATTAGTTAGGCTCAATAAAAGTGATCTAATTTTAGTGAGCCTTTAGACTGCCAATAAGAAAAACTGATATGGGCTCAAATAAGTGGAAACCAGATTTGGCCCATTAGGGGTTAATAGGAACCTTAACAGGTTTAAAATCGTAAAGTTGGTCATGGTCCCCAATACGCCAAATCAGAAACACGTCTCTATGTCTCCCCATCAGAAAGAGGAATATCGAATCCCGTTTGAGGAATCCGGTGATTTGGCTGAGGAAGATCATTGCACCAAAAAGGCTATTCCATTGTAACATCCGGTCAACGTCAACGGTCCTCGATTTGATTAATGGAAAATCTTTATTTGGCTTAAGAAATTTATCCAGCAGTTATTTCCAGAAAAGTTATCAAGTCTTGTAGCTTTGTATTATGCGTTGTACTACCTACTCTCTTTTTAATTTAATGATTTTTGCTTAGAAAAAATATTATAAAAACTAATTATAACTTAAATAAACTATTTTTGTCCTTCGATGATCTATTGTATAGTAAAAAACACTTTCTTAGATTCTACAAATAACTATAGGAGTAGGCGCTGATAAAAAAAATGAGTAGCATTGCAAGAAGGCCAATTTTAGGATAAACCTTCCATCTTTTGGTCTACGGTAGACCCATATATTTTTACCACAGTAAAAATTTTAAAACTCCTATTCTAGTAAAAATTTAATATTTTAATTTTTGTCATAAAGATTATTTTTTATTTCTATGCCTGCATAATTCCTAATTCTATTCTGCTAAATCTCTATTTTCAGTTTTCCGGCCACCATTCCAAACCAGTTAAACCATCTGAGCATTGTGAGACCTCTGTCTATATCAATCTTCTACCTCTCAAATAACTCATCAAGACCATCACCCTTCATCTTCAGTAGGCTCACGTATTCCAACCATTAATGCTTAAATTGTTTTATATGTTGCTCTTTGGACACTTTATCTCTTTGACCTCCATGAAGACAATATGTGACCGCCATGAAGAAAGGATTTCAAGAAAGTGCAAAAATGAGAAGAAGAGAAAACCAAACCAGGAAACGGGAAATAAAAGAATAAGGAGGAGGAGAGTCATAAAGAGGGTAGGAATCTTCCCTCACCCAACTCCCTTCATAAATGTTGCAATTCAATCCCTGTTCCTGTGGTGATTTTCTCCACTTCACATTGTTTACATATGGTGATATCCTCGAGCACTTGCCAAACACATATACAAACAATTAACCCCAAAAATGGCCACTGCAATCCAAGCATATATCCTCATTTCAACACCCATATATATTTTTGTGTGTCTATGAGAGGCACAAATATGTGAAGGTCTGTGTTAAGTTGAAGGGTATATAAACTGACATATATATAGCTGGGTAGAAATGGCCAAGGTCATCCACCAAGGTTGCCGCGAGCAACCATCGCGACACTCCCCCTTTCTACCAGAACCACCTGCGACGCCACAACCACCGTTGCGTGTCGATGTGGAGCCTTCGTTGAAACTTTAGACATGTAGCACCCTGAACAGGGATGAACGGGAAAAACGCAGTGAAAGAGATGACGAACGATGTTAAATTAGGAATATAGCCAATGTTAACTTTACCTTCTAAAACCGTTGAAATCATAGCCGTCCAATAAAAAAATTATAAATCAATGGATAAAAAAAGTGGTCTATGGTAGACCAATAAAAAAAGTGGTCTATCTTAAAATTTGCCTTGCAAGAAGCTCCCCTACGCACCTGCAATGTACAGTACTTTTAGGTGCAAATGTGCAATGTATACTATATAGTACTTTTAGACTTGAGCATTATCAATATTTGTTTATGGTTATTCAAAATTTATAGTTCAATTCGTTTCTTCGCTTTTATTTTGTGATCTAATTTTTCTTCTAAGTAAAAACAATGTATTAAAATAAGAACGTTACTATAAAAACAATGGAAATAAGCATAAATAAGCTTATATAAAATGTTGCAGTAAAAATAAACAAATATTATTACATAAGCATAAATAACCATAATAAATAATATTTTTGAATTAAAGTGAATTTTGAACGAATTAGATTTTAAAATGATTAGTCACCTCAAGACTCAAAATTGATTTTGATGGGAAATATTTTGACTTCTTCAGAGACAATATCTTTCACTATATTTAGTTTGCGTCAGGGTCCTCTCCATTTGCTAGAGAAATGGAGATCTCCAATTCACTTATTGTACAATTGACATGTGGCATAGAGATATCCAACAGACGAAATTTAATTGGTATTATTCAAATAAAAAAAAGCAAGATCGAGAACATGATTGCAGAACGATCCATCCAATGTTATAGGAACCGGCCCGGCTCGACCAGTTGAACCAGAAATCGAACCACAACCGGTCTGGTCAATGATGTGGATTGTTTATGCTGATGGCTCGGTTATTACGTCAGTGACTCGCTTGGATTCGTGTAGCTCGGTCAGAACGCGTTGGTAAAAAAACTGCTGGAGGGATTCAAACACTCACAGACATGGAAAAGAGAAAAATGTTTGACCACTGCACCAAACCTTCCTTGGCCGCCCTCCCCCTCCCTTGCGTCGCCGTATTGCTCCACATCGCCCTCCGTGATCACCATCGAGCCATTCTGATGGCACCTCATTTACTCGCCATTCACTACCTTCACCATCCCAATCTGGTTCATTTTTTCTGGTGATTGAAAGGAAAAAATCACAAGAATATTCACACAAGCTTTGAGGAAATTGTCTGGTTATGATCTATTAACGTTTCTCTCAACAATTCCTACATCATTAACTTGGATTAATCTATTCTCCAATAACTTGGACCAACATGTCTAGTTCTGATTCATTAACATTTCTCTCAACAATTCTTTGAATTTCATCAAGGATTCATTTTTTTCTTCGTTATTTTTTATTTTGGTTTATTCACCTTTTGCTTTTAGGCTGAAAGGTTATCTTTGTTACTTCTTCTCAAATTCTCGCTCCACAATTCAGTATTTCAGTTGTCTTTTTTATAATTAAATTATGTCAATTAAATTTCACCCATTAGATATTCTCTACACCATGCGTCAAGTGTACAATAAGTGAAATGGAGATTTCCATTTCTTCAGGAACTAGAGAGGAGCCTGACTCGTTTATATTATCTAGAGAAATATAAAAGAGAGAAATTAAGAAGAGAAAATGATGATCAATGGAGTATATCACTGGGTTGTTGGATTTGAGAGATATAAGAGAGTTATTTGGTCAATAAAAAATCTACTTTTGACTACTTTTTGTAATATTTAGGGAATTTAAAAAATTTGTATCATGTCACTTTTTTTCATTCTTTTCCATAATTTGGTAATAACAACTACTCTCCAACTCGTGCGATCTGTAACATCCCAAAAATTAGACCTAAGACGAACCTAGAGGAGAGCTAGGAGTGGATTGAGACCCTGAGGAAGTAGGAAATGGATTATGAGAGAAGAAATGAGGTTTAATGAGAGTTCAGGAATATCAAGGGAAATTTACAAGGAGCACTAAGTGGGAATGGTCGATTCTGGAGGCAATAGTGAGGATTAGTGTGGGTTAGAATGTCCTTAGTGGTGGTTACAGTCATGAATTGTTATAGGGAGTGTAAGGATCCAATTAGAGGAATGGAGGAAATAGGGAAAATTGTGAGTGCAGGGGAGCGCGCTTGAGCGCACATAGGGTGCGCTCAAGCGCACTCATTAGCAAGCTGAGTTGTGGTTTCTGTGTGTAGCGCACTCGAGCACGCCTAGGCGCGCTCAAGCGCGCATGCCTCTCTAATTTGGGTAGTCTCTGACTAAAGCGCGCTCAAGAACGCTAAAGCGCGCTCAAGCACGTTGTGCGCTCAAGCGCACGTTTCTCCAGCATCAAGAGGCGTCTCTGTTTGGAGTGCGCTCGTGTGCACTAAGGGCGCGCTCAAGCGCGCACGTCCCTGACTCTTTTAAAAACGAGTGAAGCTTCCTCCTCTTCATTTTCTTCTTCCTCTTTAGGGTTTTAGAGAGAGAGAGGGACAATTCTAGAGAGAGGGAGCTGGGAGAAGAAGGAGAGCTTGATTGGGAGGCTTCTCCACCACGTCTTGGAGCTTGGGTCTCCAACATCTTCCTCCACCTTTTCCTTCGTTCCTCCATTTAAGGTGAGTGAAGCTCACACGCCTCACTTTCATTTTGTATGAGAAATCCCTATGCTCCCACTCCTTTCCTTTCCCTTTCTTGAGATTGTTTGTGGTTGTTTGTGATTATTTACCGTTTGATTTTGTATTTGCCTCCGACTTTGTAATTATTGGCTAGAATCTCTTACCTAGGGTTTGTTCTGGGAATTGCTTTAGGGCTCTATTTGGGGTTTTTGTATGGAGATTTGTAAGCTTGGAATAACATGGATTCTATGAGAATATTTGTTTCTAGCATGAGTTTTATGTTATTAGTTATATGTGCTAAGTTCTGTTTAGAAAAACTCTCCATGTGTTTAAACTATCTAAAAGACAAGATTAATTTCACGTGAGTCCAGGGCCGAGTCCCAATAGGTCTTGGATTCAGTCAAGGGAGGTTCTCCATGGAGAATAATTCACCTTAGGGGGGGTGGAGAAGCTCAAGTTGTTAATACTCCAATCCAGACATGGGCCAAGAAGTAGTGGTCGTTGTCGGGATTTGAGTATTTACCACGTTGACGCCTTTTAAGACCAAAAAGATTAATAGAGGATCCAAGGGCTGAGTCCCTAGGCCTTTGGGTCAGGCACGAAAGGTTCTCTTCAGAGAATAATTCACCTTAGGGGGTGGAAAAGCTCAAGTTGTTAATACTCCAATCTAGGCAGGGGCCAAGAAGTAGTGGTCGTAGCCGGGATTTGAGTATTAGCCACAGTGACGCCTTTCTGGGCCCCAAAGTAAAACTTGGACTTTGGTCCCCAGAGTAAAACTTAGACTTCGGTCCCTAGAGTAATGGCGGGATACGTCTCCAAGGAAGACGTTCCTTATAGTCTGAGCTCAGGTCTAGCCCTAGAGATAGTGATAAGACCCCGTACTGCCGGAAAAGCAGTTCATGCATATTATCAGAGTTACTATGTGTTTCAGAGCTATTATGTATTCCAGAGTTATTATGTATTTAAGAGTTAATATGTATTTCAGAGCTATTATGTATTTCAGAGTAATTATGTATTTCAGAGCTAATATGTATTTCAGAATTACCATGTAGTTCAGAGTTCATGATTAATGGTCTATGTGATTTGTTTGTTCATTGCATCTGTTGGTATTCCCCACACTGCTCGCTGCATGCTTTGCTCACTGAGACCGTAGTCTCACCCCACGTTGCGGGGATATATTTTAGTTATGCAGGACGTTCCATATATAAGTTCAGATGGAAGTGGAGCTCTTGGAGTAGATCCATCTATTCCCAGTGTCGAAGAGATTTTTAGGAGATAATTAGATGTAATTTAAGGATTATTGTTGTATTAAAATATAAATTTTAGAATAGCCATGGAAATCTCAGATGAAGTTAAGAATTATATTGTGCTATTATCAAATGTATTGGTGGACTTTTCTGGATTTCAGGTTAAGTTGGAAAATTGGGAAATATCCAGTTTTTAAGGGAAACTCTGCCAGATTTCTGGTAGGAGTTTTATGAACCATAACACCCCAGGGGGAAGGTTCATTCCCTAGGTTTTAGTTAAGGTTTTGTATTGAAAGCAATGATTTATGAATTTTGTGGAAGCTTAAGCAAACATTGAGTAAACTAGCAAATCGGTCCCTGACTCTGTGGGGACCATGCAGTTTCGTCCCTGACTTTGCTAAAATAGCACTTTAGTTCGTACTTTTCAAAAACACATGCACTTTAGTCCCTAAAGTGCATATTTTGTACTAAAGTGCATGTTTTTTAGTGAAATAAGGACTAAAGTGCATGTGTTTTTAACAAAGTACGAACTAAAGTGCTATTTTAGCAAAGTCAGGGACGAAACTACATGGTGCCCGCAGAGTCAGGGACCGATTTGCTAGTTTGCTCAGCAACATTGGATTGCCTAAGCAATTGTGTGACTTGTATAACGATACCTAAAATGGCGCGAAATAATTTCAGAAATTCGGGAATAGTGTTTCCAACAGAAATTATTATTGAATTAAGAAATTAGGACTTTACATTTTGGTATCAGAGCAATTCAATCCAATTGGACTGTGGTTAGGTTAGTGTTGGACTTAAGCCTCATTGGAAGATACAACTGGTAGTCATGTCTCTCAAATATTAAGGTGTTTTGGTTTGGTTGTAGGAAGTAGAAATTTAATATTCATTTTGCAGGGCCAAACAAGTTTCAATAGATGTGGCACTTGTATTGTTTGTTTTTAGTATTAGGCAAGTGTTATGTGTTTGTTAATTGGTTTTATTTGGATTGTAATCATGTAAGATGAACTCATGTTTTGGTTTTCAAGTTTGAATGGCTTGGAAGCTAATTTACTCAACTAAGTATTGATTTGCCTCTGTTATAATCGATTACTTTGGTTGGTAATTAACCCCAAGTTGATTCGAAACTGGAAACGACATGATTTCTGGTACAGGAACGAAAATAATCGATTACCTGATAAGGATAATCGATTACCACTGCACCTGATGAGAAATTCAAATATTGGTGCTCACTGGTTCAATCGATTACCACATATAGTAATCGATTACTCCTGTTTCCTGTGAATGGGTTCTGGAACTAAGCGTTCTGGAGTAATCGATTACCTGATAAGCCAATCGATTACCCCTGACTCTGCATAAACTCTGGACGATTTTCAACCATTTTTAAACTGATTTTGAACTAACATTTGAAACTCTAAAACTATATAAATATGTGAATTTCGAAAATAAAAACTGTGAGAAAAAGAAGAGAAGAAAAGTTAGAATGCATATGGAGAAAAGAAAGAGCTGAATTTTGTAAGAAATCAAAATACTCTTTTTAGAAAAAGATTCTTCAAGAAGTCATCATGTCCAGAAATTTTGCAAGAGTCTGAAGAACTCTCAACTCAAGAAGATTAGATGATTTGAAAAGAAGATTGACATACACTCATGGAGTTTATCTACACATTCAAGGTGTTATCGTTCTAAACTTAGTTTTTTTTACAATAATTGTTTTGGTTTGTATTGTCTCTTGAATAGGGATTCATAAAGAAGTACATTGTGTGATATCTCAAGAACAGGGTGTTATTAGAGATTGTTTGTGAAATCTTGTGACGGGGTGTCATAAGTAAGGTTGTTGTTCGAGTGGCGGGGTGTCACGGTTGAACATGCTCTTGTGGGGTGCAAGAGATAAACCTTTTGTTTGTTAGAAAGTCTTTCTTTTAGGATTGAGTGCGCATGATGTTTGTAATCAATTCTATAGTGAAAGCTGATTTAGTGGTGTGCTAGATCAAAACTGGATGTAGGCCCCCTTTTTAGTGGTTGAACCAGTATAAATCATTGTGTTATCTTCTCTATCCCTATACTATCTTGAATTGTAATTCTTAGCAATATAAATTTGGTTCTTGATTGATAAAATAACAGAAACTAAATAGATAATTTGATTGATTTCTGAAACTTTGATTTGTTTACTGTTTCAAGAATCATTAATCTTGAGGAATCAATCTTGATAATCAATTAACTACTGTTATACAAATTGGTAATCAATTACACACTGAATTGGTAATCAATTACCTGCTGCAATATCTTTGATCCGCTGCACTCACATGTATCTTTTGATTTTAAACTCTGATAAATTGATAAAATTGATATTTGAAAGAATTTTAAAGGCCAAACTTTTTGAAGGGAAAAACAAATTTTGAAAGTTAAGTAAATAATTTTTTTTTTTGTGAATCTATTCAACCTCCCCTTCTAGATTCCCTCTGGGACCAACGGTTAGTTGCCTGCGACTCACCATGGTCCCACCGTACCCCGTACTCAGTATAGGGACTGATCACCCCTCTACTCGGTGCGTTGTACACGGGATTATGGTTAGTTACGTGTGTAGGATGCCTTGGTTAGGAAGTTGGGACACTTCTCTGATAAGGTTAGAGCCACACACTTGTTAGATAGAGAGAGAATAACATAGGTTTACTTCCGAGAGTAGAACCCTCACCCCAGAGGCCTTATAGAGCATCACCCTTTGGCCATAGTGAACAGGCGGTACACATAGGGAAAGCTAACTTAAGTAGGCTCCTTGGCAAGTGAGGAACAGGTTATTGTTTGACCTAGAGCCCTGGTAAAAAAGGTTATTTGAAGAGAATGGAATGCTTGATTTGCTGATTGATTATAATGTTTGTTTTGCTTAAATGATTGTATGTCATGTGTGCTTGTTGTGTTGTTTGAAGTATTGGGTAATAGAGTCGAGACTTGAATTATTAGAACCTAGGTCAGGGATTGTATTAGAGTGAGAATAGGACAGTCAGCCTAAATAGAAACAGAAACCTTACATAGAGCAAACCAAAATTTAACTTAGGTGTTGTGGGAAGAATAGAACGAATAGGAATCACCGGAAAGGGGTATTAGGGCATGGAATAAGTAAACCAAGGACCTTAGCTGAAGATAGCAAAATAGTGGGAGTAACTTGGGCACTTCAACAATACCTAGGAGGGGCTAGAGTTTGGAATCCCATTGGGTAATGAGTAGGACGAATGAAATTCCCCGAACCACCCTAGAGCTAGCCAAGGGACTTGTCGAGCAATTAATGATGCCTTTCAACCACCCAACACTTTTTCCTTACTCATGAATTACATGGGTAAAATCCTTCAGCCCTACCCGGTCAGGTATGTTATCGTGGTCGTGACCACACACTTACCCTTTCCATCCCACGCCTAGAGAATACCTAACGACCCGTAAGGAGTAGTGGGGGGAACACCCTAAAATGTGTATCTTAATCAAGCGAGTTTTGGTCATCGGAGGGTGATGGAGCAGAGACATGTTTAGGAGAGGAGTAAGGTAGAGATCCTTAGGGAGGGTAGTGAGATAAACTAGAATTTCCCACGAACAACCAGCTTAGCGGGAACACCATCCAGGTTACCCATTAGGAACCCACCAGTACCAAGGAGAGAGGCCTCAGTCGCAACTCTATTGGACAATAGGAATTGTAATCGAGAGGGTGAAGGGATCAAGCTTAGAAGACAGAAAGTGATGATCATGTGCTAACACACCTAAATAGAAATAGGGAGTCCCCAGTCCAACCGCAGTGGGAATAACCCTGGAGCTTCAAATTGGAGAACACAATTTAGTTTTGAAACTTGGATGTAGGCTTGGCACCTCCGGTGGAGGAATGAAGATTTAGAACCTTGAGGGTTGCTAGGAAGGGCCCGAGCCCTTAAGGGGGTAGCCTTGTAGAAGAAGATATGGAAAGCCACACGAGGAACTCCGGTACACTAGCACCTGTAAGATATACCCAGTCTAAGAGTTAGATTCAAGGATAGGTAGTTAGACCCGACCCGAGGGTCAGGTGGGAGTACGGATCATTAGGCCCGCAAGCCAGGTTAGGACACCAAAGCCATTGGAAGTCCTTACTTCTAGGAGGACCAAAGTGTGGATAACCGTAGGTTACCTCCCAATCCCAGTTGAAACATAGAGGCAAACTAGGTGCAAGTCTTAACCATTTAAGTAGTGTAGAAATAGGGGAAGAGTCCACTAAGGTAAGTTAGGAATCTAGTTTAGGTTTACCCTGACCATGCCGTGACCCGTAGGTATTTCACCTGCGCTCATGGCGTGAGTGTTTTGCTAGAATTCTAAATGATTCCTTAGAAGAACGTTTGCCTTTCGTTACATGTTGAGTTGATGTTGCATGTGCGGTTGTGTGGGCTTAAACTCCTTGAGCACGACACGAGTGTTGGACTATCCCACCGGTACAAGCCTCATGGTTCGAGGGGTTAAGTCATTGTGTGTGTGTGATTTAACACCACTAGTTCCAAGGAACCCATAATATAACTTAGAAGACTAATTAGAAATACTCAGAGCACGGCTAGGTTGTGAGAAACCCAAGGTTTAAATCAATTCGTAGCTGTCGAAAGTCAGGATCCCCAGAAACTTAGATAACTTCCAGGCATTTCCCAAGGTGTGGTACACGAATTAAGTATTAAGTTAGTAACCATAACTAGGAGTGTTGTGAAATCCTTTGATATTTCAACCTTGTTAGATAGTTTAATTAACTAAATTAGTTAAGTCATCTCAAAGCGAAGAGACCAACGCGAGGTTCCGTAGAAATCTATGATATGGTTGTGGTAGAGGGATAGTAGATGTCAGGGGTACTTACCCAAGGGAAGAATGATAGAATTGAATGATCTTAGCGTAAGTTAGGCATGGAATAGTTAGAGAATAGTAACATTAGAGACGTAGCCTATTAGATTAAAACCAATAAGATGGATTAGGAGGTACAACTCACTTTCTATTCCCTTTGTGCTACTTTGAGAAATAGAGGTATTGTTTATTAAGCGGCATTGGGGCAGGATTCCAAGTATACAAATATAGTTAAGAATAGGAGGGTGACCTTGAGTTGAGAAACTCGGAGCAAATTTTGAGGACAAAAATTATTTAAGGGGGGTAGATATGTAACATCCCAAAAATTAGACCTAAGACGAACCTATAGGAGAGTTAGGAGTGGGTTGAGACCCTGAGGAAGTAGGAAATGGATTACGAGAGAAGAAATGAGATTTAGTGAGAGTTCAGGAATATCAAGGGAAATTTAGAAGGAGCGCTAAGTGGGAATGGTAGATGCTGGAGGCAGTAGTGAGGAATAGTGTGGGTTAGAATGTCCTTAGTGGTGGTTAGGGTCATGAATTGTTATGGGGAGTGTAAGAATCCAATTATAGGAATGGAGAAAATAGGGAAAATTGTTAGTGCAGGGGAGCGCGCTCGAGCGCACATAGGGTGCACTCAAGCGCACTCATTAGCAAGCTGAGTTGTGGTTTTTGTGTGTAGCGCGCTCGAGTACGCTTAGGCGTGCTCAAGCGTGCATGCCTCTCTAATTTGCGCTCAAGCACGCTGAAGCCCGCTCAAGCGCACGTTTCTGCTGCATCAAGAGGCGTCTCTGTTTGGAGTGCGCTCAAGCGCACTAAGGGAGCGCTCAAGCGCGCGCGTCCCAGTCTCTTTAAAAATTCGTGCAACTTCCTCCTCTTCATTTTCTTCTTCCTCTTTAGGGTTTTAGAGAGAGAGGGATGATTCTAGAGAGAGGGGGAGCTGGGAGAAGAAGGAGAGCTTGATTGGGAGGCTTCTCCACCACCTCTTGGAGCTTGGGTCTCCAACATCTTCCTCCCCCTCTTCCTTTGTTCCTCAATTTAAGGTGAGTGAAGCTCACACACCTCACTTTCATTTTGTATGAGAAATCCCTATGCTCCCACTCCTTTCCTTTCCCTTTCTTGAGATTGTTTATGGTTGTTTGTGATTATTTACTATTTGATTTTGTATTTGCCTCTGGCTTTGTGGTTATTGGCTAGAATCTCTTACCTAGGGTTTGTTCTGGGAATCACTTTAGGGCTATATTTGGGGTTTTTGTATGGAGATTTGTAAGCTTGGAATAACATGGATTCTATGAGAATATTTGATTATAGCTTGAGTTTTATGTTATTAGTTATATGTGCTAAGTTTTGTTCAGAAAAACTCTCCATGTGTTTAAACTATCTAAAAGACAAGATTAATTTCACGTGAGTCCAGGGCTGAGTCCCACTAGGTCTTGGATTCGGTCAAGGGAGTTTCTCCTTGTAGAATAATTCACCTTAGGGGTGTGGAGAAGCTCAAGTTGTTAATACTCATATCCAGACATGGACCAAGAAGTAGTGGTCGTAGTCGGGATTTAAGTATTAACCACGTTGACGCCTTTTAAGACCAACAGATTAATAGAGGATCCAAGGGATGAGTCCCTAGGCCTTTGGGTCAGGCACGGAAGGTTCTCTTTGGAGAATAATTCACCTTAGGGGGGTGGAAATGCTCAAGTTGTTAATACTCCAATCCAGGCAAGGGCCAAGAAGTAGTGGTCATAGCCGGGATTTGAGTATTAGCCATAGTGATGCCTTTCTAGGCCCCAGAGTAAAACTTGGACTTCGGTCCCCAGAGTAATGACAATATATGTCCCCAAGGAAGACGTTCCTTGTAGTCTATGCTCAGGTCTAGCCCAAGAGATAATGATAAGGCCTCGTACTATTGAGAAAGCAGTTCATGCATATTATCAGAGTTACTATGTGTTTTAGAGCTATTATGTATTCCAGAGTTATTATATATTTCAGAGTTAATATGTATTTCAGAGCTATTATGTATTTCAGAGCTAGTATGTATTTCAGAATTACCATGTAGTTCAAAGTTCATTATTAATGGTCTATGTGATTTGTTTGTGCATTGCATCTGCTTGTATTCCCCACACTGCTCACTGCATGCTTTGCTCACTGAGACCGTAGTCTCACCCCACGTTGCGAGGATATATTTTAGTTATACAGGAAGTTCCAGATAAAAGTTTAGGTGGAAGTGGAGCTCTTGGAGTAGATCCATCCACTCCCAGTGTCGAAGAGATTCTTAGGAGATAATTAGATGTAATTTAAGGATTATTGTTGTATTAAAGTATAAATTTTAGAATAGCCATGGAAGGATCAGATGAAGTTAAGAATTATATTGTGCTATTATCAAATGTATTGGTGGACTTTTCTAGATTTTAGGTTAAGTTGGAAAATTGGGAAATATCCAGTTTTTAAGGGAAACTCTGCCGGATTTCCGGTAGGAGTTTTATGAACCATAACACCCCAAGGGGAAGGTTCGTTCCCTAGGTTTTTGTTAAGGTTTTGTATTGAAAGCAATGATTTATGAATTTTGTGGAATCTTAAGCAGACGTTGGATTGCCTAAGCAATTGTGTGACTTGTATAACGATAATTAAAATGGTGCGAAATAATTTCAGAAATTCGGGAATAGTGTTTCTAACGGACATTATTCTTGAATTAAGAAATTAGGACGTTACACGATCACGATGATCAAATTATTTCTTGGAAATCATAAGTAAATTGACAATTATTCGAGTATGAAACTCTGACTCGGATGCTTCGGATCTCAAACTCGGGAGTGAACTCTATTGATTCAATCTGATCAATCCATGCAGTGGCGGAGTACCTGCAATGACACTATGACGCCCAAGTCAACTAAGATCCATGTGTAGCATAGTGAATGTGGTAATTATCGCGTACCTGACTCCTGTCATCACCAATAATTAAAGGTGGAATATTTAGGGATTTGGGCCTAGGGCTACTATCCATAAGCTATGATCCAGTAGAGCTCTGTACTAACGTGTCTACGGTGCTCCCAAATTAGGGTCTGCCTAGGTCACTGATTTTGGCCGACCTTACTCCTTGTGTTGGCTTCGCATGTTTGAGCTGACTTTGTATGTCTGATACTTGTAGGACCATATTGGGCTGATTCACTTAGGCTCAATATCTATGGTCTGTAACAGATACCCCCTAGCTTGAGCCGAGATGGAATGCTAAGTCAAAGTCGGTTCAAGCTCTAGAGAGTTTTACTCAGACAAGATTATTGACTATGGGATGAGGTGAATGACTTTGGGTCGGGATATTAAAGCGTTGCAATCCTTTGGCTTCCTGATGCCGCTTTTGAAGGGGAATAACTTTTCGATTTCCATCGATGTGACGTTTCGTCTTACATCCTGTACGCGTTGTTTTGTCGGTTATTTTGTAAGTGTGTGTCTCTCCGTCTTCTAGGTCTCTTTGAACGTATGGGCCTCAAGACTTCATATAAATAGGAGCTGAGAATGGTTTCACTTTCACTTTGCCATTCTCCCTATTTTTCTCTAGCGGTTCTTTTCTTCTTCCGGAGAATTCTTCCTTCTTCAATGAACGTTCTCGGTGCCAGTACCGTCATTATCTCTCTATGTAGAATGAAAAACCGTCTTTAGATATATTTGATTCTTTCTCCTTTTATTTTCATGTTTATAATAAGAGAGACGAGTGATAGTTACGACTCTTTAGAAGTTCTTCTTAGTCCTCCTCAGTCATAGCCTTCTAGTAATAGGTCGACTCATCAATCAGGATCTAAGATGATCACGGTTGGTCCTGGGGTAGCTGATATTTTAAGGGGTCCTTACCCCCCAGCTTTAATTTCAACATTAGCGCAACATTATTTAGGTTCCCCAAATTATAAGAAAATGATCAGGTCCGACGTAGATGAACAACTTTCAGAATTGAGAGTCAGATAACTTTGATAGTGATTCTGATTTGGGTAGTTGTTATACGACTTCTACAAGTAAACCAATGGCCGAGGATCATAACATCGACTATTTCATGCCGAGATGGGCTGATAGATACAGTTGGGTAGATCCTGAGGTGTTGGCTATGCCCAACATATATCGACTCAGTTGTCTAACTTTGATTCAGGAAAGGTTGTTCGAGCTCACTATTTTAGACAATCCCAACTTGGAGAAATTTCCCCCGGAAGTCGGGTTTGTCATTTATCTGAGACCAACACTCATTTCTTGTATACTTACGATTATTTCCACTCCAAGTTAAAATTGACACTACCGTTTAGCAAATTTGAGGAGGGTGTCTTTATGTATTTAAATTGTGCCCCTTCTCAACTCCATCCTAATTCTTGGGCATTCATGCGATGTTTCCAGTTGATTCTTAAAGAGTTTAAATTCGATCGCTTTGTCTAATTATTCTTCCATTATTTTCAAGTTCTACGGAAACACCCTAAAGAGAAAAGGGAGGAAACGCTTAAGAGTTGGACTAGCGTAAAGGGTTTCCTGTCACATAAGCTAATCATGTCTTACGCTGAGTCGGATAAGAGGGGTAAGGTCCCTTTTAAACAAGATTTTTTCCAAATCCAGGCGGCTGAGAGGGTGAAGTCGTTTTGGGAAAAACAGTCCAACATCACACTGTTAAGTCTCAAGACCTTAAAAAGTCTAAGATGCCCCATATTTGAATTTTGATGATAACAAACATAAAGAAACTTAGTTATGCTTCACTGGAAAATATAACAAGTTCTTTATGTTTCAGACAAGGGAGTTATCTGAAGAGTGGCTGCCTGAAGCATCTTGCTATTTGAAGAGGGATGCTATCTGAAGAGCTGGGTATCATCTGAAGATTAACGATCTAAAGCCAAAGCAATTCCTTCAAACAAAGTAAAGTCAAATATTTGTACATCCTCACACGCAAGTTTAGGATGTAAATAAGGCAAGACAAAAGGAAGCTTTTTGGGTCAGATTTGAAATTTATGCACAAAAAAGGAAATACTGCGTAATAGGTATGCAGTGGTCAAAATAGTGCTGCCAACCACGTACTTTCGTCAGGGATGTCTCACAACGAATAGAATTAAATGGAGTAAACTAGCAAATCGGTCCCTGACTTTTTTACGGTCATGCAATTTAGTCCCTAAAAAATAGAAAACCCCAATATAGTCCCTGACTTCTTGTTTTTTCGGTCACTATAGTTCAACTATGTGTTTCCCGTTAATTTTTTTACGTGTCACGTTTAGTGACACTCTGTCACACTTTTTGTCACTAAAGTGTGCACTGACATGAAAATGATGTGGTTTTGTCAAATTTATAGCTTGAAAGGCTTCAACTCCAACAGTAGTGTGCTTCCCTATTATCCCCTTTTCTCTTTTCTCTCTCTCTTCTTCATTGGAACTTCTCAACCCTGATGACGTAATTTTTGTGCCCCGATGAAAAATAGTGTGACACAGTTTCATGAAACGTGACACATCATAAAAAATTAATGGGAAACACATAGTTGGACTATAGTGACAGAAAAAGCAAGAAGTCAGGGACTAAACTACATGACCCTAAAAAAGTCAGGGACTGATTTGCTAGTTTACTCGAATTAAATGCTATCTCTCAACGGACTCTCAATGGACATTTTCTATGTGACGGACCCAGAAGCCTATAAATAGAGGATTGGCTTCTTGAAGAAAGAAGAAGAAAAACACATAATGCTTTGAAGCAAAATGCTGCCAAAATTTGTATAGATTTATACTTTGATTCATCCTTTGTTTAAAACTTTCAAATCCTATGTTTAATCATAATTATTTGTACTGTTCCTGAACTTGAACTTATCTGAAGTTCAAAGTTCATTCCTTATTTGTAAACACTTAGTTGCTTAGAGCCAGAAGAGGCTAGGTGAGCAAGCAATACTTGTGTAGAGCTTGGAGAGGCTAGGTGTGCAAACAATACTTGTATAACTGAGCCTGAATAGGCTTGACTGTAAAATAATGCTTGTAATCCCTTAAGATTAGTGAATAATCCAGTAGCTGTGTTAGGCACTGGGACTGGACATAGATCACAGTGGTTGTGAGTGAATCAGTATAAATCTTATGGCAAAGCCTTCTCATCCCTCAACTCCATATATTTATCTGTGCTAACCAAGGGGATCTGAACTAAGTTTATAAAAGATTTCGTACTTAAGAAAATCTTAACAAGTTTAGAAAAACTCTTTTGTGAATTTCTTCAGATAAGATATCCAACTTCAAATAGCCTTCTGAAAACCTGTCTGGATTTTTCATAAACTTGCTTGTTGCAAAAAATTATCTCTGAATTAGCAAAAGGTTTAATAAACACAATTCAACCCCCTTCTTGTGTTTACATGTGTATTTACACACACTTCAGTTTCATATTTACCGGTGTTCGCATCACTATGACAAGGATTCGATCAATTATGAAGTAGAGAAGAAAGACTTTTCACCACTGGGTAAGTCATTAAAAATGTTGCTTGTTGAGTCAGTTCAAGAGTGTGGCCCATTTGTAGGTAGAAAGATTTTGGACGGTCCTCAGCATAGTGTAAATCCACGCATAAGTGGGGTTTTATGTAATATTAATTGCATCTAGGTCTTCATTATGCGGGTGCTAACTAACTTTGTTTGTTTGATACAACTGAAATGGCTAACACTGCATTGAAGAAATTGTGTTTAACGAAGGCAGCTGTTGATGACGCGGAGATCCACGTAGAGATTGATTTTGTTGAACAAGATGCGCAGGTGGAAGATCCTTCGCAGAATGAAGTACTAGAAAAATCAGGATCTGGGATGGATCATTCTGGGAAAGTTTGGACCGAGAATGAGGGTCGTACAAGAGAAAGAAGCAATCTAGGAAAGGTGGTCAACATTAGACGTTTCAGAAAGGTGAAAGTAGCCAAGGGACAGATGACTCGACTACGTACAATGTTTATGATTCAGAGTTTGAGGTTGACAACCCGGAGATGGATCGATTTCTGTATAAAGATTTCATGAAGGAAGTTCATGAGAGTGTTGATTTGATTGACAATCTAAAGGATTTAGAGTGGTATAATTTACAATAGGTTGCGTTCTTTAGGCATCTTTAGGTGGATGTGATGATGAATTTCAATCACCTTACTACCAATCTAAAGAAGGCAATTAAGGAGTGTGACAAAGCTTTAGCCGAGTTGAAGACAACGCGAGAGGATTTGGAATCAGAAAAGAGTGATCGGGTTAAGTACAAAGTATTGTACTATTGAGTCTCAAGACTTTGATAGTCTAAAGACACCCCTAAGATAAGATTGGGAGAATGTTGAATCTCAAGACTATGAAAGTCTAAAGACACTCCCATAATAAGGTTTTGATAATACAAACTTAGATTAAGACTTTGCAATTATTTTAAAAGGTGTACAAGTATTTCAGATAAGCTAAACGTCATCTGATGAAAAATTGTCTGAAGTACGCTCAAATTTTGAAGGAAATTAAACTGAAGTATTACGTTGGTTCTGAAGGAAGTATTCGTCTGAAGAACTCGAGGCGTTCTAAAGCAAATGGTTCACAAGTGTTATTTGAAGTCTGAGGATTGAAAGTTCAATCTGAAGACTGAAGCACAATCTAAAGACTGAAGCATTGTCTGAAGACTAAAGTGTTACTGAAGCCAAGAGTCTGACTGACGTAGCATGACTAAGTTTGCACCACTACTTCACGAAACCTTTGTACATAAATCAGGAGTGAAAAAAAGTAGATTTCAGGGATATCTTTTGAATTATCCGGCGCAAAAAGGGGAAAGTTGGAGTAGTTATCTGCTACGGTCAGATAAAGTACTACCTACCTCGTGCTTTTGTCAAAAGTGTCTCACAACAGGAGCATATGCATTAAATGCTATCTCTCAATAGATTTCTAAAATAGCTAGCAACCCAGAAGCCTATATATACCAGCAGTCTTCTACAAGAAGTAGAGAATTTAATTTTTCATGAGAACTGTTGTGAAAAAGTGAAACTCAAACAAAACTCAAGTGAAGAAAAACACTGCCAAATTCTCTGTAGATTTTTCACTTAGAATTCTTTGTACTATAAACCTTCATATCCAGTGTTAGATCATTGTTATCTTTGTACATTCTGAACAAAGAACTGTGAGTTCTAAGTCCATTTCTCTTTGTAAACACATTGAGAGTGCTGAGAGCCTGTAGAGGCTTGGTTAAGCAGTTTTTGGAAAACCTTTCCAAGCAGCACCTTTTCAGAAAGTGATTTTTATAACTTGCTGAAACTGGGATTTTTGTACTTGTTGAAGTTGCTTCAACAGGTTCAATAAAACAGTTCAGAAAAATTGTTTTCCAGCTTAGTGTTATAAAACAGCAATCTCAGACTATGTGTCACAATGGGAGCATTTGCATTAAATGCTATCTCTCAACGGGAAATCGATTGGAGTTCAACGGACGGAAGCTCTCCTCTCTATAAATACCAGACTCCATGAAGAAAGAAACAAAGAACTGAGAACAGAGAAATAAACTTGCTAAAACGCTGCAGAAATTTATACTCATCTGTTTCATTATTTGTTCATTGTACAACAACTTCTATATCCTGAGTCTTACTCAGTTATTTGTACAAGTTTGCCAGTTCGAGCTCTAAACTTGTGTAGTTTCAGAGTTTGAGCATTCATCTTTTAAAACTGTATTTGTTGGGTTAGCTTGAAGAGGTTGTGTTAAAAGAATACTTGGGTTTTCAGCCTGAAGAGGTTGTGTGTTAAAAGAATACTTATGTTGATCCTAGAGTGGCTAGGTGTGCAAAGAATACTCAGTGTTGAGCCTGGAGAGGCTAGGTGTGCAAAGAATACTCGGTGTTGAGCCTGGAGAGGCTAGGTGTGCAAACAATACTCGGTGTTGAGCCTGAAGAGGCTAGGTGTGCAAACAATACTTGTAATCTTGCGAGATTACTGGAAAATCCAGTGGTGTGTTTTCCTTGGACTGGACGTAGCTCACGGTGTTAGTGGGTGAACCAGGATAAATCTATGTTGTTAAGTTCCCTGAACCCTTTACTCTTTACTTTCCATTGTTATCTGTTTATTTCTAACTGAGGAGGGTTCTGAAAAGTGAGTTTAAAATTTGCGCAGCAAAAACAATTTTATTTATTACGGAAATCATTTAAAAAGACAATTTTACTAGACCTGCTGAAGTGTCTCAGCAAGTCTCCGAAAACTCATTTTTCAGCAAGTAGTTTGAACGTTGAAAATATCTTTTCTTGTTTAGAAAGATTTTCCAAAATCTGTAAAGATTATAAAACACTATTCAACCCCCCTTCTAGTGTTTCCTGTGGTCCTAACAGTTGGTACCAGAGCTTAACCTCGGGTTGAGCATCTTACAAGTGCTGAGGGTAAAGATCCAGATGGAAACCTCTACAAGCAACTCTCATTACATAGCAGAAAGTGCCTCCGTCTTTAGGCCCCCTACCTTCAACGGCTCTGATTATCATTACTGGAGAGATCGCATGAAGCTCTTCATCGAAAGCAGCAATATAGATTTTTGGGATGTAGTCACTGATGGTGATTATATTCCCACCAACAATGGTGTGCCAATTGCAAAGTCAGAATGGACGGGTGACCAGAAGGCACGTGTACAACTCAATGCAAAGGCGAAACTCTACCTAATTTGTTCCTTGAGCAAATCAGAATATGAGAAGGTGCATGGTTGCTCCTCTGCTAAGGAAATCTGGGACACTCTGGCTGCGGCTCATGAAGGAACTGACAACGTGAAATAGTCTAAAATCAGCATGTTAGTGCATCAATATGAGATGTTCAAGATGCATGAGACTGAATCAATTGATCATATGTTCGGCAGATTCCAGACCATCACCAATGGACTAAAATCTCTGGGAAAGACTTACGACTTAGGTGAAAATAATCGCAAAATCTTGAGGAGTCTACCAAAGATTTGGAGGCCCAAAGTAACTGCCATTCAAGAGGCAAAAGACCTCAACTCTTGAGAATGGAGGAACTGTTGGAATCGCTCAAGGTCCATGAGTTGGAACTAGGAGAAGATGCTCCTAAGAAGAAGTCACTTGCCCTGAACGCCAAGTCCAAACTGGCTAAGTCGTGTGCTCAAAAGGCTTTGAAGGTAGATGAGTCCTCAGAAGAATCTGAAGACTCAGAAAGAGACTCTGACGATGATAATGATCTCGCTCTGCTAAGTAGAAGGATCAAGAGGATGCTTCAGAAGAAGGTAAAATTCAGAAAGTCATCCCATCTGACAACAAAACAGGTAAGTCAGGTAAGGAGACATTCTCTGATAAAATAACTTGCTATGAATGCAAATAACCCGGTCACATGAAAGCCGACAGCCCTAAGCTAAGAAGGTTTTCATCAAAGATGAAGAAATTTCCAAAGAAGAATAAAGGGTACATGGCGACATGGGAAGATCTTGATGACTTCACCTCTGAAGAGGATGATGAAGATGCTGAAGAAGTCGACCTGTGTATGATGGCAAGCCTTCCTTCATCAGATAGCTCTGAATTAGATGTAATACCTCAAACCCTGCAAGATTTGTATGATGATCTGGTGGAAAGTTCTAAGGAACTTTTTCATGAGTACAAAGAGCTATCAAGAGCATTCACTGAAGTGGCTACCAAAAATAAAGCTCTTGAAGCTGAAAATTTGTCACTTAAGGAAAAGCTTCTTAACTCTGATATTTGTGATTCAGCAACTTTGAAAACTGAAAATGAGAATCTTAAAAAACAAGTTGCTAAACTCACAAAGGACCTAGCTGCTTTTGTCAATGGAACCAAAAACCTGAATATGCTTCTGGGAGTTCAAATGAATTCCAAAGACAAAAGTGAATTAGAGGTAATACCTCAAACCCTGCAAGATTTGTATGATGATCTGGTGGAAAGTTCTAAGGAACTTTTTCATGAGTACAAAGAGCTATCAAGAGCATTCACTGAAGTGGCTACCAAAAATAAAGCTCTTGAAGCTGAAAATTTGTCACTTAAGGAAAAGCTTCTTAACTCTGATATTTGTGATTCAGCAACTTTGAAAACTGAAAATGAGAATCTTAAAAAACAAGTTGCTGAACTCACAAAGGACCTAGCTGCTTTTGTCAATGGAACCAAAAACCTGAATATGCTTCTGGGAGTTCAAATGAATTCCAAAGACCAAAAACCATACCATGCTTCTGGGACCTCCCTGCATGATGTTAAAAATGCTAATAAGGCTAAGAAAGGTAAGGGATGCCTTCACTGTGGTAAGCCTGGACACAATATGTCTCAGTGCCGACACAAAAGGAAAGGTAGACCTCCTGCTAACAAGAAAGGACCCAAAATGATGTGGGTACCTAAAGCTTTAATTGTTCCTATTGTAGATGTTTTTAACAGGACAAAGGAGACACCACAAATGGTACCTGGACAGTGGCTGATCGTGACACATGATAGGAAAAAGGTCTTTGTTCCAAAACCTTAGACCTAAGGATGGTGGTGTGGTGACTTTTGGAGGAGATCGAAAAGGCAAAATCACTGGCGTTGGTTCAGTAGATCTAGAAGAGGATTTTGCAGGAATGGAGCTGAATCATACTTCAGAAACCTCAAGGGCTAAGGATGAAGCAGCTGCTGAAGGACCCTCTGAAGTACCTACTAAAAAGACAATTCCTCAACCTGTTGAAACTGATACTCATCAAAAAGTTAATGATGAGTCTCAAAATGAGCAAGCTTTCCCTCGCTGGCGTGAGTGGAGGTACAGAAATAATCATCCTCGAGAGCAGATCATTGGTGACACTTAAGAAGGTGTAAGAACAAGATCAAGACTAAGGTAAGTCAACAATTTTGCCTTTCTCTCTGAAATTGAACCAAAGAATATTGAAGAAGCTCTGCATGATGAAGGTTGGATCCTAGCCATGCAAGAAGAGCTAAATCAGTTTGCCAGGAGTGATGTTTGGACTCTTGTTCCTTAACCCTATGGGAAAACTATCATAGGAACCAAGTGGGTGTTTAGAAACAAACTATCTGAAGATGGTCAAGTTATCAGAAATAAGGCCAGACTTGTTGCTCAAGGCTACAATCAGTAGGAAGGTGTTGATTTTACTGAAACCTTTGCTCCAGTAGCTAGGCTAGAAGCTAATAGAATTATACTTTCCTATGCAGCTAATAATGGCATCAAACTATATCAAATGGATGTTAAGAGTGTCTTCCTAAATGGTTTCATTGATGAAGAGGTATTTGTTAGACAACCCCCTGGTTTCGAAAATTTGACTTTTCCTGATCATGTTTTTAAACTGAAAAAGGCTCTATATGGTCTGAAACAAGCTCCTAGAGCATGGTATGAAAGACTGAGCAATTTCTTACTCAAGAATGGCTTTGAAAGAGGAAAAGTTGATACAACTCTTTTTAGAAAAATGTCTAACAAAGACCTTATTCTGGTCCAGATATATGTTGATGATATTATCTTTGGATCAACAAATTCCTCTCTGTGCACAGAGTTCTCAAAGCTTATGCAATCTGAGTTTGAAATAAGTTTAATTGGAGAACTAAAATTTTTCTTGGGACTTCAAATTAAGCAAGATTATGATTGTATTTGGATCCATCAAGAGAAGTATACAAAGGAAATGCTTAAAAAGTTTAATATGAATGGTTGCAAGCCTATGACAACTCCTATGCATCCCTCATCTATTTTAAATAAAGATGAAGGAAAAGAATCTATTGACCCAACTATGTATAGAGGTATGATTGGATACCTATTGTATCTTACAGCAAGTAGGCCTGACATTATGTTCAGTGTTTGCTTGTGTGCAAGATTTCAATCTGATCCAAGAGTAACTCACTATCAAGCTGTAAAGAGGATTTTTAGATATTTGAAAGGTACTACTAATCTTGGTCTGTGCTATAAGAGGAGTAAGTGAAGTTGGTTGAACGTCTCTAGAAGGGGGGTTGAATAGAGACTTAAAAATATTGTACCTGAAAATTCACACTTAAATTCACGTTGAGACGTGATCTCAAGTTTGACACTTGGAGTCTCAAATAGGTTAGATGAGATGTTGTCTCAACAATAATTTTGTAATCAAGTAAAGATAATTTGTTGATAAATGAAACTTGATTATCTTTGAATAGATTTGATTTAGTTTAGTAAACAGATTTGAGATGTAAGATTAATTAGCTCATCAAATGTTAAGACCTTAAAAGAGAATGAGTGAGACTACTGATTGATCTCAAGTTGAGATGGGATCTGAGATGAGATGGGCTTGAGATGTAAGACGAGATGCAGGATGAGATGTGAGACGAGATCTCAGTTATTACAACTTGGTTTTCTCTAAATAGACTTAGTTTATTTTAACAAACAGATTTGAGACATGAGATGCACAATATAAATAGAGAGATAGGGAGAAGAGATGCACACTGAGATTTATACTGGTTAACCCACAACCTTGGGCTACGTCCAGTCCTCACAAATCGTGAGATTTCCACTATTGACAGCCCGTCAATTACAAGTATTCTTACAGCCTCTTCAGGACGTCCCTCACACCAAGCATAGTCACTCCTACCTTGGTTGAGCCACAAGTATTCTTTGTTCTCAACTGCTTCTTCAGGAAACGTATGCAATATTCTTTGTTTTCAACTGCCTCTCCAGGCAACTCAGTGAGTATTCTTGTTACAGTGCCTCTCCAGGCTTTACAATCACTCACACTAAGCTCAGGCACCTCCTGACTTAGTTGAGACTTAATGATATGAGATGAGATGTGATTGATCTAGCTTAGACTACATACAAAGTATGGATAAACCGTGAGCTCAGCTAGGTATCACGCTCTAAATCATTCAAAGAGTGTATACAAATCGGTACAAAACAAGAGCTAAACCTACTACAAGATATTGGCTAAGATAGCATAGGTAGGTAGGTTGAGATTCACTTGAGACTCAGATTTTTCTAGTTGTGCAGCAGCATCTCTGCTGAGTCTCACTGTGTCTCTCACACGTCTCATCATAATGAGACTTCCTTCTATAGTCTTCAGAAAACTAGCCGTTAAACTATCCGTTTTAAGAGAGAGAGGTTGTCTTTCACTTTTCTGTCATGAGCTTAGTACTTTTCTGGTGCAGTCTCTGTTGTGACAATGTACTTGCATTGACTAGCTTTTGCTGCTGAGTCTCTGATGAGACTGAATCTCTTGAGTATGCTTCTGAGTCTAATGTCTGCATCTCATCTCTGCGTCTCAAGTCTGAGTCTTATGTCTACGTCTCAAATCTGCATCTCATGTCTGCGTCTCAAGTCTGCATCTCATGTCTGCATCTGATCTTTGCGTCTGAACTTGAGACTGCGTCTGATCCTGAGACCGCATCTAATCTTGAGACTGCATCTGATCTTGAGATCGTCTCAAGCTGAGTCTGGATCTCATCTTTGCTTAGCTTCATATTTCAAAGTGCTTCTTTGTCATGCTTGGGCTGAGTATGATCTTATAATGAATTTGGACCTGTCTCAAACTGACTTTACAGTTGAGCTTGTCTCAAGCTGACTTTGAATCTATTCTTTGTTTAGCATCTTCTATTATGATCTTATCTCTTGATTCTGAAGCTAAGTTATAGTCTCATCTCTTGACAGATCTTGCATCTGACTTTTGATCCTTCCTTTTAAGTTTGTACATGAGTCTCTTTAGCATCTCAGCTTGTCTTAACATAAGAGAAAATTATCCTGAAATATGAGAGGCTAAAATTTGCAAACACTTTAGCACACAGTTAGTAGAAACAAGACATCTCATATATTTATCTTTTATATTTCTGCTAATCTTGAGTCTCAAATATTGGTTCATTGTTGAGCTCAGCTTGACTTAGTTTGATGTTTGGTGTCTCTAGTAGAGACCCTTTTTGACTGTAGCTAAGACTTCATTATGATGTGCACCTCTCTCAACTTAGGCTATCTTCTATTTTAAGCTTCTGAAGACATTCTGATAAAGGATATGTCTTGAGGCCTTCTTTTGAAATTACCTTCAGCATATAGAATATTTTAAGCTTTGCCCATACTCCATAAATGATTCTGAAGTCTGATGCTTCTTATCATTAGGATTCTGATCTTTCCGAATCTCAGGAAAGACTTGCATTGATTACTCAATCTTAGGCTGATCTTTATCTTCAACTTAAGTCTGAGGATTACTACCAATCTGTGGATGCCTCTCAATCTCAGTCTCAGCTTGGTTGTGGTTCCTCTGATCTTTCTGAGTTCTTTACTAAGAATAAGAATCCTGTCTTTCTAAGATCTCACACAAAAAACATTAGTAACTTCAAGAACATAAATCATTAATTTTGATCAAAAGGTTTGTTGTCATTAAAACCAAATCTCAGAGAGTTTTGCGCTAACAGTAAGGACTGCAGGTTAGTAGGATTCTGTGATGCTGATTTTCCTGGAGACTGAGTTGAAAGAAAATCAACCAGTGGAGGATGTCACTTCATTGGAGAAAATCTAATAAGATGGTCAAGCAAGAGACAAAGTACGATAGCTCTTTCAACTGCTGAGGCTGAGTACATTTCTGCTGCATGTTGTTGTTCACAGCTGCTATGGGTAAAGTATCAACTAGAAGATTTTAATATTCATATTAAATCTATTCCAGTCTTCTGTGATAACACGAGTGCAATCAATCTTTCTAAAAATCCAATTCAGCACTCTAGAGCAAAACACATTGAAATTAAACATCATTTTATAAGAGGCTATGTTCAGAAAGGGATTATTGATATACAATTCATTGATACAGAACATTAATGGGCTAATATATTCACAAAACCACTTGCTAAAGATAAATTCAAATTTATCAGAGAAAATCTGAATATTCTCACACTTTCTGAAAGTTAAAACTCTCTTTTCTACACTATTTTGCATAGAAAGTGTTGATATGCATAAGTGGTATCCTGAATCTTTTTCCTACTCATCTTTCACTTCTTCAGAATCTCTATCTGCCCTTTTGACTGGTGACAAAAGGGGGAGTATTAAGAAACTAACAAAATCTGAAGTTAAGTGTTTCAGAAGGATTCTCAGATTCAGGGGGAGCAAATCTGAAGAGCAAATGAAACAAACAAAATCAAGAAGGAAGCTCTGCATCAGTATCTATTTAAGGGGGAGCAATACTCTAATATCTTACAATCTCTTTCCTTCAAATAATTGATTTAGTTCTTAAGCAAATTTGTCATCATTAAAAAGGGGGAGAATGTTGAGTCTCAAAATGTTATTAAAAGGATAATATTTTTTTAAGTCTCACAACCCCAAGTTTTAATGGATAACAAATTTGGTTATTATAAGAAAGAATAAGTTTCTGCTGAAGGTATCTGTTCAGTATTTCAGAAGGTGCAATCTGAAGAAATAATATCCTCTGAAATTAGTAGAAGCTTCTGAAGCAAGGAAACCTGCTGAGAGAATGCAACCTGCTGAAAGTGGTGAACCTCCTGAAGTTGTGAGATGACGTATCGATGCCTGTTCGTCTTCAATATAATACTCTCCGAAATTCTCCTTGAAGACTCAAGTCTCTTGTAGCAGTCTCAGATTACTTGTGCCTCTTATTCTTCTGGAAAGTCAGAGAAAGTTCTTTTTGGCATATTTCAAATTTCTCTCACCAAAAAGGCAAAGTCTGCAGAAAAGTACATGCGGCTCAGAAAAAGTGAAGTCTGTGAGCTGACTCTACTACCTGCTACTGCTGAGGGTTTAGGCTATGTGTCATAACGGGAGCATTTGCATTAAATGCTATCTCTCAACGGGAAATCGATTGGAGTTCAACGGACAGAAGCTATCCTCTCTATAAATATCAGACTCCATGAAGAAAGAAACAGAGAACTGAGAACAGAGAAATAAACTTGTTGAAACGCTACAGAAATTAATACTCATTTGTTTCATTATTTGTTCATTGTACAACAACTTCTATATCCTGAGTCTTACTTAGTTATTTGTACAAGTTTCGAAGTTCGAGCTCTAAACTTGTGTAGTTTCAGAGTTTGAGCGTTCATCTTTCAAAACTGTATTTGCTGGGTTAGCTTGAAGAGGTTGTGTCAAAAGAATACTTGGGTTTTCAACCTGAAGAGGCTGTGTGTTCAAAGAATACTTGTGTTGAGCCTGGAGAGGCTAGGTGTGCAAAGAATACTTGGTGTTGAGCCTGGAGAGGCTAGGTGTGCAAAGAATACTCGGTGTTGAGCCTGGAGAGGCTAGGTGTGCAAACAATATTGGTGTTGAGCCTGGAGAGGCTAGGTGTGCAAACAAAACTTGTAATCTTGCGAGATTAGTGGAAAATCCAGTGGTGTGTTTGCCCTAGGACTGGACGTAGCTCACGTTGTTAGTGGGTGAACCAAGATAAATCTTTGTTGTTAAGTTCTCTCAACCCTTTACTCTTTACTTTCCGCTATTATCTGTTTATTTCAAACTGAGGAGGGTTCTGAAAAGTGAGTTTATAATTTACACAGCAAAAACAATTATATTTATTACGCAAATCATTTTAAAAAGACAATTTTACTGGACCTGCTGAAGTGTCTCAGCAAGTCTTCGAAAACTCATTTTTCAGCAAGTAGTTTGAATGTTGAAAATATCTTTGCTTGTTTAGAAATATTTTCCAAAATCTGTAAAGATTATAAAACACTATTCAACCCCCCCTTCTAGTGTTTCCTGTGGTCCTAACATTTTCTATCAAGCATCTTCAGGCTCTACAACAACAAGTATTCTTTTCTATCAAGCCTCTTCAGGCTCTACACCAAGTATTGTTTAAACAACAAGCCTCTCCAGGCTCAACAACAAGTATTCTTTCTTCCACCAAGCCTCTCCAGGCTCTCAGACACTTGATAGTGTATACAAAGTAATTTGTTTAAGTTACTGAACTAAGGCAGAGTTCCAAACTTAAACAGAAATGAGATTGTACAGAATAACTGAGTACTACTCAGGATGTGAAAGTTTTATGTGTAATAAACAAAGAGTATTTGCAGCTTGAATTTTGGCAGAGTATTGGCTTGTTTTTGTTCTCTCTTTTCTTTTTGAAGTCTTCACGAAGCTATTTATAAGGATGAGGTTTATGTCCGTTGAAGATTTCTGAATTAACCGTTAAGAGATAGCATTTAATGTTGTAGAATCCGTTATGAGACAATCCTCTGATAGCTTCTGACATTGAACAGGGCAGGTGAGCAGTGATGACTCAGTTATGATACACTGCAGGTGCTGTGAAACAGAGATTTCCTTTTCTGGTACGATGATTCCAAATAAGTACAAAGGTCTCTGTAAATCTTTCCTTAAGAAGACGTGTTGCAGAAGACGTTGAGAAAGGTTTTAGGTCTTTGAGCAGAGATCCTCAGAGAGCTTCTCTCTATTTGATTTTTGGATTACATATAGTATGCCACGTTGGATGTCTTCAGCAGGTCTTCACATTTCAAATAGTATTTCTCTTCAGAAGGTTAATTACTTCAGCAGGTCCTGACTCTTCAGAGGGTTCCTCTACTTCAGAAGGTTGCACCACTTCAGAGAGTTAATCTTTCAGAGGGTTGCTGAAACACAGAAAATACCTTTAAGAGAATTTGTACTATCTTTCAGAATACTTTAACCAAATTTGTTATTCATTAAAACTTAGGATTATGAGACTTAAAACATTATTAATTACTTAATAATAATTTTGAGACTCAACATTCTCCCCCTTTTTAATGATGACAAATTTGCTTAAACTTACAAATATCTGAAGGGAAGTTAAATAAAATTAAGTTTAAAGAATTCTCCCCCTTAGTCAGATACTTAGGTGCTTGCTCCCCCTGAACTGAAGCTAGCTTCTCTGAAAACACTTAAACTTTAGATTTTGTTAGTTTATATTACTCCCCCTTTTGTCATCAATCAAAAGGGCATACAGAGCTTTCTGAAGCAATAAATGCATATACAGAGCAATAAATACAGGTTAACTCAGAGCAATCAACTGTTTCAGAATATTCAATGCTTGTAGAATATTAAATATTTCAGTCAATGATATAAACATGCACAGATAGTAGCGTTTGACGAAAGTAATTAAGTACGTGGTCACATCATGAAATATGAAATTTAAACTTATTCATTAAAAACTTAAGAAAGTTTCAAGAGCTATGAACACAAGATGCTTTCTGAAGTTCATGACTAAGATACCACAGACTATAACTCCTCTTATGCTTAGCAGGTCTTGATACTTGAGGTGCTTGAGGTTGCAGTTGAGCTTGAGCAGCTTGCATCTGGTTCATCATTCTCAGCAATTTCTCATTCTTTTCTCTCAACCTTCTGATTTCTCTTTCTCTTCCTCTAAAGCTTCAGTAAGGTCAACTTCATGAAAAATGATGGTATGATATCTCCCAATGAACTCAATCCTTCCAAATCCATTTGGTAACCCAAAGTCAGTAGGTTTGACCACTGGACAGGAGTAGATAGCAGGAATCTTTTTCTACAATGCCCAATATTCATGAAGTTCACGATCTGAGCAAGGAAATCTTCCAGTGAACCAAGTCCTCCACCCTTGAATAGACAATGTGCTCTTAGTAGTGGAGTCAGCAAAATCAAACTTGGTACCTGAGCAAGAGCCTTCTTTTTCTCTTTCATGCCAGTATTAGTTCCACAACTAGTCTCTGTAGCTGTGATCCAGTCAACCATACATTTCTACATCATCAGGAACCTTTTCCCATTACTCTTGAGTCATGGGATCCAAGTCATTCAAATAGGCAGAATAGAACTTTGGATCCTTCTTCTTTTCATTAGGACCTTCAGCAAATGGAAGCCTTGGAACTATTCTATCTGGTTGCCAGAAGATCTTGGTGGATGGTTTGACAGAGAGAGGCTTTGGAGACTTGAAACCTTTAAGTCCAACAGAAGAGAAAATGTGCCTTTGAAAGAGTTCTGTTTCCAGGTTCAAGTGTCTGATTGTAATCCAATCTTTAGCAGGTATCCCCATGCTATCAGGAGAGTTAATGTCAATCTTCTTCTAGTAATGATGAGGAGGCTCAACTCCTTGTCTAATCCTCTCAAGCTGATCAGACAACAGTTCTCTTCCTATTTCCTTCTATGCAGCTCTCCTTTTCTCCCTTGCAACATCCAAAGAGTCTACATGAAGTCCATTTTTGTGTAGGGGTGGATTCCCTCTAAAGAACAACAATTCTTCAGACAGATTGGGAAACTTGGGCACTCTAATCCTTTGTCCATATGGAGTTGAATAGAACTTGTGGGGAAATTGAGCAGCTTTCAGAAGATCATCCCAGCCGATAATGGGAACCACCTTATCAAAAGATGGTTTTCTTGAAAAATCCCTTGACTTGGGCTTCAGCATGTTGTCCCTTGGAGGATGGCTACCTTCCTAAACAAATCTGCCTTCCCCTTACCACACATAACTTCCTTCTTCTTGCCAGTTAATTCTCCTTCGAACAGCAGGAACAATGGATACATCTTGAATAGGAGACTTAGATACTTCTTCAGAATGAGATGAGGATGAAGATGATGATGATGATGATGATGATGATGATGAATGAGATGGAGCAGGTGAAGGTGATGCACCAGCAGCAGCAACAATAAACTCAGCAGGTGTAGGTTCAACTATCTTAACAGGAGCAACAAAAGGTTCAACAACCTTCACTAGTACAGCAGACGGGCTAAGATCATCTTCTAAATTAGTGGGATCTAGATTCCCAAAGTGTACCTTGATCTTCTTGTAAGGAACAGCTTCAACAGTAGGTTGAGCAGTTGTCCTTTTTAGCTTTAAGAGCTTAAGCTCCATGATTTTCTTTGATCTAATTTCCTCAGCAGATTGCTGGAATTTCACAACATCTTCCTTTTGAATAGATTTGCTCCTTGTAATCATCGGGGCTGGAAGTTCTTCACGAACTGGAGAGAGTATTCTTTTTCTTCTCACCCTCAAAGATTTAGATACTCTCTTCCTCTTGGGCTTGGAAGACATCACTAACCTTTCATCTTCAAGAATTGCTTATTGAGCAGCAACGACAATAGCATGGTCCTGGTCCTCTTGCTCCTTTGCTTTACAAGATCCCTCTTCTTCTAAAGCATTGGCTAGGGTAGCAACATCCTAAAGTTTTGGATCAGGATTGCTTATAGCCAAAGGCATAACAACAATAGGTTTTTCAGAAGAGCTTTCACTTGGTAGATCAACCATCATGGCCTGTCACTCTGGAGTGAGGTAGGCTGAGTGACCTGAGTAACAACAACCTCAGCATCCTGACCCACAATTTCAGCAGGTTCACTAGGAACCTTCTAAAGAGGTTTAGAAGCTAGGGTTGTGCCACATCAGCCACCTTTTTAGATGGTGTTTCCCTTTGATCAACTACTTCAACTTCCCTAACCTGTTAGGTGTCAGCAGCTTCAAGGACCTTTTGTGTGACTTTACTTCTTTTCTTCTTCACAACCTTCTTCACAAGAGTTTCAGCAGCAGGTTGGAATTCATCCTTCCTTGCATCTCCCTACAGCTCATCCTCAGGGATGTCAAGTATTGACCTTCCAGTAGCAGCAACCTTCTTAGCAACAAGGGTTTCTTTAATAGTGGGTTCAGGAGCAGGTTTCTTGATATCAATAGCCATTTGCTTAATGTTGGTAGGTGTAAAGAAGGATGGAGACTTCTGATCATATTTCTTCTCCATTGGGATCTTGTAATGAAGCATAATCTTCATTATTAAGGTGTTGTGGGGAAGATTTGCAGCAGTATATCTTCCCCTCCTGATCATGTGATAGAGGAGGATCAAGCACTTTAGTTCGTACTTTGTTAAAAACACATGCACTTTAAGAAGATTTGCAGCAGAATCTCTTGCCCTCCTGATCGCATGGGTCCTCCATTGCGCATCTCCCAGTCATGAACAAATTGTTCTCCAACAGCCTTCACCTTGGTTACAATTTCCAAAAGGGAGGCAACACCAAAAATGTCTTCTCCCATTACCTTTGTCCTAAGAGTTACGTGCTTGTTCCCTTCAATAACCCTAACAGTCCTCCAGAATTCATATACGCTAGCCTCATGCCAAGAACAATAGATGTTCTCAAAGAACGGCATCCATCCTGCAGCTTCAAAATACTCAGTGAAGTCATAGCCATACTAAGCAGTTTTCTCAAGGTTCACACACCTGGTAGGGACAATCTTCCCACCAGCCTTGGAAGCAACAACATCACCTTTCTTAGGAGCCATTGATGAAACAGAAAGCTTGAGAAAGATGAGAGCTTGAGGATGAAGGAACACTGAACGGTTTCTAGAAACTGAGAGTTTGAGAATGCAAAGAGGGAGTAACCTTGAATAGATTCCCACGCGGTCTATAAATAGACTTAACACTAAGAAGTAATGATGACAGTTACATGCTACTCAGACATAGGGAGTCGTGCGTCGTGCAAGAGACTTTGGAAAGATGAAAAGCCAACCATCTCATATAGCCACGTCATCAAGTGACACTTCAGAAAGTATTTGTGTTCAGAAAGTTCAAAACACTTCAGTAGGTAACATTTATTTCAGCAGACACACAAATTTCACCATGTTCATATATCAGAGAGTTCATGCATTTCAGAAAGTTTATATATATGTATATATATATATATATCAAATAACACCAAGTTTTAGATAAAGCATATATTCTCAAATATTTATTTGCAACTATAAAATATTTTACCAAAAAGGATTGTCAGCATACGATCAGAATGAGTTGCATCTGTTGAGACTCAACATTGTTTTCTGAAATGTAATGAGGATGATCATTCCAACAAATCTTGTTCTAAGGTCTGGGAACGTACACCTTCCTTCCATCAAGAGTTGCACGCATCCATTCTTCTGTGGTTATTCTCGGTGTCTTCATTGATTTATTCAAGACATCTGCAAGAGTAACAATTTTGGTCTTTGGTACCCATATATTCTTGGGTCCACTCTGGTTAGTTCTGGGTATAGATTTCTCTTTTTATTTACACTTAGACACATGTTGTCTAGGTTTATCATAATGTGTACACCCATCTACTTTCTTTTTAGCCTTCTTGGGAAGTTTAGAAGCTGATGAATTTAATGATGGTTTATCAGAGAAACCCAAGCCATGTTTGTCTTTAAATCCTTTTTGAGTTCCCAATAATCTATTAAGATTATTAGTTCTTTCAACAAACATGGCTAGGTCTTCAGTAAGTTCCTTAATCTGTCTTTGAAGACTCTGATTTTCTTCAAATAGATTTTTAGAATTACTGTTTTCATGTTCCAGAATCTTTTCTCTAAGTATAAGGTTTTCTTTTTCAAAAAATTTAGTTTCATTGCATACCATAGTGTATGCATTAGAGAATTTCTTATACTTTTTGAAAAGTTCCTTGGAACTGTCCACCAAATCATCGTATTCATCTTGGAGAGTTAGTGACATTACCTTGGACTCTGTGCCTTCTGAAGAAAGTTGCCTTACCATCAAGCATAGGTTTGCTTCTTCATATAAGTCTCTTCCATCTTCTGAGGTAGAATCCTCTAGGTCTGATTTGACATCCATAGTTTCTTCATGAGTTGATAAAGCCAGCATGTCCCATATTTCCTTGGCAGAGTTGCATCCTTGTACCTTCTCATACTCAGTCTTGTTCAGAGAGCAAACTAAGTAGAGCTTGGCTTGAGCATTAAGTTGTACTTTAACTTTTTGCTCATAGGACCACTCAGCTTTTGGAATAGGCACTCCATTTCTCATAGGAATGTAATCACCATTAGTAATTATATCCCAGAGATCCAGATTGTTGCTTTCAATAAACAACTTCATATGTTCTCTCAGGTATTGATAATCAGTTCTGTTGAAAGTTGGAGGCCTGGTGACATATGCTCCTTCAGAGATGTAGTGATCATAGCTTGTTGAGGTTACCATCTAGGATATTCTTCCTCAGCACTGTTAGATGCTCAACCCGAGGTTGAGCTCTGATACCAACTGTATAAACCACAGGAAACACTAGAAGGGGGTTGAATAGTGTTTTATAAATCTTAAACAATTTTTGGAAAACCTTTCACAACAAGCACCTTTTCACAAAGTGCTTTTTATAACTTGCTGAAACTGGGATTTTTGTACTTGCTGAAGTTGCTTCAGCAGGTTCAATAAAACAGTTTAGAAAAATTGTTTTTCAGCTTAGTGTTATAAAACAGTAATCTCAGAACCCTCCAAGTTAGTATAAACTGAATTTAAATGGAGTTTAGGGATGAGAGAACTTAGCCAAAGATTTATCTTAGTTCACCCACCACCACTGTGAGCTACGTCCAGTCCCAACGCCAACCAGCTAAGGATTTTCCACTAATCTCAGAGATTACAAGTATTTTTTTCTATCAAGCCTCTTCAGGCTCTACAACAAGTATTGTTTAAACAACAAGCCTCTCCAGATTCAACAACAAGTATTCTTTCTTCCACCAAGCCTCTCCAGGCTCTCAAACACTTGATAGTGTATACAAAGTAATTTGTTTAAGTTACTGAACTAAGGCAGAGTTCCAAACTTAAACAGAAAAGAGATTGTACAGAATAACTGAGTACTACTCAGGATGTGAAAGTTTTATGTACAATAAACAGAGAGTATTTGCAGCTTGAATTTTGGCAGAGTATTGGTTGGTTTTTGTTCTCTCTTCTCTTCTTGAAGTCTTCACGAAGCTATTTATAAGGATAAGGTTTATGTCCGTCGAAGATTGTTGAATTCACCGTTAAGAGATAGCATTTAATGTTGTAGAATCCGTTGTGAGACAATCCTCTGATAGCTTCTGACATTGAACAGGGCAGGTGAGCAATGATGACTCAATTCTGAAGCACTGCAGGTGCTATGAAACAGAGATTTCCTTTTCTGGTACGATGATTCAAAATAAGTGCAAAGGTCTCTGTAAATCTTTCCTTAAGAAGACGTGTTGCAGAAGACGTTGAGAAAGCTTTTAGATCTTTGAGCAGAGATCCTCAGAGAGGTTCTCTCTATTTGATTTATGATTACATATAGTATGCCACGTTGGATGTCTTCAGCAGGTCTTCACATTTCAGATAGTACTTCTCTTCAGAAGGTTGATTACTTCAGCAAGTCCTGACTCTTCATAGGGGTCCTCGACTTCAGATGGTTGCACCACTTCAGAGAGTTGCTCTTTCAGAGGATTGCTGAAACACAGAAAATACCTTTAAGAGAATTTGTACTATCTTTCAGAATACTTTAACCAAATTTGTTATTCATTAAAACTTAGGATTATGAGACTTAAAACATTATTAATTACTTAATAATATTTTTGAGACTCAACATTCTCCCCCTTTTTAATGATGACAAATTTGCTTAAACTAACAAATATCTGAAGGGAAATTAAATAAAATTAAGTTTAAAGAATTCTCCCCCTTAGTCAGATACTTAGGTAAAAGGCTTACTTCCCCTGAACTGAAGCTAGCTTCTCTGAAAACACTTAAACTTCAGATCTTGTTAGTTTATATTACTCCCCCTTTTGTCATCAATCAAAAGGGTATACAGAGCTTTCTGAAGCAAAAAATGCATATACAGAGCAATAAAATCAGGTTAACTCAGAGCAATCAATTGTTTTAGAATATTCAATACTTGCAGAATATTAAATATTTCAGTCAATGATATAAACATGCACAGATATTAGCGTTTGGGGGAGATTCGAGCAAATTTTCAAGAATTGGTACTTGGCCTCGATTAGTTAGCAAGTTTTGGGGATATTCGAGCAGATTTTCAAGAATTGGTGTTGAAAACTGATGTTGGTGGAACATTGAAGGTTTTGAAGGGGGAACCAACACTTTCCAGAGCTGCTGCATCTTTCAAATCACTAACCAAAGCCCTCCGAGATGAGGGACATGGGTTCTTAGTCGAGTACAAAGCAGTAGAAGATTCCCCTGTTAGGAATATGCACTAGAGACTTATATGTTTATGAACATCCATCACTTGTATTATGTTATTTTATATAGGCAACTTATTCTTTTAGAATATAATTAATGTCCTTAGAATAGTAAGCTCAAATTTCATAAGAAATCAAGCAGATGACTTGATCGTGAGATCTTATGAAGAACTATTCTTAAATAGTCCCTAGTCAAGTATCATCTTAGGACAAAGATGCATTTAGACTAGTATGTGAGTTCATTGATGATCACATCTCACGGATCATGGATATGAGATATCATGTGCTCATATAGGTACACATTAAGAGTAATGGTGTACTGGACAGACCCACCTTAAGAACGTTGCATGGATTGTTACATAAGTGTCATGAACGTTTCTTAAATTGATAAGTGTTATATGAAGTCCTTCGACCTGAAATCACTACGATTCCTACATAACGAATTATATGTTTTAATTATCATCAAACGTTACCTGTAACAGGGTAATCATAAATTTGGTTTTTGGACATATAATAAATTATGTGGTGGAATGTAAGTGCCCTAGATGAGATTTGTCTCTCCTATGTAACAGGAGTTATATCTGTAGGCCTCTTGATAAAGTGAGACTGCAAAATGCATGGCCATGCTCAAGAGGAGAAACATGAGATGTTTATTTTCTAAACAGTCTACTTGGGGATCAAGAAAAACATAAATTGAACTATACAAGGTTGACACAATCCATGCCCTTGTGTTCAATTAGATATTTGGACAAAGGGACAGATCATATAAATTATCATAAAATAGGATTCATCAAAGTTGTTGATAATTTCAATATTTGGATAGTGATGTATTGCTAGATACCGCTCACTATTTATGATATTAAATATAAAAGGGTTTTATTTTAATATCATAACCAAATATTAAAAGCCTATTGGGTCACACGCATACAACAAGCCACTGGGAAAGATAATAATTCTAATTTGATTAGAATTATAACATAATGGGCTAGGCCCATATATGTTAGGGTTAATAGAGTGAGGGATAAAACTCTAGCCACCATTCTATAAATAGAGCATAAGATGCACTACCCTACACATGTGAAAATAAGAGTAGTCGCTCTTACTCTCTAAACACTACTAGCAGAGTTGAGAAGGGTTTCCTAGTTCGGCTGTTGGTGTGGGACACCACTAGAGACGTGGCTGCTATTTCCTTGTTCGCATTCCTCAAAAGGTATGACCTTTTGTTTTATACCCTTTTATGCCTTGATTCGTGTTTTCGCATAACGATCATAACAAGGGAGGAAATCCATTTATTTCCGCTGCACCCTGACCACATGCTTGATTCCCTTCATCCCCAAGCAACAATGATAGTATTTCAAGAGCTGTGACAGAAGTATTGATGGATTTTGAGGAGATTTTCAAGAATCCGTCGGGCTTACCACCTCATAGAATACATGATCATGCTATTAGACTCAATGAGGGGGCAATTATTCCTAACCTCAGGCCATATAAGTACCCTAATTATAAAAAATCTGAAATAAAATATTAGTAGATGAAATGTTGCAAGCTGGAATCATTAGGCCAAGCATCAGCCCCTATTCAAGTCCCATAATTCTGGTAAAAAAAGAAGGATGGAGGGTGGCATTTTTGTGTGGACTATAGAGCCTTAAATAAAATAAGAATTCTCGAAAAGTTTCCCATTCCTGTTATTGAAGAGTTATTGGATGAGTTGGGAGGTGTAAAGATTTTTTCTAAGCTGGATTTGAAATCTGGTTATCACCAGATCAGAATGAAAGAAGATGACATACAGAAAACTGCATTCAGGACACACGAAGGGCATTATGAATTTCTGGTTATGCCTTTTGGTTTAACCAATGCCCTTTCCACCTTTCAGTCACTTATGAATGAGATTCTCAGGCCATTCCTAAGAAGATTCGTCCTGGTTTTCTTTGATGATATATTAATATATAGTCAAAGTGAGGAGGACTACTTGCTACATCTACGAGCAATCTTACAGGTATTGCTCACTAATTCATTGTTTCTTAACAAGAAGAAATGTCAATTCGGGTTATCTAGCATTAGTTATCTGGGCCATATTGTCTCTGCTAAGGGGGTGGCAGCAGACCCACAAAAGGTAGAAGCTATATGGTTATGGCCAACTCTAAAGGATGTGAAAGGATTGAGAGGTTTTCTGGGGCTTACAATATACTATCGTCGCTTTGTGCGCGACTATGGAAAACTGGCTAAACCTTTAACGCAGCTGTTAAAGAAAGACAGTTTTCATTGGGGAAGGGAGGCACAGAATGCATTTGACGCATTAAGAACTGCCATGAACATGTTACCCATTTTTGCTGTTCCGGATTTTCCCAAAACATTTGTGCTGGAAATTGATGCATCTAGGACAGGTGTTGGAGCAATATTGCTGCAGGAAGAGCGTCCAATTGCCTTTTTCAGTCGTGGGTTGTCGGACAAAGCTCAGGCCAAGTCTGTTTATGAGAGAGAGTTGATTGCTATAGTATTGGCAGTTCAAAAATGGAGGCATATTATCTGTTGGGGCGACATTTTGTCATTCTGACGGACCAATGCAGTTTAAATTTTTTGAATGAGCAAAGATTGATGGGGGAAGAACAATTCAAATGGGTTTCAAAGCTTATTGGGTTCGATTTTGAAATTAAGTACAAATCAGGCAATGAAAATCGAGCAGTTGATGATCTTTCAAGGAAAATGCAATTTGCTGCAATTTCAAAGTTACAATTTAAGGAATTGGAGGACTGGTTGGAAGAGGTTCAAGCAGATACGAAACTCCGCAATATCATGCAAGATCTCTTGTTAAACCCTGAAGATCATTTTGTGTACGAATTACATGGCAATCCGCTGTTGTACAAAGTTAGGTTAATTTTGCCTAGGAATTCTACCCGAATCCCGTTACTGTTATTTGAGTTTCATGATTCAGCGATGGGAGGGCACTTAGGTTTCTTTCCTACTTACCAAAGGTTAGCTAACTTGGTATATTAGGAGGGAATGAAGAAGGATATTCAGCAATTTATTGCTTCCTGTGACACTTTCCAGCATAATAAATATCATACCTTGTCACCAGCAGGGCTATTACAGCCATTTCCTATTCCTACACACATTTGGTCTGACATCTGTATGGATTTCATTGGGGTCTACCCAAGGCAGGTGGAAAAGACACCATTTTGGTGGTAGTTGATCGACTCACCAAGTATGCTCATTTGATACCTTTAAGCCATCCTTTTTCTGCCAAGGATGTAGCAGAAGTTTTTCTTAAGGAAGTGGTCAAATTACATGGTTTTCCAGCTTCTATTGTTTCAGATCGGGATAAAGTTTTTCTCAGTAATTTTTGGACTGAATTATTTAGATTGGCGGGTACTCGGCTCAAATTCAGTTCTTCATACCATCCACAATCAGATGGTCAAACAGAAGTGGCTAATCGATGCTTGGAGACTTATCTCAGATGCTTGACAGGGATGAAACAAAAACAGTGGACAAAATGGGTGAGACTTTTGTTAGGATTTGGCAACAAGAGGGTCTCAAAAGGTTTCTTATTAGACTCCGATGGAACTTACATGATCGCAAATGTTGCTGACATAGTCCATACTCTGAACGAAAGCTTGAAGTCAAGTGTTTGGACACTAGTCACAAATGGGAGTGCAAAGCTTGGAAAAGGGGTTGTGGTTCCACGGATATGTGCTCTAACCTATTTAATAGTTACATTAGTTTCAGACCACAAACAGTGGGATACAGGGGGAAGTTTTTCCTAGCTAGTTCTAAACTATCACCTTGAGGACAAGGTGATATTTAAGGGGGAGGTATTGTTAGAAACCACTCATTAAGAAGTTTTACAATAGGGAGAGGAAGAGTGGTAATAGAATATTAAAGCCACATGGAGTTATTATTAATAGTAATTGTCTAGTAGACAATTAATTGTTATAGTGGGGAGCAAGAATCAATAGGGAAGAGAAGGAGATTGTAACTGTCCAGTGGGCAGTAAATTGCAATAAAGGGATGGCTGGTATAAATAGGAAGGAGGGATATTTAGAGAGGTACTTCAGAGCCCTTTTTCTGCAGCATCCTTTTGATCTTCCTGCTCAGCAGGGCAATATCATATTCATCAAAGCTATCTTCAGAATCTTCATAAGCTTCTGAAGTTTCTTCAGCGTGCATGGCTTTCATGACTCCATGCCTAGTTTGTTTGGTTTTTGTACTCAGTGCCAATGACTTTTTCTTGGACACATTCTCACCAAGTTCTAACTCATGAACTTTAAGAGATCCCAATAGTTCCTCTATCTTCAAGACATTAAGATCCTTTGCCTCCTGAATACCAGTAACTTTGGGTCTCCAAGTCTTTGGTAATCTCCTTAGAATCTTTCGATTATGATCTCCAGAATCATAGGTTCCACCTAGTGACTTGAGTCCATTTGTTATGGTCTAAAACCTACGAAACATTTGGTCAATGGTTTCTGACTCTGCATCTTGAACATCTCATATTGATGTACAAACATACTAATCTTGGACTGTTTGACGTTATCAGTACCATCATGGGTTGGAGCCAATGTGTCCCAGATTTCCTTGGCAGTGTTTTATCCATGAACTTTCTCACACTCAGTTTTGTTCAGGGAACAAACTAAATAGAGTTTAGCCTTGGCATTTAACTGTACTCTAGCTTTCTGTTCACTGGTCCAATCAGACTTAGGTATGAATTGTCCACCATGCATGGAAATATAATCACCATTAGTGACTATGTCTCAAAGATCAATGTTGTTGCTCTCAATGAACAGTTTCATACGATCTCTCCAGTAATGATAATCAACACCATTAAATGTTAGAGGTCTTGTCACAGATACTCCTTCTGTGATACAGTGGCTTGTGCTTGTCGAGGCTTCCATCTGGATCTTCTCCTTAACACGGTCAAGTGCTCAACCCGAGGCTGAAATCTGATACCAACTGTAGGAACACACAGGAAACACTAGAAGGAGAATAAATAGGAAAAATTGGAAAATTTATTCAAAATAGACCTCAGACTCTAGCTCAATATCATATTAATATATGAACTGAGATAGAAATGCTAAATACAGAGAAAACAAAAAAATAACCCTCTCAATTATTCGAGAGACCTGGACTCTCCACTATAATTTCCGAATCCAAATGAAATGAAATGTTAATTGAGTTTTCTTTTCAACCACAGGTATTCTTCATAGAAGACAATCCTACTCGAGGAGGGAACATCCACATCATGGCGGGCTAATTCTCTCAGCGGGGATTTTTTCCATCCATAAAACTCAAACCTGAGACATTGCTTAAGGAGAATCAAACATGTAACACTTGAACGAACCCAGTTAGTAAATATTAATTGAGTTTATTAGTGTTAATTGAATAAATTGAGTTATAATGTTAATTCGTATGTTTCAATATAATTTACTTATTTTATCATATTATGAATCATTACATCTAGAGGACAGAGATTTATAGGCTTTGTAGGTTGGCTCTTGATATGGTGGTATTTTAATTGATTAAAAATAAAATAAAATATCATTTTTTGTCTACTTTTCCTTTTTTTAGTTTATTGAGAATTGTTATTTATAAAACATACAACAAAACAATAATGAGAGATAAAGAGAGAAAAGAAAGAGAAGAGAGAAATGATTGAAAAATTGAAAAAATGCTTAGATGACCATGTACACTATAAAATAAGCACCCAGTACACTATAAATTTAACCCAGGTAAAAAATTATTGAATTGCATAGTTATAGATAAATAATAACCCAGGTAAAAATAAGCACCCAGTACACTATAAATTTAACAAATTACCCTTTTTGTTAAAAATATTTTTAACCTTAATTAAGAATAAAAATCTCAACTTGGGTATTATTTTATATTCCATTTTATAAAATAAAATGAACTCCATCGGGATAATTTTCACATTAATAACATTTTTTTTAACTCCACTATTTTTTGTCTTTAAATAAAAATACTATCACCACCTAATAATGTGACACCACATCACTTAAGAGCATCTTTATCGCTCAAGTTAAAAGGGGTGCTTGTACTGTAGTACCGATTGTTTTCATTGCACCAGTGATGGAGAGATGCAATTGTGGGGTGTTGATGACTAGGGAGATGTTGCCTGTAGCACCCGTAAAAGCGGGTTGCTGCAGGCTTTTTTATTTTAAAAATATTATAATATTTATTTTTAATAACTAAATTACATTTTTTATAATATAATATATATAAAATATATAACTGTGGGGTAGTTTGTGGGGTCCATTAAAAAAATTTGGAGAGTTGATGGGTTGGAGATAAAAAGTGAATGAGTTGCTTAAAGTAATAAAAATAATATAATAATATAAAAAAGTGTGAAGAATTATAAAATATTGGTTTAAGAAACTTTAATGAGTTGCTGGAATAAAGATACTCTAATAATGTGACAATACGTGGAATTTTTTTTACATTCAATTATATATTCATTAAACCCCACCACCTAATATAATGCACACTTCTGAGGAGCCAACCTACTAATACAATATTGGATATAGATCATATAGGTATAGGGATATTTTAATTTATTTGGCTCCTTGCCTTTCCCGGTCAAGTAGTCCACCATCCCGGCTCCATATTTTGATTGATAAGAAGGCTCGAAGACCCCTTACTTTGACTATAGTGTGAAACTTGACTGACCTCCGACATGTTCTAGACTAGTTATGACTTTGTGTTTTAGATGTAATCATTCTAAATAATAAATTAATTAATGAAAATTTCGACCGTAACCATATAAATTTAAGGGTTCTGGTACCTTTGTTTTTTTTATCAATAGATGAATAGATCAATGAGCTACTATATATATTAGCTTAAATATCCTATTTTAATTTTCAGTTAATTTTATAAAATATACTCTAATGAGCTACTTAAATTTTATAAATTTAAGCATGGCCTGTCTCTTGATCCTTGCAAACATTGTTGGCCTGGCACATAATTTTGAGCAAGAAACGTGGCTAAAGACCGATTATGTGACGGCCATGTCGGGGGGTCCAGGGAGCATTTCTACATAATCCTCACTATCACTTATCTCTCTAATTAAAACCATGAAAAGAAAAGAGTTTGATATCGGGAAAACGTACCTGTATCTCAGTTACGATCACAGGAAAAAGAAGTAGAAGTCGGAATCACTCCGAGTTGGTAAAACTAATCCCGGTTCTTGTTACAGAGATCAACAGAGAATTAGAAAATCTAAGAGAGTGTAAGGTAGCAAAATGAAGAAACGAAGGTAACACATCCCCTATTTATACTTGGAGCGTTAAGGCCCAAAAAGCTAATTTGGCCAAGAAGTCGAACCGTCGCAACCGTTACAACCTGTCAGACGAAACGTCAGCAAGAATGCGAAAAGTCACTTGCAAAAGCATATGCAACCCTTTAATATCCCAGCTTGAGATTACGCCAAGTCAAACTCCTAAGAAAAGCTTGAAGCGGAACCTTTCCAACTTCGACTTCAGCTGGGGGCATCTGTTAAGTACTGGGCCAAAAGGCCCATTACCCGTAAGGTCCAACCCATTTGGAGCATGTTGACCCGGACCGACATGCATGTCGGCTGCACTCCAGCATACCGGTCCTCATCATACGGTTGCCACATGGGGAGCAACTGGAACACCCCCTGTACCTCACCTCACGGAGTATAATCCTATGGATCATGGCCCACGACCCAAATCCCAAGATATTCTCCTATAAATACTGTAAACGTCAGATGTCAGGTACGCATTAATTACACATGGATTACCTTATCTCGGACCCGCACTGACTTGAGCGTCGGAGTGCCTTTGCAGGTACCCCCCCACCGCTGATGTGATCCGAGGTTCGAGATTCATCCCGTAACCAGACCCGTGTTCGAAATCCATCCCCTGAACCATATTCGACTTACCATTTCGGATCTGGGTTCGACATTTACACACGAACATTTGGTGCTAGAAGAAGGGTCTTCCCTTGTTTCGTGACACTATGACAGTCAACACCCGTCTACAATCAAGAAGGGCTAGACCAGAACCAACCCCAGATGGTTGGGTTGATGGCCTTTGTCAAAATGAGGAAGCTTTCGAAGAGATTGGAACTTCATACCCTGTACCACAAAGAAACCAAACTGCCCAACCCTGTACCGCTCTGAGTTAGCGAAAGAAGTTCCTCCACAATCTGCTGACCCCCGAGATGAAATCATCCGTCAACTGGAAGCACGCCTTAGGGAACTCAAAGAGACGAACCCAAGGCCATCCCCCATTCCTCCACCACAGGTACCACTTGCGGTAGCCCAGTTTGAGGAACGACTCCGCCAACTAGAGCGTAGCATCAGTCAACCACGACCTCAACCAACCACCAACTCCCATCCAAACACAAGCCATCACAACCAAATTTACCAAGAAGTTACCCAACATGAAAACAGATCCCCACTGGGTCAACCCGTACCTTTCAGACATCCGTTCTCGAACCACCTTGCTAGAGCCGAGATACCCAAGCCTTTCCGCAACGCCTTGCCCATTGAGCCTTTCAGTGGCACCTCAGACCCGATTAAGCACATTGACGCCTTCTGTAACTAAATGTTATTCGTAGGGGCACCAGAAGTTGTCATTTGTAGGTCCTTCCCTCGCACACTGAAAGGAGAGGCACTTGCATGGTTCAAGACCCTTCCACCCCAGTCCATTGACCGTTGGGAAGATTTACAATCAGTATTCATGGGTCGATTCACCATCTCCACAAAACTCCCCAGAGATCAATTTACCCTGGCAAAGGTCAAGCAGAATCGAGATGAGCCTTTGAGAGTGTTTCTGGGACGTTTTTACATAGAATGCGCCTTGATTCCTGATCTCGCTGAAAACGCGCAACTGGTGTGCACCATCTCGACTTTAAGTCCAGGATCTCCTTTGGCGGTGTCTTTATTTGAAGAACCTGTGCGAACTATGGAGCAGTTCAGGCAAAGATCCCACAAGTTTGTAGGAAGAGAAATACACCTTGCTGGCGCCACGGCGCAGGCGTCACAGAAGCAGGACCGAGATGCGTTCACACATGACAAACATCGTCATAAAGACAAGCATAACCGGCATAATGATTCACCCCGGCTCAAGGGCCGATATAACAATTATCAGCCACTTAACACTTCCCCAAGCAAGATCCTCAAAGAAGTCATGAACACAGAGTTGGCCAATGCGAGAAAGCCTCTCCCCCTCAAGGCAGCAGCATAGAAAGATAAGACAAAATATTGCGCATTCCATGAAGGGTATGGACACACCACTGATGAGTGCATCCAGTTGAGAGACCTTATTGAGGAGTTGATCCGAGATGGAAGACTGGCCAAATATATGCGCAAAGGTCGCAACTTGGGTGGATACAAACGCTCAGATAACAAGAAGAGATCTCCAAGCCCAGGAGAAGATGGAGGGACGAAGCGAAGAAAATCCAAGTCCCCACCAAGAGATGAAAACAAAAAGGAAACTACAAATCCCAGTCCCAGCAACCGAGATTCTCAGGCCGTGACACCAAGAGTTAGAATTAACATGATTTCTGGAAGTTTTGCAGGCTGAGGACTCTCCAACAACTCCAGAAAGAGGCAACTAAGAGAAGTTTATGCAGTGGAAAGATCAGGGGAGACATCCAGGCCGGGTCGAGTTCCAAACCCGGTCATTTCTTTTTCTGTTGAAGATTTCACTGATGGCATAGAGGCACATGACGACCTTTTTTTCATAAGAGCATTAATTGGAGATGGAGACGTTGGCCGCATTTTCGTCGATCAAGGCAGCTCAGCCGACATCCTATTCCGCAGAACTTACGAGCAATTGTTACTACCACCAGAGTCCCTGTTGCCCTACAATGGAGATTTAGTTGGATTCACTGAGGAGAGAATTCAACCCAAAGGGTATCTTCAAATAACCCTTAGAGTCAGCTCAGAAACCGATAATAAAGTCGTCAGTGCCAAGTTCCTAGTAGTAGATTGCCCCAGCCTTTACAACGCGATCCCGGGGTGACCCTCACTAAATGCGTTGAGGGCTATAATTTCTACCAAGCATCTGATGATGAAGTTCCCCAGCCGTGATGGATGGGTCATTTCAATTTCAGGTGACAGGAAAGAAGCAAGGAAGTGTTACAATGTCGCACTCCAACGCACGATGCAACCAAACATTGAAAGAAAAACTTCAAGTCGGGGTGAAGTATGTCTTGTAGACCTCGAACCTCGAACCGAGATTCAGGAGAAGCAACGAGACCGCATCGAACTCATTGTTAAAACCCGACTTTTGCAAATCAGTGGTAGTACTGAGAAAACTACCAAGATTGGGTCCGACATGCCTCCTGAAATGGAAAAAAAGGCTGAACTCATTGCTGCTGGCCAACGCAGACCTCTTTGCATGGACGTCGTCCGACATGCCAGGTATAGATCCTAACTTTTGCTGCCACAAATTATCAATTAACCCGGGTGTCAAACATGTGTCCCAAAGAAAAGGAAGATAGGCCCTGAAAGACAGGAAGCAGCCCGAGCTCAAGTTGAGGAGTTGCTTAAAGTCGGCTTCATACGGGAGTGCAAGTACGTCACTTGGCTTTCCAATGTCGTCCTGGTGAAAAAATCTAAGGGGAAATGGCGTATGTGCGTTGACTACACAGATCTGAACAAAACATGCCCAAAAGATCCTTTCCCACTCCCTAACATTAATCAATTGGTGGACAATTCTTCGGGGTACCAATGGCTTTCATTCATGGATGCTTACACTGGTTACAACTAGATCCCCATGAACAAAGAGGATGAAGAGAAGACGAATTTTATCACAGACAAAGGCATTTACTGTTACACTATGATGCCCTTTGGCCTGAAGAACGCTGGTGCAACTTACCGGCGTATGATGACGAAGGTTTTCGGAGACATCATGGGCAAGTCGGTGGAGGTATACATTGACGACATTATAGCAAAGTCCCCAAAATCGGGCGATCATGTGGCCGACTTGGAGGAAATATTCAACAGACTTAGGAAGAATAGCATGAGATTAAACCCGGAAAAATGCACATCCGGGGTTCCATCTGGGCATTTTTTGGGTTTCCTGCTGACTAGCAGAGGGGTTTAGGAAAATCCAGAGAAATGGAAGGCGATGCTAGAGATGAAAAGCTCGAAAACAGTCAAAGAGATTCAGCAGCTCAATGGACGCATCACGGCCCTAAGCTGATTCATCCCTAACTCGGCTTTAAAATCTATTCCTTTCTTCCTGCTTCTCCGCAAAGGGAAAACTTTTGAGAGGATCCCAGACTGTGAGAAGGCTTTCCAGGCACTTAAGGAAGCCTTGGCCAACCCACCAATCTTGGCAAAGCCTACCCCTAAAGAACCTCTTTTCCTTTACATCTCGGTCATAGATCAGGACGTGGCCTCGGTCCTCATCAAAGAAGAAGGAAAGAATCAACAGCCTATTTACTTTGTCAGCAAGGCATTGCAAGGCCCAGAACTCCGATATCAAAAATTGGAGAAGGCTGCACTGGCCATCCTAATCACGGCTAGAAGATTGAGACACTACTTCAAATCTCATAAGATTAGAGTCAGGACCGACTTCCCCATCAGAATCGTCTTGCACAAGCCCGACTTGTCAGGACGGATGACAGCCTGGGCCATCGAATTATCAGAGTTCGATCTTGAGTTTGAAAGTCGAACGACCATTAAAAGCCAGTTCCTGTCACTTGCAAAAGCAGATGCGACCCTTCAATATCCCAGCTTGAGATTACGCCAAGTCAAACTCCTAAGAAAAGCTTGAAGCCGAACCTTTCCAACTTCGACTTCAGCTGGGGGGCATCTGTTAAGTACTGGGCCAAAAAGCCCATTACCCGTAAGGTCCAACCCATTTGGAGCATGTTGACCCGGACCGACATGCATGTCGGCTGCACTCCAGCATACCGGTCCTCATCATATGGTTGCCACATGGGGAGCAACTGGAACACCCCCTGCACCTCACCTCACGGAGTATAATCATATGGATCATGGCCCACGGCCCAAATCCCAATATATTCTCCTATAAATACTGTAAACGTCAGATGTCAGGTACGCATTAATTACACATAGATTACCCTATCTCGGACCCGCACTGACTTGAGCGTCGGAGTGCCTTTACAGGTACCCCCACCGTCGGTGTGATCCAAGGTTCGAGATTCATCCCGTAACCAGACTCGTGTTCGACATCCATCCCCTGAACCATATTCGAGTTACCATTTCGGATCTGGGTTCGACATTTACACACGAATAAATAACTATCTTTCTATATACATTAATAAATTAAAAATAAATAAATTTGCCTATTTTTTTACTTTATGTTAATTGATTAAATTAAAACTAAAATATATACAATATATTTTAAGTTTTTTAGATAAAATGCATGATCCTATTAAAAAATTTATAAATTATATAAAATGAATAATAAAAACATTAATTTAGCATAACCGTTAAAAATTACTTTTAAATGTGTAATTATTAAAAAGGTATTAGTTTTAATTGTAATATATGTTAATATCACGCTTTTTATTTCATGTAATTATTTTAAGTATATTTAAATAAATGTGTTGTTTAAAATACACCCTTGGTGCTAAGGGTATGAGTTACAGCGTCTGGATCCTATGTAGCGCTGCAGGAGCCTGTAGCAGATTAGTTACGGAATAGCTAGGGAATAACTACCGATTTTAACCCCGGAATGTTTCTGTAGCTTTTCTCTAGCTATTTGGTAGCTAATCCTGCTGCAGGTTCCTGCAGCGCTGTAGAGGATCCGGATCCGTGAGTTACACCTCGGTCATACACCGGCTACAGCGGGTTTCTATTTTATATTTTAAATTTATTTTTTAAGAAGAAAATAATAAAAATCGTAATTTGATCTAAGTTTGTATTTTAGCCGGTGTTCAATAATTGAGAATAATTTAAAAAATAAATTTAATTTAAATTTGAAAAACAAATAATTGAAAATAATTTAAATAATAGTAAAATAATTTTTGCGTTCCTATTAAATATTTAAGTTTTGATTTTTATCCTTGTAAAATTTTTTCCTTATATTTTATATAATATTTAAGCTATTTTTTTAGTCCATGTTGATTCTATAGTTAATTGCGGATGTGTCGAACGTTCATCACAGTCAACAAATTTTATATGCAGTACCCTAACACATTATACAAAAATATTAGCCTCCTTAAACTCATTCAGAGATTGTTTCTTAACCCGTGTTTTTATAAAATGGAACAGATTAATAGGAACGAATAATGAAAAAAATAATTTAATATAATAACAATAAGAAAAATGAAAAAAAGTGTGATAAAAAATAAAAAATGACAGGAGCAGACTCCCCCCGTCGAGGATATACGTAGAATCACTTTATTGAAATGAGAAAAATATAAAAATAAAAACTGAAATGATAAAATGTAACACGTGTACAGAAAGAATATTTTTCATATAGAATGAATAGATAAAAGTAAATAGAATAGAAGTAAATAGATAAAATTGATATAAAACCACTTTACTAAAATTGATATAAAACCACTTTACTAAAATGAGAATAAAAAAATTAAATAAAAATAAAAAAATGTAAGTGAAAAAATGTGACACGTATATTAAGGAAATAATTTTAATATATAATAAATATATAAATACAATAAATAAGAGAGATAATAAATATAAATATTAATGAATAAAATAGAGAAATAAATAATATATCAGAAATGAAAATCGAATGAGATTTTTTTTTAAAAAAAAAAAACATGAGAGTAAGACGAGATAAGTACTATTCACCCATTTCCATTTACCACTCATATCTCATAGTCACATAACCTATTTAAAATGCCCAACAAAGGAATAACAAATAAAAATTAACTATATAGGGGCTGCATTGAAAAATCACAAACTTAAAAAGAGAAAAAGATTACCGGTTGATTACCTTTTAATCATGGCCACTCAAATAAAAAAAATTATATCCTAGGGTTTATAATGGAGGGTGTAACTTACACCTTTTTTTTTAAAGAGTGTATTTTAAATACCACCTTAAATAAAACAATAAAATAATATTAAAAAATTCCTATTTAATTTGGAGAAGAAGCGGAACATAATGAGAATGGATTTACTAAAGGTCAATATGTTCTTCAACTTTTTATCTATTCTTCAACGTGAAATGGGCACTGTCAAGGCAAGAAAATCTTGTTTCCACTTGAATCGTGAGTTTATATAATTCCCTTTAACATGAGTTTGAGGATTGGAAAAAATATCCAAACAACATCTACTGTAAAATTGTGAATATTATATTGTTGAAAGAGAGTTTGGTGAGGTAATAGCATGTTTATCACAATGCTTATGGAATATTTGCTAAATAAGCCGCGATTCTCTACGGGAATTAATCGTTAGAGCTCTTATAGGAAGGGATGCTTAGCATTGGTGTGGCCCAAGGGGGGAGATTACTAAAGTAATGGATTTAGCCCTCTCTCATTATAAGGCCTCAAATTTTTTAAAGGTATATATCTTATGTATTAAATTTAATAAAAAATTTATATTAAATACAACAAATATTATTAACTTTCATTTATTAAAAATATATTTTTATTTTTTAAAAAATATTTTATGTGAGACCTTTTATCTTTTATAAATAGATCCCAAATTTATAATTTGCTTTAGGCCTATAGAAGTATTGGGTCGGCCCTGATTGATGCTCAATTGAGCACCAATGCTTTAAATTTTTTTTTGTTTTGTCTTTTCCGGGAGTTTATGGTAATCATTTTTTAATTTTTTATTTGGTTTTTCCGGGGTTTCAACCCTGGGTAATCTTTTTTTTAAGTGAATTTATTGGTGGATTAAACTGAAAAAAAAAAACATATTTTTAAAAACTTTAATTTTTTATTATTTATTAATATTATTTTATTATTTATTAATTAAAATATTTATAAATAAAAAAAGAGTGATGTGTGTATTGGTGAGACCTATTTAAGATTTATAAATAGTGAAAAAATGACATGCTGAATTAGAGAAGAAAAATGCTTAATATGAACTTGTTATTAATAATAAAAAAATAAAATGATGGCATGAAATTGCTCTAAGCGTGCCAGCTACCCGCTGTTGGCTCGTCCCGTCCCCAACTTATTAGTGTCATTTCACACAGATTGGTGCAATTGACTGGAAGTGACATTTGATTGCAATAAGGCCGACAATAATAATAAAAAATGTGGATTTAAAGAACTGGGAAATTTGGTATAAATCTCCATAGTTGATACTTGATAGATTGGTTCGTTTCATTAGAAAAGTCAACTTAAAATCTTCACTTTTGTTTTTTTTTTCAAAAAAATAAGGTGGAGTCTAAGCTACATAAATAAAAAATTTGTGTACTTATACATAAGTAAACTCAACCATTAGATATAATAATATTTTATTGAAGGGTGTTGATCTTATATAATCAAACAGGTTGCCGGTTGCATATTAAAAGACTTCCTGATAATGTTTATGTGCATCCTGTACCTATACTCATCTCATTCAAGAGCAAAATCTTAGCCTAACTCCTTAATCTTGCTTCCTCTCATAGGTGATAGGGCCAGTAACCAAATTGAAGAAATAATGCCAAGCAATTTCAACGTTTTGTAACTACTGATCTAGATACTATCTAAATTAACAATTCAAATTAATTGGACTACTGGACAATTTGTCGAGATCCATTCCTTGTGGATTTGGGTGCTCGCAACTAATGCTAAAGATGGCAAGATTTGTTCCTTTTCACAGAAAATAAATGTGTCTTCATTTTCTCTCTGTGAAAATAAAAACTCACTTCCTATTCATGCTCGAGAATGTGAAAAAACCTATGTGGATCTGTTCATCTCCATAGAAAACAAAAATGCAGTAACCATATTGACTATTCCAAGTCAAAGACATCGATTCTTCAACTAATGCAACAATTTGGACCGGAGGAGAAACGAAAAAATCCGGTTCTCCATATGATACGTCGAAGCGGTTTGCTTAAAAGGATGAAAAGGTGTTTCGCCGCGGTGGAAGAGAATTTCCGGCGACTTTATCACTTCCAGTTGTTGATGATCTTTCCCCTTTCTATATTTTTTTTTTTTTTTGAGATGATTGGGAAAGTTATGTTTTTGAGTTAAATTATGTGATAATTCTGCAGTATTATAATATTTCAAAAAAAAATGATTACCTTTTAGCCTCCTATAGCAAGTTAAATTCACTTGTGTATCATTACACAAATTTTTAATTTGTGTAGCTTAGAACTACCCAAAAAATAAAAGTGAAGCTTCTCCTTTATTTCCATGTGCCCCTGTTATACATTCTTTATTAAAGGGCTCTAACTTACAATTCCAATGGTGAGGACCGTATTGTGTAATTTTTTTTTAAAATAAACTTTTATTTTTTTTGTTTGATGTTAGGATTATTGGTCCGTTTGGTTTACAGTTGAGCAGAATTGATTTTAGAAATGAATGGTTGAGATGAGTGATGCACACTTTACGAAGCACGTTGGACGGAAGTGATTTAAAATCAATTCTGCAAAACTTAGGTTTTGTTTTTTCAAACGCCCACCCAAACGGACACATCTTTCTCTAATTATTTAATACATTTAGTATGAGTTATGTTCGTGTATGGATGTCGAACACAAATGCGATAGTGAATGTCGAACCTGGGTCCGGTGATGAATGTCGAACACGGATCCTGTTAAGGCTCAAATCTCGAATCTCGGGTCATAGTGGCAGTGGGGTGTACCTGCAAAGGCACTCCGACGCTCAAGTCAGTGTGGGTCCGAGATGGGGCAGTCAATGTGTAATTAATGCGTACCTGACATTTGACGTCTACAATATTTATAGGAGAATATCTTGGGATTTGGGTCGTGGGCCCTGGTCTACAGGATATTATCCCATGGAGTGAGGTGTAGGAGATGTTTCAGTGCTCCTTGCGTGGCTGCCGTAAGATGAGGACCGACATGCGGGAACGAAGCCGACTTGCATGTAGGGTCGGTTCGACTTGCTCTAATGGGTTGGACCTTACGAGTTATGGGTCTTTTGGCCCAGTACGTAACAAGTTATATAGATTAAAAATTGCCTTTAAAAGGATGAATAGTGATATGGAAATAATAAAAAAAAACTTATCAAATTATATATATATATAGTGAGTATATTGAATATGATTTCAAGTGAATTTGAGTTTGTATCAACGTGATTTTATATTTGGATAATTTGTTACAAATTAATATGAATTTAAGAAAGTGAATGTTGTTTAAATGATATTTTTAAAATAATGTTTAGAAATATAAATACTAAAAAGGACAAATTTTCTTTATTATATAAATTTCCATTTTATTAATATTAAATATATATTTGATATCAATACTAATAAAAATAAAGATATTTTCACCCTTTTTTATTTATGTAAAACATTAGCAAACTATCATGTATTATCCTAAAAAAGTTAATGTTAAATTTAAAAAAAAAAACTTCCGAATATATTATCTTTTTAGGTCATGTAGGAAACTATCTTTTGCTGAGTGGGTTTTTATTTAATTTAATATTAAATTAAGGCATTACAAGTTGATTTTTTTAAAACACTATATCTATCAATTTGATTTGAATATTTAATGAAACCTAGTTAGACAGAAAATATCACTCCCCTATATCAAACACTATATATCTAAACTTTTTTGAATATGTTTTTCATAACAATTTGCTCTTATCATCAACACACCAAATTATTTAAATGGTTGTAACAACTAAAATATCATCTAATTATATTATTAATAATTAATAATATATTATAAAAAGTAAACAAGTGGATGATATATATATCATCCAAATCAATGTCGCAATCAAAATCCATTAGATTTGTCTGGGTACCATAGGGAAGCCCGCAATTATATACATTGCTCAACATTTAATATAATATTAAGCTCAATTAATTTAATCATTATGTATTAGTTATAGATTAAAAAATACCTTTAAAAAGATGAACAGTGATATGGAAATAATAAAAAAAAAGCTTATCAAATTGTATAATTATATAAATATAAATATAAATAAATAGATATAGATAGATTACTATATACCGTACTTTAAGAATTAATGAGTATAACTATTTTGGATTTGGTGCACTATAAAATGGTGTAGCCGATCCCGTCACCCATTCATAGAGAGTCATTAGAGATGAAAATTGAATAACTTAGAATCAATTTAATTTTTAAATTTGACTTTACCCCTCTATTTTGCATAGGGGAAATAATGGAAAAATAGAGAGAGAGAGAAAATAGGGTGGAGAAAAGAATTTTTATCTGTTTGATAGAATAAAAATTAATGAAGAGAGAAATTTAAAAGTGAGTCCAACCAAAAATATTTCTCTTCTCAGTAGAGAAGAAATAGAGTAAAAATTAATTCTTACACTCCATCTCACTTTATTTCTCTAATAAGATGAGAAAGAAATAATATCTCATTTCTACTCCATAAATAATACCTCATTTTTGCTCTATTTCACTTTATTTTTTTCCAATATATTCACACAATCCAAATTTCGTTATTATTTCCCTTGTGTCTGCATCCCATTTCTTTTCTTCCCTAATTCTGTGTACCCGGTTTCTTTAGATCCCACGGATTGGTTAGATTGTTGTAAAGAAAACCAAGGCCTCGCAACTTGATGAACAGCACTGTCAAGTGTCAAGCGTCAAGCGTCAACCAGAAATAGCGCCTATTATTCACTGTCCCACTTTATGCATAAAGTGAGCAAGTGAGGTGTATTTGTCTCCATGAAAGCCACCAAACCCTCCTTAACTTATTTATTTCCGTACAGGAAAACGAACAGAACTTGAATCTGTCATGATCAGCTCTCAACAAAGAAAGACAATGTGGACTTGACTCCACCTCTCATTATAATAAGTTTCCTACCCAAATCTCTCGGTTGCATTTTGATAGGGTGGTCCTTTCGAATTTAGGTGTATATTATAAATATTATAATAAAATATATTTATCTAGGTACATGCTTTTAATGAGCTCCTGATATTTGCAGAGATTTTCAGGACGTTAATATTTTTTTATTTTGTAGAAATGAGTTGTAATTGCTGACAATGGCAAAATTGGCTTTTGAAGAGTCACCCATGTGCCAACGTAAATTTCAACAAGAAAAAATAAATTCATATAATAAAAAGAGATTAATTACTAATTACAGTTTACAATGTAATATATATAATAATATATTATCATATTAATTAATGAATATAACATTTTATTTTTTATTAAATTTAATAAATAATATGATAGCATATCACTAGATGACACTATAAAATTCAGTTTATATTTATTAAATCCTAAAAGAAATATACAACAATTCATACAACATATTTTTACTTTTCATCTTTTGTTCATCGTATTATAAATCATATTCGACATTTCTCTCAATTCTCTCTTCTTTCAATTTTTATCTCAACGTCATACTACATTATTGTACAATTAAGTGTGTGTTTGATTTAACATTGAAATTGGATAAACTCAAATTTAAATTTTCCTACACAATTATTTTTAATACTCCCTCAATTTCATATTGACAGTCGTTTTAGGAAAATAAATTTTTTTCATAATATGAGTCGTTCTCTAGTTTCTATGTGAGTATTAATGTTAGTTTTCCATTTTTACCCTCCCACTTTTATGGGAAAAGAAACTTAAAAAATTATGCACCACACTACTCATTAATATATTTAGGTAAAATGAAAAAAATGTGTAGTAAATTAATAAGGGTAATTTAGTAAGATTATTATGTTTTTTAAGTCATTTATTATTGTTCTTAATTTGTGTATAGAAACCTTAAACGACTGTCAAAATGAAATGGAGGGAGTATTAAAAATATAAATTTATCACATTTTAAAGCTTGATAAAAAATGCTTGGAAATTACTTTTTCAGCAATGATGATGTACTTTTGAATGAATTATTTCTACCTTCAAAAAATAAATAAATAAAAATAGTCAAGGTTTGTTTCGGTCTTTGTAATTGTATCGTGCCCCATAATTATGACTGCAAAACTTTGCCTGGTGAAAAGTAGCATTGGACCAATTTCTCTTTTGGCAACCATTTTTATCCATCATTAATTTCCTTGTAATTTCTCATTCTCTCTTACTATTCCCTGTCCTAGTCCTATATATAAGCACTAACTAGCTAGATTGCTCTGAAAAGCGAAAAATGAAGTTTGGCAAAGAATTTAAATCACAAATGGTGCCAGAATGGCAGGAAGCATACATGGATTATGGTTATCTAAAAGCCCTTCTGAAAGACATTCTCCGCAACAAGCCACAAACCAGTGGCATAGCAGCCAGCCCACAAGGTCTAAAGCGAAAGCTTTCACTTTACAGAGCTTTCAGTGGTCTCACACAGAGAAACTACCAACCCTTAAGTCCCTCTGTACATGACATTGAGAATCAACCCATTTTGGTGAACTCAGTGGTGCGAGATGGTCTTGAAAAATATGAAACTACTTTTCTTATGACTGCAGAAGAAGGAGGGGAATATGAGTTAGTGTACTTTAGGAGGCTGGATGATGAGTTTAACAAAGTGGACAGATTCTGTAGGTCCAAAGTTGAAGAAGTAAGGAAAGAAGCAGATGCATTAAGCAGGCAAATGGATGCTTTGATAGCTTTCAGGATAAAAGTTGAGAATCCAACTCACTCATTTGATAGCTCAATTGAGATGACTCGTCTGGCTTCTGATGTTGCTGCTTCAACCACAGCATTGTCTGCCACTACACCCAGAGGGGTCAAAATGAACAGTAAGTTCTCATCTTCATCTACCCTTAACTGATTTCAATACACATTGAATTTGCAATACCCTACCCTTAATTTCCCATTCTGATCTTGTTCTATTTTAGGTTAGGTTAGGTTTGTAAGTTGATTTTTGGAGTAAAATTTACAAGTTGATTTTGGAGTGAAAAGAGAGATAAGAAAAAGGTCTATTGAAAGCCCTTTTTCCTTGTGTCTCGAAGTATAATTTTGTATCTTGTAAAATCTTCTCCTCCACCTCTTCCCCTTTATTTCCTTTCTAATTTTTTCCCCTTCCCCTAATTTCTCATTCTGATCTTCATTTACCTTAGGTTATGTTTGGAAGTTCTTCATCTACCTTAGGTTATGTTTGAAAATTGATTTTTAAAGTGAAAGGGATGGAAAAAAAAGTTTTATTGAAAGCGTTTTTTTCTCTTGATTTTTGGAGTGAAAGGGAGGGAAAAAAAATTATTGAAAACGTTTTTTCTTCTAGTTGATTTATGGAGTGAAAAAGGGGAAGAAAAAGATTTATTGAAAGTGTTTTTTCTTCTTGTGTTTGTGTATGAGAGTTTAATTTTGTATGTTACAAAATCTTCCCCTTTATTTCCTTTTTAATTTTTTCCCCTCCATCCTAAACTCACACAAGCTCACACGTGTAGATAAATCATCTTTTTTTTTAAGGAAGGATAAATCATCTTACACCTTCATTTTTATTTTATTTTACTTTTTTCATGTTACATTAGATTCTTTATGGTCATGTGGTGACTTGTTTGGGCTGTGTTAATATAAAAATAATGATTGTTGATCTTGTTTAATTGGTTAGACTTTTAAAATAATTAATTCTAAGGTTTGAAGTTATAATTTTGGTCGTGGTGGCAATTACATCACATCAAATCAAAATCTTTACAATTGTAAAAGTTTATGTATACTGTTACAATTGCAATTGTGATTTACAGACCATAAGTTAAAACTTTTAATGCATGCTTTGTAGATCTATGGTCCGAAGTAAACTTATGTTTAGAAATTATCTGTTAAACTTTTTTCTGCTGCATTAACAGGAAGAGTTTCCATGCCCATGGTAATTGAAGACATCAAAGAGGAAGGCAATTCCCAACATGAACAATTAGATGATTCTGTTGATGACATACCTAATGATAATCAAAGTACCAACCAAAGAGCTGAAGAACAGAAGACGAAGAAGAATTTCAGACGCATCAAACCAGCTTCTTTGGAAGTACTTAACCGAGTGCAATTAAACAACACTTTAGAGACTCCTCGTTCAACTATAAAAGGCGTTATCAAATACCCTGGGCAAACAGAGTTAAAATTCACCAAGGAGAAATTGAGTCAAATTGAAGAAAAACTTAAACAAGCTTTTATTCAATTCTATCACAAGCTTCGACTTCTAAAGAACTACACGTATTACATGCTATTATACTTTACCTTTTTCACATCAATAAGGATATTATTGCCTTCACTTCACTTTTCTTAAAAAATTGTACCTCATCTCATGAAACAGGTTTCTAAATATAATGGCATTTTCAAAGATAATGAAGAAATATGATAAGGTATTCTTCAACCTTCAAAAACTTGACGCCTCTCTTTAAAGAAAATGGAACAAAATTGCTCTTATAACCTTATTTTGCTTTATGTTTCAGATCACATCAAGAGGTGCAGCAAAAGCTTACATGAAAATGGTTGATAAGTCCTACCTTGGAAGTTCTGATGAGGTGAGAATTCAAATAGACTTAAGACTTAGCATCATCATTCTGAAGGCATATGAAATGCTTTCAATTGCTCAATTTTCATTCCCTATTTTCCCCCCTGAACAGCTCACTAGGCTCATGGAGAGGGTTGAAAATGTGTTCATTAAGCACTTTTCCAACTCAAATAGAAACAAAGGAATGAGCATTCTGAGACCAAAAGCAAAGAGAGAAAGGCATAGGACTACCTTTTCCATGGGTAAACAAAGATTTAGTATAATATATTTTCTGTTTTAAAACATGTAATTCTGGGTCTACTCTTTCCCTGACATTTTAAATCTTCTCAGGTTTCTTTGCTGGATGCACTGCAGCTTTAACAATAGCCCTTATTCTGATTGTCCGTGCCCGTAAAATCATGGATCATGAAGGAAGTACTCAGTACATGGAAATCATGTTTCCTCTTTACAGGTAACAACTTCATAGGAAGATTTTGAAATAGATGTCTTGTGTGTCTCCTAAGTCCTTATAACTCCTAAACCCCCTACATCAATAAAAGCTTGTGTTGCATGGATACTACACGGGACACGGATAGACCAATTTTAAAAATTATAGGACACGACACGACTATAACACCAAAAATAAAATTAATATAAAAGCACTAATCTTAATGTAAAAGAGAGAATCAGTACTTTAAATTTGAGGTTTTAGTCATTTTAGATACAATAAAGTGCTATTAGATATCTAGTTATTATGATATCTTCATTTTTATTGATATAAAAGTTCAAAAAATTAAGGAGAAAATTGTAAAACATAAATAGAAGTGTCCATGAGTGTCTGGATACAACACAGACACAGCTATTGTTTTGAAAGTGTATGTGTTTTCTAGTCTTGAACTAGGGAATAGAGATGATTTGAGAAAGAAGCAGAAGAATGCTACTAATTTTCTGTTTCAAACTCTGCAGTTTGTTTGCATTTGTTGTTCTACACATGATGATGTATGCTGCTAATATCTACTTCTGGAGGCGATACAGAGTGAATCACCCATTCATATTTGGTTTTAAGCAAGGCACTGAGTTAGGCTACCATCAAGTCCTTCTTTTTAGTTTTGTCCTTGCAGCATTGGCACTAGTCTGTGTGCTTGCAAACCTAGACATGCAAATAGATCCAGAGACAAAAGATTACAAAGCATTCACTGAACTTATGCCACTGATCCTACTTCTTGTAAGGCTATTACATATCAATTTTCATAGACTGTCATTGAGACTTATTTCTAAAATCTAAAATTACTTCTTAAATCCATTTCTACTCTGCAGAGTGTTATGGCTATTTTATTATGCCCATTAAACATCCTGTATCGATCAAGCCGAATGTTCTTCCTCACATGTCTGTTCCACTGCATCTGTGCTCCTCTCTACAAGGTAAAGAACAATTGTAACCAAAAATAAGTTAGCAAAGAACCACACTTATTTGGACCATGCTCTTTGAAAATCTTATACCTGTCATTTTCAATGTTATTTATCAGGTCACCCTTCCTGATTTCTTCTTGGCAGATCAATTTACTAGCCAGGTTTGTGAAAAAGCAAAAATGGGATTAATGTTTTATTTTGGCTTTTATGCTCTTTGTCCCTTCAGTAATAATTAACACAAGTGATCCTTTTTACTTATTCAGTCGCAAGCCTTGAGAAGTTTTGAGTTTTACATATGCTATTATGGATGGGGTGACTTCAAACTCAGAAAAGCCAATTGCAAGTCAAGCAGTATATTCATAACTTTTTCATTCATTGTTGTTGTGATTCCATACTGGTCTCGTTTTCTTCAGGTACAAAACTTTATTCCATTTTTCTCCACACATAGACAGTAGATATGTTTTTTGTGAGTAATCCTTCGATTTTGTCCCCTGAACTTGTCATCCCTCTCCTTGTTAGTCTCCAAACTAAATTAATTTTATAAGTAGTTCTCGAACTTTCAAATATCTATCATGTTAGTCCTCTAACTTTTATAGTATCCGTCATGTTGGTCCTGACAAGGACTAATACTATGAAAGTTAAAGCACTACTTATACAATTAGCTTAGTTTGGGGACGAAACGGAGGGTTTACTCTATTTTTTGTTGAGTAAGAAATGACTCATGACTTGGACTGCCAAATAATCTTCTTCTTTCTTTTGTCAGTGCCTCAGGCGCCTGTTTGAGGAGAAAGATATGATGCAAGGATTAAACGGGTTGAAGTATTTCCTCACTATTGCAGCTGTTTGCCTAAGGACAGCTTCTACTCTTGATAATGGAATGGGTTGGAAAGTTCTGGCATGGATCTTCTCAATATCTACAGCCATTTTTTCCACATATTGGGACCTTGTCATAGATTGGGGCCTTCTGCAAAGACATTCCAAGAATCGGTGGCTGAGAGATAAACTCCTAGTTCCTCAGAAAAGTATATATTTCGTAGCTATGGTATGTATTTAACAAAGGAAACGAAGTTGTTCTTGGAAAATTTATATGATGCTTGCTTGCATTGAATTTTTGCTTCACTTTTATTTGTGAAAGTTGGTGATTTATTGATACCACTCGCAGGTGCTGAATGTCTTGTTGAGGTTTGCATGGTTACAGACAGTACTGAATTTCAAATTTTCCTTTCTGCATAGACAAGCCATGATCAGCATTGTTGCCAGCTTAGAGATCATTCGTCGTGGCATATGGAACTTCTTTAGGTAACCAAGGAAAAAAAAATCGATTATTTAGTTCTGTTTTTGTATGCCTTAATAGCCAAAAAAATAAAATAAAATTCATGAGTCATTTCGAGTATGTACTAATTCCAAGAATTTGTTATTCAGAATAGAGAATGAGCATTTGAACAATGTTGGCAAGTACCGTGCATTCAAGTCTGTGCCACTACCCTTCAACTATGACGAAGATGAAGATAAGGATGAGTAATTTGGCAGGAACAAGAGGAATCTCCATCACATTTTTATGTGCTAATTGACAAACGTCATGCCATGTAGGCACTTCATAAAACATTCAAAGGTGGTGAAAAGTGGATAAACTTTCACATGTATAATTGTATTAGTTTGTTTGGGACATTTGGGAATTTCAGTAGTTTATAAATAGTCTTCCTTCATCCTCTCCCTTCATTTCCCCTAACCTTTCTCTTCCTCTCCCCTTTGAATTCCCGAACATATCCTAAAATAACTAAAAATAATATTGGGATAATTTTTTAAGCCAAATAGAAATTTTTCATTAATAAATACATTACCGTTGTGTCTATTTGCAGTGGAAACCTTTAGGTAAATCACGAGCGTAGTCACGAGCCGTCAATACTTCTATGCAAAGTGAATACCATATAAAAGGGAGCAAAAGTAAGAAGGTTAGATAAAAGTGGTGTTATGGGCTTCCTCAATCAAATCTCTTGAATTCCCAAAACCAGGATTAAAGCGCTAAGAATCCTAATGGAGGCGGTGGATGATTTGATGTCTTAAGGATCAACACCTCTAAAGCGGTTTATTTTAACCAACATAATAGGGTTCCCACTATGCCGAAATAGGCCAAGCCTAGTGTCCACTCATCTAGGTCCAAAACGATGCCTACAGTAGTCTAAACGGGCTCACCTAATGTAGATCACTAGCGATTAGCTCAATTGACGTAAATAACTAATATAAATATTTTAATATTTAATATGTAACCAACAAAAATAATTATTAGAAATTAAAAATTTCTAACAATCTCTCACTTGGGCTTCATACTAACTTTAGACATTTATATCACAAAAAAAAAGAACTTTAGGCGCGCAACTGTATGCTATTTACTTTTAGACTACCCCTTAACAATCTGGTTCATCTCATACATTAACTAAGAACCACCACGACTTTTGCCACTCTGTAGTGCAACTAGACCTTGATCATCGCAGTTAATATACTTAATGACATAGATCAAATGTTGATGAATGATATGGAAATTGCACGTTGCGTGATCTAATACATGCCTATTTTCAATTGGTCCAAAATTTAATCTTTATAAAGGTCACACTAAAGCAATGTAAATATATTGCACTAAATGAGTTCAGAATGATGAAAAATAATAGATGTCAATATTATTATGCAAAATATCCAAAACTAGTATCTGACCCGTGCGATGCACGGATATTATTATTCTAATAGATTATTAAAATTAAATGATATTATATATATATATATAATTTATTCTTTTTAATATTTAATTATATATTTGTTAGTATATAAAAAATTAAAAAAGAAAAAAAATAGATTTGGAAAATCAAATAACAAACATTAATAATTAAAAATTGAAACTATTATAAATTTTGTTTCATTTATATTTTTTGTAAAATTTGTTTAAGCTTTAAACGTACTATATTTATAATAAATCAAAATACAAAATAATAATTGTATTGAAGTAGAAGAAAGTAACATAATTATAAATTCTATAATTCTAATTAAAAAAATGTTCATAGAAAATTGTAACTAATACATCATAAATATAATTATAAATTTAAATTATATTGAGATTCAAGATCTCTCATCCCACTCACTTAAAACACATATAAAATGTATGAAAAAAAAAACTCTTGTTGGGAGAGTTAGTCCCACCATTATGTCGATGTTCATGGAAGGAACAAAACTACCTCTTGTCTAGAATACTTATGGTTAAAAAAAAATCATTTTACTGAAGTGAGAATAAAAAAATCTAAAAAATGTATAAATAACAGATGTGATAAAATGTGACACGTATATCAAGCAAACAATTTTAATATTTGAGTAAATAGAATATATAAGAAAGATAATAAGTGAAACTATTAATGAATAAAACAAAGATAAATATTTTAATATAATAATTATAATAATAAAATGAAAGTGTGATAAAAAAAACGAAAACGACAGGAGCAAGACTATCTCCCGTGGAGGATACTCGTGATTAAAAAAAAATCACGAAGAGAATAAAAAAACTAAAACACGCAAGTAAGAAAACATGACACGTGTAATGATTGAACAATTTCAATGTGAATCAACACACTTATTGTATTTCTTAATGTGTGTTTTTATGTAATGAAACAAAAAAATAGGAATGGATAATAAGAGAAATTGTTTTAATATAATAATAATAATAAAAAGAAAAAGAAAATTAAAGTGTGATAAAAAGAAAATGGTAGGAGCAGAACTATTTCCCGTGGAGGATCCCCGTGGTTCGTTAAAAAAACTTTTGTAATGAAACAGATTAATATAAACAGATAATGAGATAAAATATTTCAATATAATAATAATAAAAAAGAAAGTGAAATTGTGATAAGAAACAAAAAGAAAACGGTAGGATCAGGACTACCTCCCGTGAAGGGTAAATATGGTTCATAAAAAAATCACTTTATTGAAGTGAGAATAAAAAACTTAGAAAAAAGCGTGTAAAAAACATGACACATGTATTGTGGGAACAATTTTAATGGAGTAAACATATAAATAGAATAGATTTTTTTTTCCTGTTCGGGGCTTAGTCACTGTTAAGACTCCTCACCCCTCCCGAAGAGTATGTTTAGTGGGGATCAAACCCGGGAGCTCTTCCCACAATCTTAGTCTGCGTTACCAACTGAGCCACAACCCTTTGGTATATAAATAGAATAGATACGATAAATAATAAGTGAAAATATTAATGAATAAAATAGAGAGATAAATAATATATTGAAAAAATACATTAAATTTAATGTAAATCAATACATTTATCATATTTCTTAATGTGTATTTTTATGTAATAAATTAGATAAACAAGAAAGGATAATGAGAAAAACTATAATAATAATAATAATAATAATAATAATAATAATAATAATAATAACAACAATAAAAAGAAAATTAAAGTGTGATTAAAAAAAGAATAAAAAAGAAACGGAAGCATATCTGCTTACCGTGGTTCATAAAAAAATCACTTTACTAAAATGAGAATAAACATAAATGAATAATAAATGAAACTATTTTAACAACAAAACTCTAAGTTGGAAATGAATAATAAAACAATGAGAGGATACCTATAATTTGAATTCAATCACCAAGACTCTAAACAATAATCCCGCCCAACCTACACCGCCTACAACTTCCAACTATCTATACTCTGCATTAGCGCGAATATTGATGCTAAGATGGAAAAAAAATTATATTTGTGTGCAAAAATGAACAGTAGTAAACAACAAAAACCTATCAAGCTATATCTATAAAGGCTACATAACCTATGTGAGATCTGTACCACATTGTACTCATATAACTTGCACACCAACTTTAGACAATTAAAATAATATATCTCAAGATGAATAAAATAAAAGTACATAGAATGTACACATGTTTATTGCACGTGTGACCAAAAAAATTTACCTCCCAATGAACAGTTGACAAAAATCTAGATAATTATAATATTATAGATGTGCATAAAATTAATACAAATATGACTCCCATTAAACTAAGGTATTATTAGGAATTACACCCATGTGAGCAACATGCTCATGAAATATTTTAGGTACCAAACCTTTAGGAAGTGGGTCAACTAATATATAATTAGTCCCTAAATGCTCTATAGAAATCTGCTTATTCTGAACTCTCTCCTCTACAACCAAGTAGTTAACATCTATAAACTTGGACTTGGTTGCACTCCTATTATCTTTGGAGTAAAGCATTGTCGAGTTATTGTCACAATAAATTTTCAATTGCCTCTCTATGTCATTTATTACACGTAAGCTAGTGACAAAATGTCGCAGCCACATTCCGTGGTTGGACGCCTCAAAACAAGCAATAAACTCTGTGGTTATAGTTGAAGTCGTAGCTATGAGTGTCTGCTTAGCAGACCTCCAGGAAATAGCTCCTCCAACTAACATAAAAATATATCATGATGTTGAGTGTTTGCTATCTTGACATCCAGCCCAATCAGAGTCTGAATACCCAATGACCTCTAAGCTCACAGACCTCTAATAGGTGAGCATGTACCCTCTTGTTCTCTTCCAATAACGCAAAACGCGTTTTACCGCTTTCCAATGCTGCATTTAGGGATTACTTAAATATCTACCCAAAACTCCCACTACAAATGTTATATCAAGACGAGTGCATACTTGAGAAAACATTAGACTTCCTACTGCCGAGGCATAAGGAATCTTCTCCATCTCATCTCTTTCGAGATCAGTTTTTAGGGCACTAACTGAGACTAAATTTGTCTCCTCTAGATATTGGGGTGTCCCCTAGCTTACTATATTTCATGTTGAATTTATCTAAAACTTTATCGATATAATTCTCTTGTGACAACCTTAGGATACTGCGAGAACGATCTTTTAGTATCTTGATCCCTAGCACAAAAGAAGCTTCTCAAAGATCTTTCATCTCGAAATGCTCGTTCAGAAATTTCTTGGTTTCACCCAATAAGCCTATATCACTGCTGGCAAGAAGTATATCATCAACATATAACACCAAGAATATATACTTACTCACGCTGAACTTATGATATACATAGTCATCTATGACATTAGCCTCAAAACCGTAAGAGGAAGTGACTTGATGAAACTTGTGATACCATTGACATGATGCTTGTTTGAGACCACATATAGATTTCTTTAGTTTGCATACCATAGACATTGAATCACCTATCACAAAGTTTTCTAGTTGTACTATATAAATAATCTCTTCAATGTCTCCATTGAGAAACGCGGTCTTAACATCCATCTGATGGAGCTCTAGGTCATAATGAGCTACAAGTGTCATAATTGTCCTAAAAGAATCCTACGAATACACCGGAGAGAAGGTTTCTTTATAGTCGATACCTTCTTTTTGAGTGAATTCTTTAGTAAATAAGTAGGTCTTATATCTCTCAACATTACCCTTCGAGTCCCGCTTGGTTTTAAATATCCATTTGCAACCAATGGGCTTCAAACCTTTAGGCAATTCAATAAGATCCCAGACGTTATTGTCTTGCATAGACTTCATCTGATCCTTCATAGCATCAATCCACTTTTGAGAGTTGGAATTTTGTATGGCTTGGCATAAATTGATTGGATCATTTTCTGTTAAACCAATTTCATCCTCATGTTCTCGGAGAAACACAATATAATCATCTGGAATTGCACTTCTCCTTTCTCTAGTGGATTTCTTGGATGGCTCTTCTTGAGGTTGTTGAGCTTGCTCAATGGGTATTGGAGGGTGTTCAAGACTGATTTTGGGAATCCCAGGATTAGTATAAACAAAGAGAAAGAAGAGGAATTACATAAAGCCAAGAGGCTACAGCAGGAGCACGCTGTCCCAGAAACCATGTGAAGGCAAGGTTTGGAAATACAACATGTCCCCTGCCAGTCTTTCACAAAAAGGAGAAAACCTCTTCTTTTCCTCTAAGAAAGAGCTTGCAAATGCACACCAAAAAGGAAAAAGAGCCGTTGGAGGGACAACACATGCCTGACAACACAATTTAACAACACAACTTTCACCAAAATGGAGGGACACCCTTCTTGCTTTAAACACAACGCAATAGACATATACCAAAAAAGGAATAGTGTCGTTGAAGGTTGTACAAGCATGATAGAAAGCATATTTCTTTGTTTATTGTAATTAATTATTAGAACAAAGGGATCCAATGTAAGCTTGGGCTCCAAGTTTTGGTGCAAGTATATAAGCACCAGGGGGCAACAAAATAAACAACAGGGATCAAGGGATAGAAATCCTCTCCACTTATAACCACATTTTTTCTTAGAACTTGAGATGAATAAAAATACACCCACCACGCAACTATGCTTCACCAAGATTACGAACCCTCTCAATCTCCATTTCTCCATCCTCTTAATCTTAACCTCTATTTTCCAATTCTGTACTGAAACATTTGGCGACTCCACTGGGGAAGCATGGTTGTGAAGCTTGAGGAATAAAAACAAGAGAGAGACATGTTCAGATATGGGAAAAATCCACCTAGAAGACAGAACACGTTAAACAATAGGTGCGCCCTTATGCAAGGAAAGTCCTGTCCATCACACCGAAGGCACACTCCAGTGAACAGAATAAGGAGAAGCTCCTTACACAAAGGGGAGATGCTAAAAGTAGAGCCCCACAACAACGAGGGAGGCCATCTCTTTAAAAAAATCCACCCAAACAGTGAAATGAGGAGTAAAATCAGAAGAGCACGCCTTCAGCCTAGAGGGAACGTAGTCCGTTACGTCCAAAGAATGCGCGTTTTGCTGGCGCTATCACCAAGTCGCCTAGCAACAGGGAAACACCAAAGTCACGCTCAGATCTGGAGATAAATACAAACAACAAATCTTGGCGTCTAAAATAGAGAAACACCATAGGAGGCAAATCAAGGGAAGCTCTCCACCGAAAGGGAAGGCGTTGAAGTGTAGGAGCTCCCATAAAGCGAGGAACGCTATCTCTCACTCAAGAAGGCGGAGGCAGCAAGAGAAAGACGCCCTACACAGCGGATACCATGGAAGTAAGGTCATGTCCACAACCTCACGAAGCTCATAGCACGTCATATCTAATCATCCAACGATTGAGAATAGCTGAATACTACACCCTGGATAGAATGATAATATAGCACACATAGCGCACCTTTAGATCCGGAGTCAAACCAAAAAGAGGAAAGAGCGTAAGTCGGACACCCTATCTAGCAATGTACAAAGGAGATAAAAACTTGAGGCACAAGACGCCAAGGCGTCCACAAAAGGGAGCGATCATCCTAGGTTAGTTAAAAAAATTAATTATTATTTATTATTTTCAGATTTAGAAATATAAATTTATGCGTATGATAGGACAGTTTGTGAATGCTATTAGATGAAAATTTGATTGTGTAGATACAAATAATTAACTACTAAGCCATGTCCTGAAACCTATACAGAAAAATAAAAAAGAGAAGAATAAAGAGAAACAGAAAAAGAAAAAAAATGCTTTGCATTTATAAATGTTTATGCTTGATAACACCCCATATTACTATGAAAGCATGGAAAACGCAAGAAAAATGGTTGGAACAAAGAATTCGCTCAGAAACTCTAATATATATTCAAAACAAAAAGAAAAGCAAGAAGGAAACAAAATTTTAAAACATTGCGGGTCTAAGGGAATAACTTAGGAGAGAATTATGGGCGCTCTCCTCAAGGACGCTTAGAACCTAGCACACCTAGCTACAACATGGGTTTAAGCGAATAACTTAGGAGAGAATTGCGGGTGCTCTCCTTAAGGACGTTTAGAACCTAGCATGCCTAGCTGCAATGTGGGTTTAAGCGAATAACTTAGGAGAGAATTGTGGGCGCTCTCCTCAATAACACTTAGAACCTAGCACGCCTAGCTAAAACGCGGGTTTAAGCGAATAATTTAGGAGAGAATTGCGGGCGCTCTCCTCAAGGACGCTTAGAACCTAGCACACCTAGCTATAATGCGGGTTTAAGCGAATAACTTAGGAGGGGTTACAGGCGTACCCTCCTCAAGAATGCTTAGAACCTAGCACGCCGAAAAATATATAAATATTACGAGATTTATACAAATAACAAAAACTACAATGTTACTTACTTCACAATTGGCAGAAAACGCCTTGACAGCTACAAACGCAAAAAACGTATAAGAACATACAATGAAAAAATGGACCCAATCTAGACAAAAAATCATACAAAAATACAACTTGAAATATGAAAGACTTGCATTCATATTAAGAAATTCGTGTGAATCAAAAGGAAAGTATCATGTTTAGCCCTGATTGGGCGCTTTCAATTTTACTGATTGATGATTGTGATGATTTTGACTCATGGAGAGATAATTCTCTCGATCAATTTTAGCTTTTTCACAGCTTCAACTACCCTGCCCAAAGGCGGCAGAAAGAAATTGTAATGTCGCCCTATGCAAGGATGTGTATTGGCATAAACGCCCCAGGCTAAAAGATTAATCACAATGCAACAAGGAAGGCGTATCAGAAACATGCCCAACGGGCAAAGATATAACGGGCGAAGGAAGGCATACCATGTTGGAACCACAGGAAACACTAGAAGGGGGGTTAAATAGTGTTTTATAATTCTTAACAGATTTTATGTAAACCTTTTGAAACAAGCAAAGAGTTTATCAATTGATTTGAGCAACTTTCCGAAACTGAAGACTTTAGCAACTTGCTGATATGATTCAGCAGGTTGAGTAGAATGGTTTTGAAATAGTTTAATGTGATAATCAAGATTGTTTTGCTTCGTAGATTTATAAAATCACTTTTCAGAACCCTCCTTTGTTAGTTAAAACAGAAATTAAAAAGATAAGGGTTGAGAAAACTTAACCAAGCAATTTATCCCGGTTCACCCACTAACACAATGAGCTACGTCCAGTCCCAGGGCAAACACACCACTGGATTTTCACTATTTGAACAGATACAAGTATTCTTTGCACACCTAGACTCTCCAGGCTCTAAACCCAAGTATTGTCTTACAGACAAGCCTCTCCAGGCTCAAACCCAAGTATTGTTTGTTCCACCAAGCCTCTCCAAGCTCTCAGACACTTAAAAGTGTTTACAGAAAATAATGTTTAAGTTCTTGAGGAACTTAAACTAAGAAATATCTTGTACAAAGGATAACTGAGTATAAACTCAGGATACAATGAAGGTTTTCTAAGCACAAGGATTATATCATAGAATTGCAGCAAAGTGTTAGCTTGAATGTAATTGTATATTGAGCTTGGTCGTCATCTCTCTAAGTCTTTAGGGAAGCTATTTATAGAGTCTTGAAATGAAACCGTTGAAGAGTGCTCATCCATCATTGAGAGATAACATTAAATGCTATTTGAGACGTTGTGAAACAATCTTCTTTAAAGCTTTTGACTTTTGAGATTTGCAGGTGTTGCAGTTTGCAACACTGCTCTGACACGTATAACAGGTTCCTTTTTAAGGTAAGATGACTTTGACAGTAAAAAGGATCTCTGAAAATATTCCTTAAATGAATCAAACTTGCTTCAAACGTTTATGATGTATTGAGGTCTTGAGCAGGCAGCTTCCAGACTGTAGTCAAATGATATAACGTAGGTCTTCAGCAATTCTTCAATAATAAATGATTCTTGTAACACTTCGGAAGGTGGAGATGGCTTCAGCAGGTCTTGGCTTTCCAAAAGGTTCCTCATATCAGTAGGTTCATCTTGAGGTTTCTTCTTTACAGTACTTGCTAAAACAATAAAGCAAAATACCTTCAAGTGATACTGTTCTCATAATAATCCTTTTAAAATAGTTAATCCCTTTTTAAATCAAATTTATTGTCTATTAAAACTTAGATTTGTGAGTTCTTAAAACATTATTAATTTCTTTAATAACATTTTGAGACTCAACATTCTTCCCCTTTTTAATGATGAAAAATTTGTTTAAAAAGAAATTCAACAAATATCTGAAAGGAAATTAAAGAGTAAAGACTTAGAATATACTCCCCCTGTTTCAGATACCTGTTCTGAAAATTTTGCTCCCCCTGAAACAATTGCTTTAGATATCAGATACTTTGATTTCAAATACTTCTTTTCTATAGCTTTCTTTCTATCCTTTTCTTTTTAGTACTCCCTCTTTTGTCATTATTCAAAAGGGTGACGCAATAAATGACATTCAATAAATATGATGTAGGTAACATATCAATGTTCAAGCAAGAAAGTTCAACCACTGAAGCACATAACCATACGTAACAGATTTAAATGCAATAAATGTACGTAGGCAAATCATACTTCACGTAAGGAGAGAAAATATTATCATATTAAGCATTCAGAAGGTTAAGAAAAAAAATAAAACAAAGAGCTGTGAACACATAGACTTTCTAAACTTGGCAAATTAAAAACTGTTGGTCCTCTTAAGCTTGGGCTTGGGATCTCTACTCTAAGAGCGAAGAGGAACAACATTCAAATGCCTCATCATTTTTTGCAGTCTATTGTTCTTCCTTCTCAACCTTCTGATGTCTTCTTCTCTCATGGAAAGCACCTCAGCAAGATCAGCTTCCTTGAAAATGATGTACACATGCTTCTAGTGAAAGATGATCTCCACAAAACCAACAGAAAATCCAAAATCAGCAGGATTAGCCACCAGACAAGTATAAACAGTAGGGGAATATGGCACAGTAGTCCAATCCTTTTCACAGTACTCCTTCAGCAGATGATCACGGCTAGGAAAGTTGCCAAGGAACCAAGTCTTGAATTCCTGGGTAGAAAGGGAGATCAAGGTCATGCAATCAACAAAATCTTATCTGGTACCTGAGCAAGAACCTTCCTTTTCTCTTTCAAACCAATAGGAATCCCAGATCCTGTCTCTATAAGTATGGTCAAAACCCCCATAAGCTTCAAGGTCTTCAGGGAGTCTCTTCCATTCCTCTTTGTTGAGATGTTCATGATGTTCCAGGTAAGCAGTATAAAACTTTGGTTATTTTCCTTTATCCTCAGGACCTTCTACAAAAGGTAGCCTTGGCACAATCCTATCTGGTTGCCAAAAGATCTTAGTTGATGGTTTCATGGTGAGGTGTGTTGGAGGCTTGAATCCTCTATAGCCAGCCTTTTCAGCAACATACTTTGAATACACCTCAGCTTCCATGTTTAGATGCCTGATTAGAATCCAGTCATTAGCAGGTATGATTTCAGCATCAGGTGATTCCACATCAATCTTCTTCCAAAAATTCTTGGGAGGTTCCACGCCTTGTCTAATCTTTTCAAGTTGATCAGACCCTCCCCCTGAAGCCTTGCCCATTCTCCTTTTTCTAGCATCTCCAACAGAGTCCACATGTAAACCAACTTGCATAGGTGGTTTCAGAGGCAAGTGGTCTTTGAAGTACAACAACTCCTCATATAAGTTAGGACACTTGGGTAATCTGTTTCTCTATGCCTGAGCACTTTGGTAGAATCGATGAGGAAACTCAACAACTTTCAAGATATCTTCAAAGCACATAATGGGTGCAATTCTGTCATAAGAAGGCTTCCTGGAAATATCCCTGGTTTTGGGTTTCCACATCTTCTCTTTCTAAGCCAGATCCCCTTCAAAAACAAATACACCATTCTCTTTCCACGCAAAACTTCCTTTTGAATGCCAATTAATGGGTGTAGAGAGAATGCGTCCTTCGTACAAGACAATGGCAAGAGGATTTTCAGTTTCCTCATTATTTTCACCACAAACAGTTCTTGAAGGATCAACAGGTATGGGGCTCATCTCAGCAACAACTGGCTCAGTTTCCATAGGATCATCAATAGGTTCTACAGACTCTTCCCTTTCAGTAGTTGCAACAACCTTGTCAACACTTGACACTTCATTAGCAAAAACCACAGTAGGTTCATCCAGGTTGTTGTTAGCAGGTCTATCTTCCTTATCAGCACATGGAGTAGCAAAAATCTTTGTAGGTTCACCTTTGTTGTTATCAGCGGGTGCAACCTCAACAATATCAGTCTTCTCAGCAGGTTCACCAATTGGTGTAACCTCTTCAACCTTATCATCGGCAACATGTTGGTTTCTTTCTTTAAGAATGGTAGTAGAGTCTACCAATTTGATGGGGACAAAAATAGGATCCTCCGGATCTTCCAAATCTTCTTCATCAAGATTGTCAAAGACCACCTTGGTTTTCTTATAGGGTTGGACTTCTGGAATAGGCTTCAATGCAGCTTCTTGAAGCTTTTTCTGGTACAGACTGGTCTTAGTAAAATCATAAGTAACAAAGGATGAGGGAGGTTTTACTTGCCTCTTAACAATCCTTTCTCCTTTAAGGGTCAGCACCTCCTGATACTTAACTTTCTTCAAAGCTTCTTGAAAGAGACTTGAATCATCTTTTGGGATGGACTTGCTCTTGGTGATCATGGGAGCTGGAGCAAAAGCTTGAGCCTCTTTTCTGACAGGTGATAGCAATCTCCTGTGTTTTAACTTAGCAGCCTTCGAAGGTCTTTTCCTTTTATTTCCAGCAGCTTTCTCATACTCCTCATCTTCCAGCATAGCTTTCTGAGCAGCTTCAACAAGTGCTCTATCATTATCTTCTTGCTCTCTTCTTTTTCTTTCCTCTTCTTCATCAATGGCAACAACAGTCTTTACCACTTTTTGGATTTTAGGGTATGGATGCAATGAAGATATAGGCTTAACAATGAGTGGTTCTGAAGAACTTCCACCCTCAGCTTCATTCATCTGAGCCTGTCCCTTTGGAGATAAGGTAGGCTTAGCAACTTTAGCAGGCACTTTAGTTGCCTGACTCTTAATTTTAGAGGGTTCATTGTGAACCTTCTGAACAGGTTCAGGTTCCTGTTGAATAAAAGATTCAGCTACTTTCCCAGATGAAGTAGCCTTCTTATAGGATGCCTCTAAATCTCTCACCATTTCCAAATCAGCAGGAGTGAGAATCTTCTAAGAGACCTTTGTCCTTGGCCTCTTTACCACTTTCTTTTCAGGAGTAACCTTAGAAGGTTTGAACTCCTCCTTATGAACATCTCCTTGTAACTCCTCTTCCAGAATCTGTAGCATGCCCTTCTGGAAAGCAGCAACTTGAGCCTTTTGCCTTGGCTCAATTTTACTTTCAGCAGGTTTCTTCAAGAGACCCATTTGCTTTAGGGTTGTAACATTGATGTAACTTGGAGGCCTGTGGTCATACTTATCTTCTACAGGTATGCTGTGATGCTTCAAAATCTTCATAATAAGAGTGTTGTGAGGAAGATTTGCTGCAAAGTCTTTGTTCCTCTTGGACATGTTGTAGAGGATGATCCATGGAAGATTTATTTTCTTTTTCATCATCAACTGAATCAGACAAAACCTTTCAAGTTCAGAAATGTGGTCTTTTCGAACACCCTTGGGAATTATGCAGCATCCAAGAATAGCCAACAACACTCTGGGTATTGGTAACAACCCAGTTCCCTTAGGGTTCGTAGGGTACTCAGCACCAAACAACATTTTGTTGTATTTAGCTGCTCCTCCATGATGGATTTCCCAGTCTGGGCAGAATGAAGCTCCTTCAGCCTTGACTCCAGTAGCTTCAGCAATAGTGGAAGTTTTTACAGTAATATCTATTCCCAATCACCGTACTTCCTAGCCAAGTTTTGTTCTCATGTTCCACCACCCTGAGGTTCTTCCAGTACTCAAGAACACTTTCCTCATGCCATCCACAGTCAATGGAATTGAAGAAAGGAAACCAGCCAGCGCACTTGAAATGATCGATGAGGTCGAAACCATTTTCAGCTAAGCTCTTGAAATTCACACATCTGGATGGGACAATCTTCCCACCAGCTTTGGAAGTAGCACTTACATTCTTCTTGGTTTCCATTTATGATTAGAAGGAGAGAGAGTAGAGTTTCTGAAAGCTTGAGAATTCTGAGAGTTTTTTAGAGCACTGAGACAGCAGTAGGAAGCAAGAGAGAGAGAGTAATCGTACAATCTTCTCTCAACTCCTATAAATAGCCTTCAGAGTAGCATTAATGATGGCAGTTACTAGCTGCGCAGACATAGGGAGATGTGCAAACGTGCAGCTTCAGAGAGTAGGTGAAAGACCATTAGTCTCAGGATGCTACGTCATTAAGTGCCAATTTCAGAAAGTATGTGTTCAGCAAGTTCAAAATTTTCAGCAAGTATACACATTAGAGAGTTCATGCATTTCAGAAAGTTATATGCATATAAATTTTCACACATTTTTCAAATGATTTCAGACAGTCACAGGTATTGGTGGCACCTGTCAGTGGATTTCTGAGCTGACAGCTGGGAGTTGGTGAGCTAGCAAGCTTAGACCTGTTAGAATGCTTGGAGCTGAGTCAAGGCATGGGTCAACCCTCCCATGGTCAACCTTTGACCTTTGACCACTTGACCCAAGTCAACATGAAGATTTCCAATTAATTAGAAGATTAATTAGGATTTATTTGTATTAGGATTAATTTGTAATTTTTCCTTTTCTTTCAAGAAATAGGGGCGCTAATTTGATGGCTTTATTGGCTTAAGTGATAGCTTAGCTAATTAGCCAAAGGGTAGGGGTTCAAGACCCACCTAGGATAGTTTTCCACTCATCCTTTATTTTTCCTTCCCACCTAGCCACCTCATTTTCCTATAAATAGGAGACCCCCCCTTGTAATTCACAACTTTGATGAATTAGTAAAGGCATTATGCCCATTTTTCTCCTCAAGTGTGAGTTGAGAGTAGGCTTGGTGGTTCTTGCTTAAACCAACCTGAGACTTATCTGGTTCTCCTGAATCAATGGCGTCTATCGATTGGACTTATCTGCTGTGGGTGGATTCCTGCTTCAGTGGCATTCCAACCATCTCTTTCTCTTCCACTTTTTCTTTCATTTTCTCTCTTTTTCTCTCATTTTCTTGCGTGAATTAGCTGCTTCCCAGCCACTAATTTTCGCATTTTAATTGCTCTTAATTGATTATAACCGGTTGTTTTTGCTCAATTCTAGATCCACTACTGCCCTGCTATCAATTGGTCATCAGAGCTTTGTTGAATTGAGCAATTTTGGAGCTACATTGGGGCTGTCTTGGGCGTGGTTTACTGCACATATTGGTGCAGAATTTTCACTCATTTTAGTGTAATTCCATCCCTTTATTTCACTTGTAATTGGACTTGGACTGTCTCCCGGGCCCAAGGTGCCTTTCTGCTGCTGTCAGCATTGTTTGTTTGCTTGTTGATTGCTTGAATTCTTGCTAGTATGGGGTTGTTTTTGTAACACCCTCATCACATGACGGTTATTACTCGACTAACTCGATTGCAATTTGTTAATTAATCTCTTAATGAAGTGAAGAAAATTGGTGATTTTTTTTAAAACATATTAGTAAATTATAATTGAGATAGAACTATAAAAACATATCAATACAACAATTATCATTTCACTGCTATTCCAAATTACAACAGAAGTAATATACATTTAAATTTGGGGTTTTAGCATGATACATTACAGAAGAAGTGAACCTTCTATTTGACTACACCCTATCTATATAGAATATTGTTGCTCATGTACACCCCTAAACACTACCGTTTGATTTGAACAAGATCTGGTTCGACCTGAACACAACACCTATCTTCAAAACAACGTGCATCCTTCCAGAGTCCATGCCCTTTTAGGTGCCAAAAATAATGACGGACAACAAAAAAGAAAGACAAGGGGGTGAGAACACTCTACATGAACTCACTTAACGCAGGATATAGTGTATAGAGCACACACACAGGAAAATCCACACAGTTCAACCAAATAAGTACACACACACGACATCATCATGATGAACACCGACTATTGCATGCTTTGTAACTACAATGCTATAACTAATGCATGAGGGCCCGGGGAAAAATCACCATCCACAGTGCACACAGAAACTGCCCGACCATATATGCACAACGTATCAGGAGTTAGAGTTTGTACTTGCGCCGGTACAAAGAGCATTACTCATATATTTTGGCCAATCATTTTATCCGTCTTCCAGACAATCTCTACTGACCCCGAAACCTTGAGAGCGACAGGATAGTTAAGCTTGATCCCCTTCGTACTCGACAGTATGGAGCGAGCCTACGTCACCTGAGCCTTTCTGGAACTCAACTATCCTCAGGGCTGGTGTCCTATTTCAGGACCCGTTGGAGTTTTTTTGCAAAACCCTGTGCACCCGTCCCAACCAGTTTCCCACTGTACCAAGTGTCACTGCCATATAGGTCGTAAGGTTTTCAACCTTGAACATTATCAATGTTTTATGATGCATGTCACACAAACAATGCTTCTCAACATACACATCCTTACAAGCAAAGCACATTGAATCATTCCACGTCACCACTCCCCGTGGTACGGCCCGATTCAATGTCTTTCCTTCACAAGGAGATCCAAACAATGCTTTCTCAGCATACACATCCTTACAGGCAAAGCCCATTGAATCATTCCACGTCACCACTCCCCGTGGTACGGTCCGATTCAATGTCTTTCCTTCACAAGGAGATCCAAACCCCATCTCGGGTAAATCCGCACTCTCTCACTTAGGCTTCTCAAGTCTTATGCAAGAAGAGTGTGTTTGTTATAAACTTTTAAGGTAATTTGTACTAGTGTGTTTCTTAAAATCAATGATCACTTTCACTTAAGTCCTATAGCTTACTAAGACTTATGATTGTGTCTTATGAATAGTGTTACCTATCTTAATTCATCTTGTATGTCTAATTAGGATTAGGTTTATCCCTTAATCATGATCAATCTTCCTTAATTAGACTATAATTAAACCTAATTCTCCTTAATTAAGTCTTAATCTTTACTTAAGATCCTAATTAATTCCTAATTATTCCTTAATCTCTTCTTTAATCTTGGATTAAGCTTTTAATTACATTTGATTAAGGTTAATCACAATTAATTAGTTCTTAATCACCATTAAGTCTTAATTACTCGATTAATACTTCATTAGTAACTAATGAATATGATTAAGATTAATCTTCATTAAGGTTAATTAAAGTTAATCTCAATTAATTCTTCCTTACTTAATTAACTTAAGTGGATTGACTTAGTCAACTTAGGTGAGTGGAATTAATAAGCCCACTAATTAAACTTTGAGTCTTGATTTTGATGGGTAGGATTAGGGTTGGAGCCCAACATCAATCAAAGCTCAATGTACATTCACTATTTTTTTTTTGTTTGGCCTTAACGTGAGTTCTATGAATTTTTTTTAAGGCATTGGGCCTAAACTAGGGGCCCAATGGTTTAGGTAACTCATAAGGGTCCATTTTCTCACATTACCATCAAGTTTTATGAAATTTAAGGTGACTTTTAGATGTGTTTATTTTTGTACCCGAATTTAACTTAGATATTTTACCCAAAAATTGTTTTCTTTTAATTTCACTTATCACTTTAAATGGTTACCCATTTTAACTTATTGGGCCACTAAGGCCCATTAACACATTAACACCAATTGCACTAACATTCCAAGATCAAACACATTCACTTCATGAGTTTCTCATGAATGTGAATATGAACACCAAGAACACAAAAATTCCAATAAATTCCAAAAATTACCAAACTCAAATATGATGTTCTATAAGCATTCTAAGCCATCAAACTCATGTTATTTCATCCAAACATACCAATTATCATAAAAAAGTTTCTATCTTTACACATAGTAAAAAATAACACATTTTTATCAACAATCAAAGTTTTAGAACATGCATGCAAGACCAACCACATATAGTCGAACCATTTCCTCAAGAAAATAGGTTCCAACAATCCATTTTTGTAAAGGAAAAAGGTTAGGGACAAGGATCAAGGGTAATCATTTTACTCTAGTCACCAATTCTACTAGAGTCAAGGTTCTCCCCCCTTTACCTAAGGAAAACTCTCTTGAAAAGGTGCAGCAAAATCTACAAAAACTCCTTCTTTGAACTCCTCTTGATCACCCAAACAAACTTCTTCAAAGGATGGTGTTTGAAATTTGAAGTTAAAGGTTCAAAAATGGAACCTTTAACTTGTAAAGTGAAGAAGAAAAAAATGGAGATGGAAGGAATGGAAGGGAGGGGCTCACGGCCTTGGAGAGGAAGAAATGGACAAGTGTCTTGGTGGTTATGACATTTAAGCTTTTTCTTCACCTTATTTTTGACTTTTGGCTTAAGAAAGGATGTGAAGCCAACATGTGTCACACATGCACACACACATCCACACGACTTTGGGAAAGGGGAAAGGAAGGATGATGCAGATTTTTCTGGCCCTGATCAAGAGTATTCGGGCCCGGTTCCAGAAAGAGTAGGGATAAAAATGGAAATTTCACACCAAAATTCCCAAAAATTCTAGAAAAATTCCTATAATTGCTCTAACCTATTTTAAGCCTAAAAATGTGATTAGAACTTACTTCTCACTTAAACTCTCTTATTTCCCAATTTTCCCAGTTTTCACACACAACAGTCAATTTTTTAATAAGAGTAAGCAGATAGAAAATTATGGCTTTACACACAAAATTTCTATAAAGTTATAAATATCATTTTCAATCCACTTTTAAGGTCCAAAGTATATTTTCCATATTATTCTACAAATTTTCATATGTTGGTTAGGGTTACACTACTAACCAGGGGTGTTTTGGTCTTTTTGCCCAAAAGTGCCAGAAAATTCTAAATAAATTTCTAAAATTCATTATTAATTACATTAAAACCATTTTGACTAAAAATGTAGATTCCTTTTAAGTTTTTGCTATTTTTCATAATTAAATCTATACTTTCCTTAACTGTATAATTACTAAGGGTATTTCAGGTCATTTCCTCAAACACCTCTCTAAAAATAAATCATTTATAATTATTGTTGGAAAATTCCAAAAATAAAATTTTGATTGTTTATCAATAGTTCCTAAATACCTCGTAATTAAATTTTTCTCTATCTCTTTTTAAATTTTTCTCTATCTTATTTATATACTGGTAGGGCAAATTGTGGATGTTACAGTTTTTGGGCCGCTAATCCCACCCCTTAGGTGTTTGTTGAAATGCCTATTCTAATTGCTCACACTTGTTCTTGAGTGATTCTTGCAATTAACTGCTATAAACTGCTTGTTTGTTGGTGAAGTGTGGTAAGAGGAGGCATTGTTGTCTTCATTTTTCCAAAGATCGTTCACCTACATTTTCTCCCCTTCACCATTTCTTGTTCATCCCCATATTCATTTCTTTACTTTCCGCTTTTAATTTTCCGCCATTTAATTTCAGTTTCTCCTCATCCTTTTACTTTCTGTCATCCCCTTTACTTTCTGCCATTTAAATTCTGTCATCCCCATCCTTTTAATTTCCGCCATCCCCTTTACATTCTGTCATTTAATTTCAGTCCTCCACATCCTTTTAATTTCTGCCATCCCCTCTACTTTCTGCCATTTACATTTCTGTCCTCCCCATCCTTTTAATTTCAGTTTCCCCCTTTTAATTTCTTTTTGCGCAATTTTCTTCTTATTTTTGCCATTTTTTGCGCATTTTTTGGGCTATGTTTTATTCAATTTTCTACTCCTGTTTTGTTTGTCTGTTTGGCATTCTGATTGCAAATCTGAATTGACTGCTATCTCTACCTTGGACTTTCCCTGTTTGATTGTGCATAACGCTCACCATTAGGATGATTTTTGGTTCATAGAGTTGGAAGAAGATCAACAAATTCCAATTGTTGATTTTCCTTCAAATTTAATTCCAATCTTAAAATTGAACCAAACGAGTTTCTGTGACCGTATTGTGTTTGTATAATCAACAAGGAAGTGCTAAGCAATTTTTTTGGAATTTTTTGAAATCAGGTTGCCATACCGTTTTATTTTACAGTTTTTAGAAATCAGCCTGTCCATTTTGTTTTTCTGGAGTTTAGTGTCAAAAATATCAAAAAAGTTATAGTTTAGTTTTCTGTAATTTTGTACAAATTTCTGTAATTTTCTGTTGGGGAAAAGGCCAAAAAGAAAGAAAAGAGGCAAAGAAAATTAAAAAAAAAATTATATTGTCAAAAATACAAAAAGAGGTGTAAAAAGCAAAAAGGGTGCAAAAGTCAATAACAAGGGAAAAAGTCAAAAGACACCCAAAAAGTCAAAAAAATTCAGAAAAATTAAAGAAAAACAAAAGAAAGTTTCCCAACAATACAGTTGACAGTTTACTATAATTTTCTCTTTCATTTCTCTGTATACTGTATTTTGAGTTGTAATTGCTTTCTGTCTTGTTTGCTATTTTAAGTGCTTGCTTTTCTTGATTGTCTAATCAACTCTTTGTTTTGTCTTAGGAAAATTCAATCCTCTTTCAGTAGATATTTTCTTTTGTTAGTGCGCTTCTATTTTGGAAGGGTTAAGACTTAGTCTCACTGTTGGTCTTTGCAAGATCAAACCAACCTCAACCGAGTAGAAGAGGCAAGAGAGTTTTCATTATAGAAAAAGCCAAAAAGAGTGACATACACGAGTGATTACATTCCATTGAGTGTAAACACTTAGTGAGTGGTGAGGTCCTTTAAAGAGCTTTCAAATAAAATCAATTTAAGATGTCATATAGAATGTGGAGAAAGGAGCTAGATGAAGATAGTAGAGAATTTAGAAGAGAAAAGGAAGTGAGAAGACACTCTTCTCATGATGAAAGGTATAGAAAAGAAAGGAAAGAAAGAGAAATAAGTAGATATCATTTTGAAGATAATAAGAAGAAGGAAAGGAGTTATGTTAACTCTAACCATGAAAGGAGGAGGTATGAGGAAGAAAGAAAGTTTAGAAAATATGATGAAGAAAGGAAGATTAGAAAGTATGAAGAAGAGAGAAAACTTAGGAGAAATTATGAGAGTGAAATTAGAAGAAAAGATTATGAAAAAGAGGAAGGGAGAAGAAGAGAAAATGGAAAAAGTTATTGGGAAATAAAAATTAAAGAAATATGGGAACAATTAGAAAATGAGGAAGAAGAAAAATTTAAAAATAAAAATAAAAATGAGGAAAAAGAATTTAGAGTGCAAGAAGAGAAAATAGAAAATGTAAGTTCATCTTTTGAATACTTGAATGCTAACTCTTCAAGTGGAAACTTGCATAGGTTGATGACAAATACGCCTATTGTTGCAAAGAGTGCAACTCAAGCTGTTGAAAGGGAGTTTCCTAAATTACCCTTCTTTATGCATGACATACCTTACTCTATGCACAATTATATGCCACAAAGCATTGCATGTTTGAAAGAAATAGACAATGTTGATGCTTTGAAACCTATTGCATGTTTGGAAAGACCAACCAAGTTTAAGAGTACCATGAAACTCACTAGAGATGCATGCTTAGTCAATTCCTTTGATCAATTTATATTGCAAGATAACAAAGTTGGATTGAATATGCATGTACCTTTGGTTTGTATCTATAATGTGCATACACATTTTGGTCCTAAAATAATTGTTTTATATAAAGATGTGTATTATGCTCTTGAACTAGTAAAGGAAAAGGATGAAAATTGGGATAAGGATATCACATGCAACAATAATTGTATGACATCTAGATCGCATGTTCATATGTCTCATAGTATGCTTACTCAATGTGATTCTTTTTCTGATTCACCTTACATGCAATCATATGATAATCTTGATATGCATAAGGTGTCATCATCTATATACTTGAGTAAGAGCATTTGTGTAGGTATGCCTTGTACTCCAACTTGTAAAAATAAATCATGGCATGCATGTGATTTACTCTAAGGGCATGGAGGAATCTTAAAATATATTCAAACAATCATGCCATATAGTTTCAAATGTGCTTTCATTTGGGAACACATTTTATGATATTTTGATGATTCTAATGAGTTGCAGTGTACTAGGAACTTGTACAAGGGAAGTTTCTTATTCTTCCCTAGTGTGCAGTTTGTTGTTCTACCTACATGGCATGGCTTTAGGTGATTGGTCTTTGATCCGGGATCCAATTTCTTAGCCGCTAAAGTAGGGAGGGATGAGTTGGTCCGACTTTCAACAAGGGAGTTTCCTTACCCCTATATTATTTACCACATGTTCATCCCTTATGTTTTTATGTTGCTAGCCTTTATAATTCCCAAGTTCTTTTGCTATGAGGTTTGAAGATTAATTGCTTAGGAATAAAACTAATGGGTCTTCGTCTTGTTGGCTAAGGTTCAAGGGAGATGTTCATAGCTTGAGGAATCTAGCAGGGACTCTCCATCTTCTAAGGGAAGTTCCTACCTACCTCTCTACTTTTGTCATCCATCCCCTTCTTATCTCTTCTTTTCCTCATGGCTTCTTTATGAATTTTCAGATTTAAGGTCAAATCCTTTCTAAGGAGGAGGGAATGATGGCACATGTCTGTGGATTTCTGAGCTGACAGGTGGGAGCTGGTGAGCTAGCAAGCTTGGACCTGTTGGAATGCTTGGAGCTGAGTCAAGGCATCGGTCAACCTTATTTTTGGTCAACCCTCCCATGGTTAACCTTTGACCTTTGACCACTTGACCCAAGTCAACATGAAGATTTCCAATTAATTAGAAGATTAATTAGGATATATTTGTATTTGTGAGAGCCGGAGGCTGATGAGGGCGGGGAGTGATCGCCGGTGCAAAGAGGCACGGACAAGGAGCGGCTCCTGGCAGGCTTCTAAGCAAGAAGGAACACATGGATGAACCGAGCCCACACCCGAATGAGAGGGATCTAGAGGCTGTGCAGGTATGGGACTGTACAGTTGAAAATAGCTTAAAGGAAATTGTTGGGGAGAGCTATACCAACAAGATGCATCTTCTTTTCGGAAGCCCATAACATAAGAACTCCAAAGTTAAGCGTGCTTGGCTTGGAGCAATTCTGGGATGGGTGACCTTCTGGGAAGTTTCCCGGAAAGTGTGCAAGTGAGGACAAAACATACTGGAAAGACTCATGTTGGTTTGTGGGGACCCTTATCACTCCTGCAAGCGGCTCGGGGGCGTTACAAATGGTATTAGAGCCGAGCATCTCCCAGTATGGTGTGGTTCGGGGACGAACCAGGCGGAAGCTGGTGGGCATGTGAGAGCCGGAGGTTGATGAGGGCGGGGAGTGATCGCCGGTGCAAAGAGGCACGGACAAGGAGCGACTCCTGGCAGGCTTCCAAGCAAGAAGGGACACATGGATGAACCGAGCCCACACCCGAATTAGAGGGATCTAGAGGCTGTGCAGGTATGGGACTGTACAGTTGAAAATAGCTTAAAGGAAATTGTTGGGGAGAACTATACCAACAAGATGCATCTTTTTTTTGGAAGCCCATAATATAAGAACTCCAAAGTTAAGCGTGCTTGGCTTGGAGCAATTCTGGGATGGGTGACCTTATGGGAAGTTTCCCGGAAAGTGTGCAAGTGAGGACAAAACATACTAGAAAGACTCGTGTTGGTTTGTGGGGACCCTTATCACTCCTGCAAGCGGCTCGGGGGCGTTACAGTATTAGGATTAATTTGTAATTTTTCCTTTTCTTTCAAGAAATAGGGGAGCTAATTTGATGGCTTTATTGGCTTAAGTGATAGCTTAGCTAATTAGCCAAAGGGTAGGGGTTCAACACCCACCTAGGATAGTTTTCCACTCATCCTTTATTTTTCCTTCCCACCTAGCCACCTCTTTTTCCTATAAATAGGAAACCCCCCCTTGTAATTCACAACTTTGATGAATTAGTAAAGGCATTATGCCCATTTTTCTCCTCAAGTGCGAGTTGAGAGTAGGCTTGGTGGTTCTTGCTTAAACCAACCTGAGACTTATCTAGTTCTCCTGAATCAGTGGCGTCTATCGATTGGACTTATCTGCTGTGGGTGGATTCCTGCTTCAGTGGCGTCCCAACCATTTCTTTCTCTTCCACTTTTTCTTTCATTTTCTCTCTTTTTCTCTTATTTTCTTGCGTGAATTAGCTGCTGCCCAACCACTAATTTTCGCATTTTAATTGCTCTTAATTGATTCTAACCGGTTGTTTTTGCTCAATTCTAGATCCACTACTTCCCTGCTATCAGGTGTTAAAGCTGTAATATTAAACAATGTTACCAGAAGGGATACTTATGGATTTGAGTTGATAACATGTATTTGCTGAGACTCAACATTGCCTTTAGAAGAGATTTTGATTCTTTAGCAACTTGTGTTGAAAGCTCTTGGGACATAGTCTCTCTTTTCATCTTGAGTTCCTTTCATCCATTCTTCTGTATTGAATTTAGGAGTCTTCTTTGCTTTGTTTAAGACATCTGGAAGAGAAATAATGAAAGACTTTGGTACCCATATTTTCTTGGGTCCACCAGGGTTAGTTACAGGTATAGGTTCCTCATTCTGTTTGCATTCAGATTTAAATAATTTGTGTTTATCACAATGAGGACACCCATCAACCTTTTTCTTATCTTTTTTAGGCTGATCAGAACTTGATGATTTAGGTGATAGTTTTTTAGAGAAACCTAAGCCTCTTTTATCATTCAACCTTTTCTGAGTTTTCAATAATCTATTAAGATTATTTGTTCCTTCAGTAAAGTTGGCTAGGTCTTTGGTAAGTTCCAAAATCCGTCCTTGAAGTTTCTGTTTTTCTTCAAGTCGATTTTTGAGATTACCATTCTCTTGACCCTGAAGCTCTTCTTTCAGTATAAGATTTTCTTTTTCAAAATCCTTATTTTTATTGCATATACCAACATATGCATTTGAAAGCTTCTTATACTTTCTGAAGAGTTCCTTGGTGCTATCAACTAAATCATCATATTCATCAAGAAGAGTTAAGGTTGTTACCTTAGAATCAGAATCTTCAATGATGATTTGATTTGCCATGAAGCAAAAAGTTGATTCTTTAGATGAATCATCTTCACTTTCAGAGGTGAGATCTTCTATTGACTTGTAATCTTCATCTCCTTTAAGAGCATATGAGGCTAGCCAATCCCATATTTCCATGGCAGAGTAAAATACCTTTACCATATCATACTCAACTCTGTTCAGAGAACAAATTAAGTAGAGTTTGGCTTGAGCATTGAGTTGAACTTTAATCTTTTGCTCATGGGACCACTAAGCTTTGGAAATGGATATACCATTTCTCATGGGAACATAATTACCATCAGCAACTATATCCCAGAGATCTAGATTATAGCTTTCCATGAATAGCTTCATATGTTCTTTCCAGAAAGAGTAATCTTTTCTGTTGAAGATTGGTGGTCTGGTTATAGATACTCCTTTAGAGATGTAGGCATTGTAGCTTGTTGAGGTTTCCATCTGGAACTTCTTTCCTCAGCACTTGTAAGATGCTCAACCCAAGGTTGAGCTCTAATACCAACTATTGGAGGCACATGTTAGGTATATGCACTAGAGACTTACATGTTTTTGAAACATCCATCACATGTATCATATTATTTTATAAAGGCAATTCATTTTTCTAAGCATACAATTAATGTCTTTAGAATAGTAAGCTCAAACTTCATAAGAAATCAAGTATATGACTTGTTGGTGAGATCTTATGAAGAACTATTCTTAAAATAGTCCCTGCTCAAGTATCATCTTAGGACAAAGATGCATTTAGACTAGTGTGTGAGTTCATTGATGATCACATCTCACGGATCATGGATATGAGATATCATGTGCTCAGATAGGTACATATTAAGAGTAATAATATACTGGACAGACCCACCTTAAGAACGTTGCATGGATTGTTACATAAGTGTCATGAACGTTTCTTAAATTGATAAATATTATATGAAGTCCTTTGGCCTGAAATCATTACGATTCCTACATAAGGAATTATATGTTTTAAATATCATCAAACGTTGCCTGTAACAAGGTGATCATAAAGTTGGTATTTGGACATATAATAAATTATGTGGTTGGATGTGAGTGACCTAGATGGGATTTGTCCCTCCTATGTAACAGGAGTTATATCTGTAGGCCTCTTGATAAAGTGAGACTGCAAAATGCATGGCCATGCTCAGGAGGATAAACATGAGATGTTTATTTTTTGTACAGTCGACTTGAAGATCAAGAAAACATAAATTGAACTATACAAGGTTGACACATTCCATGCCCTTGTGTTCAATTAGATATTTGGACAAATGGACAGATCATATAAATTATCATAAAATAGGATTCCTCAAAGTTGTTGATAATCTCAATATTTGGGTAGTGATGTATTGCTAGATACCACTCACTATTTATGATATTAAATATAAAAGGGTTTTATTTTAATATCATAACCAAATATTAAAAGCCTATTGGGTCACACGCATACAACAAGCCACTAGGAAAGGATAATAATTCTAATTTGATTAGAATTATAACATAATGGGCCAGACCCATATATGTTAGGGTTAATAGAGTGAGGGGTTAAACCCTAGCCACCACTCTATAAATATAGCATAAGATTCATTACCCTATACATATGAGAAAACGCTCTTACTCTCTAAGGCTACTAGTAGAGTTGAGGAGGGTTTCCTAGTTCGGCTGTTGGCGTGGACACCACTAGAGACGTGACTGCTATTGCCTCGTTTACAATCCTCATAAGGTATGTCATTATGTTTCATGCCTTTTTTGCCTTAATTCTTGTTTTCGCATTAACGATCATAACAGGGGAGGGAATTCATTTATTCTGTTGCACCCTGATCACATGCTTGATTCCCTTCAATTGGTATCAGAGTGTTGGTTTGCGATAAACACATTTTAGGCTTTTAATCATTTTGAATATGTTGATATTTTGCTTTTCTGTTGAAAACGCAGTCTGTACGTTGAACGCTGTTATCTGCGCTGGGCGCAGTTGAAGCGCAGCATACAGGATTTTGAATATGATACCTGCGCTTCACTCACGTTGAGCGCAAGTAAAGCGCAGGTGAAGTGCAATTTACAGAATTTAAAACTGGAACCTGCGCTTTACCCACGCTGGGCGCAGGTGAGTGTTTCAGTTTATATTATTTCCTTTATTGATTGTTTTATGTGCGATGTGTGTGTATATATATATATATATTCTGGTGTTAGAGGGTCCCATGGAACATGAAGAGTTCATGTCTTGGGCTTCAAAAGGTTCAATTGTTGAAACCTTGTCTCGACTCAAATATTGGGCGTCCCAAGTGATTCTCGCTTGAGCGAGAGGGATGGGATTTACCCTCTTTCGTACTCTCGCTCAAGCGAGACTCTTATCTCTTGAGCGAGAATACTCCAGAGAGTATCTCCCTCTCTGGAAGTATTTTGCTTGAGCGAGAGCCAACTCGCTCAAGCGAAAAACGTCCAGAGAGCCACTCAATTCTGGTTGAATTTCGCTTGAGCGAGGCCATTCTCGCTCAAGCGAGAAACCCATAAAAGAGTTTTGCAAGTTTTTACTAATATACTCACTCAAGCGAGCCATTCTCGCTTGAGTGAGAATACCAGAATTCCATTTTCTGATTTCCTCTTCTCTTTAATCCTATCTTAATTCCCTCCCACTTAATCCTTTCCTCTTTTACAAAAGTCCTTATCTTATACACTTAATTATCAAAAACAGGTTTGAATTCTTAGGATGTTACAATTCTACCCCCCTTAAATAAATTTTGCCTTAAAAATTGCCTAAAGAAAAAATGGAAAAGTCCTTACCTCAACTGAACAATTCCAGAAACTGTGAACGGGGTCCTCCTCCTTCTCCAATGTTGCCACCTCAGGAGTCTGACCTTCCCAAAACACCTTCACTAGACGAATTGTCTTATTCCTTAGGGTCTTGATACTTTTGTCTAAAATTCGTGCCGGCCTAGTGGGAACTGTGAGATCTTCTCTCAATTGTACCGATTCGGAGCTAATGATGTGTGAAGGGTCATAGACATATTTTCTCAGTTGGGAAACATGAAACACATCATGGACTCGGGACAAATGGGGTGGTAAAGCTATCCTGTAGGCCAGAGGGCCAACCCTCTGCAGGATTCAGAACGAGCCAATGAACCTGGCGTTAAGTTTCTTGGCTTTGATGGCTCGCCCAATGCCTGTGACAGAAGTTACTTTAAAAAATACATGGTCCCCTTTCTCAAACTCTAAGTCCTTTCTTCACTTGTCAGCATAGCTCTTCTGCCGGCTTTGGGCAGTGACAAGCTTTTCCCTAATGACCCTAATCCTATCTGTAGTGTCTTGAACCAACTTTGGACCTAACATGGTTCTCTCACCCACCTCAAACCAACACAAGGGAGATATGCACTTCCTACTATACAGAGCCTCATAGGGTGCCATGCCTATGCTGCTATGGAAACTATTGTAGGCAAACTCTATAAGGGGTAGTTATCTATCCCAACTACCCTACTCCTCTAACACACAAACCCTAAGCATATCCTCCAGGGTCTGGATGGTCCTCTCTGACTATCCATCAGTCTGAGGGTGATAAGCGGTACTAAACCGAAGTTTAGTCCCGAAGGCCTGATGAAGCGCACTTCAAAACCTAGAGATGAACCTAGGGTCTCTATCTGAAATGATGCTAGAGGGAATGCCATGGAGCTTGACAATCTCCTTGGCATAAAGGTCTACTAACTTATTAAGGGAGTAGGTATTCGTAATCGGTAGGAAATGGACCGACTTGGTCAGCCGGTCCACAATGACCCAGATGGAGTCAAACCCTGCTTGGACTTGCAGTAACCCTACCACAAAGTCCATAGCTATGCTCTCCCACTTCCACTCAGGGATTTCTAAAGGCATAAGGGTTCCCGATGGTTTCTAGTGTTCAATCTTAACTTGTTGGCACACTAAGCTCTTAGAAACATAATCTTCTATCTCCCTCTTCATGCCATCCCACCAAAAACATCCTCCTCAAATCCTGATACATCTTGGTAGTACCAGGATGTATTGAGATCTTTCCCCTGTGGGTCTCCTCTAGAATCTGCTGCCTGAGACTACCCCCCTTAGGGACACAGACTCTCCCCTGGAAGAGAATCATCCCATCCTCCGACTCAGAAAATCCTTGCTACCCTTTCCTATCTTGGAGCTCTGGGTCCGAACCCTGGGGCTCCTTAATCAGAGCTCTGAGCTCGCAGGTGACTTCTAATCTGTGGAGCTTCAGACTACCCTCTCTAACCTCAACATTAAGACTCAGATTTCTAAAGTCCTCCAGTAATCCCATCTCATGCACCATCATAGATGACACATGTAGGGATTTCCTACTGAGGGCGTCAGCCACTACATTGGCCTTGCCTGGGTGGTATCTCAGCTCAAAATCATCATCCTTAAGAAACTTCATCCACCACCTCTACCTCATATTGAGTTCTTTCTAATCAAAGAGGTATTTCAAACTCTTATGATCACTAAAGACCTCAAACCTCACACCATAGAGGTAATGCCTCTAAATCTTGAGGGCAAATACCACGACCGCTAGTTCTAAGTCATGGGTAGTGTAGTTCTCCTCATGGGGCCTCAACTTCCTGGAGGCATAGGCCACAACTCTCTTCTCTTGCATCAACACACAACCTAACCCCTTCCTAGAGGCATCACTATAGACCTCAAAGGTCTTGGACAAATCCAGAAACACAAGTACCGGGGCGGTGGTCAACCTCTCCTTGAGCTCCAAGAAGCTCCGCTCACACTTTTTGTCCCACACAAAGGCTTGACCCTTACGAGTCAATCTAGTGAGGGGCAATGCTAGATGGGAGAATCCCTTAATGAATCTACGGTAGTTGCCGACCAATCCTAGGAAACTCCTAATTTCTGTGATGGTCTTAGGCCTTTCCAATTCAAGGACGACTTCTACCTTGCTAGGGTCAACTGACACACCCTCTCTAGAAATTACGTGTCCTAAGACATGAACCCTGTCCATCCAAAACTCGCACTTCTCCGGGTTGGAAAATAATTTCTTCTCTCTCAAAACCCCAGGACAACCCCAAGGTGCTGCTCATTCTCCTCTAAATGTTGGGAGTAGATCAAGATGTCATCGATGAACATAATGACAAACTGATCAAGGTAGGGCCGGAAAATCCGACTCATATAATCCATTAATATGGCAGTGGCATTGGTTAATCCAAAAGGCATCACCAAATACTCATAGTGCCCGTATCTAGTTCTAAAGGCAGTCTTGGGTATATCCTCACCTCTAATCTTGATCTAATGGTAGCCAGATCTCAAGTCTATCTTAGAGAAGACCGAAGCCCTTCTAAGTTGGTCTAGGAGGTCATCTATCCTAGGCAAGGGATACTTATTATTAATGGTAACCTTATTCAGCTGCCTATAGTCTACACACAAGCTCATACTCCTATTCTTCTTCTTCTTCTTCTTATTCTTCTTTACTAAGAGCATTGGCGCTCCCCAGGGTGACACACTAGGCCTAATAAACCTCTTGGCTATAAGGTCTTCTAATTGAGTATTAAGCTCACTAAGCTCTAGTTGGGACATCCTATAGAGTGCCTTGGAAATGGGCCATATCTCCGGTACCAAGTCAATGGTAAACTCTATCTCTCGGTCCGGAGGTAAGGAAGTCACCTCACTAGGAAACACATCTTGAAACTCCCTAACCGTGGCTACTCTGCTCAAGTCAATACTAGAGTCTAGAGTTGAGGACGGTAACAAAATAAAACAACTACTCTCGTCATTAAGGCATTCAGACACTTGGGTGGTACTGAACAAGAGTACAGGTGGCTTCTCCCCCAAAAGAGGAGGGAGAACCGAGAAGACAAATTCCTTATTTATGCTATCAAGCATGACTTGGTTCTGAGATAACCAGTTCATGCCAAGAATGATGTCGATGCCCCTCAATGGCAAACAAAAGAGGTCAGCCTCGAAGGCCCTCCCTTGTATAACAATGGGGCATTTGGAACATACAAGGGAAGTGGGAATTGCCTCTTTGGCGAGGGTTATTACATTGAGGTAGTAAGGTAAGGGAACTGCATGTAAATATATCACTTGTTTTACAATCAATATGGTTGTTGGTTTGAATGATTGGTTATGGCCATAGTTGTTTTATTTAAATACGACTTGCGTGTCGTACCTTACCTCTTATATTCTATTTGTAATTCTTTTCTCATCTCTATCCCCTCTTATGTTAAACGAGGTTTCTTCTTGTTATGTAATATAACCGGGAGGGCATGGAGTCAATGGGTATGTGGAGACATGTGGATGGAGGCTTCAAGATTATATATGTGATGTAATTTTGTATTGGAATTTTAGGAGGCCATAACCATATCATTTATATGTATGAGATGCATGCTTGTATGTTTGTTAAATGGTTTGACAAAGGAATAAAATTAAAGCGATCAAATCCCTCAATGCTTGTGTGCCTTCCAATGACTGACACTCGTCAAGGTTAGAATCGATGAAGAGTGGGTCTGCTAAAGCAGGGTACCTTTATCTATTTTAGTGAGGCGTGATAGGATAAAAGTAATATCCAATTGTCAACCATTGGGTTTTGATTGGGTATATTCAATAGGATTGAAAAACCTAGAGGCACTAATATTAAGTCATGTTTTGCCTTCCAATGAATGACACTCGTCAAGGATAGAATCGATGAAGAGTGGGTCTGCTAAAGCAGGGTACCTTTATCTATTTTAGTGAGGCGCGATGGGATAAAAGTAATATCTAAATGTCAACCATTGGGTTTTGACTTAACTAGGTATATTCAATAGGATTGAAAACCTAGAGGCACTAAGTTAGGCATTAATTCATAAGATGAATTAGAATATGAGTTATTCACCTGACTATCCAAGAGTTGTATGAGATGCAATTGGAAGTGTGTTCCTACCTATGATGAGTCACACTGATCTCCCCGACTCCTTTTGGGGTCATGCTTTGTTAACAGCAGCTTTCACACTAAACCGTGTTCCATCTAAGGTTGTTATAAAGACACCATATGAGATATGGACTGGGAAACGACCTAGTATGTCTTTTATGAAGATTTGTGGTTGTGAAGCTTATGTGAAATGCCAAGTTTCACATAAACTAGGACCCAAATCAGATAAGTGCTTGTTTGTAGAATATCCAAGGAAACTAAGGGCTACTACTTCTATAATCCTAGCAAAGGCAAAGTGATTGTCGCTAGGACTACTGTATTCTTAGAGAAGGAATTTGTCTCTAAGAAAATCAGTGGGAGGAAAGTAGATCTTGAAGAAATTCAAGTACCACAAAGTAGCAATAATGATGGAATGAGAGAAGATACCACAAAGTGTTGTGGAGCCACCTGCTCAAGTAGCGTAAGACTTGCGTAGGTCAGATAGGATACGTCACCAACTTGAGAGATATGGTTTCCATGTATCTCAGGAAGGGGATGTATTGCTCATGGATAAAGATGAGCCAGTGACTTACTAAGAAACTCTTTTGAGTCCAGAATCTGAGAAATGGCTTGATGCCATGAGATCTGAAATGGATTTCTTGTACACTAACAAGGTATGGACCTTGATTGAGCCACCCGAAGGGATAAAACCCATAGGGTGCAAGTGGGTTTTCAAAAGAAAACTGACATGGATGGTAATGTAAGTACCTTTAAAGCACGGTTGGTGGCTAAGGGTTTCAAGCAAATTCATGGTGTAGACTATGATGAAACCTTTTCCCCAGTTGCCATGCTTAAATCTGTTCGGATCATGCTTGCTATTGCAGCATACCATGATTATGAAATCTGGAAAATGGATGTCGAGATAGCTTTCCTAAACGGAAGCCTGTTGGAACCACAGGAAACTCTAGAAGGGAGGGTTGAATAGTGTTTTAAAACTTTACGCTAATTTTCGGAAACCCTTTTGAAAAATTTATAATTCCAATTAAACCTTTGCAGGTTCTTATGAAAAACTCTTTTGCCAAATAGTAAATAATATCAGAGTTAAGCGTAGGCTAGTGAAAGAGAGTTTTTCAAAGACTTGCTAAACTTGACAAGTACAAATGTGCTTTCTGAAATCACATCAGAAGATTTAATGAAAACATTTTAGAAACTTGTTTAAAACTGATTTTGATAAGTAATAACTTCAAAATAGAAAACATGTTGTTTCAAAAATGTTTTACACTAATGTATTAAATGTTTCAATAACTTGCTGAAAACTGATTTGTTAAAGAACTTGCTGAACCCACTTCAGAAGGTTCAGTAAGTACTCTTTTCCAAAACGATTTTGTCAAGAAAGAAGTGTTACTATGTCGATTGTGATTTCACTTTTCCGACCCTTCTCTTGTTAGAAATAATTAGATGATACTGGAGTGTAAAAAGTTAAGGGTAGAGAGAATAGCTTCTGAAAAGATTCAGACGATGAGTTTCAGTCTGAAGTTTTGATTACCTTATGAACTAGGTTCAGACTCAAAGTAGTTTGAAAACGAGTTTAGTTCAGAAGTAAAGTTCTCACTTAAATACTTTTAAATCCCCTTTGTTAGATGAAAATTGAATTGAAATAGTTAAAGGGATAAAGAAAACTCAGCCAAGAATTTATCCTGGTTCACCCACTAACCCAGTGAGCTACATCCAGTCCCAAGGCAAACCACCACAGAATTTTCCACTATCTAATCATAGATACAAGTATTCTTTTATCATCAAGCCTCTTCAAGCTCTCAACCAATTATTCCTTTTTAAACCAAGCCTTTCCAGGCTTAAACCGAGTATTCTATTTTCCTCCAAGCCTCTCCAGGCTCTCCAGAGTATTCTTTCTTCCTCCAAGCCTCTCCAAGCTCTCTAGAGTATTCTTTCTTTCTTCAAGCCTCTCCAGGCTCTCTAGAGTATTCTTTCTTTCTCCAAGCCTCTCCAGGCTCTCAGACACTTAATAGTGTTTACAATGAAAAATTTAAGTTTCCTAGAAACTTAAACCGAGGTTCATCTTGTACTACGGGTTAACTGAGTACTACTCAGGATACATGCAATAAATCTAAGTACAAGGTATAATAGAGATACAAGTGTTTAATTCTAAGCTCTAATTCATCTCTGTAGGATCAGAAGGTTGGCTTTATAAAATCTGTATTAAGCTTGGCCAATTTCTTCTGTGGGCTTGATAAATGCCATAGTTCAAAGGTAGATGATTTAGAGTTCATGGCAGCCCATTATGGTCAGTTTCCAGTGAATGAATCTTTAGGAATTTGGCTGACCTATCAGCTCTCTTCTAAGACTTCCTTGAGGCTATTTATATGTTCTGAAAATATAGCCGTTTGAAGATTGTTGATTTTACCGTTGAGAAGAAATGATTAAGCTCATAGAGCCGTTGTGAAATAACTTCTCACTTGGTAGCTTCTTTCTTAAGCAAATTAGGTGCGCAGATGTCTTGGTTCTGACACACTGTAGATAAGCTCTTAATAATGAGAGATTTTCTTCGTCTTCATCCGGTTGATATTTCTTTTCTCTCACTTCTTTCTTCATTTTTCTTCTTCAAAATGTAAGGAGATAGGATATAAAGATCCGTTAGTCTACTTCTTTTTGACCGTTGTGAGTTCTACTTCTCTTTGCTTGGCTTTGACTAGTATAGGTGTGTAGTTGTATTATCCGTTCTGACACACAACAATTTAAATATTCTCTTGAGAGTGAGTTAATACTTCAGCAGGTTAGCTTGCTCTTTTCTCTCTTTCATCTTCTTCTTATTTCTTTACAAAGAAAGTCTTTAGAAATGACAATGTTAGACTTCACTTTTGTCCTGTTGTGCTTTCTGCTTTTTTTTTCACTTGAGGTACATGCCTCTGATAGCGTGTTGCAGAGAAGATACAAAAGCAGGTGTGCAGCAGCGCTAACCTATTTTTGACTTTTATTTGCTTTTCTGCAGTAGGCTTCCTCTTTCATGTTGGGTTCTAAAGCTGAGCCCAAAGGCCTTTGTTTTTCTTTGCATCAATTCAGCTTCACCACTCATGTTTTCTGAGACTTGAGTCTCTTAATTAAATTATTCAGATTGACTCATAAGTCTTCAGAGAGTTGTATGACGTGTCTGGCTTCTTCTTCTTCAAAGAGTTTGAAATGCCACGTCATCACGTTCAGAAAGTATGTGTTCAGCAGGTTCAACTTTAGTACACACACTTTCAGCAGGTTGCATTACTTCAGCTTGATTTAGCTTTTCATCTTGGAGACGCTTTCAGCGAGTTCCTTCCTTCAGCGAGTTTCTTCTTCTTTGCTTCGGATGTTTGCTTCTTTCTTCTTCATTCTTCATGGGCATGTAGTTTATCTTCATTTCAGCTTTGCCTAGATGTACTCTTTCTTTTCTTCTAGTCTTTTTTTTCTTTGGTTCAGTATGTTGGTCATTTTTGGCAAGTTCCTTTCTTCAGCAGATTGTTTCTTTATTCTTCCTTCAGTATGTCTTCCTTCTTTGGCAGGTTACTTCTCTTCAAGTCTTTCTTTGATTCAAAAGGTTGAGTTGCTTCTACATGGTTCATTATTTATTTGTCTAAAATGAATCATCTGAAGTATTTTTACATCATCTGAATGAACGATCTGAAGTATGTTTGCATCATCTGAATGAATGATCTGAAGTACATGTGTCTAAGACAAAGTGATGTTCTTTTGATTGATAGACTTTTATAGGTTTTAAGTTCGTCTTTATTTCTGATTCCACAGATATACTTCTTTTTTCCACATTTTCTTTAGATAGTTGGTCGCATTCAGATAGTTGCTTCAATGCTCTTGTTGCTTTGTTCTTTAGCAGATTTCTTCTTTCAGCTTTTCTTCTTGTTCAGATTTGCTTTGTCTTTCTTCAGATTTCCTCTTCCTGTCCTTTGCTTGCTTCTTTGGCTATCTTCGTCTTCTTGTCTTTAGATGGATGCTTCATCCTGTAACCTGAAACACAATGCACAGAACAATACCTTTCTCAGTAGAACCTGTCTTTATATGATCTAATTTGTTAGTCATTAAAACATAAGGATAATGAGTCTTAAATCTAGTTTAAATACTTAAATTAATTCTGAGACTCAACAAAGCCTTCTTGAAGATGTGTGTTTGACATAACCTGAAGGTTTTGTAATACCTGAAAAAGCTGGAAAGGTATGTAATTTGCAACGATCCATTTATGGATTAAAGCGAGCTTCTAAAAGCTGGAATCTTCATTTTGATGAAGCTGTTAAGTAGTTTGATTTCATTAAAATGAAGATAAACCTTGTGTCTACAAAATGGTTAGTGACAGCATAGTGGTTTTTCTGGTTTTGTATGTAGATGACATACTCCTCATAGGAAATGACATTCCTACCCTTCAGTCTGTAAAGACTTGGTTAGGAAATTGTTTTTCTATGAAAGACTTGGGCGAAGCGACCTATGTGATAGGTATCAGGATCTATAGAGATGAGATCTCAAAGATTATTTGGCCTAAGTACATACATAGACAAAGTGTTAAAATGGTTTAACATGCAAGAAGGGATTTTTGCCTATGTCACATGGTATAAGCCTTTCTAAGGCTCAATCTCCTTCCAGTAAAGAAGAGAGAGATCGCATGAGTAAGATTCCTTATGCATCTACTATAGGGTTTATCATGTATGCCATGTTATGTACTCGACCAGACATATCATATGCTCTAAGCATGACTAGCATATACCAATCTGATCGTGGTGAAGGTCACTGGACAGCAGTCAAGAACATCCTTAAGTACTTTAGAAGAACTAAGGATTTATTCTTGATATACAGAGGTGAGGAAGAGCTACTTGTAAAGGGTTACACTGATGCTGCTTCCAAACCGACAAAGATGATTCTAGATCGCAATCGGGTTATGTGTTATGTTTGAATGGTGGCACTGTGACCTAAAAAGTTCAAAGCAGGAAACAGTCGTTGATTCTACCACATCAACAAAACCCCTTGTGCGGCAAAAGCATGAAGGGCACACTAAATCATTAGGCATAAGAGACTTATATGTTAGGTATATGCACTAGAGACTTATATGTTTTTGAAACATCCATCACATGTATCATATTATTTTATAAAGGCAATTCATTCTTTTAAGAATACAATTAATGTCCTTAGAATAGTAATCTCAAACTTCATAAGAAATCAAGTAGATGACTTGATCGTGAGATCTTATGAAGAACTATTCTTAAGATAGTCTCTGGTCAAGAATCATCTTAGGACAAAGATGCATTTAGACTAGTATGTGAGTTCATTGATGATCACATCTCACGGATCATGGATATGAGATATCATGTGCTCACATAGGTACATATTAAGAGTAATAATGTACTAGATAGACCCACCTTAAGAACGTTGTATGGATTGTTACATAAGTGTCATGAACGTTTCTTAAATTGATAAAAGTTATATGAAGTCCTTTGACCTGAAATCACTACGATTCCTATATAAGGAATTATATGTTTTAAATATCATCAAACGTTTCCTGTAACAATGTGATCATAAAGTTGGTATTTGGACATATAATAAATTATGTGGTGGGATGTGAGTGACCTAGATGGGATTTGTCTCTCATATGTAACAGGAGTTATATCTGTAGGCCTCTTGATAAAGTGAGACTGCAAAATGCATGGCCATGCTCAGGAGGATAAACCTGAGATGTTTATTTTCTGTATAGTCTACTTGGAGATCAAGAAAACATAAATTGAACTATACAAGGTTGACACATTCCATGCCCTTATGTTCAATTAGATATTTGGACAAAGGGACATATCATATAAATTATCATAAAATAGGATTCGTCAAAGTTGTTGATAATCTCAATATTTAGGTAGTGATGTATTGCTAGATACCGCTCACTATTTATGATATTAAATATAAAAGGGTTTTATTTTAATATCAAAACCAAATATTAAAAGCCTATTGGGTCACACGCATACAACAAGCCACTAGGAAAGGATAATAATTCTAATTTGATTAGAATTATAACATAATGGGCCAGGGCCATATATGTTAGGGTTAATAGAGTGAGGGGTTAAACCCTAGCCACCACTCTATAAATATAGCATAAGATGCATTACCCTATACATATGAGCAAACGCTCTTACTCTCTAAGGCTACTAGCAGAGTAGATGAGGGTTTCCTAGTTCAGCTGTTGGCGTGGACACCACTAGAGACGTGGTTGCTATTGCCTCGTTTACAATCCTCATAAGGTATGTCATTATGTTTCATGCTTTTTATGCCTTAATTCGTGTTTTCGCATTAACGATCATAACAAGAGAGGGAATCCATTTATTCCGCTGCACCCTGACCACATGCTTGATTTCCTTTACCACAGGAAACACTAGAAGGGGGGTTGAATAGTGTTTTATAATTCTTTACAGATTTTATGAAAACCTTTTGAAACAAGCAAAGAGTTTATCAAATGATTTGAATAACCTTCTGAAACTGAAGATTTCAGCAACTTGCTGATATGATTCAGCAGGTTGAGTAAAATGGTTTTGAAATAGTTTAATGTGATAATCAAGATTGTTTTGCTGCGTAGATTTATAAAATCACTTTTCAGAACCCTCCTTTGTTAGTTAAAACATAAAGTAAAAAGATAAGGGTTGAGAAAACTTAGCCAAGCAATTTATCCTGGTTCACCCACTAACACAGTGAGCTATGTCTAGTCCCAGGGCAAACACACCACTGGATTATCACTATTTGAACAGATACAAGTATTCTTTGCACACCTAGCCTTTCCAGGCTCTAAACCCAAATATTGTTTTACAGACAAGCCTCTCTAAGCTCAAACCCAAGTATTGTTTTACAGACAAGCCTCTCGAGGCTCAAACCTAAGTATTGTTTTACAGACAAGCTTCTCTAGGCTCAAACCCAAGTATTGTTTGTTTCACCAAGCCTCTCCAAGCTCTCAGACACTTAAAAGTGTTTACATAAAATAATGTTTAAGTTCTTGAGGAACTCAAACTAAGAAATATCTTGTACAAAGAATAACTGAGTATAAACTCAGGATACAATGAAGGTTTTCTAAGTACAAGGATTATATCAGAGAATTACAGCAGAGTGTTGGCTTGAATGTAATTGTATATTGAGCTTGGTCGTCATCTCTCTAAGTCTTTAGAGAAGCTATTTATAGAGTCTTGAAATGAAACCGTTGAAGAGTGCTCATTCACCAATGAGAGATAGCATTAAATGCTATTTGAGACGTTGTGAAACAATTTTCTTTAAAGCTTCTGACTTTTGAGATTTGCAAGTGTTGCAGTCTGCAACACTACTCTAACACGTACAACAGGTTCCTTTTTAAGGTAAGATGACTTTGACAGCAAAAAGGATCTCTGAAAATATTCCTTAAATGAATCAAAATTTCTTCAGACGTTTATGATGTATTGAGGTCTTGAGCAGGCAGCTTCCAGACTTTAGTCAAATGCTATAACATAGGTCTTCAACAATTCTTCAATAATAAATGATTCTTGTAACACTTCAGAAGGTAGAGATGACTTCAGCAGGTCTTGGCTTTTCAGAAGGTTCCTCATATCAACAGGTTCATCTTGAGGTTTCTTCTTTACAATACTTGTTGAAACAATAAAGCAAAATACCTTCAAGTGATACTGTTCTCATAATAATCCTTTTAAAATATTTAATCCCTTTTTAAATCAAATTTGTTGTCAATTAAAACTTAGGATTTGTGAGTTCTTAAAACATTATTAATTTCTTTAATAACATTTTGAGACTCAACATACCCTTCACAATCGGCCCCTAATACTATGAAAGTATATATTTGTATATTCATCTGACATGCAGGAACAAAAATATCAAAATGTCTTTTGAAACGCCCAACAATGGCGTTCAACAATCTTAAAGCAAAGGAGTACGATAGGATGGAAAACACATCTGCCCTAGAAGGCGTCTTCTGAAGGCACCTTTGAAGCCTCAATTATTACAATTTCTCTAATGGGAAGGTATATGTTTTCATTTCAAAGACATCTTGATCTATTATTGTCTTGAAAGCATCCTTGGCGTCTTGATACTTCATGCATTCAGAAAGCGTATTTCTTAATTGTTCCCCTACTTCATCATTGATATGTCGATCCTAATATTTTTCAAGTAAATAGTTCATTGATCATTTATGTTTCCGAAGAAAGAATGATACTAGTAAGACATGATTAAACATCCATGTACGCTCTCTGTATGCTATATGTAATTGGGAAGTGTGTTTGAACTTTGCTTATACATGAATTTGCATGAACAAATGATAGCCCTCACAAAAATAATAGTTGAAATAGTCACTTTATATTATGATACCCGGGATTATAATAACTTAGTAAATATTGCCCTTTAATGGTTAAACTACTTTAGACAAGACGCCTGAGGCATGTCTAGTGCTTTTTTATAGGCGAACGATTCAGGTTTGCCTTGCCAATTACTAACTCATACTTGAATTATGATACACTATTATATGCTTAACTTCACTATTGAGAATGAACAAAAACAGAATTTTATCAATACCAAAACAATGAAATAGACAGCGAACCAATCACAACAAGCCAACGTCTTTAGATGACTGAATGAGACTCAAAGGACAAGAAGTATGCCGAAGATGGGATGGCGAACACGAAAAAAAACTTCTGCACCTCGAGAGAAGCAACCGCCTCCCATGTGAAAGGGGGTAAATGTCATGAATTCAACCTAGAAAAGACGCCATGAGAGGACTAAAATCAAATGAAGAACAGGGCCAACCCCAATGGAGGGCGAGTGAAGACAAACCATCCCAAAAGGAGAAGATGAAAGAAAGAAAATGCAAGGGTCAAAAAACTTAGAGAAGCAAAAGAAAACGATGATCACAAAACACGCGTGGCATGGCAAGAAGCTTCCATGGATAGAAAACTCAAGAGAAAAGGCTGAGGCATAATAAAGGACGTCTCCCTAGCTAAAGCAGGCCAGTTGGACGCTACAACCCAAAGCAATAAAAATTACTCTTCCTTTGTGCACATCACAGTACTGTGTACTGCATGTTCAAGGGGGCAAATGTTCAGGACTGATTTTGGGAATCCCAGGATTAGTATAAACAAAGAGAGAGAAGAGGAATTACATAAAGCCAAGAGGCTACAGCAAGAGCATGTTGTCCCAAAAACCGTGTGAAGGCAAGGTTTGGAAATACAACATGTCCCCTGCCAGTCTTTCACAAAAAGGAGAAAACCTCTTCTTTTCCTCAAAGAAAGAGCTTGCAAATGCACACCAAAAAGGAAAAAGAGCCGTTGGAAAAGCAGAGAATGCGGACTACACGGCACAGCGTACAGGTTGACAGTGAACAAGGCGTGGCAGGGCGACCAGCAGCCGACACAGCGCAACAGGGACAACACATACCTGACAGCGCACAATTTAATAATAGCACAACTTTCACCAAAATGGAGGGACACCCTTCTTGCTTTAAACACAGCGCAATAGACATATACAAAAAAAGGAATAGTGCAATTTAAGGTTGTACAAGCATGACAGAAAGTGTATTTCTTTGTTTATTGTAATTAATTATTAGAACAAAGGGATCCAATGTAAGCTTGGGCTCCAAGTTTTGGTGCAAGTATATAAGCACCAAGGGGTAACCAAATAAACAACGGGGATCAAGGGATAGAAATCCTCTCCACTTGTAGCCACATTTTTTCTTAGAACTTGAGATGAATAAAAATACACCCACCACGCAACTATGCTTCACCAAGATTACGAACCCTCTCAATCTCCATTTCTCCATCCTCCTAATCTCAACCTCTATTTTCCAATTCTGTACTGGAACAGAGGGAGAATCTCATTATTGTCTTTTGCTGGGACAATGTAAAAAATAACTCCATTATTGTCATCTATTACTAGAGTAGGTACTGGAACAGTAATAGGCATGGAGACTTGATCACTGTCAATGACAGGTTCTTCCTCAAAGACAACATTCCTTATGTTCTCATTCCCAAACTCAACTTCCTCAAGGAATATCTCATAAAAAATAATCTACTAGTGAGATTGTAAAATTTATAGCCCCAAGAGTGTTCAGTATAACCAACGAAATAACAACTAACAATCATTGATTCCAGCTTACTTTCGTATGGCCTATAAGGACATGCCTCAACTGGACAACCCCAAATGTGTAAATGCTTTAGGCTTGGCCTTTTACCGGTCCATAACTCATAATGAGTTTTTTTAATTGCTTTGTGCGGTACCTTGTTTAGGATGTAAACTGCGGTCTTGAGCGCTTCTCCCTACAATGACTCTAGCAAGGAAGAATGACTAATCATACTTCTCACTATATCCTAAGAGTCCTATTTCTACATTCTGCAACGTCATTCATGCTTGGTTTCCCAGGCATATTATATTGAGGAACGATGCCACATTTCCGTAGGAAAAAGTCAAAAGGCCCTGGACATTGTTCACCTGATCCATCATTTCTGCCGTAATATTCACCTCCATGGTAAGATTGAAATATTCCCTCATAATTACAGTTATTTCCCTCAAATATGTTTTATGGAATTGGTTTCTCTAGAGTACAACATGTACGTTAAAGGATAAAGTGCAAAGACAATCATTGATTAGAAAATCAATGCTTGAGATTGTAATAAGATACATGCACATATATAATAAATTATTAAATTTTTATAATTTCAATGATTGATTATTTTATGCTCTAAAATGCGGAGGAGCCAAATCTATGTTCAATAAATTGTTACAATACACTAGTCTTAACAATGGAAGGAATGGAGAATGATGATCCAAATACAGAGATTGGAGTCCTTTGCAAAAGCATTCCAAGAATATTGGTTGAAAGACAAACTTATAATCTCTCATAGAAATGTATAGGGTAGTCATGGCATGTAAGTAACATCTAACAGGGAAATAATTATAGTTGGAAGTTTTGTAGATATTTCAAAAGAGTATTGGTTAAGAAATTAAAAATGAAATATTTTTGAGTTTAATATATATACAATGTCAGTGTAAAGAAATTTTATACAGACATTCAATTATATGTTACCACATCATTTATTAAATTTAATAACCCATGAGATGTCATATTCATTAAATGATGTGACTGCACAATATTGGATGTCTGTTTTACACGGACAAAGTATATCAATTAAATCCTATTTTTATTGAAAAAATTAGTATTTAATGTCACTTATACATTGAATGTTGTAATTTCTAATAAAAAATTTCTATTTATTATTTTCTTAACCATTACCTATATGACTGTAATGCACTATAAGACTATAATATTTTTTTTCTCTAGGGTTATTTTTTAACTAGAAAACTGCTGACAAATTGAAACTATGCAGGTCCTCAATGTCTTGCTGAGATTTGCCTTGTTGCAGGGAATTTTTAATTCAAGTTTTTGCATAAATCAGCCATGATTAGCACTGTTGCAAGTCTAGAGATCATTCGTTGCGGCATATGGAACTTGGGTAAACAAGAGAAAAGATTAATCAGGACTTGAATAAAATGTCAAAGCAATGACGCCCATAATCACAATATTGCAGTGGCAATTACAATCACAGACCATAATTTGAACTCCGACATAATTATTTTTCTTCGCCTCATGCATTGCAACTCATAAGCTAGTCTTCCATGATATTTGGGGGAAACCTTGTATCCAAATCTCATATGACTTAACTATTAATTAATTGCTACAATTTTAAGTTTTAGACAAGACAATGAGCACTTGAACAATGTTGGCTCGACCAAAAAAAAAAAAAAAACAAAGAACAATGTTGGCAAGTACTGTGCATTCAAGTCTGTGGCACCACCTTTTAATCAGGACGAAGATGAAGACAAGGACGACTCGTTTGAAGTTAAGCTTGCTCATGTAACACTAGCTAGCTTGTGGATTTACTGTTTAGTTTCCTTTTTAACTGTTTTTTTTGGTTCCTTCTTTCCTTCATGCTTCTATGCTAAAAGACTAAGAATAAATAATTTCTTTTCATTAAAAACAAAATAAGTACATTTCTTGGGAGGCTGAAACTAATTCTAGGGTGAGATGGTGTTACAAAATAAGTACATTTCTTATGCACATGTTTTATGTCTTACAGATAAGAAAAGTCTTGAAAAACACTAAAAGAACCACATTAGATAAACTTTTCAACACGTACATTATTTCAAGGAAAAATCGAATTGATCTTTGTAATGATTATAAGTAATCCTTTCCGCACAAGTTGAAATATGCTTTTGCAGCTCAACTATTACAGAAGTACTCTGATCTAACTTATCAAGCACCTATATTCTCATACAGGCTTTTTCACAAGTTAGGGGAACAAAATAATTATCTCAATTGAAAAGCTTCCATAAGCTAGAAGCTAATTCAAACTAAGCTAGAGGTTGTAGTATTAATGAAATGTTGAAGAATGTTTAAACTGAGTATACTTGTTATCGCCACTAACAACTTAATATCGCTCGATCATTAAAGAGAAATGGACGGGGTGATAAAGTGTCATTGAAAAAAAAAAGAAAGAAAAAAAAACCCCACATTTTAAAGATTCAAGCTTCAATGCTTAACACCTCAATCGAAGTATCAACATTACAGAGAAGAGAAGAAGAAGGATGACAGAATGTCACCATAGAAAATCCATAATTCAAATATCCAAGCTTCAACACTTCATAGTTCCTCCACTTCTATCAATATCAGTGCCTCAAAAGTTATATTTTCATCTTACAAATTTCTCCCAATATTATATTGATATCTAATGACAAAATCTTCACTGACTTATGGATCATAAGATGGCCAAGTCATTGTATTAATAATTATATTTAATCAAAGTCAACCTATCTATTTCACATGGAAATGGCAGGCTTAACTGAATTAAAAAGTTAAAGTGCAAACGCTGCAAAGGAGGGAAAAGAAAAGACAAAAGAGAAGCATGCTTGAACTTGCAGAATATCAGCATAAAACAGCTGCTGAATATATATGTAATCGAGAATCTGGACTTCATTCTATTCCTCATTTCTTATTCTCTACTAGCTCTAGCACTAGAGTTCTGCAACTCAACAGTAATGAATTCCCATTATAAAGTAAGCATCAAGCAGCAAAAACAATGTCACATCCCAGTGATCCACCACTAATATTGAGTAACTGAATATTTTCTATTCAAGAGTGGATCAAACTAAATGGATATAGATTTAGGAAGCTCCTTTTGTAAACTACCCGCGTCCTGATCCTTTTGTATAGGGAGAGAAGGAAGGCTCATAAGTAGAGACAAGTTGTTATATGGTTATTGAAATCAAACTGCTTCTTATTATGAATTGAAACCTTTACTAATTAATTTCCTCACTGATTGTTACCAAGAAAACAATCAAAATGCAGTTACCATTGAATAACCCATAACCGAATTAGTTGGCATGAAGCAGAAGAAAGAGAACAATCAACATAAACTCATTTCAACAATTTAATCGAACACAACTGAAATATAGGCCTACACAAGGACCATTAAAGTTCCAATTGGTCATATATACTCCAAACATAAAAGAGATTCATATATCCAATTCCCTAAGGGTGTGTTTGTGAGTTTAAACCTTAGAGAGGAGGGAAAGGGAAGGACTGGAGGGAGAAGAGAGGGGGAGAAGAGAAGGGAAAGACTTTATAAAATACCCAAACTCACAAACACAAAGGGCTTGTGTTTGTGAGTTTGGGTATTTTACAAAGTCTTTCCCTTCTTTTCTCCCCTTCCCTTCTCCCTCCACTCCTTCCCTTTCCCTCCTCTCTAAACTCACAAACACACCCTTAGGCAAATGCTATAGATTATCTTAAAAGCATTGGTTAAGAAATCCCAAATAGAAATTTTTTATTGAAAATATAATTTGGTACATTTCCCTTAGATCATTAATTGAAACAACTCTTTTCCTTACTAGAGATTCTCAACATACAAGCGCAATATGCACGAGGCGCAACAGTTTTGGCAGGGCATGAATCATCAACTAGACAGTAGTAGAAGAGAATCTGATACATAACAAAAATATTGATTGAATAGAGATAGATAGATTACTATCATGACTCAGCAAATACAGTTAAGAAAATATCCATAATTCCAATTATTGTAGCAAAAAACAAATGAGAGACACTCTCTTTCTCTTATACACAGTCTTGTCAGTGACAATTTTTGAATAGGTGTTATCTATTTGCGTGAACGCTACAACTCGGTAAAAACTAGTATAACAACGAATTAATTAGAAACAAAAGCATCAGAAATTGGATCTCACTTTTGATTAGAATCAGAAGGCACCTCCTCCTCCTGTTTTGCCTCTTTTGATGCTGATTCTTGCTCCTTCTCTTTCTCCAATTCGATAATGGCTTGTTGCTCCGCAGCCTTCTCGGCTCTGAGAATGGGTTCGTAGTAATCGGCATGAGCATCCATACACTGCTTCAAAACTGCGGTAACTTGAGCGCACTTTTCAACGAGGTCTTCCTTGTTCTTCTCAGCCTCTTGCACGCAATTTTCCCAATCGATGAAGGCTTCTCTGCAGCCACCCCCTTTCATGAAGAGGCAGAACCCGCACTCCCCTTCCTCCTCTTCCTCCTCTGCTTCGGCTTCGGGAGACTCCGAACCTGGTTGATCTAGAGGAAGATCTTTTGCTTCGGCATCTGATTGCTCCTTTTCGGGTTGCTTCGGGGGCGACGACATTGGCCTTAACTTCAACACGCGGTGGCTGCGGTGGAAGAATCCCTTTTTCAGGAACTAACAATCGATGCTATGCTTAAACCTCCTAAAAACCCTGGCCATACTCTTTTCTTTTTTATATTGATATTCCTTTACTAAACTTTAATTTTTTTGTTTAAAATATTTAAAAGTCAACGTGAATACGTGATAATATTTAAAAATATAAAAATTCTTATTTTAATGGTTACGAATTATAAATAACGATTTTTTAACCTGTGCAATATTACATAGGATAATAAATCCGAAAGTGGAAAGGTTTTATTGGAAAATATAACTATCATAATATTCAATACATTGATAATATTAAATGTTACATTTTCCAATAAAATTTTTCCATTTTGAGTTTTATTATCATGTGCAATATTGCATATATTAAAAAAACCCTATAAAAAATATTGATAACTAACAATTATAAGACTAACAATATATATTATTCTTAAAATAAATTTATTTTCTTAAAAAATAATTTATTCGTTGTTAAACTTCTTATGGATAAATTCATAATTTATTCGAGTAAACCCTCAAAATGGTCCCTGAAAGATTGGCCATCAGCCAACTTGGTCCATGAAAGAATGAAAATTGTAAAAACGTCCATGAATGATGCTACCTTCGGTCAAAATAGTTCTTCCGTTAACCCAAGTCTGTTAAAGCTAACAGACTTGCTGATGTGGCATAAAAGACTGAAAGTCTTCATTTTGGTCTCTGCCCAGTCAGCCCAAAAGATTGGAAACCCATCAAAATGGTCCATGTCCAGTCAGCCCCAAAAGATTGGAAACTCATCAAATTGGTCCCCTCTCTCTCTCTATCTCCCCCTCCCTCTCCATGAACGGCCAAACAGAGTCATAGCCTCTGACCACAGTCGTCCACTCATAACAACCGCACTTAGCCCATTCAGCAATGCATCCTCCTCTCCAGATTTTATCAAGGCAGGGGCTGACATAGTCAGTGTTCACTGTGAACAATCTTCCACCATCCATTTGCATCGCACAATTAATCAAGTATGCTTTTCTTCTAAACTATCTAAATCTTGAACAATACCGCTGCAACTGAAAGTTGATACCAAGGGAACTAACTTGATTAAAACTTTTTTATTCAAATTAGAGGGCCAAATATATACTTAAACCATTGTATAATTATCCCATACAATTTCAAAATCTTGTCAAGGACACAGTCATCATCACATAAATTGAAGTCTAAGGTTTAACCGTGAAGGAATGTCTTGGCTTCTAACATTAATAAGGGCATTTAAATTTAAACTTCATGATGTGGATGGAGAGTGTTAACAAAAGCAGTATGAGGACTGGCTAAAGAAATGGCCATTGCAATTTCTTGTGGTATTTAAGGTATCAATTTGCCTGGTTAATTATTATATTAAAGTTGGCAATATTGAAGCAAAATTTATCATGAAGCATTTGAGCCCAGAAAGTGTTTCTAATCCTTTGAAGAAACATAACGCGAAATGTCATATCAGGGAAATTCTTAAAGGAGGATTGACCTTAGAGTGAACTTAGTATTTTCTAAAACTTATTTTGGAAAAGGAGAAATTGTGTTTGATGTTACATAGTCTCACAATTTTATTCTTGGGATGAACATGTGATGATAAAATCATGTCTCTCTTTTTTATCCTTTTCTTGGTTGGTTTGGATTAGTAATCACATAATCAATTAAAAGTTCAAAATAATTTCAATAAGGATTCTATTATATCTTTTTATTATTATTTTAATATCACTTTTAATTGGTATTATTATTTTAATTCCACTTTTAATTGGTTGTATATATAAATCATTGTTTTTATTGCTTACTGAAGCTTTGATTTCCCTGCAGCAACAATGACAAAAATTATTAAAGAGATGTTACCTCCAGATGTATGTGTTGCAAGAGATGCACAAGATCTATTGATTGAGTGCCAAGCTTTTGCCCTGGATTATAATTAAAATAGGCATCATGATGTTTGTTTATAATTTCTCCTTATCAGCTAATGAATCTGTGGACAAAGGTTGGTTAATTTCGACCAACAAAAAGGCTGGTTAATTCAATTGGGTTCCACGCATGATTGAGGGAGGAGATGGAGAGGAGGATGCATTGTTGAATGGGCTAAGTGCGGTTGTTATGAGTAGACGACTGTGGTCAGGCTATGACTCTGTTTGGCCGTTCATGGAGGTGAAGAATGTACGCGAGTACGTTGTTCTTGGCAACAAGTCTGTTAGCTTTAACGGACTTGGGTTAACGGAAGGACTATTTTGACCGAAGGTAGCATCATTCAGGGACGTTTTTACAATTTTCATTCTTTCAGGGACCAAGTTGACCGATGGCCAATCTTTATGGGACCATTTTGAGGGTTTACTCTAATTTATTCTTTTTACTTGTTTATTTTTTTTGGTAGGTTTCTTTTTACTTGTTTATTAAAATCGAATTATTATTTTAAAAGAAACTAAATAAAATCATTTTATTGTGAACCACAAATATCCTTTACGAGAGTCAATCCTACTCGAGCCAAAAACATCCATATCCTAGTAGAGCCGGCAAAATGGGCTAGCCCGACCGGGCCAGCCCGCCCGAACCCGCAATTTCTTGTATGCAATTCGAGTTTGGGTCATCCCGCCCCGGGCGGGCTACCTAGCAGCCCAGGTGTGTGTCTCACCGTCACATGACTGAAGTTAGAAATTTGAAGAGTCCCAAGTTCAAACCCTACTCTGAATTTCTCATTACCATGACTCTCTCAAGCTCACAAGCACTGAGACACAGCCGCACTGTCGTCCTCCCAGTTCCCAAGTGTTGTTCTCGTTCGTTGCAAGCGCACAGCCAGCCACCGAGTCGTCCTCCCAACTCCCAAGCGTCGTTCCCGTTCGTTGCAGGCGCACACTCAGTTACTGCATCGTCATCCCAGCTCCCAGGCGTCGTTCCCGTTCGTCGCAAATGCACAGCCAGCCGCACGTTCGTCTCATGGTAAAGTATGATTGTTGAAATGGTGTGGCTGCGGAGGTGATATAAGTTGAAGCCTTCAAGGTGAACGAGGATGGGGGGGAGAGAAGGTTTGAGGAGATTAGAAAAGAAGATGTGTGGTTTAAACAGACCGGGAAAGAACGAGTTGAGGTACGACGTCATTTTGGTTGTGTTCGAGGTTGTACTTGTACGAGTTTAAATGAAGTATGAACGTGTGATTTTTGGCAGGTAGCAGTTGCGCCTGGAGGTCAATGGAGCAGATTCTAAACTTACTCCACGATTTAGAAAACCTTGGAAATTCGGGGATTTGTTATAACATTCATCTTTAAGGCTTGGATGAACAACAAGAAGTTCTCTTTACAAAGGTTTGTTCACTTATGATTTTATTAATTTGGAAGAAACATATGTAACTTATGGTCTTGTTTAATTTTTTACGGAACTTGGTGAACTAAGTTTGAAGAATCATATGTAACTTATAGTCTTGTTTAATTTTTCACGATTCTGCCTTTGAGAGTGAGACGTAAGTTTAATTCAATTAGGAAATTCAATTATATATATGGTTTGTTCGAGTATGGAACTCGGACTCGGATGCTCTAAGGATCTCGGACTCGGTCTTCGGGATTCTCGAACTTAGTTCTGGTCTCTGATGAATCTCAATCTCTACTCGGTCCACGGCGGGGGGAGTACCTGCAAAGACACTCTGACGCCCAAGTCAGCCTGAACCCTAGCAGAGTAATAGTAACTAAGGTGATTCATGCCTACCTGCCTTTCACGTTACCAGTATTTATAGAGGAATATTTATGGATTTGGGTCTTGGGCCTACTATTGGGATGTGATCCGGTACAAGATTGTACGAACGCACCTACGGTGCTCCCAATAGGGTTTCTGAGTTGGGCTGACTTGTGTACTTGGGTCGACTTGTGTGCTTTATGATTCTGAGACCTCATTGGGCTGACTTGAGTAGGACCAAATAGTATTGGTCCATAACAGATGCCCCCCAGCACAAGCCGAGATGGAGTACACTGCGGAAAGTCGGTTCGGCTTTTACAATATCTAACCGGGACGAGGTGCCTGAGTTTTTTCTCGGATGCTGAAGCGTTGTGACCCTCTTATGTCATTCTGAAAAAAGGGTCTAGGACAATCATGGTCGGTCCTGGTGTATCTGAGATGTTGAGGCCCCTTGCCCCCGACTTTTATTTCAATCTTATGCGTTTTTTGTTTTTATTTGATTTCATCATTGAAGAACCGAGATGCTCTTCACATCCAGTTTTCATGAGATGCTCTTCACATACAGTTATTTTGAGCCGAGATGTTCTTCACATTTGGTTTTCGTTGAGCCGAGATGCTCTTCGCAACCGATTTTGGTGACCCGAAATGCCCTTCACATCTGGTTTTAGTGAGCTGAGATGCTCTTCACATCCGGTTTTGGTGAGCAGAGATGCTCTTCACATCTGGTTTATCATTGAGCCGAGATGCTCTTCATATCCGGTTTTGGTGAGCCGAGATGTTCTTCACATCTGGTTTTTGTTGAGCCGAGATGCTCTTCACAACCGGTTTATCATTGAGCCGAGATGCTCTTCACATCTAGTTATTGTTGAGTCGAGATTCTCTTCACATCCGGTTTATCGTTGAGCCGAGATGCTCTTCACATCCGGTTTTGGTGAGCCGAGATCACTACTAGAAAAGTCACAATTAACGACGAAATTTTTTCCGTCTCTAACAAACACGAAATTATAGACGAATTACACTCGATTGAGATGAAACTACAATTCTGCTATTTAGAGACGAAATTTGGAGACAGATATTTCCATCTCACCTGTATTCCGTCTCTAAATTTGTCTCTGAATAGATTAAATCATGTTAAAGACGGAATTTAGAGATGGAAACGATCTGTCTCTGATAAATTATAAAATAAAAATTTCAATAATTAGAGACGGATATTCTTCTGTTCATCAATTCTGTCTCTAATTCCCTTAAGAAAAACTCTAACTTTGATACGTTAGAGATGAACTATTTCATCTCTAATTCACATTTTTAATTTTAAAATAAATTATTTTTATTATGATATCATGCTTAACTATTTGATCAAAGTCAAAACATTTTAAAAATTATTTTATTATTTATAATGTTTTATTTTAAAATAAGAAGGGCTATTATTATTTAATAAAATGATAAATAAATATATGTATATTTTGGTGGGAAATTGAAAACGAGAGATTAAAAATATTATCAGTACGTAGTTTAAAATATATTTATTATATTATTTAATAGTGACATATATACATATTTAATTTTTAAATCATTTTTGAAATTTATAAATAATTTTGAATTGTAAAAATCTTATAAAATATATTTCCTTTATTTTTTAAAGTATATTTTTTTTAATATTCTATGCTGTTTAATTTTTGTTTTTTTAACTTAATTTATGTAAATCTAAAAATTATCATTTTTCATGCTCAATTGATTTTATCTTATAATGTTAGATCTTTAATATATGTTTAATTAAACTTATGAAAATAATTTATCATGAACTTACAAAATTTTATTTTCTCAAATATTCTTTTAAAAATAAATTCATGACATAAATTTTGATTTGATAATTACTTATTAAATAAGTGATTATCTAAACTATTTACTTAAATGTATCCTTCTAGAATAAAATAGTTTATTTTAATATAATATATAATATACATTTTCACAAATAACTTATATATTATTAAAATATAAATTATAATGAATATATTAAATTTAAAATTTAAAATATAAATAAAAAATAAAAAATCTTATCAGTATTATATACATATTTAATTTTTAAATCATTTTGAAATTTATAAATAATTTTGAATTGTAAAAATCTAATAACATATATGTCCTTTATATTTTCAAAGAATATTTTTTGAAAAAAACATTCTTTTAAAAATCAACTCAAAACATAAATTCTGATTTGATAATTACTTATTAAATAAGTTGTTCAATTAATTTAATTAAGTAAAATAGTGTATATTATTATAATATAATTGAAATCAATTATACATTCTTTTAAAAATCAACTCAAAACATAAATTCTGATTTGATAATTACTTATTAAATAAGTTGTTCAATTAAGTTAATTAAGTAAAATAGTGTATATTATTATAATATAATTGAAATCAATTATATATTATTAATAAATTATAAATTATAATGAATATGTCAAATTTAAAATTAAAATATAAATAAAAACGGGTTAAAAATTCTGGAGCCCTAAATTGTGTGAAGTGCTGGAGAGTAGTTGTGGCTTTGCCTCCTCACCTCAGTTCCTGACCTTCTTACCTCTCCCTCACAGAATTTGCATCAGCTCCAGCATCCCCTCGCAGCGCTCGCGGTAGTCGTCTTCTGCTTGCAGCTATCGTGTTCTTGCTCGCAGCCACCGGGCCACGTCATGCAGCCGTGCGCTTCTTTCTCACTATCGTCGAAGCCGCCCCTCCATTACAGCCGGTAAGCACTCTGTTACACCTTCTCTCCCGTTCTTCTTCTCCCTCACGACTCACTTTTGTTTCTCCGTGCCTTCCTCACACCTCAGGATCTCACCTTGTTTGTTCCCTTGGTGTGAATATAGGAGTGTTTATAGGTTGGAGCACCTCCTGAAGTGGTGGCTAGCTTAGAGAAGTCATGTACTAAATATGAATCTCTAAATGCTACAATATGAGGAGGAAGGATAGGAAGTGGTTCTATAGGTGAAGATCCAGCTCTTGACCAGTTCATGGAAGCTTACTGCGAGATGCTTATCAAGTACGAGCAAGAGCTCACAAACCCTTCAAAGAAGCCATGCTTCTCTTTTCAAGAATTGAGTGTCAACTTAAAGTTGTAGCAATTTCAACAGATTCTGATGAATCTTTCTACTCTGTCCATGGCCGGGGAGTACTTGTAAAGACACTCTGACGCTCAAGTCAGCCTGAACCCTAGTAGAGTAATAGTAACTGAGGTGATTCATGTGTACCTCACCTTTCACGTTACCAATATTTATAAAGGAATATTTATGGATTTGGGCCTTGGGACGTGATCCGGTACACAATTGTACGTACGCGCCTACGGTGCTCCCAGTAGGGTTTCTGAGTTGGGCTGACTTGTGTACTTAGGGCGACTTGTGTACTTTAGCTGACTTTTGTATTTGAGCCGACTTGTGTATTTGAGCCAATTTGTGTACTTGAGCCGACTTGTGTGCTTTATGATTCTGAGACCTCATTGGGCTGACTTGAGTAGGACCAAATAGTATTAGTCCATAACATGGTTGAAGTTTAATTTACATATTATAATGTGGTTGTTAGGTTGAAGTTTATAAGACTATTGTCCAAAAATTATAATTCTTCTTACATGCCGTTGAGTTGGTTTTGATCATTTTTATACTTTTGTTTTAATTGTTAGTATAAATTTTATTTTATGTAAAATTTTAGTTGTCAGTATAAATTTCAGATTTTTAAAAAATATTTGTTTAAAATTTTTAACGAGCAACATTTATGAATAAATTAGGTTTTAACCGGACCGACCTGCACAAGCCCATTACCCGCATAGAGCCAGGCTCGGGCTCTAATTTCACAGGATAAATTTTTACCGGGTATTTTAGCCCGGCCTGCAAAATCCCGCTATCCGATCCGGGTTGGGCTGGGTAACCTTTTTGACACATCTACATCCTGATGGGGCTAACTCTCCCAACGGGGATATTGACCTTGCTTGAGGGAGATCAAACATGTACCACTTAAATCAACCCCCAGTTGGCCTGTATTTTGTTATCAAAATGATTTAATTAAGATTAATAAATTGTAAACGGAAATAATTGCTTGTAATTAATACTTTAATTACCAAAATAAATATAGTTAAAGAAACGAATATTGTGCCAAAAAATTAATGTTTTGTAACGTACTGGTGTCCAACCCATACGATGCATGGATATTATTATTTAAATAGATTGTTTATACTGAATACTATAATATATTTAATTTAATTAATATATAAATATGTAATTTTTAGGAAATGATAATGATTAGTGATTTTTTTCATATTAAAATTTATACTTGTTTATATAGAAAGAATTAAAAAAAATGAACACATAGAAAATTTATTTGAAACAATAAATTTCAAACATTAATAATTATAAATGTAAAATATACCATATCATATCATTTATATTTTTTGAAATATCCTTTTATACACTATATTTTTTGTCAAATTATAGCGTTTAAAAATATAATCACATATAAAAATCCTAAGTCCTTGTCAAGACTTCACCCTAGATATAACAATATATATATAATTGACCATGAGAGAAAATAGTTTTTGGTAAATAAACACCAACGTGTGACAATGTCTAACTTTGACTTTTATTAATGGTCACAACAAAAGAAATAAAAATGAAAATTGTCTTCGTTAAAACTTTAATGGAGTGAGATGATCAAATAAAATTAAATTCATTCGAGGTGTCCCCAATTGTGTTCCTCATTTCTTATTTTTTTGGGAAAAAATGAAAATCTAGTTTATATATACATTTAAATATAAACAAATATAATATACTCCCTCCGTTTCTTTTTATAAGGCACATTATATTGAATCACAAATACCAATAAAAGTAATTAAACCTAGTTAATTATTTTATTTGAGTTTTAAAAAATAGTTTAACTTTCTAGTTTTGCCCTTATTTAATATTATTTAACTAACTTCACTATCATTTGATAATTGGAAAGACATTAAAGTTAATAAGGGCAAATAAGAAAAATTATAATAAATGTTTTCTTCAAATTGTAAAGTGACTTATAAAAAGAACACAAAAAATTCTAAAAAGGTGCCTTATAAAAAGGAAATGAGAGAGTATGTATTTATGTGATTTCAATTAATATTGTATTCATTTCAAAATATTTAGTGTTGTCTTGTCATTTGTGTTTACTTAAATTCCTATTATTTATATATATTTTCGATTGCAATCTGTAATATATTTATGTATTTAATAATTTAATTTTAAAATATATAAGACTTTTTCACACCTATTTTTTTTTTCTTTTTATCTTTCTTTCTTTCCTATGACATCAATTGTCATTTATTTCACACTCTCTCTTGATTTGTTTCTTTTTATCTCTTTATTTTTTCTACTTTCAACACCCAAAAGTTAACTATCAAAGTTTTAATACTTTTAAAAAAGAATAATAATTTTTTCACTTTTTTTTGTTTTACATTTCCTTTAACACCCTAATTTTCTTTTCATTTCTCTCTTCACTCCATATCACATTTTTCACATTCTTCCTCTTTATTATTTTTTCTTTCTATTTTCTCCTCCCTAAACTTTCCATATTTATCTACCTGCTATTTATGTAGTATCTTATAGGTTTGGCTAGATTTAAAACTCTTAAATTCACTACTTATAGGAATCAAAACAAGTTTTAACCCCCAATGAATAGTGACCAAAAATCTAGCTAATTGTAATAGTATATATAGATATACATTAAATATATAATAAATCAAAATACAATATAATAATTTTATTCAAGTAAAAGAAAATAAAATAATTATAAATTTTATAATTCTAATTTGAAATTTTGTCTATAAAAATTATAATCAAGACATCATAAAAGTAATTATAAATTTAAATTATATTGGTATTTGAGATCTTTCATCTTAGTCACCTAAAACCTATATAAAGTGTATGGACAAAACCGATGTTGGAAGAGTTAGTCCCACCATTATATGGATGTTCATTGAAGGAACATGACTGCCTCATGTGAAGAGTACTTGGGGTCATAAAAAAATCACTTTATTAAAGTCAGAATAAAAAAAATCTAAAAAAATATAAATAACGAATGTGAGAAAATGTGACATATGTACTGAGCGAAAATAATAAGTGAAAACATTAATGAATAAAATAGAGAGATAATTATTTTAATATAATAAAAATTGAAAATTAAAATGTGATAAAAAAAAAAGATAAAAAGAAAAATAGAAGAAAACGGCTAGAGAATGATTGCCTCACATGGAAGATAGTTGTATGGTTCGTAAAAAAATCACTTTATTATATTGCTAATAAAAAAATTAAAGAAACGTAAGTGAGAAAACATGACACGCGTTATGGATGAGCAATTTTAATATAGAATAAATAGATAAATAGAATAGATAAGTGAGATAATAAATGAAAATATTAATGAATAAAACAAATACATGAATGAAATATTGAAATATCATGTTAAATTTAATGTAAATCAATACATTTATTGTATTGCTTAATGTGAGTTTTTATATAATGAAACAAATAAATAGGAATAAATAATAAGAGAAATTATTTTAATAAGATAATAAAAATAAAATTAAAGTATGAAAAAAAAAAGAAAAAAATGTAGGATCAAAACTGCTTCACGGGAAGGATACTCATGGTTTATAAAATATCACTTTTATAATGAAACAAAATAATATAAACGAATAATGAGACAAAATATTTTAATATAATAATAATAATAATAATAATAAATCAAATTTTAAACAAACAAAACAAAAAAGAAAAAAAAATTGCACGTGAAGGATACTCATGATTTATAAAATATCACTTTTATAATGAAACAAAATAATATGAGTGAATAATGAGAGAAATTATTTTAATATAATAATAATAATAAATCAAATTGTGAAAACAAACAAAATAAAAAAAAAAAACAAAAAAATGGTGAATGAATGTGAGTTTTAATATAATGAAACATATAAACAGGAATAAATAATAAGAGAAATTATTTTAATATGATAATAAAAATAAAATTAAAGTATGAAAAAAAGAAAAAAAAATGTAGGATCAAAACTGCTTCACGGGAAGGATACTCATGGTTTATAAAATATCACTTTTATAATGAAACAAAAATAATATGAACGAATAATGAGACAAAATATTTTTATATAACAATAATAATAAATCAAATTGTGAAAACAAACAAAACAAAAAGAAAAAAAAAGCTTTACGTGAAGAATACTCATGGTTTATAAAATATCACTTTTATAATGAAACAAAATAGAGGAGGGTTCAAATTACACTGGTGTAAATTACAACAAGTATTACACTGCTAATAACTATAAATCGAATATGTTTTTTTTAGTAATCCAACCGTTGAATTCTGTTTGTTTATCATCATGATTATATGTGCCAAATTTCGTAAAATTTTGACACTAATAACTTGATAATCAAATTGTTGGATTTTTCATATATTTCAAATGTATATATAATGTTAATCTTGAGACATCTCAATGACATATCAACTAATTTCATATTAATGTAAAATTTTATATGTATGATCTATATGATAGTAACTTTCAATCCAACGGTGGATTATTTAATACAATGATCGGTTAAAAAATTATTCAGCGGTGTAACACTTGGTGTAACTTACACCGGTGTAATTTGAACTCTCCTCAACAAAATAATATGAGCGAATAATGAGAGAAAATATTTTAATATAAAAATAATAAATCAAATTGTGAAAATAAACAAAATAAAAAGAAAAAAAAGAAAACAAAAAAATGGTGAATCAACGTTACCATATACAACTTCTCCAATGTAATAAAAGAAGACGACAAAAAAATGGTGAATGAACAGTACCCTCCACTACTTCTCCAATGTAATAAATCAAATTGTGAAAACAAATAAAATAAAAAGAAAAAAAGAAAACAAAAAAATGGTGAATGAATGTGAGTTTTTATATAATGAAACAGATAAATAGGAATAAATAATAAGAGAAATCATTTTAATATGATAATAAAATAAAATTAAAGTATGAAAAAAAGAAAAAAATGTAGGATCAAAACTGCTTCATGGGAAGGATACTCATGGTTTATAAAATATCACTTTTATAATGAAACAAAAATAATATGAACGAATAATGAGACAAAATATTTTAATAAAACAATAATAATAAATCAAATTGTGAAAACAAACAAAACAAAAAGAAAAAAAAACTTCACGTGAAGAATACTCATGGCTTATAAAATATCACTTTTATATAGAGGAGGGTTCAAATTACACCGATGTAAATTACACCAAGTATTACACTGCTAATAACTATAAATCGAATATGTTTTTTTAGTAATCCAATCGTTGAATTATGTTTGTTTATCATCATGATTATATGTGCCAAATTTTGTAAAATTTTGACACTAATAACTTGATAATCAAATTGTTGGATTTTTTTATATATTTCAAATGTATATATAACGTTAATCTTGAGACATCTCAATGACATATCAACTAATTTCATATTAATGTAAAATTTTATATGTATGATCTATATGATAGTAACTTTCAATCCAACGGTGGATTATTTAATACAATGATCGGTTAAAAAATTATTCAGCGGTGTAACACTTGGTGTAACTTACACCGATGTAATTTGAACTCTCCTCAACAAGATAATATGAGTGAATAATGAGAGAAAATATTTTAACTTAATAATAATAAATCAAATTGTGAAAACAAACAAAATAAAAAGAAAAAGAAAAAAAATTGATGAATCAACGTTACCGTATACAACTTCTCCAATGTAATAAAAAAAAAACAAAAAAAATGGTGAATGAACAGTACCCTCCACTACTTCTCCAATGTAATAGTATAGATTACTCCTTTTATTTTATAAGTTTTATTATTATATAAAATTTCCTCTTTTATTATCTTTCATTTCAAAACTTTAAATAACATTATTATTTATCGATTATGTTTTTATATAATTAATTAATAAAAAATATTTGTGAAGAAATAATAAATTGAAGAGAAAACAACATATAAAGCCGTTAAAATAATTTTTTAATGTAAATAAAACATTATTATATTTTTTAAATTTATGTGTTATTATTTTAAATATTATGAAATTAATCTTACTATTTTATCCCATAATTTTTAAAAATTGAAGATGCACTTGCAAAAGGAGTTAAAGAAAATCGAACCGCGGTAATAATTTTCTTTTTCAAATTTCTTTGTATATTTTTATATTTTTTCTTGACTAAATAGATTCTTATCATTTTATTAAGTATAGTCTTTGATAGAAACTCTCAAAGAGAAATAGACAAAAAAAAATATATTTTGGGGATGGAAGCTGACTTTTTCTAATCACGGGACATAACCGCATAGGTGTCGAGAAAATGCTCTAGAAAAGCCCTTGAAGGACTATTCAAAATCAAACACAAACAAGTAAAATAAAGTTAAAGATGCCCCTTTTCGTAAGTCAAATTTTTAATTTTATAAAGAATATGCAATTAGGAAAAATGAAATTTCACACACAAAATCGGTGTGTGATCGTGGAAGAGATATGCACAGGGGATCTGGGGTGAGGATCCGAGATGAGAACGATGGCTAGAGGTGGATGCTGGTCTCCAATGTAGAGCCTCAGGCAGCGGAGCACGGTGGGGGTACTTGTAGAAGGCACTTTGATGCCCAAGTCAGTGAGTAGAGAGATTACCTTGGCCCCAATGAGAGGCTTTGCTATATATATATATATATATATATATATGGATTGTCATGGTTACTGTTGCAGGGGTAGGCTCGTAGCTGAGAGGCATAGGGGATTATTACGCTTGTCACATCAGATCGTAATACCCTTTAATAGCCACCTAATCCGGTTGCTTGTGTCAGTGATCATGTCGTCCATAGTAGAGTAGCATGGGACACATTAAATGCGATGAGACGTGGTAGATGGCCTAGGTGTGGCAGGTCAGATGTCATAGGTTTCTAGTCCCCGTCTATAAGCCGATGTAGTATATGGGGTGTATTGGTGTGTTCTTGCTTGGTCGAGGTAGTGTTGCTGGATCTCGGCTTGTGGGGGAATGCTTGGGTCTCGGCCTGGTCGAGTGAGTCTCGACCATGTCCGGATCAGTTGCCCCCTAGCTTGGTGGTTAAAGGGTCTTAGCTGTCGAGGTGATATGCTTTGGTTTTTCCTTCTTTGCCAATGTCTTCCAGAAGTGGTCCGGATTAGTTTAATTCCCCTCATCTCGATCAGTAGCGTAGGGGTCCTTAACTACCGAGGTGAGCGCTCGACTGCCCTTTCATTTGTCTTTCCTGAAGCTTCGTTTGCCTTTACGTTTTATCGGTTGTAGCCATCTTGTCGTTCCAATTGTTTTTCTTACAGTTACAACTGCATACAGGGGTACATGGCATTGCATTGTTGGTTAGCCGCCCTTGAAATGCGAGATAATCAATGCGCATTATTGCTGAGATCGTGCGCGCGTTCATGCATTGCGTCTCCTTTTTTTACCGCAGTTTTTCCTTGGGGAAAAGTCAGTTTTACCCCCTTTTTTTGTAAGATTTACCTTCCTACCATGGGATGAAAAAATGGTCTTGCCCCCGTTTTAACTTCCATTTCCTCTGTGCGAACAGTTTTATCACTTTTTTAAATTAAATAAAAGGAGGAAAGTTTCAATTTTTATCTTCTTCCTTTCGCGAATCAGTTTCCCTTTTCTTCCTTTCTCTGTTTCAAGTTTTCCTCTGTGCTTTTTCTTCTTTAGCGACTGCAAGTGGTGGATTATGGTGGTTTTTGCCATTTTCGCATCGAAAATTTTCTTCGTCGTTCTCTGGTGATCACTTCGACGAGTTTTTTGGCCCTGTTTGGAGGTTGTTTTGCCGTTTTTCTTCACGGAACTTTTCAGGTACTCACTTCCTCCATGCATTCTCCCTTATGATCTTACCCAGATCCTGAAGGCGATCAACCTAATGCTGACCATGTGAAGCTCCAAGACTATTTTGTTGTTGTCAGCAAAGGTCCCTTCTTTCAGCAATGGGTGCGCACTGGTAGATTCCCCATGGGAGATCCTTTACATGAAGGAGAATGGGAGCTTCTGAAGAAGTCCTATAACTGGAACTTTTATGTGATCATAAAGTGGCCTGGTTATTTTGGACATCCCAAGAATGCAACCTTCTTCCGATTGTCCACTCCCTTCATCCACATAGTGTTCCATGAGCTTGAGGAAGATATGGTGGAGGAGAATGTTATGTTAAGGAGAAGACTGGAGGAGATGGAAAGAGCTCAAGCCGAAATGGAAGTTGCACATACCAATATGATTCAGAGGCAAGATCAGCTCCTGGCACAGACAAAAAGGATACGTGCTGATAACGAAGATTTCAGGAGGGATGTGCTTTCTGAGATTACCAAGACCAAGGACTCCTTTCTCGAAGCTATTAGAGAAGGTTTTTTGAATAATTGAATGCTTTCAGTCTATGATGTTTTGACACTTTAAAAGCATTCAATAAAATGAGTATTTCGGAACATCTATTGCATATGTTCTTTGTTCTGTTATATTTTGTAATTTTGCTCTGATATTTGTTGAGTCTCAAGAATTTAAAAGTCTAAAGACACCCCTATGATAAGATTTTGAGGAATACAAACTTAGATTAAGAATCGAAAATGTTCTAATGAGTGTACTTGTATTTCAGATAAGCTAAAAATCATCTAATGAAAAAGTGTCTAAAGTACGCTGTAAAAGAAAGCAATCTGAAGTATTACGTTGGTTCTGAAAGATGTATCCATTTAAAGAACTCTAGGCGTTCTAAAGAAAATGGTTCAGAAGTGTTGTCTGAAGTATGAAGACTAAAGTATTGTTTGAAGTCTGGAGACTGAAGTACTGAAGCACTGTCTGAAGTCTGGATACTGAAGTACTAAAGCACTATCTGAAGTCTGAAGACTGAAGCGTTGTCTGAAGACTGAAGTACTAATTGAAGCAAAGTTATCTGAAGCCAATAGTTTGATTGGCGTGGCATGACTCAGTCTACACCACTCTTTCACGCAACCTTTGCACACAAACCAAGAGTGACAAAAGTAGCTTTCTGGGATACCTTTTTGAATTATCCGACATGAAAAGAGGAATTTTTGGAGTAGCTATTGTTAGGAATATGCACTAGAGACTTATATGTTTATGAACATCCATCACTTGCATCATGTTATTTTATAAAGGCAACTTATTTTTTTAGAATATAGTTAATGTCCTTAGAATAGTAAGCTCAAATTTCATAAGAAATCAAGTAGATGACTTGATCGTGAGATCTTATGAAGAACTATTCTTAAATAGTCCCTAGTCAAGTATCATTTTAGGACAAAGATGCATTTAGACTAGTATGTGAGTTCATTGATGATCATATCTCACGGATCATGGATATGAGATATCATGTGCTCATATAGGTACACATTAAGAGTAATGGTGTACTGGACAGACCCACCTTAAGAACGTTGCATGGATTGTTACATAAGTGTCATGAACGTTTCTTAAATTGATAAGTGTTATATGAAGTCCTTCGACCTGAAATCACTACGATTCCTACATAAGGAATTATATGTTTTAATTATCATCAAACGTTACCTATAACAGGGTAATCATAAAGTTGGTTTTTGGACATATATTAAATTATGTGGTGGAATGTGAGTGCCCTAGATGGGATTTGTCCCTCCTATGTAACAGGAGTTATATCTGTAGGCCTCTTGATAAAGTGAGATTGCAAAATGCATGGCCATGCTCAGGAGGATAAACATGAGATGTTTATTTTCTGAACAGTCTACTTGGGGATCAAGAAAAACAAATTGAACTATACAAGGTTGACACAATCCATGCCCTTGTGTTCAATTAGATATTTGGACAAAGGGACATATCATATAAATTATCATAAAATAGGATTTGTCAAGGTTGTTGATAATCTCAATATTTGGATAGCGATGTATTGCTAGATACCGCTCACTATTTATGATATTGAATATAAAAGAGTTTTATTTTAATATCATAACCAAATATTAAAAGCCTATTGGGTCACACGATACAACAAGCCACTAGGAAAGATAATAATTCTAATTTGATTAGAATTATAACATAATTGGCCAGGCCCATATATGTTAGGGTTGATAGAGTGAGGGATAAAACCCTAGCCACCATTCTATAAATAGAACATAAGATGCACTACCCTAAATGTGTGAAAATAAGAGTAGTCGCTCTTGCTCTCTAAACACTACTAGCTGAGTTGGGGAGGGTTTCCTAGTTCCGCTGTTGGCGTGGACACCACTAGAGACGTGGCTGCTATTGCCTCGTTCGCAATCCTCAAAAGGTATGACCTTTTGTTTTATACCCTTTTATGCCTTGATTCGTGTTTTCACATAACGATCATAACAAGGGAGGGAATCCATTTATTTCCGTTGCACCTTGACCACATGCTTGATTCCCTTCAATTGGTATCAAAGCGTTGGTTTGCAATAAACACGTTTTAGGCTTTTAATCGTTTGAATATAGTGATATTCTGGTTTTTCTGTTTAAAAACGCAAAAACGCAGTTATTCGCTGTTATCTGCGCTGGGCGCAGGTGAAACGCAACATACAGGGTTTTAATTCTGATATATGCGCTTCACTCGCCCTGAGCGCAAGTGAAGCGCAGGTGGAGCGCAAGTGAAGCGCAACTTTCAGAATCTAAAACTGGAACCTACGCTTCACCCACGCTGGGCGTAGGTGAAGCGCAGGTGCGCGTTTTAGATTATTTTGTTTCCTTTATTGATTGTTTTATGTGCGATGTATATATTTTATATGTTCTGGTGTTGGAGGGTCCCATGGAACATGAAAAGTTCATGTCTTGGGCGTCAAAGGGTTCAATTGTTGAAACCTTGTCTCGACTCAAATGTTGGCTGCGATAAACATGCCACTTATCAATTTGCTGACAAGAGCGTATTCAAATGATACGAGGGACTTACCTGTTTACAGGTTCGTGAAGTATTTGTTTGATGTGAGACACTTATTGATGATTGGTTAAGTGTTTATAAAATCCAATTTTTGTTTCCGGGCGCTGCCCCGATCCCCGCAAGGGGCGGCATCCCGTGCTACACTGCGTAGTGTGTTATTTCGTATACGCATAATCCAACCTCGCTTAATATATACATCTTATTATATCACTCGTTTTACAATCAATGGGTGTTGAGTTTGCATGATGACTGGTTATGGCCTTAGTTGTTTTAATTTAAATACGACTTGCGTGTCGTGCCTCACCTCTTAACATTCCTCTTGTAATTCTCTTCTCATCTCTATCCGCTCGTATGTTAAACGAGGTTTCTTCTTATTATGTAATGTAACCGGGAGGACATGGAGCATGGATTCAGTGGGAGATTTGGAGAGCTCAAGATTATATACAAGATTATATAGTTGATGTAATTTTGTATTTATTTTTAGGAGGCCATAACCACGTCATGTATTTGTATGAGATGCATGTTTGTATGTTTTGTTAAATGGTTTAACAAGAAATAAAATTAAAGCGATCAAATCCCTCAATGCTTGTTTTGCCTTCCAATGAATGACACACGTCAAGACTAGAATCGATTAAATGTGGGTCTTCTAAAGCAGGGTATATTTATCTATTCTAGTGAGACGCAAAAGGATAAAAGTGATATCCAATTATCAACCATTTGGTTTTGATTGGGTATATTCAATAAGATTGAAAAACCTAGAGGCACTAATATTGAGTCATGATTTTCCTTCCAATGTATGGCACTCGTCAAGGCTAGAATCGATTAAAGTGTAGGTCTGTTAAAGCAGGGTACCTTTATCTATTTTAGTAAGGAGCGATGGGATAAAAAGTAATATCCAACTGTCAAACATTGTGTTTTGAATTAAGTAGGTATATTCAGTAGGATTGAAAAACCTAGAGGCACTAAGTTAGGCATTAATTCATAAGACGAATTAGAATAAGAGTTATTCACCTGACTATCCAAGAGTTGTATGAGATGCAATTGGAAGTGTGTTCTTACCTAAATAACATTTTCTTAAGCGATCAACTAAAGCTGACTTAAAATTAGGTGAAATATGGATCTTGGCCCACTAGAAAATCTAGTGATGGAATTTTCTGATTCTTTATATTAAGGGTACTTTTTTTGAATCAAAATAGTGGGAGGCATATTTAATTAAAGACCTTGTTAAATATGTTTTATGATACTTACGTGCATAATTTTGAACACAACAAATAATCTTTTACTGCGATCTGTCCTTGGGAAGGACAAAATGTCTGGAATTAACTTTCTAGACTGGTATAGAGACCTAATGATTGTCCTAAGGCATGAGAAAAGGTTGCATGTCCTGGAAGGGCCTATTCCTGAAACACCTGCTGTAAATGCTTCGAAAGCTGACAAGGATGCTTTTAGAAAGCATATGGATGTTGCTCTCGATGTAGGCTGCCTTATGCTTGCTACCATGAATGCTGAAAACAGCATGAGAACATGAAGGCATACAATATGATTGTACATTTAAAGAGACTTGATCAAGGCCAAGCTAGGCATGAACGATTTAAAGTCTCAAAGGCACTTTATCATTGTAGACTGGCAAGAGGGACGCCCTATAGGTGCTCATGTACTCAAGTTGATTGGGTACCGTGAAAACCTAGAAAGGCTTGGATACCCATTAGGCCAAGCGTTGGCCACTGATCTTGTCCTGCAATCGTTGCCAGACGGCCATAGTCAATTCGTCATGAACTATAACATGAATGAATTTGGCAAACCACTGCCAGAATTGCTGAGCATGTTAAGAATAGCTGAGCAAAAACATTAATAAAGATAAAGGGAAGGCCATATTGATGGTCCAACCTGGAAAAGGCAAAGGTAAAAAGAAGTTCAAGAAGCCCTACTTGAAACCAAAGGACAAAGGCAAGGATAAGCCTATTACCTCTGCTTTGAAGCCTAGGGGTGGGATAGCTATGGAAGGAAAATGTTTCCACTGTGGCCAATTAGGACATTGGAAACTGTGTAAAGTACCTGGAGGAGATCAAGAAGGGAAGTGAGACCTCCGCTTCGAGTATCTATGTTATAGAAGTCAATTTACCTACTACTACACTTTAGGTATTGGATACCAGATGTGGATCTCACATTTGTGTGAATGTGTATGATCTAAAAGGAGTAGGTCATTGGCTAAAGGAGAAGTCGACCTACGTGTGGGAAATGGAGCAAGAGTTGCTGCCTTAGCTGTAGGAACCTATTATTTAACTTTGCCAAATGGACTAGTTATTGAACTAAATGATTGTTATTTTGTGCCTGCCATATTAATTTCGTTTCTTGAGTGGTTATTCATTGATAATAAAGAACAATAGTTGTTCAATTTATTTGAATGATATGGTTGTGCAAAGTTGAACAATATGTTCTTGACATGGAAGTGCCTATCTATAACATAAGTTCTAAGAGGGTCAAAAACAAATGATTTGAACCCAACTTATCTTTGGCATTGTCATTTTGGAATCTTTTGATTTTGAATCAATAGAGACATGTGAATCTTGTTTATTGGGGAAGATGAACAAAACCCATTCACCGAAAAGGTGAAAGGGCTGGTGATCTTCTTGATCTCATACATATTGATGTATGTGGGTCCATGGGCACAATGGCTAGAGGAGGTTTTCAACACTTCGTCACTTTTACTGATGATTTCAGTAGATATGGATTTGTGTATCTGATGAAACACGAAACCGAGTCCTTTGAAGAGTTCAAGGAATTTAAGAATGAAGTATAAAACCAACTTGGCAAGACTATTAAAACACTTCGATGAGATCAAGGTGGAGAATATTAGGCCAACAATTTGATGACTATCTAAGAGAGTGTGGGATAACATCTCAACTCACTCCTCCTGAAACACCTCAATGGAATGGAGTTTCAGAAAGGAGAAATCGAACTCTATTAGATATGGTTTGATCTATGATGAGTCATACTGATCTCCCCGACTCCCTTTTGGGGTCATGCTTTGTTAACAGCAGCCTTCACACTAAATCGTGTTCCATTTAAGGCTGTCATAAAGACACCATATGCGATATGGACTGAGAAGCGACCTAGTATGTCTTTTATGAAGATTTGGGGTTGTGAAGCTTATGTGAAACTCCAAGTTTCAGATAAACTAGGACCAAAATCAGATAAGTGCTTTTTTTTTGTGGGATACCCAAAAGAAACTAAGGGTCACTACTTCTATAATCCTAGCGAAAGCAAAATGTTTGTCGCTAGGACAGCTGTATTCTTAGAGAAGGAATCTGTCTCTAAGAAAATGAGTGGGAGGAAAGTAGAACTTGAAGAAATTCAAGTACCACAGAGTAGCAATGAGCCAATAATGGAACAAGAGCAGATACCACAAAGTGTTATGGAGCCACCTGCTCAAGTAGCGCAAGACTTTTGTAGGTCAGACAGGGTATGTCACCAACCTGAGAGATATGGGTTCCATGTGTCTCAGGAAGGCGATGTATTGCTAATGGATCAAGATGACCCAGTGACTTACCAAGAAACTCTTTTGAGTCCAGAATCTGAGAAATGGCTTGATGCCATGAGATCTGAAATGGATTCCATGTACACTAACAAGGTATGGACCTTGATTGAGCCACCCGAAGGGATAAAACCCATAGGGTGCAAGTGGGTTTTCGAAAGGAAATTGACATGGATGGTAATGTAAGTACCTTTAAAGAACGGTTGGTGGCTAAGGGTTTCACGCAAATTCATGGTGTAGACTATGATGAAACCTTTTCCCCAATTGCCATGCTCAAATCTGTTCGGATCTTGCTTGCTATTTGCAACTTACCATGATTATGAAATCTGGAAAGTGGATGTCAAGACATCCTTCCTAAATGGTAGCCTTCTTGAAGATGTGTATGTGATACAACCTGAAGGTTTTGTTATACCTAAAGGTATGTAAGTTGCAACGATCCATTTATGGATTAAAGCAAGCTTCTAGAAGCTGGAATCTTCGTTTTGATGAAGCTGTTAAAGCAGTTTGGTTTCATTAAAAGTGAAGATGAACCTTGTGACTACAAAATGGTTAGTGATAACATAGTAATTTTTCTGGTTTTGTATGTAGATGACATACTCCTCATAGGAAATGACATTCCTACCCTTCAGTCTGTAAAGACTTGGTTACGAAATTGCTTTTCTATGAATGATTTGGGCGAAGCAACCTATGTGTTAGGTATCATGATCTATAGAGATAGATCTCAAAGATTACTTGGCCTAAGTCAAAGTACATACATAGATAAGGTGTTAAAACGGTTTAACATGCAAGATTCTAAGAAGGGAATTTAGCCTATGTCACATGGTATAAGCCTATCTAAGACTCAATCTCCTTCCAGTAAAGAAGAGAGAGGTCGCATGAGTGAGATTCCTTATGCATCTGCTATAGGGTCTATCATGTTTACCATGTTATGTACTCGACCAGGAATATCATATGCTTTAAGCATGACTAGCAGATACCAGTCTGATCTTGGTGAAGGTCACTAGACAACAATCAAGAACATCCTTAAGTACTTGAGAAGAACTAAGGATTCATTCTTGATATATGTATATATATATATGGAGGTGAGGAAGAGCTACTTGTAAAGGGTTACACTGATGCTAGCTTCCAAACCGACAAAGATGATTAAAGATCACAATCATGTTATGTGTTTTGTTTCAATGGTGGCGCTGTGAGCTGGAAAAGTTCCAAGCAAGAAAACAGTCGTTGATTCTACCACACTAACAAAAAACCCTTGTGCAGCAGAAGCATGAAGGGCACACTAGATCATTAGGCATAAGAGTTATGTCTGAATGTCTCTAGTGCAAGTGGGAGATTGTTAGGAATATGCACTAGAGACTTATATGTTTATGAACATCCATCACTTGTATCATGTTATTTTATAAAGGCAACTTATTCTTTTAGAATATAATTAATGTACTTAGAATAGTAAGCTCAAATTTCATAAGAAATCAAGTAGATGACTTGATCGTGAGATCTTATGAAGAACTATTCTTAAATAGTCCCTAGTCAAGTATCATCTTAGGACAAAGATGCATTTAGACTAGTATGTGAGTTCATTGATGATCACATCTCACGGATCAAGGGTATGAGATATCATGTGCTCATATAGGTACACATTAAGAGTAATGGTGTACTGGACAGACCCACCTTAAGAACATTGCATGGATTATTACATAAGTGTCATGAACGTTTCTTAAATTGATAAGTGTTATATGAAGTCCTTCGACCTGAAATCACTACGATTCCTACACAAGTGATAGCAGGGAAGTTGTAGGATCTAGAATTGAGCAAAACAACCGGTTAGAATCAATTAAAAGCACTAAAATTGTGAATTATAGGTGCAAGGCAGCAGCTATAATTGCGCAAGAAAATGCAAGAAAATGAGAGAAAATGAAAGAAAAAGTGGAAGAGAAAGAGATGGTTGGGACGCCACTGAAGCAGGAATCCACCCACAACAAATAAGTCCAATCGATATACGCCACTGATTCAGGAGAACCAGATAAGTCTCAGGTTGGTTTAAGCAAGAACCACCAAGCCTACTCTCAACTCACACTTGAGGAGAAAAATGGGCATAATTTCTTTACTAATTCATCAAAGTTGTTAATTACAAGAGAGGAGCCTCCTATATATAGGAGTGGAAGGGGGCGGCCAAGTGGGGAAATAAATGGGGAAAATAAAAGATGAGTGGGAAAGCTACCCTAATGGGTCTTGAACCCAAGTCCCCAAGGCTAACTAGCTAAGCTAATGCTTTAGCCAATAAAGCCACAAAATTAGCGCCCAACATGGGAAGAAATAGGAAAATTACAAGCATATCCTAATTACATTATAATTTCCTAATTACATCATAATTCCTAAAATTATTAATCCTAATTAAGTTGAGTCTGTGTTGACTTGAGTCCAAGGTCAATGGTCAAAGGGTTGACCATGTTGAGGGTGACTCATGCTTGGCTTAGCTCCAAGCAATTCTAGCAGCTCCATGTTTGATCCTAACCTCCAGCTGACAGCTCAGAGTTCTACTGGCAGGTGCCATCATTAAGGAATTATATGTTTTAATTATCATCAAACGTTACCTGTAACAGGGTAATCATAAAGTTGGTTTTTGGACATATATTAAATTATGTGGTGGAATGTGAGTGCCCTAGATGAGATTTGTCCCTCCTATGTAACAGGAGTTATATCTGTAGGCCTTTTGATAAAGTGAGACTGCAAAATGCATGGCCATGCTCAGGAGGATAAACATGAGATGTTTATTTTCTGAACAATCTATTTGGGGATCAAGAAAAACATAAATTGAACTATACAAGGTTGACACAATCCATACCCTTGTGTTCAATTAGATATTTGGACAAAGGGACAGATCATATAAATTATCATAAAATAAGATTTGTCAAGGTTGTTGATAATCTCAATATTTGGATAGTGATGTATTGCTAGATACCGCTCACTATTTATGATATTGAATATAAAAGAGTTTTATTTTAATATCATAACCAAATATTAAAAGCCTATTGGTCACACGCATACAACAAGCCACTAGGAAAGATAATAATTCTAATTTGATTAGAATTATAACATAATGGGCCAGGCCCATATATGTTAGGGTTAATAGAGTGAGGGATAAAACCCTAGCCACCACTCTATAAATAGAGCATAAGATGCACTACCCTAAATGTGTGAAAATAAGAGTAGTCGCTCTTGCTCTCTAAACACTACTAGCAGAGTTAAGGAGGGTTTCCTAGTTCGGCTGTTGGCGTGGACACCACTAGAGACGTGGTTGTTATTGCCTCGTTCGCAATCCTCAAAAGGTATGACCTTTTGTTATATACCCTTTTATGCCTTGATTCGTGTTTTCACATAACGATCATAACAAGGGAGGGAATCCATTTATTTCCGCTGCACCCTAACCACATGCTTGATTCCCTTCAGCTATCTGTTGTAGTAAGAGGAAGTATTGTCTATCTGTTGTAGTCTCAAGACTTTAAAAGTTAAGACACCCCATATTTAAGATTTTGATGATCATAAACTTAAGTAAATAATTTATAAGTCTTCACGAAATTTCTAATGAAGTTCTTATGTTTCAAATAAGTTCAACCATCTTAAGTACAAAGGCTATCTGAAGCAACTGAAGCAAGTCATGGTTATGAAGGAAGCACATTCTGAAGAGTTTAAGGCGTTCTGAAGAAACAAGGTTCTGAAAATTTATCTGAAGTCTAGAGAGTGTGATCTGAAGACTGAAAAGGTATCTGGATCCAAGCTGTCTAAAGCCAAAGCTTTTTTGACATGGCAAGTCAAAGCCTGACCCATTGCTTTGTAAGATCCATGAATCCCTTTGAGATGTTTTCATAATGACAAAATATCAAAGTATATTTACTATAATTCTGAGTATATGGACTAATGTTTCAAATTGAGTTGTCTTAAGAAGGAACTGGTAAAAAGACATAGAAGAACCACTACAGTAACACATCAGAAGAAACATAGAAGGTGCAGATTCGATTACAAACAACTCAAGCAGAAAAATACAACCACTTAACAAATATCATCTTACAATAAAGAAAAGAAAGAATTAAGTAAGGTGAAAGCAAGAAAGCTATTGAGAAAAATCAAAAGAAGATATTTCTGACAAAGCTTCAGAAGAAACAAATTGACAGTAAAATTCTCAAGTGATATTTGACAGGAAGCCATAAGAAGATACACTCATAGCTTGAATTAAATTCACAGAACATCTTCTCAAAAGACATTTCTGTGATAAGAAGAAAGATCTCTAATTAAGCAAAAGGCTAAGAATGTTGTTATAGTAACAGTTCCAGAAGAAGAACTGTTAACAACATTCATCAGAAGAAGCAGAGATTGTTTTAAGAAGACTATTTTAAAACATTACTGGACATGCTCCTCATCATACATAATTACATGAAGAACCAGTAATTATTTCACAAAGTCAAAATGTAATTTGGAAAAGAAAAATTTACTGAATGTATTTCCTGCTGGAGAAGATACAAGCTTCAAAAGAAAGAGTCATAAGAAGATAGGACCAGTCAAACCAAGGAAAGAGAAAAAGTTGCACATGACAGTGACAACTGCTGCACTTCTTGCTGGTTATTTGACTTGTTCTCCAAGGCTTGTCCAATGGCTATATTCCATATCCCTTGGCTATAAATAGCAGCTTCCTTCTCCAATTTAATACATAACTGAACAAGCAGAAAAAGGCTCAGAATTCTGTGAAAATTACAATTCTACCTTATGCAGAATTTCCACTTTCTACAAATCTTCATATTCTGGGTTAATCTACTTAGGAAAGTGAGAATATTGTGTGTTGGCTCAAGAATCTTAGATGTATACTATTTATTGTAAACCTTGAGCCTTTGTTCTTTGTATTTTTATCACACAAGTCTGTAACTCTCAAAAGGAGGTGATTTCTTTTAAGAGATAGATAGGTTAAATCTGCAAGAGTGAGGTGTGCCCTGCTATTGGCAGATATCAACTTGGTGAGGCTGCATAGGCTGCAGAAGAATATTGGTTGAGCTTGAAGAGGCTGCAGAAGAATACTAGTGTTGAGGAGCACCCAAGAAGTCATTGTATCAAGGTTGATATAGTGGAAAATCCTACTAGAGTAGGGACTGGACGTGGCCTCAAGGTTAAGTGGTGAACCAGTATAAATACTATGTGCAATCTTCTTATCCCTTAAACTATTTATTTCTGCTGATGCATTTGCACTATAACTATCATAACATCTGCATGAAAAGCTTTTAAATGTATCTAATACCTAAGTAAGTTCTACTTTAACAAGGTTCAAAAAGAGGAACCATATCTTCTGCATAATATAAGAATAACTTATATTGTGAGTTAACCTTTGATCTTCTAATATCAGCCTAGTAGTTAACTTGAGCAGAATTGGATATTAGAAGATAATTGCAGAAATTTAAAGAGATCACAATTCAACCCCCTTCTTGTGATTGCAATATTTACTTCATCCTTCACGCAACCTCAAAACACAAATCTGGAAAGACAAAAGATCACTTTTGGCGAAGGTTTGAAAAATAAACACTAAAAAGGAAATGTTGCCCAGGAGGACTTGTAGAAATCAGAGCAGTGTTGCAACCTTGTATTGTGTCAGAGTTGTCTCACAATGGGATGAAGAGCATTTAATGTTATCTCTCAACGGACATCTCAAAAACGTTTTCAAGTCAACGAAGTCTATAATACTTGTGTTCTCCGTGAAGAAAAGTGCAAGATACTTACCCATTATTCTTTGAGAATAAACCCTGTAAAAATTTGTATAGATTTTATACTCTGATTATTTGTTGTACAAAACTTTTAAATCACGTGTCTTACATAGTTTTCTAAACAATTCTTTGGGACGAAGAACTTATTCGAAGTTCTGAGTTCTTTTGATTCTTTGTAAACACTTAGTGTTAGAGCCTGAAGAGGCTAGGTGAGCAAATAATACTTATAAGAGCCTGGAGAGGCTAGGCGTGCAAACAATACTTGGTTGTTAGAGCCTGAAGAGGCTTCCCTGTAAAAGAATAATTTTAATATGTCTGAGATTAGTGGATAACTCTAGTAGCTTGTTGGCTCTGGGACTGAACGTAGCTCACAGTGGTACTGAGTGAACCAGGATAAATCTTTGGGTAAGTGTTTCTTTCCCTTAACTTCTTTTATATTATATGCACTAACATTAAAGGGGTTAAAGGGGAACTAAACGTAAGTTTACAAACACTTTTCTGTATTAAACAAAAAAAATACTTTTGTAGAAAAACCTCTTATCTGAAGTTTTCAAATAAGGGATAAAAGTTCAGACAACTTCTTAAAACCTGTCAGAAATTCGTAAACTCTATTTTCGAAAAGGATTTTTGAAAATCTGTAAAACATTTGTAAAAATACTATTCAACCCCTCTTGCCCCTTCTAGTGTTTTCTTTTGGTTCTACAGTTGGTATCAAAACTCAGCCTCTTGGTTGATAATCTAATAGTGAATGAGGAGTAGATCCAAAGTAGATGGAAGCCTCATCAAGCACAAACCACTACATAACAGAGGGAGCCTCTGTGACTAGGCCTCCAGCCTTCAACGGGGAGGACTACCACTACTGGAAAAATCGTATGAAGCTTTTCATTGAGTCTAACAACATAGATTTGTGGGAGGTGGTGACTGACGGTGACTATGTCCCTATGCATGGTAGAAATCCCATCACTTATATGGGTTACTATCCAATTTTAATCAAAGCATTTGCTTAATTCCCTCCTCTTTTGTGAGTTGAGAAGGCTTGGTGGTTCTTGCTTAAATCATGGTGGATCTTATCTGGATCCAAGAGCTAGTGGAGATTCTTCACTAGACTTATCTGTAAAAGGGGTTTCCTTCTTCGGTAGCACCATTACCATCTGAAATTCTCTCCATCTTTTCTATTTTCTTCATTTAAAATTATACATATATTTTTCTACTTTGTGCGCTCATAACTCTAATTTCTAGCTTGATCTTATTGGGTTTTTTGTCCAATTCTAGATCCATATTCGTACTGTTATCACCACAAGTAATAAAATCATTAGTTACGTTGCCAACTAATTTTATTAAATATAATAATATATATACTCATATATCAGAAGTTGTTAACTAATTAAAATAATAGGACTTTGTTTTAAGGTATTTAATTGGTAATTAAATATATGAAGGCCTTTGTGTTGATAACCCATGGAACAGACCCCATCCCAGGAAAAGTGCTAAAAGTCATGAAATACATTGCATTTTAAACATCATAACTCTTCACAAGTACTTAATTTCTTAAAAGTTTTAGTTTGACAAGGATTCTCCATGTTCCTTTTGAGCTCTACAAAAGGTTAAAGGATCAACCTATTAACACACTAGCTAAATGGAAAGACAATTCAGAAGCTACAAACACTAGCTACTTTAGTCAACAAGCTATTATAATTTTGAGAGCCTTAATATTATGGATAGTAGACACTTTTAGGCAAAATTAATATCCACAACAGTAGCTTTTCCTACTTGTTATAACTTTTTGCCTTTCCTTTGGATTTTTTTTTTTGTTGTAAAAAATAAGCTTTCTCCTAGTTGTCATAATGTCCAAAGCTCTATGTTAAAACAAGAATTAGTCATTTTAACTAAAGCAAAACTAAGTTTTATATAATTTCCTCCCCTAACATTTATATTTGATAATACAAAGTTTAGTTTTTGGGTTAAAACTTTTAGGGGAGGTAGAACTTACAAGGTTAGATGCTAGCTCATTCTAATAGGAGTTGTAACACCCACAATTTCCCATTCTAGTATATATAAGATAGAAAGATTTTTAGAAATAATTTCATAAGGGATTTGGAAATTCTTGATAAACAATTGAACTTAGAACTTAGGAAGTATCCAACCACAATTTTAAATAATTTCTCTAAAATGGGTCCATTTGGGGAAAATTACCTAAATACCCCTAAAAATTATGAAATAGGGGAAAATATAAATTTAATTATGAAAAATATCAAAAATTAAGGGAAGCCATATTTCGAGTAAAAAAAAGTGTTAGCATAATTAATAATAATTTTTAGAAATGTTTTGGATCTTTTGGCCAAAATGACCAAAATGCCCCTGACTAACATTGTAACCCTAACTAGTGTTGGTTGTGGAAATTTTGCTAAGTGTTTTATGTTCAATAGAGTATTTTTGGTTGTAAAATTTCAAAGAAATTGTTGATTATAGAATTACGGAAAGAATTTTGAAATTTTAGTAAGAAGGAAAGACATGTTTTTCGAGTAAAACTAAAAAAAGACATAAGTTTTATCAAGGTTGTCTTGTGAGACATGTTTTTTCAAGAAACACTCGAAAAAGGTGAAAGTTTCTTCAAGGTTGTTTTCTAAAGACATATTTTTCGAAAAAAATTAAAAAGTTTAAAGGTTCCTTCATGACTATATATAGAGGGATATTTTTTTGAATAAAAGCTTGAAGAGGGGAAAGATTCTTCATTTTATAGTTGTGCACATATGTTTTGAGTAAAATTCGAAAAATGGAGGAACTTTTATCATAATCTTTTGTTATATTTTTCGAAGAGAACTCAAAAAGGTGAATATTCAGCTAAGACTTGGGACTTAGTTTTTTAAGAGGAACATTGAAAATGAATGCAAGTTTAGGGAGGAACAAAGCCTTAGCTTCTAATCATTATGTATGGTAAAGAGGTACATGAGTGCAGGCCTCCTTATTTAAAGGAAAAGGGAGCGACTCATGCAAGGAAAATTAAAATGGAATTAAAAGTATCCTATGGGTGACATGAGGGCATATCTTAGAGATAAAAGTAGCGCCCCATGTAGGAAGAAAAATAAAAGAAAAAAAAGAATCAAACTATAGTTTTGAGGCAAAGACACTTAAGCCTGGGAAAATAATAAACTAGTAAATCTAAATCCTAAAAATTATCAATTGAGTATTACGAGTAGGGATGGCAATTGGACCTAGACTCAGCGGGTACCCGCAATTTAAGTTCCTAACATGACTCTCTTAATTTATTCACGGCGTCTGGATCACCTAAAAGTACACCCTTACGGTTCCTCAACTTTAAGTACTACTCCCGCTGATGTTGTGTTGTCTTATAACCCGTTCCTGAACTTGAAAGGCTCCTAATGAGCCCTAACTCACCCCAAGACTTTCCCAGCACGGTTTCCAGACGACTACGGGTTATACCTAAATAAATTCACTCCTTCCTAATTCTTCCTCTCACCTGGGGGTATCCTAATGTCAAAAGAGGAATGGGTGTAGGCTTCTGCTGCGCACTCTGGTTAAAAAGGGGTCGGGTTGGGTCTATCCCATAATCCCTACCTACAATCGATTCCTTGCCTATCTCTGGCCTACCATACTAGGGTAACTTATCTGCCTGGTTACATATGCTATGGGTCCCCAAGTCTCCTTCTATAAGGTTACACCCCTTAAGGGCTTGGCCCGCCCTTAACTGCCTTGAGACATGATTTTCTCATCGATTGTACTTCATTCTAGGGTCTTAAAATAAAACATATAGATTTCAACAACAAAACACAGAGTTGCACCTACGTGGCACTCCTCTGGTACACATGTGACAGAGAATGGACAACTCTCACAGTTCATCCAAATCCCAATCTAAACATACAATACATGATGGTGTGTAGGTCTGCTTGTACCTATCCCCCCATCATGTGCACAAGCGTAGCAAACATGATCGTCTCACATTCCAACTAGGGGCTGAGTACGAACACAAGCTCTATATTACAACATCAGCCTCTACTGTCTAGAGCTGACAATCGCAGCAATTGACGGGCATGCAATTGCCTCGGTGGCTAGGGGACACACCAAAACCTAGGTGGATAACGTAGGTCCTCGAAATAAGGGAAAAAGAAAGAGAATGTTCGATACCTAGTGATGGACTCGGTGCACCAAGCTTAGCACTATTCCTTAATCAAAGCATGAACTAAACACGAACCGTTAATCCTTCTATGAGATATACACTAAGTACAATTTCACATTCCGCGTAATTCTTACCACTAAGCTCACAACAAGGAAAAGGCTAGGGGGTTTAATTTATAGACTTAATTTTGCCTTCAATAACTTAGAAAAGGATCACCATTCACGCCCTAACAACATAACCCCATAACACTTTGGCTAAAGCCAAAAGAACCTGATTCCTTAGATAACTACAACCAAATAGGCCTAAGCTAAAAGGAATCGACCGTGATTGATTCCTACAAGGTACCCTCAACCATCTAAGTCTCCACAGCCACTCACTCCCCTTAAACTCTGGTGTCTATCCTCTAGCTCAACTGAAACTGACCAAGGGGTTCTAACCAGGTGATAGTGCCTAACCAAAACTCAAACATGAACCACATGGTGGTAGTCACAAAAGAGCTAAAAGACCATAAAGCTCTAAAGTGGAACAAGGTGGAAATGGAAGCCTAGATTGACAAGGTATAACAAATCCCAACTTGATTCCTAATTTAGGAAATCCTCCGACAATTCATACATCGCAATACACTAATTAGCTAGATGTTAGATCATACACCTATGAGGACCGAAGTCACCACTAACCATCCATTTGGGATTCTAAGAGTATTCACCTAGTAACTTAGGGGGAAAGGATTGGGCTTACCACTTGCATACTAAAGATAAATCATAGGACATGGGGGCTCACACAATCTCACCACCATCATAATAAAATCATTAACACTAAATGAGAAAATTTAACCGGGTTACAATAATGACTTAGGCAACTACTAAGGAGGTTAGGGTTGACATAACAAGCACCCTCAACATAAGCATACACTAACATGGATTTAAAGAAGGGAAAAACAAGTATGTGGGTTTAGATGCCTACCCCAAAGAAGTAACTTAGCCAAAAGCTAGGACTACACCCCTATCACTATTGATATTAAGTTCCTATACTTCCCATGAGTCCTATACTTCCATCCTGACCTCTCTACCTGCCATATCCCTAGTCCACTAAGCATGAGATCCGAAATTCACAAAATCCCAACTCTAAAGTCATTCAGCCCCACTTCTATAAGATCACCATTTACCTCCCACTTTCATGTCCCTCTAAACCTTGGAACCTAACATACAAGTCATGCAACATCATCGTAACACATTCATCAAACCACCACCTAGCACACAAGGCATACATTCATTCATGAAACACATACAACAAACACTCAAGCAACCATTCAAGCAGAAATAAGAATTATCATTGTTCAAACACATTACATCGCCAAGGTTCACTTACAAGCAACCAACACCCTGCTAGCCTACTAGGTAGCTCATTCATCATTCCCTCTAACCTATCCTCTTACTTCTACCTTCCAAGACCAACTACACACTCTTTCTCCCAACCTCTTCCTGGTCTTCCCTTCTAAGGGTAAATTAATTCCTCTAGGAACTAAATGACGTCTCATAAGGCTCATGAGGTGGAGATCCTACTCTTGGAAATAGACCTATGTCACTCTCCCTCTAACTATCATGTAGGTGGCTCTAACCTTGTTAGAGAAGTGTCCCAATTCCCTCAACAAGGCACCCTATTCATGTTACTAACCATAATTCCGTGTACAACGCACTCAGTAGAGGGGTGATCAGTCCCTAAACTGAGCATGAGACCCGGTGGAATTATAGTAAGTTGCGAGCAACTAACCTAACCACAGTCCAATTGGATTGAACTGCTCTGATACCAAAATGTAACGTCCTAATTTCTAAATCCAAGAATAAGGTCCGTTGGGAACACTATTTCTAAATTTTTGAAATTATTTCGCGCCATTTCAAGTATCGATAAACAAATCATACAATCGCTTAGGTAATCCAATGCTTACTTAAGCCTTCACAACACCTCACATCCATAAATACCATATAAAACCTTAATTTAATACTTAGGGAATGAACCTAGACACGAAGTGTCATGATTCATGAAATCCCTACCGGAAATTCGGCAGAGTTTCCCCTAAAAACTGGACATTACCAAAATTTCCTACTGAACCTGAAACTCAGAAAAGTCCACCAGTGCAGTTTATAAAGTATACTACAATATCATCGACAACTAGCCTCCATGGCCAAATTAAAACATCCACATAAATACATTCAGTACCATGTAATCATATATATATATATATATATATATATATATAGCTCAATAATTACAATCCCATAGTCCACAGTACAGAATCAAACATAAGCATAAACATCTTGCTCCCCTTGTGCCTTCAGCTCTAACACTAGGGATCGGGGCAACCTGCACAACTGAAAGTGATTTCCCACATCGTGGGATGATACTACATCCCAGTGAGTGTGATAAAGGTGTGTGCAGTGTGGGGAGGTAAAACACATGACGTACAATAATATAACATAACTTGATCCATTCATATGACTATCCATAAAGGCAAATTGAGACATGTAATGTTAACCATCCAATGACAATAATAAATGCAGTGTCAGTCATGAAGTGTTTTGACCCAAACACCCAGGGTTCTTTTCTCTTTAAACATGATTGAGCGCTCGGCCATGTGACCAAGGACCGTCGTCCAGGGCCACCTTGATTAAGTTTTATTAGCAAACAACATGAACTTTAATTTGTTGAGGAACCCCCATCTAACCCCTTGGCCATGGAGCAAATGAGAATCACCTCTCTTGTACATGATTTGGTCCGAAGACCCCTGACTTGGTCCGAAGACCCATGATTTGGCCCGAAGACCCATGATTTAACTGATTAATCTTTTGGCCCAAGGCCCATGAAAACATGGTACATGACTTGGAAATATGATTAAGTAACTTAATACATGGTTAAGAAACATGATACATGATTAAGCCTTTCCAAAAACATGAGAACATGGTTTATTTAGTGTGAACATGACATTTGCATGGTTAAAGAAAGGTTCATAACAATCCAATGCAATACACACACTCTAAAGAAAGGTTCTAACTTAGTTATTCTCATCCAACTCTTCCCCACTCTAATTCTTGATAATTCAATTCCCTTGACCACGAAGCTTATTCTTCCACATTTAGTGGCTAAGATCTAGGGTGTTGCTCTTCTCCTTAACTCTTGGCCCCTCCTCTAAGCTCTTTTAAAACACATGGTTCCAAATGGATTTCCCTAATTTCTTGTCTGAAATCACACTTAGCCTCTGAATCCTCATCCTACTTCTAACTTCCTCTCTTGGCTAGGTTCACCACCTAAGGCTTCTCTTATGTTTCCTAGGCTCCAGTTTCTGGGATGTTACAATTTCCACTCGCCAGAGCTCTTGCTTGATTAATAGAAGATTGTTTGGGTTTGACTTGACTTTGTAAAAGGAGGCGTAGAGATGGAACTTTTGTCGTAGTGAAAGTGTATTCTATTTAGTAGGAATCCGTGCGAGTAAATTTGTGGCAAAATTAGCTACGCTCACAAACTTCAGTTTGACAAAATTACTGAGAGACGAAACATCTTACATCAGTACTTGAGTTGTAAGGACATGTGAGTATAAACAAAAACTACCATGACTAATAATTTGAATCCCCCTGATTCCATGACTAATGAGGTTTCTTGATTTTTTTTAATAAACCCTCAAATTAATACTCCAACTACTCATCTCTTTTTTAATTAGACCCCAAACTAAATTAATTGCATAAGTAATCCTTGAACTTTTAAATATTCGTCACATTAGTACTCCAACTTTCACATTATCCCGTCACATTGATCCTTGTTGTAGGACTAATGTGGTTCATATTTTAAAGTTCGAGAACTAACTTTTATTTTATTTACTTTAAGTATGAAATAGGAGAGAGAGTAATACTTCCAGGTAGGGGTGTTCGTGGTTCGGTTTGGATCAGTTTTGAGGTAAAAAACCATTCGATCCGATCATTGCGGTTTTATCATTTCATCATCCGATCGGTTTTGATATTTTTTCAAATCCGATCCAATTTAAATTGGATTGGATTGAATCGGTTTTCGGTTTTTTAAAGCAACAATAAATATTTGATAAAATTGATAAAATAATGAAGTAACAGTAAACATTTTCTTATTGTAACTTATATTTATTAAAATTAATATAAAATTATATAAAAAGAATGACGTGAGACATGAAAATTAATTTAAAACTAGTTTTATATTGATATATTTTTAGAAATATTAACATGATATTAGATAATAAAATCATAAAAAATATATTAGTATAAGTATTTTTATTAATATATATGTATACAAGTATAAATATATGATTATTTTATAAGTAATAATATATGTATATATAAGTTCGGTTTGGATTGGATTGGATTGGTTTTCAACCTAGGATCCGAAAACCAATCCAATCCAATAAAAAAAATCGGTTTTTTACGGTTTGCGGTTTTTTGGATTTTGGTTTGATTCGGTTTTTGGTTTTTCGGTTCGATTTTTACGGTTTGTATTGGGTTGGATTGGATATCAACACCCCCACTTCTAGGACGAAAATGATGTTTTTTTTCTTCTTTAAATCGAAAGGGGTTATGATGTTTATAGCTTTGGAGTGTTACTTTTACAAATTGTCAGTGGCCAGCACGTGCTAATGCCTATCAAGTTATTAAGCATCCTTGATTTTCCATAAGCTTTTTTTTTTTCCAAACTTTAGCCTGGATTTGTGTTGTGTGACTCGACCCGATAGGCTCAAATCACGTCCACTCATTGGGAGTTATTTTTAACACCTCTTTTTGCTATTCCCACCTCCACCACCACCACCACCTCCACCTCCCATAACCCCCCATAACTCTATTAATTTTTTTTCCTCTTTAAAAAGCATTTTCGGAAATTAATTTTCGAAAAAAAAACACTTTCGGAAATTAATTTTCGGAAACTTTCGAAAAAATATAATTTCCGGACGTATATTTCCGGAAATTATCGAAAAAGTGGCTTCCAGATGTATATTTTCATAAATTTCCAAATATATATATATATATTTTACAATTTTTCAATTTTAGAGACGAAACAGAATCCGTCTCTAAATTCTGTCTCTAAATCAGAGACGAAATTTTTCCTAGTACATAAACATGGAAAAATTTCGTCTCTAATTTAGAGACAGATTCTGTTTCGTCTCTAAAATTGAAAATTTGTAAAAAAATATATATTTCCGGGAATTTCCGGAAATATACATCCGTAAGCCATTTTTTTTCCAAAAATTTCTGAAAAACATATATCCAGAAGCAATTTTTATCGTTTGATTTTCAGAAATTTCTGGAAATTAAGTATTTTTTCTGGAAAATAATTTCTAGAACTGTTTTTTAAAGAGAAAAAAAAATTTAACAGAGTTATGGGGGATGTTGAGAGGTGGAGGTGGGTTGGGGAGGTGGAGGTGGAGGTGGAATAGGGAAGTGTAGGGTGAGAATTTTAAAAGGTAGAAACATTATGGGGGTGTGAATAGCAAAAAGAAGGTGTTAAAAGCAACTCTCCACCTTGATTAACACACCCCCGAAATAATCAGGCCCTCAAATGGACGGTTTCGTGCAAGACTTTTTTTCCTTACGATTTGTTTCAGTTTGAGACTTTTTTCACTCGAACCCGCCCACTCCAACCGAGGGTCACCCCTATCAATTTATTAGGAAAAATATATAATAATTAAAAAAATGATTCGGTGATTATTTCGGTCATTATTGCTCCCACAAGCCTTACAAGTATTTAAGCACAGGATCCAATTATCATATCACGATTAAGCAAATTTGGGGAACAAATCACGCAGTGTGTTTTCCTTTACTAATTTAAACTGGTCTCGAAGAAGTTTCTTCCCTTCTTCACCAACATTCAACAACACATGCACCCCTCTCACTCCCACTTCATACCTTGCAAAACATTTTCTCTCTGCATCTGTCATTCTTGCTTTCAGACCAAAAAGTTCGAGACAACCACAGATACTCAAATGAAAATTTAAATGGATCTGAATGGTTTTAGGCCAACGACACATTTCCACGGTCATGTTTCCTAATCATAGACCCCTTCTGCGACCATTACGATCCGCAGCTACAAAATCTGGTCATCGTACTATGAGTTTTGCCAAAATCTTTGCTCTGTGCTTCGTAGCTGTCCCACTCGTCGTCACACTCAGGCTTGCTCTCTCCTACCCTTCCTCCGATCCAAACCCGGGTTTTGCTCAGGCACGAATTTTGGACAAAGTGTCTCGGACTGATACCTCAGTGGCTGAAAATGGTACGAGAATGTTTGTTTGTGTTGTCTTTTTTTATTCCCTGTTCTGTCTGGTCTGGTCTCTCAGAATTTTTTGGGGAAAATAAAAAAGTTTGGTACTTATTTTTGTTTTCTGTGACCTATGAGTAAGATCTGCGAAAAGTATACGGATAATTTCTACTTAAACTGAGCTGGATATCGCCTATCGAGTTTGTTCTATTAGTATCACCATGATCGGTGGAATTTGATAGCTTAATGCCCTTTCTGGTATTATTTGAAGACATTGAAATTTGTGACATTCTTAATTTTCATAATTGGTTATCATATTTTCCTAGGACACATTCATTCTATGGAAGAAATTAGACATAGGCTTATAACTTCTCTGCTTTTTGGAGGTTGGGTATGTGTTTTGATGCATGACATTGATTTGGTGGTTTTGTATATAATACATAGGGTTCAGCTAAAGAATCAGGAAATAAAAAGTTTATATTAAAAATCACATATTAAATGCCTTGGTAACATTCACTTTTGATTGCTTAACAGAAGACTTGTTAGCATTTCCCAAAACCATGCGAGAAATGATCGTTTCATAATGCACATGTGGATCACACAACAAGAAAAAGTGGGCATTGAATCATTGTTACAGTGGGTAGAAAAAAGTGAGAGTGAGAGAAAGAAGGGAAAGAAATGGAAGATAGGGATGATAGTTTGTTAAGTTTATCTATGTAACTAACAATACTGAGAACCATCACCTTTTGGGGAACTTTGTTGTCTAGAAGTATTCAAGAAGTGCAAATAACATGGCATTGTGTAGATAAACTTGTAGGGTGTAGCTGATCTGCATTTAACTTATTATGGCACCGTTTTTACCTCTGCACTATACTATTTTTCAGTAACTGTCAACAATGAAGTTGGAAAGCTTTGTCACGACCTGGGGCTAGTGTTAAATTTGTTTAATTGTAATTTTTTGTTAATTTGTTTTCTTATACAATTTATAGGTTCAGAAGATGGTCATTTTGAATCGTCTAAAATGTCAAAAGACAAATTACTTGGTGGACTCCTTGCTCCTGGGTTTGATGAAGGCTCTTGTTTGAGCAGGTATGAGTCCAGTTTATATCGCAAAACCTCACCTCATAAACCTTCTGCTTATCTCCTATCCAAGCTTCGAAGTTATGAGGAACTCCACAAACGTTGTGGACCCAATACTGAATCTTACAACAAGACTTTAAAACAACTTCAGTCAGGTCAAATAAGTAGTTCTACAGGGTCAGAGTGTAAATATGTTGTATGGATATCTATTAGTGGCTTGGGGAACAAAATACTAACAGTGGCATCAGCATTTCTGTATGCTATCCTAACAAATAGAGTCCTGCTTGTTGACCCAGGAAAGGACATGCCTGATCTTTTTTGTGAGCCATTTCCAGAGAAGTCATGGTTACTGCCCACTGATTTTCCACTTAAAAGTAAGTTTGATATGTATGAGCAAAAGTCACCTGATTCTTATGGAAACATGCTCAAAAATAACATCTTAAACACTTCGGCTGAATCGTTGCCCTCTTTTTTATATTTTCATTTGGTTCATGATTATGGAGAACATGATAAACTTTTCTTCTGTGATCAAGACCAAATGTTCTTTAGTAAAGTTCCCTGGTTAATTATGAAAAGTGACAACTACTTTGTTCCATCCCTTTTCTTGATCCCTTCTTTTGAGCAAGAACTTAGCAGATTGTTCCCCAACAAATCAACTGTTTTCCACCACCTGGGTCGGTATCTCTTTCACCCCTCTAACCAAGTGTGGGGCCTAATCACAAGGTACTATCAGGCTTACTTAGCCAAGGCAGATGAGAGAATTGGCATACAAATCAGAGTGTTTGAATCTGGAACTGGTCCATTTCAATATGTGATGGATCAAATTTTGGCATGTACTTTCAAGCAAAAGGTGCTGCCTGAAGTTGATAAGCAAGAAACTGTTGTCCCTCCATCAGGAAAGCCACACTTAAAAGCTGTTTTGATGACATCCTTGAGTTTTGGGTACTTTGAGAATTTAAGAAATATGTATTGGGAACAACCCACTGTCACTGGGGATATAATTGGGGTTTATCAGCCAAGCCATGAAGAATTTCAACAGACAGAGAAGCAATTACACAACAGGAAGGCATGGGCAGAAATGTATCTCCTAAGTTTGACTGATGTGTTAGTCACAAGTGCATGGTCAACATTTGGCTATGTGGCTCAAGGTCTTGGAGGTTTGAAGCCATGGATTCTTTATAAACCAGACAATCATACAGCACCAGATCCACCTTGTCGTCGAGTAATGTCAATGGAACCGTGTTTTCATGCTCCCCCATTTTATGATTGCAAGGCAAAGACTGGAATTGATACGGGTAAACTTGTACCTCATGTAAGGCATTGTGAAGATATGAGTTGGGGCCTTAAGCTAGTTGATAGTCATGATGATTTATAGGTTTCTATATGTCCCACTTCAATTTTGGACTATAATACATATTGATTAAAGTTAGTTTGTCGTGATTTCTTTTGCCAAAATGAACAACTCTCTCTTTTATAAGTAAGTGGGTCCTAGGTTGAATCCAGGAAAAGAAGTGAGTCTCATTTAATAAAGGTGAAGAAAACTCACAAATATCAAGCCTGTAGAAACTGAAAGTCATCCAAATCAAGTCCATCCATGACTGTGATTAGATGATAAAATGTGCTAAGCCGAGTAATTGTATTTTTTTTTTTGGGTCAACAAGCCGAGTAATTGTAGCCATGCCATTAGTTCCTGCTACATGAAATACATCACACTTGCACCGGAAGGAGTATGGTTTTAAGTTTTAACATTTTTTCGACCAAAAAAAAAAAAAAGTTTTAACATTTCAACAACTGACTTCAAAATTTTGGAGTTACAAGCACCAGAATAGGATAGGAAAAATGATGGTTTGAATTTTTTATATAATTTCAATACTATACATAAATATTGAAAGATAATTAATTTGGACTAGGGACTTAATTTGAATGTATATATTAAACGATGACTATTTATTCATAAAAATCAATTATTCTAACTATACTATTCAATCAATGGTATTCTATGTAATTTTAAATTATCATATACTTTTATTTAAATTTAAATTTTTAAATACTAATCAATTATGATATTATTTAATTGGCTTAAATGTGTTTTTTATCCTTATAAAATATACTCTTTTTCATTTTCATTCCTCTAATTTTCTTTCTTAGTTTTTCGTCCTCACAATCCAACTTTTTCAAAATAGTCCTCGCCGTTAGAATGGGTTAACGCCTTGTTGATGTGTTTATTCCACTGTTTGTTAATGTAGATGTCTCATTCTTATGTGACATTACAAGTGTTAATAATTTTAAATACGAATTTTATTACTTATTAAAAAGTAAATGTAATTTTCTGACAAAAATCGAAAAGAAAATTGAATTTCCAGACAAAAATCCTTGTTCCATTGACACTGTTTAGCATCCCTAACTTCTTTATTCTCCTTCCCTTGCCCTAATCTCTTATGTTTCTATTTACTATACTCTCTAGACAATCACTAGGATCCACCATTTTGTGGGAGTGAAGCCATGCAAGGGAGCTTACAGAGGTAGGGAGAGCCCGTGGAAAGGACTTTCATACAATGAAGAAGAGAAACAAGTGCGATAGCAAATGCCATGAAGTCAAGGACATGGAGTGCATGGATGATGCAAACTTGTGCATGAAGAAGGAGTATGACCTTAATCTTAGAGGAGTTATGATAGCAAATGGATCAAAGGACATGAAATGTATGGATGGGTGTGTGTGTGGGACTGTGTCCTAAATTTAGAGGAGTTAACTTCCTGATGGAAAACTACTTGAAGAGAGGACTGGAATTTGTACAACTTGGGCCAACAAAGGGGCGCAAGGCCCATTCAAGGAGAGTTGACTTCCTTACTCGGGTCAACCTTGACCATACCTACACATGGTTCAAAGCTACTTTTAATTGGTTTTAATTTCCTAAAATAGAGGACCAACTAGTCATGACCTCTAAACTCTAGTTTGATATATAGGATTTCCTTGTATTTGATTTTAATTGTAATTTTACTCACACTCTTATCAGAGTAGGTGCTAACTTCCTTGGTTTTATTAACTTAGGAGTCATGGGTTCAAACTAGGGGTGAGCGTGGGACGGGTTGGGACGTCCCATACCCGACCCTAACTTTTTATCAGACCAAATTTTCAGACCCGAACCCATCCATAAACCCGAAGAAACCCGAAAATATTGTACAAGACTACTTGAAACCTGAACCCGTCCACAACCCGAAGAAACCCGTCCACAAACTCTAAATCCCAATATTTTACTTTCTTATGAACTTTCAAATATTGTTAAGAGAAAAATATCACTGTATTATTATATAACTTTATGTATGGAATGTGTTTTTAAAGTAGATAGAGCCTCTATCATAGAGAAAAGTTAAATTAATAAATATCTAGAAAGTTAAAATGATGTTAGGCCTTTAAGTAATATAAAATTATAAATGTTATATATTATATATATACATATATGGGACGGGTTGGGTAACCCGAAGATTAACCCGAACCTGTCCTCAACCCGATACCGGGTTATTGAATGAGACCCGATTAAACCCTAATATTTCATGTGGGACATGGTCTAACCCGACCCGAATAGCTTGGGTTGGGACGGGTCCGTGGGACGGGTCGGGTTTTGCTCACCCCTAGTTCAAACACCCAACTTAGGTAGCTTTTAAATTCCTTTTACTTTTCCCCTATTTTGGTCGCCCTTTTTTCCTTTAAAAGGGAGAGCTCTCACACTTTGTATGGTTACTCATGAATTTTAATCAAAGAGCTTAGGCTTATTTTCCTCCTCTAGTGTGAGTTGATAAGCCTTGGTGGTTCTTGCTTAAACCAAGGTGGATCTTATTTTGCTCCATGAGCTAGTAACGATTCTTCACTAGACTTATCTACATAAAGGGTTGCCTTCTCAGTTGCGTCTTCACCATCTTCATCCTCTGTTGAGTCTCAAAAAGATCATTAAGTAATTAATAATGATTGAATCTCACCTTCCAAGTTTTAATGAATAACAAATTTGATTAAGTGACATTATTGCAAATCTGCCTACGCTTTTAACGTGTATTCTGATTTCAGCAAGTTGACCTTCTCAAGTCATGAAGCATTCTGACGTGGCATATTGTCTGAAGAAGTGAAGCCATCCGAAGTGGTCTACTGTCTGAAGAAGTAAAGCCTTCTGAAGAGTCAAGCTGTCTGAAGACAGAAACCTTATGAAGCCAGAAGCTATCCGAAGTCATCTGACGTGGAAAGGAGTCTGAAGTCAGAAGCTATCTGAACAGTGAAGCCCTCTGAAGATTTCTGACGTAGACTCAAGTCTTATTCAACACCTTCTGCAACACACCTTCAATTTACTATATAAAGCATGAAGAATAGAGACTTTTCAGAATGTTTGAATAACATGCACAAGAAAGGAAAGTCATGCTACGTAGCATTTGGAGAATGTCAGAATAGAGTCAGCCAGTACTGAACCTTGTACTGTGTCAGAAGCTATTAGGAGATGACTCACAACGGGATTAACAACATTTAATGCTATCTCTAAATGGTTGTTTCAAACAGACTTCTCAACTAGTGCTATAAATAGCTTCATCAAGACTCATGCAAAGAGAGAGAACGATCTAGAACGAAAGAGCCCATACGCTGTCAAAGTTTTATGCTGTAAAACACTCTGATAAATTTTCATTGTAACCTTGTACAAAAACTTTCATATCCTGAGCTATACTCGGTTACTTGTACATTTCTTAGTTTAAGCTCTAAACTGGTTGTAGTTCTTTAGTTTAAACATCTTTTACCTATAAACACTTGGGTGTTAAGCCTGGAGAGGCTTAGTTGTTAAACAGTACATGAGTTATTGAGCCTGAAGAGGCTTGTTGGTAAACAATACTTGGTTGTTGTAGAGCCTGAAGAGGCTTGACAGAAAAGAATACATGTAATCTCTTGAGATTAGTGGAAAATCCAGGTGCAAGGTTTGGCACAGGGACTGGACGTAGCTCACTGTGGTAGTGAGTGAACCAGGATAAATACTTGGCTAAGTTCTCTCATCCCTTAACTCTTTCAATTACGTTTTAAGCTAATGAGAAAGGAATTGAAACTGTTGTTGTAAAATTTGAACTTTAAAAACAGCTTTCTGAAAACTATTTTTGAGTTGTCTGAAACTACTTCAGACAGATACTAAACTTCAGATAACACCTAAGTTATCTTAATTTTTCAGAAAACACGGTTTTCAGAAAAGGTTTCCTAAAAACGCAAAAGTTTTATAGAAACACTGTTCAACCCTCTTCTAGTGTTTCCTTGTGTTTTCCTACATCCTCTTCCATTTTCAACTTTATTCTTCTCTTTATTTTCCAATTTCAATTTGATTTTGCTGCAGCCTTTTACCTTGTCTTGTGCTAATTTTCATTGCTCTTTTGGTTCCAATCTAGATTCGTACTCGTACTGTTATATTAACATATTAACTTCTGGTTGGGGGTTTGGAGTTTTTTCCTGAAGAGTTGGTGGTTCATCTTCTGCTCGAAGGGGAGGTGATTTTTCTTTATTTGGAGTAGGGATTTTTTTTTCTACCTCAGGTTCATGACTGACTTAAGCCTCCTTAGCAAGGTTTTCGAAGATCCGATCAGCAACAATCAAGAGACTCTACTTCCTGTTCACATTCCTCGCCATGATATCCAGCATGTTCAAACCTTAGAATTCTCCCTAAGCTAGGGAATTGCATTGTTAGAGGTATTTTATTTAAAAAAAGAGTGGATACTTGAAGAGCTCGAACCTATGTTATTTGATTGCTGGTCTCATCAAAGGAAATTACCTGAAATGTTTTGAAGTCTTAGGTCATTTCTATAAAAGGAAATTCAAAGATAAAGGAAGTTTTAAGAGGTTCAAGGCTTACCACTTTGTTGGCTTTCCAAGTATGCTTCAAATCAGGAGCAATGAACTTCAACTTTAAGACCGACGTCTTAACTTGCTAAAAGTAATACAGGTTGGAAAGGGAATCAAACAGAGTAAAGGTGAAGACATGTAGATTTAGTCACCTAAGACATTTGAACTAGAGGAGTTGTTTGGGTTTCCAAGTTGTTAGTATCAATGTTAATCTCTTCAACCTCAGGAATTTCTTTCAAAGTATCCCCTTGATTGGCAGTTAGTTTGGTATTAACTTGGGATTGATCAGAGGAAGACTTTATCTTTTTATTTTTCTTGTTTACAATCAAAGAATTCTATTACATTGTTTCCCGAATCTCAGCCTGATATTCTGAGTCCTTAACTAGAGGAAGAGTGGTCGAAAGGCCATCTTTTCAAGCCTTGAAGACAGGAGATATAGGAGGCAGGTCAGAAGTTTTCAACTTCTTCATATGTTGTGTTTGATTCTCAACACTCTTAGGATTGGGGGAAGCAATAGTTTTGATTTTCTTTGAAACAGTTTGTAAAAATTGAGTCAAAAGAGAAAGAAAAATGCCTAAAGAAGGAGAAATTAATTTTTCTATCTTGGCAACCTTTGTTGTTTCATTGGTTTGAGATGTTTCTTGAACAAAATCTTCAGAGGTGGTTCGAGCACCTAAAATAGGGCGTGTTAAAAGCTTAAATTGAAGGAGGAACCATTTAAAATGAAAAGTTTACCTCTTTTCTTCCTCTTAGTTATTTCCATAGAATATTTGATGATTGAGGTCATGTTCTCGAAACAATCTTCCTTCGATACAGATAAAGCTTTTTGAGTCTCAAGACTTTGAAAGTCTAAGACACCCCTATGATATGATTTTGATGAGTATAAACTTAAAATAAACTTTTTAAGACTTCACTTTTATTGATGATTGTTCTGATATCTCTGATGTGCTAAACATCTGAACCTTAAAAGTTGTCTGAAGTACATCAAGGTTTTGAAGAAAGCTCTGTCTGAAGTGTTCAAGGAGTTCAGAAGCAACTAGTTTTGAAGCATCTTCTGAAGTCTCAAGTCTGATCTAAAAACTGAAGTGTTATCTGAAGCCAAGCTGTCTGAAGCCAAGACCTTTTCTGACGTGGCAAGTCAAAGACTAGTTCATTCCCTCACGCAACCTTAGAATACAAATCAGGAATGACAAAAGATCCTTTTTAGCTGAAATTTGAAATACAAGCACAAATGAGGAAATACTACGCTACAGGAGTTGAAGAAGTCAGAACAGTGCTTCAACCTTGTACTGTGTCAGAGCTGTGTCTCAACGGGATGCAAAGCATTAAATGCTATCTCTCAATGGACTTCTCAATGACGTTGTCATGCTCAAAGCTTATAAATACCAGTGGTCTTTGTGAAACAAACAAGAAGTAACCTACGCGCAAATTCTTTGAAAGAAAACGCCGCTAAAATCTTATTAGATGTACTCTGATTTCTTTGTACAAAAACATTCATATATCGTGTTAAATCATTGTTCTATTTGTACATCTTTCCAAATGAATAAATTTGAGTTCTAAGTTCACCTTTCTCTGTAAACACTTGTTGTTTGGAGCCTGAAGAGGCTAGGTTAAAAAAAATACTTGTAAGAGCCTGGAGAGGCTAGGTGTACAAATAATACTTGCTGTTAGAGCCTGAAGAGGCTTGGGTGAAAATAATACTTGTAATCTGTTCAGATTACTGGAGAAAATCGAGAAGCTAGTTTGCTTTGGGACTGGACATAGCTCACAGTGGTAGTAAGTGAACCAGGATAAATCTTGGCTGAGTGCTTCTCTAACCCTTATCTCTTCATATTCAGTTTTAACTAACAAGAAGAGGGTTCTGAACTTAAGTTTATATAAAACACTTGTGAAAATCTATTAAAAAAATATTTTCAGATCTAATAGTTGGTATCGGAGCTCAGCCTCGAGTTGAGCACTTGATCATGTTGAGGAGAAGATCCAGATGGAAACCTCTACAAGCACAAGCCATTATATTACAGAAGGAGCCTCTGTGACAAGGTCTCCAGCTTTCAATGGTATTGACTACAATTACTGGAGGTATCGTATGAAAATGTTTATTAAGAGCATCAACATAGATCTATGGGATATAGTCATTGATGGTGATTATGTTCCCATGCATGATGGAGTGCCCATATCAAAGTCTGAATGGACAGATGATTAGAAAGCTCGTGCACAGCTAAATGCCAAGGCTAAACTCTACTTGGTTTGTTCTTTGAATAAACTCGAGTATTAGAAAGTTCATGGGTGCAACACTACCAAGGAAATCTGGGACACGTTGGCTTCAGCCCATGAGAGTACTGAAAATGTCAAATAGTCTAAGATTTAGCATGCTTGTTCATCAATATGAGATGTTCAAGACGCATGAGTCAAAAACCATTGACCAAATATTTGGTAGGTTTCAAACAATAACAAATGGACTGAAGTCTCTCAGAAGAACTTATGAATATGGAGATAATAATCGAAAGATTCTAAGAAGCTTACCCAAGGCTTGGAGACCCAAGGTTACTACAATCCAAGAGGCTAAAAACCTTAATACCCTAAGAATAGAGGAACTATTGGAATCTCTTAAAGTCCATGGGTTAGAACTTAGTGAGGATGTATCCAAGAAGAAGTCATTGGCACTGAACATCAAGGCTAAACAGACAAGGCATGGAGCCATGAAAGCCATGCAAGCTGAAGAAACTTCAAAAGCTGATAAAGAATCTAAAGAAAGTTCTAAAGATGATGATCTTGCCTTATTGAGTAGGAAGATCAAGAGAATTCTTCAAAAGAAGGGAAATTTCACAAAAGATCAACCCTTCAGAAGTAAGAATGGTAAGTCAGGTAAGGAAGCTTCTAGTTTTGACAAAATTATTTGCTATGAATGCAAACAACCAGGTCACATGAAGGCTGATTGTCCCAAGCTGAAGAAGCCTACTTTTAAGAAGAAGAAGTTCTTCAAGAAGAAGAAAGGACTGATGGCTACCTGGGAAGACCTAGATGACTCTACCTCAGAAGAGGAAGAAGAGTCAACTGAAGAAGCAAATATCCGTTTGATGGCAAGCTTTCCCTCTTCTGACAGCTTAGACTATGAGGTAAGACCTCAATCTGATCCTGATTTACAATAGAGATATGATGATTTGTTGGACAGATCAAAAGAACTCTTTAGAGAATATAAGGATCTTTCAAGAGCATACACAGAAATGTGTAACAAGAGTGAGGCTCTTGAGAAAGAAAACCTTGTACTCAAGGAAGAACTTGAGAACTGCAAGAGGGGTTGTTCTGAAGACCAATCTGAAGAAATTTCAAAACTTCAGAATAAGGTCAAAGAACTCACTTTGGATCTTGCCAACTTTGTTCAGGGAACTGAAAACCTAAACAAGTTGTTAGGAATTCAGAAAGGTTCCAATAACAAATGTGGGCTGGGATACTCGTAAAGTGAATCATCAGATACCTCTTATGTTAAAGTTAAAAATCCTAAAAAAGCTTTTAAGAAAGGAAAAGGGTGTTCTCATTATGGCAAGCCTAGACACCATGTGTCTAAATGCAAGCACAAAGGGAAATCAAAACCCAAAGCTATCAAGAAAGGACCCAAGAAGTTATGGGTACCACCTAAATTTTTTATCATTCTTGTTGCAGATGTGTTTAACAGAACAAATGAAAACACCAAAAATGGTACCTGGACAGTGGCTGCTCGTGACACATAATTGGCGAAAGGTCTTTGTTCTAAAACCTTAGATACAAGGTTGGTGGAGTGGTCACCTTTGGTGAAAATCAACAAGGGAAGATCATTGGAATAGGTATAGTAGGTATGGCACCTCTGTCCTCTATTAAAAATGTTGGGTTAAATATGTTTTTCGTCCCTGAAGTTTGACCCAAATTTGGTTTTAGTCCCTAAACTTTAAAATCGTTGGTTTGGGTCCCTCATGTTTTGAAATCACGTGACTTTAGTCCCTCCCCTTAATACCGTTAACTTTAATGCTAACGTGAAAAACAAAATTTTGTGTTAGTTTGCCCAATCAATTTCAATGATCATGATGTGACAATTGAATTACACATCAGCTCATACAGTCAGGTTTTATTTAGGGTTTTATTAAATTTAACTTCACATTTTTCATGAACCGGTAAGGCCAATAAAACTGACTGGATGAGCTAAGGTGTAATTCAATTGCTACATCATGGTCTTTGAATTTGATTAGACAAGCTGACATAGAAATGTTTTCCCCATGCCAACATCAAAAGTTAACGGTGTAAAGGGGAGGGACTAAAGTTACATGATTTCAAAACATGAGGGACTAAAGTTACGTGATTTCAAAAGATAAGGGACCCAAACTAACGGTTTTAAAGTTTAGGGACTAAAACCAACTTCGAGTAGAACTTCAGGGACTTAAAACATATTTAACCCAAAAATATTTTACTTGTTGAAGGACTTCAGCATAACCTACTGAGCATAGGCAAATTATGTGACAGTGGTTATATAGTATCCTTCACCAAGGATGGATGCATAGTCAAGGAATCTGATAATCAAATCCTCTTTACTGTTAAGAGACAAGGTAATGTGTATAAGATTGATCTAGAGGAACTTGCAAATCAAAATGTGAAATGTTTTTCTCTTAGTTGAGGATGAAAAACAGATTTGGTATCAAAGACTTGGGCATGCTAGCTTGAGATTAATCTCAAAGCTCATAAAACATAATCTTGTTAAAGGATTACCCAAGCTTTCATTCAAATATGATATTTTATGTGAGAGTTATCTGAAAGGGAAACAAACAAGAAGTTCATTTCAGAGCAAGAATGTTGTATCCACTAACAGTCCTCTTGAACTGCTTCACATTGATTTGTTTGGTCCAACTAAAACTGAAAGTCTTAGTGGAAAGAAATATGGTTTGGTCATAGTTGATGATTATTCAAGGTACACATGGGTGATATTCCTCAGAAGCAAGGATGAGACTTTTGAGAATTTCACAATATTCGGTAAAAAGGTACAAAATGAGAAAGGATTTTGTATTTTTGCAATCGGAAGTGATCATGGAGGAGAGCTTGAAAACATAAACTTTAAATTGTTCTATTAGGAGAATGAGATCTCTCACAATTTCTCTGTGGCCAAAACACCTCAATAAAATGGGTTTGTTGGGAGAAAGAACAGAAGTTTGCAAGAGATGGGAAGAACCATGCTCATTTCAAGTACTCTTCCCAAATCATTATGGGTAGAAGCTTTTCACATAGAATATTACCTTTAAAACATAATATTGGTAAGACCAATTCTCAAAAAGGATCCCTATGAATTGTGGAGAGGAAGGAATCCCAACATATCATATTTCCATATCTTTGGATGTGAGCATTTTATACTCAATACAAAAGATGATATTGGAAAATTTGATGCTAAGTCTGACAAAGGATTTTTCATTGGACATTCTAAAACATCCAAGGCATACAGAGTCTATAACTCTAGAACTTTAGTTATTGAAGAATTAATCCATGTAAAATTCAATGACAAGAAAAAGACTGTGTTAGCGCATAACCCTCTGAGATTTGGTTTTAATGACAACAAACCTTTTGATCAAACTTAACATTTTCTGTTCTTGAAGTTACTAATGTTTTATATGTGAGATCTTAGAAAGACATGAATCTTATGCTAAGTAAAGAACTCAGAAAGATCAAAAGAACCACGACCAAGTTCAGACTAAGACTGAGAGGTAACCTCAGACTGAGACTAGTAGGAACCCTCATATTGAAGATGAAGATAAAGGTCAGATTGAGATTGAGAAGCTTTCAGAAGCTCAGAATAGTTGAATCTGAAGATGAGGAATGCTACCAACACACTCTCTAACACATTCTTCCCAACACACTCCATGTGATTGGTTAAAATTCACATGGGTCCCACCAAATTATGTGGGTCCCACTCCCAATGTGGTGGGACCCATGTGACTTTTAACCAATCACATGGAGTGTGTTGGAAAGAGTGTGTTAAGGAGTGTGTTGCTAGCACTTTTCATCTGAAGATAGCCTAACCTCAGTATGGTGCACATCAGAATGCAGTCTTAGCTATAGTCAGAAAGGGTCTTTATTAGAAATGTCAATCATCAAGCTGAGTCTAAGCATCCTACAATGAATAAATATAAGTTGATTCACCATAAAGATTGTCTCTATGGTTTGAAAATGCTACACTACTTGTGGATTCAAGATTTACAAAAGAGTACATTCAAAAGGAAAAAAAGAAACAAGACTTGCAAGGTCAGACTAAGACAGACTCAGATTGCATGGTCAGACGATCAGTCTAAGGAAGTATGGAGCTGAGCACAAGACAAAGCAAGAGTCAAGCTAAGACTGAACAAGCTCAGACACATAGGTGAGACTGAGACTCAGAACTAGGAGCAAGTCAATGCAAGTACGCTGACACACAGAAGCTCTATGCTGACACGCTGAACCACTGTAGCGCAGGAAAGCACAACTCTCTCTCACCTTTAACAACAAGTATAACAACTAGTTTTCTAAAGACTATAAAAGGAAGTATCATTAATGCTGAAGGTGGTGAGACGTTGTTGCATAAGCTGAAAAATCCAAGACTCAGTGAATCTCAACTCTCATACTTGATTTTCTATCTATATCCATTGATCTCTTTCATCTATTATGGTTGTAACTCAAAAGAGTGATTGTGCCTAGCTAAGCTCATTGTCTATTCGTACCTTGTACGTTACCTAAGCTAGAACAACCCAATCTTACCCAATATTACCAAATCTCACCCAGTCTAAGCTAAGTCAGGAGGTGCCTGGACATAGTGTGAGTGACTGAGCCTGAAGAGGCAGAGGAAAGAATACTTGAATCTTAGCTAAGTCAGGAGGTACCTAAGCTTAGTGTGAGTAACTATGAGTGATCGAGGTCGTACTCAACCAAATAAAATGAATTAAAGTGCAGTAGGTTGATTAACCCAAAGTCGTCTCTCTCAAGGAATCCAATTACAAATTCAGATTTTCAATCTCATAGCAACACACACACTCAGGGGGAGATTGTTTGGATTTTTCAATTCTATGATTCTAAACAACAGAAACTTAAAATCGAAATTAACCAATTGGAGATTAAGATCAATCCTCTGCACATGCATAACCTGGATATATCATTGGAAATCAAGAGGCAATTCTATCAAACATATATGAATCTGAATTTCACCATGAATTAATCAATAAGCATCAACAACTCATGATTCAAGTTCTTGCATTAACCATGCACTGTTCATCAATTACGTTAGTGATTAAGCATCCCTAATTCTAATTGAATCTGAATTTAATTCGAATTTCCAATCCTCAAGCATAAAGCATACTTGAATTCAATTCTATAATCCCTAAATTCATAGTTTTAAGCAAAACTGAAATTCATTCAGGAAGAAGAACAAAATCGGAATTGGAATTAATGTGAAAGATAGAATCTGAATTACAACCAAACCTTAAGATCCAAGCTAGCATTGATACAGAGAATTAACCTTGAGAAGTTAGCCTTCCATTTCCATGGAGGTGAAATCCAAAATTGCAAGAAGAAGAAGAAGAGAGAAAATCGTCCAAGGCAAGAAGAGAAAAAGAGAAAAAAAAAGAGGGAAAGTGAAGAGGAGTCAAATTCTAAAATTCTGAAAAATGAGGGAGAAATGTTTTAACTATTCAGAAACACACCTATTTATAGAGCCTAAATCACTAACAATCTGATTAGGCCTTAATTGGGCCGAAATTAATTAAAACATGCCCACAAACTAATTACAAAACTAAGCAAATTCGGATTTGCAACAGACAGCATCAGTAGGCGATTTTGAAACAGCAACTGCTCCTAATTCCTTCATGGGAATATGGTCATATAGCATATCAAATTAAATCTCCGAAAGTTAGCTTTCCAATGCCACTGGAATCACTCAAATCAGCACCTATAGCTCCAGATATCATCAAAACAAGACAGGTAGGTCAGTAAGCTTAAAAATCCGAATTTAAACAACATTTACAATTAAAGCCCAATTTCGTAAATTCCAATTAAAACAGTGGATTTAATCACAATTATAGTCCAAGAAAGCTAAGATTAATTATGCAAAGTGTGAATAATAATGTGTTCATCAGTGAGCGTGAAGAGGCAAAGGAAAGGATACTTGAATCTTAGCTAAGTCAGGAGGTACCTGAGCTTAGTGTGAGTAATTGTGAGCCTGAAGAGGCAAAGAAAAGAATACTTGTAATTTACAGTTTTCATAGTGAAAAATCTCACAGGGTTGTGAGGACTGGACGTAGCCCAAGGTTATGGGTGAACTAGTATAAATCTGAGTGTGCTCTCTCTATCTCTATCTCTTATTAACAGTCTCTGCATAACTCAAATATGTTTCTGCATACCTTAGATCAGTCTCTGCATAACTCACAACAGTCTCTGCATAACTCAAATTTGTCTCTGCATAACTTAGATCAATCTCTGCATAACTCAGATCAATCTCTACAAAACATAGATCAGTCTCTGCATAACTTAGATCAGTCTCTGCATAACTATATCTTAGTATTCCTTTATATTTGATTTATCTAACTCCATTTATCTGAGATAGGACTTAACGAATCTTAAGAGTTAAGCTCAGATTTAAGTTAAGATTCGATTTGAGTTAAGCTTAACCTTTTGCTGAGCTAAGCTTTCTTAATCTTAACCTTCCGCTGAGTTAAGATTCAATCTGAGTTCGAAGTCCCGAACTTGAGATTCACCTCAGATTGGATCTGAGTTTTTCAGGTACAATATTTTCAAGTCTCTATTCAACCCCCTTCTAGAGACATTCAACCAACTTCAGACTGATAGTGATCTATCAGATCTAGAAGATGATCTTGCAGGTATGGATCTGAACCAGCCATATGATCATATCAAGGATGAAAGCATGTATGAACCTATGTCTGAAGAACCATATGAAACCAAACCACTTCAAACAACCAATGTTGAGTCTTAGACTGAAGGTACATCTTCATTCAGAAATGTTTGGAGATACAGACCCCATCATCCTAAAGAGCAAATCATAGGTGATGCTTTAGAAGGAGTGAGAACAAGATCAAGACTTAGATGAGTCAATAATCTTATACTGTTATCTAAAATTGAGCCTAAGAATATTGATGACGATCTGCATGATGAAGGGTGGGTCCTAGCCATGCAAGAAGAGGTGAATCAGTTTGCTAGGAGTGATGTCTGGAATCTGGTTCCTAAACCCCATGGGAAAACAATTATTAAATGGTTAATAATGTTTAAGTCTCACAACCCTGAGTTTTAATTGATAACAAATTTGGTTAAAATTCTTATAAGAAAAAACAGTTTTCTGCTAAGGTAGTTTTTGTGTTTCAGAAGGTATCTGATACAACAACCCTCTGATGAGGTGCAACCTGTTGAAGAAGAGGAACCTGTTGAATTATCAAGACCTACTGAAGCAAAGGAACCTGATGAAAGAGAGAGACATCGTACTGAAGCTTATATCTTTTTGGGAAAGTTCGTTTCTGCTAATTCCCTTTGAAGATTTAGAGACATTCGTAGCCTTTCTCAGTTGCTGAACCTCTTCCAGAAAGTCAGATTAGTTACTTTTTGGAATATTTCAAATTTTCATTCATCTAAGACGCAAAGTCTTCTGTGAAGTACAATGTGCTCAGAAAAAGCGGAGTCCGCGCTGCTGACACCAACTACCTGCTGCACCTGCTACCAAAGCTACCAAAGCTATGTCTCAACGGGAGCATTTGCATTAAATGCTATCTCTCAACGGGAACTCTGTTGAAGCTAAACAAATCTCTCTTTCAACCCGATAAATATGAAGTCTAATGTAGAAGAACAAATGGAAGAGAAAGAACATACTTGCTGAAACGCTGCTCAAACATACTCTTTGTTATCTTTTCATTTGTTCCATTTGTACAACATCTTTCTTATCCTGAGTTTTAATCAGTTATATGTACATCTTACAAAGTTTAGGCTTTGAACTTCTATAGTTTAAAAGCTTAAGCATCTTTCTTTTTATACACTGGTGGTGTGTGAGCTTGAAGAGGCTTGGTGTTTAAAGAATACTTGGGTTTAAGCCTGGAGAGGCTTGTCTGTAAAACAATACTTGGGTTTTAGACTGAAGAGGCTGTGGATAAAACAATACTTGTAACTGTGATCAGTTAGTGGAAATCCTTTGCTGGTTTGGCATTGGGACTGGGCGTAGCTCACGGTGGATGTGAGTGAACCGGGATAAATTTCTTGGCTAAGTTTTCTCAACCCTTATCTCTTTAATTTATTGTTTGAACTAACAGGAGGGTTCTGAATAATCAGTTTTATAAGTTTGAACGTAAATCTATCTCAAACTCTTTATAAATCAAGTTTTTAACATTGTCTTTTGGACCTGCTGAAGCACTTCAGCAAGTCTCTGAAAACTCCAGTTTCAGCAAGTTGCTTGAAACATTTGAAAAACTCTGTCTGTGAAAAGGTTTCCTATAAAATCTGTTTAAAATTATAAAACACTATTCAACCCCTCTTCTAGTGTTTCATGTGGTTTCTACAGTTGGTATCAGGGCTCAGCCTCAGGTTGAGCATCTAACAAGTGTTGAAGGAAGAAGATCTAGATGGAAACCTCAACCAGCAATCCACACTATATTGCAGAAAGAGCCTCAGTCTCAAGGCCCCCAACTTTCAATGGCACTGACTATCATTATTGGAGAGATCGTATGAAGTTGTTCATTGAGAGCGGTAACATAGATCTCTGGGACGTAGTCACAGGTGGTCATTACATTCCCACCAACAATGGTTTGCCCATTCCTAAAGCAGAATGGACTGGTGATCAGAAGGCACGTGTACAACTAAATGCCAAAACAAAACTCTATTTGGTTTGCTCTTTGAGTAAATCAGAATATGAGAAGGTGCATGGATGCACTTCTGCCAAGGAAATCTGGGATACATTGGCTTCAGCTCATGAGGGGACTGACAATGTAAAGCAATCCAAAATCAGCATGCTTGTTCATCAGTATGAAATGTTCAAGATGCATGAAACTGAATCTATTGATCTGATGTTTGGAAGATTTCAAACCATCACCAACGGACTCAAATCTCTTAGAAGAACCTATGATTCAGGTGATAACAATCATAAAATCCTTAGGATGCTACCAAAGATTAGGAGGCCCAAAGTTACTGCCATTCAACAGGCAAAAGACCTCAACACCTTAAGAATGGAGGAACTTTTGGGATCCCTCAAAGTCCATGAGTTGGAATTTGGAGAAGATGCTCCCAAAAAGAAGTCACTTGCCCTGAATGCCAAGTCCAAAATGCCAAGGTCTGGAGCACAGAAGGCCATCAAAGCTGAGGAATCTTCAGAAGGTTCTGAAGGTTCTAAAGGTGACTCTGATGATGATGATGATCTAGCCCTTCTGAGCAGAAAGATCAAGAGGATGCTTCAGAGGAAAGGAAGTTCAGAAAAGGCTCAACCTATGAAACTAAAGGAAGTAAGTTAGGTAAAGATTCATTTGCTACTAACAAACTTATCTACCATGAATTCAAAAAGCCAGGGCACATGAAGGCAGATTGCCCAAAACTAAAGAAACCCTCTTACAAGAAGAAGAAGTTCTTCAAGAAGAAAAGGGTCTGATGGCAACTTGGGAAGACTTAGAAGATTCAACTTCAGAGGAGGAAGATGAATCTGCTGAAGAGGCCAACCTATGCTTGATGGCAAGTCTCCCCTCATCAGACAACTCTGAATCTGAAGTAATCCCTCAAACTCTTCAAGACATGTACGATGAATTGATGGAAAGTTCTAAAGAGCTTTTCCAAGAGTACAAAGATTTGTATAGAGCATACACTAAAGTTGCAAACAAAAGTGAAGCTCTAGAAACGAAAAATATTTTGCTCAAAGAAAAACTCTTGAAGAATTCTGGGACTAGTAGTTCAGAAAGCTTAATTAAAGAAAATGAATTTTTAAAGAAACAAGTTGTTGAACTTACTAGAGACCTAGCCAACTTTGTTAATGGAACCAAGAATCTCAACAAAATGTTGGGTTCTCAAAGGAACTCTAAAAACAAAGAAGGTTTAGGCTACTCAGACAGTGAATCATCACATGATTCAAATTCTAAACCTGCAGAAAAAGCTAAGTAAGGTAAGGGATGCTCTCACTGTGGAAAGCCTGGACACAGTGTGCCTCAGTGCAAACACATGAGAAAGGGCATACCTACTGCTAACAAAAAAGGACCCAAAAAGCTGTGGGTACCTAAGTCTCTGATTATTCCTGTTGCAGATATGTTTAATAGGACAAAAGAGACACCACAAATGGTACCTGGACAGTGGGTGCTCACGACACATGACGGGAGAAAGGTCTTTGTTCCAAAACCTTAGACCTAAAGATGGAGGGGTGGTGACCTTTGGAGGAAACCAAAAAGGCAGAATCACTGGTATAGGTTCAATAGGTATATCCCCTCTCTCTGTTATTAAAAATGTTCTTCTTGTTGAAGTTCTTCAACACAACCTGCTGAGCATGAGTCAATTATGTGACAGTGGATATGTTGTATCCTTCACCAAGGATGGATGTGTAGTCAAGGATGGATGTGTACAACATCTTTCTTATCCTGGGTTTTACTCAGTTATTTGTACATCTTACAAAGTTTAGGCTTGAACTTCTATAGTTTAAAAGCTTAAGCATCTTTCTTTTTATACATTGGTGGTGTGTGAGCCTGAAGAGGCTTGGTGTTTAAAGAATACTTGGGTTTTAGCCTGGAGAAGCTTGTCTTTAAAAAAATACTTGGGTTTTATCCTGAAAAGCCTGTGGATAAAACAATACTTGTAACTGTGATCAGTTCGTTGAAATCCTTTGCTGGTTTGACATTGGGACTGGACGTAGCTCACGGTGGATGTGAGTGAACAAGGATAAATTTCTTGGCTAAGTTTTCTCAACCCTTATCTCTTTAATTTATTGTTTGAACTAACAGGAGGGTTCTAAATAATCAGTTTCATAAGTTTGAACGTAAATCTATCTCAAACTCTTTATAAAACAAGTTTTTAACATTGTCTTTTGGCCCTACTGAAGCACTTCAGCAAGTCTCTGAAAACTCCAGTTTCAGCAAGTTGCTTGAAACATTTGAAAAACTCTGTCTGTGAAAAGGTTTCCTTTAAAATCTGTTTAAAATTATAAAACACTATTCAACCCCTCCTTCTAGTGTTTCCTGTGGTTTCTACAACCAAATGGGTGTTTAGAAACAAGTTGGATGAAGATGGTAAAGTTGTCAGAAACAAAGCCAGACTTGTTGCACAAGGCTATAATTAGCAATAAGGTATTTGTTTTACTAAAACCTTTGCTCCTGTAACTAGGCTGAAGGCCATTAGGATTTTTCTCTCTTATGCAGCAATTAATGACATCAAACTATATCAGATGGATGTCAAAAGTGCTTTCCTTGATGGAATCATTGAAGAAGAAGTATTTGTTAGGCAGCCCCTAGTTTTGAAGATGTTGCCTTTCCAAATCAGGTTTTTAAACTAAAAAAGACTCTCTATGGTCTGAAATAAGCTCCAAGAGCTTGGTATGACAAATTGAGCAACTTTCTTATTAAAAATGGTTTTGAAAGAGGAAAGGTTGACACAACTCTTTTTAGAAAATCTGCTAACAAAAACTTCATCTTAGTTCAGATATATGTTGATGACATTATATTTGGTTCAACAAATTCTTCTTTATGCAAAGAGTTTTCTAAGCTTATGCAATCTGAATTTGAGATGAGCATTATGGGAGGATTAAAATTCTTCATAAGACTTCTGATCAAGTATGAATCTGATTGTATTTTGGAAATCAACGATATCTAGGAATTTATAATTATAAATCTTGAAGCACAAATAAATATTATTTCATAAAGATTCCCACAACTATGAAATACTTAGAAACAATTCATGTTGGTTCCCACAGTCATAAATTGCCCCGCTTAAAGATCAGTTGTTAAAGCTATCAATTCATGTTGGTTCCCACAATCACAAATTGAGTGTTTTTACCAATCAGAATTCAAGAACCCTATTCCTAGGCATTCAAGAACTCCCACATGATTTAGAAAACCGCTTCTCAGCGTATTCAATAAATCATATCATAACTCCGGTACAAAGACGGAAACTAAGCATTAAGAACAGAATAAAAACACCAATATTATAAAAACAGAGATTCCTATATAACAAAGAAAAATAAAAAATACAATTGTTGATCGAATCGACTACATTCAATCCTAAAGAGAGATTTAGCTACTCATGGTAGCCATTACACTCTGGAGACTGTCACATTTTTCTCCTAACTCCGTAGCTGCTCAACGGATCCGTACTCTATGAATCCTAAAACTGACTTTAAATATTGTCTGAAAGCCCGTTGGAACCTTGTTTGTGGCCCATTACAAATTAGGTAATGTGTCCTGCGCTTTGCCTATGCTCAGCGCAGGAAACAATAACTGAACAGTCATTCTTGCGCTTTGCCTGCGCTCAGCGCAGGTGGAGTGCAGGAAACAGTAGCAATTTCCCTTGAATTGTCATCCTTTGAAGCTTGTTCCACACTGCTCCTATCCTTGCTCACTGTTCTCTTGATGCTCCAATTATAACTTAGCTTTTTATCTGTAAAAATCAACAGATTTCTCATCAAAATAGCATCAAATTCAGATTTAGTTCCAATAATTACAAAAAACCACAAATTAAGTTAAAAAGGGTGGAATTGGGTTATAAATTCAACAATTCATTATCAATAAGTGTTGTAATTTATATGGAAATTTACATAATTTTAACACTTATCAACTCCCCCCAACTTAGCTTCTTGCTTGCCCTCAAGCAAGAAAAATAAAATTCAGACAGTTATTTACAATGACTAACTATTACTCTAACTAACAGGAAAAACAATTTCAATATCTCTTTCTAGACAGTTTTCACTTTCCAAATTTCAGATTTGAAATTATAAACAAATGGTGACTTCAATCATCAATCAGAATAAGATAAAAGTGCATTCAGTCTCTCAAGAATAGCAATTGCAACAACAAATGATAAAATCAAGGAAATTCTCTCAATTATCACAGGTAAGTGTTTCCCTCAATTTTTCCACTGCAGTTGAACAATTAAAATTGCCATATGTTTTTAGTTAACATACAGCACATAATCAGCATGGATCATAACGTCTTTCTTGGGTTGTAATGAGGCATGGCTATCAAGAATTAATGGTTTTTCTCAGGATATATCAAGAAACACAACTTCAGAGAAAAAAGAGCATAACTACAAGTTAAACAATTATCTCAAAATGGCTCTCAATTTACCTTCTCTTTCTTGAATGAATCATCTCAGCACAAATTTTTGCCTCTTTATTGGGAAATCACTCCTTTTTGCATATTAATATATTATTATTATATATAATTTTTTTTAAAGGAGTGAATTCCATTACTCAATGTGCCATCAACCAACCAATACCCATTCTCATTGAATAAAATGTGCCTATACTCTCTATCTCTAAGTATGTAAGGGACAAGGATTATAATGATTAACAAGGCTAGGGTGCAAAATCCAAGAAAATTTCAAGCTCAAATGGGCTAACAAAAAATAGGAAATATTATTTATAAGTTGGCTATTTGGCACTGAGTAATTTACATTTTAATCAACTTTCCTTAGTCACTTTCATACTTTTCATATGCAGTAATAAAATCAAAAACTCAAGCAATAGCAATTGACAAGCAACAAGGAAAACTCTGAAAGTGTTTGGTCACACATACTCACAGGTTTATGGCTATTTTTCTTTGATTAAATAACCTGTTGAACAATTAACTATCTTAATTAACTTTCCTGCACAAAATCCTAATCCTAACTGATTACGAATTCAGCCACTTAAGTCCTTTTTCTCCTCTTAATTCAGTTAGTTTGGCTGACTAGCTTTGAAATATTAAATTGAACTCCTAAATTCCTAATTCCTAAGTTAAAAATACTAATTCTAATATTGAATATTTTGCATAAGGTTCAAAATTATCAAATAAGAAAAGAATAAAAAGAAAGAGAAACAGCGTTGCTCCAAAATCTGCTGTAGCTGCAGAATCATCAGCTGGTCCAACTCCTCCAGCTGGTTCACTCCCCCTGAAAGAGAGGCATGTCCCTAGGCCACTGTAAGTAAATTCGGGATTATTCGGGTGGCATGCCTAGGTGTAGTCCATGGACAGTTGGAGTTGTCTGATCTGCCCCTCCAATGGTTGGTGTGGCATGTCAGTTGGCAAAATACAAAAGTAGAGAATTTGAACGGTGAAATAGAATAAGAAAGGCAAAAATATACCGTATATAGCATATTAACTATGAAGAGAAGAGGTTAAATGGTGAAAAGGGGAGAGGGAAGGTTCTATTGTAGAAAATTTTGCGCTCCAAAATTTCTAGAAAAACAAGGGAATGGGTGAAGTGACCTTCCCCCTGTTCAGATTTTGAATTTTTGCTGGAACGCGTTGTTGCGCTCAGCAAACAGAACCAAATTATATTTCTTGCGCTTTGCGCATGTGAAGCGCAAGAAACAAAGGCCTACTGTTCCCAACTCTTTAGTCAATTTTCTGCTATCCCCAATGATCAATATTTCCACTTCTCTCTCCCTCACACTCACTCAACCAATTCCTAAAATTCCTAAACTAAAAGCACACAATCCTAACTAACAAAATAACACACAATATTTGAAAAAAATGCAAAAACAATAAATAAAACACTAGGTTGCCTCCCAGTAAGCGCTCATTTAACGTCATATAGCTTGACGCTTATTTCTTTCATGGTGGTTGAATATGGAATCTTTTGGTGAGCTTTTGTGTTGCACCATTTCTTTCTTTGGATAGTAAACCTCCCCATACTCTTGCCTCAGACCAATTTTGAGTGTAACTTGAGTCTAACCATTTGGGCTTCTTTCTGGAATTAGACCATTCTTTGGACTCCTTTGGCTTGACTTTTCTTTTCTTTACTGTCTTGATCTGATATGCACGAGTCTTCTTCTCCTGAAGCTTGGAAGATTCACAGTTATCCGTTCTTTATCCTCTTGCTTCACAAGGTCTTTAATATGAAACACACTTGACCACTTTGTCTTCAATCTGGCTCTAGGCCTTGAATTTGAGTTTCTTGGCCTGATTCATCTTCTCTTTTCTCTGCTCATGTCAGTGTATTCACAAGTCTTTCTTTTGGGGATCTTGGAAGGTTTAACACTTGCACATTGCCTTTCTTGATCTTCCTTTAGAGGGCTTTCTGGATATGGCAAGGTCTTCAGTCTTGGGACCACTTCCCCTCCTTTCTATTACCTTTTCTCACTATTTCCCTTTTCACTCTTTTTCTCAGTTACACTCTCACATTTAGTGTCTTCTTCCTCCCCTTCAGTATCACTCTCTTCTTTACATTCAATCTTTGCTATTTCATCTTCTTCTTTCTCTTCTTCTACTTCTGCTGCATCTTCTTCTTTTTCTTCTTCTTTTTCCTCTTCAGTTTCCTCTTCTTCTTCTTTTTCTTTTGCTTTTTTAGGTTCCTCTTCTTCAGCTTCCTCTTCTTCATCATCCAGATTGTCATTGGTTCCCCTCCCTATTAGTTGACCACTTATGGTGGGAATATCATCACAAATTACCTTGGGGTTGGTTGTGTATTTGCTGAGATTTGTTCTGACTTTTGGTTGGCTCTTATTTCTGCTATTTGCTCTAGCAAAGCGTCAATAGTTCTTTTTGCTTCTTCTCTATCCTTCTGAGATTGTATAGTGTCTTGCGAGATTCTTTCAAGAGAATCATCCCATCTTCGGTGAAGTGCAAAGTAACTTTGTTGCTGTTGGAAAGAAGGTTGCTTGTTAGAAGGCCATGGGCCTTGTCCCCAACCAGAATTATCGTTCTGGTTATTTCTCCAACCTTGTGAATAAAACAAGGTTGCAAAGTTGTTGCTATTGGAGAAGTTGCCTGGTCTTCCTTGATTGCCCATGTAATCAACTTGCTCTTCTTGAGTGCCTTGATAAGAGTAGTGACCATTGGGATGGTCACCTCCACAAAATCACAAATTAATAGTGGGGACTGGCCAGGATGAGACTACACTGCATGCAACTGCTGAGGAAACTGACACATCTGCTTGATGAGGGCGTCTAATTGCTGGATGAGAATATTGTTACGAGCCACGATCTCATCTGCAGAAGTTTGCATGTGGAATGAAATAGCATCTTGTTTCCACCCAAAGCTCTGATTCTAGTTACTTCCCCAATACTGCGAAAAATTGTTAGAATAATTTTTGTAATTAGAGAAGTTACCGTGAATCAGTATGCTGGAAGAATATTCTTGTTCTTGTTGCATAACATAATCTCCAAGTGTTCTTCTTGGTGGATTTTGTTGCATAACATAATCTCCAAGTGTTCTTCTTGGTGCAGGGGAATTTTGTTGAGTCTCAAAATATTATTAAGGAAATTAATAATGTTTAAAGTCTCACAATTCCTAAGTTTTAATGGATAACAAATTTGGTTAAACGATTATTTTATATATGAACAGTTTCACTTGAAGGTATTGTGTTTAAATGTTTCAGCAACCCTTTTGAAGAGCAATCCTCTGATATAATCCAACTCTATGAAGTTGAACCTGCTGATGCAAGGAACTCTCTGAAGAACAAAGACTTGCTGAAGTCTATTCAACCTTGTGAATTATTGTTGTATTAAAATGAAGACTTTCTGCTGAAGACCTACATCATAGATTTTGATTAAAGTCAAAAGGCTCTCTGCTCAAAGACTATAAAGCATCATAAACTTCTTTTGCAAGTTTGATTCAATTAAGGAATGTTACAGAAACCCTTTATGAAGAATCTCAAATACTTCACCAGAAAGGTAAACTGCTGTAACCTGGTACCTATACTTGCAACACACAAAGTCAGAAGCTTTTTGAAGATTGTATCACACGGTATTAACAGCATTTAATGCTATCTCACAATGATGTTTTTCATCAATCTTCAACGGACTCAAGATCAAATCCTATATAAAGCCTCATGAAGAATTTTATAAGAAAAGACGACAATGCATAAGAGAGAAGACAATATTATCAAGCCTATACACTGCAAAAATCAAGATGCTACTCTCTGATATCTTTGTACATTGAATTCTTTCATTTGTATCCTGAGTTATACTCAGTTATCCCTTGTACAAAATCTTTTCTGTTTAAGTTTCTCATAAACTTAAACTATTACTCACTGTAAACACTTTCAAGTGTCTCAGAGCCTGGAGAGGCTTGGTGGAACAAAGAATACTTGGGTTTGAGCCTGGAGAGGCTTGTCTGTAAAACAATACTTGGGTTTTAGCCTGAAGAGGCTATGGATAAAAGAATACTTGTATCTGTGCTCAGTTAGTGGAAAATCCCTTGCTAGTTTAGCATTGGGACTGGACGTAGCTCACGGTGGATGTGAGTGAACCAGGATAAATCATTGGCTAAGTCATCTCTACCCTTATCTCATTATATTTGTTATTTGAGCTAATAGAAGGGTTCCGAATAATCTGTTTTATAAGCTCTGACTTTAAAACATTCTCAAAAGCTTTATAAAACAAGTTTTTAACATTGTCTTTTGGACCTGCTGAAGCACTTCAGTAAGTCTCTGAAAAGTCCAATTTCAGCAAGTTGCTCAAAACTTTTGTAAATCACTTTGCTTGTGAAAAGGTTTTCATAAAATCTGTTTGAAATTATAAAACACTATTCAACCCCTCTTCTAGTGATTCATGTGGTTTCTATAGTTGGTATCAGAGCTCAACCTCGGGTTGAGCATCTTACAAGTGCTGAGGGAAGAAGATACAGATGGAAACCTCAACAAGCTATCTCTACATCTCTGAAGGAGCATCTGTAACCAGACCTCCAGTCTTCAATAGAAGAGATTATTCCTACTGGAGAGAACATATGAAGCTGTTCATGGAAAGCTATGATCTAGATCTCTGGGATATAGTTGCTGATGGTGATTATGTTCCTATGAGAAATGGAGTACCTATTACCAAAGTTGAGTGGTCCTATGAGCAAAATATTAAAGTTCAACTCAATGCTCAAGTCAAACTCTACTTAATTTGTTCTCTGAACAAAACTGAGTATGAGATGGTTAAAGGGTTCAACTCTGCCAAGGAAATATGGGATTGGCTAGCTTCATCAATTTATGAAGAGACTGAAGATGAAGGCTTCACCTCAAAAGAATCTACTTCAGGAACAGAAGAGGATTCATCTGATGAAGAAAATCTATGCTTAATGGCAAGTCAATCATCTTCAGAAGATCCTGATTCTGAGGTAACATCCTTAACTCTTCTAGATAAATATGATGATCTGGTTGATAGTTCCAAGGAACTTTTTAGAAAGTATAAGAAGCTCTCAAATGCATATGCTGCAATATGCAATGAAAACAAAAATCTTGAAAAATGAGAATCTTATACTCAAAGAAAAGTTTCAGGAGAAGGAGAATAGTAATTCCAAAAATCTACTTGAAGAAAAACAGAAACTTCAAGGACATATTAAGGAACTTACTAAAGACCTAGCCAACTTTACTGATGGAACTAATAATCTTAACAAATTATTGGAAACTCAGCAAAGGTTAAATGATAAAAGAGGCCTAGGTTTCTCTGGGAAACTATCACCTAAATCATCAGATTCTGAGTTGCCTAAAAAGGCTAAGAAAAAGGTTGATGAGTGTCCTCACTGTGATAAACATAGACTTTTTAAGTTTGAGAACAAACAGAAAGAGGAACCTGTTCTTGAAACTGACCCAGGTGGACCCAAGAAAATATGGGTACCAAAAATCTTAATTATTCCTCTTGTAGATGTGCTGAATAAATCAAAGAAAACTCCCAGAATCACTACTGAAGAATGGTTGAGAGGAACTCTCAATGAGAAGAAAGTTTATGTTCCAAGATCCTTCAACATAAGTTGCTGAAATCCATTAATCTCAAGAAGCAATGTTAAGTCTCAGTAAACAAAGTTCAAATTCCTAAGTATCTTTGCTGGTAACATTGTTTAATATTGCAATTAGAATATCTATGATTGAATGGTTTGCTTGAAAATTCTCTGAAAAATGTGATGTGTATAACTTTCTGATGTATGCATGAACTTGCTGAATACATATACTTTCTAAAATTGTCACTTGATAACGTGGCAATCTGAGACTGTTGGCTTTTCACCTATCCTCTGAAGTCGCACGTTCGCACGACTCCCTATGTCTGCACAACCAATAACTGTCATCATTAATGCTATGTCTGGAGGCTATTTATAGAGCATGAAAGAAGCTACACGGTTACTCTCTCTTTTCTTTCCTACTCTTAGCAATCAGAAACTCTTTTCATTCTCAAGTCTCAAGCTTTCTCAAACCCTACTTTATGCACTCTACTTTTCGAACTGCAATGGTTCCCAAAAAGAACGATGGTGCTTAATCAAAGGTTGGTGGGAAGATTGTCCCATCTAGGTGTGTTAACTTCAAAAACCTTGCTGAGAACGGTTTTGATCTCACAGATTACTTCAAGTGTGCTAGATGGCCGCCATTCTTTGATGTTATTAACTGTAGATGGCACGAGGAGAGTGTGTTCGAGTTCTGGAGAAACATTAGGGTGGTGGAACATGAGAAAAAGGCTTATCTTGGTGCTACGATGATGGGGAAGAACTTCACTATCGAAACTTCTACCATTGAGGAGGTTGCTGGAGTTAAAGCAGAAGGAGCTCATTTTTGCCCAGATTGGGAAATTCACCATGGTGGTGTGAAGAAGTACAACCAGATGAAGTTTGGTGCTAAAAATCCCAAGATCCCTAAGGGAACTGGGTTGCTGCCTATACCCAGATTGCTGCTTGTTGTCCTTGGATGCTGCTTTATCCCCCAAAGGAGGAGGAAAAGACCACATTTCCGAGATGGAAAGGTTCTGTTTGATTCACTTGTTGCAGAAAAAGAAGATCAACCTTCCATGGATCATTCTTTTTAGCTTGATCAAGAGGGCTAGAGATTCTGCAGCAAATCTTCCTCACAACACCCTCATTATGAAGATTTTGATGCACTACAAGATTCTTGTGGAGGGAATGTTTGATCACAAACCTCCAAGTTACTTCTCTGCAACAACCTTGAAGCAAATGGGGATCTCACTAAAGAAGCTTGCTGGTGGTGCTACTGAAACCAATCAGAAGGCCCATGTTGCTGAATTTCAAAAATCCATGCTGCAAATACTGGAAGAGGAACTACATGGAGACGTCAGAAAAGAGGAGTTCAAACCTTCTAAGGTTACTCCTGAGAAGAAGTTGGTCGAAAGAAAAAGAACCAAGACTTAACAGAAGATTCTTACCCCTGCTGATCTTGAAAGGGTAAGAGAGGTGGAGGCATCATATCAGAAGACTACTCCATCTGAAAATGTAGACGAAGCATCCACACTAAAGGAACCTGAACCTGTTCAGAAGGTTCACAATGAACCTCCTGAAATTGTGGGTTAGGCCACTGAAGTGCCTGCTGATGTTACTAAGCCTACCTTGACTCCCAAGGGACAAGCTATGATGGATGAAGCTGTGAGCGGAAGTTCTTCAGAACCACTCTATGTCAAACCTCTAGCCTCCATGCATCCAGATGTAACATCCCAAAATTTAGAAATTTAGAAATATAATTTAAATACGTATAATTATATTTCGATAACGTTAGCTGTAAAAATAGAAGTTACATAATAATAATAGTAAATATTAATATACCTGTATTTATGAGATAATAATAATATAATATTATAAATATTAGGAGAGAGTCAGATTATTAGGATCTTAGTCAAATATGTTCATATTGAATATAATAATAATATTATTAAGGGATAAATCATAAGATTGCAATTAACATTAATTGTTATAAATATAGTAATTATTATATTAATAAAATAATATCAAGATTAATAATGATAATCTTATGAGAGAGATATGGTTAGTGTTTTAAATTAGGATCAGATTTTAAAATAGGAATACTGAGATTACAAGGATTAAGGGTAAGAATCAATACAAATTTAGGATAAGATTTAATTATAAGATTTGAATTTAAATTTTAATGTAGATGGATAAAGACTCTATAATATCCTAATAATTCCTAATGAATAAATAAAATAAAATAAGATTTATGAAGAAAATAATAATAATATCATTATAATATTATGTTTCAGAAAAATATATTATTTAATTAAAAAGGGTAATGAGTAGGAGTATGCCCAACTCAGTTAGATAATTAAATAGGGGGAGGGGTATCTATTTCACCCTATTAGCTTCAAACGTCAGATAACCAAACCCTGGGAGGAGAGAAGCAACTTCACAAGGGGAAGTGTAGCAGAATAGATCATCAAGGGAGTGGAGTGTTGTTTTTTGTTTTTAATCGTCAACTCTAAGGTACGGTGGGGGAAAGGGTGCTACTTGTTTGTGTATGTGGGGGTGCTTGGGTAGTGAGGGCAACCATAAGACCCTCTAAGGCTTTAAATTCGAATTTGATATGTGCATTACGTGTTGTATGATGAAAATCTGTGATTTGATGCTTATGTGTGTTAATCTTGAGGAATCTTGATTGAACTAAATGAGAGTAATGAGAATAGTGAAAAGGGGTTATTGAGGGTTTGATGATTTGGGGCTTATGATGTATAACTGTGAAATTGTTGCAAAGATTGTTTTTGTTTGATTTTATGTGGTATAAACGTGTAAGATGGATGTATTGATGATGAGGAATGATTAGAGGATGAATATAAGGGTTTTAAAAGGGGTAAAAATCGCAAGAACTGTCATCTCGCGTCGCAGATAATCGATTACAGAGGTTTGTAATCGATTACAGAGTGTTCTGGGCAACTAGGGAGTAATTCTGGCTTGCTGGTAATCGATTACAGGGGTCTGTAATCGATTACCAGAGAGTTTGCTTGCTGGTAATCAATTACAGAGGGTTGGTAATCGATTACCAGATGTTTTTCTTGTAGGTAATCGATTACAGAGGTCCTGTAATCGATTACCAGAGAGGTGTTTTGCTGGTAATCGATTACAGGAGCCTTGTAATCGATTACCATAGTGTATTTGATGATTCTTTTGTCTGTTTGATGTGTTTATACACATCGCTTATGAATTTAAGAGATTTAAGTGGATAGATCATTGATTGTGGTATGAGTATGATGATATGTTTATCTCCTTTGATGATAGATGTTTATACTATTGTGATGTATGATGATAACGATGATGTATTGATGCATTGAGTATATGATAATGATGTATGAGATGTGTGATGATGACATGTTGATGTAATGAGCCTAAGAGGTATGAGATGATTTATGATTATATATTGATGCAATGAGCATGCAATGTGTGTCATGATTATGATGATGATGATTGATGATGCTTATAATGAATTATGATGAGAATGATTGGCGATGATTTTGTGATGATGATAACGACGACGATGATGATGATGATATATTTAACCTTATGATGTTGACTATGCCTTGAGCATATGAAGTGATATCTGAGTTGTGCGGGCCCAACAAGGGGGTACAACTCAGGAGGTGAACTGCATGGACCCAATGAGGGGGTGCAGAGGCCATGATGGGGCGTTCGATGTACGGACCCAACGAGGGGGTGCAACCTAGGGATGATAGAATCGCACGGGCCCAACGAGGGGGTGCAACCTACCGGTTTGTGTGGTGACACCGGTGGACCATCATTGGTAACAACTAGGATATTGACGAGGTGCGCCCATTGTGCGGAGTTCCAAGTCATGATCCTTGGGATGAGGTGGATTAGTTTTGGTGTGCATGAATATAGATGAACATGCATTGCATTTGATGATGAGATAGAATTATATTATGATGATATGAGTATTATTGATGAAATGAGTATTATGTGTTGAGAATAGAGAATGTGTTTTCTTGGTGAATTATGATGTGTGATTTATATATATATATATATATATATATTATGATGAGGATATTGATGATTTGTTATATGATGAATTACTTGAGGATTGAGTATGTGGTGCGATAAATAATGATGTTGTGCTATGTGTGGGTGAGGATAGGGTAGCCTTCTGAGTGCATGTATGAGTGGTATTCTTTTCCTCACCGTCTGTCTGTGGTTAATTTTACAGGTGATGATGATGGCACGTCAGGTGCCGAGTATTGATAGAAAGGGGTGTCGCTCTGATACTTGTGACATCAGGGCTTGATATTAGGGCTTGACATTCTCAATATATTTATGTGTAATTAAAACTACTCTCTTCACTAGAATAAGATTAGATGTCAAACAGAATTGTCTTAAGAGGATTTCATTGTAGCTAGCTTGCTAGCTAGCTCAACTTGGATAAACCTAAAAGAAACTTGTTGAAACTCCAATTTACCAGCCAAACTTCCATGGTTGAAACATACATTTTCTGAATTTGAACAAGCAATTGAGCTTGAACAACTATATACCTCTTTTAGTAGTCATTGTGGATTGTTCTTCTTTACAGCTATTCTCTATTTTTTGTCATACTTATCATTTTGATATAAATTAGTGTGCCATATTGATATTTATCATGCTTATCATTTACTGGTTATGCATATTACTTTGTCATGCTTATGATTTTGATATCAATTATGGTGCCATACTGATATTTGATAAGTTAAATGTTCCACATTACCTTTTGTTGCAGTTTTATCTAGACTTACAGTGGTCGCTTCCAGGTATGGTTTCTCTGGATTAATTAGCTCCTCTATCATTTTGGGTGTATTCATATTCCAAAACATTATGGTTCACAACGTTGATTGTGCACCCCACCCCACTAACCATATGGTGTAGCTACTTGGTGTTTTGAATTTGCTGCATCTAGTAGTAGTAGAACAAGTATCTCATGTGATACAGTTAACATCTTTTTGCAATGCACACGGTTTTTACTGCCACTGAAGATAGTTAGATAAAACAAATTTTGGGGGAAAGGATTAGAGGACTTTCATCCTTTGGACGACTATTTGGTTCAAATCCCCAAAGATAAACAAATATCGGGTACAAGGTTTCTCTTTCTTGCCAATTTCACAATTTTTTAAAACCGTCATGTAGAGGTTGATATAGATTACCTCCTTTCTATATTAGCAGATGGAATGATTATTTTGGCCTTTTTTTGTTGCTTTCAATGGGTAAACTAGTTACTCTTGTTGTACTTTCTTTAGATGAGGGAATTTTATAGCAATTGAAGTTGGTTAATTTATTTTTTCTATACCTGTTCAATATCAATGTAAAAATATTTATGAGTATGATATTGTTTCAAATTGAAGTTGGTGTACAAGGAGGGCAAGACGGAATATATGTGCAGCTGGGGACCCTCACATTAATGAGGATCCCAACAACATTTGAAGAAGCTATATCTTTTTATGTGTAAGCTTCTTATATCAACCTTTACGTTATTCATTATGAGCTTTACAGATTTTGAATGCATATGCCTAAGAATATATAATTGATTTGATAGAGGTGCATGGGAATGTCTGGGTATGGGGCATTTTTTCTTCCATGTATTGAGCTTAATAGTCATTGAAATTTCAGTGCCCAAGCTAACCAGCTTTAACTGACTCTGACTTCTCTCCAGGATATTATCTTGAGCTCTTTTGATTGCAAAGTTAGGTTTCTTATGGAGATTTCATCCATCAGAGGGTTACCTGATCAGGTAAGATACATTGCTTTAATTTATGAATAATTATTTTTGAACTAAAACATTGTGAGTTGGTGACATTGACAGTGACTAAATTTAGTTTGGAACTATTCATTTACATAGCTCATTGGCTAGTTTGATCATTAGAAATGTTATAATGGCCTTATAAAAAAATTATATTTGAAGCTCAAATTCACAATTGAAATTGATCTATTCACTTAATATTTGTTTGCAATTTTGCAGTAATCGTTGGATTTATGTGTATCTAAGTATAACAATATTGTTTTCATCTTGTAAAGGTATTAAATTGTTTAGAATTGCCCAAGTTAAAAAAAAACAGAAATCATTCTAATCTCAATTGATTTGGCAATCTTCACTTTGTTTGATTGATTGTAGTGGTAGCCTGTTGGATGCATACTGGGAACATCAAGCAGCAAAGATGATAATGGCTTATTCAAAGTCAATGCTGAATGAAGATATAAGCCTATATTTGATATCGAGGTGTCAACACTAGAGAGGCCATTTTTGCCATTACGTACATGATAGCCGGTTGGGTGTAGGATCTAGAATTGAGCAAAACACACCAATTAGAATAAAAAACAAGCAAATAGAACTCGAATTATAGAGCTGGGCAGCAGCGAGAAAATGAAGGAAAATAAGAGAAAATGAAAGAAAGTAAAGGAAAAAGTGGAGAGGAAGAAATGGTAGGGACGCCACTGAAGCAAGAATCCACCCACAGCAGATAAGTCCAATGCCAGACGCCACTAATTCAGGAGAATTCGATAAGTCTCAGTATGGTTTGAGCAACAACCACCAAACCTTACTATCAACTCACCAAGAGGAGAAAAATGGGCATAATGCCTTTACTATTTCATAAGTGTTGTGAAATACAAGGGGGTGGTCTCCTATTTATAGGAAAAGGAGGTGACTAGGTGGGAAGGGAAATAAAAGATGAGTGGAAAACTATCCTAGGTGGATCTTGAACCCATGACCTCCTACCCACTTAGTTGAGCTATCTCCTAACCAATAAAGCTCACTAAAATTAGCGCCCCAACTAGCCTAATTCTAATTAGGAAATTTACAATTAAGCAAATTACAAGGAAATCCTAATTACAATGAAAATTAACTAAAATTAATTATAATTATGATGAAGTCTTCTTGTTGACTTGGTCAAGGATGGTCAAAGGTCAAAGGTTGACCATGGAAGGGTTGACCAAAATATGGTTGACCAAGGCTTGGTCCAGCTCCATGCGCCCAGGCTCCTCTTCAGCTCCGCTGCCAGCTCAGAGTTCCACTGGCAGTTGCCATCATTCCCTCCCCCTTAGAAAGGATTTGACCTCAAATCTTAGCCTTTGGGGAGTACAGTTGGATGTCCACAAGTTGAACATCTTCCTTGAGCCTAGACAACAAAAAGAAGACCCATAAATATTATTCCAAAGCAAGCAAAGTGATGGCTTTTTCTAAACAACATTGCTGCCCTTTCCCCTTGCCTCCTTCCTTCCATTCTCCTAGATTGATTTTAGTTTTATGGGCCTTTCCACTCAAACTAAGTGTTTACACTCAAGAGAATGTATTCACTCGTGTATGTCACTCTTTTTGGCTTTTTCTATAATGAGACTCTCTTGCCTCTTCTACTCGGTTGAAGGTTGGCTAGATCTTGCAAAGACCAACGTGAGACTAAGTCTTAACCCTTACCCAAATAGAAGCGCACTAACAAAGAAAAATACATACTAAAGGAAGATTGGAAAATCCTAAGACAAAACAAGGAATTGATATGACAAACAAGAAAAGCAAGCACTAAAAAACACTTATACACAAGAGTAGAAAGTAAACAAGACAAGACTGAAGAAATTGCAAAGAGAATTGTTTTTGGTGATTTTTGAAAAGAGTTGCCAAAATTGTCGTTTTTGAAAAACAGCAAATAGAACTCAATTTACAGTATACAGTAAAATGAAACAGAAAATTACAGTAAAACTGTCACTGTATTGTTGGGATAACTCTTTGTTTTTATTTTTCTATTTTTCTGAATTTTTTTTAATTTTTTACTCTTTTTGGGTGTTTTTTGACTTTTTCTTCCTTGTTGTTGACTTTTGCACCCTTTTTTGCTTTTTACACCTTTTTTGTATTTTTGGCACGTACGTACTTTTTGTATTTTTCTTGCCTTTTCTTTCTTTTTTTGTCTTTTTCCCCAACAGAAAATTACAGAAATTTGTACACAAGAAAAGAAAATAAACTGCAACTACTGTAATTTTTTTGGAATTTTCTGACAATAAACTGGTCCAAGTGGTACCAGAAAAGCAAAATAATGAATAAAAAGAAATCTAAAAACTGTGAAAACGTAATGGCAACTTGATTTTAAAAATGGCCAAAAAAATTGCTTAGCACTTTCTTGTTGATTATACAAAAGCAGTACGGTCACAGAAACGCGCTTGGTTCAATTTTAAGATTGGAATTAAAATTTAAAGGAAAATCAACAATTGGAATTTGTTGATCTTCTTCCAATACTATGAACCAAAAAGTAGTCAAACGGTGAGCGTTTTGCACAATCAAACAGGGTAAGTTCAAAGTAGAGATAGCAGTCAATTCAGATTTGCAATCAGAATGCCAAACAGACAAACAGAACATGAGTAGAAAATTGAACAAAACAGTGCCCATGAAAAGCGTAAAAAATGGCAAAAATAAGAAGAAAATTGCGCAAAAAGAAATTAAAGGGGGAAACTGAAATTAAAAGGATGGGGAGGACATAAATGTAAATGGCGGAATGTAAATGGCAGAAAGTAGAGGGGATGGCAGAAATTAAAAGGATGGGGAGAGCAGAAATGTAAATGACTAAAATGTAAAGGGGATGGCGGAAATTAAAAGGATGGGGAGGACTGTAAAGGGGATGGCAGAATGTAAAGGGGATGGCAGAAATTAAAAGGATGGGGAAGACAGAAATGTAAATGGCAGAATGTAAAAGATGAGTGGAAAACTATCCTAGGTGGGTCATGAACCCATGACCTCCTACCCATTTAGTTGAGCTATCTCCTAACCAATAAAGCTCACTAAAATTAGCGCCCCAACTAGCCTAATTCTAATTAGGAAATTTACAATTAAGCAAATTACAAGGAAATCCTAATTACAATGAAAATTAACTAAAATTAATTCTAATTATGATAAAGTCTTCTTGTTGACTTGGTCAAGGATGGCCAAAGGTCAAAGGTTGACCATGGAAGGGTTGACCAAAATATGGTTGACCAAGGCTTGGTCCAACTCCATGCACCCAGGCTCCTTTTCAACTCTGCTGCCAGCTCAGAGTTCCACTTGCAGTTGCCATCAGTACAAGTGACACTATCATTGTTCATGATGCCCTGTCTGAGAAGGTACACATAACTCCCCTACTTTTTAATTTCTTAATATATTTATATTAAAAATATAATTACTCAATTAGTATTTACAGGAACACGTGATTTGAAGTTAAATCCCAATATCTTATAGTAATATTAGTATTCACAGGAGCTTTAAATAGAATAATTTAACTTACATACTTAATTCATATTCTTTTGAATCTAATCTACCATATAACAATTAGATTACACAAATTTTTCCTTTTACATGGATAAGTATGTTGTCCTGTTTCAAGAAATCAAACATAAATAACCTTTTTTAATTAATATAATTATTTGATCTTATTAATCAAACATATATGTTGATAAAACTCACCTATATAGCTCAAGTTACTAATTTATTATTTACTTTCATGTCTGATTCGGTTAGTTTAATTTATTTGCTTAATTAATTTCAAAGTTTTTCAACTTTTGATCGAACCTTGTTCTAAATCTATTATTTCTATTGTGTATCGGATGAGGAAAACAATTAGGAAATTTGTAAGGTATTTTCCTACTGCTATAGTGACTCATAGATGCAAAGACAAGGTACACTATTAATTGAGAAGTTGGTTATACTTATTCAATTCAATTTTATTTTAATTTAGTTAATTCATGTACTCTTATTTTAAATATGTCCTTCTCTTCTGCTCTGTCTTTTACAGATATACACTAATTTGATGTTGATTTGTAAATGACAACATGTATACAATTTTGTTCTCTGCATACTATGTTAGAAGCCATAGAATGGATATTAAAGGGCGAATAAGAAGATCCAAATACAATAAAGTGAGTGTCCTAGTTATAGTGTGATACATCTTAATTAATCTATTAAATGATAAGTTTAAGAAATTGTATGAAAAACTCATAATTTTTCATTAGTTGTGGTTTCTAGGATAGCAAAGTTGAAACAGTTCTTTTTCAACCTGAAACGGACCATAAAAAATGAAAACCTTTTAGATCGGTTATGGCCATGACCAATTTAAAAAGGATTTTTCTATATCGGCTACTCTAAGTAATCGATTTAAAAAGACATTTTCTAGACCGACTATAGAATTATGCCGATCTAGAAAGTTACACAATATTAAACAATTAACAGGTTTTCTAGATCGACTATAGGATCCACCCGATCTAGAATAGACTTTTTAAATCGGTGAAGAAACCGATTTAAAAAGTGCTGACTTTTTATACTGGCAGTATCTATATCCCCTCCTCACCCGATTTAAAAAGTCTTTTTTCCCGATTTAAAAAGCTTATTTTACACTAGTGTCGAGATGTTAAAATTTAAGGATAGAGGTTTAATCTTCTAGAGATAGAGATTTTTTTAAAAAAAAAAATTGATGGTTTAGAGATAGGGATTTGAGAATTTTGAAAATTCTATGGTTATACTTAGAAGGTTTCAAGATAAAGGTCAAATCTTAAGCTTGATAGGAATCTGATCAGAGGTGTATATATATGGTTTAGAGGTGTTAATTGATCATTGGATCTAGGTAGATTTTTACGATGATATATTTTACAATCTTGATAGTTTTATAACTACGATGGGATTATGAGTCAAAGGCTCACACATTTATCGTTATTTAGGCTATGAACTTTGGATGTCTTGAAATTAATTATTTAGTAGTTGCATATGCCTTAGATCTTAAGAAAATGGAGACTGGGAGTTTAGGTTTATGATAGAAAATTGATTTATGGGTTATGATAAATTTGACTGATGATTAGATGGATTTAGTTTAGGAATATAATTTATTCTGGACTTCGAATAGTTAGTTTACAATTATTAATAATAGAAACATGATATCCAACCCAAGCTATAGGTTATCAATACTTAGTGTCATAGACTCCAATCTAAGAGAATAGTAAGACAAAATTCGAGGACGAATTTTTTTTAGGGGGGTAGAGTTGTAACATCCCAAAATTTAGAAATATAATTTAAATACGTATAATTATATTTCGATGACGTTAGCAGTAGAAAAATAGAAGTTACATAATAAATAATAGTAAATATTAATATAACTGTATTAATGAGATAATAATAATAATATAAAATTATAAATAATAGGAGAGACGTCATATTATTAGGATCTTAGTCAAATATGTTTATATTGAATATAATAATAATAATAATATTAAGAGATAAATCATGAAATTAACATTAATTGTTATAAATATAGTAATTGTTATATTAATACAATAATACCAGGATTATTAAGAACAATATGAGGAGAGAGATATGGTTAGTGTTTTAAATTAAGATAAGGTTTTAAAATAGGAATACTGAGATCACAAGGATTAAGGGTGAGAAACAATACAAATTTAGGATAAGATTTAATTATAAGATTTGAATTTAAATTTGAATATAGACGGATAAGGACTCTATAATATCCTAATAATTCCTAATAAATAAATAAAATAAAATAAAATAAGACTTATGAAGAAAATAATAATAATATCATTATATTATTATGTTTCAGAAAAAGATATTATTTAATTAAAAAGGGTAATGGGTGGGTAGGAATGGGCCCAACTCAGTTAGATATTTAAATCAGGGGAGGGTTATCTATTTCACCCGATTAGCTTTAAAACGTGAGATAACCAAACCTTAGGGAGGCGAGGAGCAACCTCACAAGGAGGAGGTGTAGCAGATCATCAAGAGAGTGGAGTGTTGATATTTGTTTTCTAATCGTTAACTCTAAGGTACGGTGGGGGAAATGGCGTTGCTTGTATGTGCATGTGGGAGTGCTTGGGTAGTGAGGGCAACCATAAGACCCTCTAAGACTTTAAATTCGAAATTGATATATGTGTATTGAGTATTGTATGATGAGAATATGTCGTTTGATAATTAAATGTATTGTTCTTGACGAATCTTGATTGAATTGAAGAGGGGTAGAGAGAATAGCGAAAAGGGGCAAATATTATTAGCGAGGGATCAAATATTATTAGCGAGGGAAAATATCACTCGCTAAACATGAAAAATCCCTCGCTAAATATTTAGCGACGGATTTTGTGATCCATCGCTAAAAGTGGCGTCACTAAAATTTTGTGACGGATTTGAAAAATCCATCACTAATAGTGAGGGAAATTTTCCCTCGCTAAGATATAAAATTCCGTCACTAATTGTGAGGGAAGAAAATCCGTCACAAACTAATTGGAGGAAGAAATAAAATCCGTCACAAATAGCGAGGGAATTTTTCCCTCACTAGTTGTGACGGAATTTATTCCTTCTCTGATAGAGAGGGAATTTTCCGTCGCTATTAAAGATGGAAAAAATTTTCCACTCTAGATAATGAGGAATTAATTCCCTCTCTATTGTTAGGAAATTAATTTCTCTAATTAGCAAGGGATTTGGGGAATTAATTCTGTCTCTATTGCTAGGAAATTAATTTGCCAAGGGTATTATTTCCTCTCTAACAAGCCCTTTTTTCATAAAAAACCATTAAAAACCTATAATTAAAAATAAAATTCATAAAATTCTAAATAAAAATCATAAGTATCAAATACTACATTGATAAGTATAAAAAATGAAAACTCATAATTATCCAAATCATATAGATATATAAATTAAATACATATATGACAAAGCTAAATACATCAAAATTTAGCCCCAAGCTAACCAGTGGTAGCAAAAAAATGTCTTTTTCGCTGAGACAAAAAATGTCACTACAGGTAAATTATCCAGAATTTGCTCCATCCTTTCTCAAAGTTATTCAAGCTACAAAAATTCATAAATTAGTGATAACCAATAAAATTCTATAAAGAAATAATTACGAAAATTAGAAGTGATTATTACAATTTAAATGATTACCTGGATTTTTTTTCTTGTTAACTACCGAACTAGATAAATTTTTTGTGTAACCTAACTAGATGATATGTAACTAGATAAGTACGTAGTAACTATACAAGTCTGCAACCAAACCTATAGTATTTATAAATTATAACTTATAAACTATAAATTATTTTAAAAACAATTTGGCTAGTTAAACTATATGGAACACGATCTACCAAATTGAAGAAAGTGTTTAGAGGTTTATGTTTTTTCCAAGGTCTTTGGAGGTAATCAAAATATAAATTCAAGGAACAAAAGATATAAATTTCTTTTTACATGTATAGAATAAACATGGATTCATATAGATTAATTCTTTTAATTTTAAAGTATTAGTATACAAAGAATACAAGCTTATGCTTATAGAGAAACATCACATTCATAATTGTACTGACTTGCAGGGGGAGTAAGGAGGCAGAGAGAATTTTCATATATGATAGCAATCATTTCAAGCCAAAATTGGCATTAGACATCTTGACAGAAAAATTTAATATTAGACATAAACTACAAAGTCAATACCTCATTTTAATCAACTTGATACCATCTACAACCCTACTTGATCTATCATAATAAATCAAAATATCACCCTTACTATTTTTGTAACTTTAGACATCTGCAATAAACAATAAGGGTGCAGTGAACTGAGAGCACTTAAAAGTCCTTGATCAAAATCCTTTTTAAAAATGAGTTTATCATATGGAAAAGAAAGTCGCAAGAGATATACACTTCACTAAGTCCAAGGCAAAAAGAAAACTAAACAAACAAAAAATGTCAAGGTGTTCCAAAAGCTGAAAAATAACAGAATTAACCAAACCTTACAAAGGGGGCATTTTACAAAGGAAGGTGGAAAACAATGCTAGCCAGCAACCACTTGGTCCAACGTGAAATGCAAATGAAGAAAAATTTATCGGCAACATAAGAATAATTTTTTACAAATAGGATTTATATATAGCAGCATCAATGACATGCATTTGCTTATAATTTTTCCTTTAAATTCAAATAATTCCCAATAGTGATTTTTAAACAAAGCTTCTAATTAAGTGCCTCCCTGAATCATTAAGCAACAACTCAACACTGTCTATCACTCTTAGACAAATGTAAAAAGAACCTAGAGAAATATGTTACCAATATAAACAACTGGAGCATGCAACCCAAATCATCAACCAAGCGAGTTATTCCCAGTTCTACCCCACAATTGCTATAAAGACCTCTTTCGGGGCCCTACCAATCAATCAACCCAAATCATCCCTATCCTTTTATTTTATATAAATACTTTAAAAATGAGAGAGAAACACGAGGGATAGCGTAACATAGGAGTCCTATAAGGATCATGGCCAAAGAGGGCATGCACCATGAAGCAGTGAAATGAACAACAATCTATAATCCTGTTTTAATTTGATAATACACACTCATGCGTTTCCTATGTGTTCTGGTGTCACTAGCAGTCAAAGTTTTGCAGAAAAATTCACTGGGATGAAAAGATGATAACAAGAGATATCAAAGCCTACTTTGTTTCAACAGTTCAAAAGATGATAACAAACTATCATCAGTCAATGAAAAGCTGTGCAATTATCAAGTAATTTTTCTATTTCCAGAAGAATATAGACTAAGTCCTTGAAACAAATATAAGGAAAGAATGATTAACCATAGAGTACCTGGGAAAGCAAGGTGAAGTATAGGCAAAGTGGCCAAGCCAGGATTCAATCCTAGGACCAAGCAACCTCCGAAAGGATAACACATTTGAGCTGAGACTCTTAGACTCTACAGGAAAACTTTTACATTATCCATAAAGAACCAGCCATAAATGCCACAGTTGCAAAAAGGTATTTATCAGTGTCAAGTACCTTTCAGAAGTTGGTATTGACAAATGCATGGTCTAAAAAATACAACACTATTCTAAGAAATATTTGCAATTTAAAGTTATCACTTAGCATGACAGGAGGAAAGGGAACAGATACAAGCTAGGGATACCGCCATACAGGCAAGAGGAAGAGCAAGGTCATCCCAAACGTACCCGAGAAAAGTATAGATAGAAAGCACATAAACACCACACAATCAGGCATCAACCAATCCATAAAAAAATTCGCACTCCCATAACCCATTTTCATGCTTGATTTTTTTGCCAGAATTGCCTCTAATCCTTAGTCTGAGACACTACAGTGACCACTTATCTCTCTCCATCCCGAGACACACATTTGCACATCAAACTCATAAAGCAATGAAGAAAACACCAAAGTACATCATGACTCTAAATATATATATAAGGAATCCACAGTTCACCAAGCAACATTACCCTAGGCAAACATGCTTCAATCCACAAGCAACACAAACCACAATTCAACCAGGCATAAATCGTTGGGTTTAGAAAAGTCACTTATAACCACAATAATTTTATGCGAAAAATGTTACCCCCAATTTCAAGGATACCAAACCAACTAAAGTACTTAGATTATAAAAACACCAAATCAGGTCCAATTACTATAGGCATTTCAACTAAATAATCCTAAATAGCATCTTCACAAATCAAAATTGAAAAAAAAAAAAAAAAAAAAAGAAGGAGAAGAGAGGGAGGTGCGGCGGCGCTGCTCGCCGCCCCCATCTGTCGTCGTCCTCCACCATCCCACTGTGAGACGCAACCAAACGTCCACCATCGTCACCCCTTGCGGCCACGCCCCTCGCGCGCAGTCTCCCCCTCGCCGCTGTGTTGCGGCCAAACGCCGCTCGCCACCGCGCAGGTGCGCCGTCGCGCGCCCCCTCCCAATAGCTGCGGCCTTCGCAGCTCCTCCGTGTAGCGCCTCTGTGCCCCGTCGCGGCGCCATCACCACGAGCAGAGGCGGCTGCGTCTCCTGCGGCCATATGCAAGGCCGCCTCTTTGCTCCCCACCATGAGGACCCCTCTGCTTTCCCCTTTTATCAATTCTACAAACCCTAGCAGAGTAAATGAAATGAATGAGGTTGTGTCTCTGAGCTGCTGTCTCAAGTCTAGGTTATGCACCTTTGGGCTCTGAGGTAGTAGAGCTGGCCCATTAGGTTTTTTTTTTCTTTTTTCTTCTTTCTTTCTCATTTTTTGTGGGAGCTGGGCCAATGATGCAACCTAAGGCCCAACCTTTAATTTCATCTACATTTAAATTTTTTCTCAACAAATTTTATATCTTTTAAAATTCAAAAATTTTTAAAATCCTTTCTTTTTTTAAAAAAAAAAATCAAAGTTAAAATGTTTTTTAAATTCTCTTTCTCAAAATCAAATCAATCAAATTTCTAATCACTTTTTTAATTATTTTCCAATCAATCAGTTCTTGTTTATGCGTGTGTTTAAAATATTTTTAAAATTAATTCTCTAAAAAAAATCAAAAAATATTAATTTCTTACAATCAATCAAATACTGATCCCAAGTTCTTGCATTGATCCATGACATTGATTGTGCACTTCGTTGCCCTTCAAGTGTTGTGAGTATCGTAAGGATTTTTTGTTTAGCAATGCTATCCTAAGCCTTTGCAATGTGAACTCCTTTAAATAAATCTATTTTTCAAGTTAAAATTCCCTTAAACTTCTTTTCTTCGAAGTAAAAAAATTCACCATATAAAAATTTCTTGTGCTCACCATATAAAAATTCACACTTGAACTTTGCTTGCACTTCAACTAACTTGAAAGTAGGTACTTAGGGTTAGGGTTATAACATCTTACACATGCCATCATGCAAGTCACTTATCCACGAATTCCGAAACACTTCCAAAACCGACCAACATGCACTACCATGCAAAAAATGTTTAAAATAATTTTTCCACAAATTTTTGGTGACTCTGACTATTTATTATTAATTGTCCTCTATTTATCTTCAATTAATTCACCATAATTACACTTTATTTTTAAAAAACACCAAACTTTGTTCCAAGGTTCCCATCACCACCCCCAACATCTCCTATGATCACCATATAAAACTTCAAACTCTAACTCTGCTTGCACTTCCACTAACTTGAAAGTAGGCACTTAGGATTAGGGTTATAACATCTTACACATGCCATCATGCAAGTCTCTTATCCACGAATTCCGAAACGCTTCCAAAACCCACCAACAGGCATGACCATACAAAAGGTGGTTAAAATAAATTTTCCACAAATTTTTGGCAACTCTTACTATTTATTATTAATTATCCTCCATTTGTCTTCAATTAATTCACCATAATTATACTTTATTTTAAAAAATCATCAAACTTTGTTCCAAGGTTCCCCTCACCACCCCCAACATCTCCTGTGATCACCATATAAAACTTCACACTCGAACTGTGCTTGCACTTCCACTAACTTGAAAGTAGGCACTTAGGGTTAGGGTTATAACATCTTACACATGTCATCATGCAAGTCTCTTATCCACGAATTCCAAAACGCTTCCAAAACCCTCCAACAATCATGACCATGCAAAAGGTGGTTAAAATAACTTTTCAACAAATTTTTGGCGACTCTTACTATTTATTATTAATTATCCTCTATTTATCTTCAATTAATTCACCACAATTATACTTTATTTTAAAAAATCATCAAACATTGTTCCAATGTTCCCCTCACCTCCCCCAACATCTCCTGTGATCACCATATAAAACTTCACACTCGAACTCTGCTTGCACTTCCACTAACTTGAAAGTAGGCACTTAGGGTTAGGGTTATAACATCTTACACATGTCATCATGTAAGTCTCTTATCCACGAATTCTGGAACACTTCTAAAACCCACCAACATGCATGACCAAGCAAAAGGTGCTTAAAATATTTTTTGCACAAATTTTTTGCGACTCTTACTATTTATTATTAATTATCCTCTATTTATCTTCAATTAATTCACCATAATTACACTTTATTTACAAAATCATCAAAATTCGTTCCAAGGTTCCCCTCATCACCCCCAACATCCCCTGTGATCACCATATAAAAATTCACACTCGAACTTTGCTTGCACTTCCACTAACTTGAAAGTAGGCACTTAGGGTTAGGGTTATAACATCTTACACATGTCATCATGCAAGTCAGTTATCCATGAATTTTGAAAACACTTCTAAAACCCACCAACATGCACTAACAAGAAAAAGGTGCTTAAAATAAATTTTCGACAAACTTTTGGCCACGCTTACTATTTATTATTAATTATCCTCTATTTATCTTCAATTAATTCACCATAAGTACACTTTATTTCAAAAAATAATCAAACTTGGTTCCAAGGTTTCCCTCACCATCCCTGACATCCCCTGTGATCACCATATAAAAATTCGCACTGGAACTTTGCTTGCACTTCCACTAACTTGAAAGTAAGCACTTAGGGTTAGGGTTATAACATCACACACTTGGCATCATGCAAAGTCACTAATCCACGAATTCCGAAACTCTTCCAAAACCCACCAACATGCATTACCATGCAAAAGGTTCTTAAAATAATTTTCCCACAAATTTTTTGCGACTCTTACTATTTATTATTAATTTTCCTCTATTTATCTTCAATTAATTCACCATAATTACACTTTATTTAAAAAAATCACCAAACTTGGTTCCAAGGTTCCCTTAACCACCCCCGATATCCCCTGTGATCATCATATAAAAATTCACACTGGAACTTTGCTTGCACTTCCACTAACTTGAAAGTAGGCACTTAGGGTTAGGGTTATGACATCTTACACATGTAAATAAAACCATAATTTCATTTTTTAAATGGGGAAAATAAAATATTTTTAAAAGTTTTTGGTTTGAACACATGTATCCTCCACCTAATGCAATATTCCTGTTCGAGTTAAGAACATCCATCAAGGTGGGGTTAGCTCTCCCTGTGGGAATTTACACGTTCATTCAAAAAGTGAAGCATTATAGATGTAGGTTTAATTTCAAAATTCTCAAATAATCAAAATCAAAATCTAAAAATTAACAATAGGTATTTAATGCAATAATTCTTTCAAAATTTTTTCCTAATTTATAAAAAATTGTGAATATGTTTGTTAATAAATATTGTAAATAAATTACATTTTTTTGAAAAGGGAAATTAGAGAGGGAATAGATAATCCCTCGCAAATTAGAAAGGGAATTTGAAATCCCTCGCTAAATGGAGGGTATAGATTATTGATATTTTGTGAGGGAATTAAAATCCCTCGCTAATTAGTGACGGAATATTAAATCCCTTGTTAAATGGAGGATATAGATTATTGATATTTTGTGAGGGAATTGAAACCCTCGCTAATTAGTGAGGGAATCAGAAATCCCTCGCTAAATGGAAGGTATAGATTATTGATACTTTGTGAGGGAATTATAATCCCTCGCAGATTACAGAGGGAATCTGAAATCCCTCGCTAATTAGTGACGGAATATGAAATCCCTCGCTAAATGGAGGGTATAAATTATTGATATTTTCTGAGGGAATTGAAATCCCTCGCTATTTAGTGAGGGAATCTGAAATCCCTCGCTAAATGGAAGATATAGATTATTGATATTTTGTGAGGGAATTGAAATCCCTCGCAAATTAGAGAGGGAATCTGAAATCCCTTGCTAATTAGTGAGGGAATCAGAAATCCCTCGCTAAATGGAAGATATAGATTATTGATATTTTGTGAGGGAATTATAATCCCTCACAAATTAGAGAGGGAATCTGAAATCCCTCGCTAATTAGTGACGGAATATGAAATCTCTCGCTAAATGGAGGGTATAGATTATTGATATTTTGTGAGGGAATTGAAATCCCTCGCTAATTAGAGAGGGAATCTAAAATCCCTCGCTAATTAGTGACGGAATATTAAATCCCTCGCTAAATGGAGGGTATAGATTATTGATATTTTGTGAGGGAATTGAAATCCCTCGGTAATTAGAGAGGGAATCAGAAATCCCTCGCTAATTTGTGAGGGAATTTTCCCTCACCAAAATGTTCCAGATTTAATGAGGAATTTTGTGACGGATTTTTTAGAGAGGGAATAAATCCGTCACAAAACCCCTCTCTACTTGTTCACTAAAAATTTTGTGACTGATTTAGCGACGGATTTAATTGATTCATCCCTCTCTAAATCCGTCACAAAATTTAATTGATTCAGCTTTTTTGACGGATAATTATATCCGTCACAAAATCCCTCGCAAGTAGAGAGGGATTAAAATCCCTCTCTAAAATCCCTCACTAAAATTCATTTTTTTAGTAGTGGGGTTTGATGATTTGGGATTTTGATGGAATAACTGTGAACCTTTTTATCCGTGTGAGACGTTACCTTTCATATGTTTCGATTTATTTAATGTATAAGAATTTGAGGTAGAAGGGTGTAACACAAATACACCGAAACTTAACTAAATCAATATAATTAAACTTAATTAATATCATTCAATAATGCTATTATTAAGATTATAAATAGCGTACAAAAAATAAACTTAAATATCGTTCAATAATGCTATTATTAAGATTACAAATAGCATACAAAAATATATAGCGGTACATGTTTGATTCCCCTTAAGTAAGGTCTCAGGTTTGAGTTTTCTGGATAGAAAAAATCCCCAGAGAGCTAGCCCCACCATGATGTGAATATATGTTTCTGACTCGACCAGAATTATCTCCGATGGAGAATATAGGTGGTTCAAACCAAAAAAAAAAAAATAGCCTAAAAAATTTATCCATCAATTAATTGTATGACACTAGTGTCGTATTTTTCTAGTTTGGACACCATATCAAAACCTACATAAAGTGAAATGCGTGGGCCATCTTGATTCAATATGCTGATCCCAAACCATTGGGATCATGACGTCATCTACTACCTATTTATGCTTCACCAACTCAAGTACTTATTTTATTACAATAATGCATATGTTGGATAATTTATTTTACATAGATTAATAGATATCTAACTGAAAAATGTCTGGTAGGCATTTTCCTGGGTGATACATTAAGTCTGTGTTTAATTTATCCCAAAATCACGTTTTAAATTTGGATACATATAAACGTTACTGAAAATAGCTTCTACTAAATTCACGTATAAAATATGAATTTAGTGCAAACTAAAAATACCATAAATGTAACTTTTGGACAACAGTTACATACAAATGTAAATTTATTAATTTTAATGAATAATTTCTTATTATAATGCACAAAATATTAAGTAACAACTTATTAATTTTGAGAGGATGTAGGTTTGCAAGGATTAGAAAGGTAAGTGAAACATGCTATAAGTGTAAAGAAGAAAAACAAAACAAAAAACTTGATAGAATCCATTTACCAGATAATTACAAAAATTATACAAGTAATTAAGAAACAATGTGTTTAGTATTATGTAGTACTACGGATCCCAAACCCTTGGGATCATGACGTCATCTATTACCTATTATCCTTCACCAACTCAAGTACTTATTACAATAATGCATGTGTGTTGGATAATTTATATTACATAAATTAATAGATATCTAACAGAAAAATGTCTGGTAGGCATTTTCCTATGTAGGTGATAGATTAAATGTACCTTTGAACAACAGTTACCTACAAATGTAAATCTATTAATTTTGATGTATGGTTTCTTATTATAATGCACAAAATATTAAAGTAACAACTTATAACTAATTTTGTGAGGATGTAGGTTTGCAAGGATTACAAAGGTAAGTCAAACATGCTAAAGTGTAAAGATGAAAAACAAAACAAAAAACTTGATAGAATCCATTAATCAGATAATTACAAAAATTATACAAATAAGAAACAATGTGTTTAGTATTACGTAGTACTACGACACGTGTGGAAATCCGCAGCACGTGTTATTTGTTACGTATTCTTTTAATGTGGATCACCATTCACAATGCATTGAACTATTAGTGATAATCACCATTTCACATGCTGCCGCAGATTGTTGTATGTTAAAACCTCACCAGGAACATTGATAATCACATCTATAATGCAAATCCTTGCTTTACCAGCTCATATCTTTAATGCAAGTTGTTAATTGAGCAATCCGTATAATACGCAGGTCACTAAAAGATTCTACCAAACTTCACAGTTTCATAAAATTTCACCTAGCTATGTACCGCCAGCTTCCCGTCATAAAATTTTGGGTAATGTTTTTTACACTCCTTATTAAATTGGGGTCTGATATATAGTTGCAGGAAGATGAGAAATAAAAAAGAAAAAGACGAGAAAGAAAAAAGAGAAAAATAAATATATGATAAGTGATATAATAAAAAAAATGTAGAAAAAATGTAAGAGAGTACCAAGGTATGAAAAAATTATAATGGTAAAATTGATTGTCCTGTCTTTCTTGATAAATATTATCTATTTAACAAATAAAAAATCAAAGTTTTTATAAAATGAATAAGTTCATAAAATTTTATATAATTTAAAAATATATTTCGGTACACTCTTTTATTTTTATGTATAATATATTATTAAAAATATAAATAAAATATTTCATATTAAATTACAAACTTAAAAATATTTAAAGCATTTTGCTAAAGAATATCTTACTAAGGATTAATAAATAAATAATTTTTATTAAAAATCATGATATTCTATGTAATGATAACATTAAATTTTATATTTTTAAATAAATATTTTTCAATTTTAATATCTTAAGAGAGGCATTGTTGCACTGGTTAGCATTTGCCCTTTATTCTCTTAATTATTCTTTAGTTCAATGGTTTTTGTTTCGGGGTAATCTGGATTCGATCTAGCAATCCGTCCTACTCGGCAAATTCGGATAGGAGATGCTTATTTGGACGTTTCCTAAGTTGACACATGTCCTCACCAAAACCAACAAGCAACTCGAAATGTCATGTATATATCACTAACGTGGCGCATGACCACATTAAGACACCATCTAAGCAAGAATCCTCTCCATACTCAGAAGGATACCTGATGAAATAACCTCAGAGTTAGTGGTATTAAATCACTCTTCACTCATATATTTGCATGTAGAAGCTTTTATGAGCTCTATAAATACTTCCATGCAAACCATGAAACAAGTATACAATCTTTCTATTTTTCCAGTGTTCTGTCAAAATATTATAATGACTTCTAGGTTGAGTGTCTATGCAGGTACATCCAACCATTGTTCCAAACACTTGAAAAGAAACATGAAGAATTGATGTTTGAGAGATGCTTAAGGAGTTCAAGTAGCTGAGATCAATTTGCTGAATCTGGAGAGAAGCTTGGAACGTTGGAGAACAGATCTTAATTTGATATTTAGTTAATTTAGATCCTATCATGATTGCTATATATGTACGTAGAATTTAAAGATAATGGATAGAATTTATCATATTTAAATTATCTAAATTTTGTCGTATATTATTATCAATATAATATCACATCATTTAATAATTAAATTAATTTATATTTTATTATAATTAATAAGTGACATGGCTAATTGGTTGAATTCAAGGGGAGCCAGATCCCCCCAACATTTTATAAAATAAAGTATATAGACACGTATATTCATATAATTAATAAAGAAAGACACACACATATATAGACGTACACATATATTGAAAATGCTAACGAGTGTTTCAAGTACATTGGTCATGGAATTAGATTTTATGAAATTATATAGTATTTAATATTTCAAATCTAATTATATAAAACCATGATTTCTAATATAAATCTTCTATATATGAATTATTTAACAAAAGAGCACTTTATATATATATATATATATATATATATATATATACACACACTCGAGTTCGAGCCTTTAGTATGCAGTTGTGTTAAATATACGGAAGGAGAGCCTTTTCCGCCACTCGAACATGATTACTTTCCTTGGAGGATACCTGTGGTCTTGCATCAAAAGAATATATATATATATATATATATATATATATATATATATATAAGGAGGGTTCAACTTACACTAGTGTGAGTTATACCAGGTATTACACCATTGAATTTTTTTTTTAGATAATTTTATTTCAAAATCTACCGTTAGATTGAAAGTTATTGTTATATAGATAATATCTATAAAATTTTACATTAATCCAAAATTATTTAATTCAAAATAATCACGATGACATATAATTACAATTATTCAATGGTTGAAACAATAAAATTTACATTCAATTAAAAGTTATCAATAATATAACATTTGGTGTAATTACTCACGAATGTAAAGTTAAACCCTCCTTATTTATATATTGACACCTCCAAACTTTTTGTTCAACGTCCACCAATAATTATAATTAAACCATGACAAGAATTATGCTTCATATTAACAGTTCTTTGATGTCTTTGATGTCTAGAACAACTAGACAAACGTTAGTTTAATTTAACCTGTAGAAAAGTGTACCTGAAAAATGCTGAATTTGGAGTCTTTATTTCTCTATCAGATGAACAGTGTTAATTTCAGAATCGATAAGTATATTCTGCATAAAATAAAAACCCAAATTTTACTTCTCCGAAATTAACATTAATTTCCAAGAAAATGGGCAAATCCATATCCTAAGATCAATGCTATTATGCTAAATTGAATTTGTGAAAACATTGATGGATGAATATTCTTTACTTCAACTGTAATAATTCGGTTAAAGTTAAATGTATATTAAAAAATTATATAATATAAGTATTAAGTAAAATTAATATAAAATAATAATAAGAAATTAAATCAAATAAATATTTAAATTAATATAAAATTATTTATATCTTATAAGATAAAATAATCATATAAAAGATAAGTAATAACAAAATTCTTTATAATTTGACATTAAACGTTTATTTTACTATAAAAATTTTTTAATTAAATAAAAAAATAATTTTAATCAATTTTTCATTTTTTATCGGTTTTACATTTGTTTGGTCGATTCTATTATTTTAAGTAGGGGTGCAAGCGGGTTGACTCAAATTGTGAACCCAATGGACCCAACCCAACTCAAAGGATATCCAACGGTTCGGTTTGGACATTTTTTTCAAACCCGTTCTGGTTCGATTCGGGTCTCGGGTTTGTCAATTTTAAACTCGATAGACCCAGCCCGAACCAAACTAGAAAAAGAAGCCTTAATCTTATTTCATTTTCCTACTTGGAGAAAACAAAAATAAGCGCAATGGCGACATAATAGTGATGGTTCACAAATCCTATTTCATCTACTCATCTCATTTTATTTTTCCTATTTCTTTTCTTTTTTCCATTTTATATTTTAATTTCAATTTATCTTCCACATTTTTTAAACAAAAGAAAAATGCTCATGACCCGATGACCCAACCCAACACAACCCGAATATATTTGGGTTGATTCGGGTCAAGCTACTCACCCAAAAAAATACATGAACCAACCAAATCTGCATCATTATATCGGTTCGGACGTGATGTCACCCTAAACCCGACCCGACCCACCTCAACCAAATTATTACACCCCTAATTTTAAGATCAGTCAGTTTGTTTGTGTTAAACTAATCAACAATAGACTAGCTAGTTCACTTGTTTTTCTGCCATTCATCAATGATTTATGTATAAAATGTTTACGTATGAAATAATAACAGTTATGAAAACAATATGAGGTATATATTCATAAAAATTACTACAATTTAATTAATAAAAGTTTTAATTTCTACTGCTTAATAAATAACATTTAATTTTTTAAAAAGAAAACGCCTTCTAAATTTTTGAAGTATATCGTTTCAGCGTCTGGCCAAGGGTAAGGCTGCACAAGCCCTTGTTTTAGGCTATCAATTATTAGTAACATCCTTTATATAAAAAATTATAAATATTATTATAATTAGGCCTAGTTCATTGGTTTAGAAATTAATTTTCTTCCTCAATGGTTGATAATTCAATCATTGCTAAATGAATTTTAATTTTTAAGGCCCATTTTTTTCACCTCATGTATTTTAAAAGGCCCCAAAATAAATGTTTGTTTGAGACCTCACTATATGTTGGGCCGACCCTGTATCGTTTAATGATGTTTTATTTATCAGCAAAATAGAAATCTATTTTGTTTGATGAAGTTAATAACACATAAATAAAGCATATAACTAATGCATTTATGTATAAACTTATTTGTTTATTTCTTAATATATATGTTTTAGAGTTTAATTAATAAATATTGACGGTGTAAAAAAATGTTACACTATCATTTAATGATGTGGTGACATATTAATAAGTATAACACATTATTAGATGCTACACTGTTAGTGTATATACATTAAATCTTATGATTATTATTTTAATTAATTTTTAAAATTATTTCTTAATTAGTTTAATAAAAGTGAAAATATAATTAACACGGTAATAATTAATATATATTATTTTAAAACGAGAAATAAACAAAAATAATTTAAAACAACAACTAAAAAGAAAGATTAATAAGTTATGTTATTGATTTCCGTGAAGAGGATCCAGGTAAACCTGACATTGCACTAATTATTACTATTATTATCACTTAGCCTGCCTAGGTCCTATAGCTGAGATGACTAGTCTAGCTTGCTATGCACCTCCACCATATGATGATGGTATCCGTATCTCAGAACACTGACGAACCAGACAGCGAGTCATTCACCAAGTTATTAAGTATACTGGTCCAGTAATGCTTATTCTCCTCCATGTTCACGTTGCACATGCTGGATCCTCCATCCCCATTAACCATTGCCAACTTCTCTTCATCCGCTAAGGAGGGATCATAAACCACCGCATCATCATTGTTGAGTGCTTCGAGGACATTAATATTATTGCTTGAGAGTGTGGACATACTCATAATATTGTTGTTGTTGTCGTACCCACCAGATCTAAATGCTTCCACAGCCGCCATAATGTCGTCGTCGTCTTGCAAGTTCAACATCGTGTTCTCCACCTTCCTTTCACCTTCTAAGTTCTCCTTTGTTAAATACAAATATTTCCACGACTCATTATTGTGATCACTAATAGCTGAAGAACTTTTGTTAAACTGATCCATGGGTGTGACAATATTAGTTGTGGTGAGTGGGAGTGGACTTTCATTGATTAGTCCAACGTTGTTGGTAGGGAGAGGAAGAGGAAGTGGAAGGACGGTTCCGGGGAAGTTCAATGTGGAGGTTGGGGATTCAAGGGTGTCATCAGTGGATAGCATCATGGCATACATGCTATGCATCTTGTTGTTGTTATTAGTGTCTTTATTAGTTGGTTGTGGCTTGGATGTCCATGAACTTTGCCATGCCTTGAGGATATCAAGGCATGGTGGTAGTGATGGATGTTGCCTTGTGATTTTGTTGAGAACGAGCCTAGCTGGCTGTGTGGAGGAGCAGGATCCGAGTTGGTTGTTTTGGTTTTGGAGCTGTAACTGCAACTTGGCTTCTCTAACAAGTCTTGCTTCGGCTTCAAGACGAGCATTCTCCCACTGAGCCATGTGGCTCAGGTTGGCTGCGTCTTTGGAGTGGCAGCCACTGGAACCACCAAGGGCATTGGTTTTGGGCTTGTGGGTTGTTGGGTCTATGCCCATTCTGGTTAGCCTTTTCTTGAGGTGTGTGTTCCAATAGTTCTTTATCTCATTGTCCGTTCTCTTCGGCAGTTGAGCTGCTATTGCTGACCATCTGTCGGAAATATATATGGGAAAAAAAAATATCTAGTTTCACACTAAAAATAAGGTGTGCAAAATAAATAAATATATATATATATATCTATATATAAATTAATGTGTGCCCTTAGACATCAGTCAAGGAAACAAAAGTATAAAGTTTTTTAATTTAATATTATAAATATAATTAATGTTATGATTTTTAATGTTTTAGGACACTCATTAGCATGATAAAAAAAATATAAAATAAAAAAATAATTAATATATTATAAAAATTGAAAAGAAAAATAAATGTAAAAATGAGTGTAATATAAATTAGGTAGAAAAATCGAAAAATAAAAGTTATCGTTATATATTGATACCAATAAGTATTAACAAGGACATACTATACATAAACACATGTTTTTATAAAGAAAATGATAGTTTAACATTATAAATTATAGAGCGTGAAAGTGTAGCGTGTAAAGAGATTTAAAAAAATAAAAAATTGATAAATGATGTAATAGAAAAAAAAAACTTAAGTGAGAAGGAAAATATAAAAAAAAAATGACTTCTTATAAATGGCATGTTGCTGTAGCAAATTTCTTTTAGTGAATCTTGCATAGCTAAAAATATAAACTGATCAGCTTTTCTAGCTAGGCCATGTAATTAATCATATTGATATAGGAAAAGGCGCTTTGTTATTTTTGGTTTGTGTGGGACTTGATGACAGTGTTTCTTCTTGTTTCTACTACTGTTTTGTTTATTACCTGTTTCCAAGAAGGGCATGGAGTTGAATAATGGTTTGCTCTTCTTGCAAGCTGAACTTTCCTCTTTTTATATCAGGTCGAAGGTAGTTAGTCCACCTCAGTCTGCAGCTCTTTCCACATCTTTGAAGGCCTAAATATTAAAAATGAAAGTTGATATATATAACCCATTATTCCTAGTTCAAAACAGACACTATATAGAAGGGACGTTGTTGTTAATAGAAGGAAAAACACCAGTATTGTGCAATTATTTACCAGCTTTGGCAGGCAGTGCACGCCAGCTTCCATGGCCATATTCTTCAATGTAAGCCATGAGCTTTTGGTCTTCTTCCGGGGTCCATGGCCCTTTCTTCAACCCCACCTTTTCACAGCATGGTGACCTTCCCATTTTCAGCCAGTCAGTGGAACGTTAAGTTAATTAGAGTTTTGGGAGGTTATCTTCAGAGAAAAAGTCAAAGAAAAGACAACAGGACAAACTAAGCAAGTTCAATGAGAACCTAATTAGGAGACTGGAGAGTGACCGTATATATAGAGGATAAACATTGCATACGCTGTACGAGTAATTATGATCTAGTACGTATGTTTGTGAGTGAGGCTTATGAGTGTTTTGGAATACTAGTTTAGAAAGTAGAAATATTTTATGGGAATATTAAGAAATTAAAAATAGAAATATTTTATGGAAAAGTGTGCGGTATTTAATATTATAAATATAATTAATATTGTGATTTTTAATAAAAATTTTTAATATATGAATTCTTAATCAATATTTTTAGGACATTTGTTATCCGGATAAAAAAAGTAATTAAAAATTGAAAAGTTAATTGAAAATTCATAAGCCAGTTGATTTCCTTAAAAATATATATTTGATAAAATTAGCATAAAATTGTACAACGACAAATAAAGATATTATAATTAAAAAATAGATAATGATGAGTGAGAGTTATTAAAGGATAAAATTGTAAAATATTTTCAGGTAGTTGAAAAATTAATGAGTTTTTTATTTAAAAGTTACTTAAGGTAGCATGAAAAAAGTTAGCAACTACCTAAAAAAGTCACTTTATCGAACTGAAGAAATAATTTCAACTATCAATTTCAACTTTTATCTATCATAAATGTCATACCAAAGATACCTTATATCATAATTTTACGCACCAGTGTTGGAAAACTTAGGGGAAATACTACTCTAACACTAGTAATCCCAAAAGTGAAGTGTGAGAAGTGTAAAGAAGAGAAATGTATAAAGAACAAAGAAATGAAGAGAAAGACAATGAAATATGTGATAATTAATGTGATTAAAAATAGGGATGACAAAAAAATTCGCACCCGCAGATACCCGTAATGGGTACCCCGCACATTTATTAAATGAGTGCGGACGAATATTTACTAACCTATATTCATTAAAATATATTTTCCATTAAATATATTAAAATATTAGAATTTTTTATTGTTTTATGATGATATAAAATTATTTTTTACTATATTATAATGATATTTTTATATATTAACACGTAATGATATTATATAATGTTAAGTCATACAGTATTATATAATATTAGTATTATGTGATATTATATGACATTTTCTCTCTTTTTTTTTTATAAATTTTGAAATTTTAAATATTAATGAGTACCTATGGACTCTTGCTTCTCGCATGGGTACTCGTTAATTTTAACGGTATGGATATGGGTAGTGTACCACTCGCCTCATCTCGGTCTGTTAACATCCTAATTTAGAAATAAAGAGAGAAATGAGATAATAAATGAGGAGTGAAGGAGGTGAGAAAAATAGTGTGAAAAATCAAAGTTGAAAAATGGAGAGTTACATAATTAACGAGCCTAATAATATTTGTTTGAAAAACGATTCATCCACACCCAAAGGATGTGCTACATCGAGAGAAAAACACAAAGGAGAAAGAAGTGTTAAATGGGTGGTGACGCTATATTAAGAACTAAACATATCATTATTCTATTTATTTTCTAATTTATTTATTTATTTCGAAAATTTATCTCGGAGGTATGATATGCTTTGGCTGTTGAAAAAACACGAAAGAAAGAAGATGAATAAAAATTGGATGAGTTTTAGGTTATTTGAATTGAAAAAAATAGTAATATAGAAGAGAAAGAAAGTTATTGACATTGTGTTTGCCAAAATCAATGGATAAACTAATTGATAGATGAAAGATAAAAGTTGATAGAATTAAAAGTGTTTAATAATTAAAACTAACTTATAACTATAAAATAAATATAATTAAAACATCATTAATTAATCAAATAAAAAGAGTAAATAAGATATTATAAAAAAATATTAAAAATAAAAATGTAAAAGCATCTCCAACTAGGAGTTGATATTTTAAAACACTACTTGAAATGGCGTTTCATAAAACACTAGTAACTATTAAAAAAATATTTAAAATTAAAAATCTTTAACAAATTATTTAGCTATCAATTTTAGCTCGCATTTAATTAGTTGAAATGAGATGTCAAATTTTATTTTGTTTTTTACGGAAAAGCCAAGTTATTTATTTAATAGAGCTGCTCAGGGGGATATCCAATGAGACAGCTAAGGCAATACAATTTGGAGTTTCTTCAATCCAAATACAATCTGAGTTATTACAAGCAAACTTGACTAAGTTATGGGCCACATAATTTCCAGCCTTTTTGTATGAATAAATCTTAAGAAAGAAAACTATGTTGAAAAGATAAGCAATCTAACACTATTTTATCAAAGGAAGATGGGCCATGAGAGGAGTTATTGAGAGCTTTGATGAGGGATAGGCAATCAGACTCAGCTTCTAGAGTCATAAAACCCAAGTCCATTGCCTCTGCTAGTTGTACTTCTGGTCCACAGTCTATGTTCCAAGTAGCAGCTCCCATGACAAATCCTTCAATGTCCCGCACCACTGCACTTGCTCCCCAATGGGAATCCTGAAGCTTTGCTACATCTGTGTTAACATTGTAAGCATTTGGAGCTGGAATCCAACGCTGCTGTGGTCGATCTTACGGTGAGGGCTGGGTATCGTCAGAATTTTCCATGGATTCTATGAATTGCATTGCTTGGGTGGTGGCTTGTGTTACAACAGAATTCATTGGAATTGCTTGGCCCTCAAAGACTAGTTTGTTTCTGCTAAACCAAATACCATACACAAGGGATGCAAAAGACTGGTTGTTGGTTGATTATGGTTCTGCAGGAATTGATCAATCAAATTAAAAGCATTGCGGGAGCTAGCTGAGTCTAGTCTGAGTCCCAGTGGAGATGAAAACCAAAAATCAATAAACCCACTGACATTCAAAGAAAGCATGGTCGATAGATTCCTCAGCATTGCAGCAACGTGGACAGATTGGAACAATATCCATACCTCTCTTTATTAATTGGACTCTTACCGGAATGCATCTAGACAGGATCCTCCAAAGCAAATTCTGATTTTTGGGTGCAGTGTTGATCTTCCATAGCCTTTTCCACATCATTTGCAGTGGCCGATTTACACTGCTACCAGAGGGGGCACTAGAATGCAGGCTCTCCATGATGAAATGGTATCCAGACCTGACAGAAAAAAAGCCATTTTTGTTTTCCCCCAGCAAAGAGTGTCAATGGTGCTGTATTGGGCCAGAGGGATTGAGAGGATTTGCTTGGCCTCATGCTCCACAAAAATTCGGTTGACTACATATGCCTTCCAAACATGTAATGGGGGATCAATGAGTTGGGACACATATTGTTCTTCAACCGAAGCAGCTTGGGGTGTCCATACATGATAACCTGGTTGGTGTGGAAGCCATCCATCATGCCAAATACTAATAGATTCACCATTTCCCACAGTCCAGAAGGCACCGAATTTGAGCACCCACTGAGAGGCATGGATACTCCTCCAGCTAAAGCTAGGTTGGTAGCCAAGATTGGCACGCAGGAAGTTGGACCGAGGAAAGTAGCGTGCCTTTAAACATTGGGACATCAGTGAGTCACTATTATTTTGGAGCCTCCATCCTTGACAGAAGAGCCAAATTAAAAGCATGGAAGTTCCTGAACCCCATTCCTCCATTTACCTTCGGCATACATAGCTTAGACCAAGACATCCAATGGATTTTTCTATTGTTCTCCTTACTACCCCACCAAAATTGGTTTATTATTTTTTCTATTTCATCACAGAGGCCCAATGGTAAGAGAAAACAACCCATAATATAACCAGGAATTGCCTGCACAATAGATTTTATGAGGATTTCTCTCCCAGCAGTTGATAACAAACTCTCCTTCCATCCTTTTAGCTTTTTCCAAACTCGATCACGAACAAAATTAAATATTTGAGTCTTTGATCTCCCCACAAAGGTAGGAAGACCCAAATACTTTGAGTGATTGTCCACTGCATTAATCTTTATCCAACTTTGGATCATGGTTTGTTTGTCAAGTGGAATGTTTCGGCTGAAAGACAATTCAGATTTGTCTAAATTGATGAGTTAGCCTGAAGCCTGTTGGTAAAGCTCAAGGATAGTTAAAAGAAAATGAATCTCCTCATTAGAGCTCCTGATAAAGATTATGCTGTCATCAGCAAAGAAAAGATGTGACTTCATGAGCTTCCCGGGCAAGTTTGATACCATGAATGGAAGATGCTAGTTGAGCTTGTATGAGGAGACCGAAAACTTCAACACATAATATGAACAGGTATGCCAAATTAATTAACACACTATGAATAGAAAAATGAGATAAAAGAAAATAATCTTTTAATTTATTATTTTACATTCAAAATTAAAAAACTATCAATTACACTGATAAAAAATAATTATCTATGAGATTGGAAACAATCCTTACAATTAATAGGTTAAAACAATTGACTATAAAAACATATTATATATTGCGCGTTATAAAAAGATTGATTACGTACTTTCACTATAAGCAATAACCGTTTACATATTAAGAAGAAATATAATAAAGGGAACTCTCCATATTTGGCTATTTAATTTGCCCTTCTCTTCTTGAAGTCCGAATAGTGTCCTCCTCAGCAACAAGTGGTTGAGGCAGCAAATAACAAAGGTGGCACACAAAATTGTTAATGGCATATGTGCGATGTAGGCATGGTTAGGGGGTTTAGAACGTTTTGGGGCATTTTTGGAATGACATAAATGAGTTGTGTTCTGATGTAATTAGATTTTTTTCACCCACTAGCGACAACAACTCAACTCACCCAACTTTTTACACTTTGCCGCGTGTAGTAGGCATCCCTCGCTATAAAGTGATATAACAGTGGTACTTTTTTTTTTCTATACTATAAAAAAAAATTAATATTAAAAGAGTAAAGGATATTCCCATATAGAAAAGTCAATAAAAAATATAAAAAATTCAATCCTCCCCTTAATAGTATTTTTTTTTCCACAAGAAATAAGATGCATAAATTGAAGAAAGACACAAGTCACTACACAATTCAATATACATAATATTTCTTTCATTCAAAATTTTAGTTCTAAAAATATATTAATTAAACCGACCTAATTTAAACTAAATTGGATGGACTTAGAGTGTGTTTGGCTGCCATTTCCGCTAGGTGAAAGTTGAAAAATAGTACCTGAAACCATTTCAACAGTGTTGGGAGATAACTTTTTGGTAGCTACAAGTTTTTCTTAAAAATCTACTTAGGGTAGCTTTTTTAAAACGCTCTAATTTTCAGCTACTAATTGAAAATTAATTACACAGTTTAATTCTCAACCACCACCACTTATCATATGTTAATAATTAATGTTGTCCTTAAATGTCATTTTACCATTTTTAACTAGTTTTACCAAACACATTCAATAGCTTTTCAGCTTTCAGCTAGCTTTAAGCTTTCAAACGAGGTTTGTTCAACTTTCAGCTAGTTTTAAGCTTTCAGCTAACTTTCAGCTAGTTTTACCAACACACTCTAAACTCCACTAGCACCTAAATTTTACATTGACAAAATAAAAGTATATAATTCTATATCAGATTAGACTTTAAAAAAAAATCATAGTTAAGACGAATATGGTAATTCTTTAAAAATTTAAAACGAAACCTTGAATTAAAATTAAGAGAAATAGTAAAATTTTGTCAATAATGATCTTTATACATTATTTCTCCTTTTCCTTTTAACTTCTTCAAATGGAATTATGCTTTACTTCTTAAAGTTGGATTTAATTAGCCTATAAAAACAATTAGATTTTAAAAAAAATGGGAATCATTATTTCGACTTTAACGAATAAGTTTTTCTCAAACTATCATAATGGGCATCGCCTTATTGGCGTGATGCATTTTGAAAAATTAACAAAGGGAGGATCCAATGAAGTTCTATTAAGCCAAAGTCAACCCACTATAATATATAATCCGCTTTAGTAGTTGGGGTTGGAAATGAGAGGTTTCTTATAAATTCAAATTTCATTGTTTTTTCTGTACAAATAAAAAAAGCTAAAGTTAGTGTGATTCTTAATAATCAATTTTTGTAAAAAAAAAAAATTATAATCTTTTCAATGCACAAATATTAGGTAAACAAAAACTATTACAGGAAATTTAATTTTTGTAAAAAATCATAATCCGTTTCAAGGCACAAATTAATATTAGGTAAACAAAACTATTACAGGAATTTTTTTTGTGGTAAAAAAAAATTTAGGGTGAGGGGATGGTGCCCTGTCCAAGGTAGGGAAAGCCTCCGGGCTCTCTGAGCACTCACAGAGATACCTACATTTTACCTCACCCCAAGGAGACGAGTGTACAGGAAATTTTTTATCCCTTAATTAATTTTACTTTAAATTTCATTTTCATCATACAATTATAATTTTATTTTCGTCCTATATATATATTATGTTTTTTAAAACTCACTAAATTAACCCAGAACCTAAACCCAAATCACTAACATATCATATCAAATTTAAACGGTGTTAGTGATTAAAATAAACTTGGTAGATTTAAAAATATTGAAACAGAAATAAGGAGTCTAATTGTGAGAGAATAAACATTAATTAAGGAGCAGATAGTATAACTTTACCTATTGATGGATTATTGATGGATTTATTTTTATACCAAAATTTTCATATCAAATTATCTAGCATTTGATTAATATAATTTTATGATTAATCCATGAGGGATTATATGATAGATTTTATGAAAACTTTGTGTATTTTTGGATTAATTGGATGCTGTGATTTATGTTGTTTTTATTATGTGTGCATGAAAGACTTGGCTTCTTTCTTAATCTCAATGTTGAATTATAACTAATTAAATAATATTTACAACTTGCTAGTTAAATTTGAACAGAAATAATTAGTATATAGTCAAATAGTTCCGTTTATATGTAATTTGAAAATACATTAATTTTGCTTTGAGCTTAAGATATAACAAGAGGATCAGTCGTGACCGCTACATCTAAATCAAGAATTTGAATTTTTCATACAAAATTTAATATATAAAATAATTTTTAAATTTTCAGTTTTTAATTTTTTTTCATCTCACACATTCATGCAACTTCTTGCCCCAAATATACGTATGAAATTGATCGTGCCAGACAAATGATCGTGGCGGAGGTGATCATTCCTGGGCGTTCCAGAGTGGTTCAGGATGTAATCCGAGATGTTCCCAGGCTGTCCGAGATAGGATCCGAGATGGTCCGAGGTTGAGATGCGGTCGTGGTTGCTCTGAACAGTAGCTCCGGTGGCGGAGGATGGGGTGACCTGCGAAGACACTCCAACGCCCAAGTTAGAATGGGTTTGAGACAGAGTGTAAGCAGGGGAGAATGACGTACCTGACGGGGTATTTATAGCATGGGGTCTAGCCAGGGCTAGCCTGTGATGTAGCACAACCTACGCCTGGTTGCTTGTGTCAGTGAGTAAGTTGCCTCAGTCTATATGATGGGAAGTGCCCTTTATTGGTGTCAGTCCGCGTAGGCATAGGCAAGTGGTAGGGTGAGGAGCTAGTTGGTGGTCCCCGGGTTGCACAGTTGTTAAGTGTCCATGCAGCCTAGATGGCTGGTAGGCCAGCCTAGATGGCTGGTAGGCCAGCCGAGATGGCTGAGGTTGGCCAGCCAAGATGGTGGATAGACCAGTCGAGATGGCTGAGGTAGGCCAGCCGAGATGGCTGAGGTAAGCCAGCCGAGATGGTTGTATGATAAGCCAACCGAGATGACTGATAGGTCAGCCGAGATGGCTGAGGTAGGCCAGCGAGATGGTTGAGGTAGGTCTAAATCCGAGGTAGCTGGTAGGCTGCTAGACCAGTCGAGCTAGTTCCGAGTAACCTCTGGAGCAGATGCCCCCCAGCTCGATGCCATGTCTAAGTATATGGGTCGAGATGTGGAATGCGATTTTAACGGCTGGTCTGACCTTTTGTGGGTGGAAAATCCAAGCAGGTAAAACAGAGTGTGGGACATATAGGACAAGAAGATTGGTCGGCTAGGATATCATCATAGCCGGTGAGTTGAGTTAATGAGATCTCGTCTTTTTTATACTCTTATCCAAATTTTATTATCCGAGTTATGAACTCGAATTTAGAAGCTACTACCACGCTCTGCATATGAAGAATTTATTGTCCGAGTTTATGAGCTCGGGTTTAGAAGTACTCCACGCTCTGGCATATGAATAATTTATTTATCCGAGTTTATGAACTCGGATTTATGGGTATTCCACGTTCTGTATTTGAAAAAATTTATTTCTTCTGAGTTCATACAACTCGGAGTTTTGCCAAGTTTTAGACTTGGTTTCGCGTGTGCGTTGACTCTAGCATCTCGTTTAATGTTTCTGTATTTCCAGACTCGGTTGGGGTAATGAAAGCTGGTCAGTTGGCGACTGGAATTGTGAGGAGAAGACAATTACGTTCTTCACGTAAAGCTTTCCCCATAGACAATTTGTATTTTAGTTCTTTGGTTTTTATGTTGCATTTTCATAACTTCTCCATCCTGGCGAGTACACCATCCGTGTTTTTACACCTCGGATTATAAGTATGTCATCCGGGTTTTCAGACCTCGGATTATAGGTATGTCATCTCCGGGTTTTCACCTCGGATTTATAAGTAGGTAATCCGGGCTTTCACCTCGGATTTATAAGTAGGTCACTCTGGTTTGTACACCTCGGTTTAGAAGTAGGTCATTCTTGCAAGTACGCTATCCTGGTTTTTACACCTTGGATTTAGAATCATGTCATCCTGACATGTACGTCATCTATGTTTTCATACCTCGGATTTAGAAGTAGTTATCCGGGTTTTCACACCTCGGATTTATAAGTAGGTCATCCGGGTTTTCAGACCTCGGATTTATAGGTATGTCATCCGGGTTTTCACCTCGGATTTATAAGTAGGTTATCCGGGTTTTCACACCTCGGATTTAGAAGTATTTCATCCTCGCATGTACCCCATCTAGGTTTTCACGCCTCGGACTTAGAAGCATTTCATCCTCGCATGTATGGTATCCGAGTTTTCACAACTCGGATTTTGGAAGTATGTCACCTCGCAATGTGGTGGTATCTGGGTTTTCACACCTCGGATTTAGAAGTGTCTCCATAATTTTATGTAAGCTATCCGGGCTTTCAGACCTCGGATTTAGAAGTGTGGTCATCGTGCCGAGTCCATCCGGGTTTTCACACCTCGGATTTAGCATGTCTTCATGACTTTCCCATCCGAGTTTACACGCCTCGGATGTAGGAGTATCCTCGTATGTAACCATTCGGGTTTTCACACCTCGGATTTTTAGGAGTATCCTCACACTGGGTTTTCACCATCGGATTTTAGCTGCATCTTCGTAACTTTTCCATCTAGGTTTTCACACCTCAGATTTTAGGAGTGTCTTCATAACTTCTCCATCCGGGTTATCACACCTCGGATTTTTAGGAGTATCCTCGCACCGGGTTTCCACACCTCGGATTTTAGCAGCATCTCTCGTAACTTTTCCATCCGAGTTTTCACACCTCGGATTTTTAGGAGTGTCTTCATAACTTCTCATCCGGGTTACCACACCTCGGATTTTAGGAGTATCCTCGCACCGGGTTTTCACACCTCGGATTTTGGAGCATCTTCATAACTTCTCCACCCCGGGTTTTCACACCTCGGATTTTTAGGAGTATCCTCGCACCGGGTTTTCACACCTCGGATTTGGGAGCATCTTCATAACTTTTCCATCCGGTTTTCACACCTCGGATTTTTAGGAGTATCCTCGCATCGGTTTTCACACCTCGGATTGGGAGCATCTTCATAACTTTTCCATCCGGTTTTTCACACCTTCGGATTTTTAGGAGTATCCTCGCACCGGGTTTTCACACCTCGGATTTTTAGGAGTGTCTTCATAACTTCTCCATCCAGGTTATCACACCTCGGATTTTTAAGAGTATCCTCATACCGGGTTTTCACACCTCGGATTTGGGAGCATCTTCATAACTTTTCCATCCGGGTTTTCACACCTCGGATTTTTAGGAGTGTCTTCATAACTTCTCCATTTGGGTTTTCACACCTCGGATTTTTAGGAGTATCCTCGCACCAGGTTTTCACACCTCGGATTTTAGCAGCATCTTCGTAACTTTTCCATCCGGGTTTTCACACCTCGGATTTTTAGGAGTATCCTCGCACCGGGTTTTCACACCTCGAATTTAGCAGCATATCGTCCTCGCATGTATGCTATCCGGGTTTTCACACCTCGGATTTTAGGAGCATCTTCATAACTTCTCTATCCGGGTTTTCACACCTCGGATTTTTAGGAGTATCCTCGCACCGAGTTTTCTCACCTCGGATTTAGCAGCGTATCGTCCTCGCATGTATTCTATCCGAGTTTTCACACTCGGATTTGATGTATGTCATCTGGGTTTTCACACCTCGGATTTAGAAGTACGCCATCCTCGCGTGTATGTCATCCAGGTTTTCACACCTCGGATTTAGAAGTATCCGGGTTTTCAGACCTCGGATTTAGAAGTACGTCATCCTCGTTTGTATGTCATCCGAGTTTTCACACCTCGGATTTTAGAAATATCTGGGTTTTCACAACTCAGATTTAGAAGTACGTTTCCTCGTTTGTATGTCATCCGGGTTTTCACACCTCGGATTTAGAAGTACGTCATCCTCGTTTGTATGTCATCCGGGGTTTTCACACCTCGGATTTTAGAAGCATCTTCATAACTTTTACATCCGGGTTTTCACACCTCGGATTTAGGAGTATAAATTTTGCAGGTATCTCCTCCCATACAGTGCGGAAAATAACCATAAATCAAGAAATGGATTATCAATACAAAAAACCAAGAGACGCTCGTTTCCCCCTCCTCCACTTTATAGGGTAGATTCGTAAGAAGTAAGTTGGTCCAAAAATGCAGGAAACTGGGCAAGCCCAGATCTGAGTATTCGTATACGCTCAGGGTGATGGTTTCTTCTGAGATTGGGAAAAAGAAAAAGGAGAAGAGGTTTACTATTTACCTCTTCCCACAGACGGCGCCAAATGATCGTGCCAGACAAATTATCGTGGCGGAGCTGATCATTCCTGGGTGTTCCAGGGTGGTTCAGGATGTAATCCGAGATGTTCCCAGGCTGTCCGAGATAGGATCCGAGATGGTCCGAGGTTGAGATGCGGTGGTGGTTGCTCTGAACAGTAGCTCCGGTGGCGGAGGAGGAGGTGACCTGCGAAGACACTCCAACGCCCAAGTTAGAATGGGTTTGAGACAGAGTGTAAGAAGGGGAGAATGAGCGTACCTGACCCTCCATGGGAGGGGGTATTTATAGCATGGGGTCTAGCCAGGGCTAGCCTGTGATGTAGCACAACCTACGCCTGGTTGCTTGTGTCAGTGGGTAAGTTGCTCAGTCTATGTGATGGGAAGTGCCCTTTATTGTTGTTAGTCCGCGTAGGCATAGGCAAGTGGTAGGGTGAGGAGCTAGTTGGTGGTCCCCGAGTTGCACAGTTGTTAAGTGTCCATGCAGCCTAGATGGCTGGTAGGCCAGCCGAGATGGCTGAGGTTGGCCAGCCGAGATGGTGGATAGACCAGTCGAGATGGCTGAATAGGCCAGCCGAGATGGCTGAGGTAGGCCAGCCGAGATGGCTGAGGTAAGCCAGCCGAGATGGTTGTATGAAAAGCCAGCCGAGATGACTGATAGGTCAGCCGAGATGGCTGAGGTAGGCCAGCCGAGATGGTTGAGGTAGGTCTAAATCCGAGGTAGCTGGTAGGCTGCTAGACCAGTCAAACTAGTTCCGAGTAAACCTCTGGAGCAGAAATATAACAGAAAAGATGACGAGCAATAACATAAATGCTGGCTAGCTAGAAAATACAAATATACGTATGAAATATATCTATAGAAAAGAAAAATGAAAATCCTAAAAACTTATACCTTTTATCCCTACAAAAAAGGCTTATACCCTTTTCTTTATTTATGCTAGAACCTTATATTTCATAACGCTTCTTTTGTTTTGTTTTGTTTTTCGTACTATTATGTGTTATTTTGATGTATATGTTATCCATAGAATGAGCTTGGGCCTTTTCATCAGATATATATGTCAAAAGAATCTACCTAGAAGAGAGAGAAGACCCAATATATGGACCATATTGGTGCAAAAGAATTTCGATCATTTAATCAAGACCTGCCGGTGCTTTCCATTGCAGAATTTTGCACAGAGCATATATAGATATTAGACGTTGAATTAAATTTGGTGGGGTTGCAACTTGTACTCTTCATATTTTCTCATTTGCTTTTTTCCCTTCATTTACTACTGTTTGGTAAAGCACATGAATGTAAGCTTAATACAGTGATGTGATTGTGTTTGTATGTATTTATATCAACTGGAACTTTAATTTCCTTAAAGGATTGAATGCAACCCTAAGAAATTAGTTATTTTTCTTATAACCTACCCCCTACACCCTAGTGTGTTAGAAAAAAAATTGTGTGAATAAATATTACTCAAGAAATTATCATTTCCTCCTGAAAATGTGTATATAGTGAATACATGGGAAATGTCAAAAATGACATTTGTCAAATTTACTTTTATACAAAAACATAATCAATATTCGTTCCTTCTTAAAGCCTTTAACTTTTTTTATAATGAATTTTTACATGATGAACAGTTGTAGGTTTTTAGAGAAATTATTTTATTTTATTAAATTTAAGAGAGAAAAAAGTAATTTTAGTTAAATTTTTAGATAAAATATAAAATTTATTTGTTCATTAACAGAATATAGTTTTTCATCATCATATTTTTTTTTATAAAAAAATTACAGATAATCATCACTTATTCAAAATTTTGCTAACCTAACTAAAGATAGAAAGATTAAATTATAACTAAAAACAAAAATAAAATTCAAATAATTATATCTTCCTTTTTTTCTTTTTGCCTCAATTCATCTCTATTTTGAATTTTTCTGTCTCAAGATCACATTTTAATAATCAAAATTCGACTGTCAACCAAGTTTTTTTCTTGACTAGTTTATGAATTTGTTTGGGTGGAACTTATGTAGAAATACTTATAGGTGAAAAAATAGCATGAATCAAAGAGGTCAAATGTATTTAACTTTTCCATAAGTTAAAATTAGTCTTTGTTGACTACCTACTCCAAAAGTTCTCTCATTTAACTTCTTCAAAAGTAACTAATTTTAACTTATGGAGAAGTTAAATGCATTTGACCTCTTTGAATTATGCTATTTTTTCCACTTAGAAGTACTTATACAGAAGTTCCACCCAAACAAGCTCTATATATTAATCATTTTAATTTTGATGAGTCCTAATTTTAAATGATTTTGTATCGCACAAAATTTATCCAAACTGACATGTTCTAAAAACGCGTTTTCTCATACGCTGTTTTTATGCTTTTCACACACCTCCATTTGAATGATATAATTATGTAAGAAGTTGGGGTACGAATTATTGGTTTTGAATCTGTCACGCCAACAGAGAGTAGCGTTTTTCCAAATCCACATTAAAAACGTGATTTTTTTGTAAATCAAACACGCTAGTCTCCATTTTCTTAGGCACTTCCAACTTTGTGTGATTGATAGTTTATATATTTATCTGATACTTGGATTGATAAAATTTAATATTAATTAATATAAATGCTATTAAGCGATATAACATTGATAATAATTACTCATGGAGTAATTCAATTCCCAACCACAATAATATTATATACTTCCTCCAGTCATTTATAAGACACACTTAACCATATTACATATACTAATAAAAATAGTTAAAATTAATTAATTTTATTAGTATTTTCAAAAATCATATAACTTTTCATTTTTGCCCTTATTTAATGTTATTAACTAATTCCATTATCATTTGATATTATTTTTATTCTTATTTATTTGTTTCATTTGAATTTTTTACTATTTATCTATTCAATCTAGAAGAGAGTATTAATTATGTTTTTCTACTTTTACCCTTAATAAAAGAAATCATAAGTGGAAAAATAAATGAATAAAATAGAAAAATAAATGGTATATTAGGAAAAAAATATAATAAATTTAATGTAAATAAACACATTTATTATATTCTTAATATGTGTATTTTCATGTAATGGGACAAATAATTAGGATCGAAGGTAGTTAAAGCAGATTAAAGTTTTTAATAAGGACCGATAAAGGAAAATAATAATAAAAGTTTTATTAAAATTATAAAATGTCTTATAAAATGACCATAAAAAAAATTCTAAAATGTGTTTTATAAAAAAAAGAATGAAGTATTTAATTTATATATTAAAAATTATTTCGGTCCCTCAAACATTTTGTCAAGATCTGTCACTGCACCCATTATAAGAAGACCATCCAATCCAAACCTAGGTCCACAACCAAAACTTAAGCTTAAATCACCATTGATGTCTATCTTGATTATCTTTGTAGGTGTACAACCTATTGCCGCTATCATCACCACCGACGTATGAGAAGAACCCCTATCCAATCATTACTCTATGAGTAGAGATGTTCATATCCAATCCAATCAAATAAAAATTATAAAAAATATCCAAAAAATCGAAAATAAAAAAATAAAAAAAACTTTTTTTTATTTGATTAGATTGATTTTCGGATCCTACGATAAAAACCAATTCAATACAATACAAGTCAAACTTTATATGTACACATATATTATTTTATTTATAAAATAATCATATATTTATACTTATATAAGTATATTTTATGAAATTACTTATGTTAATATATTTTTTAGATTTAATTATTTAAAATATCATTTTAACATCTCTATAAATATATTAATTTTAAATTGGTTTCATGGCTCATGTTCTCCTTTTTATTTAATTGTGCATTTATATTCATAAATATAAATTCCAATAAAATGTTTACCATTATTGTAAAATTTTATCACTTTTATCTAATATTTATACCTCTTTAAAAAACTGAAAACCAATCTACTATATATAATCCAATTTAAATTGGATCGGATTTGAAATAAAACCTAAAACTGATTGGATGATTAAATGATAAAACCGTAATGATTGAATCATATGATTTTTGCTTTAAAATCAATCCAAACCAAATCGGGAACACCCCTATCCATAAATTCACTGCAAACATGTATGTATGGAAGGCTTTGGAGGGGAAGGGAAAAAAGGGTAAAATTTTTGTTTCTAATTAATATTATTTATTTTGAAAAAAAAATAAATTAAAAAAATAAAATCATAGATTAACATAAAATGTAATATTCTAATCTTTTGTTTAATTTTATAAACATTATACAACTCCTTTAATTTAAAAATAAAAAATTTCCCTAACTTCGATTCCTTTCAAAACCCTTAACACATATAGGCCCTAAAAGTTTGTTTGTTACATATTATTTAACAAAAAATCACTTTTAGTTTTTACAAAACATTTTGGGTAAGAATTTTAAGAAACTCCTTTGAGTAGCTTTAAAATAAATAAGCCTTTTAAAATAAAAAGTTCTTTATATAATTTTAACTAAACGAAATATAGTTTTTACTTATCATAAAATCTAAAAAAAATTATTTGTTTTATATATATATCTCCCTAAGTGTGCATTTGTAACAATGATGTGAAAACCGGATCGGACCGGACCGGCCGGTTCGACCGGTCCGTTCAACCAAAAAATCGGAGGATCTCAGAATCGGTGAGAACCGGTCAAACCTGTAGAAACCACAGGAAACACTAGAAGGGGGTTGAATAGTATTTTATAATTTCAAACAGATTTTATGAAAACCTTTTAAAAGCAAAGAATTTGACAAATGTTTTGAGCAACTTGCTGAAACTGGGTTTTTCAGAGACTTGTTGAAGCATTTCAGCAGGTCCAAAAGGCAGTGTTGAAAATTTGTTTTATAAAGAGTTTGAAATTGATTTAAGTTCAAGCTTATAAAACTGATTATTCAGAACTCTCCTGTTAGTTCAAATAACAAAGATAAAGAGAAAAGAGTTGAGAAGATTTAGCCAAGAATTTATCCTGGTTCACTCACCAACACAGTGAGCTACGTCCAGTCCCACTGCCAACAAGCAATGAATTTTCCACTAACTGATCAGTTACAAGTATTCTTTGACCCTGACCTCTTCAGGCTAAACACCAAGTATTGTTTGGACACGACCTCTCCAGGCTAAACACCAAGTATTGTTTGGACACAGCCTCTTCAGGCTAAACAACCAAGTATTGTTTGTGAAGTAAATCATAGAGTCACAAGAAGGGGGGTTGAATTGTGACCCTTGAAAACTATTGGTCCAACCTGCAAGTACTTTGAACAACTTACTGATCTCTGCTCAAGGAATGTCTTGGCTATCAGAAGTTCCTTCTAGAAGATAGTGGTTAGTGTATAATGCCAACTAAGTAGATTAAAACTATCTTCTTAAAGGCAAGCAAAATAATAGGGACTGATATCATCAAAATTATTCTTCCATATAATGTATTTAATGTAGTTACAACTCAGAATAAGGTTCAGAAGAATAATATAATGTTTATGCAGTTATGCAGAAGCAAAACAATGAATCTGTCACTTTAAACCAATCTTCTAAAGGGTCAAATGATTTTGTATTTTAACAAAACTTTCCAGAATAGTTTTTAACCAATAACTAATAAGATTATGTGAGAAAAACTGTTCAGAAGAATAGTATAAAGTTTCTGCAGTTGTGCAGAAGCAATACATTGAATCTGTCACTTTAAACTAATCTTCTGAAGGGTCAAATGATTTGTATTTTAAAAAAACTTTCTAGAATAGTTATTTAACCAATAACTAATAAGATTATGTGAGAAAAAATATTCAGAAGAATAGTATAAAGTTTCTGCAGTTGTGTAGAAGCAATACATTGAATTTGTCACTTTAAACCAATCTTCTGAAGGGTCAAATGAACTTGAAACTTGATGAAACTTTCCAGATCAGATATTTGAATAGTAAACAACCAGAATATAAAGTTAAATCTTGTTAAAATGAAGTTTATAAAGATCTGGTAGTTTGAACCCCAAGTTCAATGTTGAACAATGGACAGATCTCAAGAAATGTGCTTCTGAAGCACTAAACAGTTTCATAATTTAATGAAACTTTCCAAATCAGTATTTGAACTGATATGGATATGATTATGTGAAAATATTAGTTCAAAAATAAGTTTATCAAAATCTAGTAGTTTGAACCCCAAGTTCCAATGTTGAACAATGAACATCTTTCAAGAAATGTTCTTTTGGAGCACCAAACAGTTTCATAATGTGATGAAACTTTCCAGATCAGTATTTTAACTGATATGGATGTGATTTGTGTGAAACTATCATTTCAAAAACAGTTTTATCAAAATATGGTTTACAGCTTGCTAAATATTCAAAATATGAACAATAACTACCAAAGCAATAGATGTATGTGCAGAAAATTAAAGAGAGTAAGGGTAAGAGATATTACACACATGATTTTTACTGTTTCACCTTCATAATCCTTGGGCTAGGTCCAGTACCTACACCTGTAGGATTTTCCACTATATCTCAAGGATTCACACCTACTGCAGCTTCTTCTGCAGAAAGTATAGACTCAAAATACCTTGCAAATTTCCTTCTGCATGAGTTACACCTCTTTTTAGCTCACTGCACCAGTGCAGCAGCTCACTACAACACTTATACACTCTCTCAAGAGACACTAACACTCTCAAAGCACTCTTGAGAGTTTACAGAAGATGTATTTGTTGAGAATATATAAAATAGGCTCAAAACTACTACAAATTAAGCACATCAGCAAATGGTTGAGCCATCTCCCTCTTACTAATCTTTTTAGTGCATAATCTGAGAAAATGTGAAGAGAGAGAAAGTCTCCAGAAGATGGATTTGTAAATCTAAGCCCATATGCTTCTTCTGTAGAGAGGTGTGTGTAAACATGAAGGGAAATCTTCTTTTTATAGGAGATTGGAGAGCAACTAGCCGTTGGAAAGTTGCTTGGACCTCAAGTTGTGTTCCTTGACCTGTCCCTATCATGTAGCAATTGTCCCTTGCTGTTTACATCTGTCTCCTTTGACTGCTCGCATCTTCTGGAGCCTATCTTCTGCAGAATGTGAAGTTTGTGGATTTTGCAGCAGTTCCTTCTGTATGCATACTGAGGGCATTAAATGGATTGAGATAATTTATTTCAAGTGTATTTGATTTCTAAGCATCCTCAAAAATGAAAAAAATTGAGTTTACTGCATTATGCTTCTTCTGGAGCAATCCTAACAACTTATATCTTCTGCAGAGTGGGAAACTTGTAAATTATGCAGCTGTTTCTTCTGTAAGCTTGCTGGGAACCTTAGAATGATTGATATGAATTGTTTCAGCTATATTGCCTCAGTTGTAACCCCAGAAATGACAAAAATAGCATTTACTGTATTCTGCTTCTTCTGCATTGTGCAAAAATTCTGTTTCTTCTTCTGGAAGTGTGGGAACTTGTTCAATGCTTCTTTTCCAATTACTTTGTTTGCATTAGTAACACTTGGAATGAATATGCTTGAATTGATTAAGTGTTCTTTCATATTCAGAAGGTGCCATGTTTCATGAAATGCTCCTTCTCATGCTTCTAGTGGTCTTGAATGATCCTTCTAAAGCTTCAACTTTGCTTCTGAAGCTTGATACAACTCAGTTTAATATTCATGGGATCTTAGATGAACTGTCTTGACCTTCTTGAAGCTAAAAAGCTACTTCTTGAACTTGTTTCATCATTTTTGACATGAAAGCTCTTTGTAACATGCTTTTGGACACATATTATGATGTTTATGATCTTTGCACCTTCCTTCTGAAACTTTTCCTGTATTCTTTCAATCATTCTCAAGTGCAAACTTTAGTACCAAAGTATTTAGAACACTTAGAATATTGTTGTGAAAGTTTGTTGTCATTAAAACCTTTGCTCAAAAGGTCTTGGACCTTACAATCTTCCCCCTTTTAATGATGACAAACTTTCATGAACAAATTCTAAGTTTTCTGAATGAGGGAAATAATAATCAAGTAATGTAACAATAAAGAATTAAATCTCCCTTTTTAATACCATTTATAACATTCATATAACAAAAATGGGATTTTAACAATAAAGAATTATTTCTCCCCCTAAATTTGTGCCATTCAGATAGAAATTTGTTATGACTGAATCTTTAATTCTTCTCCCCCTTTTGTCATCCTTCAAAATGGGCATGAAAATGATAGGAAGGAATAAGTTCTTATCATTGTCTAGCCTAGGCTACTTAGAATGTGAGGAATGATCTTAATAAGATCAAATGGCAGCCACCTATATGTCTTAAGATGGTTGGAAGTAAGCTAAAGGCATTGATAGAACATGAGAAGCACTTGCTAGTAACACAAATGTGTTAAACTAGAATTGATACTACACAATCCTTACTTCCTACTCTTGCATATTACACAATCTTAAGCTAAATTTTCTCATTAGTAAGATGTTGAAGATAAGATCCCTTTATCCAAACTAAGTTGAATCATCAAGAATAGGGGCTAGGACCTTATCATAAGATAATGGGATATAAGAATAGAAGAGGTATGAAATTGGTTTACCATATTAGTTCCAAAGTTTGCCTATGGAGGCTCTATCTTTTTCCAATGTAACCTCTTTCTTTTTCTTCTTTCACTTTATCACCCCATGAGAAGCACTTGCTACAGATTCTTCCATGCAAAGAAGAAATGATCTTATTCCTTTTCTCACAGATTTCAAACTAGAAACTTACTACAGAACCTTTGCAGAAGATCTAGTAACCCAGAATACTGCAAGTACCTTCTGCAGATTCTTTGAACCAAATCTCAGCAGATATTTGTGAAACATGTCATATTGAAGACATGTACATATTCATGAATATACCCATGGGTGAGTAACATTGAGTATCCCTTGATTCATTCATAAGATTTTGATCATTACTCCTAAACTTAGAAGTTGTAGCAAAATGCTTTCACTAATCTTGGATACACAGGCTCCTAATTTGAGTCATCCTAGTCTTTCTAAGAAGACATATACACCCCAATCTTCTTTTATGAGTGGTTTAGGAGTTCTAGTGGAAGAGATTTTGTTACCGGAACAGTTGTAACAAGGACAACTCTAATTGGTAAACTTTGATGGACATGAGTAGCTACAAATCTTATGCCATTCCTTCCTATAGCTTTGATCCTCGTGAAAATAATAGGAATGATACGAGGAATTAGCAAAAAAAGTAATGTTGTGAAAGAGAATTAATATATGAAGGAAGCAACCTATCTTTCACTTTGAGTTGTAGCTACGATTTATAGTGAGTAAAAATGAAGGCAACAACTCCCTCTTAGGATTTGAAGAATGTGAGAATATCATCAATAGAAAGAATTCCATCTCTCTTTACTCTCTCTTCAAAAGCATGATTTTTGCTTCTAGATGGGAAATTCATCTTCTAAGTGTTCTATTAGGTAAAGAAGGCTCGTGTTGAACTTAGAACACAACAATTATGCATTTGATCTGTAATGAATCTTTATCATTCTTCTAGAAGATGTTTAGAAAAGATATCAGCAAGTTAAGACTTTGTCTCAACATATTTTAGTTCAATGTCATGCTTATGACCATGATCTCTAATAAAATAATACTTGATGTCAATATGTTTTGATCTAAAGTGATGCATGGTATTGATAGATAGGTTCATAGAACTTTAATCATCACATAAGATTGGGATTTCAGTGTACCTCAGAGAGTAGTCCTCCATTTAATGCTTAAACCCAACCTTGTGAATATCTTACTGTTGATGTATATTTTGCTTCTACAATGGATAGGGCAATAGTATTTTGCTTTCCATGATAAGAGAGATTAACCAAGAATTTGGCATTCACCGTTTGTGCCTTTTCTCTTAATCCTAACTCCAGCAAAATCAACATCATAGAATCCTACGAGATCAAAGCTTGTTCCTTTCTTGTACCAAAGGCCAATATTAGTAGCTCAAACAAGGAATCTAAATATTCATTTTATAGACATGAAATTCTTTTAGGAGAAGATAGAAACCTTGCACATAATTCAATTGAAAATGCAATAGTTTGCCTACTTGTTTTTTTTTAAGAATAATAAGGAAGCAATTATACCTTTGTATTCCTTTTTAGAAACAAACTCACCACATTTGTCTTTATCAGCAAGGTGGATGTATGCATTAGAATGCATTAGAGTTGTCATTGGCTTGGCTCCATCCATGTTGAATCTTATAAGAAGATCCTTTGTAGACTTTTCTTGAAGAGTGGGATTTCATCAATTTTCCTTCTTCATCCATCTTGTTTCTGAACATTCATTATGTCCCAATGATGGAATATCTTCTGGAAAAGGAACAAGTGTCCATACTTTATTTTTCTCAAATTGTTCCAGCTCTTCTTTCATTGCTTCTACTTATGAATCATCTTCTAGAGCTTCATTCACATTCTTGAGTTCAATTTAAGATAAGAAGGCTGCACTATTTTCATTTCCTCTTAGTTGGGATTGGTTTTTCCTTTTGTAGTATTCCCAAGGATTTGTTCATGGGGATGAGCTGTAATAGTTTCCAGCTCTTTGGAAGATCTTCTCATTGTGTACAAATATCTTCTGCAGAATCTTCTGTGAAATTTTCTGTTCTGCTGTATCTTCTAGAGAATTTTTATTCTCAAAGGTATCTTCTGGAGCTTATCAATTCATCATTGATATACTACTGTATTTTCCTTGAGAAGAAAGGTTAGAATCATTGAAAATAACATGCATGCTTTCTTCTATGGTTTGATTTTTAATATTGTATACCCTATAGGCTTTTGAAGTAGAAGAATATGCAAGATAGTCTTATTTGAATCAAAATTACCATTTTCATCCAAATGAATACAAGAATAAAATGTTTAGTTTTCTTCATTTCCATAATTTATATGAAGTCTTGTTTCTGATGTTAATAGTATAGCATGAATTGCTTACAACTTCATTCAGTTATGGAGTTCTATGGCATGAAAAGTTGTGAGAAATGTCATTCTCATCAAATAAGGTTTGCAATAAAGAGTTCTTAAACTCCCTTTCATGATCACAACTCAATATTAGATCATTTTTTAGTTTGGAATTTCTTGCAGAAGCTTCTAAAAGACTCATCCTTTGTGGTTAAGAACAAAACTAATGTGAATCTTGAGTGGTTTATCAAAGTCCCACTTGAAAAGTCTTTTGAAGAGATGATATTTTATCAAAACAACATCATACAGATTTTTCATAAGAAATCATCTCATTTAGGATAATATATTCAAGGATGTTCTAATCAGCAAGTTGCTGCTCTAAATCATGAAAATTCACTGACTCATGTATTTAAAACTACATTTGTGAATTATTTTCAACTCACATAAGTATGAGATTTCACCATAATAAACTAGATATCTCAAGCTTTCTAATAAGACAAAGATCATGCAATTTGGATTTTCCTATCCAAGATATGATGCATTTAAGTTGACTGATTTATCACAAAGTGCAGAATGAGACAGTTCTGTTTTTTTATGCACTGATACAAATCCATGCAACCAAAAATTTAGATAATTAATGGGATTAAACTATTATGTATGATCTTTCAAATCCAACTGGTTTCACTTGAAAAAGATTTTCCTAGCACCAGTTATGAACATCCAAAGATAGTAGGCTCAAACATGATATATAACAGAACAACCTACTTCAATGAATTACTGGGAATTATTTAGATGTTATAAAATTCTGAAAGTTTCCAGTCTAAGAATAATATAAATCAGTTTTTCAATGAAATTAGTTTCATTCAAATATCACTTTTGTAGCTCAAGTTATAATATGATGATGTGGACTGCTTTCTATCAGAATTTATAACAGAACAGGTATGTTCACGAATTTACTGGGACTTTTGTGGTTAATATAAAATTCTAAAACTTTCCAGTCTAATAGTAATAAATCAGTTTTTCAATGAAATTAGTTTCATTCAAAATCACTTTGTAGCTCAAGTTATAATATGATGAAGTGGACTGTTTCTATCAGAATTTATAACAGAACAGGTATGTCACAATTTACTGGGACTTTTGTGGTTAATATAAAATTCTCAAACTTTCCAGTTTATTAATATCATTAATCTTTCAAACAAAATTGGTTTCACTGAAAAAACATTCCTGTAGCTCAAGTTATGATCTATTGAAGTGTACTAGTTTATGTCAGAACTTATGACAGAACAACTGTATTCAAAATTTTACTGGGACTTTTGTGATTAAGATAAAATTTTCAATTTTTCCAGTTTGATACTACCATCAATAATCTTTCAAACAAAATTGGTTTCACCTAAAACAGACTTCTGTAGGTCAAGTTATGCTCATTTAAGGTAGCTATATCAGAATTTTAAACTAGCAGCACTATAGCACATTACTTTTTATCTTCTAATCATTTTCTTTTTATGTTCAAGACTAATTAAGTGATTAGAATAGAATGTCCATATAAATGTCAATCAATGATAATCATTCAATCACCAAATATGCAAGACCTTAGCATAAACCTATTAGGAATGTGCTTAAAATTCATTGACTTTATGAATATGCATTGAGGATAGAAATATTGATACCTTGTTCTTGGTCAATTGGACTGTACTTTTTCTTACCCATTGATTCATTCTAAAAGTCATAAACCTTGGATATTTTCACACTAATCATTTGAGAAACATTGGCTAGAGTCATGTTCCTTCTTTGTATGGAACATTTTCATTTAAGCCTTGGAAGGTATTTTCCTTTGGCCAAAATTGCTAAGGAGACATTTTGGTACCCATTTCATCTTGGGTCCTTGAGTGTTAGTGGTTGAATTCTTAAAAGATTTAACAATCCATACCATTGTATCTCTCATATAAATAGTTCTTCTAAAATTGCTCAAACAAGAGAGATGACCATGATGTAGATAATGAGACTGGATGATGGTTTGATCTTTTAAACATCATTTTGAAAAACATGGACTTGGTATTGTGATAAGATTCTTAAATCTGTTTGCCACAATCTTTACTTAGTTTTCCATGTAAAATAGCATTCTTTCCATTATTGACAAACATGGATTAAGAGCAAGTGGATACTTCAGTTTTGGCAAATGTAGAAAATAAGTTTTCAACTTCATTTTCAAGATTAACATGATTTTGAAGACAGTTGAGATTTCACAGTTTGTAAGTATATATTCTTCAAGAAAACCATATTCAGCCTTCAAAGTTTCAATTTGAAGTTCAATAAAGAATATCCTTTTTAAGCATTCCATATTTTATTTTCAAAGTTTATCAAACCATAATTCAACCCATCATAAGCAAAATCTATTTCATCATAGGGAGGACAATGTTCAAGTTTAGCACTACATACCTTAAGATCTTTTTGAGCCACATGTAGAGATGTATCAATTTATAGCATCATTGGCTCCTTCTTGAAGTTATTCATTTCTTCAATATTCTGCATAAACACTTTTGGAGTATGCTTCTTGGTTGGCCATTACTTCTTCCTGAATCTTTTCCTCTCACACGGTTAAGTGTGCTCAACCCATAGAGGCTGAGCTCCGATACCAATTGAAGTAAATCATAGAGTCACAAGAAGGGGGGTTGAATTGTGACCCTTGAAAACTTTTGGTCCAACCTGAGAGAACTTTGAACAACTTATTGATCTCTGCTCAAGGAATGTCTTGGCTATCAGAAGTTCCTTCTAGAAGATAGTGGTTAGTGTATAATGCCAACTAAGTAGATTAAAACTATCTTCTTAAAGGAAAGCAAAATAATAGGGACTGATATCATCAAAATTATTCTTCCATATAATGTATTTAATGTAGTTACAACTCAGAATAAGGTTCAGAAGAATAATATAATGTTTTGCAGTTATGCAGAAGCAAAACAATGAATCTGTCACTTTAAACCAATCTTTTAAAGGGTCAAATGATTTTGTATTTTAACAAAACTTTCCAGAATAGTTATTTAACCAATAACTAATAAGATTACATGAGAAAAACTGTTCAGAAGAATAGTATAAAGTTTCTGCAGTTGTGCAGAAGAAATACATTGAATCTGTCACTTTAAACCAATCTTCTGAAGGGTCAAATGATTTTGTATTTTAACAAAACTTTCCAGAATAGTTATTTAACCAATAACTAATAAGATTATGTGTGAAAAACTGTTCAGAAGAATAGTATAAAGTTTCTGCAGTTGTGCAGAAGCAATACATTGAATTTGTCAGTTTAAACCAATCTTCTGAAGGGTCAAATGAACTTGAAACTTGATGAAACTTTCCAGATCAGATATTTGAATAGTAAACAACCAGAATATAAAGTTAAATCTTGTTAAAATGAAGTTTATAAAGATCTGGTAGTTTGAACCCCAAGTTCAATGTTGAACAATGGACAAATTTCAAGAAATGTGCTTCTGAAGCACTAAATAGTTTCATAATTTAATGAAACTTTCCAGATCAGTATTTGAACTGATATGGATGTGATTTATGTGAAAATATTAGTTCAAAATAAGTTTATCAAAATCTAGTAGTTTGAACCCCAAGTTCCAATGTTGAACAATGAACATCTTTCAAGAAATGTTCTTTTGGAGCACCAAACAGTTTCATAATGTGATACAACTTTCCAGATCAGTATTTTAACTGATATGGATGTGATTTGTGTGAAAATATCAGTTCAAAAAAACAATTTTATCAAAATATGGTTTACAGCTTGCTAAATATTCAAAATATGAACAATAACAATCAAATCAATAGATGTATGTGCAGAAAATTAAAGAGAGTAAGGGTAAGAGATATTGCACACATGATTTTTATACTGGTTCACCCTCATAATCTTGGGCTATACGTCCAGTACCTACACCTATAGGATTTTCCACTATATCAACCTTGATACAATGACTTCTTGGGTGCACCTCACCACTAGTATTATTCTGTAGCCTCTTCAGGCTCAAACAACTGATTTCTGCAAATAGCAAGCAACACTTCACCATTGCAGACCCAAACTAACTATCTCTCAGGCTTCACACCTACTGCAAGCTTCTTCTGCAGAAAGTAACAGACTCAAAATACCTTCCGTCGCATTTCCTTCTGCATGAGTTACAACCTCTTTTTAGCTCACTGCGCCAGTGCAGTAGCTCACAACAACACTTAATACACTCTCTCAAGAGACCACTAACACGCTCAAAGCACTCTTGAGAGTTTACAGAAGATGTATTTATTTAGAATATAGAAATAGGCTCAAAACTACTACAAATTAAAGGCACATCAGCAAAAGGTTGAGCCCATCTCTCTCTTACTAATCTTTTAATGCAGAATCTGAGAAAATGTGAAGAAGAGAAAGTCTCCAGAAGATGGATTTGTAACTCTAAGCCCGGATGCTTCTTCTGGAGAGAGGTGTGTGTAAACATAAAGGGAAATCCTCTTTTTATAGGAGATTGGAGAGCAACTAGCCGTTGGAAGTTGCTTGAACCTCAAGTTGTGTTTCCTTGACCTGTCCCTGTCATGTAGCAGCTGTTCCTTGCTGTTTACAAGCTGTCTCCTTTGACTGGTCGCATCTTCTGGAGCCTATCTTCTGCAAAATGTGAAGTTTTTGGATTTTGCAGCAGTTCCTTCTGTATGCATACTAAGGGCATTAAATGGATTGGAGATAATTTATTTCAAGTGTATTTGATTCAGCTACATCCTCAGAAATGAAAAAAATTGAGTTTACTGCATTCTGCTTCTTCTGGAGCAATCCCGATAACTTATATCTTCTGCAGAGTGGGAAACTTGTAAATTATGCAGCTGTTTCTTCTGTAAGCTTGCTGGGAACCTTAGATTGATTGATATGAATTGTTTCAGCTATATTTGCCTCAGTTGTAACCCAGAAATGACAAAAATAGCATTTACTGTATTCTGCTTCTTCTGCATTGTGCAAAAATTCTGTTTCTTCTTCTGGAAGTGTGGGAACTTGTTCATGCTTCTTTTCCAATTACTTTGTTTGCATTAGTAACACTTGGAATGAATATGCTTGAATTGATTAAGTGTTCTTTCATATTCAGAAGGTGCCATGTTTCATGAAATGCTCTTTCTCATGCTTCTAGTGGTCTTGAATGATCCTTCTAAAGCTTCAACTTTGCTTCTGAAGCTTGATACAACTCAGTTTAATATTCATGGGATCTTAGATGAACTGTCTTGACCTTCTTGAAGCTAAGAAGCCACTTCTTGAACTTGTTTCATCACTTTTGACATGAAGCTCTTTGTAACATGCTTCTGGACACATATTATGATGTTTATGATCTTTGCACCTTCCTTCTGAAACTTTTCCTGTATTCTTTCAAGCATTCTCAAGTGCAAACGTTAGTACCAAAGTATTCAGAACACTTAGAATATTGTTGTGAAAGTTTGTTGTCATTAAAACCTTTGCTCAAAGGGTCTTGGACCTTACAGTTTGTTCCACCAAGCCTCTTCAGGCTCTCAGACACTTTTCAGTGTTTACAAAGAAAATTAGTTTATGTTTCTGTAAAACTTAAATAGAGAAATCTTGTACAAAGGATAACTGAGTAAAAACTCAGGATACAAAAGAAATATTCTAGGTACAAAATATATGAGAATTGCAGCAAAATATTTGCAGCGTGTTGGCTTGATATTGTATATTCCTTTTTGAGCTTGGCCGACGCCTTCAAAGTCTTTCAAGAAGCAATTTATAGAATCCAAAAATTAATCCGTTGAAGTTTGCTTAAGCACCGTTGTGAGATAGTATTAAATGCTATTTTGACAGTTGTGAGACAATCTTCTGAAAGCTTCTGACTTTGTGTGTTGCAAGTGTGCAGTCTGTGACACAGTTCTGACACGTACCACAATAACTTTCCTTTTAAGGTAATATGATTTTAACAACATAAAGGTTCTCTGAAAACATTCCTTAACTGTATCAAATTTGCAGAAGACATCTGAGGATGCATTAAAGTCTTTAAGGAGTAAGCCTTCAGACTTTAGTCAAATGCTACGTTGTAGGTCTTCAGCAGTTCTTCTTCATTTCAGATACTGTAACACTTCAGAAGGTAGAGTAGATTTCAGCAGGTCTTAGCTCTTCAGAGAGTTCCTCATATCAGCAAGTTCAACTTCGGAGAGTTGGATTATATCAGATGATTGCTCTTCAGAAAGATTGCTGAAAACAAAAATTCCTTCAAGTGAATCTGCTCTAATTTAATAATAATCTTTTAACCAAATTTGTTATCCATTAAAACTTAGGATTGTGAGACTTAAACATTATTAATTTCCTTAATAATATTTTGAGACTCAACAAAACCGGTTAAGAACCAGTGAAAACCGGTAAAAAATCGGTGTCAGAAAACTGGTTGAACCGGTCCTTTTCAAAAAAATTCTAATTTTTTTATTTTTTATTTTTTATTTAATTTAAAATATTTTTAAAATAAATAAAGACATATATTTAAGAATTACACATAGATATATATTATTTTACTAATTATTATTAATTTTATTGTCTTATAAACCTTATAATAAGGCTATTTATACTGATTTACAACTTTATATATCTTAATTTCTTATAATTTTGTGTTATTTTATTAATTAAAATGTTATATAATATTAAAAAATATATTTAATTAAAACCGGTTCAACCACGGTTCGATCACAGTTGAACCATTGAACCATGAACCGGTGTCTTCACCGGTTCAATTACCGGTCCGATTTTTAAAACATTGATTTCGTAAGATCGCTAACACAATTTCCGAGATATCTGAAAAAAAACTAGTCTTTGGTATTGTGAGGTAGCACGGACATTAGCATGTTGAAAGTACAATACAAACACACCATAATCTTTCTAGGCAGGTTTAGGGTCTAGAAAAGTTGTATCACTTATGAGATTTCTTTTCCAACCGTTAGATTTATTCATATTATAATGTGTGGCATCGATTTATTATCGAATACTTGTTTGCTGAAAGTTGTGAAATGGTTATTAGTTAATTAGTTTATTGATAGTTTCTGTTATTATGGGACGATGCTTTTTGGTCGCATGTAGGATATCGGTAAAATCTGATGACAATGAAGGTGCAAAGGTGCGACATTTCTATATTTCCCGTATGAATTGATATACCATTCTACCTACATGCATGGGTTTATGGTGTTTCATTTTACAGGCATAGAGAGTCATAGAACATTTATATTAATATAAGTTAGTGGAAAAAGGAGAAGTCATACACAGAATGATCCATGACAAAGTGATCTTCCTCTCGTAAACACTAATTATTGGGAGGCTGGTTGATGTTTGATTTACGAAGTCGAAACATGTCAGGTTGTTTTTTTTTATAGAATATGAAAATTTTAGGTAGAAATTTGTATGAACATGGTAGTGAGGGAGAGATTTATGGGAAAGTTTTAGGCAGGAATCTATTGTAGATCTATGAAAAACTTCACCCCACTAAGCATGTCGCTTGAGGATTCAACCCACCGGAAAATGGAACAGGGGACTGATCTTTACTGAGATACCGCTTATAGTCACTGCTAGGAAAGGTTGTCAGATGATTAAAAGCTCCACATTTGCACTTCGCCTTGACATAGATCCAATCTCGCTGTTGAAGAAAACACGCGATATGAGGGGAAAGACCATTACCAATATTGAATAGAGCAAGGTTCATGAGGTGGAGCAATCATAACTTACCTTATTTCACTATTAAAAATTTTATTATTATCCCTCTCTAAACATGATAAAATCCCTCGCTAAATATTTAGCGTCGAATTTTGTGACGACCTCTGTATTCGTCGCTAAAAGTGGCGTCACTAAATTTTTGAGAGGGCATTAAGAAATTCGTCACAAATAGCGTGGGAAATTTTCCCTCGCTAATATGTAAAAATCCGTCACAAACCATATTAAAAAAAGAAGGCAAAATTTCGTCACTAATTGTGACGAATTTTCTTCCCTCTCTAATACGGAGAGATTTGTTCCCTCTCTAATTAGCGAGACATTAGTGACAGAATTGGTTCCATCTCAATTAGTGAGGGAATAAATTCACTCTCCATTAGTGAGGGAATTAATTCTGGGAATTCCCTCTCTAATAGAGAGGGATTTTTTGTTGAGTCTCAAGACTTTAAAAGTCTATGACACCCCTTTCGCATAGTTTTGATGATTATAAACTTAATTAAACTCACAACTTTATGCTTAATTAAATATTTTCAAAGTTCTGTTATTTCAGAAACTGTCTGAAGAAAGTCTATCTAAAGTCAAGCTATGATCTGAAGTTGGTCAAAGTTCTAAAGACCCAAGTTTTGAAGATCAAGGAACTGTCTGAAGAGTGAATGGTTCAGACGTTGATCCTCATCTGAAGACAAAGTCTGTCTGAAGTACAAAGGCATCTGACTTGTCAAGTCAAAGCCAGTACCAGAACCACACGCAACCTCAGAACACCAGAAAAGCAAGACAAAAGGCAACTTTTTGGCTAAGATTCAAAATAGAAGCACAAAAGGAGAAATGCTATGCTGTAGCAGTCGCAGAAGTCAGAACAGCGCTGCAACCTAGTACGGTGACAATGGCTGTGTCTCAACGGGATGAAATAAATTTAATGCTATCTCACAACGGACTTCTTAACGACGTTCTTCAGTCTGAATGAAGTATGTAAATACCCGACGTTGCCTAAAGCATAGTGCCAGAGAGTTAGAATTTTTATAAGCCTAAGCTTCGCGAAACGCTGTAAAAATCCTTCTATAGGATTTATCTGTTGAAAAACTCTTGTACAATCAACTTCATATTCAGAGTTAGATCTCTGTTATTTCTTGTACACCCAGAACAAAGAACTTGTGTTTTAAGTTCAAATTTCTCTGTAATCACCTACCGTTGTTAGAGCCAGGAGTGGCTTGGTAGATAAAAGAATACTTGTTGTTAGAGCCAGGAGTGGCTTGGTAGGACAAAGAATACTTGTGGTGTAGAGCCTGAAGAGACTTGGTGAACAAAAGAATACTTGTAATCTGTTTAGATTAAGAGAAAATCCAATAGCTTGTTGGCACTGAGATTGGAGGTAGCTCACGGGTGGAGTGAGTGAACAGGATAATTGGCTAAGTGCTCTTCTATCGCTTAACTTATTATATTTTGTTTATTCTAACAAGAAGGGGGAATTTGAACTAAGTTTTTATAAGCAATTTTGTGAAATCTATTTACGAAAAGCTTTCTGTAAACCTTTGTTTGAAATTTTCAGACAAAGATCAAAGCTTTGGACAGAGTCTGAATCACTGTCTGAAAGCCTTCTGAACTTAGTTTGCGAAATAGTTTTCATAAAAATGTTTAGTTTATAAAACACTATTCAACCCCCTTATAGTGTTTTCCTGTGTGTTCCTACATTTTCCCTTTCTAACAAGCCCAACAATTGTTTACCACCGTTTTTTTATCAAAAAAAATTAAAAACCTTTAATTAAAAATATTATTTATAAATTTTCAGTAAACAACATAAGCATCAAATACTAAATTGATAACCATAATATATCCAAAATCATAATTATGCAAATCATACAAATTTAAAAACATACATATATATAATAAAGCTAAATACATCAAAAGTGAGCCCAAAATTCACCAAATCATACAAATATATAACAAACCTAAATACATCGAAAGCCAGCACCAGGCTCACCAAATCATACAGATATATAATAAAGCTGAATACATCAAAAGTCAAAAGGAATATGATGGTTAAGAACATAAAAGTCATAATTCTTTTATGCTTGAAACTAGGAAGTGCAGCCACTAACTCCTACAGATAAAATTAATCTATGAAGCATAGAAATGAAAAAATATATCAAATACAATGCAGTGCACTAAACCAGCGCTTATATATTTCCATATCGTATAACCAACCAATTTTTTACCTTACTTTATCTACTTTATGGTCTTCTAATTATAAGGTTTAACATAACGAAATTGAGCATGACAGAATTTAACATAGAGAGTTGCAACAGAACTTCAATAAAATTTTAATAGAATCACTTTTGAACACCTAATCAAGTTATAATCCTAATTACCAATCAAAGTTTAATAAATTCTTGAATTTAAAAAATAAATTAGCAGTAAAAGAATTATATAAGGTAGCTATAGGTAGCTTTATCTTGCATTCGACAGAGGTAGGTTCAACAATTTGAACCTCTAATTAACCACATGGCAATGACTCTGCTAAGATCTGACTTGTATTTATATAAATAAATTCAAGTAACAAATTATAAGTTAACAAAATTAACAGTAAAAGAAATTTTATATAAATTCCACAATAACAAGAGTCTATCTTTCAACTTTGAAGAACACAGAGAGCATGGAAGTTAACATGAAATACCTGCATGGTTAGATGATTGATAACCCACTATAAAAGGGTATTCTCTGCTACAAGCAAGTATTTAAAACATTGCGACCAGTGTCAATATTTGGTAATGATCTTAGATAATAATCACACAGGGATAAATATGGATGATACACTTAGGATCAATGTGATCGCAAAGTAAATGACTATATTAACAACAGAGTAAAAACTATCTCCGAAGCTAGAATAATAGAGAAATTAATAGAGTTTACCTAAGAATCAATGCAATAGAGGCCAACATGAGAATTACAGCTTGTGTTGGACACACATGCAACAATAAAAGCATCCCATTGATTCCCTTACAAATATGTTCATGAGTACATTGCAGAATTCTACATATCAATTCAGAACTTAATCATGCCATTCCTAAATTAATTTTCTGAAATCTGAATCATCAAGATTAAAAAGGGAAAAAACATAATGGTAGAAGTATAATCTAGACAAAACCAAAACTCCCTCATCAGTCCATGTCAAAATAGAATAGGAAAAACCAAAATCTAAAATAGAACAACAGTTTAAATAACAGAACAACAATTTAGGAATTGGCATAAATTTTGAATGAAGAGTTGCCTTTGTCACAATTAACTGAGAATTTTACAGGTGCTTATTGTAATGCTTGGAACTAGAAATGGACGCTAGTAAAATGGGGAAAGTTGAGCAAATTCGGTAGTAACATGAACTACAATACACTTGTGTATAACCAGATGATGAAAATCTCATGCTACTTCCATTGTCAAGGTTTTTAAATGACTGATGATGATTTCTCATATTCACAACTAAAAATTTAGATTACTGGATTATGTTCTTCATATAAAAGTGTTTGTGGTGAAAAAATCTAATTTCGAAAATTAAATTTTAATCACTTTGATTCTACGAACAATCTGGGGATTAGAATCAGATCCTCTTAAGGGACTCTTTAAAAAAGTAGATTTATGGTGTTTTTGATTTATAAAATACTTTTAAAAGTTCAAGTTTTCTGAAAAAATGGTTGTTTGGTACAGAATTTCACCAAATCAAATGCTAAGTTTCAGAAATCCAGAAATGATAAGTTTCAAAGAGTTTGATTCATAATTCTATTAAAAACTTATCTTTCACTAAGAATTAGAACCACTTGATTCAGAATTTTATCAAAAGTTCTAAATTTTCACTTGACTTCTTTTAAACTTAAAGAAAATCACAGTTTCAGAATGTTTATAAGAATACAGAATTCAAAGCAAAGAGATAAAAGTGCATGGAATGAAGAATACAAAATGTAAATTGCAGAAAGTAAATGAATTGAAAGAAAAAAGTTGCATAAAGATAAAAGTGGATGGGTTCATCACATACAGTCAATCCTTGTAAACCTGTTAGTCGCAGTGTGATCGGACGTGAAGGTGTTTAAGGGTATGAGTGTAATGAATTGCCAACCCTTATTACATCAAGAGTTCACCTATTTATAGTTTCCTAATCCTAACGGCTAACTAATGTACATATGACACATCATCTAGCCCTATGTGCTCGCAGCGTGCATGCTTGCCACGTCTTCTGCTAACCAGAAAACCGTTTCTGATCTTCAATAACTGTCTTCTTTTTGTCTTCTGACTTTTCGAACTTCCTTTTGATTTCTTCAGAAATCTTCTAAGTCTTCAGATATCTTGTCTTCGAATTCTCTGTTCCTATTTCTCGAATTCTTGCTTTCTGATTTCTCGAAATCTTTTTTCTGTTTTCTCGAAATCTTCTTTCTGGAATTTTGACTTCATGGATTCGAGAAAATCCTTAAATTTAAGACTTAGTTTTTTCTTGACACTTGAACTTAATGAGTTTTTCTCTTTTCGAGATTTTGACTACACTTTTCCCTTTGTCACGTGTCAAGCTTTATTTGGCTAATTCAAAGGTCATGAAGACCACCGGCCACCGCCCATTCTACTTCACTCAATCTCATTATGAGATTTCTTCTCATTGGACGTTAAAATGGTCTTATTAATGACATTAGAACCTTTTCACTCCTAAAAATAGGAATACTTTTGCACAATCCTTTCACAATTCTTCATTCTTTCTTCTTCCTTTTTTCTAAATTCTCTTAAAGAATCTCTTCAAAGAATATGAAGAAGTTAATCCCTTTGGCTACTGCGTACAATCCAATCTGGAATGATTCCATTTTTTATGGGATTGACGAAATAGCCAAAGCTATTGACTTTTCCAACCTTTCTCTTTGAAGGTTTTCTTTTGGATTGTACGTAATAGCCAAATATAGGTTCATTTATATAATAAATGAATCTATTATTGTTTTCCCATGCTGACCTTGATTTCTTCCCCAAGTCGAAGGTGGTTCAACAAATTGGAAAACATATTCTCCTTTGCCTTGGCTCTATCAAAGCCTGTGGGGAAGGAAGAAAAGGAAGAGGTGTGGAAGACATGAGTCAGGGACTCATTATAACTTAGGATAGTTTCCTTTCTAATGTATGGGGCACTTAGGATAGCTTCCTTTCTAATATATTTCCAATGTATTCGAACTGATGTGATTCGAATTCGGATCATGAATAAAAGAACTATCACTTGCCTTTTGAAATACCTGCAATGTATTATTTCTCGAATTTACACTTGTCTTCTTTTCAAATTCCTAAAGTCTTTTTGCCTTGACTTCAATCAAGAATTTTTCTCTAAGTTAACAGACTTATTATCAAAATTCGAAATGATGTGATTTTACCTCTTCTGTAAATTCGAAATGGCATCATACCCTTGTCACTTGTGGAATTCGAAATAATTGAAAATCAAATCCCAACAGATGCCCCCCCAAAAATAGTCTCTTTCAAGTCATAATTTATTTTTGCAGAAAGAGATATTTTTGGAACAAACCTTTGGTATTCCAAATAACAATTATTCAAAATTTAAAAGGAAAACTTAAATATTTGTTTCAGATAAAAACCTTTCATTTTCCAATTAAGTTAATATTTCAGTTACTTTTTTGAAATCTAACTGACTTTCCCACGTTTCTGGGTTATTAGCTCACTGTTTCAAGAAACGTGCAATCATGATTACCTTTTAAACTTCTTTGTAATCATGTTTGTTTCTCTCTCATATAAATACTAAGTGAAAACTTTTCATTTCCCACTTTTCATCTTTAACCTCCAACCAAACCTTTGCTATTCTCTCTTCACGACGTCTTTTTCTTCCTTCTCAAGGTAAAATCTTTATGCTTTTTTATCAGTTTTTGACGTTTTAATCTTGATTTTCATCGATTAAACATCTCAAAGTCTTTGATTTTACCTTTCTTGATGTGTTTTCAGCTCATTTGCACCATAACATTACTCTCTGTTTTCTCTCTCAAGAACCTCAAGACTTCATTAATGGCTTCTGAAGATTCTGTCCCAATACCACTTGCCATTGTTAAAGGTGATCTCCTTGCTAGGGATGATAGAGTCTATGTCCCTGAGCCTGAAAATGTTGAAGAGAAAATAGCTATCTGGAATTCCCAGGTACTCATTCCTTATTCAATTAGGAAAAAACAATTTGCTTTCTTAGGTCCATATACTCCTTCTTCCTCCCTTGATCAATATGATGAGTTTTTCCCAAGTTTGAAAAAGGAAAAAAATTCGAATTTTTGGGTCTTTAATTCGAACGGACCATCTCGAAAACATTAGTGATGCTTTTCGAGAAACTCCTCCTGCTCGAAAAGATTCTTATGTCATGTGGTTGAATAGGGTCGAAAATACTATGGGGGCTTTATGGAAGCAACTTGGTATCTTCGATCTCATTCAACTAAGTAGGTTTGACCTTAGCTTTGATCCTGCTTTGATCTTTTCTTCACTTCTTTTCTGGGAAAGATCTACCAACTCTTTTCATTTACCCTATGGCATGATTACACCGAAACTTTTTGATGTTGCTGCCATTACTGGCCTTCGACCTGAAGGCCAATTAATTCTTCCTTTTTTGAAAGTACCTGAACCACACATTGAACCAAATTTTGAGAAACTGACCTATTATCATTTCATCAGAACAATGCCAAATTTGGTAAGGTCTCTGAGAATGAACATGTTGCATTCCTTCTTTATTGGTTGTCTGCTTTCGTTTTCTGTTCTAGATCCAATCAGATTCCCAAATCTTTCCTTTCTATGGCTCAAATGTTAGCCAAAGGTATTAGAATTGATCTAAACAGGTGTCTTTTAGCTCATGTCTATGACATGCTTTCTGAAGCTATTGGAACCCTCAAGTTAAAAGACCCTATTCGAAACCTTTGTGGTCCTTTTTGGTTCCTTCACTTTTGGCTAAATGCAATTTTTCAAGATAAGTTCGAGAGTTCTGAACCTTCAGATACCAATCTTCCTACTTCTGCTGAAGGTTATAGGTTGTCTTACCTTACTCCTTCCTCCAAAAAGAATTGTCTTGAACACTTCAAGTCTTATATTTCCTCTTTTCTGAATTTCAAGAAACATTCTCCTAACCTTGCACCCTTTTCATCTCGGACTCGAGGACCTGAATGGTTTACTCGAAAATTCCCTTGTGATACCCCAGGTGCACAATCTGAAAGTTTAGAAATATGGAAACAATTCTTAACTCTTGATCTTCTATATTGTGGTTTCCAACTTAAAGACTTTCGAGTCTTTCATTACCAACCACAAGTAGTAGCTCGTCAATTTGGTCTAAGTCAGCTTCGTCCTACACCTTTCTATACTTCAGAAGACCAAATTTTAATAGAGGATTTAGTTGATGGAGAAAAGGGCTTCGAAAAATTACAACTAGCAAAGGTCCACAAGCCTTTGTCTATTGACCCAGTCTCCTTCGAGCTTTCACACTACTGCACATTGTCTTTCGAAGAGTGGTGGTCTAAATACTATTCTAGTATCCAAGTAGATGAAGCCACTTGGTTTTCGCGACTAACAAAAGACATTGATCCTTCGCAGAAATCTACCAAAAAGACTAAAGGTACGCATATCAAAGAAATTAAAGCTTTCGAGAAATATTTTCATGTGTTTATATTCCCAATATAATTCATAGAACTATTTCTGAAGCAGCTCTTTGTTTAAAAGAAAAAATTTCTCTGAATCAACAAAATTTCAAACTTTTTAATCCCAAAGGCAAAACTATTTTCGAAAAATATTGTCCAAAGTTTCCTCCTTTACCAACAGCAAAATTTGGTTTGGCAAAAAGTTTATATGGTCCTGAATGGACTATACCTGTAACTCTTGATCTTCTTTTTAATCATATCAAACCTCTTGCAAAAAGAGTTACTTTAACCAAATATACTTTGGACAATTACCCTTTCATACGTCATTTGGATATAAAACATGTGAGAATAGTTTCTAAGAAATTCATGGTTCAAGGTAATAACATAAACATTTCTTTTCTTTTTCTAACTTATCCCAATCTTATACTTACAAGTTTCTTTTCTTTTCTAGCTCAAGAGTGCAAGCTCTCAAAGGATGCTGAAGAAGACTGGGAAAGTGACAAAGAGGAAGAAAAGAAATCTAAGAAAAGGAAGGCTCCATCCTCTTCTCAAAAATCCTCTGTAAGTTCTATTTCAAAAATCTAAACTTATTTTAGATTTAGATATCGAAACCTAACTTCTTATTCCTTTATCTTTTTTCAGATTGCTGCTTCTAAATCTCGAAAGAAGGCTACATCCAGTAAGGTCGAAAAAAATAACGAATCTTCGGATAAAAGCCAATCTACTTCTTTGAGTAAGAAGGAAAAAACAGATGATTCTAATTCTTCCAAGAAGAAGACAGTAAAGGGTCAAGAGAAGAGTCAATCTGAAAAATCTGATGAACAATCTCTCTCAAAGGTGTTTTCGAATTCTCTTGTTAATTTCAAAATCTTAATAGAATTCGAAGAATCTAACTATTCTTTTCTTTTAACAAGAAAGCACTCCTGAACAACAAATTATCCCTTTGAGAGAAAAAATTACAAAGAAAGGAAAGAAATCTCCCAAACCAAAAATTCTTTCCGTAATTCCACCAGGGAAAACCATTGGAGCTGTAAATTTCAATTTTCCTCTTATCTTTTAATATTATCTTTGAAACTTTTCTTTTCTTTATCTGTTTTTGAAATCTGTTTTCTTTATGTAAAACATCAGAGAGTTGGCCAAAGATTTAAGATTAAGGCCTATAAGAAACAAATCCCAAGTGGGGTTGTGGAACAAGTAAACCTTTTCACTCTCTCTTCGAAAGAAAAAAAAATCAACTATTGATTTCTACCCTTATATTCTTATTTATCTAACTTAAGTCATTTTCTGATTTTCAGATAAACATTTCTTCAAGTTCCCAAGCTGAAAGTGGTGGTAATGAAGAGAAAACCATAGAAAGTCCACTTCAGGCTACTTCGAAGAAGTCCTTACCTCAGAAAAAACCTTTGGACAATATCGAAGGGAGTAGTGAGGAAAAAGAAGAAGAGAAAGGGGAAGAAGAAGAAGTACAATCCCCTTCAAATCCATCCAATGAAGATGTTCAAATGGAAGAAGAAAGAGATGATCCTTCAGCTTCTCAAGATCCAGATTCTCGAAGGACCAAGGAATCCGCCTCAAAGGAGATTCAAACCACTCAGACTGAATCAGGAACTCCTGAAAAAGCTTCTGGCTTTTCGAGGGATTCATCTAGGTCAACACAAGTGTATAATGCCAAAGACTTAGATGACATCCTCAAAGGTCTGCATGAGAATCCATTCTTGATTTTAGAAGTGCTTTCGGGAGAAGTCTCTTTATCATCTGCCCACTCTGAAGCAACAGTTCAAAATCCTTTGAGTGAGGAAGATTCTCCTGATAAGGTTCTTCAAAATTTCAAGAAGTTGGTCTTCGAGAAGTCCATGATGAAGGAAATCCCGAAGGATCGTTTTTACAAAGAAGAAATTGAAAGTTATTTCATCTATTTCGACAAGAAGAATTCTCAATTTTCTGAGTCCCAACAAAAATGGATAAAAAGCTTCACTGAACTCTATCAGAGTAGCATTGGAACTGTTGACCAAATCGAACAGACTACTTCAAAATTGGTCATATAGAAAAATGAGCAAGCTGAGTTAGTGGATAAGATGCAAGACAACAAGATTAAAGTCAATAAATATGAACAATCTATCCATCAGAACACTTTGAAGATTGAAGAATTGCAACAAGAGAACCTAAGGCTCGAAGGCCTCATCAAGAAATATCAAGAAGAGCTTGAACAATCCAAGAAGGCTAAGAGTGAGCTCGAAACTATAATTTCGAAGCAGAGGTCTACTCAAGTGGATATTCTGAACTCCGTTCGAGGTATTTCCAGAGATGCTGTTCGAGTTTCCAAAGATATCGAAAATCTAGAAAGGAACAAGAAAAGTCTCAAGATATATTATGAGGACCTCATGCATAATTTCGCTAAACTGAAAAACGAATCTCCTTTTAAACAATATGTCTCTATTAATGCACAATTCTAATTTCCTGCAAGTTTGGTTTGTATTCTTTTAAGTATTTTCCATTTATTGACATTATGCGCATATCACCAACTAACTCTCGAATTGAATATGCATTATTAGAAAATACTTTCTCAATTTCGAAAGCTCCCTCCCAATTAGGTGACCATTTACCAAACTTCTTAGACTTTTTATCAATTGGCAAAATTAACTTCCAAACATAATCACCAACTTGGAACTCTTTTTCTTAACTCTTCTATTATAACAACGAGTAATTTGCTCTTTTTGCCTAATTATATTTTCAAGAGCAATCAATCTCTCTTCATCAAGTTGGTTTAATTCATCAAACATCAAATTCCAATAATCTTGAGAAGGTAACTCAAACTGTCTTTGAACCTTATTGATTGTAAATTTACCTCAACTGGTACTATAGCATCGTGACCATAAACCAACTTATAAGGGGTAGTTCGAGTAGCCTCTCTTGGTGAATTTCTATAGGCCCACAGAACTTGATTCAAAGTTTCATGCCAATTTCTAGGCCTTTGCCCAATATGTCTTTTAATCAAAGCAATAATAATTTTATTAACTGCTTTAACTTGACCATTGGCTTGTGCATAATAAGGAATAGAAGAAAGTAATTTTATCCCTTTCGATTCAGCAAACCTAACCATTTTTCTCCCAGTAAACATTGTTCCTTGATCTGTGGTAATGGTTTATGGTAAGCCAAATCGAAATATGATATTTTCTTCAATAAAAAGAATGATATCTTCTTGAGAAACCTCCCTTAAAGGAATTGCTTCTACCCACTTAGTAAAATAATCAACTCCTACTAGAATAAACTTATGGTTTCTCGAAGAAGCTGGGTGAATCATTCCAATCAAATCTAGCCCTATTTTGACCTTGGGGAATATGTTCAATTTTTACTTCATCAAACATTTCCAGAAGTTTATTGGCTTGAACCAAATACTTAGCCAATTTTGGATCTAAACATTTATATTCCTTAGTTACCTGTTTGATAACTAATTGTGAATCTCCTCGAATATGAACATTTCTCGAATTTAGAGAAACCAGAATTTTGAGACCAGCAATAAGAGCTTCATACTCTACTGCGTTATTCGAACAAGGATGTTTTATTTCAAACATCATTCGAGTTGGGAATCCTTTGGGTGAAATTAGTAGAATTCCAATCCCTGATCCATTCTTATGTTTGGATCCATCAAAATATAGTTTCCAAGGCTCCAAGCGTACATATATCGATTCTTCAATTGGAATTAAGGGATGATCAACTAAAAAATCTGCCACCACTTGTCCTTTCATAGATTTCAAAGGGACAAATTTTAACGAAAACTCAGTTAATGCCAATGCCCATTTTCCAACTCTACTGTGCAATATATGCTTTAATAACATGTGCTTTATTATATCAAAGTGTGAAATTACAAATACATCATGAGGTTTGACATAATACTTAAGTTTAGTACAAGAAAAGTACAAACATAAACATAATTTTTCTATAGCATAGTATCTAGTTTCTGCATCATTAAGGACTCTACTCAAATAATAAATAGCTCTTTCTACGCCATTTTCGTCCTCTTGAGCCAACATACTTCCAATTGTGGCTTCTGAAGTAGAAATATATAACTTCAAAGGTTTCCCTGGCAAAGGAGGAGTCATAATTGGAGGAGTTGTCAAATATTTCTTGATTTCCTCGAAGACTCTTTGATGTTCATCCTCCCATTTGAAGTTTTCTTCTCTCTTTAATTTCAATAATGGGGAAAACACCCTAGTCTTTCCTGATAGATTCGAGATGAACCTTCGAAGGAAATTCACTTTTCCAAGAAAAGATTGCATTTGCTTCTTGGTAGTAGGTGGAGATGCTTCAAGAATAGCTTTAGCTTTGTTTTTATCAATCTCAACACCTTTCTTATGTACAAGAAACCCTAAGAAATTTCCTGCAGATACACCAAAGCACATTTAATAGGATTCATTTTTAAACCATGCTTTCTCATTTTCTCGAAAGCTTGTCTCAAATGATCTAAATGTAAGTCTTTTGATTCAGACTTAAGCACAACATCATCTATATAGACTTGCATAAATTTTCCTATTAAATCATGAAAGATCGAATTCATGGCTCTTTGATAAGTGGCACCAACATTCTTTAAGCCAAAGGGCATCATAACCCATTCATAAGTGCCTATTTCCCCAGGACATCGAAAAGCTATTTTCGAAATATCCTCTTCAGCAATAAAAATTTGATTATAACCTGAATACCCATCTAACATACTTAAAAGTTCATTTCCTGCTTCCGAATCTATTAACATATCAGTAACCGACATTGGGTATTCATCTTTAGGGGTTGCATTATTAAGATCTCGAAAATCAATACATACCCTTAAAGATCCATTTTTCTTGATAACATGCACAATATTAGAAATCCAGTTAACATACCTGGCAGTTCGAATGAACTTAGCCTTTAGAAGACGCTCTATTTCTTTGGTTTTTGAAACTATTTCTGGAGCAAATCTTCTTGGAGCCTGTTTTACTGGTCGCTTTTATGGAAAGGTTGGAAGTCTATGCTCTACCAGTTCTCGGCTCAAACCAGGCATTTCGTGATAATCCCAAGCAAAACAATCTTTATATTCTTTCAACAAATCAATAATTTTGTCTTTGAAATTTCCTTCAAGATTCTGACTTATAAACGTGGGTCTTTTTTCATTATTATTTCCAAAATTTACTTCCTCTAAAGGATCCTGAGCTTCCATTTTCTTAATGCCTTGAGACAAAAATCCTTCAAAACCTAAAGGGGAGTCATCATAAATGCAATCTAGTTTCTCGAACTCAAACCCTTGTGTTTCTTGAACATATGTCTCGACCTTTTTTACCATTTCCACAAGATATTCCTTCTCAGAATCTTTATTTTTCTCAGCAGAATTTTTATCTTTTTCAAATTTTTTTTCTTCTATTATCTCCTCAATAACCATCCTTCCTTTTTTCCATTCGGTCTTGGGGGCCGTCTCTTCTTTATCATGTTTATTCTGATTAAAATCGGCTTCGAGAGCCGCTTCTACCCCTTTTTCGGCCATATTGGCCAAAATTCGAGCCCAAAAGCTCGAATCTATTCTGGGTCTGACCATTCAGCTATTTCTGCGGCCTCGAAAGGGCCGACATCACATTGTAACATAAAACCACAATCAGGGTTCAATCTCAATGAATAAGGTACCTTGGTAGGCACCAACATATACTTATGAATTACTTCATATGGTCTAGTTTTCATAACCTTCTTTTCTGTACTCCTCACATCCACAGCATCCTCTTCGACTTTAAAATAGTTTTTGTCCCCATCAACGTAAATGGGTACACCTTCTTTTGTCCACATACAAAGTCTCTGATGCATTGAAGATGGAACATCACCTACCCCATGGATCCATTCCCTTCCAAGTAACAGATTATAGTTTTTCTTCGAATCAACCACAACAAACATAGTGGGTCTCATGATGGTTCCCACTGTTAACTCTAAGCATAACACACCTTCTGATTTTGAAGTCTTGCCACTAAAATCCGTAATAATCATCTGATGGGGCATCAGATCAAACTTGGTCTTCATTAATTTCTTCATCATAAATTTCGGCATCAGATTTACTGCCGCTCCAGAATCTACGAGTACCTTTCCAATACTTACATCCCCAACTAAAGCTCTGATAAACAAAGGCTTCAATAGCAGCTGCATTTCCTCAGTTGGTTTTTCGAATACTGCAGAAGTATTCTGGCAAATTTGTTTGCCAATGTAAGTATAACATATTGGATCCTCGCCTATATCATCTTCCTCAAAGTCCTCATCTTCTAAGCCTTTTTCAAGTTCCTCAGCATACTCAGCAGGTAATACAGAAACAACTGCACAGATTTCATCCAGACCATCTGCAATACTTTCGACCTCTTCTCTGCTCTTGAGAAGGAATTTTATGGTCATCACTTAGAGTTATTTGTTTGTCTTTTACCAATATATCGAAAATTTGATCTGCTTTCGAAATATCGAAACCATAATTTTTCTTAGGAAACCTATCTTTAGTATCATTATTAGTATTTCCACTAGGTTTTAAAGATTGACAAACATAAGGAGGTTCGGGCTTAAGTTCTGCCACATGAACATCATTATCCTCTATGTCATATTCGAAATAACTATTATCAGATACTTCCAAATATGCTATTTTATCTTTTCAAAAAGTCTTTTCAGCTTTTCGAAACCTCTCTTTTTCTTTCTTAAGATGTTCAATTTGCCTAACCTTATCAGCCAATTGGGCCATATTTTTAAGTTGTTGATTAATCAATTTCTTTCGAATTGAATAATCCAACCCTCCAGCAGCCATTTGGAATAACTCATATTCAGGAATTTGGGTAAAACACCTTGCTTTCATTTGCCTGAATCTATTCAAATAATCGTCTATGGATTCATTCAAAAATCTTTTAATGTTCACTAAATCCATAAGAGTAACTTTTGTTTCCCCTCTAAAGAACTGTTCATGAAAACTTCTTTCTAATTGATTCCATGAATGAATAGAATTCGGGGAAAGAGTTGTAAACCAAGTGAAAGCATTCTTGGTTAAAGAACTAGGAAAATATTTCATCTTCAACTCTTCATTATTTGCCAAATCACCTGCTTCGATTTGATATCTAGCAATGTGTTCGACAGTAGATTCTCCTACTTCTCCAGAAAATTTGGTAAATTTGGGAACTTTCCATCCCCTTGGCAATTCAGTTTGCAATACCATCTGGGTAAAAGGAGACACTACATAAGGATGATTCGCAAATCCTACATTAAACCCATGTCTATTTAGGACTTGTTCAACAATTCCAACAACATTTTGTTGCCCCCTAAGTTATTTGCTCTTATCCTTTCGAGAATTTCATCAGCATTCTGATTTCGATTCGGGATAATTCTAGGAGCATTTTGTTCCCTATTTTAGACAGGATTAACAGGATTTGGTATTTGGTTATTTTGATCCCCTTGATTTATTTGAGGATTACAAGTAGCCACTTGCCTTACAATAGGGTCTGTAGGTGCCCCAAACACATCTGCATTCCTTTCCATTTGCCTAGCCAACAAATTATAGTTGGTATTTGCTGTTTGTACTAGAGGATTAAATACTGTGGCCATTTGTTGAGTCAACATATTCATTAGTTCATGATTACTTTCATCCATTTGTTGTCTCAAAGATTGTAAAGTAGAGTTTGTAATGGATGAAGAAGAACTTCCCACAAAAGGATTAAAAATAGTCCCACAGTTTGCAAAAGGAACCGTTGTTGGACCAACTGTTGACATTGTTGGTGGTGCCATCCCAGAATTTGGGACGAAACCAAAAGGTAATCCATAAGGAGGATTTCCATTCTGAGATGCAGAAACATTACTAGAAATAGGGATAGTAGACATAACTTGACTTATACCCATATTTTCAGGTAAAGTCGTAAAGGCCATTTGGCCTCTATTAACACTACTATTTCCATTAACCCCATTATCATTATTATTCACAGATTCATTTGCTTGGGGTGGTTGACTTCCAGAATTGGTAGTATCCCTACTATTGTTTCCATTTCCTGTTTTCCTTGCATTATTAGCCATTTGAACAGATATTGTTCTACCACTTCTCAAACGCATGCAAGATCAGTTTTCAGAAAATCATAGCACACACTACATTTGGCAATTTAGTCCCACCGGGCGTGCCAATTTGTTTTTGGTGAAAAAATCTAATTTCGAAAATTAAATTTTAATCACTTTGATTCTACGAATAATCTGGGGATTAGAATCAGATCCTCTTACGGGACTCTTTAAAAAAGTAGATTTATGGTGTTTATGATTTATAAAAGACTTTCAAAAGTTCAAGTTTTCTGAAAAAATGGTTGTTTGGTACAGAATTTCACCAAATCAAATGCTAAGTTTTAGAAATCCAGAAATGATAAGTTTTAAAGAGTTTGATTCAGAATTCTATCAAAAAGTTATCTTTCACTAAGAATTAGAACCACTTGATTCAGAATTTTATCAAAAGTTCTAAATTTTCACTTGACTTCTTTCAAACTTAAAGAAAATCACAATTTCAGAATATTTGTAAGAATACAGAATTCAAAGCAAAGAGATAAAAGTGCATGGAATGAAGAATACAGAATGTAAATTGCAGAAAGTAAAAGAATTGAAAGAAAAAAGTTGCATAAAGATAAAAGTGGATGGGTTCATCACATACAGTCAATCCTTGTAAACCTGTTAGTCGCAGTGTGATCGGACGTGAAGGTGTTTAAGGGTATGAGTGTAATGAATTGCCAACCCTTATTACATCAAGAGTTCACCTATTTATAGTTTCCTAATCCTAACGGCTAACTAATGTACATATGACACATCATCTAGCCCTATGTGCTGGCAGCGTGCATGCTTGCCACGTCTTCTGCTAACCAGAAAACCGTTTCTAATCTTCAATAACTGTCTTCTTTTTGTCTTCTGACTTTTCGAACTTCCTTTTGATTTCTTCAGAAATCTTCTAAGTCTTCAGATATCTTGTCTTCGAATTCTCTGTTCCTGTTTCTCGAATTCTTGCTCTCTGATTTCTCAAAATCTTCTTTCTAGAATTTTGACTTCATGGATTCGAGAAAACCCTTAACTTTAAGACTTAGTTTTTTCTTGACACTTGAACTTAATGAGTTTTTCTCTTTTCGAGATTTTGACTACACTCTTCCCTTCGTCACGTGTCAAGCTTTATTTGGCTAATTCAAAGGTCATGAAGACCACCGGCCACCGTCCATTCTACTTCACTCAATCTCATTATGAGATTTCTTCTCATTGGACGTTAAAATGGTCTTATTAATGACACTAGAACCTTTTCACTCTTATAAATAGGAATACTTTTGCACAATCCTTTCACAATTCTTCATTCTTTCTTCTTCCTTTTTTCTAAATTCTCTTAAATAATCTCTTCAAAGAATATGAAGAAGTTAATCCCTTTGGCTACTGCGTACAATCCAATCTTGAATGATTCCTTTTTTTATGGGATTGACGAAATAGCCAAAGCTATTGACTTTTCTAACCTTTCTCTTTGAAGGTTTTCTTTTGGATTGTACGTAATACCCAAATATAGGTTCATTTATATAATAAATGAATCTATTATTGTTTTCCCATGCTGACCTTGATTTCTTCCCCAAGTCGAAGGTGGTTCAACAAATTGGAAAACATATTCTCCTTTGCCTTGGCTCTATCAAAGCCTGTGGGGGAGGAAGAAAAGGAAGAGGTGTGGAAGACATGAGTCAAGGACTCATTATAACTTAGGATAGTTTCCTTTCTAATGTATTGGGCACTTAGGATAACTTCCTTTGTAATATATTTCCAATGTATTCGAACTGAGGTGATTCGAATTCGGATCATGAATAAAAGAACTATCACTTGCCTTTTGAAATACCTGCAATGTCTTATTTCTCAAATTTACACTTGTCTTCTTTTTGAATTCCTAAAGTCTTTTTGCCTTGACTTCAATCAAGAATTTTTCTCTAAGTTAACAGACTTATTATCAAAATTCGAAATGAGTTGATTTTACTTCTTCTATAAATTCGAAATGGCATGATACCCTTGTCACTTGTGGAATTCGAAATAATATTTTGTATGCATGAAAAAATATTTAATATTTGCCTTGGTTTAATAATGAGGTGATTTCATTAAAAAAATAATGAGGTGATCTCATTAAAAAATAATTTCCTCGGTTTAATATTTTGTATGCATGAAATTCTTAGCATCGAAAATTCATTTTTAGACATACTTATCATGTATTTATGCCTTCATGAAGATTTGTTTGCAAATAATTCATTTTTAAAAATGGACAGTTATTATAATATTTTATAACTGGTGCTTTGAAAAGTCACAATTCCAAAAGGTTTTTGAATACCGTAAACATTGATGACATGGATAATTAAAGAAGATGGATTTTCACCTGTCTGCTACACGACACACGTTCTCCTATGTCTGCGCTGTAAGTGACATCATTAAAAGGCTATCTGAGTCCATCTGAGCCTATATATATACTTGACACGGGAAGCAGTTCCAACCTCACTGCTCTTCTGATTCTCCTGCAACTTCTCACCTATCTCCCTCAAGCTTTGATTTCTTCAAACTCTCCAAAAGATCCATCTCTCCTTCCTCTCTTAATGGCATCCTCCATCACCATCTTTCAAACACAAACTGTGAACTTTAAAAGTCTTGCAGAAGAAGGCTACGACATTGCTGATCTCTTTGAAGGTGCTGGATGGCTACCCTTCTTCGAGGCCATTGATTCCAGGTGGCATGAGGACAATGTTCGGGAATTCTGGAACACTGTGAAGAAGGTGGAAGAAAATGAGAAAATTTTTCTGAGGGCTCAGGTACAGGGTCATGAAATCACTGTTATCACTACCATTTTGGAGGAAGTGCTGGGAGTCAAGGCTCAAGGCACCATGTTCTCTGACATCTGGGAAGATCATCATGGTGGTGCGGGAAGATTCAACAAGCTTATCTACTGTGAGACTGAGATGAAAGACATTCCCAAGGTTCTCTTCAAAAACCTGCAGTATCGCGTGATTCCAAGTATGGGAGATAACCACATCTCCAAGATGGAGAGGTTCTGTGTTATCAATCTCCTGATGAAGAAGAAGATAAACCTTCCTTGGATCATTCTATTCGGCATGATGAGAAGAGAAAGGGATCTTGTTGAAATCCTCCCCCACAACACCATTATCATGAAGCTTCTCCAGTATCATAGGGTTCACATTGAACACCTCTATGACCACATGCGTCCTTGCTTCTTCAAGGTAAATGGTCAAAATTCAGCATTAAAAGATGCACTCGAAAGAATACCGACCTTAGAAGCTTTTGAGGTCAAGAGGCTGAAGATGGAGAACACTATGCTGCGCAAGGAGTTAGAGAGGACACAAATGACTTTGCTGAAGTTGCAAGAAGAAGTGGGAATTGAAGAAGAAGAAGATGAGCGCAGTGAAAGCCAGTCTCTTAATTAATCCATGTAAAAAATGTCTACAATGTCTTCTCCTTTTATTGATGTTTTAAATTTTTAATATAATATAGGAAACATTTTGTGCATCTTTGCCTGTTCTGTGCAAACCTCTTTTTACATTTCTGAATGCTTATCTGCGTGCGTGTTGTATCTTGTGTGTCGTATGCCTATATCTATGAAAATTTTCTTTATAGAATCTTTAAAAGAGAAATAATAATCCGAAACATCTGATTATTTTCTTTTGTTCATTTCTATACTCTATTAAACCTTTTTAATTAATGACAAAATGGGGAGAAATACAACTAACAAATTACTGAAAGTGAAAATGTTTTTAAGAAAAATCATCAGAAGAATTAAAAGCTTATCAAAAGAAAAATGCTTTTCTCAGGGGGAGTAATCTTAAAAAGAAAAAGAATAATTTTCAATCTTAGGGTTTCAGATTTTTCTTAGTCATATCTAATTTGTCATCATTAAAAAGGGGGAGAATGTTGAGTCTCAGAATTAAATTAAGTATCGAATTTAGATTCAAAACTCATTATCCTTAGTTTTAATGATTAACAAATTAGATTGTATAGAATCAGGTTCTGCTAAAAAAGGTATTGTCTTTTGTATTTCAGGAATCCTGAAGAAGCAATTCTCAGAAGAAGATCAACCTGCTGAACTGAAGAACGAAGCAAGAATCGGTTAAGAAGAAGAAGAAGATCAGCACAAGAAGAAATGACAAAGAAAGCCATTAGAGATCAACTCAGAAAAAGGAAGAATTAATTTGTGTTGAAGCAAACTACTGAAGAAAAGAAGAAGAACAACCGGGCAAGCTGAAACGAAGACAAACTTGATGCTCATGAAAAACGACGAAGAAGAAAGCAACAACCAGCCGAAGAAAAGAAGGAAGGAACTTGCTGAAGTCATCTCCATAATAAAGAGCTAAATTATGTTGGAGTCAATCAACCTTCTGAACGTATGTGTGTACATGAAGTAGAAGCAGCTGAACACATACTCGCTTATGACGTGGCATTTCAAACCCTTTGAAGAAGAAATAGCCAGAAACATCATGCAACTCTCTGAAGACTTGTGAGTCAATCTGAATGTTATATTAAAAGACTCAAGTCTCAGCAACCATGAGTGGTGAAGCTGAATTGGTGCAAAGAAAAACAAAGGCCTTCGGGCACAACTTCATTTCCCGTCACAAGAGAGGAAGCCTACTACAGAAAAGTGAATATAGGTCAGAGATAGAGTCAGCGCTGCTGCAACACCTTCTCTGTACCATCTCTGCAATACGTTATCAGAGGCGTACACCTCAAGTGAGAAGAAAAGCAGAACTCACAACGGGACAAAGGATAAGTCTAACGGATATCATCATCTCCATCAAGAGATAGAAGGAAGAAGAAGATGAAGAAGAGAGAAACATCAACCTACAGAAGATTAAAGAAAATCTCTCAAGCAAAAGCAAGATTAAGAGCCTATCTGCTGTGTGTAAGAACTAATTCATCTACACACCTAATCTGCTTAAAGTCAGAAGGTACCAGAGGAGAAGTTATTTCACAACAGTTCTAAGAGCATTAATCATTCCTTCTCAACAGTAACCAAGCAATCTTCAACGACTATATTTTTTCAGAACATATAAATAGCCTCAAGAAAGACTTTGAAGATGTCAACCAAATTTCCAAAGATTCATTCACAAGGTGTCGACCAAATTGGGCAACCATGAATTCCAAGACATTACACATTAATGGTCAGGCCCACAGAAAACATTGGCCATGCTCAACACAGATTATCTCCAGCCAACCTTATGAACCTACAGAGATGAATTAGAGCTTAGATTTATACACTTGTATCTCTGTATAGCCTTGTACTTAGAATTCACTCATTGTATCCTGAGTAGTACTCAGTAACCTCTTTATACAGGATGAGCATTGGTTTAAGTTTCTTGGAAACTTAAACTTTATGTTAAACACTTTATGTGTCTGAGAGCCTGGAGAGGCTTGGTGGAAGAAAGAATACTCGCTGAGCCTGGAGAGGCTTGAATGGAAAAAAATACTTGTTTGAGCCCGGAGAGGCTTGCCTGTAAAGGAATACTGCATGAGTTTCCTGGAGAGGCAGTTAAAAACAAAGAATACTTGTTCAGCCTGGAGAGGCTGGGTTTACAAAGAATACTGCATGAGTTGCCTGGAGAGGCAGTTGAAAACAAAGAATACTCGTTAGGCCTGGAGAGGCCAGGTGCGCAAATAATACTCGGTTGTAATTTTGCGGGATTATTGGAAAATCCAGTGGTGGTTTGCCCTGGGACTGGATGTAGCTCACTGGGTTGGTGGGTGAACCAGGATAAATTGTTTGTGTCTTTCTCTCTACCCTTAACTCTTTAATTTCCGCTGCTATATCTGCCATATCTGTTTGACTAACAATGGAGGGTTAAGAAAAGTTATTTTGTTAATCTGAGCAGAAAAGAATCTTTTCTTTAAAGAGAAAAATTATTTTAGAAAGGTTTTAATTCAACCTTCCGAGTTGCATCAGCAGGTTGCTGAACACTCCAGTTTCGGAACGTTGATCAAATATTTTCAAATCTGTTTTGCTTGTTGCGAAAGGTTTTCCAAAATCTGTAAAGATTAACAAAACACTATTCAACCCCCCCTCGGGTTGGGCTTCTAACAAGTGCTGAAGGAGTAGATCTAGAATGGAAACCTAAACAAGCATGGAACTTATGAAGATGATCAACAGAAGCAACAAAGACGCTGATGAAGACAATGGTATTTGAAGACAATGATGAGTCTCAGCAGATAAGTTCTTCAACTTAAGTTAGAAACAACGAAGGTTGATTTAGTAACCGTTGTTGTTTCTTGGCCAAACAATGACGGTTAAATCATAACCGTCGTTGTTTCTCCAATCAGAAGTGGGTATAATGGACATACCACGATGGTTGCAGCAGGGAACCGTCGTGGAAAGTAAGAAACAATACCGTCGTTGTTTCTTACTTTCCACGACGATTCCCTCACTACAAGAAAATCGCAAATTAGCAACGACCAAAAGTCATCGCTACAGGCCAAAAGACGTCGCTATAATCCATTTATCGACGGCGTCATGGAAGTCGCTAAAATGCTTGTTGTTAATATAGTAGCGATGGGCAAAATAAGTCATCGCTACGTAGTGTCTGCCAGACCGTCGCTCAAGTCGTCGCTTAGCTAAAGGCCATCGCTAAGTGAAGGGATCAAAAGCCATCACTCCGCCGTCACAACCTAGCGACGGTCATGGCCTTCGCAACATATATTATATTATTTTTTTTACTAGTGACGACCATGGCCGTCGCTAGTGATAAAAATATTTTTTTAATTAAGTTTATTATCATTTATTTTATTTTAATATTTGTTAATTTTAAAATTTTAAAGAAAAATACTAAATACTATATAAACACACCAATAGAGGAAAAATATATATAAAACATATATATACAAAAAATGTTCAAACATAATACAATAAATGTATAAAAAAATATTAAAAAATAAAAATCATGGGTGGCGGTGACGACGCTGCTATGGTGGGCAACGATCCTCATCCTCATCCTCACTCAATGGCTGGTCATCTTGGTCGCCATCTTAGTGCGGTTGCGGCTGAGCCGGAGCTTGAGCTTGAGCCTGATTGAATGTGGTAGAACCTAGTGGGCCTCCTCCTAGCCCTCTGGGCCTTGTTCATCATATCTCGAAGGCGTCGGGCAATCCTCTGCTCGTACACCTTCTTAATTTGGGCCTCATCAGAAGGTCCCAAGTAACTTTACTTTGCAAAGAAAAAAATAGGGTATGTTAATAAAAAAATGACATAACTTAAGGAAAGAAATATAAAGTGAAGACATTTTATTTACCATAGACTCAGCCCACCACTTGTCCCTTACATCCTGCGAGGTGACCTCCCACAGGTAGTGAGGACCCTGGAATTGCGATCGAATTGCATGACCAATGGCTGAGATAGGTGGGTTGTTAGGCACTAAACTGCAAAATAAACAAATTCAATATTAACTGTTAAAACAAATAAAGAGCAAATATTATCAATTCAAAAGAAGTAAAAATAAATAAACAAACCCACCCCTTGCTAAAAGGTCGGATAATAACCCTACCGTGAGGGTCTACCTCATGAGGTCTACTAGAGCTCGCACCCTAGAACCGAACAGGCTCCTCATCAGACTCAGGGTCAGCCTCCTCATCAATCGCAGCATGAGCATCCTGAGCGTCCTCCTCGGGCTCGGATATATGTGGAAGCTCCTGCTGCATCTCGGTAGTGATCTCATGATATCCCGGTGTAGGGATGAAGCTCATTCTGTGGAATGTTGGCTGGTCAGGTGTAACAGGTTGGCCAGCAGGTACAGGGGAGGAAGAAGACTGGACGTATGCCGCCGGAGGCGCTGAAGTAGATGGCTGCTCTGCCAACTGATCCGGGTGAGAGAGGTTGGTCCTCTCCCGAGTTGCCTGTGCAGCAAGCTCGCTGGAGGGAAGGACCTCCCTCTAATATGCAGGACCTTTTGTCCACCTCTTCCACGCATACGAGGCATATTTACTTAAATTTAATAATGTTAAATTAAATATTGAACAAAAAACCTATAACTTACTAATTAATTACTACTAATCGTATAAACAATTAAAACTAATTATAACTAATCATATAGCCAATCAAAACTAATTATAACTAATCATATAACCAATTAAAACTAATTATAACTAATCATATAACAAATTAAAACTAATTAAAACTAATCACATAAACAATTAAAACTAATTATAACTAATCATATAACCAATTAAAATTAATTATAACTAATCATATAATCAATTAAAACTAATTATAACTAATTAAAATTGTAAAACTTACTGGTGGCTAGCAAAGGAGGACGCTGTTGAGTCTCAAAAATATTATAAGGTTGTTTATGATGTTTTAAGACAACTAGATTCCCAAGTTTTAATGGTTGACAAATTTGACTTAAAGTACTTATCATAGATACACATATGCTTTAATGTTTTATCTATGATTTCAGCAAGAGTCACTATGAGCCTACATAAAAAGATTAAGTGTTGAAGCTGTCTGAAGAAGCAGAACTCGTCTGAAGAGTTGAAGCTGTCTGAAGTAGTTCAACCCGTCTGAAGTATCAGTGCCGTCTGAAGTCTTTTGATGACGTGGCACCTCTAGTCTGATGTATTGAAGTCGTCTGAAGTCTCATTTATGACGTGGCACCCTCTGCTGGAGTTTGTGAAGACTTTTCTGAACCTCTGCTGCACGTACCTTTTCAAACACGTTTATAGCAAGGAACACAGAGACCTTTCCTGGTGTTTTTGAATTTCATACACCACTGAGGAAATCTATGCAACGCAGCCTCTGCAGCAACATTTGTAGCAGCCTTATGACAGGAGCAACCTTTTACCGTGTCAGAAATATCAGAGCTCTCAGAAGCATGTCTCACAACGGATTAAATAGCATTTAATGCTGTCTCTAAACGGTGGTATTTCAACGGATTGAAGATTGGGTATAAATACCCCTCCTTTGAAGACCATCGTGTGAGAAGAATTTGTTTTAACAAGAACAAAAACTTGAAAAGTTTTCGCTGCAACAACTCTGATAATCTTTATCTTTGTACACATATTGTATTATCCTGAGCATACCTCAGTTTTTCTGTACATTTGTAATTGTTTAAGCTTCAAGACTGATATAGTTTGTAAGCTTAAGCATTTTATCTTCTCTGTATTTATTTGTTGAGCCTGGAGAGGCTTGTCTGTAAAAGAATACTTGGTTGTAGAGCCTGGAGAGGCTTGACTGTAAAAGAATACTTCGTTGTAGAGCCTGAAGAGGCTTGACTGTAAAAGAATACTTGTAATCTTGAAAGATTAAGAGAAAATCCAATTGCTAGTTGGCATTGGGATTGGACGTAGCTCACAGTGGTAGTGAGTGAACCAGGATAAATTCCTTGGCTAAGTTTTCTTACCCTTATCTCTTATCAATTCTTTTTATACTAATCAAGGGGTCAGAATAATTAATCTGATATTTTATAAAGGCACAAAACATCTTTTAAAATTAGTTTTTATAAGCCGTCTGAAAACTTCAGTCAGCCCCTTAAAAGCCTGTCTGAAATCGTGTTCTTAGTACCTGTTTACGAAAAGCTTTCTAAAATATTTAGAAACACTATTCAACCCCCCTTCTAGTGTTTCCCTGTGTTCCTACAGACGCCGGGGGAGGAAGAAGGAAGGAAATGCACAGGGAGCTAGGGGCAACTATTTTAGATTCTGATCGGTTCAAAATGAACCTATAAAGGAGGGCTAGTGTTTAATCAGTGAGATTTTGAAAATGAAAGAGAGAGGGACAGAAACAGGGATAGCCGAAGAGGAGGAAAGGAGAGGAAGAAAGAGGAGGAGAAGGAGGAGGAAGAAGAATAGGAGAGGAGGAAGGTTTTGTGCGCGTATGTTTTAAATGTAGCGACGGCCTGGCCGTCGCTACGTTAAAAAATTTGGCACGTAAACCCTAATTAAAATCTTAGCCGTCACTACATTTATTTTTTAAATTTAAAAAAAAAATTAGTTTTTTAGTGTAGCAATGACCTGGCCGTCGCTACCGTGTGAAACGTAGCAATAGTCAGGCCGTCACAAAGTATTAATTACACAGCTACGCATTGAGCTGCACATTTAATGCTCTAGCGACGACTTAGTGACGGCTAGGCCGTCGCTTCTAGCGACGACTCATTGTCGTCGCTACTAGCGATGACTCATGGCCGTCTCTATGCTTTCGCGTCTAATTCAACGCATTCTTCTAGTGCCTGCTGCAATCGTCATGGTATGTCCATTATACCCACTTTTGATTGGAGAAAAACAATGACAGTTATGGCCATAACCGTCGTGGTTTGTACAATTTTTTTGGTTCGTTCTGTTTTTAGGATTTCCTAAACCTGAAAACAGCCATAACAGTCCAGAAATTGTACATGATGCAATAACAGTAAGATTTGCATCAATTTGTATTAATTTGCATCCATTAACAAAAATTAACATCAAAATGCAAAATTTGCATCAATTATAGTCTAACAAACATTTATAAAAGTTTTCGACATGAAAAAACTAATTAACTAAAGATAAAACGATACAAAAAGTATTCAAACTAATAAACTATCGGCAACTACCCTAAAGTCTTGTTATAAAACTCAATAAGGTATTTTGCCCATGCGGTTCTGGTGTAATCTTTTGCGTCAGAGTTAAATGGGTTGATATCCATGCAATACTGCAAAATGTAATAACTTGACATTAGTTAATAGACCAATTATGAATGTGGATTTATTGAAGAATTGATTTAACCTACTGAATTACCTGGTCCCATGCTCTTTGAGTTCCACCTTGCACAATGGAAGACATCCATTGCATTACGTAATAGCCGTACTCATAGCCTTCGGTTTGTTTGTTACACTACAATTCAAAATGAATACTAGTCAAACAATTAAAACCATACATAAGTGTTCAATAAAATATTGTATTTAATGCATTTAAATACCCTGAGGTGCATCCATGATAGCTTAGGAGATCTAGACATAGGTGTACCCATCAGCATGTGATATCCTGAGTAGGCACTAATATAAAAAAATACAACTTAGAGAAGAATTGTTACCAAAAAAATACTAATAACAAAAATAAATTGATTGTTATTACCTATCTACTATTTTTTTTAGAAAGAAGTGGGCTTCCTATGCAATGAACAAAACCACACAGCAGTGTGATCTATGACGAATATAACCAGTAGTTGCCAGTGGCGGTTGCATTGAAAATTAGTTAATACTACAAGATATTCACATTGATAAAGTTAAAAATATAACTTAGTAGAATTTGCACTTACTCATTGACGTAAGGTGCTAAATAAATCTTTTTTCCCTTATCTATCATGTTGTTGGTGATGTAGCTTTGTATTTCAGATTTTGAATTCCCTGACGGGTAAGTTAGATGAGGGTCAATGAATCCATATACGCTCTCATGGGAGCTTATTGAAGACAAATACCTAAATACAGAGACATTTCCTTGTAAAAGATTTCCTAATAAAGTATCTTAATAAGAAAACTACAAATAATGTTGTCAATGTACTTACATCTCCCATATTTGAATGACTGAGATGTTCAAATCTTCCTCACCAGAGACAACCTCTAATACATCATAAATGTGTATATACAGTGGGATGGGACTTTTCCTATAAAAAATTAGTCGCGTCTCATGGCCCCTCCAAAGGGTCGTGGCGAATGATCCTGGCAACCTCCATCAATCCTTCAATCGGATCATCTGTTGATATATGTGTCTTTTTTCTTTTGGGTCTTTGTCTCTTTCTAAAGTTGGTACTGCACATAAACAACAATGGATACATTGTTAAGGATATAAATACAAGCATTTAAATGTGAAATGTAAAAATATAAGTGTCAAATATACCAAGGCGTCAGGAATCTGCCTAACTAGATGTGTGGGCCAGGCAATAAAGGTCTAATATGCCTGTGCCACAATAGCAACCTCTAATGTTTGGATAGGAACGTGAGCATCACCATCTATAACCTTTTCGACTATTACCTTGACAGTTTCTAGTGAGAAAGGCATATTATGTAGCATGGTGACCCTTACGAAGACCTTCCCAATATCCACCAATCAGGGGGTTGGTGTGTCCTCCACATACAACTCACATGGGGTTATGGATCCCTTGTCATCCCCCGGACCCTTTTCATCACCAAGTGCACAACTCCCCTTCATGTTGACTTTAACTGTAAGAGGCATAAATTCAGCCGGAGCGCCCATCTATAGGGAGAACCCTAAGGACTCCAACCTTTGGTCAAATTGGCCCATAAGTGTCTTTGTCAAGTTCTGTTTGATGCTATATGGGTAATTGTTGATAGGTTAACAAAATCTGCTCATTTCTTGCCCATTAACATTAAGTTTTCTCTAGAAAATTTAACTTATGAAGTATTACCTGTGCGAATCGGAAACCGAAGGACTAAGCAGCTGAGAGGTAAGGAAATTCCGTTAGTAAAGGTCATTTGGAGTACAACTGATGAAGGGAATGCAACCTGGGAATTGGAAGAATAGATGAAAAAGTCTCACCCTCAATTATTTCAAGAAGGTACGCACAAATTTCGAGGACGAAATTTCTTTTTAGAGGGGAAGAGTTGTAACGCCCGCGTTTTACTGTTTTTGCCATTTTTGCCGTTTTTGCTGTTTTGAGTGTTTTATTGGATTTTGAGTGATTAAAATTATTTTTAATCATCAAAATTCATATTTTTGGATTTAGAATTTAATTTCCTATTTTTAGGAATTTTTTTTGGAATTTTTGGGTTTTTCTGTGAAAAATGACCTTTTTGCCCCTCCTGTCTCTTGAACCGGGCCCGAATACTCTTGATCCGGGCCAGAAAAATTGCACAAACCTTTCTTTTCTTCCTTCTAGAAGCCGTGCATGTGGGAGAGCTTTGCATGAGGGACACTTGTCATTTTGTTTCTTTTCTCCAAGACAAGTGTTAAGACTAAGCCTTATGGCATTTAAAACACCAAAATTCATTTATTCTTTCTTTCCTTCCAACATGCAAGCTTTAGTTTTCTCTCATTTCTCTCTTTCTCTCCTTCCTTGGCCGTGAACTATCCACCATGTTCTCTCAAAATTTTTCATCTCACCTTAAACACATCAAGCCAAGGTTCCATCTTTGAACCAAAGCTTCCATTTCTAAGCTTTCTAGCCTTGAAAAATCCTTGTTGGTGACTAAAGGAGGCATCTTTGGGGGATGTTTTGGGACCAGAATTCTACACTCATTTTCTTGGAAATTTGAGGTAAAGGGGGGGAGAACTTGAACTCTAGTAGGATTGGTAACTAGAGTCAAGGATTTGCCCTTAAAATCCTTGTTTTTACTCTTGTTCTCCTTGAAAAAAATCATTTTTTGAGCTTTTCTTTGAGAAAACGTTTTGGATTCTTGGAGCTGGGTTGTTTACATGTTTTTAAGTTTATTTTTGGTGCTTGGAATGTGCTTGGATTGTGATTGTTGGTGCATGCAAGTCAAGAAACAATTTCGGAAAAATTTTCCCCTTTTTCCTCTAATAGCTCTCGGCCTTGAGGGATTTTGGGGCTGCATGTGTTTCAAAAATTTTTTTGTGCTTGGAATGTGTTTGTATGATGAATCTATAAACATGCATGAAGTTGGTTGAAGGTATACAATTGTTTTGGATGATTGATCTTTGAAAAATAGTGTTTATGAGCTTGAAAATGGAGTTATGAACTTTAATATGTATGTGGATGATTTTGAGTGGATTAGTATGATATTTGACATTTAGATTGTTTGTTGATGAATGTGTGAAGTTTGGGTGAAGATTGGATGTTGTGAAAAATTTGAAGTTTTGATGAACATTCAAGTTGTTCTTGATGTTCATGAGTTGTTCTTGATGAAACTCATCAAGAATACCTTTTTGATCTTAAAAAGGTCAAGGGTATGTTGAAAACATGTTTATGGGCTTTGGTGGTCCAAAAGGATTAAGAAGCAATTTTACAAGTAAAAGGACTAAAGTGCAATTAAGAATAAGTCTTTAAAAATAAATAAAATAAATTCGGATTTCCAATTCCAACCAAGTAAAAGTCAACTTAAAGGTCAATATTTTAGGTTGCCATGACTAAAAATAAGTTCCTAAGAGTTATAAAACCTTTAGACTTTTAATTTAAGTTTAAAACCTTTAAGAAGAGAGAGTCAAATACTCATTTAAAATTCAACCAACATTTATTTATAGATTTGGGTTTAGATTAGGGTTGGACTTCAACTCTAATCCAAGTAATTAAAAGTTAAAACTTAGGATTAATTAGTGGGCTTAACTAATTTAATTACCTAAGTTAATCAACCTAATTCACTTAAGTCGATTAAGTAAAGAGTGATTAATTAAGTCTAAAGTTAATTAACCTTAATGAAAGTATTAATTAAATAATTAACCAATAATGATGATTAAGAACTAATTAATTATGATTAACCTTAATCAAACATAATTAAAATTCTAATCCAAGATTAAGGAAGAGATTAAGGGATAATTAGAAATTAATTAGGATCTTAAGTAAGGATTAAAACTTAATTAAAGAAGGATAAGATTAATTGAAATTCGATTAATGAAGACTAGTTATGACTAAAGGTTAAGCCTAATCTTAATTAGTCATACAAATAGAATTAGGATTAGTAATGCCTTTCATAAGACATATCCATAAGCCTTAGTAAATTGTAGGACTTAAGTGAATATGATTATCAATAAAGCTAGCACAAGCTACCTTAAAAGATTATAACCAACACTTTCTCTCTACATAAAACTTGAGAAGCTTGGCAAGAGAGTGTGATTTGGTTTTCCTTAAAGGAAAGGCCTTGAATCTACGAGGTTGCACCACGGTAAAGTGGTGACGTAAAAAGATTCAATGGGCTTGTCTGTAAGGATGTAATATTGTAAGTGTTTGCGGTGTGACATACATCATGTGCATCAATAATGATTAAGGTTCAAAAGCCTTACGACCTATATGGCAATACCACTCTAGTACAGTGTGAAACTGGATCGGACGGGTGCACTGGGTTTTGCAAAGAACACCAGCGGTCCGGTAAAGGAGACCAGCCCTGAGGATAAGTCGGGTCCCGAAATGGCACAAGTGACGTAGGCTCGCCCCCTACTGTCGTGTAAGCGGGGTACAGGCTTGACTATCCTGTCGCTCTCAAGTTTTCATAATCAGTGAGTTTGTCTGGAAGTCGGAAAATCGTCTTGGCCAGAGATTGAGCAATGCTCTTCGTACTATTTGCTAGTACAGACTATACTCCTGATATATTGTACATATATGGTCGAGCAGTTGCTGTGTGCTCTGCTTTTAGTGATGTTTTCCCGGGCCCTCATGCATTAGTCATATGCATCATGATAATATAAACTGCATTCTTGTGATTGAGGTTGTGTGAATGTTCTATGAATGCTCTAGTTACTGTATTCTACTTGATATGAGTTCATGTGATGTTCTCACCCTTCCTTTTCTGCTTCTGTTATTTCCTGTCGTCGTACTTCTTTGCCACGTCGACAGTTGGTATTGGAGAGATTCAGGATGTCCACTATGAGGATCACGTTGAGGTGGGAGCCACGGGGCCAGTGGCGTATTACAGACGTCCCTAGGCGATGTGTTTTCACGGGGTAGGTGCGCGTTACCATTTCTCATCCCAGCCTTCCCCTGGTACCGGAGATAGATTTCACAGTGCCGGTGATCCTTGAGTTTGAGACTCCACCCAGACTCCGTCGCTACACTACTTTTCTCAACCGTCGTCATCGCCCCTCTCCATCAGCATCGTCACAGTCCTCGCGGATGGCGACCATGGGCGAGCCAGATTCCCCTCGTTACTCTCCCGGTCCGGAGGTGTCACCTCCACAGCCCGTATATCCTGACGCATTTGGCCGTTCCCGTCCGAGTAAGCCAGACATTATCGTGATTGATGACACTACATCTGAGGAGGAGGACCCAGAGGAAGACCCGAAGGATGACTCTGAGGATGAGGAGCTGGAAGAGGATTCTTCCAGTGATGACCCCTCAGAAGACTTTGGGATGATCAACCTCGGGGGTACTGGAGGGAGGAGTTGCGGGTGGATTCCTGCTGAGACGGATGACGACGAGTAGGATAGCGTAACTGGGGTTAGTTATGAGTCTAGTTAGTAGCAGCTCTGATTTAGTGGCCTTTTGTTTTGTTTCATTTTGGCTGAGGTCTTATTTATTATAGTCTACTACTAGAACTCTTGTTTTGCATGGTGGTATTGTTTACTCCAGGATTACTTAGACACTATGGTCCTGTATATATGCTATGATGTTTCTTTCCCATGATCCCCTTTATATCTGCGTGTATGTTGTGTATGTATGCGGAATGATTGAATCGCCTAGATGGTTTAGAAAATGAATTTCAGACTTAAGGAAAGGACATTTTCATGAATACTTAAAATGGAATTAGAATGCGATTAGTTGATGACGATTAAAATCTTTTCAAAAAAAATAATAATAATATTTTCGTATTTTTTAAGTTTTAAAACAGTAAATCCGACGGTTACGTTTTGCAATGTGATATTCTTAGCGGTATAACTAAGGGTGTCGCATTAAGTATCGGCCTTAACTCCTACTTGACCTCCTCTCTAATTATCAGAGTCACCTCCTCTCTGACCTTCTGGGTTAGATAAACTGGCCCGCACAATCTAACTTCTCTGACCAGATGAACAAGCAAGTACTGTAACATCTCAAGTTTCAATCATAGTATGTGTTAAGATAGTAATGAAATAAATTTTGAGAGGAGAGAAATTGATTGGGTGATGTTTGTATGCTAAGGGGTTAGTTTTTGCAGAAAACCAGAAAATTGCATTCTGGTATGCTCGCTCAAACGAGCAAGGAATGCAATTTTGGGGTTCTGGCAGAGAGAGCGCCTGTTGTTAATTTTCCAAGTCAGAGATTTTGCACGCTCAAGCGCGCGAGCGCGTTATATTTTTTTAAAAACACACAGAACCTGTCTTTCCCCCATTTACTTCACTCCATTAGTGTTTTAGAGAGAGAGAGGGGGGAGAGTTTAGAGAGAGAAGGAGCAAGGAAGAAGAAGGAAGGCTTGATTGAAGGTTTCCACCACCAATCCTAGGCTTGGAATCATCTTCTCCACCTCCCTCATCTCCATTTTCTTCCATTCAAGGTGAGTAAAGCTCACACACCACACTTCCATCCTTGTTTGAGTAACCCCAATGTGCCCACTGTAACGTCCTAATTTCTCAATTCAAGAATAATGTCCGTCGGAAAACACTGTTCTGAATTTCTTAAATTATTTCGCGCCATTTTTGTTATCGGCATACAAATAACACAATTATCTAAGCAATCCAACATTTGCTTAGACTTCCACAACATCCAAACATGAAAATGTCAAATTAATTCCTAACGAAAACTAGGGAAGGACCTTCACTTCGACGTCATACGGTCTATGAAACTCCTACCAGAAATCCGACAGAGTTTCCCCTAAAAACTGGACATTTCTCAATTTTCAGCTTCACCTGAAAACCAGCAAAACCACCATTACAGTTCATAATAACAAAATTACTAATCCATCTCAATAGTAAAGAGGCCTCCATGGCCAAACTAAGGACTTCTACGTCATACAACCTTAAATAGTCATTACAAGTAATTCTTCAATAACATCTCTATATAATTACAATCATTAAACCATCAATACACCAATAAACTACTAAACTCTTCTTGACCACCGGGAGTGGGTGAGTCCACTCCAACAGCCCCATCATTCTCTGAATGTGACCTGGAATAACCTGCATAACTAAAATATATCCCCGAAATGTGGGGTGAGACTACGGTCTCAGTGAGCAAAGCATGCAGCAAGCAGTGTGGGGCAGGCAGGCACATGAGATGCAACATAGAACACAACCACATACACATCTTAGATCATTCAAATTTCCCTTATAATTACAATCATTCATTAAATCAATAAAGAACATGAAGTTGCAATGAAATTGACTATACATGAGTCACCTAATTTACATAATAATATTTCTACTTGCATGCACAACCACATGAATGCATTTCTCACAGCTGCTCCCAGCCGGCAGGTTCTTTTCACTGATTCTGGAGTTAGTACTGAGCTCAGACTATAGGAAACGTCTTCCCTGGGGACGTATCCCACCCTTATTCTGGACCGAAGTCAAGTTTTCAAGCAATTTCTCACGGCCGAAGCCAGCTTATTTATTCTCACGGCCGAAGCCGATTTAGTTATTAATTATTCTGGCCGAAGCCAAAATCTTATTTCTGGGCCGAAGCCAAATTCTGATTTGTTTCTAAGAAATGTCTGGCATAAATGCGTAAGGAATGCTTTCTAAATACTTAACATGTAAACCAACTTCATGAAGGATCATTCTTAAATTAAATGTGCTCATGTATATCATGCCATGCCAATTTTGCACATAAACCTTAATAGAATCTTCATCAACAAGTTCACCCAATAACAACCAATCACAAGAGATCCCAATATCCCCAAATTATTCTAATCTAGGTTTTGGACATACAAGATAATAATTATTTTCTAACCCCAACAATAAATCCTCATTAGAACCCTTATTCCATTCATGCACCCAAAACCCTAACTTCATATTCCTATACCTAATCATACTAAAATCACACCTAAATCCATTAACTCATCAAGAAATATAATGAATCAACAAGGGAAGCATGCTTTAGCAACCATTCCTAAGAAATCATAAAGTTCCCAATTTAAGTTAACCTAGGGTTTGAACATTTCAAGCTAATAGTCTATCGAACAATAAATCAACACCCACACACTAAAAAAGAGGGATTAGAAGAGTGGGGATCATAATAGAAACACACACAAGATGTGGTGAGGGTGTGTGAGCTTCACTCACCTTGAAGTAAAGCTCCAAAAGATGAAAGAATGGAGAAGTGGAGAGGGAAATGGAAGGTGGAGGAAGACCCAAGCTTCAAAATATGATGGAGTTTCCCCTTGATCTTCATCTCCCTCTTCTCCGTAACACTTTCTCTCTCTAGCCTCCCTCACTCTCTCTAACCCTAAGGAAGAAGAAGAAGAGAAAATGACGATCCAGAAGGAGGCACGAACGGGTTTTAAAAATGCCCTCAGCAAGATGCGCACTCAAGTGCACTCATAGTGCGTTGAAGCGCGCGGCCATTATGGCACAAGTGCGCTAGCGCACTGAGGCACTCAATGGTGCGCTGAAGCTCGCTTACAGGGGCTGGAGCGTGCAAGGAATAAGGGAGGGACAATATGAAGAGCGCAACACAAGTCTATTAAGCCTTATGCGCTGAAGCGCATTATGGGGGCTGGAGCGCGCAATTCAAAGGCTAATAACCCTTGCGCTGAAGCACACTATGGTGTGCTGAAGCGCACCAACGGGGGCTGCAGCCCCCCCTTTTTTTACACCCTCCAAATTACTTTTGCCACCGTATCTCTACCGAAAACCTTATTCTAACTTAGTTGTTCTCATCCAAACCCTTCCCCACTCTCTGTTACTTGGTCGGTACCACAACCTAAAGCTCTCGCTATAGTTTCTAGGCCCTAATTTTTGGGATGTTACACCCACTCCTTTCCTTTCCCTTTCTTGAGATTGTATGTGATTGTTTATGAATATCTACCGATTGAATTTAGATTTATCTCATGTTTTAGTGGTTATTGAACTAGAAGCTCTCACCTAGGGTTTGAATTATGTATTATTGCTAAGAATGGGCACTGATTGTTATTCTTGATGAATATTATGATGATGTTGGTTAAATTTAATATGTTGATGATGATTATGCTAGAAATCCTCACTTAGGGTTTGTTTTGGAATTATTGCTAAGTTTGGACACTAGGTATGATGTTTGGCTGAGTTTTATTATCTTGTTGTGCATCCAAATCAAGTTATGATTTGTGCTATGATTGTTTGAGAACAAATAAGACATTTGGGCTTTGGCCCCTAGGGATTAAGAAAGAGATAATGGACTTTGGTCCCCAGAATAATTGGACTTCGGTCCCCAGAGTAATGGCAGGTATAACACCAAGGGAGACGTTCCTTGTAGTCTGAGTTCAAGTCTAGCCCCAGAGATAGAGATAAGACCCCGTACTGCCGGGAAATGCAGTTCATACATAATGTTAGAGATTCTCAGAGTATAATGTATATCGTAGAACTCGTGTTTTGTGCTTTATTGTTATATGTTGCATTGCATCTGCCTCTTTCCCTAGACTGCATGTTGCGTGCTTTATTCATTGAGACTCTGTCTCACCACACATTTTGTGGTTATATTTTAGATGCATAGGTCCCGCCTTGTACTGGCCAGTGAGCAAGAAGATTGGGAATATGTATTGATGAGTATTTTGAGAAAAGGGATTTGGAATGTATTTAATTGATAGTAGCTAGCCCTTTATGATTGGATTGTATATTCTTTTGTGGGGATATGATTGTACATGTGATTCCTTATAGTCTTTTGTCAGGGCACATCTATAAGGGTATCCTTAGATGAATATTGTAGTCAGAATGATTTGTAGCCTTGATGACACACTTTATGATTATACCTTCCATTTGATGTTATCTCCATATATTGTTTGAGTATTAGTTGGACGCTTAAACGTTATATGGTTTGTATGACAATATTTAAAATGGCGCGAAATATTTCAAAATTCAAGAATTTGGCACAAGTGCACCATGATGTCAAAAAAGGATGGAGAAGCGTTCCAATCAAGCTATCACATACATTTTTCTCCACGTGCATGACATCTGTACAGTGTCTAACATGTAATTTGCACCAGTATGAGAGATCAAAGAATATGGACCTTTTCTTCCATATTCCCGGGTCAGCTATCTTTCCTTTCACCTTACCAAATACCACATTAACGTCTTTCACCTTTTCAAAAATCTCCTTACCTGTTAAAGGAGTCGGTGCAATCCCCTCCTCTGGATATCCATTAAAAGCCTTCCTCAGTCTTCGATATGGGTGATACCTTTTCAAGAATCTCCAATGCCCAACATACACGGTCTTCCTTCCATGTTTCAATTGCTGATGGAAGGTGCCTTCTTCACACACAAGACAAGCTTTATGACCCTTAACACTTTAACCCGACAAGTTCCCATATGTAGGGAAGTCATTGATAGTACAAAATAGCATTGCATTCATATTGAAAGATTCGTTGGCAAACCCATCATACACTTCAACCCCCTCATCCCATAACAATCTAAGATTTTCTATTAACGGGATGAGGTAAACATCAATGTTATTTCCAGGCTGACGTGGACCAGAGATCATCAAAGACAATATCATGTATTTGCGTGAAGCTTTTTGTCATAGTATCTTCTTCACCTTATAATTACGATTGGGTAGTGTATTTCTTTCAGGAAGCATGTCAGCTAACAACTGAAGCAATTTCGTGAAGCTTTTATCAGACCACCCATTCAATGCCTTCAAATTCATCAACCTTAACACTGCTGACAATCGTGTGAATTTTGCTGACCCAAGAAACAACGGAGTCTCTGCATCACTAGACATATATTCATACATAAGGGCTTCTGCAAATCTGTTTACACCAACATCACGAATCATGTCCTCCAATCGGTCATCCATGGTTGAATGAGAATACTCTTTGGTAGGGTTGTCGCATGGCATATCAAGCAATTCACCATGCTATGTCCATGTTGTATAATTCTTCAAAAAATCTTCACACAAAAGATGCTCCCTGATTTCTTTCTCATCCAGTCTTCTTCCATTCAAACAATTTACGCATGGACACCTAAACCTTCCTCCATCGACACTACTAGCAACATTACGTCGCGCAAATTGTAGAAATTCTTCCACTCCTCTCTCATACTCATCAGTAATGTGTCATGCACTAATCCAACTTCAATCCATATCTACTTTCTATACGTTCGTGATGGACACTCCATTTTGTCAACATTATGCATGCATATCTCACTTTTTTATTCAAAGGTGTGGCCCTATCCCATTCAGGAAGATTAACTTTTCCATAGTTCATTATTGTGTAAATTTTAATTATCATTTCTTAAATTTCACAAAATTTTGGCAACATTTCGCATTGGTCTTTAGGTGGCACGAAATGAAAGTGGTGAACCACAATCAAATATGCACTCGAAGAACAACACAAAATGCAACGAACTGAAATTTCACGAAATGTATGAATTGAGAATTAAAATATATGTATTAATGAACTATAAAAATGTGATTAATCTTCCCAAATTGTCCATCCAGACAATTCAAGATTCAATAAATTGACTACCAGTACTCCCTCCTTTTGTTATTATAAAAAGATATCACAACTTGGACAATTCAAATTGTAGCTAGTACTTTAATCTCTATATTGAATCTCAAACGGGAAACTAAGGTTCACTCAATGCATCAAACTTGAGTATTAAAAACCAACAATAAATACAAAATAATATTATTAAATAAATAAAGGCACAACATAAATTTAAAAGAATAAGCATATATAATTATTGAACACCTATACTAATAAAGGCTAAACAAATATAAAACTTATAATTAAATTTCCTTGATATATATTTTGGTTATTCAAGCTTCTCATATTGTAATTTAATTAATGTTTGGAAAATTTTAGTATTAGAAAGTTGTAAGGTATTTTTTCTAATTATTTCTAAATTAAAGTAAACAACCTAAACCAAACTAAACAAATTAAAAACCTAACTCAATTCGGCAAACAATTTAAAACAATTTAAGTATATAACACTATCTCAATTTAGCAAACAAACCTAAAACAATTTAAAAACCTATAACTCAATTTAGCAAACAACTTATCTAAAAAAACAATTCAATAACAAAATATGCAAACAACCTAAAGCAAACTAGCAGCCACTACAACATCAACCTAAAGCAAGAAGAGGAATTAATGAGTGATTTTACCTACCTTCCCAATGACCTCCAACAGCCATGCAGTGGAGGGGAGAGCGGCAGGGAGAGTGACAACTCACTTCAACGACCTTGAACGGTGGCAAAGGGACGACAACTCACTTCAACGACCTTTATAACATTCCAAAATTAGGATCTAGGAAAATATAATGGAAGCCTTAGGCTGGGAATCCGGCCAAGGGAAGGGATTAGTTAGAGGGATATGTTTTAGCATTATAATTTAAGATAAGACCTTAAAATAGGAATGGTGAGATTACAGAGATTAGAGGGAAGGTAATGACAATTTTAGTATAATTATAAGATTTGAATTTGAGTATGGATAAGGATCGTATAAATAAGGGATAGTGCAACATCATGGATTATACATAATTAAATTAAGGAAATTGAACAACACTGCATTATCATAATAGTAATATTAGTTAAAATAATAATATGTTAGAAAATAGGTCAAATAGTGAGTTATAAAATAAGGTATATATTTTATAAAGATATGATATCTAAACCTTAATTTTAGTCATGTGAAATGCATTTCACTTTATCGTATAAATATAGTTTATCTTTAAGAGATAACAAATTAAAATAAATCACTCTCATAATTCAAAGTAGGACTAGGAAAAAATTTCATAAAAGTAACTAAGTAAAGAGGAGACAGAATAGGCCCAAATTTGGAAGCCCACTTGACATTCCACTTAACTACATGGAGAGAGGTCTTAAGCTTATAAGAGAAGTAATAGGGTGAGTAAGAAGGAAGAGGAACACAAACACTTTGAGGGAGAAAAGGAGAGAGAGAGTCATTCCCGTATTTCCACAGAGCGTCTGCAGAAAAATCACCGCTGCAAAATTGTTCACCATTGGATCGGGCTGAAAATTTGGCAGGTGGTTTGGAACACCTGATTCTTTATTCTGAACGGTCGGAACGTTGAGACGAGGTCTAAGTCGGGAGATATCTAGCCCGAACCATAGCTGTGTTTTTTGTGTTTTTCCTCCTCTTTGTTCTCTATTCGGGAAAGGAGGGGAAGAAGAAGGAGGAGCCTGGATTGGAGCCTCCACTCCATCAGAAGCTTGTGATCATCTCCATTCCCTCCACCATCTCCATTTCTCTTCTCTTTTCTCCATTCAAGTGAGTATAACTCACACGCCCACTCTCATTCATGTTTGAATCTCTTGAATGAACCCTAATCCATTTTCCCCTTTCTCTATTCATGTATGTCGCTGAATAATTGTTGATGTTCTATGCTTGATTTTGAAATGAATGTTATGATTAGAGGCATGATTTAGGGCTTGTATGTTAGGGTTTCATCCATCCCCTTTTATTATTGTCTTATAGTCTATGATTTATGCTTGAGGTACATGCTAATGTTGATTATGGGGGTTGGGTTTTGAGATTCATATGATGGGGTTTTATTATGGCTATGAGAATGTTTAGATCTATCATGTGACATATGTTACTTGGAATGTTTGTGCATTGCATTCAGGCCTTTGGCCCAGATAATTGGAAAATGATTTTTGAGCCTCGGCTCCCAGAGAAAAATGAGATTTGGCTTCGGCCCTAGAAAAATGGCTTCGGCCCCAGAGTTTTGGCTTCGGCCCCAAATCACGTTAATTAAACAAGATTGGACTTCGGTCCCTAAAGTAATTGGACTTCGGTCCCCAGAGTAATTGGATTTCGGTCCCCAGAGTAAAACTTGGACTTCGTTTCCCAGAGTAATGGTGGGATACGTCCCCAAGGAAGACGTTCCTTGTAGTCTGTACTCAGGTCTAGCCCCAGAGATGGTGATAAGACCTCGTCTGCCAGGTAATGCAGGTCATGCATAGCATATCTATTTTCCAGTTTTGCATTGAACATCATGTATAGTTGAGTGAAGTGCTAATGTGGTAATTGAAATATATACTTATACATGATATGTTGAATTATGTGTTGTATCTCATATGCTTGCCTCCCTACACTGTATGATTGCATGGTTATGCTTGCTGGGACATTAGTCTCACCCCACGTTGCGGGGATACATTTTAGTTATGCAGGACGTTCCAACTATATGTCCAGATGGAAGTGGAGCTCTTGGAGTGGATCCATCCACTCCCTGTGGTCAGAAAGAGATTCTTAGTGGAGGATAAAATGTAATTGATAGTTTAATGATGCATTAATGTAGACACTTTAGTTTGGCCATGGAGGCTTAGTTGTAGTTAATATTGTATTGTGCTACTATCAATTGTATTGATGGACTTTTCTGCATTTCAGGTCAAGTTGGAAAATTGGGAAATATCCAGTTTTTAAGGGAAACTCTGCCGGATTTTCGGTAAGAGCTTTATGAACCATAATACCCCAAGGGGAAGGTTCGCCGCATAGGTTTTAATTAAAGTTTTGTATTGAAAGCAATGATGTATGAATTTCGTGGTAGCTTAAGCAAACGTTGGATTTAGTAATTGGCTTACCAAAAATCAAATCTGAAAAAGATAAACTTTGTGATGCATGCCAAAAAGGAAAACAAGTAAGAGTTTCTTTTAAATCAAAGAATATTGTAACAACTTCTAGGCCCTTACAACTTTTGCACATGGATCTTTTTGGTCCTTGTAGAACTATGAGTTTTGGTGGAAATTATTATGCTCTTGTTATAGTAGATGATTTTTCTAGATTTACATGGACATTATTCCTTGCACATAAAAGTGATGCATTCCATGCATTTAAGAAATTTGCTAAGGTTATCCAAAATAAGAAAAATATTAAAATAACATCCATTAGAAGTGACCATGGAAGAGAATTTGAATATAAAGATTTTGATTTATTTTGTGATGAAAATGGAATTGAACATAATTTTTGTGCACCTAGAACTCCTCAACAAAATGGAGTAGTTGAAAGGAAAAATAAATCATTAGAAGAATTAGCAAGAACCATGCTTAATGACACAAATCTTCCAAAATATTTTTGGGCCAAATCGGTCAATACTGCATGTTATACTATGAATAAGGCACTAATTAGACCCATTTTAAAGAAAACACCTTATGAACTATTTAATGGAAGAAAACAAAATATTTTACATTTTCATATCTTTGGATGCAAATGTTTTGTACTAAACAATGGAAAAGACAACTTGGGTAAGTTTGATGTTACATCAGATGAAGGTATATTTCTTGGATACTCTTTGAACAGTAAAACTTATAGAGTATACAACAAAAGAACTATGACAATAGAAGAATCAATACATGTTGTTTTTTATGAGACTAGCACCATTTGTCCAAGAAAGGAACTTGATGATATTCTAGAAACTCTAGAAGATACTCACATACATGAAGAAGTCCACGAGAATAAGGAAGAGGAAAGCAGAAAAGATTCTACAATCCAAGAAAATCAAACCAACATGAATCTTCCAAGGGAGTGGAGAACTTTAAGAGATCATCCTCTTGACAACATTATTGGCGATATCTCAAAAAGGGTAACAACTAGACACTCTCTTAAAGATATATGCAATAATATGGCTTTTGTTTCTGAAATTGAAGTTAAAAACATTGATGAAGCCGTAAATGATGAACATTAAATTATTGCTATGCAAGAAGAGTTAAATCAATTTGAAAGAAATCAAGTATGGGAACTAGTTGCTAGACCAAGTAATCATCCAATTATTGGAACTAAATGGGTGTTTAGAAATCAGTTGGATGAACATGGTATAGTTATTAGAAACAAGGCTAGATTAGTGGCTAAAGGATATAATCAAGAAGAAGGAATAGATTATGAGGAAACTTATGCATTTGTAGCAAGACTAGAAGCTATTAGAATGTTACTTGCATATGCTTCTATAATGGACTTCAAACTATATCAAATGGATGTCAAAAGTGCATTTCTAAATGGTTTTAATAAAGAAGAAATGTATCCTGGATTTGAAAACTTAGATTTGCCCAATCATGTTTTTAAATTGAAAAAGGCTCTCTATGGTTTAAAATAAGCTCCTAGGGCTTCGTATGAAAGATTGAGCAAATTTCTTTTAGAAAAGGGGTTTACAAGAGGAAAAGTTGACATAACACTATTCATTAAAAGAAAAATGAATGATATTCTTCTAGTACAAATCTATGTTGATGATATTATTTTTGGGGCTACTAATGATTCTTTGTGCAAAGAATTCTCTAATGATATGCAAAGTGAATTTGAGATGTCCATGATGGGAGAGTTAAACTTTTTCCTTGGATTACAAATAAAACAAACCAAAAATGGAACCTTTATCAATCAAAGCAAATATTGCAAGGAGTTACTTAAAAGATTTGGAATGGAAAATGCTACATCAATGGCCACACCTATGAGTGCTCCTTGCTATTTGGATAAAGATGAAGCTGGGAAGTCCATAGATATAAAACTGTATAGAGGTATGATCAGATCCCTTCTCTATTTATCAGCAAGTAGACCAGATATTATGTTTAGTGTGTTTATGTGCTAGATATCAGTCAAATCCAAAAGAATCTCATCTAAGTGTTGTAAAAAGAATAATGAGATACTTATTAGGAACAACTAATCTAGGTTTATGGTATCCTAAAAACATGCCTTTTAATCTAGTAGGATACTCTGACTCAGACTTTGCTGGATGCAAGACTGATCGAAAAAGCACTAGTGGAACTTGTCACTTCATTGGGTCTGCCTTAGTTTCATGTCATAGTGAAAAGCAAAATAGTGTCGCCTTATCCACTGCGGAAGCAGAATATATTGCTGCTGGAAGTTGTTGTGCTCAAATCCTTTGGATGAAGCAACAACTCTCAAACTATGGTTTAATTTTAGATCATATTCCTATTCGTTGTGACAACACAAGTGCAATTAATCTATCTAAAAATCCTGTATTACACTCAAGAACCAAACATATTGAGGTTAGGCATCTTAGATGTCTCTAATTTAGACTCCTAGAAATACCAGAGTCTTTTGTTCATAAACGTGGAATCCGAAGATAGTTTCTATTGTGATAATAATTTATCTATATTGTGATTTTATCTGTCTTCTGATTATTTTTTATGTTGCCAAAAGGGGAGAGAAAGTAAGGAAAGGAAAATAAGGAAAATATGAAACTATAACACTACTATAATTGTTCTTGATATGGAATTGATTATAATATTGTTTCCAAAAAGAAGGTCATATAAATAATCAATAATAAATTAAGGGGGAGTAAGTGATATATTTGAAACCATTTTTTTCCTTCCCTTAAAGATAGTTGTCGTCATCGAAAAGGGGGAGAATGAGAATGCAATACATGCAGGTTTTGACAATGCCAACAGAAAGAAAACAAAATCACAAGATTGAAAAAAGGATTGGCAAAGATAGAGCATGAAGCAAATTTGATACAAGATCAAGACTGCAAATCTTATTAGATAAGTCTCGGTCAACTTAGCTTCTTTTGTTAAAAGAATCTCTAGTTTTTACAAAGTTGATTTTGCCTTAAAAATAATTATTTAACAAGAATGTTTTTTGATGTATTAAAAAAATAAGTTTAGAGTAAAAATTTTGAACTGGTAATCGATTACCAGATGCTGTAATCGATTACCAGCAACATGAGAACTTAAAATTCAAATGGAAGCTCCAACGGTGTAAAAATAATTTGAATTTTGAAATCTGTAATCGATTACTTATAAGTGCAAATTATATGATAAATTCTTGTATTTTTACTGCACTTATCAACGGTAAAATAGTAATTTATGCCCCAAAATAATCTCTTTTTAGTAATATTTGTAATAATTGTGATTATTTAATTTGAACTTGAATTTGATGCTATTTTAATAGAAAATCTGTTAAATATTGCAGATTTATGGGAAGATTTATATGAGGAAAGAAGATAGCATTATTTGAGGAGAGGATCTGCAGATTTGAAGTTTAAATCAGAGCAAATAAAGATAAGATCAGAGCCATTTAAACAAAGATTTTGAAGATAACTCTCCCAATTTAAATTCAAAGGCAAAATAAACACAAGATCAGATCTGAAAAAGGGAAACAAGGAAAGCCAAGCAAACAAGGATAAGATCAGGAAGAGATCAAACTGTTAAAAGAAGAAACAGAATAATCTGTTACGCGTTTCACGCTTCACTTACGCTAAAGCGCAAGTGAAGCAAAAATATCATATTTGCTTTCTGTTTCCTGCGCTGCAAATGCGCTGAGCGCAGCTGCGCGAATTAGTTTTAGATCTGCTTTCAGATCTGTTTTCAAAACAGATTCCTTCCAGATTTAAGATAGCTTTCCTAAGTCTATAAATAAGACCTTTCTGCATAGATTAAAGGAGGCTGGAGTCGGTGAGCTTAGAATAGAGTGTGAAGATAGAAGCACGAGGATTGAAGAAGGTAACAGATTCTTCATTGGTTTGTAATGGCTACCATGGGTAGCTAAACTCTCCAGTTGGATTGGATGTAGTTGATTCAATCCCCAAGTGTATGTGAATTCTCGTATTTAATTATAAATCCCTGTTTTTATATATATCGGTACTTTTATGCTTTTCTTCATGCATAGCTTCCGCGCGTGCGCCGGAGTTATAGGCTAGTGTCAGGATACAACGTCATAGAGATTTCCGGCTAGTATTAGAGTTTGGGAAAGCCTAGACATAGGACACCTAAAATTCCGATTGCTAAAAGTACTCATAGTAGTTACTATAGGGTCATAGGAGAAAGTGATCATTGAAGAAGAAGTAGACAATCTCTTCATAGCTGACACTATGGGTCTATTGGGCGAATTGATAGTGTTAACGAACGGAAAGATAGAGCAATCAAGCCAGGGTAATTTGTCGCTTGGGAGAACCCGCATGAATTATTTATGAGTATTTTATCACTATGGAAACCAGGGTAAAATAACATAGTTTGGCTAAGGTATTATAAAAAATAAAGTCATAATTAAAGAAGGGATTCACATATACAAGGGGTGCGATGGTACGAAGTCCAATCCTAATCCAAGTAAATTTATCTCTCCCTATTTTATTGCTTTATCTACTTTCTGCAATTTAAATTCTGCATATCAATTATCATTCCAAAAATATTTTCTAACTTGATAATTTGATCACTAAAAATATACGAAGTGAACCGTTCCCTATGGATACGATAACTCATACTTACTATTATACTGCTGAAATTTTGGTACGCTTGCCAGAATCTCAAAATTTTATGAGTATATGGAAGAACTCAACCGAAGCAAGAAGAAATAATGATGCTTTGATAGAGCAGATAGCAAAACAAAGAGACTTAAAATTTTATGAGTATATGGAAGAACTCAATCAAAGCAATATACAATTTCAGAAGGAGAGAGAAGAAGCAAGAAGAAATATTGACACTTTGTTGAAGCAGATAACAGAAACAAGAGTCAACCAATAGTCAGAACAAATCTCAGCGAATGCATTACCCAACCCCGAAGAGCAGTGCAATGACATTGTTCAGCTGATAGGGGACAAATCCAATGACAATCTGGATGATGAAAAAGAAGAAAAAGAAGAAGGTGAAGCAGAAGAAGAAGAAGAAGAAGAAGAAGAAGAAGAAGAAGAAGAAGAAGAAGAAGAAGAAGAAGAAGAAGAAGAAGAAGAAGAAGAAGAAGAAGAGGAAACTGAAGAAACACAAGAAAGAGAAGCTGAAGAAAGAGAATCAGAAGAAACTAATGAAGAAAAGAAAGAAGAAGAAGGTGCAGTAGAAGTAGAAGAAGAAAAAGGAGAAGATGAAACAGAAGAGATTGTGCTTAAAGAAGAAATTGATTGTGAAAGGTAGAAAGAGAACAACACATATAAGGGTCTACATGATGAAAAAGATCAAGAAAATGAGAAAAAGAGTGAACAGGGAGATGGTGAATCAAAGCCCGAGGAAGGAAGGGAAGTGGTACCAAGACCAAAAACCTTGCCTTATCCAACCAACTCTCCAAAGGAAGATCAAGAAAGGCATGGTGCAAGTGTCAAACCTTCCAGACCTCACAAAAGAAAGGCATGCAATCACACTGACCAGAACAGGGCAAAGAGAAGAAAAGTCAAGCTAGAATCAAATTGAGAGCCTAGAGTTAGATTGTAGATAAAGTGGTCAGGTGTGTTTCATATCAAAGACCCTTGTGAAGAAAAGAAATTGAGAGCAATCAACTGCGAATCATCTAAGCTTCAGGAAAAGAAGTCTCATGGACATGAAAGAAAGATAATAAAGAAAAGGAAAGTCAAGCCAAGGGAGTCAGAGGCATGGTCTAATTCCAGAAAGAAGCCCAAATGGTTAAAGTCATTTCGCACTACACATTGTTCCAAGGCAAAATTATGGGCCACAGAAAGGAAAGGTGCAGCACACAAGCTTACCAAAAGATTCCAGTTTCAGCCACCTTGAGAGAACAGGCGTCGAGCTATTAGACGTTAAACAAGCGCTTTCTGGGAGGCAACCCAGAGATTATTAAGTTTTCAATTATTTTCAGTTTTATTTTATTTTCTTGTTTGTTAATTAGGATTTTTCATTTTTTTTAGGATTTAGGAAATTTTCAAAATTGATTGGAATAAGTTTGTGGAAAATAAAATTCTTAAACAATAGGAAGTAACATAAAACGTGACTGAAAATTGCAAAATATCATTCTATTTTTTGCGCTTCATTTGCGCTGAGCGCAGGAGAAGCGTAGAATTGCAATTTTAGTCATTGTTTTCTGCGCTGAGCGCAGGTGAAGCGCAGTAGTACAAAATTTTAAAAATCTTTGATTTTCTCATGTACTGTTTCTCTACTTCCTAAACTCTTCTTTTCACTTTTTCCACTCACAAACCTCCATCAATTTTGAAACCTTCAAGTTTCATGTATGTTTTCTTTAATTTTTTACCAATTGAAATCTTCATTTACTCTATTTTTATAATTTGCAATTTAGGATAGCAACCTTAGGATTGTGAATATTGTTGATTATTGCTATCCTGAATGTGATTTTGGCTGTGTGAAACTTTAAGAATAATTTGTTTAATTGGAATGCTCTTTGTTTTGTGAGTTATAAAATTTGAAAGTGTTATGCTCTGTTTCTTTCAAAAATTTTGAACTTTCACTATCCATGGATTAATTGAATGCTTGCAAAACAAATGAGTATATTCTGTTTTTAGGAAGACATTACCAAGTGTAGTGAAATTTTGTTGTGAAGAGAGTAATTCTTTATGCATGAAAATTGGTTAATGATAGGCTTCCACGTTCTTCATGAATTGGTGTTTGCAATAAGGCATCATTGAAATGAATGTGTTTTTAGCAACTAACTGTTGTTATTTGACTTTTCAGATGCCTAGGATTAAATTGTAGGTCTTTCCCGTTGCTTTAGCTCACGAGGAGAAAGGAATGAGGAAGAGGATCAGAGATGAACCCCATTATGATCCCATGAAGTTTCAAGAGTTCATAAGCTGTTGCAAAGTATAAAGCTCTTAAATCATGCAACTTTGTGTTGAAAAGACCAGTTGACCTCAAACCACTCAGGAGTTATCAGACCCATACCCAGGCATGTTGTTTGAAGAGTTCTGGATATTCTAGCAGTGGTCTGGGGACAGGCCTATTCATCTAGTGGGAGGTGGAGCAGCAGCAGTTGGAGAGCAGGACAAGGACTTACAGGATACAGAGGATGAAGATTGATACTGGTGTTTTTATTTCTTTTATTTTCTTTTATTTTATAGGAATTTGTTTTAGTTGATTAGGAATTTTGTTTTGCATTTCAATTTTTAGGATTTTTTTTTAAATTTTTAGGAATTAAGAATTAGGGATTTAAGGAAAATTTTTCAAAATTCTCTAAAATTAGGCAGTTTAACTAACCAAATTAGGAAAGAAGAAAAGGGTTTTGAGATTAATTCCATAATCAGTTAGGGTTAGGATGCTTCACAGGAGAACCTATCAGGGTAGTTAATTAAAACCAGTAAGTGCTTTATCAAGGAATTTAGCCAAAAAGCCGGTGAGTTGAGAGCCCAAACACTTAAATTGAGAGTTTTCACCGCTGCTTGTCAATTGTTATTGATTGAGTTTTTGGATTTTATTCTGCATGTGGAAAATATGGAAGTGATAAAGGCAATTTTTGTTGATTATATTATTTGCTCAGTGCCAAAAAGCCAACCCTTGTTAAATTTTTTTCAATTTTTTGGTAACCCATTTGAGCTTTAATGATTATTCTTGTGCACCTATGCTATAATTGATATATATATCCTGTCCTTTACACATTTGGGATAGAGATCAAGGTGCAAGATGAGATAATGGGAAGGGTTGGTGAATTGAAAGTCAAGAAATTCAAAGAGCAGGTACATGAAAGCAAAAAGATCACTCCCCCAAAAATCAAAAAGAAAAAAGTGAATAAATTGAATAAGTTGGGGGGAGTGCATCTTCAAACAAAGAAAGAGGCCATAAAAAATGAGACAAATCAAGAATGAGATGGTGGATGGAGAGAAGTTCCAAGTCAAGCAAAAATCAAAAGATGCTCTCTATTCCAGGTGTTCTTCGATTATCCAGAAAAATCATGATTTCTTGATGGCCCAGCCTCATTACAACCATAAAAGACCTTTTGATCCATATTGACCATGAGCATGTTTAGGAACTAGAAATGACTATCAATTTTAATTGTTCAACTTTGGTGGAAAAATTTAGGGAAACAGTTACCCATAAGCATGAGAGAAATTCCTTGGTTTATCATTTATTGCTTTAATTGCTACTTTTGAGAAAGTTTAATTGTTGATTGTGTTCTATTATGATTGAGGATTGGTAACATCTCTTAATTCTAATTTTTTCTGATATTTGGAAAGTGACTTCTACCTAGTAAAGAGATGATGGAAATTTGTCCTTATATCTGTTAATGAGAATTGTATAGGGGGGTTGAATTGATTTTTGATTGCAAAAGGTTTTCTTGCTTGAGGACAAGTAAGAAGTTAAGTTGGGGGTATTTGATAAGTGCAACTTATATGATAAATTCTTGTATTTTAACTGCACTTATCAAGATTAAAATGGTAATTTATGCCCCAAAATAATCCCTTTTTAGTAATATTTGTGATTATTAAATTTGAACTTGAATTTGATGCTATTTTAATAGAAAATCTGTTAAATATTGCAGATTTATGGGAAGATTTATATGAGGAAAGAAGATAACATTATTTGAGGAGAGGATCTGCAGATTTGAAGTTTAAATCAAAGCAAATAAAGATAAGATCAGAGCCATTTAAACAAAGATTTTGAAGATAACTCTCCCAATTTAAATTCAAAGGCAAAATAAACACAAGATCAGATCTGAAAAAGGGAAACAAGAAAAGCCATGCAAACAAGGATAAGATCAGGAAGAGATCAAACTGTTAAAAGAAGAAACAGAATAATCTGTTACGCGTTTCACGCTTCACTTACGCTAAAGCGCAAGTGAAGCAAAAATATCATATTTGCTTTCTGTTTCCTGCGCTGCAGATGCGCTGAGCGCAGATGAAGCACAACTGCGCGAATTAGTTTTAGATATGTTTTCAGATCTGTTTTCAAAACAGATTCCTTCCAGATTTAAGATATCTTTCCTAAGTCTATAAATAGGACCTTTGTGCATAGATAAAAGGAGGCTGGAGTCGTTGAGCTTAGAATAGAGTGTGAAGATAGAAGCACGAGGATTGAAGAAGGTGACAGATTCTTCATTGGTTTGTAATGGCTACCATGGGTAGCTAAACTCTCCAGTTGGATTGGATGTAGTTGATTCAATCCCCAAGTGTATGTGAATTCTCGTATTTAATTATAAATCCCTGTTTTTATATATATCGGTACTTTTATGCTTTTCTTCATGCATAGCTTCCGCGCGTGCGCCGGAGTTATAGGCTAGTGTCAGGATACAACGCCATAGAGATTTCCGGCTAGTATTAGAGTTTGGGAAAGCCTAGACATAGGACACTTAAAATTCTGATTGCTAAAAGTACTCATAGTAGTTACTATAGGGTCATAGGAGAAAGTGATCATTGAAGAAGAAGTAGGCAATCTCTTTATAGCTGACACTGTGGGTCTATTGGGCGAATTGATAGTGTTAACGAACGGAATGATAGAGCAATCAAGCCAGGGTAATTTTTCGCATGGGAGAACCCGCATGAATTATTTCTGAGTATTTTATCACTGTGGAGACCAGGGTAAAATAACATTGTTTGGCTAAGGTATTATAAAAAATAAATTCATAATTAAAGAAGGGATTCACATATACAAGGGGTGCGATGATACGAAGTGCAATCCTAATCCAAGTAAATTTATCTCTCCCTATTTTATTGTTTTATCTACTTTCTGCAATTTAAATTCTGCATATCAATTATCATTCCAAAAATATTTTCTAACTTGATAATTTGATCACTAAAAATATACAAAGTGAACCGTTCTCTATGGATACGATAACTCATACTTACTATTATACTGCTGAAATTTTGGTACGCTTGCCAGAATCTCAAAATTTTATGAGTATATGGAAGAACTCAACCGAAGCAAGAAGAAATAATGATGCTTTGATAGAGCAGATAGCAAAACAAAGAGACTCAAAATTTTATGAGTATATGGAAGAACTCAATCGAAGCAATATACAATTTCAGAAGGAGAAAGAAGAAGCAAGAAGAAATATTGACACTTTGTTGAAGCAGATAGCAGAAACAAGAGTCAACCAACAGTCAGAACAAATCTCAGCGAATGCATTACCCAACCCCGAAGAGTAGTGCAATGACATTGTTCAGCTGATAGGGGACAAAACCAATGACAATCTGGATGATGAAAAAGAAGAAAAAGAAGAAGGTGAAGCAGAAGAAGAAGAAGAAGAAGAAGAAGAAGAAGAAGAAGAAGAAGAAGAAGAAGAAGAAGAAGAAGAAGAAGAAGAAGAAGAAGAAGACAATCTCTTCATAGCTGACACTATGGGTCTATAGGGCGAATTGATAGTGTTAACGAACGGAAAGATAGAGCAATCAAGCCAGGGTAATTTGTCGCTTGGGAGAACCCGCATGAATTATTTATGAGTATTTTATCACTATGGAAACCAGGGTAAAATAACATAGTTTGGCTAAGGTATTATAAAAAATAAATTCATAATTAAAGAAGGGATTCACATATACAAGGGGTGCGATGATACGAAGTGCAATTCTAATCCAAGTAAATTTATCTCTCCCTATTTTATTGTTTTATCTACTTTCTGCAATTTAAATTCTGCATATCAATTATCATTCCAAAAATATTTTCTAACTTGATAATTTGATCACTAAAAGTATACGAAGTGAACCGTTCCTTGTGGATACGATAACTCATAATTACTATTATACTGTTGAAATTTTGGTACGTTTTCTAGAATCTCATTAATTACCAGCAGCACGAGAACTTAAAATTCAAATGGAAATTCTAATGGTGCAAAAATAATTTGAATTTTGAAATCTGTAATCGATTACCAGACTCTTATAATCGATTACCAGCGAGACTTTTCAGAAAAATATGAAAAGTTACAATTCCTCATAAAGAGACATAAAGCTTTGGTTTTCTAGTATAAATATATGTCTCCACGTTAGAAGCATATAGCTAATAATAAGAAAGAAAAATAAAAGTGTGAAAAACTCTTTGAAAAACTACTTTGGCCAAACACTTGCAAAATCTTTCAGAGTTCTTATAGAATCTTCAATTTGTATCATCTACTCTTCAAGAGAGTTTATATTGTCCAAAATTTTCTTTCCATCCTGGTTTAATTAAGAGAGGGTGCCTCTCGTTAGTCACAAGTGAAACTCAACACAAGGGAAAGGGATCCCAAGGTGATTGAGTGTTCATATTTTGTAAAGAATTTTACAAAGATAGTGGGAATCTCAAGTGGGTGACTTGAGGACTGGACGTAGGCAAAGGGTTGGCCGAACCAGTATAAATTGAGATTGTAATTCTTCTTCCCTATCCTTTTACTTATTTACTTTGATTGCTGAGTTAATATATATTGAGAAATTAGTATTCTGCATACCTCTATCATCTTAAAAGAATTATTATAAGTTATTTCTTGCATGGTAAAAGATAGAAAAAGTAAGGGAAGAAAAAGAAAGGAAATTTTGATTAACTTAATTCACCCCCCGTCTTAAGTTACTTGAGGCCACTTGTCTAACAAGTGGTATCAGAGCTAGAATCTTGTATAAGGTTTAAAAACTTCAAGATTAAAAATGGCCTCATCCAACTCTATTTTTCCCGAAGGAAACTCTATTAATATACCTCCTATATTTAATGGAGAAGGCTATCATTTAATGGAGAAGGCTATCATTATTGGAAATCCCTTATGCAGATTTTCATAGGAGGAGGAGGCAAGTTGGACAAATGCTTATGAATTTGATGATGATCTTCATTTGAAACGCTGATTGCTTTGAGAATCATGTTCGTTCCCTAAAAAATTCTTTCCTGCGCTTATGCTTCTTCAGCTCCTTGAGGATCTTGCTTTGAAAGGCTTGTTGACTTATGCCAAGCTCAGTTTGTTGCTACTGTTGGCATTGACTGTGCAGGTGGTGGTGGTGCAGATTGGTCAAATCGTGGAGTAGACTGAAAGAGGGAATCAACAAAGAACTTCCCAAGGCTAGGAAGTGAAGTTTGATGAGCAGGAGAGTAGACAGGAGTCTTGCATTTTTCTTGAGTCTCGGGCTCTTGGTTCCCGTGTCTAGGTGAGACTCGCTCCTCTGTCTCAGTCTCAGCTGGAGTGGCTTCTATAGAGACTTCCTTTTCAGGACTGGCTAGAGTCTCCGCCACGACTTTGGTGATTGGTGAGGGTGATGGATTACGAGGAGGAGAAATATGAGGTGAGACCTGTGGAGTTGAGACTGGAGGATCTTCAGTGTGAGCTTGAGTCTCAGCAGGTAAGCTTGGCTCTATCTCCAAAGGTTGTGGTTCAGATTGAACCAAGGCAACAGAAGCACTGACTTTCTCCTCCTCCTCCTCCTTCTTCTTCTTCTTCTTCTTCTTCTTCTCTTCTTCTTCTTCTTCTTCTTCTTCTTCTTCTTCTTCTTCTTCTTCTTCTTCTTCTTCTTCTTCTTCTTCTTCTTCTTCTTCTTCTTCTTCTTCTTCTTCTTCTTCTTTCTTTCTTTTAGCTTCAGTTGCATCCTGAGAGTCTTCACCATGAATCTCACCCAACCTTTTCCTCTTTTTATCTTTCTTCTTCTTCTTTGTCACTGTCTCTGGACAGGACATCTTTGATTAGGGTGAGGCTTAAAAAGTGGGTGGATTTTGTTCCTTTATAGGTGAGTCAGGAGAGGGCATTGAAAAAGTAGGGGGTGGAATAGACTTACCTTTAAGCTTCAAAGCTTGAATATTGGTCTTGCCGAAATAGGCCAACTTCTCCTTGGATTCTTCAGCAGAGGAGAGATCTACTTTGAAGTGCTTGAGAATCCTTGTGATGAACATGACAAAGGGAAGAGATGCATTCATTTTTGCATTGTTGAATGCGTGCTCCATCTGGTTGAGAAGAGATAGGGCAGATTTAGAGCAATTCCATGTTTAAGATGGTACATTACCATCAAGTCTGTGGCTAACATTTGATCAAATGTTCCAACCCTTGGAATGTTTGACTTAGGAACTAGTTGAAAAAGGAACCTCCCAAAAGGATTTAGGGAAAATGATGAAAGGCTGATCTCTGCATGGCTAAACAGAGATGCTCCTACATCTCAGGTGAGATGTCAATCAACTTCCACCATTGCTCTTCATTGTAAATCTGTTTCCTACAACAGGTGCTTGAATGATTCCTCCAAGCACTTCCTTTGTCAATTCCATGTGGACTCCTTTGAGATTTTCCATGACATGAGGAAGACCTTCAGACGCACCTTTTACCTTTGTGCACGACGCATAAAAAGCTCTGGTGAGCTTGGTGTACACAGGCTCAGACATGCTTAGATAAGCTTCCCATCCTTGCTTCCTCAAATATGGGATCATGTCCCAATTCATCTTTTTCATCTCCATGGGGAGGATGACTCTCCCAGTAACTACCTTGCACTCAGCAAATTTTCCAAAGAACTTGTTTTCCACAAGTTCATTCTCAAACAGATCAGATTGGAAGGACAACTTCTTACTCTTACATCCACAAGTTCATTCTCAAGCAGGGGATCTGGGCTTTTTAGGTGCAGAGGTATGTACCACGTTAGACACTATTCTTCGTGACTTTTTGGGTGGTGAATTAGTTTTGAAGGAGGGTGGTGATTTGGTTTTGAGAGTGGATGTGAATTTGGTTTTGGAAAAGGGATGAGATTGAGTCTGTTTGTACTCAGACTCAGTGCTAGGTTGGGGAGTTGGAGAACGAGTGAGTCTTTCTTGGCTTGAAGCCAAGGTTCCCATAGATTCACTAGAGTTGGAAGACATATTCTATTCAGGTGAAGAAGATGAAAAAGAAAGACGAGATGGAGGGAGTTTGATTGCAGGTATTTTGATGCGCATGAGTGGATACTTTTTGAAGAATTTTACCTTTTATAGAAATGAGTGAGATGAGGAGAGAGAGAAGAGAATAACTCGTGAAGTGTGAGAGGTAGTTGAGCGGTTGGTGCCTTTTTAATATGTAACAGCTAGTGAGGCACCTTTTGAGGGTAACCGTTCTGCGCAACTAGCTATTAGAGAGTAGTGGCTCAGAGACAGTTATCAATAACTTTTAACCGTTCCAACTTCTGAGCTCAAGCTCAGTCTGAGTCTCTTCTCAAATCTATCTCAAGCTGAGTCTCAGGTCTGAGCTTAGTCTCAGCTCTGGACAAAATCTCAGTCTCAGTTATTCTTAAAAAATTATAGAATAAATTATATCCAAATATTCACTCATAAGCACGCGTGTTTAAAAGGTTTAAGATAAAATTGAACCTGTCTTCTACAAGAGGCTTAGTAAAGATGTCAGCAAGCTGACTCTTAGTCTCAACTAATATAAGTTCAATATTTCCCTTTTGAACATGATCTCTAATAAAATGATGCTTAATATCAATGTGCTTTGATCGTGAATGATGAATGGGATTCTTAGCTAGATTTATAGCACTTGTGTTATCACATAAAATTTGGAATTTTAGAATACCTTAGTGCATAATCCAGCATCTGAGACTTGATCCACAAGACTTGAGTATAGCAAGCTGCAGCTGAGACGTACTCAACTTCAGTTGTAGATAAGGCTATTGTGTTTTGTTGCTTGCATGACCACGAGACAAGACGTTTTCCAAGGAACTGGCAAGTTCCACTTGTGCTTTTCCTATCCAGCTTATCTCCAGCAAAGTCAGCATCACTATAGCTTGTGAGATCAAACCTATTCCCTTTCTCATACCCAAGACTAAGCTTAGTAGTTCCAATTAAATTTCTAAAAATTCTTTTTTACAACTGAGAGATGAGATTCTTTTGGATCAAATTGATATCTAGCACAGACACTCACAACATATTGAATGCCAGGTCTACTAGCAGTCAAGTACATGAGAGATCCTCTCAAACCTCTGTACAACTTGTCTGAGACTGACTTACCTTGCTCATCTTTGTCAATCTGAGTTGATGGATGCATAGGGGTTTTCATTGGTTTAGCATCATCCATCTTAAACTTTTTCAACAGATCTCTTGCATACTTCTCTTGATGTGTGAAGATGCGATTTGATTGTTGTTTGATTTGTAAGCCAAGAAAGAATCTCAGCTCAGCCATCATACTCATTTGGAACTCACCCTGCATTAAACTAGAGAATTCTTGACAAAGAGATTCATTAGTTGATCCAAAAATAATATCATCTACATAAATCTGAACAATAAGTAAATCTTTGTTATACTCCCTTTTGAACAGTGTAGTGTCAATCTGACCTCTAGTGAACCCATTATCAATAAAGAATGAGCTCAGTCTGTCATACCAAGCTCTGGGGGCCTGCTTGAGTCCACACAAAGCTTTCCTAAGTCTCAGCACATACTCAGGATGTTCTGGATCTTCAAACCCAAGGGGTTGTCTCACATAGACTTCTTCCTCAATTACCCCGTTTAAGAAGGCACTCTTTACATCCATTTAATAAAGCTTGAAGTCTTTGTGTGTTGCAAAGGCTAGAAGTATCCTGATGTCCTCAAGTCTAGCCACTGGTGCAAACGTCTCATCATAATCAATCCTTTCCTGTTGATTATATCCTTGAGGCACCAGTCTTGCTTTGTTCCTCCTGACTTTCCCTTCCTCATTAAGCTTGTTACAATATACCTATCTAGTACCAATTATGGATTGGTCAGAAGGAGGGGAACAAGATCCCAGACTTTGCTCTTATCAAACTGGTTGAGCTCTTCTTCCATTGCTTTGACCCAAGACTCATCATTTAGGGCTTCTTGAATATCTTTGGGCTATATTTCAAATAAGAGAGCCATCATGTTCTCAGTATTTCTAAATGATGATCTTGTTCTGACTCTATATGAGGTCTCCCTAATGATTTGGTCCCTTGGATGAGACTTGACTAATCTCCAGCTCCTGGGCATCTCAGAGGCATGTTGATGTTGAGTCTCAGGTATAGTTTGGTTCACTGGCTTAGGCTCAGCCTGACCTTTGTTCTTTTCTTCTGCTTGTGTGTGGTCATCAGTCTCAGTCTGAGGTTGCCTATTGATTTCAGTCTGAGATAACCTCCTAAGCTCAGTCTGAGGTGACCATATATATTTATGATCCAAAGTGGATCTTTCCTTTTCCTAAGCTTCTTTGCTTGAGATTCTTAAGTCATCCATCATTTCTTCTATTTCTTCTTCTAGTCTCTTTTGTGGGATTCCCTGTATCTCATTAAACACTACATGCATAGACTCTTCAATAGTTTTAGTTTTCAAATTATAAACACGATAAGCTTTAGGTGTGAGTGAATAACCAAGAAAAATTCCCTTATCAAATTTTCCCAATGAGTCTTTTATGTTAAGAATGTAGCAATCACATCCAAGACACATGAAAGTAAGAAATAGAAGGTTTTCTCCCTTTCCATAATTCATATGGAGTTTTATTAAGGATCTTTCTTATGGTGACCCTGTTGGTCCCAGAGGGAATCTAGAAGGGGGGTTGAATAGATTCACTAAAAACTTTTTGCTTTGTTAATTTTCAAAATTCATTTTTCCCTTTAAAAATTTGCCTTTAAAATTCTTTCAAATATGCTTTCAAATATCAATTTATCAGAGTTTAAAAATCAAGAGTTATGTGCAGTGGAACTTGTTTGGCACTGCAAAATGAATTGAAATATAAAACTCTACTTCCTACAACAAAACCAAAACTTCTTAATATATGAGAGTCGTGATGAATAACTTGTATGTTCCAATGTAGCTTAAGTCCAATAGACTATGTTGATAATATAGCAAGAGGTATTCACAGCCTCTGCCCAAAAATATTTCTCAACTCCAGAGTCACATAATAAGGTCCTTGCCATCTCTTGGAGAGTTATATTATTTGTTTCAACTACACCATTTTGTTGGGGTGTTCTTGGACATGAGAAGTTATGAGTTATGCCATTTTTATCAAAGAAATACTTGAATTTTGCATTCTCAAATTCTCCTCCATGGTCACTTCTTAAACACCAATCCCATATCCTTTCTCATATTGGACCTTTTTACAAATTATTTTGAAATTCTCATAAGATTCATCCTTTTGAGATATGAATAGAACCCAAGTAAATCTTGAAAAGTCATCCACTATTACAAAACCATATTTCTTACCACTAAGACTGACAGTCTTAGTAAGTCCAGACAAATCAATGTGGAGCATTTCAAGAGGTCTGGTGGTACTTACATGAGTCTTAGGTTTGAAGCTAGCCTTAGTATGTTTGCTTCTTATCCATGACTCACAAACCATATCTTTGTTAAACCTAATCTTAGGTAATCCCCTGACAAGAGATTGACTTGGAAACTGACCTATGGTTCTCATGTTAATATGTCCAACTCTCTTATGCCAAATACATTTCTCATTGTCATGAGACACAAGGTAGGTGAGATCAGATAGGCTCTCAAGTGTGACTGAGTAAAGATTTTTGTTTCATTTTCCAAAAAAGATTGTTTTCCCAGTCTTAGAATCTATGATCTCACAAAAGGTAGGTTGGAAATTAGCATGATAACCATGATCACATAATTGGCTTATACTAAGAAGATTGTGTTTCAAACCTTTAACAAAGTATACATTATCAATCTGAGCTGAGTTTGTCTTACCAATCTTACCTATTCCCTTGATTTGAGCTTTACTGTTGTCTCCAAAGGAGACAACTCCAGAGGCTTTCTCTTCAAGTGTTGAGATCTTACCAAACTTACTATAGTATGAACATCTTTCTTTACGCTTCTTTGCTGGAATAAAGAAATTTTTATACCAAACCTCATTAGCATGCTTATAATATCCTAATCCAACCTTATCAAAAATTCCCTTTTGAGACCCAATGAGTCTCTCAAGGTTTTTTGTATCATTTACAAATTTAGTTAGATCATCTATGAGAGTCCTGTTTTGACATTTAAGTTTTTTATTTTCTTCAAAAAGTTGCTTTGATTCCAGCTCAGCTTGAGCTTGAGTCTGAGCTTTGATACGTTCAGATAGCTTCATGTGAGACAACATGAGACTGACATTTTTGTGATTCAAATCTTCATTTTCTTTTTCAGAAAATTTGACCTTTTCCAAAGCAGTGTTATGCTCAGATTTCAACAAAGAGCTTTTTGAAGCAAGAAGATTTGAATCATAAAGAAGGTTCTCAAAGGCTAACTTAAGCTCATTAAAAGAAAGATAAGTGTCAGACTCATATACCTCTTCATCTGAGGAATCACCATCAGCCATCAAGCACAGATTGGCTGATTCATCATCTTGGCTTTCTTCTTCTTCTTCTTCTGAGTCATCCCAAGTGGCCATCATTGCCTTCTTTCTGGGACTCTTCTTTGTCTTCTTTCTCAGCTAAGGACACTCAGCTTTGAAGTGGCCTGGCTTGTTACATTCGAAGCAAATGATTTTCCCCTTCTTGTCAGATTTGAGCTCACCTCTCCTGGAGGGAAATCTTCTACTTCCACTTCCTCTAGATTTCCACATTTGTCAGATTCTATGTGAGATAAAGGCTATCTCACCATCCACCTCAGTCTCACCTTCATCATCTTCACATTCTTCACTATCTGTGTCATGAGAAGAATTTAGTGAAATCTGATGAGCTGAGGTTACCTTCTTACCTTTGGAGTTATTAGAGGATGCTTTCAAGGAAATGGATTTTGGCCGTCTGATGAGGTCTTCTTCCATCAGCTCTTGCTCATGGACTTTGAGTGAGCTAATCAGTTCATCCAGTCTGAGCGTGCTCAGATCCTTGGCTTCTTGTATGGCAGTGACCATGGGCCTCCAAGGCTTAGGTAAGCTTCTGAGGATCTTTCTTACCATATCTTGATTTGAGTACGTTCTTCCTAACGACTTCAGGTCATTTGTGATGATTGTGAAGTGTCTCACCATATCCTCAATGCCTTCATCTTCGTTCACCTTGAATAATTCGTATTGTCTTACTAAGATGCTGATTTTAGCTTCCTTTACCTGGTTAGTTCCTTCATGCTCAGTCTCAAGAGCCTACCATATTTCTTTTGCTGAGACACAACCAACTATTTTATCATATTCGCTTCGGCTTAGTGCACAAGTCAATAGGTACTTCGCTCTTGAGTTGAGAATGTATTTGTTCGTCTCAACTTCAGTCCACGTTTCCTTGGGCTTAGCTACTCTCAAACCAAGTTCGTCAGTAATGTAAGGCACATAAGGACCTACCTCAAAGATCTCCCAGAGATCTGCATGTTGATACTTAATAAAGAGTTTCATCTGGTCTTTCCAGTAGTAGTAATAAGTTCCATCAAAGGCAGGTAGCCTGTTGGTGGATGCTCCTTCAGGAATGAAGAGACTTGTATTTGGTCCAGCCATGGATCTTTTCCTCTTCACGCGCAGGTGTGCTCAACCCCTAGAGGCTGAGCTCTGATACCAACTGAAGTTGGCTGGATGTATCTAGAAAGGGGGGTTAAATAGAGACCTGTTTAAAATTATTCCTGAAAATCTTTAAGGTAAGCTGAGCTTAGCTTCTCAAGCTTAATAACTTGGAATCTCAGGTTAACTTAAGAACCACAGGTTAGAAGAGCTCAAGTGATATTTAGATAACAAGTGTAACGATACAAATTGATATTTTAATTTGTATTATTCATAAGCTCAGTTATGTGTGCTATGTATGTTAAGTTGAGCTTCAGGTATTTGCAATCTCAATAATAAAGAAGCAAGATAGAGAGAAGAGATGCACAGTAATTTATCCTGGTTCACCCACGCCTTGGCCTACGTCCAGTCCCCACAACTTGTGAGATTTTCACTATGACAACCTTGTCAATTACAAGTATTCTTTCCTGCCTCTTCAGGCTCACACTTACTCACACTAAGCTCAGGCACCTCTTGACTTAGCTGAGATTCAGGTATTCTTTACCTTGCTTCTTTAGGCTCTTACTCTGCTCACACTGAGTCTAGGTACCTCCTAACTCAGTTGAGACTATTACAAAGGATTTGATGAAGTTAAGATGGTGTTTGACTAGCTCAAACTGTGTACAAGGTACGACTATACAGTGAGCTCTGCTAGGTATCTCTCTTTCTAGGAGTTACAAGCAAATGATAAATGTGAAGGAGAATATAAGATACAGACTTAAGATGCACTCATGAATAATAAGGATAGCTGAGCATGAGTTGAGCTTCACTTGAGACTGAGTTGAGACAGATTAGTCGGAGAATATTCAATAATGTCTCCCCTGGTCTTCTGACTTAAGTTTCATCTTTTATGTCAAAGAAGACTAGTCGTTACTAATCGTTGGAAGAGAGAGAGAGAGAGATTGCTTTACACTTTTTTGACATGGACTCAGGTCTGTTCTGATGCACGCTACAACAGTTGCAGTGTATTTGCATTGACTTGTCTTTTACTGCTGGATCTCATGTCTGAATCAGATTCTTAGTTGCATGGCTAAGTTTCATTATCATATCTGAGTCTCAATCTTTTATGTGCAGCTGACTCTTAGACTGAGTCTTACTTTCCAAGCTCAATCTTACTTGCTCATCTGAGTCTCAGTCTGTTGTGTGTCTGAGTCTCAGTCTCAGTTTCAGTCTTAAGTCTTCGTTTTTCTTCAACCCTTTTTAGCTCTTTACAGTCTCTACTGTCTTTGTCTTTGACTTGTCTCACTGTGTGAGCATTTTGCATCTCTTAATTCTTATGATTCTTGTACACATTGCAACTTTGTTCCTTTTGAATCTTAAGTTTTTGTCCTTTGGATGCAGCTTAGTTCATCGTCTCAGCTTGCTTTGACTCATTAAAAATTTATCTTGCACATATGGATCTAATGTCTGCAAACACTTAAGCACACAATTAGTAAAACATAACCTCTTAGATATACTTCTTTGCTTCCATCTTTTGATGGTTTGATCTCATTAAAACCCTTAGGGAGTGAGTTTGTCTTTACACCATCGTTTTTTGCCTTTGAATGGGAGGAAACTGAAGTTGGCTGGATTTCTCTAGAAGGGGGGTTGAATTGAGACTTTTGGAAATTCGTTCCTGAAAAACTTACGGTAAAGCTGAGCTTAGTTCTCAAGCTTAATAACTTGGAATCTCATATTAACTTTAAGAACACACGTTAACAAGAGCTCAGGTTATATTAAATAAAGAAACGTAATGGTAAGCTTGATGATTTAGTTGAGGTTACTCTTAAGATTCTGTTACTTATGTTATACAAGTCAAGCTGAGCTTCAGATATTTGTAAGAACAATTATAAGTAAGCAAGATATAGAGAAGATATGCATAAAGATTTATCCTGGTTCACCCACACTTTGGGTTACGTCCAGTCCCCACAACCTTGTGAGATTTCCAGTATGACAACCTTGTCAATTTACAAGTATTCTTTCCTTCCTCTTCAGGCTCACACTCACACCAAACTTAGGCACCTCATAACTGGGTTGAGATCTAAGTATTCTTTTCCTTGCCTCTTCAGGCTCTGTTCCTGCTCACACTGAGTCTAGGCACCTCCTAACTTAGTTGAGACTTTTACAATGATTAGATGAGATTGAGATGAAGTTTGTTTAGCTCAGACTATGTACAACATACGAATACACAGTGAGCTCAGCTAGGTATCACTATCTAAGAGTTACAAACAGAAAACTAATATGAGAGATGATTTTGATACAGACTTAAGATTGACTCAGGATTGATAAAAGTAGTTGAGATTGACCTAAGATTAGTATGCAGCAGTGAGATCAGGAATATTCAGTATTGTCTCTTACTTCTGCTGACTTGAGATTAACCTTTTATGTGATAAAGAAAAAGTAGTTGTTAGGTAACCGTTGGAGAGGAGAGAGAGAGACAGCTTAACACTTTACTGACACGAGTACAAAATTTTTCTGGCACGGGTCAACAATGACAGTGTACTTGTGTTGACTTAGCTTTGATGCTCAGACTATGACTAAGTCTGAGTCTGAATCTCAGTCTCTGTCTTGCTTTCTCATGTGAGTCTCAGTCTCTCCTATGAGTCCGAGCTGTTCCTAGTCTCAGGTCTTCAGAAGTTTTGTTTCCAAAACATCTTTAATTCTTTAGACCTTTTGCTACCAAGTTGTCCTCGTCTTTGATCTTGTCTTAATGCGTGTCTTTTGTTGTTCTCACTCTTACCCTTCTTATTCATATTATGGCTTTGTTTTTCTTGAATCTCAAGTGTTAATCTTTTTTTTTTATGCAGGTTAGTTCAACATCTCAGCTCACCTTATTCCATTGGAAACTTATCCTAGTACATGAGTCTAAAATCTGCGAACACTTGAATGCACAATTAGTAAAAACTTAACCTCTTAGATATGCTTCTACGCTTTCATACTTTTATTGGTTTGATCTCATTAAAACTCTTAAGGACTGAGTTTGTCTTAACAGAAACAACGACGGTGATCTGCCTTCAGTCTGAGACTCAACAGTTGTTATCTAAAGTGGTTCAGCTTTAAATGGTCCTTCAGAAGGTGGTTTAGACAGATTTTCAGTTTTTGATTGAATCTATTTAGATGCCTGGTTCAGATCTATACCTGCAAAATCATCTTCAAGATCCTATAGATCACTATCAGTCTTTTTCTTGTCATTGAACCTCACATGGATTGGTTCTTCAACTTTTAAGCTTCTAGAGTTATAGACTCTATATTCCTCTTGCAAACTTTTGTTCTTTCTCTCAACAACCCCATTTTGCAGAGGTGTTCTAGCCACAGAGAAATTGTTAGAGATCCCATTCTCTTAACAGAACAATCTGAAGTTTGTATTTTCAAACTCTCCATCATGGTCACTTCTTATAGCAGATATACAGAATCCTTTTTCATTTTGTACCTTCTTTGCAAAATACTGTAAAAATCTTAAAAATCTCATCTTGTTTCTGAGGAATATCACCCAAGTAAACCTAGAATAGTCATAAACTATGACAAGTCCATATTTCTTCCCACCAAGACTTTTAGTTACTGTAGGACCAAACAAGTCAGTGTGAAGTAACTCAAGAGGCCTGTTAGTGGAAATGTAGCATCCCAAGTTTTAATCATTATATGTGTTAAAATAGTAATGGAATAGGTTTTAGGAACAAAGGAATGAATTTGGTAAAAATTGAAGTGGAAAGGATTAGCATGCAGCAAACCAGAAAAACTGCATTATGGTATGCTCGCTCAAGCAAGCAAGGAAATTTAGGCTCGGAAAGCTCTCTGACTTGGTACTCGCTCAAGCGAGCAAGGGCTCGCTCAAGCGAGCATATCAGTAGAGAGCTTGTTTTCTAGTTTACTGATATGGTTTTTTTGTTTGTTCTCATGCTCGCTCAAGTAAGCAAGGACTTAGATACAGGAGGGGCTCTTTGAGTTGAGGCTCGCAGAAGCGAGCAAAATGCGCTCTCAGGCCCGCTCGAGTGAGCACCCTTTTTGCATCAGGAATGCTTGTAAGCGCGCTCAAGCAAGCAAGGACTCGTTCGAGCGAGCACCTCTGTAGCATCAGGGGTGTTTTTTTAGTGGTAGCTCGCTCAAGCGAGGAATCGCTCGCTTGAGCGAGTGAGCGCGATTTTAGTTTTTTTGAAACACGCAGAACCCTAACCCTCCCTCATTAATACACTAATTTACTACTTTAAAGAGGGAGGGGGGAGGAGTTCTAGAGTGAGAAGCAAGCTTAGGGCAAGGGGAAAGCTTTCCAAACCAAGAATCTCATCACCTAACCTTATTGACCCTCATTCCCCTTCTCCATTTTAGCTCCTTTGAGGTGAGTAAAACTCATACACTCTAACTCAATCTTGTGTATGCTATCTCCTATGAACCCTACCTCTTTTCTTCCCTTTCTAGAGCTTGTATGTAAATATTTGTGTGATTAATGTTGCTATTAGCTATTGTATAAGGGATTGAATGGGTGTATGTATAGAGAATTTCAATTAGGGCTTGATTTGGGGGTTTTCTTCATTATACCCTTAATTGGAGTATTCATGTATATTATGGTTTATGTTATTCATACATTGAGAATAAGTAAGATACTTGGGCTTTAGCCCAGGAGATTAAGAAAGAGATAACAGACTTCGATCCCCATAATAAGACTTGGACATCGGTCCCCAGAGTAAAAATTGGACTTCGGTCCCCAGAGTAATGGCGGGTAAAACCCCAAGGGAGACATTCCTTGTAGTCTGAGCTCAGGTCTAGCCCTAGAGATATAGATAAGACCTCGTACTGCCGGGAAATGAAGAATATGTATAATTTATTAGATGTTTATAAAGACATAGTATGTTAGAGCTTGTACCTACAAGTTATCTTGTGTTGTTGCATTGCATCTACCTGTTTACCTACATTGCTTGCTGCATGCTTTACTCACTGAGACTCTAGTCTCACTGAAGTTGGCTGGATGTCTCTAGAAAGGAGGTTGAATAGAGACTCTTTAGAATTTTGTTCCTGAAATTTGCGCACTTAAATTTGCAGGTTGAGACGTGATCTCAAGTCTGATGACTTGGAGTCTCAATTAGTATAAATGAGGAGCAATTTCAGTTTCAATCAATTATTCAAGTGTAAGTTATTTCAATTATTCAAATATGATTTAATTCAACTTAAACAAATAATCACCGATTTGAGATGAGGTAAGGACAATGTAAAATAAAGAGATAGGGAAGAGACATGCACAATGATCTTATCCTGGTTCACCCACTCCTTGGGCAACGTCCAGTCCTCACAACACGTGAGATTTCCACTATTGACAAGCCCATCAATTACAAGTATTCTTACAGCCTCTTCAGGACGTCTCTCACACTAAGCCTAGGCACCTCTATCTTGGCTGAGCCACAAGTATTCTTACAACCTCTTTAGGACGCACACACTCACTTTGAGACTAGACTTCTTCCTATCTCAGATGAGACAAATTACAATGATGGGTGGGTTAAGATGGGTCTAGATTATAATCATACAAAGTATGGATGTGCAGTGATCTTAGCTAGAGTGTATCTCTTCTATATGGATAGGAATATTAAAAGCTGAGAAGAGAGAATACAATGAGACTACAAGAGTTCTCAAGTTGAGATCAGAACTGTAGATGATAGACTTGAGATGTGAGATGAGATGCAGTAGATGTTCAATGATAAGCGTAGTCTCTCACTTTGCTTCACTGTAGCTTTTAGCCTTTTATTCCAAAGGAAACTAGCTGTTACTAGCCGTTGTCTTTGACAGTTAAGAGCCGTTGGAACTAGCTGTAGGAGAGAGGAGTCTGCTGGACAAGAGGTGAGCTTACTTTTCAGGTTTGATGTCATTGTGTCAGCGCGTAGTGTACTTTGTCTTGTCCTTGTGTTGACTTTATTCCTTCTTTACTCAAGCTGTACTTGAGTCTCAACTTTAGCTTTGCGTCTAGCTCTCATCTCTTGCATCTGAGCTTGGATCTCATCTCTTGCGTCTGTTCATGAGCTTGCGTCTCAAGCTGATCTGGAGTCTCTCCTTGAGATGACAGTTACTAGATCTGATCTCTTATATAATTAGGATCTGAGTCTCATCTGTTTTGTCTTCTGGGTACATGATGATCAAACTATTTTCTGAAACATCTTTTCCTTGCATGAGATGACCCTTTGAGTTTGAGCTTGCATCTGATCTTGAGACAGCATCTCAAGTTGTTCTTGAATCTCTTCCTTGCTTATTATTAAAGCTTCAAGCCTTGCTCCTTGGCATTTCATATTTCTGACTTTTATGTTTTGTATCTCAAAGATCTTCTTTGAGCATCAAATATTTGGTTAAAATCTGCAAAACAAAGTCTAGAAAACTCTTCCACATGTTTGAGCACACAGTTAGTAATAACAAGATGCATCTCATTCATTTACGCACATTTAAAACTTTAGTGGTTTGGCACATTAAAAACCTTTAGGAGTGAGTTTGTCTTAAAAATCTCCCCCTTTTTTGATGATGGAAAACCATGAAGTTTTAATCTTAAGAGGGTTCAGATTTTAAGTTTGAGATTCAATAAACAGCTCCCCCTGAGATGTGCAGTCCTTTTCTTTTATAAAGATGAGCTCCCCCTGAGTTAAAGACTTAAATTGATCTTGATGATTTTTGCAAGAATTTCAGTAAATGAGATTTTAGTACAGAACAATTGAGTTCAAGCAGAAATTCTTTCTTAATCAGAGGGATTCAAAAAATTACATTGTAAGGCAAAAGATACCACTGCATCTCATCACAGAACAGAAAAGATGCTATTACATCTTAAACTAAAAAAGCTTCACACAAGTTTGCAGAAATAAACTTAAAAATAAACACTCTTATCAGATGAACATCAAAGACTCTTATCAGATGAACATCTAACCAACTCTCCCCCTTTTGCCATTATCAACAAAGCCTACTAGTTAAGCTAGGATAAAGGAGAAGAGGATAAGTCTGAGTTTGAAGCAGGTGGGCACATTACAGTTTGTGGAATTTCAGGTAGAGGAGGCGGATTTGAAAGATGAAGGTTCATCTTTTTGTTGAAGTCATTTGAAGTGCGAATTGCTTGAAGGACAATGTCAAGTCCATCAAGAATGGCCTCTTGCCTCTTTTTCTGATGCTTTAGCTCCTTCAAGATCTTCTTCTGGTTTTGTTCAATCTTGGAGTTGAGATTTTGCTGGTGCTATTACTGTTCTTCATGGAGTTGATTCAGAAAGGTATTGATTGAATTAGAGATGTGTGTGGGAATGGATGGCTCAGATGCTGGGGTCTTGTGGTTTATCAGTAGGAGGTGCAGATTAATCATACTTGGCTTGAGGAGAACTGAGCAAGATGGTGTCCACAAAGAATTTTCTAGGAGTAGAAAAGGAGGTCTAGAATGAGTGAGATGGCTCATACCTAGTAGGAGTCTTTTGCGGAGCAGTGGGGATATCTGAAGTCTCATCAATAGTGGGTTGTGCCTCTTGCATAACCTCAGGAGTTGAAGTAGTATTTTCTTTTGCTAGACTAACAAGAGTCTAAACAACAACCTTTGTGCAGGGAGAGACTTCAGATGGAGCAACAATCTGCTGAGGTGATTGTGTTGGCGTCTGTTGGTGTGGAGATTGTTGGGGTTCAGGTTGAGGTTCAGTTAATTGTTCCTCCATTGCAGGAACTTGCTTTTCCATTTCTTGTGTAGGCTCTTCCACAGCAGGTGCTTCAGTATTGATTGGCTGAGGCTTTGGTTGAGTCAGAGCGGATGAGACGTGCTCTGATCTAGTCTTCTTCTTCTTATTCTTCTTCTTCTTTTTCCTAGTTGTAGTCTTAGTAGAGACAGAGGGTTGATACTTTCTCTTCTTTTCTTCTCTAGGGATCTCAGAGCCTTCTTGAGATCCCCTAGTAGCTTCTTTAGCAACTTTCTTCTTCTTCTTTTTGTGGGTCTCGGACATTTTTAAAGAAGGAGATGCTTGTGTAGTGGGAGGAATAGGAGCAGGATTGTCAAGTGGAAAAGTGGGGAGTGGAATTGACTTACCATCCAAGCTGAGAGACTTAAGATTTGACTTTCCAATGATTCCAGGTCTCTCCTTGGTCTCTTCACACCCGCTGAAGTCAACCTTGAAGTGTTTCATGATCTTTGTAGTGAGCATTCCAGAAGGTAGACAAGTTGTGACTTTGGAGTTATGGAAAGCATGTTCCATGTGTTTCAGGATGAGAAAGGAGAGGTTGAGAGGGATTCCATGTTTCAGGTGGTACATGACCATCAAGTCCTGGGTGTACACCTTATTGAAGGTACTAGCCCTTGGCATAATACATTTGACCACCAGATGGAACAGGAATTTACCAATGTAGTTGAGGGAGGAAGCAGTATCAGTTATAGAGGCATCCTTGAACAGAGAAGTTCCCACGTTTGCTGTTGGAATACCTATATGGTTCCACCATTGTTCCTCGTTGTACAACCTGTTTCTAGTAATTGGGGCTTGAATGATTGCCCCAAGAGACTCCTCAGTGAGCTCTATGTGAACCCCTCTAATGTTTGCAATGACATGAGGTAGCCCTTGAGAAGAACCTTTGGCTTTAGACCAAGCAGCATAGAATGCTCTTGTCATATTTGGAAAGACTGGCTCTGTCATAGACAGATAGTCTTCCCACCCTTGTTTACGCAGATAGGGACCAATGTCCCAATTTTCTTCACTCAATTCCTTCAGATCAATGACTCTCCCTATCACTATCTTCTTTTCAGCAATTTTTTTTATGAACTTCTCCTCAATCTCAGCATTTTCAAACAAGTCCGATTGAAAGGAAAGCTTTTTTCCTTTAGGTTCCTCTATTGCCTTTCTTTTGCCTTGCTTTGAGGGATCTCCTTTTGTAAGGTCAATATGGATGGGTGATTTTTGGATTTTGGAGGTATTGGTTTGGACCACATTGGATGCAATCCTCTGTGACTTTGGCCAACGGGGAATGGGTGTACTCTTCTTAGAGGATGTAGATTTGGACGAAGGTGATGGTTGAGACTGTGTCTGAGATGGTTCAGACTCAGTGCTAGGTTGAGGAGAGGGAGAGCGACTGAGACGCTCTTGGCTTGAGTGGATACTCCCCATGGAGTCAGATTCATTTGAAGACATGTCTGTTTATGGTGAAGATCAGGATGAGGAAATGTCGGAGTATGTCAGTTTATGTTTCCATATACTATTTGAGTTTTCTTTGGACGCTTAAACGTTATATGGCTTGCATTGCGATATTTAAAACGGCGCGAAATAATTTCAGAAATTTGGGAATTTGGCTTCCAAATAGCTTAATTCTCGAATTTAGAAATTAGGACGTTACATTGAGAGACTGATCACCTCAATGTTTTCTTAATAATGTGTAGAGGACTATGCCTGGCGGCAGGAACAGTCGTCCCCGGACCAACCCACCTTCTCCCCCACGGGATAAACCTCAGGATCCTGTGGCGACCACCCTTCAGTTGCTCACACAGATGATACGAGAGCAGGTGGCGTCTAACCGAGCGCAAGTGGAAGCCAACGGCCAACAAGTTGAGGCGGCTCGGGAGCAGGCTGCTGTTATCACGCCCATCTTACAAGAGTTGGTCCAAAGGTCAACAGAGAAACAACCTCCTCCTACGGTGGACACGTTTGTAAAAGGACAAGCGGAGTTCCGGAAACATAACCCCCCGAGTTCAACGGGGTTTATGATCTGGATGTGGCGGAAAACTGGCTCCGCGACCTCAACCTTATCTTCGAGGTGATGAGGTGCACTGGTGATGACAACCAGTCAGTGGACCTCTAAACTGACAGCTGATGGCTAGGGTCAACATTGGAGCTGCTTGAAATGTTTGGAGCTAAACCAAGCATGAGTCTTCCTTCATGAGGGTCAACCCTTGGTCAACCCTTGACCATTGACCAAGAAGTCTAAGTCAACATGCAAGGCTCAACTTAATTAGGAATCAATATAATTAGGATTTATGATGTAATTAGGATTTGTGTTGTAATTAGGATATATTTGTCATTTTCCTTAATTAGGGGCGCTACATGTATAGTTTTATTGGTTAGTAGGTTGCCTTACTATGTGGTTTAGGAAGTCATGGGTTCTAATCCCACCTAGGATAGGAAATTTACTCATCTTTTATTTTCCCATGTAAAAGGGGCGCTAATTAGGAGGTTTATTGGCTTAAGGCTTAGCTTAGCCATAAACCTTTAGGAGCTTGGGTTCAAATCCCACTTAGGATGGATTTGCACCCATCTTTTATTTTTTTCCCTTTTATTCCATGTAGTGGCCGCCCCTCCCCCCTTCAACTCCTATATAAAGGAGTCTTCTCCTCTTGTATTTCACACATTGAATTTTGAAGTAAAGGCATTATGCCAAATTTTCTCCTCCCTTTGTGAGTTGAGTGAGGCTTGGTGGTTGTTGCTCAAACCATACTGAGACTTATCTAATTCTCCTGAATTAGTGGCGTCTGGCATTGGACTTATCTGCTGCAAATGGACTCTTGCTTCAGTGGCGTCCTTCCCATTTCTTCCTCTCCACTTTTTCTTTCATTTTCTCTCATTTTCTTACATTTTCTTGCGCAATTATAGCTGCTGCCCTGCACCTATAATTCGCAACTTAGTGCCTTTAATTGATTCTAATCGGTTGGTTTTGCTCAATTCTAGATCCTACACCCATCCGGCTATCAATTGGTCATTAGAGCTTGTTGAATTTGAGCAAATTTGGAGCAAAATTGGGGCTGTTTGGCGTGGGTTTGCTGCACCTATTTAGTGCAGAATTTTTATCGTTTTAGTGTAATTCCATCCCTCTTTTCAATTGTAATTTGGACTTGGACTGTTTCCCGGGCCCGAGGTGCCTTTCTGCTGCTATCAGCACTTGTCTGTCTTGATTGAATTGGTTGATTTCTTTCTAGTTGGGGGCTGTTTTGGGCCGCTAATTCCCACCCCCTAGGTGTTTTTTTAAATGCCTCTTTAATTGCTCATACTTGTTCTTGAGTGATTCTTGCAAATTAATTGATATAACTGCTTGTTTGTGGTGAAGTGTGGTAAGATGAGGCATTGTTGTCTTCATTTTTCCAAAGATCGTTCACCTACATTTCTCCCCTTCACCATTAATTGTTCATCCCCCATATTCATCTCTTTACTTTCCGCTTTTAATTTTCCGCCATTTAATTTCCGCTTCTCCCCATCCTTTTAATTTCTGCTCTCCCCTTTACATTCTGCCATTTACATTTCTGCTCTCCCCATCCTTTTAATTTCTGCTTCCCCCTTTACTTTCAGTTAATTACTTTCAGTCCTCCCCATCCTTTTAATTTCCGCTTCCCCCTTTACATTTCTACTCTCCCCATCCTTTTACTTTCTGCCATCCCCTTCTACTTTCTGCCATTTACATTTCTGTCCTCCCCATCCTTTTAATTTCAATTTCCCCCTTTAATTTCTTGCCATTTATTTTTGCGCAATTTTTTTCCTTATTATTTGTGCTATTTTTGCGCATTTTTGGGCTCTTGTGTTGTTCAATTTCCTACTCTTATTATGTCTGTTTGATTGGCATTCTAATTGCAAATTTGGATTGACTGCTATCTCTACCTTGGACTTTCCCTGTTTGATTGTGCAAAACGCTCACCTATAGGATCTTTTTTTTGGTTCATAGTATGGGAAGAAGATCAACAAATTATAATTGTTGATTTTCCTTCAAATTTTAATTCCAATCTTAAAATTGAACCAAGCGCGTTTCTGTGACCATACCGGTTTTGTATAATCAACAAGGAAGTGCTAAGCAATTTTTTTGGCCATTTTTGAAATCAAGTTGCCATTACGTTTTTACAGTTTTTAGAAATCAGTTTATTCATTATTTTTGCTTTTTCTGGGCCACTTGGACCAGTTTACTGTCAGAAAATTCCAAAAATATTACAGTAGGTACAGTTAATTTTCTTTTCATTGTGTACAAATTTCTGTAATTTTCTGTTGGGGAAAAAGATAAAAAAAGAAAGAAAAGGCAAGAAAAATACAAAAGGTACGTACGTGCCAAAAATAGAAAAAGAGGTGTAAAAAGCAAAAAAGGGTGCAAAAGTCAACAACAAGGAAGAAAAAGTCAAAACACAACCAAAAAGTCAAAAAAATTCAAAAAAATTCAGAAAAATAGAAAAACAAAAACAAAGAGTTATCCCAACAATACAGTGACAGTTTTACTGTAATTTTCTGTTTCATTTCCCTGTATACCGTAATTGAGTTGTATTTGCTGTTTTCTTAAAAAACGACAATTTTGGCAACTCTTTTTCAAAAATCACCAAAAACAATTCTCTTTGCAATTTCTTCCGTCTTGTCTTGTTTGCTGTCTGCTCTTGTGTATAAGCTTGTTTGAGTGCCAGTTTTTCTTGTTTGTCATATCAATTCTTTTGTTTTGTCTTAGGATTTTTCCAATCTTCTTCCAGTAGGTATTTTCTTTGTTAGTGCACTTCTATTTGGGTAAGGGTTAAGACTTAGACTCACGTTGGTCTTTGCAACTTCTAATCAACCTCCAACCGAGTAGAAGAGGCAAGAGAGTATCATTATAGAAAAAGCCTAAAAAGAGTGACATACACGAGTGATAACATTCCATCGAGTGTAAACACTTAGTGAGTGGAAAGGTCCAAATTCTTGAAAATCAAAAAAATCTTTTAACAATGGGTAGTAGGAACTCACCACCTCCTTCACCTAGAACTTTGAGGTATAGGGTCGAGTTGCAACATGCAATTCAAGACATGGCCAGAATGATGAGGCATGAGATGAGTGAACTTAGGAAAGAACTAAGTGGGAATAGGAGGGAGAGAAGGCATTCTTCTCGAGAAGGAGGAAGTGAGGATAGGTATAGTGTGGTTAGGAGTGAAGATAGGTACCATGCTGTGAGTAGTGAGGGAGAGAAACACTCTAGCCATACCTATAGGAGAAGGGAAAGGGAAAGAGAGCATAGGAGGCCTAGGAGGCGTGAGGAACCTAGAGGGTTTAGAGAAGACTACTATGAGGAAATCCCTAGGAGAGAAAGAGAGGAGTATTATGAAGAAAATCCTAGGAGGCATAGGAGAGAGCATAGGAGAGAAGAAGAGCCTAGAAGGGAACAAGGTTTTAGAGGGGTAAAAATAGAAGTCCCAACCTTTAATGGTAGAAATGATGTAGAACAATACCTAGAATGGGAACTTAAAATTGAACAAATTTTTAGTTGCCATAGGTATAGGGAAGAGGAAAAGGTTAAAATTGCCTCTCTAGAATTCAAGAACTACGCCTTAGTTTGGTGGCATCAGCTTCAGGCTGAAAGAAGAAGGTGCAATGCTCCTTTGGTTTCTTCTTGGGAGGAAATGAAGTCCATCATGAGAAAGAGGTTCATACCTCAACATTACACTAGGGAGTTGCACATCAAACTCCAAACTCTTAAGCAAGGATCTAAGAGTGTAGATGAGTACTTTAAGGAAATGAAACTTGCTTTAATTAGGGCCAACATAGTTGAGGATAGTGAAGCAACTATGGCTAGGTTTATCAATGGACTTAATTTCGACATAAGGGACATAGTGGAATTGCATCCTTATGTAGAAATGGAGGACTTGGTACACCAAGCCATTAAAATTGAAACTCAACTAAAAAGAAAGGGTAGCTATAAAAGAGGAAACACTAGTTTTACAACTAGAAACAAGGAAACCCTAAAAGAAGATAAGGGAAAGAGCCAAGAGAAGGAGGAACCTAAGGTTCCTAGGGTTACTTCTAACCCCACTCCTTCTACTAAAAAGGAAGAGCCCTCTACCTCCACAAGAAACATCAAATGTTTCAATTGTGATGGCAAGGGACACATAGCTTCCCAATGCCCAAATAGGAGGGCAATGTTGGTTAAAGAGAATGGAGAATACACTAGTGCAAGTGAGAATGAACAAAGTGAGGATGAGGAAAAAGAAACTAGTGAAGAAGAGAATGAAATTAAGAAAGAATTATATAGGACCAAAGGTAAACTTTGCATGGTGAGAAGGTCCCTAGGAAATCAAATAATAAGAGAAGATGAACAAAGGAAAACTGTCTTCCACACTAGATGCATGGTAGAGGGACGAATTTGCTCCCTAATTGTTGATAGTGGAAGTTGCACTAACATTGCAAGTGCAAGAATGGTGGAAAAACTTGGTTTATCTACCACTCCCCACCCCAGACCATACAAGTTATCTTGGATATGTGATGATGGGGAAAGGGAAGTAAATAAGCAAACTCTCATCTTTATTTCCATAGGTGATTATGATGATAATGTTCTTTGTGATGTTGTACCTATGGATGCCACACATATCTTGTTGGGTAGGCCTTGGCAGTTTGATAAGAGAGCCATCCATGATGGATACTCTAATCAAATATCTTTTAAACATGATGGAGCTAAAATTACTTTGATGCCAATGTCAAGTCAAGAAATATGTGAGGATCAAGCTCACATGAAGAGAGAGATAGAACTTGAGAAAATTAAGAGACTTAATATAGAAGATGAGGATAGAAAGAAAAAGAAAGAAGAAACATCAAGAGTAATGATAGAAAAGGTGAAAAGCAAAGAGAGACAAAAAAATAAAAGGGAAGTCATGTTATTACTTCATCAATTCAAAACTGCTGATCTTAATTGTTTTGAAGGAGATCAAGAAAGGGAGCTGCTGATTAAGGAAGGAGGGCGTAGCAACACTACAAGGGAGTTTCCTCTAACCTTTTCTCCTATTTCTTCTTCTTCTTCCACTTCCCTTCTTTCTTCCACCACTCTTTCTTTCACCAAAACTCCCTACATGATTCCCAAGTACTATTGTTATGAGCATTAGAGGATACATACTTGGGAATAATGAGTCTTCTCTTCTATGTTGACTAGGTGCGCAAGGATGTCCATTGTTGAAGACCTAGCAAGGATTCACTAATCCTAAAGGGAAGCCGCCACCTTCTCCTCTTTGTCATCCATTCTTTTATTCCTCTTCTACCACTTATATTCTTCTCATTTTTCAGATTTGAGGACAAATGCTTTTCAAGGGGGAGGGGATGATGACAACCAGTCAGTGGACCTCTAAACTGACAGCTGATGGCTAGGGTCAACATTGGAGCTGCTTGAAATGTTTGGAGCTAAACCAAGCATGAGTCTTCCTTCATGAGGGTCAACCCATGGTCAACCCTTGACCATTGACCAAGAAGCCTAAGTCAACATGCAAGGCTCAACTTAATTAGGAATCAATATAATTAGGATTTATGATGTAATTAGGATTTGTGTTGTAATTAGGATATATTTGTCATTTTCCTTAATTAGGGGCGCTACATGTATAGTTTTATTGGTTAGTAGGTTGCCTTACTATGTGGTTTAGGAAGTCATGGGTTCTAATCCCACCTAGGATAGGAAATTTACTCATCTTTTATTTTCCTATGTAAAAGGGGCGCTAATTAGGAGGTTTATTGGCTTAAGGCTTAGCTTAGCCATAAACCTTTAGGAGCTTGGGTTCAAATCCCACTTAGGATGGGTTTGTACCCATCTTTTATTTTTTTCCCTTTTATTCCATGTAGTGGCCGCCCCTCCCCCCTTCAACTCCTATATAAAGGAGTCTTCTCCTCTTGTATTTCACACATTGAATTTTGAAGTAAAGGAATTATGCCAAATTTTCTCCTCCCTTTGTGAGTTGAGTGAGGCTTGGTGGTTGTTGCTCAAACCATACTGAGACTTATCTAATTCTCCTGAATTAGTGGCGTCTGGCATTGGACTTATCTGCTGCAAGTGGACTCTTGCTTCAGTGGCGTCCTTCCCATTTCTTCCTCTCCACTTTTTCTTTCATTTTCTCTCATTTTCTTGATTTTCTTGCGCAATTATAGCTGCTGCCCTGCACCTATAATTCGCAATTTTAGTGCCTTTAATTGATTCTAATCGGTTGGTTTTGCTCAATTCTAGATCCTACACCCATCCGGCTATCAACTGGTGACTCCAAACTGGGTTATACAATGTACATGCTGAGGGGAGAGGCCGGAGATTGGTGGAAGTCGGCAAGTATGCGGGCTGCTGTTGCATATGACCCACTCACTTGGGGAGTTTTCCAGACCACCTTCTTGGAGAAATATTTTCCAACTTCGGTGCAGAGGTAGGAGGAAGAGTTTCTCCGACTCAAGCAGGGGACCATGACTGTGGGCCAGTATGTGACCAAATTTGATTATCTTTCCAAGTACTCCAAGTATCTACAGACCGTTCTTGATGAAGAATGGAGGTGCAATGAATTCGAGAAAGGCTTGAGGCTGGAGATCCTGGACCGGGTCGGGACACTTGAGATCAGGGATTTACCTACCCTGATCAACAAATGTTTTATTGATAAGAAGAATCTAAAGGGAACTACACCACTGTTGAGATCTTGGCAAACGTACCAATATCGCAATAGTATAATAGTAAGAATAGGGGTTATCGTACCCACAGGGAATGGTACATAATAAATTCTTAGGATTCACACTTATTGAGTAACAAAGATTGCAACTGGTTGAGATTGTTTGGTAACAAATAAATTAAAAGATGCAATTAAAAATAACCGAGACAAAGAGAAACGTGGATGAAATTGAGCAATAAAGAGAAACTAGGATTGAACTTCTTCTATCGCACCCCTCTTGTATTTTGGAAATCAATGATATCTAGGAATTTATAATTATAAATATTGAAGCACAAATAAATTTCATTCACATTGATCCCTCAAGTATGAAATTCTTAGAAAATTTCCCTAAACACCAATCCCTTGGATGTTTAACAAATTGCCTAGCTTTAAGATCAGTTGTTAAAGCTATCAATAAATTGAACCCTATCCCTAGGTATTCAACCTATTGAGTGTTTTTACCCAAATCAGATTTAGAAAACTGCTTCCCGGCTAATTCAATAAATCACATCATAACTCTGGTATAAGATGGAAGTTAAGCATTAAGAACAGAAATAAAAATACCAATATTATAAAAATAGGGATTCCTAAATAACAAAGATCCAAAATACAATCGGGGATTGAATCGACTACGTTCAATCCTAGAGAGAGATTTAGCTACTCATGGAAGCCATTATTAACCAACAGGATTAAGAAGAAGAATAACAACCATGCCTTCTAGCTCCGTTGTAGTCTCCCTCTTTCTCCAGAATGGTCTCCAGAGACTGTCAAACTCTTCTCTCCAACTCTGTATCTGCTCTAAAACTACGTACCAATCTCTATATATCGTCTCTATCCCTAAAAGTCTCTTTAAAAGCTGTCTAAAGGCCCGTTTAAACTCTGTTTGCGGCCCATTAAAAATAAGGTTACGTTTCCTACGCTCAACGCAGGTGAAGAGCAGGAAACAGTAACTGAACAGGCATTCCTGCGCTCAGCGCAGGTGGAGCGCAGGAAACAACAACTGACTCTTTTGAATTGTCATTCTTTTAAGCTTGTTCTACACTGCTCATGTCCTTACTCACTGTTCTCTGGATGCTTTATTTGTACCTTTGCTTTTCTCCTGTAAAAATCAACAGATTCTTCATTAAAATAGCAACAAGTTCAGATTTAACTTCAACAAATACAAGTGCCACAATTTAAGCTAAGGAGGGTGAAATTGGGTTATAAATTCAACAATTCATCATCAATAAATGCTGTAATTTACCTGGAAATTTACTTAATTCTAACACGTATCAAACTCCCCCCAACTTAGCTTCTTGCTTGCCCTCAAGCAAGAAAATCAAATACATATAGTTATTTAAAATGACTAACTATGACTCTGACTGACAGGGAAAACAATTTCAACATCTCTTGCTAGACAGCTTTCACTTTCCAAATTTCAGATTTAAAAATTAGAACCAGATGGTGACTCCAATCATCAATCATATTAAGATAAATGTGCATTCAATCTCTCAAGAATAGCAATTGCAACAACAAATGATAAAATCAAGGAAATTCTCTCAATTCTCACAGGTAAGTGTTTCCATCAATTTTTCCACTTCAGTTGAACAATTAAAATTGCTAGTTGTTTTCAGTTAACATACAACACATAATCAACATGGATCATAAGGTCTTTCTTGGGTTTTAATGAGGCTTGGCTATCAAGCAATCATGGTTTTCCGGATATATCAATAAACACAACTTTAGAGAAAAGAGAGCATAGCTACAAGTTAAACAATTCTCTTAAGTGGCTCTCTATTCACCATCTTTTTCTTGAATTCAAACATTTTAGCACAAATTTTCTGCCTCTTTTGGTAATTCACTCCTTTTTGAATCATATAGGCTTTTTTATAATAAGGAGTGAATTCCATTACTCACTGTGCCCTTTCTCCAATATCCATCAACCAACCAATACCCATTCTTATTGAATAAAATGCACCTATGCTCTCTATCCCTAAGTGTGTAAGGGACAAGGATTATAACAAGTAACAAGGCTAGGGTACAAAATCCAAGAAAATTTTAAGCTCAAATGGGCTATCAAAAACAGGAAATATTATTCACAGGTTGGCTATTTGGCACTAAGTAATTTACATATTAAACAAATTTCCCGAGTCACTTCCATGCTTTTCATATGCAGTAATAAAATTAAAAACTCAAGCAATAGCAATTGACAAGCAACAGGGAAAACTCTCAAAGTGTTTGGTCACACAAACTCACAAGCTTATGGCTAATTTTCCTTGATTAAAATACTTGTTGCACAATTAGCTATCTTAATTAATTTTCCTGCACAAAATCCTAATCCTAACTGATTATGAATTCAACCACTTAATTCCTTTTTCTCCTCTAAAATCAGTTAGTTTGACTGACTAGCTTTGAGATATTGAATTGAATTCCTTAATTCATAATTCCTAAATCCTAAGTTAAATAAATAAAATAATCCTAACGAGAATTAACATCAATAACAGAAATCCTAAGTAAACTGACATAATGAAATCCTAACATCCATACTGCATAGAACTGGTCAATAACAGTACAAATGTATCAAGTGAAAGAAAAGAAAAGAAAAGAGAATAAAAGAAAATAAAAGAAAACAAAAATGGAAAAAGAAAGAAAAACACCGTGAAAAAAAAGAAAGAAAAACAAATCAATCATCCTCTTCTGCATCCTGCAGGTCCTCATCTTGTGCTCCAGCTGCTGCTGCACCACCCCCTGGAACAATAGGCTTGTCCCCAGACCACTGTAAATACTCCTAGAACTACTCTGGTTGCATGACGGGGAAGGGGCCTTGCAAGTTGTGATACAAGATCTGCTGGATGTGCACCACCCCTCTGTGAACAGCTATGTTCTTGCGACATAGGTGCTCCATGAAAAGGTGAGCTGGAATGTCAACTGGTGGTGGCTGCTGGGGTGGTGGAGCATGAGGATTATCCCGGGGCTTTGGAGGTGGGGCCAACTCCTCATCTGGTATACAGTAATTCTCAATGTACCTCCTGGTGATAGGCCCCTTGATAGGAGTGGTAAGGCGTACAACAATCCCTTGAGATCGGCATAGGGCAGTGATGAGAGCGGGGAATCCCAAACTGATCTTGAAGCGCTCGCTGCGACTCTCCACAGCAGTCACCGTGAGGTATATCTTCTCAGAAATAACTCTGGCGATGTCGACATCCAGACCAGTCAGAATCCAGTATATGAAGTCTATCGTATCAATGGTGATGCCAGACACATGGTTGGTTGGCTTAATGTTAGCCAACACTAGAACCATCCATATCTGAGATATACTCCGCAGGTCCTTCCTAAAATCCTGGCTGCTTCCCTATAGGTGTTGACATCATAGGTACGTCCAGGAAGACACAAGTATTGGGCCATCCTAGTGTCAAGCCCCTCATTCCCATAAATGCCAATACTCCTCAATAGCTCAGGGTATTGGCAGGGAAAGTCCTCATCATCATCAGGAGCTGGGAGGCCTAGAAAATCATTGATCGCATCGCGATCGTAGGCCACCCACCTACCTCTCACATATGACCTCCTCCCAGCTCCACCACCTGGCTCGCTCATAACGTTGGCGTAAAACTCCCGAACCAGCTCTGGATCAAACAGCCTCTCAGGCTCAGCCACCCTCCTCCATCTTCGTCTGGTGATCTCCAAGTTGAAATCATCGAACTCCCCAGGATGGAGTTCCACTGGCCTCTCTAAGATAAAGTTATAGTTCTGAAGGGAACTGTATTTCTCCGCAGTTTAGGCATCCTTGAAACGCCTGGCATCATAGGGAGTTTCATTGCGTGACCTTTCCTTTAACGTTCCTAGAACCGGAGGCACCAGCGGTGTTGGTAACCTTTGTGCGAGCCATCTGCAAAAGTTGAATAATAACCAACTATCAGTACACAAAATCAGTTTGAATTCACAATCCCATCATCAGCAGTGTATAAACCATAACTAATAAACTCATTAAAAATCAGTTGGGCACCAGTTAATATCAATAAGCAATTAGTAATGCATGAGTAATCAATTAAAGCATGCTCCTCAATGGAACCAACAAAACTCAAAACAGAGCATTCAATTGGCAAATGGTATCAGGCTCAGTTAAACAAAATTATTTAGGCATTCAGCAAGAATCAATTCAAAATTTTCATAGAATGGTCAGTGTAAAATTTTGAAACAAAAACAGAGCATAAACGCTTTTAACCATAACAACTTGCAAAAATATTGAGCATACCAACAGTCATCATTTTACAAATGCAACCACAGCCAACAAATCATCCAATGGCTACATTGACAAATAATCCTAGAAACATTTAACTCTACAAGCCTAAGTTTGCTAGCCTAAGGTTCAATCCACCAAAACAGAGAAACAGAGGATTTCAATTGGTAAATCTAACTCAAAAACTTAAAAAAACATACCTTGAAAAGCAAAGGAAGCAAGAAAGGAAGAGGTTTGTGAGTGAGAAAGTGAAGGAAAAGGGTTGGGGAAGTAGAGGATTGGCACACGAACTTGAGAGAAAAACAGGGGAGAAGAAAAAAATGACCCTTCCCCTGGAACGCAGGTGTGAGTTACTGAAATCCTGTGCCGCTGCGCTTCACCTGCGCGCAGAAAACAATGTTGAAATTGGTATTTCTGTGCTTTACCTGCGCTGAGCGCAGGTGAAGCGCAGAAAACAGAATTAAATTTTTCAACACTTAGTCAAATTTTCTGCTACTTCCTTGTTTAACGTCACATAGCTTGACGCCCGTTCTCTCATGGTGGTTGCAGCTGTAGTTTTGTGGTGAACCTCAGTGTTGCTCCACTTATTTCCTTAAACCATCTTCTCTTCAATCTTTCAGCTTTGCCAACATTCTCACCAGAAATTGATGTTGGTCTTTTTCTCTTTTTGAATTTGGGATCCACCATTGATTTTCGCAGATGCTTTCTTCTTTTTGTCAATTTCTTCTAAAGATTCTTACAAATCTTTTTCTTCTGAAAATCAAGGGCACTTTGACAACTTATTCTTTCACTTCTGACCCCTTGCAGTTGTGGTCCACAAGAGACGCCCTTAGTAGAGTCTTCCTCCAAGCAACCTGATTGTTCTTTTTGTTGTGGATCTGCCTTGAACGCATTCAAGACTAAAATATCATCATGTGTACTCATCTTTAGTTCTCCTTTGTCAACATCAATGATCGCCTTGGCAATTTTCAAGAATGGTCGACCCAGAATCACAGGAGTATCAGTATCTTCATCAATATCCAAGATGAAGAAATCCACAGAAAATATAGACTTGTCAACCCTCACTAGAACATTTTCAGCTATTCCAATTGGATGTGTGATGGACCTATCTGCCAGTTGCAAACATATTTTTGTAGGTTTCATTTTTAGATCACCAATCTTCTCTAACATGGGAAGAGGCATCATATTTATGCTAGCTCCAAGGTCTAACATTGCCCTTTTCACTGAAAAATTTCCAAGTGTGATTAGGATTGTGAAACTGCCTGGGTCTTGTGTCTTTTCTGAATTTGTACTCCCTTCTGAGTTCTCTATTTCCATCTCACTCTCTTTCTGTTCTTTGTTCTTCTGGACATGGTCTTCATCACCCTCTTCTTCTAGAAGCTCTTATTTTTCAACTGTCAAGTTGTCTCCCATACCAATTCCCGCTGATATACCACTCCTTGTGGTGACTGCATTGCATTGTTCCTTTGGGTTGGTTTGGGTGTTAGCAGTGAACTTTCCTTTTTGAGTTTCTGCTATTTCCTTTGCTAAATGGCCCACTTGTGTCTCTAGATTTCTGATGGTTGCTTCTGTGTTTTTCTGACTAACCATAGAAGACTGTATGAACTTGTCCAGTGTGTCCTCCAGCTTTGAGAGTCTATCATGTATCGGAGGGTAGCTTTGATGCTGCTGCTGGAAAGAAGGTGGCCTATTAGCAGGTCCTGCATCTTGTCTCCAACCAGAATTATTGTTCTTGTTATTTCTCCAACCTTGTGAGTAGTTGTTTGAAAACTGATTGTTATTCGAGAAGTTGGCTGGTCTCCCTTGACTTCCCATGTAGTTGACTTGTTCTTCCTGAGTGCCTTGATAAGAGCAGTGACCATTGGGATGGTCACCTCCACAAAAGTCACAAGTTAAATGTGGGGACTGGACAAGATGGGACTGCACTGCATGCAACTTCTGAGGAAGCTTGGACATTTGCTTTGTGAGTGCTTCTATTTGCTGAATAAGGAACTTATTCTGAGCTAAGATCTCATAAGTAGTGCTCAGCTCTAACACTCCCTTCCTCTGAACTGGTTGTCTGCCATGTTGAGCTTGCTGATCAGTTAACGCTAAGGCATCAATAATTCTTTTCGCTTTCTCTACATCCACTGACATCATTGTGCCTCCTGCTGCAACATCTAGAATCATCTGTGTGTCTAGCCTGAGTCCATTGTAGAAGATATTCAATTGAGCAATATCCTCAAAACCGTGGTTGGGACACCTTCTTAGAAAAGACTTGAATCTCTCCCAGGCTTCACAAAATGGTTCCTTTAGTCCTTGCCTGAATGTGGAGATGTCTAACTTGGCCTTGATACAGCGAGATGGTGGGAAGAATCTGTTCAAGAACTTTTCTTCCACGTTGCTCCAACTAGTTAGACTCTGATTGGAGTGTGATTTTAGCCATTCCTTAGCTTTACCTATCAAAGAGAAAGGAAATAGACGTAAGTAAACAGCTTCTAAATCACCTTCCTCAAAACCCATTGTACCAATCAATTCATAAAAAGTAGAGAGGTGAGTGTAAGGATCCTCAAGATCCATTCCCATGAATTGATGAGCACTAATGAGACTCAAGGATGTTGGCTTCATCTCCAGAGATTTAGCAGTAACATGTATGGCTATGCTTGAAAAATAGCTTGGTCCTTGTTGCATAGCATATTCTCCTAATGTTCTTCTTGGAGGAGTGGAATTTACTTGCTTCTCAGCCATATCTTCACCTTTTACTTCACTTGTGATGGTTGAATAAAGAGTGTTGAGATTGTCTCCTTGAGCTCGTTCTTGCCTTCTCTTCCTTTTTTTACTCCAGTTTCTTCTAGATGTCCTTTTAATCTTAGGATCAAATTCCAGTTGGTCTTGAGACACCTGGCCTCGCAAGAGCATAAATCAAGAAGCTAAAACAAGGGTTAGCTCAGAAGAGAGGAATAAAAATAAAATAACTCGAATAAAAATAAAAATAAAAATAAAAAAACAAAAATATTCACAGCTCAATAAGATGAACTAAGAATTTAAATTGAGACACCGTTCCCCGGCAACGGCGCCAAAAATACTTGTTGAGATCTTGGAAAGCGTACCAATATCGCAGCAGTATAATAGTAAGAATAGGAGTTGTCGTACCCACGAGGAGCGGTACAAAATAAATTCTTAGGATTCACACTTATTAAGTAACAAAGATTGCAATTGGTTGAGATTGTTTGGTAACAAATAAATTAAAAGATGCAATTAAAAATAACCGAGACAAAGAGAAACGTGGATGAAATTGAGAAATAAAGTGAAACTAGGATTGATCTTCGTCTATCGCACCCCTATTCTATTTTGGAAATCAATGATATCTAGGAATTTATAATTATAAATATTGAAGCACAAATAAATTTCATTCACATTGATCCCTCAAGTATGAAATTCTTAGAAAAATTCCCTAAACACCAATCCCTTGGCTGTTTAACAAATTGCCTAGCTTTAAGATCAGTTGTTAAAGCTATCAATAAATTGAACCCTATCCCTAGGTATTCCACCTATTGAGTGTTTTTACCCAAATCAGATTTAGAAAACTGCTTCCCAGCTAATTCAATAAATCACATCATAACTCTGGTACAAGATGGAAGTTAAGCATTAAGAACAAAAATAAAAACGCCAATATTATAAAAATAGGGAATCCTAAATAACAAAGATCCAAAATACAATCGGGGATTGAATCGACTACATTCAATCCTAAAGAGAGATTTAGCTACTCATGGTAGCCATTACAAACCAACAGGATTAAAAAGAAGAATAACAGTCAGGCCTTCCAGCTTCGTTGTAGTCTCCCTCTTTCTCCAGAATGGTCTCCAGAGACTGTCAAACTCTTATCTCCAACTCTGTATCTGCTTTAAAACTCCATATCCATCTCTGTATATCGTCTCTATCCCTAAAAGTATCTTTAAAAACTATCTGAAGGCCCGTTTAAACTCTGTTTGCGGCCCATTAAAAATTAGGTTACGTTTCTTGTGCTCTGCCTGCGCTTATTGCAGGTGAAGCGCAAGAAACAGTAACTGAACAGGAAATCTTGCGCTCTGCCTCCGCTTAGCGTAGGTGGAGTGCAAGAAACAATATCTAACTCTTCTGAATTGTCATTCTTTAAAGCTTGTTCTACACTGCTCCTGTCCTTGCTCATTGTTCTCTTGATGCTTTATTTGTACCTTAGCTTTTCTCCTATGAAAATCAACAGATTCTTCATTAAAATAGCATTAAGTTCAGAATTAACTTGAATAAATACAAGAGCTACAATTTAAGCTAAGAAGGGTGAAATTGGGTTATAAATTCAACAATTCATCATCAATAAGTGATGTAATTTACCTGGAAAATTACTTAATTCTAACACTTATCAACCACCCCGACTGCCATACAATAAGGGGAAGAGGAAGCTGGAAGAGCATAGCCAGGGCAGGGGCTCTAGTCCCAAGTGGCAAGGCAACACTGCTTTGGTCAATCGGCTAGCCCAACGCCAAGGCGACACTCCCAAGTTCCCCAAGTGCCCCAAGGGAGGGCCTTCGAGGTCGATTTGATTTTTTTTCCATTGAGGGGCATAGATATAATCCTTGGCATGAACTGCTTATCTCAGAACCAGGTCATGCTTGATTGTTTCCATAAAGAGGTTGTTCTTCCAGTTCTCTCTCCTTTTCTGGGGGAGAAGCCACCTATACTTTTATCCAATGTCACCCAAGTGTCCAAATGCCTTCTTGACGGGAGCATTTGTTTTATTTTATTACTTTCATCAACTCTAGGTTCTAGTATTGATTTGAACAGTGTAGCCACGGTTAGGGAGTTTCAAGACGTTTTCCCTAGTGAGGTAACTACTTTACCTCCGGATCGAGATATTGAGTTTACCGTTAACCTGGTACCAGGAACAAGGCCCATTTCCAAGGCAATCTATAGGATATCCCCACTAGAGCTTAGTGAACTTAAGACCCAATTAGAAGACCTGATATCCAAGAAATTCATTAGGCCTAGTGTGTCACCTTGGGGAGCACCAGTACTCTTAGTTAAGAAGAAAAATGGGAGTATGAGGTTGTGTGTAGATTTTAGGAAGCTAAATAAGGTCACCATTAAGAATAAATATCCTTTACCCAGAATAGATGACCTCTTAGACCAACATAGAGGGGCTTTGGTCTTCTCTAAGATGGATTTGAGATCTGGTTACCACCAGATCAAGATTAGGGGTGAGGACATACGCAAGACTACCTTTAGGACTAGATATGGGCACTATGAGTACTTGGTGATGCCATTTGGCTTAACCAATGCTCTTGTCATGTTCATGGACTACATGAACCGGATTTTCTGACCCTACCTTGATCAGTTCGTTGTCGTATTCATCAATGACATCCTGATGTAATCCTAGACCTTAGAAGAGGATGAGCGGCATCTCAGGGTTGTCTTAGGAATTTTGAGAGAGAAGAAGTTGTTTTCCAACCCGGAGAAGTGTGAGTTTTGGATGGACATGGTCCATTTTTAGGACATGTAATTTCTAGAGAGGGTGTATTAGTTGATCCTAGCAAGATAGAAGTCGTCCTTAAATGGGAAAGGCCTAAGACCATCGGAGATTCATCAAAGGATTCTCCCAGCTAGTCTTTCCCCTCACTTGATTAACTCGTAAGGGTCAAGCCTTTGTGTGGGATGAGAAGTGTGAGCAGAGCTTCCTAGAGATTAAAGAGAGGTTGACCACCGCCCCAGTATTTGTGTTGCCAGATTTGTCCAAGGCCTTTGAAGTCTACAGTGATGCCTCTGGGAAGGGGCTAGGATATCTTCTAATGTAGGAGAAGAGAGTGGTGGCCTATGCCTCCAGGCAGTTGAGGCCCCGAGAGGAAAACTACCCTACCAATGACTTAGAATTAGCGGCTGTGGTATTTTCCCTCAAGATTTGGAGGCATTACCTGTATGGAGTGAGATTTGAGGTCTTGAGCGATCATAAGAGCTTGAAATACCTCTTTAATCAAAAGGAACTCATTATGAGGCAGAGGAGGTGGATGGAGTTTCCGAAGGACTATGATTTTGAGTTGAGATACCATCCGGGCAAAGCCAATGTAGTGGTTGATGCTCTCAGTAGGAAATCCCTGCATGTGTCATCCATGATGGTGCATAAGATGGGGTTGTTAGAAGACTTTAGGAACCTAAGCCTTAATGTTGAGGTTGGAGAGAGTAGTTTGAGACTCCATAGGTTAGAGGTTACCGGTGAGCTTAGGGATCTAATTAGGGAAGTCGAGGGTTCAGACCCAGACCTCCAGGCTAGGAGAGAGCAACCAGGTTTCTCTAAGTCAGGTGATGGGATGATTATCTTCCAAGGGAGAGTCTGTGTCCCCAAGGGGGTAGTTTGAGGCATCAGATTTTAGAGGAGGCCCATAGGGGCAAGTTCTCAATACATCTTGGCACAACTAAGATGTATCAAGACCTAAGGAAAATGTTTTGGTGGAATGGTATGAAGGGTTAGATAGCAGAGTTTGTTTCTAGGTGTCTAGTGTGTCAACAAGTTAAAATAGAACACCAAAAACCTTCAGGAACCGTTTTACCATTAGAAATCCTAGAATGGAAGTGGGAGTGTATAGCTATGGACTCTGTGGTGGGATTACCTAGAGTCCAAGCAGGGTTTGATGCTATCTGGGTCATTGTGGACCGGCTGACTAAGTCGGACCACTTTCTGCCTATCAGGAACATCTATTCCCTGAGTAAACTAGCAGACCTATATGTCAAGGAGATTGTTAAGCTCCATGTCATTCCCTCTAGTATAATTTCATATAGAGATCCTAGGTTCACCTCTAGGTTTTGGAGTGCACTTCATCAGGCTTTCGAGACTAAATTAAACTTCGGTTTAACACCGCTTACCATCCTCAGACTGACGGTCAGTCTGAGAGGACCATCTAGACCCTAGAGGATATGCTTAGAGCTTGTGTGCTAAAGGAGCAGGGTAGTTGGGATAGGTACCTACTTCTTATAGAGTTTGCTTACAACAACAGTTTCCATAGCAGTATAGGCATGGAACCCTATGAGGCTCTGTATGGTAGGAGGTGTAGGTCCCCACTTTGTTGGTATGAGGTGGGTGAGAGAACCCTGAAGGTCCGGAATTAGTGCAGGAAACCACAGAAAAGATTAGAGTCATTAGGGAAAATCTTATCACTGCCCAAAGCCGGCAAAAGAGCTATGCTGGCAAGAGAAGAAAGGACCTAGAATTTGAGGCGGGAGACCATGTGTTTTTGAAAGTAACTCCTGTCACACGTATTGGGCGAGCCATCAAGGCTAAAAAGCTCAATCCTAGATTTATTGGCCCATTTCAGATCCTGCAAAAGGGTAGGCCCTCTGGCCTACAGGATAGCTTTACCACCCCACCTATCACGTGTCCATGATGTTTTTCATGTTTCCCAGCTTAGAAAGAATGTTCATGACCCTTCAGACATCATTAGCTCCGAATCGGTACAATTAAGGGAGGACCTCACAATCCCCACTAAACCTGCACGGATTATCGACCGGAGTGTCAAAACACTGAGGAATAAGACAATCCCTTGGTGAAGGTGTTTTAGGGGAGCTAGGCACCTGAGGAGGCGACATGGGAGAAGGAGGATGATATCCGTTCCCAATTTCTAGAGTTATTCACTTAAGGGGGTAGAATTGTAACATCCCAAGTTTTAGTCATTATATGTGTTAAAATAGTAATGAAATAGGTTTTAGGAACAAAGGAAATAATTTGGTAAAAATTGAAATGGAAAGGATTAGTATGCTGTAAACCAGAAAAAACGACATTCTGGCTTGCTCGCTCAAGGGCCTAGGGATGGATAAATTCCCCTAAAAGTATATGGACTATAATAGCTTGACTCTTTTGTATAGGAAAGAGGAGAGTAAATGAGTTAGTCGTTCTTGTTGTACTGTAGCCAATTGATGGCAATTATTGTATTGCTTTATATTTGGAAAGTTTCGCTTATGTAAACATTGGAATTACATATAGCATTGATTGTATTCTTTGTAACGATATCGGTAATGAAGCGAAATAATTTCACAAATTCGAGAATAGTGCTTCCAATGGGCCTTATTCTTGAATTTAGAAATTAGGACATTACACATTGTATTTGGTAATAGGAAAAATTGTCCAAGATCATCTGAAATAACTTCAAAACAATTATCGTTGGAAACACACATAAACTAAAAGAGGATAATGAAAAGCATTCACTTTTATCAATTACATAAATATTCCACCGAGCATGAAACTGCCCATATTTTCCAGGAAAAATTGTGAAAAAACTACATAACGAGTAAAACACTATTCACCATCTTTCATGGCCATGCGTCTTAAAAAGTCTATCGTCTAGCCAATACAATAAAAGACAATAAGAGGAGACATGCACCATGTGTATGTGGAGCTACACACAGAAACCTTATCACCAATTTGACGGAAAGTTGAAGGAGAAATGCATAATGGAGCCATAATGGAATTACGCACGTGAATTATGTGATCAATTGCAAAATAAACAGTGCACATGATGTACTTTGAAATCTCTATAAATAGAGACCTTAGAAACCATAAGCATTCAAGCCAAAGCAACTAATCCAAGCTGAGAAGTGAGGATCAATCAGTGAGAGAGATAAAAAAATAGAGTATGAGTAAATCCCAAAAAGTGGGTGTGTGGGGAAAAATACACAGGGTATATTTTTGGGTATCATCTCTAGTACTCCTTGGTACTACAAATTGTAGTATTTGAATATGAGTGGGTCTCACTGGGAAACACTATATTTGTATCTGTTGTGTGGGAGATTGTGGAAAGGATATTGTAATTATCCTTAAATATAGTGGAATATTTTTCGGAGTTTGTCCCGTGGTTTTTCCCTTGGTATTGAAGGGTGTTCCACGTAAATATTTGGTGTTACTTTTTTGTACCTTTTATATATCTTGTGATCGTTGTGCTACTCTGGTAGTAGATCTAGCTCTAACAGATCTACTTTGGTGCCTGTTGCTATATTTAATTTATGCTGTGAATCAACCCAAGAGCCCAACAAGTGGTATCAGTGCTCCAAGTTGAGCTCTGGGTTTGTGCTGTATAAATTAAATGGAGGAGAATATGGGTACCATGATCAAACTCAATTCCACAAACTACTCCATTTGGAAGCCAAAAATTGAAGATATTCTTTTCTACAATGATATGTATGATCATATGGAAAAAGGGGATGCAAACCCAGACAACGTGACAGCAGAAGATTGGAAAAAATCTCACCGGAAGACTATTGGTCTAATCAGGCAATGGGTGGATCTTAGTGTATACCACCATGTGACCACAGAGACAAATGCCCAGACTCTGGAGAAATATCAAAAAGATGTATCAAAGAAAGAATGCACAGAAGAAAGCTTTCGTTATTAGAAAGTTGGTGAATTTAAAATACCGAGATGGAAGATCAGTTGCAAAACACTTGAGTGACTTCCAAAACTTGGTCAACCAATTGGTTTCCATGAAGCTGGTTTTGGAAGAAGAATTGCAAGCTTTGTTACTTTTGAGTTCTTTTCCGGAAATCTGGGAAACTTTGGTGGTGTCGTTAAGCAACTCTACTCCAAACGGAGAACTGACTTTGTCTCAAGTCAAAGATAGTATGTTCAATGAAGAAATAAGAAGGAACAATTTTGGAGCAAGCAGTTCTCAAGCCCTTGTCACAGAGAACAGGGGAGAAGCAAGAGTATAGGACGATCCAATAAATCCAAAGACAGGTCACAATCTCAGCTTAGAAGAAAATTTAAGTGTTATCATTGCGGTGAAGAAGGACATTTCAAAAGAAGCAAAACTTGGAAGAATCAGAGGAATTAAAGAACAGGTGAAGATGAAAATTGCACAACCCCTGTGATGGATGGGGAAATGGTGTTGCTCTCCGTTGAAAAAGAAGAGTGTCATGTTGCAGATTCATGTGTTGAATAGGTCGTTGACTCAGCAGCATCTTACCATGCCACTTCTAGCAAGGAACTCTTTACTACGTACAAAGCAGGAGACTTTGGTATAGTAAAGATGGGAAATAGAAGCAATACAAACATTGTAGGGGTTGGCGATGTGTGCATTCAAACCAATACTAGTTGCACACTAACACTAAAGGACGTGCAACATGTGCCAGATTTGCATTTGAATTTAATTTCTATGCATGCTTTGGATCTAGCTGGTTATTACAACAACTTTGGTGATGGAAACTGGAAGCTTACCAAAGGATCTTTATTGGTTGCTAGAGGCCCAATTTATTCGATGTTATATAAAACTCAAGTCAAGCTGATCAAAGATGGGCTGAAAGCAGTCAACGATGATGCTTCATCAAATTTGTGGCATAAAAGGTTGGCTCATATAAGTGAAAAAGGATTGTAGATTTTGGCAAAGAAGTCCCTTATTCCATTTGCCAAAGGTGAAAAATTGAATCCTTGTGACTATTGTCTATTTGGAAAGCATCATAAAGTATCTTTCAGTAAAACTTCAAAACTGAAAGAGAATATTTTGGATATGGTTTACTCTGATGTATGCGATCACATGGAGGTGGAGACTCTTGGTGTTAATTGATATTTTGTGACATTTATTGATAATGCTTCACGAAAGGTGTGGGTGTATTTCTTAAGAACGAAAGACCAAGTTTTTCAATACTTCAAAAAGTTTCATGCCATGGTGGAGAGAGAAACGGGAAAACTTTTGAAGTGTCTTCGCAGTGACAATGGGGGTGAGTATACTTCCCATTAATTTAAGAATTATTGTTCTGAACATGGCATCAGACATGAGAAGACGGTTCCTGGCACCCCACAAGATAATGATGTGACTGAAAGAATTAACAGAACCATTATGGAGAAAGTTAGATGTATGCTGAGAATGGCTAAACTGCCTAAGCCATTCTAGGGTGAAGCTGTTCAAACTGCATGCTACCTGATTAACAGATCTCCGTATGTTCCTTTGGGCTTTGACATCCCTGAGAGAGTATGGTCCGGATATGATGTTACTTACTCTCATTTGAAGGTGTTTGGATGCAAAGCTTTTGCTCACTTAAGTAAGGAGCAGAGACAGAAATTTGATGATAGAGCCATTCCTTGTATTTTTCTGGGCTATGGAGATGAGGAATTTGGCTACAAGTTATGGGATCCGGAAAAGAAGAAGATTGTTAGAAGTAGAGACGTAGTGTTCCATGAGCAAGAGACTATGTCGGATTCCACACCTCTAGAGAAAACCAAAGAATCTAGTGGATATGTTGATCTCACACCAGTGCCTCCTCCTAGAGAAAATGCCACAGAAGGGGTGTAACATCCCCTTTTTTATTTTCACACTAGCCATGGAGGCTCATTTTGTTTAAAAAAAAAACTACATTGTACCATTATATACTGTATTGGCTGATTTTCTGGGTTTCAGGTGGAGAAGAAATTTTGGAAATGTACAGTTTACAGGGAAGGCTCTGCCAAATTTTTGGTAGGAGTGTTATGAACTATAACATCTCAGTTGTGATTAGGTTTCACTAATGGGAGATGGGGGTTGAGGACCAAAACCTTAGGGACGGATAGAAAAGAGAGGATGTTTTGGGTGCAGGAAGGCGCGCTAAAGCACGCTAGGGCGCGCTCAAGCACGCAAGGTGCGCTCAAGCACGCAAGGTGCGCTCAAGCACGTAAGTCGCGCTCAAGCGCACGTCTTGGCAGAACCAGGAGAAGTCTCTGTCTGCAGCGCGCTCAAGCGCGCGCGTCTCTGGAGAGTCAGGAGAAGCTTTTGTTTGGAGAGCGCTCAAGCGCACTAAACGCTTGCTTGAAAGCGCGTGCTAGAATCTGGTTTTTAGAACAGAGCGTCTCACTCTCTTCTTCACTTTTCACCTTCTTCCTAGGTTTTTAGAGAGAGGGAGAGAGAGAATTTTAGAGAGAGAAAGTGAGAGAATGAGAGGTAAAGCTAGCTTGGAGCCTTCCCCCACCTCTTGGAGCTTGGAGATCATCTTTCTCTTCTCCCCATTTTCATTTGTTTCTTCCATTAAGGTGAGTGTGGTTCTCCCCTCACTCAATATTTGTGTATGTTTTCCTCTTGCATGATCCCCCTCCTTTATTCCCTTTTCTCTACTAGTTGTTGTGCTTGTAAATGGGATGTGTATGATGGATTGGTTGAATGTTTGGACTGATTGAGATTTTACCTTGGAAGGCCCAAACCCTAGGTTAGGAGCTTGGGGATTTTTGGGGAAATGCTTGTATATTGGTAATGGGAACTTGAAAATGTATGTAGATGAGTTATTTCTATTCTATGATGAAGGTAATATGTTTGACTGTGGGTACCTCTAATTTATAAAACGGATATGTGTACAAACGCAGGGCTGTACAATGGAAACCAAAGGGGACTTCGGTCCAAAGAGGAAAAAGGGGGTCTTGTACCCTGAAATTTGAGCTTACTATGCTAAGGACATTAATTATATTCTAAAAGAATGAGTTGCCTTTATAAAATAACATGATACAAGTGATGGATGTTCATAAACATATAAGTCTCTAGTGCATATTCCTATTAATCTCCCACTTGCACTAGAGACATTCAGACATAGCTCTTATGCCTAATGATCTAGTGTGCCCTTCATGCTTCTGCTGCACAAGGGTTTTTGTTAGTGTGGTAGAATCTGCGACTGTTTTCCTGCTTGAAACTTATCCAGCTCCCAGCGCCACCATTGAAACAAAACACATAACATGATTGCGATCTTTAATCATCTTTTTCGGTTTGGAAGCTAGCATCGGTGTAACCCTTTACAACTAGCTCTTCCTCACCTCCATATATCAAGAATAAATCTTTAGTTCTTCTTAAGTACTTAAGGATGTTCTTGACAACTTTCCAGTGACCTTCACCGAGATGAGACTGGTATCTGCTAGTCATGCTCAAAGCATATGATATGTCTGATCGAGTACACAACATGGCATACATGATAGACCCTATAGCAGATGCATAAGGAATGTTACTCATGCGATCTCTCTCTTCTTTACTGGAAGGAGATTGAGCCTTAGATAGGCTTATACCATGTGACATAGGCAAAATTCCCTTCTTAGAATCTTGCGTGTTAAACCGCTTTTTAATACCTTGTCTATGCATGTACTTTGATTTAGGCCAAGTAATGATCTATCTCTATAGATCCTGATATCTAACACATAGGTTGCATCGCCCAAATCTTTCATAGAAAAACAATCTCCTAACCAAATTTTATAGACTGAAGGGTAGGAATGTCATTTCCTATGAAGAGTATGTCATCTACATACAAAACCAGAAAAACTACTATGTTGTTACTAACCATCTTGTAGACACAAGGCTCGTCTTCATTTTTAGTGAAACCAAACTGCTTAACAGCTTGCTTTAATCCATAGATGGATCGTTGCAACTTACATACCTTTCTAGCATTTTTAGGTATAACAAAACCTTCAGGTTGTATCATATACACATTTTCAAGAAGGCTTACTTTTTAGGAAAGCTGTCTTGACATCCATTTTTAGGTTTCATAATCATGGTAAGCTGCAATAGCAAGCAAGATCTGAACAGATTTATGCATGGCAACTGGGGAAAATGTTTCATCATAGTCTACACCATGAATTTGCGTGAAACCCTTTAGCCACCAACTGTGCTTCAAAGGTACTTACATTACCATCCATGTCAGTTTTCCTTTTGAAACCCCACTTGCACCCTATAGGTTTTATCCCTTCGGGTGGCTCAACCAAGGTCCATATCTTGTTAGTGTACATGGAATCCATTTCAGATCTCATGGCATCAAGCCATTTCTCAGATTCTGGACTTAAAAGAGTTTCTTGGTAAGTCACTGGCTCATCTTGATCCATTAGCAATACATCCCCTTCTTGAGACACAAGGAAACCATATCTCTCAAGTTGGTGATATATCCTATCTGACCTACGCAAGTCTTGCGCTACTTGAGCAGGTGGCTGATGGGTTTCTGGCAAGTGAACCAAAAATCCAGTAGTATGATAGTAAGAAAAGTATCGTATCCACAGGGAACGGTCAATTCACGTATACTCGTGATCGAATTAGCAAGGAAAAAAACTGGTTTTGAGAATATTGTTGTGCGAAAAACGTAGATAGCTAATTAATAATCAATTGAATTTAGAAAGGAAGAGTTAGAGACACTTTACTTGGATTAGGATTGAACTTCATCTCATCACACCCCTCATGTATGTCGAGACTACCCAATATTTATAGGCTTTGAACTATAACACTGTAGACAAACTATATTGCTAAGACCCCGAGTTACCAGGCGCCACTCACACTCAAAGGTAATCCATGCGGGTTCTCCCAAGCGACAGACTTACCCTCGGCTTATTATGATTTCTTTATTCTGTTTGTAAAAGAATTAATTGATAAACGAGGCCTAATCCTTTGGACGCACCTTCGCTAGAGTACTGTCACTACCCATCACTCATTAGAATACATCCATGTTTCGAATCCTGGATTGACAATCAACTAATCCTTTGCTATCGATCCATTAGACCATGCCTATCCTTTAGATGCCCTTCATTAGGATACTCACACCACCCATCAATCATTAGTAACACCCATGTTTCGGTCACTGGTTAACCGAGTATTCTCATTCACTCAGAGGTTAAGTTTCCTATGTCTAGGCTCCCCCAAACTCAATCCTAGTCGTAACGTTAATTACAAACTATCCTATAACTCCGGCACAAGCGCGAAAGTTAGGAATTAAGCACAAAACAAGATTACCAATATTATAGCTAGGGAACTGCATAAATAAATAGATAGAGTTCAACATACACTTGGGAATGGAATCAATTACATTCAATCCTAATGGAGAGTTAACTACACAAGGTAGCCATACAAACCACCGAAGATGTTGTCACCATCTTCAATCCTTGTGAAGCGCTACTCCTCTCCTACTCTAAAATTAGAACTGGTGCATTATCACTGGAATATAATTGAATTACAATAATCGTGCACACCTTGATCTGGTGCAATGAGGTCCTATTTATAGGCTAAGGAAAGACAAAGAAAATTGGGGAGAAATCTATCTAAAAACGGCAACAGAGAAAGAATCAGCGTGATCTACACTTCACCCTGCGCTACAGCGCAGGTTGAAGCGCGCAACGCGTCCTGCAGCTTCAATCTTTCTCTTTTTAACTCGATCTCTCCCCGAGACTGGTTTTGGTTGATTTGTCTTTCCTTGTTTCCCTTATCTTGATGAAATTTTGCATTTATTGAGCATCTTGAATTTAATTAGGAAGGTTGTCTGCAGAATCCTTGTTTGATTGGCAGAGATATCTTCATTAATGGCTCTCAGATATTCTTCAAATCTTCATTATTGCTCACAAATAATCTTCCAATATTCATTAATTGCCTTCAATCAAACTTCAAATCTTGCAGATATCTCCCTTATTGAATGATATCTTTCCCTCACATCAAATCCTTGCAATATTCTGCAAAATCAGCAATATTTCTATCAAAATAGCATCAAATTCAAATCTAAGATTAATAAATACAATTTATCTAATATTTAATAAAAAGGGATTAAACTGGGGCATAAAATACCATTTTACCCTGGATAAGTGTACTAAAAAGTACTCTAATTTATCATATATTTTTCACTTATCAAATACCCCCAACTTGAATTCTTGCTTGTTCTCAAGCAAGAGACCTTCTTGCAATCAAAAATCAATTCCATTCCCACAAAAACCAACTTTAAGGAAAAATTTTCATCATCTCCTTATCAAGCAGCAGTCACTTTCCAAATGTTAGAAAAATCAAGATTAAGAGATTTTACCAATCCTCAATCAGAACAGAACACAATCATCAGTTAAACTTCTCAAAAATAGAAATTAAAGCAATAAGTGATAAACCAAGGAAATCTCTCATTCTCACGAGTAAGTGTTTCCCTCAATCTTTTTCACCACCGTTGAACAACTAGAATTGATAGTCGTTTCCAACATCTGAACCTGCAAGAAGTTAATATGGATCAAAAGGTCTTTCCTTTGGTTGTAATGAGGTTGGGCTATCAAGAAATTATGGTTTTTCTAGATATGCAATGAACACTTTGAATAGAGAGCATCTTGTGATTGTTCTTGGGACTTCTCTCCATCTACCATGTAATTCTTGAATTGTCACCTTTTTTCAGCTGGCCTCTTTGTTTGAAGAAGTACTCCCCCCAACTTATTCAATTTCCACACTTTTTGTGCAGATTTTTATTTTTTTTAATCATAAACAATAACATAGAGAATTTATTTATGGGGGAGTATTCTTCTTTGTGATTTCTTGTGCCTGCTCTTTGAATTTCTTTGACCTTTTAATTCAACAATCTCTTGTCCCATTTTGTTGTGTTTCACCTTGCTCTCTATCCCCAGTGTGAAGGGACATGGTATGATCATTAATCATGGCTGGGGTGCATCAAAGGAAATATTAAGGCTCAAATGGGCAATCAAAAAAATTGGAATAATGTAATCAAGGTTGGCTATTTGGCACTGAGCAAAATATTATAATCACAAAATATGCCTTTGTCACTTCCATATCTTCCACTAACAAAACAAAATTCAGAAACTCAAGCAATAACAGTTGACAAGCAGCGGTGAAAAGCTCTCAATTTCAGTGTTTGGGCTCTCAGCTCATCGGTTATTGGCTAAAATTTCCTTGATAAAGCACTTACTGGTTTTAATTAACTATCCTGATAGGTTCTCCTGAGAAGTATCCTAATCCTAACTGATTATGGAGTTAATCACAACACCCTATCATCTTTCCTAGTCTGGTTAGTTAAACTACTTAATTACAGAGAATTTGAAAAAGTTGCCTTAATTCTTACTTCCTAACGTCCTAAAAATTTAACAAATTTAAAAATTAAAAAAAATGAAATACAAAACAAGAATCCTAAAAATTCTATAAAATAATAGAAAATAAAAGAAAAACTAAAAGAAAGAAAACACCAGTATCAATCTTCATCCTCTGTATCCTATAAGTCCTTGTCCTACTGCTGCTCCACCTCTCCCTGGATGAATAGGCCTGTCCCCAGGCCACTGTAAGAATATCCGGAACTCTTCAAGCAACATGTTTGGTTATGGGTCTAGTACTCCTGATTGGTTTGAGTTTAACTGGTCTTTATACTTTGCAGCAGTCTGTGCAATTCATGAAGAACATGGAAGCCTATCATTAACCAATTTGCATGCATAATTCAAAGAATTAATATTTTCACAACAAAAGTTCAGTGCACTTAGTAATGACTTCCTAAAAACAAATCATACTCATTTGTTTTGCAAGCATTCAATCAATCCATGGAAAGTTAAAGTTCAAGATTATTGAAAGAAACAGAGCATAACACATTCAAATTCAATAACTCACAAAACAAAGAGCATTCCAATCAAACAATTTTGTTCTTCATGTTCCACACAGCCAAAATCACATTTAAGATAGCAATTATCAACAGTATACACATTCCTAAGGTTGTTATCCTAAAGTTCAAATCATAGAGTGAATGAAGATTTCAATTGATAAAAATTAAAGAAAACATAACTGAAAGTTTCAAAATTGATGAAAGTTTGTGAGTGGAAAGAGTGAAAAGAAGAGCTTAGAAAGAAGAGAAACAATACATGAGAAAATAGAAGATTTTTAAAAAAATTCGTACTGTTGCGCTTCACCCTGCGCTACAGCGCATGTGAAGCGCAGAAGTCAGTGACTAAAATGCATTTATGCACTTTACCTGCTCTACAGCGCAGGTGAAGCGCAGAAAATAGAATGTAATTTTACAAATTTCAGTCACGTTTTCTGCTGCTTCCTATTATTTAAAAATTTTATTTTCCACAAACTTATTCCAATCAATTTTGAAAAATTTACTAAATCCTAAAAAATGAAAAATCCTAACAAAAACAAAATAAAACTGAAAACAATTATAAACTTAAAAATCTCTGGGTTGCCTCCCAGGAAGCGCATGTTTAACGTCTTCTAGCTCGACGCCTGTTCTCTCAAGGTGGCTGAAACTGAAATATTTTGGTGAGCTTCTGTGCTGCACCCTTCCTTTCTTTGGCCCATATACCTCCCCATAATCTTGCCTTGGAACAACCTGTACTGTGAAGCTTTGATGATTCATAATTTATTGCTCTCAATGTCTTTGCTTCAGGGGGTCTTTGATATGGAACACACCTGACCACTTGATCTTCAATCTGGCTCTAGGCTCTGAATTTGATTCTAGCTTGACTTTTCTTCTCTTTGCTTTGTCCTGGTCAGTGTGATTGCAGGCCTTTCTTTTGTGAGGTTTGGAAGGTTTAACACTTGTACCATGCCTTTCTTGATCTTCCTCTGGAGGACTGGTTGGATAAGGCAAAGTCTTTGATCTTGATATCACTTCCATTCCTCGGGCTTTGTCTCACCATCTCCGTGTTCAATCTTTTCTTCATTTTCTTGATCTTTTTCATGTACACCCTCATATGTGTTGTTCTCTTTCTCCCTTTCACAGTCAATCTCTTCTTCAAGCACCATCTTTTCTGTTTCATCCGCTCTTTCTTCTTCTACTTCTGCTCCACTTTCTTGTGTTTCTTCAGATCCCTCCTCTTTATCAGCCAGATCATCATTGGTTTCCTCCCCTATCAATTTAACAATTATGGTGGGACAAAATTCTACGGGGTTGGGTTGAACGTTTGTTGAGCTCTGTTCTGACTGTTGGTTGGCTAGTGCTTTTGCTATCTGTTTAACTGTTGCATCGGGGAACTCTTTTATCTTATTGAGCAGTTCCAACATGAATTGCTCCATGGCTTCCAACATTGGGATGTTGATTTGCTCTATTTTGTTACTCTCCATGTAGGTTGCAAGTAGCGTGTTCATATCTTTCATGGAGGGATTCTTTGGATATGGTAATTCCCTGAGTTGCAGTGCATGCGTGAACTCTTCCTTTTTTTCTTCTTTATTTTCTTTAACAGCTTCCTCTGATTTCCTTTCTTCAATTCCTCTTTCTTGTGTTGCTTCAGTTTCCTCTTCTTGAATGTCCGGATAAGAGCAGTGACCATTGAGATGATTACCTCCGCAAAAATCACAAATTAATTGTGGTGACTGGCCAGGATAAGAGTGAACTGATTGCAGTGGCTGAGAAAGTCTGTCTAGCTGCTTTTGGAGTGCTTCTAATGACTGCTTCAAACTCTTATTTTCTGCCCTGAGTTCATCTTCAAAAGTTTGCTTATGGGATGAAATAGCATCTTGTTGCTACCCAAAATTTTGATTCTGGTAACTTCCCCAATCCTGTGAAAAATTGTTAGAATAATTGTTGTAATTAGAGAAGTTACCTTGAATTGGTGCATGAGAGGAGTATCTTGGTTCTTGCTGCCTAACATAATCTCCAAGGGTTCTTCTTGGTTGATTTTTCCATTCATAAGCCATTCAACATTTACTTCACTTGGGGTGGTTGAACAGAGAGTGTTGAAATTGTCTCCTTAAGCTTAGCCTTGCCCCTTTTTCTGTTACCTGTTTTCTCAAGAGAAATAATCAAGTTGCTCAAACAAAGAGAAAAATAAAATAACAAAAAATAATAATTTTTTTTGTTTTAAAATAATAATAATAATAATAATAATAATAATAATTTTTTTAAGAAGAAAATAATTAAAAATAAAATATTTTTGTTTTCTTCTCGACTTTTCCCTTGTCTCCTTCTCTTGTTTCTGCCTCTGTTCCTCCGAGATGTCCTCTCGATTTCCAGGTCGAATTGTAGGTGATTTGGGGACACCTGACCTCTCAAAAGAATAAACAAGAAAACTTGAAAAGGGTAACTGTGGAAGAAAAATTAATAATAATAGAAAAACTAAAAATTTCCTAAAATAATAAGAATAATAAATAAAAGAAATCCTAAGATAAATATCCTTGATAATTAGACCTCCAAGGTTTACAGGAATTGGAAACCGTTCCCCGGCAACGGCGCCAAAAATACTTGATGGGTTTCTGGCAAGCGAACAAAAAATCCAGTAGTATAATAGTAAGAAAAGTATCGTATCCACAGGGAACGGTCAATTCACGTATACTCGTGATCTAATTATCAAGGAAAAAAAACGGGTTTTGAGAATATTGTTGTGCGAAAAACGTAGATAGCTAATTAATAATCAATTGAATTTAGAAAGGAAGAGTTAGAGACACTTTACTTGGATTAGGATTGAACTTCATCTCATCACACCCCTCATGTATGTCGAGACTACCCAATATTTATAGGCTTTGAACTATAACACTGTAGACAAACTATATTGCTAAGACCCCGAGTTACCGGGCGCCACTCACACTCAAAGGTAATCCATGCGGGTTCTCCCAAGCGACAGACTTACCCTCAGCTTATTATGCTTTCTTTATTCCGTTTGTAAAAGAATTAATTGATAAACGAGGCCTAATCCTCTGGACGCACCTTCGCTAGAGTACTGTCACTACCCATCACTCATTAGAATATATCCACGTTTCGAATCCTGGATTGACAATCAACTAATCCTTTGCTATCGATCCATTAGACCATGCTTATCCTTTAGATGCCCTTCATTAGGATACTCACACTACCCATCAATCATTAGCAACACTCATGTTTCAGTCACTGGTTAACCGAGTATTCTCATTCACTCATAGGTTGAGTTTCCTATGTCTAGGCTCCCCCAAACTCAATCCTAGTCGTAACGTTAATTACAAACTAGTCTATAACTCCGGCGCAAGCTCGGAAGTTAGGAATTAAGCATAGAACAAGATTACCAATATTATAGCTAGGGAACTGCATAAATAAATAGATAGAGTTTAACATACACTTGGGAATGGAATCGATTACATTCAATCCTAATGGAGAATTAACTACACAAGGTAGCCATACAAACCACCGAAGATGTTGTCACCATCTTCAATCCTTGTGAAGCGCTCCTCCTCTCCTACTCTAAAATTAGAACTGGTGCATTATCACTGGAATATAACTGAATTACAATAATCGTGAACACCTTGATCTGGTGCAATGAGGTCCTATTTATAGGCTAAGGAAAGACAAAGAAAATTGGGGAGAAATCTATCTAAAAACGGCAACAGGGCAAGAATCAGCGTGATCTGCGCTTCACCCTGTGGTACAGCGCAGGTTGCAGTGCAGAAACCAGAGGGCTGCGCTTCACCCTGCGCTACAGCGCAGGTTGAAGCACGCAACGCGTCCTGCAGCTTCAATCTTTCTCTTTTTAACTTGATCTCTCCCCGGACTGGTTTTGGTTGATTTGTCTTTCCTGGTTTCCCTTTTCTTGATGAAATCTTGCATTTATTGAGCATCTTGGATTTAATTGGGAAGGTTGTCTGCGGAATCCTTTTTTGATTGGCAGAGATATCTTCATTAATGGCTCTCAGATATTCTTCAAATCTTCATTATTGCTCACAAATAATCTTCCAATCTTCATTAATTGCCTTCAATCAAACTTCAAATCTTGCAGATATCTCCCTTATTCAATGCTATCTTTCCCTCACATCAAATCCTTGCAATATTCTGCAAAATCAGCAATATTTCTATCAAAATAGCATCAAATTCAAATATAAGATTAATAAATACAATTTATCTAATATTTAATAAAAATGGATTAAACTGGGGCATAAAATACCATTTTACCCTTGATAAGTGTACTAAAAAGTACTCTAATTTATCATATATTTTTCCCTTATCAGTGGCTCCACAACACTTTGTGGTATCTGCTCTTGTTCCGTTACAGGCTTATTGCTACTTTGTGGTACTTGAATTTCAAGTCCTACTTTCCTCCCACTCATTTTTTTAGAGATAGATTCCTTCTCCAAGAATACATTAGTCCTAGCGACAACCACTCTGCCTTTGCTAGGATTATGGAAGTAGTAACCCTCAATTTCTTTTGGGTATCCCACAAAATAAGCACTTATCTGATTTGGGTCCTAGTTTATCTGAAACTTGGAGTTTCACATAAGCTTCACAACCCTAAATCTTCATAAAAGACATACTAGGTCGCTTCCCAGTTCATATCGCATATTGTGTCTTTATGATAGCCTAAGATGGAACACGGTTTAGTGTGAAGGTTGCTGTTAAAAAAGCATGGCCCCAAAAGGGAGTCGGGGAGATCAGTATGACTCATCATAGATCGAACCATATCTAATTGAGTTCGATTTCTCCTTTCTGAAACTTCATTCCATTGAGGTGTTCCAGGAGGAGTGAGTTGAGATGTTATCCTACATTCTCTTAGATAGTCATCAAATTGTTGGCTCAAGTATTCTCCACCTCGATCTGATCGAAGTGTTTTAATAGTCTTGCCAAATTGGTTTTGTACTTCATTTTAAATTCCTTGAACTCTTCAAAGGATTCAGACTTGAGTTTCATCAGATACACAAATCCATATCTACTAAAAACATCAGTAAAAGTAATGAAGTATTGAAAACCTCCTCTAGTCATTATGCCCATGGGCCCCACATACATCACTATGTATGAGACCAAGAAGATCACCAGCCCTCTCCCCAATAAACAAGATTCACATGTCTCAATTGAGATTCAAAATCAAATGAGTCCAAATAACCATCTTGGTGGAGTTTGGATATGCATTTCTCATTTACATGTCCTATGCGACAACTTCAAAGATAAGTCGGGTTCAAATCATTTGTTTTGACCCTTTTAACACTTATGTTTATAGATAGGAACTTCAAAATCAAGAACATATTGTTCAACTTTGCACAACCATAAAACATATCATTCAAATAAATTGAACAACTATTGTTCTTTATTATGAATGAAAAACCACTCTCGTCAAGAAACAAAATTAATATTCACAAAATAAAAATCATCCAGTTCAATAACTAGTCCAGTTGGCAAAGTTAAATAATAGGTTCCTACGGCTAAGGCAACAACTCTTGCTCCATTTCCCACACGTAGGGCGACTTCTCCTTTAGCCAATGGCCTACTCCTTTTAGATCCTTCACATAAATGTGAGATCAACATTCGGTATCCAATACCAATGATGCAGAAGTAAGTAAATTGACTTCTATAACATAGATACCTGAAGCGGAAGTCTCACTTCCCTTCTTCTTGATCTCCTCCAGGTACTTTACACAGTTTTCCAATGTCCTGATTAGCCACAGTGGAAACATTTTCCTTCCATAGCTATCCCGCCCATAGGTTTCAAGAATTTCTTCTTGCCCTTGCCCTTTCCAGGTCGGACCATCAATATGGCCTTCCCTTTAGCTTTGTTAAAGTTTTGCTCAGTTGTTCTTAACATGCTTAGCAATTCTGGCAGTGGTTTGTCAAATTCATTCATGTTGTAGTTCATGACGAATTGACTATAGCTGTCCGGCAACGATTGCGGGACAAGATCATTGGCCAACTCTTGGCCTAATAGGAATCCAAGCCTTTCTAGTTTTTCAATGTACCCAATCATCTTGAGTACATGAGTACCTACAGGGCTTCCCTCTGCCAGTCTACATTGATAAAGTGCCTTTGAGACTTCAAATCGTTCGTGCCTACTTTGGCCTTGATAAGGTCTCTTTAAATGTACAATTATATTGTACGCCTCCACATTCTCATGTTGTTTTCAGCATTCATGGTAGCAAGCATAAGGCAACCTACATCGAGAGCATCATCCAGATGCCTTCTAAAAGCCTCATTGTCAACTTTCGAAGTATTTGCAGCGGGTGTTTCAGGAACAGGCTCTTCCAGGACATACAGTCTTTCCTAAGGACAATCCTTAGGTCTTATACCAGTCTAGAAAATTAATTCCAAACAGTTTGTCCTTCTCAAGGATAGATCGCAATAAAAGTTAATTTTTGTGTTCGTTGCCAAGGTAATTATGAATGTAAGTATCATATAACAGACATATTTAATAAGGTCGTTAAATAAATATGCCTCCCACTATTTTGATTCAAAACAAGTACCCTCAATATAAAGAATCAGAAAATCCCATCAATAGATTTTCTAGTGGGCCAAGATCCATATTTCACCTAATTTTAAGTCAGCTTTGGCTGATCGCTTAAGAAAAGGTTATTTAGGTAGGAACACACTTCCAATGGCATCTTATACAACTCTTGGATAGTTAGGTGAATAACTCTTATTCTAATTCATCTTATGAATTAATGCCTAACTCAATGTCTCTAGGTTCTTCAATTCTATTGAATATACCTAGTTAAGTCAAAACCCAATGATTGACAATTGGATATTACTTTTATCCCATCGCATCTCACTAGAATAGATAAATGCACCCTGCTTTGGCAGACCCACACTTAATCGATTCTAGCTTCGACGAGTGCCATACATTGGAAGGCAAAACATGACCTAATATTAGTGCCTTTGGGTTTTTCAATCCTATTGAGTATACCCAATCAAAGACCAACAGTTGACAATCGGATATTACTTTTATCCTATCGTGTCTCACTAGAATAGATAAATGTACCCTGTTTTGGCAGACCAACATTTAATCGATTCTAGTCTTGTCGAGTGTCATTTATTGGATGGCACACAAGCATTGAGGGATTTGATCACTTTAATTTTTATTCGTTTGTTAACTATTTAACAAAACAAGCACGCATCTCATACAAATACATGATATGGTTATGGCCTCCTAAAAACAAATACAAAATTATATCAATTACATAATCTTGTATATAATCTTGAGCTCTCCAAATCTCCCACTGAATCCATGCTCCATGTCCTCCCAGTTACATTACATAACAAGAACAAACCTCGTTTAACATACGAGGGAATAGAGATGAGAAGAGAATTACAAGAGGAATGTTAAGAGGTAAGGCACGACACGCAGGTCGTATTTAAATTAAAACAACTAAGGCCATAACCAGTCATCATGCAAACTCAACATCCATTGATTGTAAAACGAGTGATATAATAAGATGTATATATTAAGCGAGGTTTGATTACGCACAAACGAAATAACACACTACGCTGTGTAGCACGGAGGCCACCCCTTGCGGGGATCGGGGCAGCGCCCCGAAACAAAAATTGGATTTGATAAACACTCAACCAATCATCAATAAGTGTCTCGCATCAAATGAATACTTCACGAACCTGTAAACAGGTAAGTCCCTCGTATCATTCGAATACGTTCTTGTCAGCAAATTGATAAGTGGCATGTTTATCGCAGCCAAAATTTGAGTCGAGGCAAGGCTTCAACAATTGAATCCTTTGACACCCAAGACATGAACTCTTCATGTTCCATGGGACCCTCCAACATAAGAACATATAAATATATATATATATATCACACATATAACAATCAATAAAGGAATCAAAATAATTGAAACGAGAACTTGCGCTTCACCTGCGCCCAGCATGGGTGAAGCGCAGGTTCCAGTTTTAGATTCTGTAATTTGCGCTTCACCTGCGCTTCACTTCCACTTCACATGCGCTTTACTTGCGCTCATCGTGAGTGAAGCGCAGGTTCGAGATTCAAAATCATGTATGCTGCGCTTCACCTGCGCCCGGCGCAGATGAAGCGCACGTAACAGCGCTCGACGCGAAGACTGAGTTTTTCAGCAGAAAAATAGAATATCAACATATTCAAAACGATTAAAAGCCAAAAACGTGCTTATCTCAAACCAACGCTCTGATACCAATTGAAGGGAATCAAGCATGTGGTTAGGGTGCAACGAAAATAAATGGATTCCCTCCCTTGTTATGATCGTTATGCGAAAACATGAATCAAGGCATAAAAGAGTATAAAACAAAAGGTCATACCTTTTGAGGATTGCGAACGAGGCAATAGCAACCACATCTCTAGTGGTGTCCACGCCAACAGCCGAACTAGGAAACCTTCCTCAACTCTGCTAGTAGTGTTTAGAGAGTAAGAGCGACTACTCTTTTTTTTACATACCTAGGGTTTAATCCTTCACTCTATTAACCCTAACATATATGGGTCTGGCCCATTATGTTATAATCCTAATCAAATTAGAATTATTATCTTTCCTAGTGGCTTGTTGTATGTGTGTGACCCAATAGGCTTTTAATATTTGGTTATGGTATTAAAATAAAACTCTTTTATATTTAATATCATAAATAGTGAGCGGTATCTAGCAATACATCACTATCCAAATATTGAGATTATCAACAACCTTGACGAATCCTATTTTATGATAATTTATATGATCTACCCCTTTGTCCAAATATCTAATTGAACACAAGGGCATGGATTGTGTCAACCTTGTATAGTTCAATTTATGTTTTTCTTGATCCCCAAGTAGACAGTTCAGAAAATAAACATCTCATGTTTATCCTCCTGAGCATGGCCATGCATTTTGCAGTCTCGCTTTATCAATAGGCCTACAGATATAACTCGGATTACATAGGAGGGACAAATCCCATCTAGGGCACTCACATTCCTCCACATAATTTATTATATGTCCAAATACCAACTTTATGATCACCCTGTTACAGGCAACGCTTGATGATATTCAAAACACATAATTCCTTATGTAGGAATCGTAGTGATTTCAGGTCAAAGGACTTCATATAACATTTATCAATTTAAGAAACGTTCATGACACTTATGTAACAATCCATGCAACATTCTTAAGGTGGGTCTGTCCAGTACACCATTACTCTTAATGTGTACCTATGTGAGCACATGATATCTCATATCCATGATCCGTAAGATGTGATCATCAATGAACTTACATACTAGTCTAAATGCATCTTTGTCCTAAGATGATACTTGACTATGGACTATTTAAGAATAGTTCTTCATAAGATCTCACGATCAAGTCATCTACTTGATTTCTTATGAAATTTGAGCTTACTATTCTAAGGACATTAATTATATTCTAAAAGAATAAGTTGCCTTTATAAAATAACATGATACAAGTGATGGATGTTCATAAACATATACGTCTCTAGTGCATATTCCTAACACCAACCTCCATCTACATTCACACCAACTAACTTGCTTTTATGAAAATTAACTTTAAGACCAGCAATCAATTCAAAGATTTGTAAAGTAACCTTAATAGTCCACAAATTTTGAATAGATGCTTCTCCCAGAAGATTGTGTCATCCGCATATTGTAAGTGAGATACAACCAAATTTTCACAGCCGGCCATGTAACCAGAGAATAAATTAGAATGCACAGCCTTACACATCAAAGCATTCAATCCTTCAGCAACAATAAGAAAAAGAAAAGGGGCAAGGGGGTCACCTTGACAAACACCACGGCTAATCCCAAATTCCCCTGATGGGCTACCATTAATAAGGACCGAAATTCTGGAAGTGTGAAGGCACTCAGCAATCCACCGTTTCCATTTGTCGGGAAATCCCATTCTTCCCATCACATACTATAGGAACGCCCAACTCACCGAATCATAAGCCTTTTCAAAGTCTATCTTAAAAAGGAGTCCTTTCCTACCCTTCCTCTTCATTTCTTCCACTACCTCATTCACAATAATGATGCTATCAAAAATGGATCTGTCTTTAATGAAAGTTGATTGGCAATCAGAAACCACAGTCCCAATCACCTTCCTCAATCTATTGGCTAGAATTTTAGTCACCACCTTTTACATGACACCAATTAAAGAGATGGGACGAAATTCCTCAACCTTTTGAGGATTATCTGTTTTTGGTATGAGTACAATAAACGAGCTATTCGAGCCACCAACAAGTTTCTCATTAGAATGAAACTCATTTAAAAAGCATAGAAAATCATCCTTTAAAACCGAGCAAAACTCCTTGATGAAGTTGAAATTGAAACCATCTGAACCAGGACTTTTAGAACCACCACAGTCCCACATGACATCTTTGATCTCCTCTTCAGTAAAAGGCATGACCAGGCTAGACGCATCCTCATAGGATAGTCTACTAAATGTTGCACCATCAAGACATGGCCTCCTCCAGGATTGCTCCTTAAAATGTGTTTCAAAATGACATCGCACGGCTTCCTTAATATACAGTGGATCAGAATACCTCTTATTCTGAATTATAAGACTTCTGATTGCATTCCTCAATCTCCTTTTGTTGACGCAAGCATGAAAAAACTTGGTATTTGCATCACCCGCTTCAAGCCATCTCAATTTTGATTTCTGGAACAAGAGGTTATCTTTCATAGACATAAAATGACATAAGTCCGCCAACATCTCTTTCCGCCTTTGAACATCCTCCTCAGACAAGGAAGAAACCTCGCCTTTAAGATCCAGCTGATTTAATTGTTCCTTAGACTCCAAAATCATGCCGTCCAAATTGCCAAAACACTCCTTATTCCATGTTCTCAAGTTGTTCTTCATTAGTTTCAATTTTTCTTTCAGTACAAAAGTAGTCCTTTAATTACAACGGTTGATCAAGTAAAGAGGTAATCCAATGGTCTTATAGGAGGGCACCATCCATGTTTCAAAATCAACAGGACCATGGTAAAAGGCACCAGAAAAGGATATACTATATACAATTTTCTTTTGAAATTATATATATAGAGTGAATAATAAAATTATAAACTGAATAATACTAAAATTTACAAAAAGTAATAAAAGTTACAAATTGAGTATTAAAAGATCCGTAACTTTTATTATATATAAATGTGTAAGGTATTTGGGGAATTCTACGGTGAGGTACTTTAATAGGTGCCTCACCGTGTACCCCTTGATTTAGGGGTATGTTAAAAAAAAATATTTTTAGAATTTGCAATATGGTCCTCCTGAAGAACCATATTGCAAATTTTACAAATATTTTGAGGACCATATTACAAATTTTAAAAATATTTTTTTTGTTAACATGTCTCTAAATTAAGGGGTACAAGGTGAGGTGCCTCACCGTAGAATTCACCATGGTATTTATTTGATAACGGTATCTTTTTTGACACCATCACTTAAATATTGTTAGCCAATCAAACTGTATCAGTTTCTTTTTTTTATTTGGGATGGGAAAAGTGCACTTTAATCAAGTCACAGGATGCAAAACTGTAATTTAACCTTGAAAGAAGTTTCAGATTCAGTAAATGATGACAGACGACAAATCGTAAAAGGATAAAGTAAATTCGATTTAAATACTAATTACTAGAAAAAACCATACTTTAGCGTTGTAGTACGTAGCCGGTATTTTAATTTCAACCATTTTCATTAGATAAATGGTATTTGTACGCAAAGCGTGATGAATAATAAAATTACAGACTAAATAATAAAAGACTAAAATAACTTTTTAGTCCCTATAAAATATCTGAGTTTTGATTTTTGTCTCTGAAAACTTTTTTTTGTTTCATCCTTATAAAATATATAAGCTACTTTTTTAGTCCCCGATATTGAATCTATTGTTAATTGTGGATGTGTTGAACATCTATAATAGTGATCAATACTTGAGAAGTATACCCTGACACATTATATAAGAGTGTTATACTCCTCAAACTCATTCATAGAGTCAAATTTCATGCCCGACTTGAACTGAAATTCCTTGTACATTTCCTCCTTCCTATATATCATAAACAATCTCTGAATGAGTTTACATATGCTAACAATGTTGTATAATGTGTTAGGGTTTTGCACATGATTATTGACTATGATGGACATTAGACATATCTGCATTTAAAAGTAAAATCAACAACAGAGACTAAAAAATAATTTAAATATTTTATAAGAATGAAATAAAAAAGAAAAATTTTTCAGGGATGAAAATGAAAATTCGGATATTTTATAGGGATTAAAAAATTATTTTACCCATAATAAAATTATAAGAGTTTATTGTAGAAAGCTTTAGTAACAAATTGAGCTTTCATAATCAGGTTGCCATAAATTGGCTTAGCTGTTAGAGTTTAATATGTATAACAGATCCATTGTTAATTAAATACAAATGGAAAGCACCAAAATTAAGTGCAGAACTAGCACCAAAGGCAATCACGTGGGTCACTATATTGTCTTGATGTGTAACAATTGTAGTGAACTAAAACGGTTAAGTAATTATATGTAACATTAATTAATGTAAGTCGTATTTATTTACAGCAGATCGATACACACTTTAACAGAGTAGATATGAAGTTCATTACCTCCAACGACGAACGTTCTCACCTTTCTTCATTTATTTTCCATGATTTCTCTCTGTGCTTTCTTTATTAATTATCCATAAATGGGGGTAATAGTAGTATTTGGAATCCCGATGTTTTCAATCACATAAATCAAATCAAATAGTTTATATAATTTTAAATTCTTTTAACAATTTTGATAACATCAATTTTTATGATTGAAAATAAAACTTCTAAAAATAAAATTTTTTTATTTAATTTAAACAATTACCTCAAAAATATAAATAAACAATAAATATTTTTTATTTTAAAAATTTTATCCTCAATCTTTAGAACTGATTTAATTATAACTGTTGTTTGTATTGTTAAAAATGTTACTTATATCTAATTATGTTTGTCTTGTTTTTTAATGAGTTTTCTAATATGTGACTCAAGCTAGATGAATTTTATTTGTTATTGAATCTTAGATTTGCCACTTTAAAGATGTTTAATATCTAACTACCATTAGTTATAGGTTTATATAGTTCAAATGACCAATCTATCTATGACTTAACATGCATTAGGTATAGTTTCCGATCCCTTAGGTTTTTTATTAAGTTAAGTCAACTGCTTTAAAAGTTTATTTAACTAAAAATAAAGTTAGGTTGTAAGATATCTTTAAAAAATTAAATGCAATGACTATTAATCTATTATTGTTGTACATTGTTATTAATAATAATAATAATAATACTATTGCATTTTGTTCGTGTAGAAATTCTCCACCATGTTTCTGATCGAAGAGGTTGAATTTCCTTGCATTCCACGGTGGATCCACGGTGGGGCAGGGTGTACTTGCAGGGACTCTGACGCTCAAGTCAGTAAGGATTCTGATCAGAGTGTATGAAATATAGAATGAATGCGTACCTCAAAATGGTCTCCCGCAGTGTATTTATAGAGGAAATGTGGCGGAAAAATCTGCTAGTTAGTTGTAACCGTTTTCAGTCAGTGTAATGACGCGCTTCACCGAGATATAAACATACGCGCCTAAATATAGCCGGTTAATGGGCCGAGGTATATTTACCTCGAGAACAGATGGCCCCCAAGTCGGGTGCTTTGATATAAAGTATCAGACTTGAAATAGTCTAGGGTCATTCAGCCGGCTTGATACATTCTATACTCAGTCGGGATAAACCGGTAATCGGAGTCTATAATCGAAATCGATTCGCACATTTTGATTGATGAAGTCCCGTAATCAGATTTTTGTGCTTCGTCGAAGTTGGCAGTGTTGGTTAGGTGCGGACAACTACACGTGCCATGTATAGCCGGTTCAGACAATTTTTGTCTTGTCAAAGATAGTCATTGTTGGCGTGAGCACGGGACCAAGCCTAGATTGTTTGCATAATAGCTTTCAAGGAACTGAGTCCGAATTGGTAATAAGGAAGCTATGATCTCAGGGAACTGGGTCCGAGATGATAATTCAAGGAACATTCTGACATGGATATCTGGGGCCTCGCAGACTTGGGTCGGAGATGAGGAGCATAATCCAAAGTAGATCGAAAAACAAATACAATAATGATCAAGGGACTGGGTCTGACATAATAATCTAGGGATTGTGTCCGAAATGCTCAAGGAACTATGTCCGAGATGTCGAGGGACTAAGCCCAAAATGCTCAAGGAACTGTATCCGAGATCGTCGAGGGACTAAGCCTGAAATGCTCATGGGACTAAGCCCAAGATGGTCAAGGGACTAAGCCTGAAAAAGCTCAAGGGACTAAGCCTGAAAAGCTCAAGGGACTAAGCCCGAGATGGTCGAGGGACTATGCCCGAAATGCTCAAGGGACTAAGCCTGAGATGATCGAGAGACTATGCTTGAAATGCTCAAGGAACTGTGTCCAAGATCGTCGAGGGACTAAGCCTGAAATGCTCAAGGGACTAAGCCCGAGATGGTCAAGGGACTAAGCCTGAAAAGCTCAAGGGACAAGCCCGAGATGGTCGAGGGACTGCGCCCGAAATGCTCAAGGGACTAAGCCCAAGATGGTCGAGGAACTATACCCGAAATGCTCAAGGGACTAAGCCCGAGATGGTCGAGGGACTATGCCCGAAAAGCTCAACGAACTGTGTCCGAGATCGTCAAGGGACTAAGCCCAAAAAGCTCAAGGGACTAAGCCCGAGATGGTCGAGGGACTATGCCTGAAAAGCTCAAGGAACTGTGTCCGAGATCGTCGAGGGACTAAGCCCGAAAAGCTCAAGGAACTGTGTCCGAGATATCGCGGGATGGGAGAGTGGTAGTATTGATGGTCCTTGCCATAATGGTCGGATTATGCAAAACTCTAGTTGCCCCCTATGTTGTGGCTTATCTTTATGCTCGTTAGGCTTCGTGACGGAATTATATGATAACTACTGATACAATCTGAGTATCTTCCATTAGAGCCGCATTCAGATTAGGAGTCCACCAGTAGATAACAATGCTAGCAAGTTTATGCCACTGGTATTTACCGAAGTCAGAATTGTCATGCAAATAAATCCCAAACAACAGAACCATAGGGACCTTAATCTGGTGCTGTCATTTATTCCAGTCCAAGCCGAAGAGTGGTCATAATATAATAATTCTATTTAAATGAAATACTAGTTTTGGCTTGTAGCTTCCACTTATGTGAATCAATTAATCACAAACTTGGAATGATTTCGGAGTTAATTCTCCTCGGTCAACTTATGCGTAAACTCTCCATTTGAGCCTTGATAATTCATTGGAATGCATTTATCCTCGGAACGCATTTATTCTCAACTATCAACATAATGATCCTTGTAATGTATTTATTGGAATGTAATTCCAACTTGGTATTTGAAGATGACAAACACGTGTTCAAACATTGGAGAAAAAGATCGAAATTCAGGATCAACTGTGGATTCTTGATATAAGGAATTGCAAATCAGTTAATCCAATCCTAGAGGTCTGCAACAAGTCAGCGCCATTGGCTGCGAAAAACTCAACAACCTTGTCCTTCCGACCGGATTGCAAAACGTGAATGACGTAGAAGCATAGAAAATGAGTCTCCAACTTAGACAAGGTGGAAACGAGTGTCGTTTCGGAGGAGGATGAGAGATAGTGTTTGAAGAAATTGAGAAGTGCAACCAATTTATCACCCTAAAACTTGGGAACATAAGCGGAGAAGATTAGGCGCACAAGAATCTTGTCAACCTGAAAACCTTTGCCGACAATGGTGTGCAATTCGGTCTCAAAGTAATTCACATCTTGCGGCCGACTTTCGATACCGTTCCGTGATCGTATTCGGCTTCATTCAGCCCAGCAATAACATTTCTATTTGTCAAGATGGGGTCCTCAAAATCTAGAGGAATGGTGTCTCCTGAATCCGAAACAGAGGAGGAAGAGGAGTGCCTTTTCATGAAAGGGGTGGCTGTAGAGAAGCCTTCATTGATTAGGAAAATTTCGTGCAACTCGGATAAAATTGTCTACCTCGTCATTCACATTTTGTTAATCCCCGCCAAGTCTGCTTCATTTTGGAATTTCCTATCCCACCTCAGAATTTCCTCGTGTGAAGTCCATACCACATCGGAATCAGACTTCTAGCATCTCTGGCATCTCCTCGGAATTTTTTCGGAGCATCGCAGAATTATTAAAGGCCATCATTTGAAGATATCTCATAATTTCTTTGGAATTACGAGCATATACTTGAGAGATTGCATTGATGATGATCACGTGATCAATTATTACATATTGAATACGGAGACGTTGCTTGGAAGCGTGTTACAACATCAGGAACTGTACTAGCTCCATGTCCCTCTTGAAGCAAAACGGTGAAACCTCTGTGGTGTAGCTTCAATACTCATTCTGTCCTGACCAAAACCGGGGGACTGCTTCATAATTTCATAAGCTGAAGGGATCTCGTTCGTGTCCTTGTGAGAAATTATCGACGAGCATTTCAACTCAAGCCTCAGATTCGGTCAGAACCAGAATCAAGTTTGCCAATTGCATAAAACAAATGTGATAATGATCAAAATGCTTGGGCGCGCTGAAAGTTATCAACATGTGGATTTTCCAGGTTGGGGAATCATTTCGGAAATGATGCCGCCTACAACCCAGAAGACGACAACTCAGAAACGATGCGGCCTGCAACTCGGAAATGATGCAGCCTGCCAAGTATCTCGAAATTATCCCGTAAACTGATCGCGAGACCAATCTCATATGAGACATTGTATCATTTTCGAAGAAGAAGTGATTTCCCTCACAACCTGCTCGGATTCCGGAGGCACTAGAAAACTGATCGCGTCCAGTGACAGCCAACCTGCAAGCTAACGGTAGAACTATCTTGGCATGATAGCTCAAAGGTTCTGTGAAGGCTCAAAGCCTTTTGTAATGGGTGTTGTAGTTGGACAAGTTCTTGACATAGACATTCCCCCTCCAAGGTCCAAAAGAAAACCAAGCAATCCCCTGTTAGAGTTCAATATCAATGTCAATGGCTCTGGGAAATTCAGGCGCCTTAAACGAAATTAAATCTCTGCCACTTCCTTAGTTATAATGAAGGAAATGGCTTTCCAACCACCAACGGTGGATCATTGGACTGCGCGCTAGACTGGGCGGCGCTTGAAGTCGACGACGCCGTCTACTATCTCCGGTAGTAGCGGAGTTTCAGTTTCAGAATCGCCGAGAAGGTGGGAGATGGTCGTCTAACCGAAGTGAAGATTTTCAGTTTCACCTTTAGTTTCAGAATCTGTTGCAGAGGGGATTTTTAGTCATTATACCACCTTAGCTGGGTGTACCCGAGATGATTCAACAAGCAGAGGATCTCGACATTTCGTCCATCTCGAAATTTCGACCATCTCGGAATCAATCTAGAAATTCTCGCATAACCAAAATTCGTCAAGGATGAGCACCATGGATTTATCACGTAGACTGTGGACTTTGAGTCTAAAAGGGAGTCCACGAAACTGCAACCCGATGCCAGGACCACTGCAAAGGCACCCTCCGAACGCAGAACAGACAAGCTTGGGGTCCAACTCGGAGTTACGTCCATCTCGAAATCGATTTCAGAATTTCATCTAAGATGATTATTTCAATGATGAGGACCAAGATTGCCATGTCGGACAGTCCTCATCGAAATTTTGATGATGATAAGCACCACAAAATTCGCACGTAGATTGCGGACTTTGAGTCTACACATGAGCTTTCGAATTCGCACGTAGATTGCGGACTAAGTCTAAACATGAGCTTTCGTTTTTATTTGTATGGGTTGAAGCATTCGACCGATGCACAACAGCCTCTTCCCCTCCATCTCAGAATCACAATTTTCAAACTTATAACCGAACACATAAAGATAGCGAGACAGATAACGGCCACAAGAGCCATGGTCACAGGTTTCTGACGAAATATCATACTTTGATCTCGACACATGATAATCCTGGTTTCTTGCACCTGCATTAACTTGCATGTCGGATAAAATATAAAATTATATAACATTTTGATTATAAAGCAAAACCTGACTTCAGGGGAGTCCGTGACTATCTCGGGCATCCCGGACAAGTTGATGTCGGAATTATCTCGGAATGAAAAGCAGTTACATCACCTCGGACAAGATGATGCTTTAAATATATTTTACGTGTTACCAAACAAAAGCTGCATTAAGTTGGTGTGAATAAGATTTCGATTCTTGATTTCTTGCGCTGCGCCATAACAAACATCAAGCAAGTAAAAATGTTGAGTGTAATGGTTTGTGCATGATTCCGTGCCGAATGTGCCATACTCGGACAAAGAAATTGACACCGAAACTGGATGAGAAAAACACAAAGTCGCTCAATCTTGATCTCGTCTTTGAGAAGAGCCATCATCACATGCTTCTTCCAGTAACCTCAAGAATGGTCCCAAGAAAAAGAAAGATCGCGAAGAAAAATAGCACAAGATCATCCTATGCTAGGTAAAACAGAGAAATACATAATTGAATTCGAAATTACCTGGAAAGGGATAACAGAGTCGTGGAAGCGTGGTTGCTCGCCGGAGAAGCCCCCAAGATCTTAAAGGAGAACTCTAGGAGGAGAATTTTTACTAATCGAATGAAATAGAAGGATGAACAGAATGTTCCTCCTCTAGAGACGATCTTCCGGATTCTTCAACAAGATTCTCAAAGAAGATGGGGATCTATGAAGTGTTTCTCGTTTCCCACAGACAGTGCCAATGTTCGTGTAGAAATTCTCCACCATGTTTCCAGTCGAAGAGGTTGAATTTCCTTGCAATCCACGACGGAGCACGACGGATCCACAGCGGGGCAGGGTGTACTTGCAGGGACTCTGACGCTCAAGTCAGTAAGGATTCTGATCAGAGTGTATGAAATATAGAATGAATGTGTACCTCAAAATGGTCTCCCGCAGGGTATTTATAGAGGAAATGTGGCGGAAAAATCTGCTAGTTAGTTGTAACCGTTTTCAGTCAGTGTAACGACGCGCTTCACCGAGATATAAACATACGCACCTAAATATAGCCGGTTAATGGGTCGAGGTATATTTACCTCCAGAACACATTTGAAATTATATTCTTTGTTAGTATATATTTAAAGACTTGGACCATCCGTTAATATAGGTATATTAATTAGTTAATTTAAAGGTTTTAAGAGAAATCATTGTCCGACTTCCTATCAGCAATGGTAGCGGATCTTCTACTGGAACTAGAAGAGCTCAATTCATGTAGCAATGGCCTATATGATATTAGGTGTTGTATATTATCATGTTTGGAGAGAAGGGAATACTTGAAATAGAAATATGAAAAGTGTATATTGATTGATTAAATTAGCAAATACAACAGTGTATATATATACATGTTATGAGAGAACCAATCCCTAGAGATTTGGGATTAGGATCAATCTAAATCAATTTAGGATCAACCTAAATCAGGAAACTATACAATAAATCAAAGAGAATAAATAGTAATATCTCTACATATCTTAACACTCCCCCTCAAGCTGGAGCATACATATCATAGGCATCCAGCTTGTCACATATATAGGTTATCCTAGGACCCCGTAAAGATTTAGTAAAAATATCTGCAAGTTGATCCTTGGAGCAAACTGAGGAAGTCTTGATGACACCGGAGAGGATCTTTTCTCTGATAAAATGACAATCAACTTCTATATGTTTTGTCCTCTCATGAAATACGGGATTAAAGGAGAGGTATAAGGCTGACTGGTTATCACACATTAGTTCCATAGGGCCAACCTTGCAAAACTGCAACTCTTGAATTAAAGACTTTAGCCACAGAAGCTCACATGTGGTTTGAGCCATTGCACGATACTCTGCTTCTGTGCTCGATCTGGCAACAACACTTTGCTTTTTACTCTTCCATGAATCAAGATTACCTCCCAAGAACACACAATAACCCGTTGTTGACCGTCTGTCACTTGCATCACCTGCCCAATCTGCATCGGAATACCCAACAATATTTGTATGTCCTCTATCACTGTAAACAAGTCCCTTCCCAGGTGATCCTTTGAGATATCTGAGGATCTGCACAACTGCATGCCAATGACTCTCACAAGGAGAGTTAAGGAACTGACTTACAACACTGACAGGAAAGGATATATCAGGTCTGGTCATGGTGAGATAATTTAACTTGCCCACTAGTCTTCGATACCTTCCTGGGTCGGAATAGGGCTCCCCCTGGTTAGGTAGAAGCTTCACATTAGGATCCATTGGGGTGTCAACTGGCTTACAATCTGTGAGTCCTGTCTCCTCCAGAATGTCAAGAGCATATTTCCTCTGAGAAATAGCAACACCGGACTTTGACTGAGCAACCTCAATCCCAAGGAAATAGCGTAGAGGACCTAAATCCTTAGTTTGAAAGTGCTCAAATAAGTGCTGCTTTAGAGACTTGATGCCCTCCTGATCATCACCTGTAATTACAATATCATCCACATAAACCACAAGATAAATGAATTTATGGGTCAGTGAGCATCTAAAGAAAACAGAGTGGTCTGCCTCGCAGCGGATCATTCCAAACTCCTGTATGACTTTGCTAAACCGACCAAACCAAGCTCGAGGTGATTGTTTAAGGCCATATAAGGACTTCCGTAATTTACACACAAGGTCAGACTCCCCCTGAGCAACAAACCCAGAGGGTTGCTCCATATAGATCTCCTCCTCCAAGTCACCATGTAAGAAAGCATTTTTGATATCCAATTAAAACAAGGGCCAATGTCGCACGGCAGCCATGGCCAAGAAGAGGCGAACTGAGGCCATCTTCGCAACTGGAGAGAAAGTGTCACTGTAATCCAAACCATATACCTGTGTGTATCCCTTAGCCACAAGACGGGCTTTCAATCTATCCACCTGTCCATCAGGGCCCACTTTAACATTAAAGACCCACCGACATCCAACAACAGATTTGTCGGACGGAGGTGGAACAAGTTCCCAAGTATGGTTAAATTCTAAAGCTGTCATCTCATCAATCATAGCTTGTCGCCATCCTGGATGGGTTAAGGCCTCCTGTACTGTCTTGGGAATGGTAATAGAGGATATAGCAGAGACAAAAGCAGAATAGGTAGGAGACAAACGATGATATGAGAGAAAATGATAAATGGGATGAGGATTAGAAGTAGAACGTTTACCTTTACGAAGAGCAATGGGCAAGTCAACTGGGAGAGGTGGAGCCGGAGTAGGTGAGGAGACTGGAGTAGAAGCGGAATCACACGGTGTACTAGGAGATGGAACCAAAGTATGTAACCGATGCTCATAAGTTATCCCATATCGGTGTGGGAGACAACCAGACCCTGGTAGGGAAGGAGGAGGACACTCTAGTGGAGGCCCGGGTGTCTCTAAAGTAGCAGGTGGAGACTCAACAGAATCAACAAGAGGAATAGGAAATACCTGAGAATAGAGATCGGAGTCCAGTGAAGAGACTTCTGAGGTACTGAAAAATGGTGTCTTTAAAGAAGGTGACATCTGCACTGGTGTAGAACCGATTTGTAGTGGGAGAGTAGCAATGGTACCCCTTTTGGACACGAGAATATCCTAAGAACACACATTTGACAGCACGTGCAGAAAACTTATCACGACCTGGGGAAAGATCATGAACAAAACAAGTACAACCTAAAACACGAGGGGGGACAGAGTAAAGAGAATCCAATGGATATAACAGGGAATGAGGAACTTGATCATTCAAAACAGAGGATGACATCCGATTTATTAAATATCCTGCAATAAGGACAGCATGACCCAATAATTTTGGAGGTGCATTAACATTCAATAGCAGAGTACGGGCAGTGTCCACAATATGTCTATGTTTTCGCTCGGCAACACCATTTTGTTGAGGTGTATGAGGACAACTAGATTGATGTTGAATGCCATGGGAATTCATGAAGGAAGTGAAACAATCAGAGAAGTATTCTTTAGCATTATCACTTCGTAGAACACGGATTACTTTGCCAAACTGAGTTTTGATTTCTAAACAGAAAGTTTTGAAAATTGTGAATAACTCAGAACGATTTTTCATTAGAAAGATCCAAGTACATCTTGAAAAATCATCAATGAAAGTAACATAATACCTATGTCCTAAAATAGACGCAACACGACTAGGACCCCAAACATCAGAATGGACAATATCAAAAGGAGACACAACTCGACCATGAACACTACTAGGAAAAGAAGTTCTAACATGCTTTCCTAGTTGACACGACTCACACTCTAAGGACTCCAACTGGGAGAGATGAGGTACCATTTTCTTCAGTTTATGTAAGCTAGGATGACCAAGACGACGATGGAGCAAACTGGGAGACTCAGTAGATGTACATATGGTAGAAGCAGAGGGCTGAAGGTAGTAGAGACCATGTGATTCAGATCCTGCTCCAATCGTCTGTCCCGTACTCCGGTCCTGTATCAAGAAAGAATCAGAAGTGAAGGTGATGGCACAATTTAATGATTGAGTCAACTTGCTTATAGAAATTAAATTGAAGGGACATCCAGGAACTAATAAAACTGATTTCAATGGTAGTGAGGGAACAGGTGAAATTTGGCCAATACCAGTGGCTTGGACTTTGGACCCATCAGCAAGGGTGATATGATGTGGAGTTTTAGGTGAGGATAAGTTAGGGAAAAGAGAGGCATTACCAGTTAGGTGATCAGAAGCACCAGAATCCAAAACCCAAGGTACAAGAGGCGTAGAATGAGAGAGACAGACTGTAGAATTACCAGTGTGAGCAACAGTGACTGAGGAAGAGGTCTGTTAGGTTGCCTTCAGTTGAAGGTACTCCTTGTAATCATCAGCAGACCAGGAAATTGGATGATTGCTCTCAGATTCAATCTTGGGCTCTGAAGTCAGAGATTGAGCAACATTAGCTGTCTTGCTCGGAAAGCCATGCAAAGAGTAACACCTATCACGCGTATCTCCATCTCTCTGACAGTAGGTGCAATGAAGGTTTCCTCTACCCCCTTTTCCACGACCACGACCACGACCTCGTCCTCCACGTTCAGTGGTACTGGAGACAAAAGCAGAGGACTCAGATGCTGTTTGAGATTCTGCCTCCGGTGAAGGAACCCGAATCAAAAGATCTATGAGTTCTTCCACCGTAGGGATGGTGGGATTTGTCAAAATCTGATCACGAACAGATCCGTAGTCCTTATGAAGTCCATGAAGGATAAAGACCATGAACATAGTATCGAGCTTGCTTAACACTTTCTGAAGATCATCACTAACCAACATCAGCTTCAGCTCATCAATGGTGGATTGAGCATGATTCAAATAAGATGGCAAATCATGATCAACCATTTGAAGTGTTGCTAAACCACGAACAGATTCATACAATCTCTGGATGTCATTGGCATAAATATTCCGAGTTTTCTTCCAAACATCATAACATATTTTGTACGGGCGAAAATGCACCATTAATTTGGGCTCAATGGACTGCCATAATACAGATACAAGTTGATAATCTGCTCGCTGCCATTCATCACTCACATCTTTATCAACCTCGGAAGCCTTCTTAACAAGGTGATCATAAAGACCCTGGCCTAAAAACCATATCTCAACTGCAGTAGACTAGTCTAAATAATTTTTACCATTCAACTTCTCAGAGGTAATAACCGGTGAACCAGAAAAAGCAAAGGAAACCAGTCCCCTTTTAGAAGACTCAATTTTTGGATCCTCCTTATCAACTTTGGAAATCTCCGCCATGTGGAAAAAGAAGGAGAACAGCAACCAAAACACCAAACAGCTACTAAAAGACAGTTTTGCAGCAACAAGAAAACACCAAACAGCAGCAAGAATGTCAAACAGCCACCAAACAGTAGCAAGAACGCCAAACAGCAGCAGGAACGTCAAACAGCCGCCAAAAAATGGTTTGGCAGCAACCAAAAACGACCGAACAGCCACCAAAGTGTGTGACCCACGACCTGAAAGTGGTCAAAACAGACAGAGGAAGAGCCGACGAACCCAATGGAACAAGCGGCGTCGCGAACGGAGGCCGGGAGGGCGGCGCGTGGACCCCACGCGCCGGCGAGCAGCTTTGAGAAAAACGGCGCGTGGAGGAGGCGTCGGAGGCGGCGCGCGGTGGGGTGGCAGATCGGCGACTTCTGAACACTTTGGCGGCGTCCACACAAGCAGCCGCTGAAAAAAAAAAAGAATGACCTAGGTGGGCGACCGGAGTAAAAACGGTTCCCTGGACCAGAAGAGCTCTGGTACCAACTTGAAATAGAAATATGAAAAGTGTATATTAATTGATTAAATTAGCAAATAATACAGTGTATATATATACATGTTATGAGAGAACCAATCCCTAGAGATTTGGGATTAGGATCAATCTAAATCAATTTAGGATCAACCTAAATCAGGAAACTATACAATAAATCAAAGAGAATAAATAGTAATATCTCTACATATCTTAACAGGAATAATAGGATACATTCACAACACTATACAACAGTTGATTTAGCTATTAAACATATACAAATATAAACACATGTTAGATTATAGGAAATGGGAAATAGTATTACAAAGGATAAGGACAAATTATATATTGATTGAGTTTTGTATATAGGGTGGGTTAAATGTTGTTTCTAAATTTTCCATAAATCATGATGCAATATGATTTTGTTAATGGTATTTTTTCACATTCTCCCAAAAAATTTAAAGACTTTATTACAAATCATATTTTTGTATTGACTTTCACACCAAACTTTTTAAAAGTCATACTAGGTCTTAAAAAATATTTTAAATGAGTAACCTAAACTAAGAAATGAGCCAAACTTATTTCGTGTAATGTTTGACAACGATCAGTTTTACCAGATCCGGATCCTCTACAGCCTTTCCAGCCTCTGTAGCAAATTTAACTATGGAATAGCTATGGAATCACTAGGTAAATAAAATCCGTAGTTGATCCTTAACTATTTCGTAGCTAGTGTTTGCTGCAGACGATGCAGCACTACAGAGAATCCTTTCACTGTCACCTTATAACCAATATCTCATTAGTATTACTATTATGTTTATGGAGATAGATGCACAATTAAAGAAAAAATCATTAAATAATATGATAACATATTATTAATAATAATGTAAAATGTTTTTGGTTTAATTGCATTTTTAGTCTCTCAATTTCTTGTGTAAGATGGTTTTAGTCTCTGAAATATAGTTGAATTTTGATTTTAGTCCGACTCTGTAATTCAAAACCAGTGGATTTAGTCACTCAAAAAGTGAAAATACCCCTTTACAGTCCTTATCGATAAAAATTTATAGCAAATCCGTAGCAAAATCTGTAGCAAAACTATGCAATAAGGACTAAATTGTATTTTTAATTTTTAAAAGATCAAAACTACCAGTTTCAAATGATAGGGACTAAAACAAAATTTGAATATATTTTAGGGACTAAAATTGTATTTAACTTATTTTTTTCAAGAAAATCAAGTCCATTTATTTTTAAAATTAAGTAAATTTGGTCCCTCTATAAACTTATATCATCTACTTAAAACCCTCAAATTCTCATTTTCAATCCAAATACATTGGAGGTTAATTTGTGATAGATTTGAGATATGAAATAATTTTGAAGGTTAAAAAAAAATAATAGAAAAAATTAGGGTTTATATGGAGAAAAAATTAGGGTTCTTCAATTTTAGGTGAAATTTGATATTTTGATTGGTGAGTTGAGCTCAAGAAAAATTTAAAATAATTTGATCAATATATATAATTCAATTTGCAAAAGTACAATTATACCAACTTTTTTATAATAGTAACAGTGCATATAAATGAAATTTTAAGAAAAAAAACATAGGATGTGTGTGGCAACAGATGATCATCATTAAGTTACCGTGTAAGGCAATGGCATTTCTGCTATTGTTTAAAGTTTTTTCTTTTGTTGTTGTTTGATTTCATAGGATAAATAAAACAAAGTAGAGGTGTAGCTAGCGAGACCTCATGCACATGCATGGCAGAATCATAATAAAGAAAGCCTTAATTATTGTTAAGTTGGATTATGGCCTGTTGTAAGGCCAAGAGCTGCTTATGTATTTACTTCATTTTGATTTGAAGACAGTAGGATGAGCTGAACTATAGCATATATATTAGCTTTCATTTGGTTGTCAGATAGAATTAGAATGAAGTATTACTTGTTGTTATCCTATATATCATGGTGATGCGTAAATATTTTGGGGGTTTACATGCAAAAAGTTCTTAGCTAGAGATTTAGTTGCACAAATTTTTGGGGGTGATTTCCTTGTAGAAATTGCTTCAGATGTATGCATGCAAGTATATAGCTACGAATTTATAGACCAATTTATTTACGAAAATTCTGCAGGTAATAACTTGAATAAACATAGGGGTTGTTTCATTCATCAACTGCATAAATTACAAAGTATGTTATTATGTTAATGATCATGTGTTCATTGCATTTGTGTGTTATACTCACACTGCTTACATGACTGCACTCATTGAGATTTCAATTTAGTCTCACCATACCTTTGTGGATTTATCTAGATGTGCAGGGTTCTCAGCCGAATGTTTGACCGGAGTCCGAGAGTGGACTCCTCCACTTGTCTCCTCCCCTTTTTGCTTAGGATTTACATATTTTGATGTATATGGATTTAATTAACCTAATTTACCTATTATGCTTATTTGAGCAACTGGGTGGTATTAGATTGTATTTATGACAATGTATTTGATATTGAGGTTTATGTAACGTTGGAGTACTTAAGCGAATTGTATTGTCATTGTATGACAATATCGATAATGTTACGAAAAATAATTTTGTAAATTCGGAAATATGCTTCTAACGGGTATTATTCCTTAGTTTTGGAAATAGGACATTACAGAATTGCTCAATTAATCAACGACCCTCTGTAGTGTCTCAATTAATGTAGATGCGATAACAGTCGCAACTGTCGTGGGCATGGTGTCATTGGTCATGTTTTTGTGATAATGAAGGGTGGACCTCTTGGACGGTTGTTAAAAAAAATAGTTGTACATATGACAGGGTAGTTGTACCCTGCCACATATCATAGCTAGGTACTTGAGTTGTCACCATGAATAAATTCCATATATGGTTACTACTCCCTAAATTATCTTATTGACATATTCTAATTCTAATGGTGTTGTTGATTATTTATGTAATATTTATCTTTAAGTGTGGTCTTGCTCCATAAATTTCCCAAATGCACAAAAGAAAATGAATTGCAAGTTAATTACTTATTTTTGGTACTCATGGTTTGTGTAATTTTTTGTTTGTGGAAGTAGATTGAAAGTCATAGAAAGTTTTTGTGGATGTGTTGATACTACTAAATTCACCACTAGTTTATGAAATATTTTAAATTGTTATGGTCATTGAGATTAAAATCTCATTAAATGTGGTGTTTTAATAAAATGTGTAGCCTCAATGCAAGTCATTTGGCTCATGGGAATGCAAAAGCCCATATTAAGGTAGCTAATGGTTTATTATTATGTGTTATACTATGTGGGATTTTTTTGTTTCCTTGCATATATTTATTTTTTGCATAATTAAATTCCATCCAACTAAGTAGAGATTTATTATTAAGCTAAGCTAGATCGAGGTTTTGATAATGTGGGTATCTATAGACAAATTAATAATATTAATTATCAATCTAAATAATTAAGAATTTACTAAATGCATGCAAAATAAAATTTATATGATGTGATGATTATTATGATTATGATGATATTCCCTCCAATCCTTTTTATAAATTATACATTGTGAAATTTTGTTAAAGTTGGTTAATAATCTTAAAGTTTTCAAAAATTATATGAGCTTTTCCAAAATTACCTTTATTATAAAAAGTAAAAAAAAATATTCGAAAATATAGAAATATTGGTATAGCCATTATTAGTAGTAATATAAGTATACCACTATTGAAAAAGTAAAAAAAAAAATTATTGGAATGTATAGACACTATTGCAATTTATGGACATTAGGGCATAAAGTTTAAGGCGTTTTTGCATGGAAATGCCCTTATGGAATAATAAATTTTTATTTATATTAAACATGTGAGGGTGCTTTCGAGAAGTTTTGACTAGTAAGAGCACTTCCTTCTTAAAAGTAAATTTACAGAGAATTTTTTTATTAAATAATTGTGGCATTGTGTAGTTCACTACGCCAAATTTAAGATATAAGAGCACCTACTTTAGGACGCTCTCATGTGGATTAGCGCTCATATTGAGTTTTTTAAGCTTAGGGCGCTTCTAATTTGGGCGGGAGCACCCTGCATATTTTGTATTATTTTTAGTTAGGGCGCTCGCATGAGCGCCCTGTATTTTATCTTTTATTTATTTTTTTGTTTATTTGATTAAGGCACTCTTTGGTCAATTAATTATTTTACTATTAGGGCGCTTACTGAGTGCCCTCGCCTCCTTTTCTGTTAGGGCGCTTTCTGAATGCCCCCTTTTTTTTATTCTTTAGGGCGCTCCTTGAGCGCCTTCCTTTAGAACATAAAAAATGCAATTCAGTTTTCTTTTCACAGATAGCTCCCTCTCATTCTCTCTAAAAAAACCCTCACGTTCTCCATCTCTCTCTCTGCCCGTGAGCTCTCTAGCTTCTCCTCGGCCACTCCTCCACCTTTTCCCAGCCGCTGCCCATGCCGCAACCTCTCTTCTTGCTGCCGCGTCTCCTCTCTTCCCAGTCGCGCGTCCTTGCTATGTCTCCCTCCGTTGGTCCTCACCGTTCGTGTCCACGCTGCGAGCACAGCCGTCCATGCAGCCCACAGCCGCGCGAGAGCAGAAGTTGTTCCAGTCGTCCCCTCCGTCGACACCGCAAGCAGAAGCTATGGTCCACCGTGCGCGCACATCCCTTCATCTGCAGCTCCCTTCCTCTACAGCGCCTGTGTGCTCATGGAGGCTAGCATTCCCTCCGTCCACTTTCAGGTACGCTTTTATATTATCTTTATGATGTGGCTGGACATGGTGATGGTTGTGGGCACCTTGATTTGGGATTTGATTTTGGTTAGGGTTTGGCAATTCATAGAGAGAAAGGTAGAAGAGAACAAGGGTTAAATTTATTCTAATAGTTATGCTACATTCATATCAGTTATTTGGGATTTTTATTCCTTTATATATATTGTTCTTCCTATTAACTTCTATGGAATACCTAGACGGGGCACTAGACATGAGCAACATGGTTTTAGCCATTGCTTTATTATGAATCTTTTTTTTTTATTTGAAATTTGATCTGGGGTTAATCTGGATAGTATGCTTCTTAGCTTTGAAATTGACAAGAAATTCTCAAAAAGTTGGATTTTTGGTATCGTTTCAGACTCCAAAGTATGTTAAGTGTGTGGGGGTGTGGATTTGAGCTAAGCATGTTGCTTTCTAGTGTTGACCTTTATCTGATTCATTAGAAAAAAATATGAAATTGTTTTCTTCCTTCAAAAGTGGCTATCTAAGTAGTGATATACCAGGATACGGATGTTAACTATTGGAATGATTAATGTTTGTATTATGGTAAATTGTTATGCATGGATTTTCTTTTTTTTCTTTTTAAAATTTCCAACTTTTAGTGTCAATTAGGTCTGTTTGAATAAATTGGAAGTAATTTCTTGTCGGATGGTATCACAATCTGTTGTTATCAAAGGTTATACTACCTCTCACTGTCAGGAACTACCTTCTAGAATGTATGAAACTTGGAATAACAACAGAAGAGCTTCAAAGTCGTCAATTTTTCACATGCCTTGAAAGATACGGATTTTTCTTGCTTTTAAATTTCAACTTATCCGAAGAATTTTGGAATATTTCGGCTGTTTTCTTAGACCAAATTTCACGAGAATTTAGTTTTGCTAACTGTGTGTTTGGATGGGGAAATTTAACTGAATAATGTATTTTAAATGGGGATTTAAAATGACAGTCGTTAAAATTCTTTGTTTGGATATTAAATATAAGTAATTTTAAAATTCTGAGCATTTTAATCGGGTATATGGACCTAACTAAAACAGATAATTTCAATTACCACGTATAACCATGGAATTTCGAAATTCCCGTTTATCTCTTGACCTCACTCGCTCTCGATCAGCTTGCACAGGTTTCTCTTCGAGCTTTTCTCTCATTTTCTTTGAGCTCCTTGCTCTCTCTCTGGAGCTTCTCAATCCTCGTTTTCTCTTTGGATCATGCTCTTCTCTTCTCTCAATCAAGGTAAATTTTCTTTCTCTCTCAGTTTTCCCCAATCTCTCCCTCTTATGGCTTCTCGATTCTGATTTGTGATTCTCATTTATGGGTTTCTTTCTTGTTATCATCGTTCCCATTATGGTTTATGATTTAGTATCCTTATGTTTTCGAGATGCAGATTCATGCTTCTGAGTTGCGCCTGCATCTACGTCTTCTTCCACAGAGTTATCCTTGTTGCAGGTTTGTGTGATGGTTCTAATTCTATTTTATGCTCATTATTATCATTATTATTATTCTGGTTGTTGAATGTTGAATGCATCCCTAAATTGATCTTCATTTTGTTCACATTCAGGATACTTAGTGAGTGATTGCTACCTCTCTGATCATACCATATTTTTCTCTATAAGTTTATCTCTCGCATTATCTCGAATCTCTCCCTCTCATGGATTCTTGTTATTGAGTTTTTGAATCTATGTTTTGGTATTTTGCATTGCATATGATTAGAATTTTTTTGATGTTGCCTAAAATTAACATTGCATCAAATTTCATATCATAGCCCACTAAAATTAGTATTTGTCTGTAGATGTTCATTTCAAAGGGGCTAACTTGCTTCTTGATTCTGCTGGAGTTGTTAAATTGAATAAGGTGTTTTTTATGTGTTTATTATGTTTGTTGAGTTTGAAATTCTGTGTGTGTCTGTGTGTCTTACTCAGACCACACATGATGTATTTATAATATGTATGCAATAAATACATAAGAACATGATTGTTAAATCTAATCCTAATTAGCAACTAATTAGGGATTTACAGCTAATTATTATTTAGATGTTACTAATTAAAAATAACATGTGACTAATTCTAACACTCCCCCTCAAGCTAAAGCTTACTAAGCTTTAAGCTTGTTACAAATATACCCATGTTAACAAAAGCGAAGATAATAAATCAAGGGCCCAGATTGAGTACACTGGGAAGCCGTGGGGCCAGGTAGATTACACTGGGAAGTCGTGGGGTGCCAGGTAGATTGCACTGGGAAAGCCATGGGCCAGGAAGATTGCTTTAGGATAGCCACGGGGCCAGGAAGATTTCTCTGGGTAGCCTCGAGATACATTTCTAGGTTTTGAAAAATCATTGGTAATAGCAAATAGGAGAGAAAAAATGCATCCAAAATTGAAAGGACCCAAGTACCGGACGTGAACCATACAAACGATGCCCAGATCGGGATAGAGGACAGAAGGGCGAGTTCGGCGGCAGTGAGATCGGCCAGAAAGGTTGCCGGACACGCTGTCACGCGCGACAGATGGCGGCTGGCAACAGAAAAACGCGTCGGCGAAGATAGGGCGCGTCTGAGCAAGTTAGAACGTCGTTCGAGGCGGTTCTGGCAGCGTTGGACTCGTCTCAGAGAGGCGACTCCAACGGTGTGGTCTCTGGTCGGAATCGTTGTCGTCTCTGGTGGCGGCAGACGGTGGCAGCGGCTGAAGATAGCATAGAAATGTCTGGAAAATGTCAAAAAAATGCGCTGGAAAATACTGCACAGCGGAGGAGAGCAACTGACGGCACTAGCAGCAACTGGACAATGGTGTCAACGGCTGAAAATGGTTTAAACCTGAACAAAGGTCCATACTTGGAACTAGGCAGCGGAAAAGCGATGGCACAGGTCATGGTGGATGGTACCGCTCTGATACCATGTTGAGTTTGAAATTTTGCGTGTGTTTGTGTGTCTTACTCAGACCACACATGCTGTATTTATAATATGTATGCAATAAATACATAAGAACATGATTGCTAAATCTAATCCTAATTAGCAACTAATTAGGGATTTACAGCTAATTATTATTTAGCTGTTACTAATTAAAAATAACATGTGACTAATTCTAACAATGTTCAAAAAAATGGAGTGATACTGAGTTGATAACTGTAAACCTTGATGTGTCTTAGCTAGGATGCATTGAATTGATTGAATTGCATGCCTTAGCTGCAGATATTAATTAAATCAACATTCTTGTTGCTTTACTGTGATAAATGAAACAAAAAAAAAATAAAATGGAAATTGAGAAGTATATACAATTTTGAGTGGAATTGTCTTAGGTTGATGTGTTAAAAGCAAACAATTGCATTCATATGAATGGAATTGTCTTCTTATGGGGTTCATTAATTCCAATTATCTGCCCACTACTCTGCCATAAAATTAATATTATCTCTAGAAGGGGAATTTGATTTTTGTTCTGGACAAAGTAGAACAATTATGAGTAAATGTTATACACATTAGACTCATAGGTGTTTCATATTAAATATAAGAAAAGTTGTAGTTTTCACTTTTTAGAAGGATAAAGGAGTTACCTGAGAGTAACTTTAGTTATATGATTTTCAATTCTAAGAGCTCTTCCATTAGATGAGAAGAAAGATTTTCTCTTGGCTTTCATGTCTTGAGGCCAAGTTAGAGGTAACTTTAGTTATGTATTTTCTGCAGATAATTCTTGTCTTAAATCTGAAAATATCTGAATTCTGTGTTAATTTGCAAGTCATGTTGTAATTATGGTGTCTTGTAGCATAATTCTATTTGGACTGATCAACCTTATATTCTGGTTCTATTCTGGTTTTATATTGCTAGTCTAGTGGCATAATATTTGTTTTATCATAATTAGAATTGGAGAACAAACCTATTACACATTTGTTGTCTTCTTGTGCTAACTTCTGCTAGTTAGAAATATATTTGTTTTTAGCTTATAGAAATATATCATGTTTGTTGTAGAGTTTTGCATTACTTATTGGGTCAGCAGAAATGTTAAGTTTATGTTCCTGGTACTATCTTCTGGCACTAGCTCATGAAAAAATGAGGGGGAATAACGGTAAGCTGAATGTTTCAAATGAAAACGTGGCTGAATTTTGTAACTGTCCTGTTTTCAACTAGGTTCTAAAACTAGCTTTAATTCCAAGGTTGTAGCTTCCAATTTTTATTATCTTTGCTTTAAGATAAGTGAACCCTTTGAAGATGTTTCTTAGTTTACTTAGTTGCCTAAATTTAATTAGTACTGTACATGGGGAGGGAACTATTTACATTTGTTGTTTTATTATTACTAAGTAATTTATTTTTAAGTTTTTGTTTGGACCAAAGTTTAGAGAATGGAGATATCCTGTTTCTGGGGTTGACATCTTTTGCTAGCTAGTATAAATGAATGGAAGGACCATTACTCTGCAATTTTTATACAATGACTACTCGGATAAAATATTTTCCCCCATTTTTTAAGTTGAAAACCTTTGCATTTAATTTTCCTGTGGAGAAAGTTTATTATTATTATTATTATTATTATTATTATTATTATTATTATGAAAGAGTGGTAAGTCAAAATTAGACATTGCTGATATTTGGTTTTCTATCTCATTAATACATTTATGTTGGTTATATGGTCTTGCCCTGTTGCCCTTTATTTACCCTTTCCTTCCCCTGAAGTAAAATTTGGATCAATTTTTTGGTAGCAAAGGAACATTTTTCTTCATTTCTAGTTTGGTATGAGTGGCAGAAATATTGTTAACGACATGTCATTATCTGTAAAATTTTACATTTTATTTTTTTATGCAGTCAGCTCTATTGGCTGCTTCTTATATAGGCATTTGTGTAGGATGTTAAGTTTTGTGGCGGTCAATGACCTCCAGTAATATAAAATATTACAAATATATGTAGTTTGTGGCGGTCAAAGACTGCTAGTAATGTGCAATTTTATAAAAATATGCACTTTGTGGGGGTTCTAGACCGCCACTAATCAAGGGCGCTCATTAGAAGCGTCCTCCCCAGCGCAGAAAAATAAAAATAGAAAGCAAAAGAGGTAGGGTGCTTCTGAGGGTGCTTCTGTGTCTTTTTTAAGCGCACTCCACTGACTTCTGTCAGAGCGTTTCAGAAACGCCCTCCTCTCAACGACCATACTAGAGCAGTTATTATAAGTGCGCACGGAAGCACCCTTTTATGGGATACGGGAGCGCCCTAATAGGCCGTTTTTGGCATAGTGGTTGGAAGGAGGAATCGCCCTCACAGGGAAGTTTTTTTAAAAAAAAAAATTTCTGGCCCTGTGAAGGCATTTACAAGGAGTAATTCTTTTAAAAAAAAAGCTCATGCACTTATAATCTGTCTTCCTCCCATCTTTTGTACCTTCTTCCTCCTGCACTTTACTCTTATTTGGTCAGTGTCACTCACTAAGCTCATGACAACTTCTTGTAACATCCTAAATTTTATTAGGATAAATATTAATTAAATTAAATAGATTAATTAAGAAAATAATTAATTTAATGGAAAATAAATAATAGGAGTATTGCCATTATTAGTTTTATTTCGTAAAGATAATTTAATTGAAAATAGAATAATGGAGGGTGAGAGTGGGCCCAAGCCCAATTAGTTATTTCAGTAAGGAGGGGTTAACAGAGCACCCTAATCCTTATTCGTATCATTCGTCAGTAAGCGAAACGCTAAGGAGGGGAGAAACGGAGTCTCAAGAGAGAGCTGTTGTGGAGTGAACGCCAAGAATCCAAGAAAGGACTTCCTTGCTGTGATCAAGCTTCGCTTAAGGTACGGTGGGGGAGAGGGTATTGCCTCTATATGCTTGTAGGGATGATTGGGTAGTAATCTAAGAGTATAATTTCGAATTGATGAATGTATGACCTAGAACGATGATATAATCTGTTGATTGATAATTGATTGTATGTAAATTGAAGAGTATTGGATGAGATTAAACATGATATTGACAATAATGGAAAAAGGGGTGATTAGGGATTGAGAAATTGGGGATTTTGATGAATTGATGGTATAATCTGTAATTGATTGTTGAATTACGGAATATTGGATGCTAATAATGATTATGCATGATGTTTAGACGTAAAAGATTGATTAGGGATTGATTGGATGAGTTTAGAGAGGTTTGAAATCGTGAACTCTGCGATCTGCGACGCGGGTAATCGATTACCAGGAGTGGTAATCGATTACCAAAGTGTTATGGGCAACCCAAAAGCACTGTTTGCTTGCTGGTAATCGATTACAGGGGTGTTGTAATCGATTACCAGAGAGTCTGCTTGCGGGTAATCGATTACAAGGGGGTTGTAATCGATTACCAGAGACCTTGTTTGCAGGTAATCGATTACTAGAGGTTGGTAATCGATTACCAGAGTGTATTTTGAGATCCTAATTGTTTGATGATGATTGACGTTGTTTGTGAGTACTTTATAATGAGTATGGTGTTGATGATTAGTGATGTTTGATGAGGATTGCGATGCTTATGATGATGAATAATGATGATATTTGATGATGAGTGTGATGATGATAATGATGTCAGTGTATATCACCTTATTATAATGATGTTTAATGATGAGCATATTGATGTATGATGATGATGATAAGTGTATATCACTTTATAATGATGATGTTTGATGATGAGCATGTTAACGCATGATAATGATGATTTATGATGATGATGTATATCACCTTTTGATGATGATGTTATCAAAGTTGTGCGGGCCCATAGAGGGGGTACAACTTAGGAGAGATGCCTTGAGCATATGCGATGAGACCTGAATTGTGCGGGCCCATAGAGGGGGTACAATTAGGGAGGTGAACTGAGTTGTGCGGGCCCGTAGAGGGGGTACAACTCAGGGGATCAAGATGGGGCGTTCGATGCACGGGCCCATAGAGGGGTGCAACCTAGGTGTGATTGTACGGGGCCATAGAGGGGGTACAACCTAGGGTCGAATGTCGTTGTGCGGGCCCATAGAGGGGGTACAACCTATCGGATAGTGTGTGGTAACACCGGTAGACCACCTTGGTACTAACTAGAGTGATTGACGAGGTGCGCCCATTGTGTGGAGTTCCAAGTCATGATCTTTGGGTAGATGATGAGAGGAGTATTGGTGTGTGATATATAATGATGAAATTGTGTTATTAAATGATGATTGATGATGATGAGTATTATGTGTGAGAATAGAATATATGATTAATTGGGTGAATGATGGTTTGAAGACTATATGCTGATATATGAATGATGTTACGATGATGATGAACTTGGTGAATGTATAATGGATGTTGTGAAGTCTATAAATCGGTTTAAGTATTTAAACATGATTATAAGACTTAGCATCCTTAAGTTTTAATGATTAACAAATAAGATTATATTATATTAACAGGTTCTACTGAGAAAGGTATTGGTTTGTTGATTATGTTTCAGGTTGAAATATTCATTAGATGAAGAAGAAGTTTTGATGAACAAAGTGCAGAATCCGAAGAAGAGTAATCCACAATCAAGTTGAAGACTCGAAGGCTATCTGAAAAGAGTTGAAGAATAGAAGACTACTTAAAGACTCGAAGAAATGAAGACAACATGAAGTAGTCTGAAGATTGAACATATCAGAATCAAGAAATGACCTCTTGAAGACATTGCAAAGTGTAAAGTACATGAAGATCACTCACTCAGTAGATAAAGCTAGACATGCTTTTCTACCTTGATTAAAGTCTTGCATAAATAAGGAAATATTGCAAAGACTTTCCACAATGCCTTCAACAAAAGGATTTGTATAAGCAGACTTACTACATCCACACCTGCTGTCAATCAGAAAATGATAGAAGACCGAACAAAAGCAAGCAATAAAGATGATTGAATAAAGAACATACAATTCAACATCTTTATCTACAAGAAGAAGAAGAAGATGGAGAAGAAGAAAGAAGAAGAAGAAACACTAAGAAGAAAGAAACTACAATCTTCTTATCAGAAGAAAGAAGCTGTCTGAAGCAAGGAAGTTGTCTGAAGCAATGAAGTTGTCTGAAGCAAAGAAGCTGTCTGAAGCAAAGAAGCTGTCTGAAGCAACGGAACTGTCTGAAAGACTAGAAGCTATCTGAAGTGTCAATATTTGTCTGAAATATTGAAGTCATCTGAGATCCGACGTGGCACACTCACTAAAGACAACGAAGACTTTTGCTCTCTGAAGTATGCTAAAGAAAAGTCGTTCTCTGCAAACACGTAACACTTTCAAAGCTTAAATTGGCAAAGTCACAGAGATCTTTCTTGGTACCTTTGAAGTTCATACACCACTGAGGAAATCTCTGTAACGCAGAAATTGCAGCAACAACGGTGGCAGCCTTATAAGCAGCACCAACGTTGTACTTTGTCAGAATTGTCAGAACACCCAGAAGCGTGTCTCACAACGGATTGAATAGCATTCAATGCTATCTCTAAATGGTGGTATCACAACGGAAATATCATCATCACCAATCGGAAAGAAAGCAGAAGAAAAGCTCAGGAGACTAAGCAGAAGCAACAAAGAAATATGTTTGAATGAAATATTTTAATTCAAACATATTTTATCATCTGCAAGAAACAACCATTGAACAAGACATCACACCCAAAGAAGATATGATGTCAGGAGCAAATGAAAAAGGAGTATATACAGAATCGGCAAAAGGACAAATTCAACGGATATCTCCTAAAGAGACACTCCTAAAAGAAAACAGAGGAAAGCAGAAGAAAACAGATGAAAGCAGAAAGAAGCAGATTCAAGAGAAAGTATTCTCAGAACTATATCAAGAAACATCTCTCATGAAGAAGAAAATATCAAGTGTCATAACGGGATCGTCTGAATACTCATTCGCTTAAGGAGAAGCAACCGTTTGAGAAGTTATTACACAACGACTATATGAGCCACATCATCAACATCTCAACGGTATTATAAATCATCTTCAAACGACTATATTTCATCAGAACATATAAATAGCCTCAAGATTGAATTTGAAGATGCTGCCGACCTATTGGTCAGTCAGACAAAATTGTTGATTAACAAAATCAAACTAGTTAATCAGGCTGAATGCCTTATTGTTAACAAGAGTTGACTTGAGCTTAAGTGGATCATGAAGATGTCAACGAAGTTTGATAAGAGAGTTGGTTCTCAATCAGGCTACTGACTAGCTGGTCAGTTAGTTAGGTTGTTCAGTTGGTCTGTTTGATCAAGTGAGTTGATTGTTCGAAAGACAATCATGCTGAACAAATGACTATCAAACTGGGTACGGTTTGAAGCTTTGATATACCTTGGTGTTCCTATGATATGGGTGAGAATGTAGCCCATGGAAACTAATGGTTTGAGAACAAGGCTGGAGCATCATTTCACATCTTAGTTAGCCTACTCTCAAAGGATGCATTCCTCATAAAAAGACAGGGACTGTACTTAATTCAAACACCTGTATCACTGTCTATCCTTGTACTTAGCTTGTAATGTCTGTATCCTGAGTGTGTACTCAGTAATCTCTATGTACAAGTAGAATCTAAGTTTAGAGGTTCTGGCGAACATCTAACTTGGATTGAGTAGTGAAACTACTCAACACTTTATGTGTCTGAGAGCCTGGAGAGGCTTGGTGGAAGAAAGAATACTTGTGTCTGGAGAGACTGTACTCGTGGTGTCTGGAGAGACTGTACTCGTGATGTCTGGAGAGACTGTACTCGTGATGTCTGGAGAGACTGTACTCGTGATGTCTGGAGAGACTGTACTTGTGATGTCTGGAGAGACTGTACTCGTGATGTCTGGAGAGACTGTACTCATTGTGTCTGGAGAGACTGTACTCATATTCAGATAGTGGAAAATCCAGTGGTTGTTGCCTCTGGGACTGGATGTAGCTCATGGATTTGTGGGTGAACCAGGATAAACTTTGTGCCTAAGTCTTCTTTCCCTTAATCTCTTTATTTCCAGTTTTCATATTTATGTTGGGGTTTGAAAAGTATTTTTTATAATAAACTTAACTCAACTATCTTAACAAAATGATCTTTCATATGAACAAAACATGAAATGTCTCTTATATCATTTGAAGCATTACAAAGAATGTTCCTTGAAGAACTTCTGAAATAAATTCCCTGAAGTGAGTCTGGAAAGAGATCTGTCCAGAAATCAGGAACAGACTTCAGACAACCTCTAGTCGTCTGAAGTATTTCAGAAACCGTTCTGAAAATATTCTTTGTAATAATCTTCAGAAGATACTTTGAGAAGCTTCTGTTTAAAACTATCTTAAGCTTTAGAAGAAACTCTGTTTTTCTTATCTTCCGCACGTTTCAACTATCTCTAATCTTAAGACTTGTTTTGAACGTTGCCCATCTTCATGATTTAAATTAAAGATTTCCAAAAACAATCAAAAAGCTTAAAACACTATTCAACCCCCCCTTCTAGTGTTTCCTGTGGTTCTAACAGATGTATCTATGCGTTAAAAATAGAAATGATAGTATGGAATGTATATGTTGATGTAGATGGTTAAATATATGTTGAGTTTAGATGAATGTTATTCATTGGTGATTTAATGTATTGATGGCATGATGTAATGATGTTGTGGGTGAGGATGGGTATTCTCTATGTGTATGTATAGGTAGTATTCCTTTTCCTCACCGTATTCTGTGGATATATTTTACAAGTGTTGAGGAGGACACGACTGGTGTCGACTACTATTAAAAGGGTATGCTCTGATAGATGTGTGACATCAGGGTGTATTCAGGATGTTTTAATATGTTTCTAGATTAGGAGTATTTTGTGAACTTTTGGATGCCTTGTATGGCAGTAGACTAATAGTTGTTCTTTTTATGAATTGGAGATTTCGCTGCTTATTATTTAAATTATATTTGAAAGTTTAATTTCTTTTAATAAAGTCATTTTCGAACTATGAGATATTATAAGAGTAATTGTGAACCTTTTTACCTAACGTGGGACTTTCCCTTTTCTAAACTACAATTTCTTAAATATATAAGAGTATGGGGTAGAAGGGTGTCACATTAGTTGGTATCAGAGCAGGTCGGTTCACCTGCCTTGAGTTATGAGTTTACTATGCTTTTGATGTGCTAATCTGATTGATTGGTTGTGTAAATGATTGGTTGCTTGAGTGAATTGTCTGCTTGGTTAATTGTTGTTTGTTTGATTTCCTTGCTTTTCTGTTTTACTTAGTATGTGTGCTTACCCTTTCTTAAATACAGAAAGAGTAATGGCTGGGGGTAGAAACGATCGAGCAATGGTCGATGCCTTGATGGCCATGGCAGGCTGTTGGCAACCTTAACCAACACCACGAGACGGACTGGCTTGCACGGTTCCAGAGGAACCATCCACCTACGTTCCGAGGAGGTTATGACCCAGATGGAGCGGCTGACTGGATTTACGAGATTGAGAAGATCCTCAGAGCAATGGACTGCCCTATGCTTCAGAAGGTGACCTTAGCAGCCTTCATGTTATCTGGAGATGCTGGTTTCTGGTGGCAGAGCACCTGCCAAAGGATGATTGATGAGGGCACTGCCTTGAGCTGGGACAACTTCAAAAGGTTATTCCTGGAGAAGTACTTTCCACATGACGTGCGCAACAAGAAACAGATAGAGTTCTTGGATCTGAAGCAAGGAGAAGGCACCATGGCAGACTACGCATCAAGATTCGAGGCCCTAGTAAGATTCTACTCGTCATATGAGGGAGCAGTCAATGAACAAGCAAAGTGCGTCAAGTTTCTCAGCGGCCTTCGTCCCGAGATTAAACAAGTGTTCAACTACCAAGGGATCACGCGCTTTCACGAGCTGGTGAACAAGTGCAGAATCTATGATGAAGACAATCGGGCAAAGACAGCACATTACAAGAGTGGAGGGCCTTTGAGGAGTCAGAACAAATTCTAAGCAACTAGTAAGGGCAAGCCATACTCTCGAGCAACAAGAAACCCCAAGGTTGGAGGTGGTAGCGGAGGCACAGTGCAAAAGAAGAGTTATGCTTCAGCAGCTGGTCGAGCGTCAAAGGGTGGGAGTGTTGGTTCTACCACTCCTATTACATGCTTCAAGTGTGGAAAGGAGGGTCACCGAGCAAACCAATGCGGAGACAGAGAGATCACCTACTATACCTGTCAGGAGAAGGGACACATCGCTCGTGATTGTCCTTAAAAGATGCAGGGAACGGTAGCGGCAAGCGGGAATGCCAATGGGAACGCCAGTAAACCTAAGGCTACAGGAAGGGTCTTTGCCTTGAGTGGTACTGAAGCTGCTCAATCTGAGGACTTGATCCAAGGTATGGGTTTCATTGTTGGTAATCCTTCAGTGATTTTATTTGACTCTGGTGCGACTCATTCTTTCATATCACATGCTTGCGTGTCTAAACTTAAATTGCCTGTTTCTTCCTTGCCTTTTGAATTGAGTGTGGAAACGCCAGCTAGTGGGTCAGTTTCTACTTCTGATGTTTGCTTAAACTGTTCTATATCTGTTAGTGATAGAAACTTCCTAGTTGATTTTGATTTGTTTGCCTCTAAGACAACTAGATGTCATTCTTGGTATGGACTGGTTATCGTCCAACCATGTCCTTCTAAACTGTGCTGATAAGTCTGTTGTTTTTGGTCACCTTGTCGAGTGTAAGAGTAAAAATTTTATGACTGCCAATCAGGTAAAGGCGTCTTTAAGGGAAGATGCCCAAGTTTACATGCTTCTAGCTTCTTTTAAATTTGATAGTAGCGCTGTGGTGAGTGAGATACCTGTAGTATGTGAGTACCTTGAAGTATTTGCTGATAATGTGTCTAGTTTACCACCTGAGAGAGAGATAGAGTTTGCTATAGACTTAGTGCCAGGTACAAGACCGATTTCAGCTACACCTTATAGGATGTCACCCATAGAGTTAGTAGAACTTAAGAAGCAACTAGAAGATCTGTTAGAGAAACAGTTCATTAGGCCTAGTGTGTCACCCTGGGGAGCTCCTGTATTGTTTGTTAAGAAGAAGGATGGTAGCATGAGGTTGTGTACTGATTACCGCCAGTTAAATAAGGTAACCATTAAGAATAGGTATCCTTTGCCTAGGATAGATGACTTGATGGATCAGTTAGTGGGGGCATGTGTGTTTAGTAAGATAGATCTTAGATCAGGCTATCATCAGATTAGAGTTAAGGAGGAGGATATACCTAAGACCGCTTTTAGGACTAGGTATGGACATTACGAGTATCTGGTAATGCCTTTCGGTGTGACGAATGCTCCCGCCATTTTTATGGATTATATGAACAGGATTTTTCACCCTTATTTGAATAAATTCGTAGTTGTCTTTATAGATGATATACTAATTTATTCTAAAACTAAGGAGGAGCATGAGGAACATCTAAAGGTAGTGCTTCAGGTTCTTAAGGATAAACAGTTGTATGCTAAGATGTTCAAGTGTGAGTTCTGGTTAGAGCAAGTGAGTTTCTTGGGTCATGTAATTTCTAAGGGAGGTATAGGTGTAGATCCTTCTAAGGTAGAAGTCGTGCTTAAGTGGGAGTCCCCTAAGTCAGTGAGTGAGATTAAAAGTTTCCTTGGGTTGGCTGGGTACTATAGGAGGTTCATAGAAGGGTTTTCTAAGTTAGCTTTGCCTTTGACCGAGTTGACTAGGAAGGGAGTGGCCTATGTATGGAATAGTAATTGCGAGACTAGTTTCAAAACCCTTAAGGAGAAGTTGACTAGTGCACCAGTGTTAGTGTTGCCCGACCTTAGTAAACCTTTCGTAGTATACTGTGATGCTTCTAAGATGGATTTAGGTGGAGTGTTGATGCAAGAGGGTAAAGTAGTAGCCTATGCTTCTAGGCAATTGAAAATCCATGAGAGAAACTACCCTACCCATGACCTAGAGTTAGAAGCCGTAGTGTTTGTGTTGAAGATTTGGAGACATTACCTGTATGGTTCCCGATTTGAGGTTTTTAGTGACCATAAGAGTCTTAGGTATCTGTTTGACCAGAAAGAGCTGAACATGAGGCAGAGGAGGTGGTTAGAGTTTCTTAAGGATTATGATTTCGAGTTAAGTTACCATCCTGGTAAGGCCAATGTAGTGGTTGATGCCTTGAGTAGGAAGTCTTTCCATGTTAGTTCCCTGATGATTAGAGAGATGGATCTTTTAACCCAGTTTAGAGATCTAAGTTTGGCTTGTGAAGTAACATCTTCAAGTGTGAGGTTAGGAATGACTAGAGTAAGTAATGATTTACTGAAGGATATTAGTAAGGCTCAGTTAGAGGATCCATTTTTGGTTAGCAGGCGAGAGGCTATAGAAGGATGTAGTGGTTGGGAGTTTGTAATTGGTATTGATGGGGTAGTGAGATTTGGAGATCGAGTGTGTGTGCCTAGTGAACCTAGCATTAAGAGATTAGTACTAGAAGAAGGGCATAGAAGTAAGCTTAGTTTCCACCCAGGATCCACTAAGATGTATCAGGATTTGAAGAAAGTATTTTGGTGGCCTAGGATGAAGAGGGACATAGAGGAGTTCGTGAGTGCTTGTTTAGTGTGCAGAAGGCTAAGGTAGAGCATCAAAAACCTTCAGGATTGCTTCAACCCTTAAGTATACCTAAGTGGAAGTGGGATAGTATATCCATGGACTTTGTAGTTGCCTTGCCTAAGACTGTGAAGGGACATGACTCAATTTGGGTTATTGTCGATAGGTTAACTAAGAGTGTTCATTTCCTTCCCATCAACATTAAGTATTCTTTAGAGAAGTTGGCTCAGTTGTACATCAGTGAGATTGTGAGGTTGCATGGCATACCATCTAGTATAGTCTCCGATAGAGATCCCAGGTTTACCTCTAGATTTTGGGAGAGTTTATAGCAGGCCTTGGGGACCCAGCTTAGGCTTAGCTCAGCTTATCACCCTTAGACTGATGGTTAGACCGAGAGAACCATCCAATCCTTAGAGGATTTGCTTAGAGCCTATGTGTTAGACCAAGGGGGTAGTTGGGATAGCTTTTTACCTTTGATAGAGTTCACCTATAACAATAACTTTCACTCTAGCATAGGTATGGCGCCTTATGAAGCATTATATGGTAGGAGATGTAGAACCCCTTTATGTTGGTGTGAGCTGGGTGAGAGTCTTGCATTAGGACCTGAGATAGTGCAGCAGACCACTGATAAGGTTAGGATAATCCAGGAGAGGATGAAGACAACCCAGAGTAGGCAGAAGAGCTATGCAGATAAGAGAAGAAAGGAGTTAGAGTTCAAAGAAGGGGACCATGTATTCCTGAAAGTCACTCCGTTGACTGGGGTTGGTAGGGTATTAAAGTCTAGAAAGCTTACACCTCGATTTATTGGTCCTTACCAAATCCTTAAAAGAGTCGGCAATGTTGCCTACCAAATCGCTTTCCCTCCACACTTGTCTAATCTTCATAACGTTTTCCACGTTTCTCAACTCCGGAAATACGTTCACGATCCTTCGCATGTGATTAAGTTGGATCATCTTGAGGTTAAGGAAAACCTAACAGTGGAAACCATACCGGTGAGAGTTGAGGATCAGAGGGTGAAACAACTTCGAGGTAAAGAGATTCCTTTAGTTAAGGTGATCTGGGGAGGACCTACACCCGAGAGTGCCACTTGGGAACTCGAAGAGAAGATGAAGGAGTCTTATTCAGAATTGTTCGCTTCAGGTAAAATTCGAGGACGAATTTTCCTTTTAGGAGGGGAGAGTTGTAACATCCTAAATTTTATTAGGATAAATATTAATTAAATTAAATAGATTAATTAAGAAAATAATTAATTTAATGGGAAATAAATAATAGGAGTATTGCTATTATTAGTTTTATTTCGTAAAGATAATTTAATTTAAAATAGAATAATGGGGGGTGAGAGTGGGCCCAAGCCCAATTAGTTATTTCAGTAACGAGGGGTTAACAGAGCACCCTAATCCTTATTCATATCATTCGTCAGTAAGCGAAAAGCTAAGGAGGGGAGAAACGGAGTCTCAAGAAAGAGCTGTTGTGGAGTGAACGCCAAGAATCCAGGAAAGGACTTCCTTGTTGTGATCAAGCTTCGCTTAAGGTACGGTGGGCGAGAGGGTATTGCCTGTATATGCATGTAGGGATGATTGGGTAGTAATCTAAGAGTATAATTTAGAATTGATGAATGTATGACCTAGAACGATGATATAATCTGTTGATTGATAATTGATTGTATGTAAATTGAAGAGTACTGGATGAGATTAAACATGATATTGAGAATAATGGAAAAAGGGGTGATTAGGGATTGAGAAATAGGGGATTTTGATGAGTTGATGGTATAATCTGTAATTGATTGTTGAATTACGGAATATTGTATGCTAATAATGATTATGCATGATGTTTAGACGTAAAAGATTGATTAGGGATTTATTGGATGAGTTTAAAGAGGTTTGAAATCGGGAACTCTGCGATTTGCGTTGCGGGTAATCGATTACCAGGAGTGGTAATCGATTACCAAAGTGTTCAGGGCAACCCAGAAGCACTGTTTGCTTGCTGGTAATCGATTACAGGGGTGTTGTAATCGATTACCAGAGAGTTTGTCTGTGGGTAATCGATTACAGGGGTGCTGTAATCGATTACCAGAGAGTTTGCTTGCGGGTAATCGATTACAAGGGGGTTGTAATGGATTACCAGAGACCTTGTTTGCAGGTAATCGATTACTAGAGGTTGGTAATCGATTACCATAGTGGATTTTGAGATCCTAACTGTTTGATGATGATTGACGTTGTTTGTGAGTACTTTATAATGAGTATGGTGTTGATGATTAATGATGTTTGATGAGGATTGCGATACTTATGATGATGAATAATGATGATATTTGATAATGAGTGTGATGATGTATTATGATGATAATTGATGATGAGTGTGATGATGATAATGATGTCGGTGTATATCACCTTATTATGATGATGTTTAATGATGAGCATATTGATGTACGATGATGATGATAAGTGTATATCACTTTATAATGATGATGTTTGATGATGAGCATGTTAACGCATGATAATGATGATTAATGATGATGGTGTATATCACTTTTTGATGATGATGTTATCTAAGTTGTGCGGGCCCATAAAGGGGGTACAACTTAGGAGAGATGCCTTGAGCATATGCGATGAGACCTGAATTGTGCGGGCCCATAGAGGGGGTACAATTAGGGAGGTGAACTGAGTTGTGCGGGCCCGTAGAGGGGGTACAACTCAGGGGATCAAGATGGGGCGTTCGATGCACGGGCCCATAGAGGGGTGCAACCTAGGTGTGATTGTACGGGGCCATAGAGGGGGTACAACCTAGGGTCGAATGTCGTTATGCGGGCCCATAGAGGGGGTACAACCTATCGGATAGTGTGTGGTAACACCGGTAGACCACCTTGGTACTAACTAGAGTGATTGACGAGGTGCGCCCATTGTGTGGAGTTCCAAGTCATGATCTTTGGGTAGATGATGAGAGGAGTATTGGTGTGTGATATATAATGATGAAATTGTGTTATTAAATGATGATTGATGATGATGAGTATTATGTGTGAGAATAGAATATATGATTAATTGGGTGAATGATGGTATGAGGACTATATGATATATGAATGATGTTACGATGATGATGAGCTTGATGAATGTATAATGGATGTATCTATGCGTTAAAAATAGAAATGATAGTATGGAATGTATATGTTGATGTAGATGGTTAAATATATGTTGAGTTTAGATGAATGTTATTCATTGGTGATTTAATGTATTGATGTCATGATGTCATGATGTTGTGGGTGAGGATGGGTATTCTCTATGTGTATGTATAGGTAGTATTCCTTTTCCTCACCGTATTCTGTGGATATATTTTACAGGTGTTGAGGAGGACACGACTGGTGTCGACTATGATTAAAAGGGTATGCTCTGATAGATGTGACATCAGGGTGTATTCGGGATGTTTTAATATGTTTCTAGATTAGGAGTATTTTGTGAACTTTTGGATGTCTTGTATGGCAATAGACTAATAGTTGTTCTTTTTATGAATTGGAGATTTCGCTGCTTATTATTTAAATTATATTTGAAAGTTTAATTTCTTTTAATAAAGTCGTTTTCGAACTATGAGATATTATAAGAGTAATTGTGAACCTTTTTACCTAACGTGAGACTTTCCCTTTTCTAAACTACAATTTCTTAAATATAAAAGAGTATGGGGTAGAAGGGTGTCACACTTCTCATATCTCTCACTAAGACGCATTTCTTCTCTTTAACTTCTCTCCCCAAAACTTGCCATTGTTGTAACGTCCTAATTTCTTAATTCGAAAATAATGCCTGATGGGAGCACTATTTCCAAATTCGTGAAATTATTTCGCGCATTATAAGTATCCACATACAAACACATATTAATAGCTTAGGTAATCCAACAGTTACTCAAACTCAATATACACACATCCATTCCACAAATTCAGTCAAATGTCAACATAGGCTCAAATCAAAATACAACATAAATCTCTCGGCTTAATGGGTTAGAATCATACATGCGTCCAGACATGATAGAATCGGCCTCTAAGGCTCCACATGTACCAAAATATCCAATCAAAAGAATAGAGTCAAGCTTATGAAAAATAAGGTCTAAATCAATAGTATTGGCATATTAGGCCCAAAAATAACTTCCTTGTCCCAATCAAGCATCCGGTTTGGAACCCTGCATATCTAAACATGAACCACAACGTATAATGAGACTAGCGTCCCAGTGAGTGTGATAAAGCATGAAGTGTGGGGAAAACAGGCAAATGAGATGCAACAATCAATTAGGGCGTCAAGCATGATTAACTTAAAGTATACAATGCATGATAGCTGTGAAGTGTTTAACCCAACACCCTAGGGGTCTTTTCTCTTGTTTGTGAAAGCTAGCTCAGGCTAACAGGAACCATCGTTCCTGAAGGCCACTAGGACCTTACCCCTAAATTGTGATAGATTTTAATACATAACATGAGTTTCCTCTTTAAGCATAAGGCCTGAAGACCCAAGTCTCTTATGTTAAACATGAGGTCCAAAGACCCAATCTTCTCTTTTTGAACATGAGGTCCAAGGACATGAAGGTTGGTAATAAGTGCATGTGTAACGTCCTAATTTCTTAATTCAAGAATGTCCATTGGAAACACTATTCTCGAATTTCTGAAATTATTTCGCGCCATTTTCGATATCGACATACAAATCACATAAACACTTAAGCAATCCAACGTTTGCTTAGGATTCCACAAAATTCATACATCATAATTCTCATTACAAAATCTTAATTAAACCCCAGGGGACGAACCCACACTTTGGAGCCTTATGGTTCTTAAAACTCCTACCGGAAATCCGGCAGAGTCTCCCCTAAAAACTGGACCTTTCCTAATTTTCTGACTTAACCTGAAATCCAGAAAAACCCTAATACAATTTATAATAACACAATACAATCTTAAACTACACTTAAGCCTCCACGGCCAATCTAAAGTCTCTATATTAATACATCACTAACTAATGATTACAATTAATTCTCCACTAAGAATTCCCTCCGATCACTAGGAGTGTGTGGGTCCCCTCTAAGAGCTTCCTTTCCCTTGAACATAAATCTGGAGCAACCTGCATAACTAAAATATATCCCCGAAACGTGGGGTGAGACTACGGTCTCGGTGAGCAAAGCATGCAACAAGCAGTGTAGGGAGACAAGCATATAAATACAACATACCATTCAACAAATTATACATATCATACACAACTGTCCTAGTCACCTTACATCATAATATCATATCATAACTCGATTGAAATAACATATAATGCAACTCAGTAATGGTATGCTATGCATGACCTGCATTGCCCGGCAGAACGGGGTCTTTCCACTGATTCTAGGGTTAGACCTGAGCTCAGACTACAAGGAATGTCTTCCTTGGGGACGTATCCCACCACTTATTCTAGACCGAAGTCATTATTCTGGACCAAAGTCAAGTTTTTATGCATGCATTCTTGGCCGGAGCCAAAACTATGATTCTGGGTCGAAGCCAAATTCCTTTTAGTCTTATTCTGGACCAAAGTCAAGCTTGATTAATTAGGTCTTGGTGGCCATAGGCCAAATTCATTTTCTAGATGAAGAGAAATACATGCACATAGTCTAAACTGAAACTTGGAAATGCCAAGAACAACTAATACAGAGAATATTCACAATTTCAACATATAGGCCCTCAATGAGGGATTCTAACATAAATGATTAACACCAATACATGAAATATATCTAACATACACATGATACTCAGCAAGAATCACCAACAATGCCAAACCTTAGCAAAAATCCCCAAATCCAAACCCTAGGTAGGAACTCCTAACTCAATCTTTATCAAACATACAATATAACTAAAATCAATCGGTAAATATTCCTAAACAATCACATACAACCTCAAGAAAGGGAAGATAAGAGGTAGGGCTCAGAAGGGAGAACATTCACAAGATGGAGTGGAAGTGTGTGAGCTCTACTCACCTCTAATGGAGCTCAAAGAGAAGGGAAATGAGTTGTGGGAGGTTGGGGAAGAAGATCCTTGGCTTCCTCTAGCTCCAAAGCTCGCTTCTCTCTCTAGGAATTCGCTCTCTCTCGCTCTAGAGTGAAAGAACGGAAAGAAGAATGAAGAAAATGAGCCCTAACAGTGTTTTTATAAAGCTGGATTCGTGTTCTCTCACTCAAGAGAGGATTTCCCGCTTGGGCGAGCCTTTTTATAGCTTTCTGGTCGCACATTCTCGTTCAAGCGAGAGTATTCTCGCTTGGGCGAGAAAACTAGAAAAATTCCCCCCGTTTCTGCTTATATTCTCGCTCAAGCGACAGCATTCTCGCTTGAGCGACAATACGCTTGTTTGACGGTGCAAAATAGATCAGAACCCTATCATATAGCATATCAAACTGAAGCCCCAGATCTTAGGCTTTCTAATCCAAGTGGAATCACCTCAATTGGACACCTATAACTCTAGATATTTTCGAATTAGTGAGCAAGGGCCATAGGGCTTAAAACTCAAAATTGAGCAACAACATTGGTTGAAGCCCAACGAGGCACACTTTACATGAACCATGATGTAACTCATCAATTCACTTCAATAAGACTAAGATTAAGGGTCCTAATTGTTCATGAGGCTATGCTCCTCTATTCTCTTGTTCCAATTCTCTCCACTTCCTTGCTTACCTCTTCACCATGCTATCCTTTCCACCATCAGTTGTAACTCCTCCTAGGTTAACTCTACGGTCAAGTTTGGCTTAATACTTGGTTTCTCCTTTCTCAAATCCCTCACAACTCACAACTCTTAACCGACTCCCTAACTCTTGTCTTACTTTCACCACAAATCCATAAGTCTTCATCTTATTTCTGACTTCCTTCTTGCAAAGGGATTCACAGCCTAAGACTTCCGTTGTATTCTCTAGATCCTGATTTTCGGGATGTTACAATTCTACCCCCCTTAAATAAATTTTGTCCCTAAATTTTGCCTCGTTAATTCTAATTTCAAATACATTACTAGGATGTCGCTAAGGATATAGTGAGCTGGTATGATGTCCCTACTTTCCTTCTTCCTAAGGTTTCCTCTTGGTGCATAAGTTGCAGGTCCTAAGGTGCAATCACTACATACTTCCCAGAAACTTGCGACCTCCATGATTCCTAACCACTCATCTTTACATGGCAAAGATCATGTCTCGACTAATTGAACTTGTCTTTTCTAACCCCATTTCCTAGGTAGACTCTAAGGCGAACTGGGACAGATTGCCCCAATTTCACTAAAAACTTTCATCTCTAAAGCATCCTACCCCTAGTCCGACGGCTTCCTCTCCGGTTCGACATTCTGACGTGTGGGTGCTCATCTACTCATTAGGCTTTCTACTTCAGTTTCCTCTAATAATTCTGAAGTCATCTAGTTTCCCCTAAATCGTCCCTAGTCCTACATGATTTACATTACCCGCCTATCACCTTCTCCAAAATTCTCCATTACTTCCTAGGATATGCATTATAAGTGGCTATACCTAGAGTACCTAGGCTACTGACGGTAAGGGAGGGTCCTAGCCTAAAGATAGGTACCTGACCCATCCCTAGAAGGTATCACTGGTTCTAAACTTACGGCCATTAATGTAATCTAAGCCACTAGAGGCCCAACATATTGTTCCCTGATAAAAGATTCAGAAGGATATACAAGCAACTACATAAGCCAACTCGACTAAGAAATTTCCTTGGGGGAGTTTAATCTTGAAGGACTAGGCCTCCCTAGGGAAGTTCCAAGGGTCTCTAGGGTATTCTAGTTTGGCATGAGGAATATCCTAAGATCCAGGAAAAAGGACGTGTTGCTATGCGCAACAAGAATTGAGTCTAGTTTCCGCCGCGCACTCTGTTTTCGCTAACTAAGTAAGGGTCCTTGTGGCCTAGTTTTCCCCGTTTACTCCTTTCTCACCGCATCAAAGGTTGGCCATTCTAATTTCGTTGTAACTACCCTTAAAAGTCACTACTCGACACTACCCCCCTTAAGGATAAAACCCCAACTAGGAAGGTGTTCATACCCTCCCTAGACTCTAAAACTAGGGTGTGGTTCTTCCGGCTTGGAGCTTCAACGTTGTCCCTTAGGGTGATATAATTCAAACTATACACCTTTATCAGATATATTTCTCACTATCGCTCCCCCTGTCACCTAGGCTTGGTTCCCTCGGCTCCCTCAAGTAACTTATGCACTACTTGAGGTCTATAGATATGGGCTACTTACTACAAGTATTGATAGGCTCCTATTGGGCGCACCTGAGTGGTGCTTCAACTCAGTTCCTCTCTACCTCTCTCTAGAATGAATATGGGGAATTAAAAGAGTATGGAAGTGTGCCTTGATTAATGCTTAAAAATCTGACTCGCACATTCTCGTTCAAGCGAGGAATTCTCACTTAAGCGAGAGTGCTGAGGGGTTTCTATTTTCGCGTTCTCGCTCAAGCGAGGAACTTATCGCTTGAGCAAGAATACTCCAGAGAGTACCCCTTCTCTTAGTTATTCTCGCTTGGGCGAGACCCATCTCGCTCAAGCAAAAATCTTCAAGAGAGCACTCAATTCTCACCCCTGTTCTCGCTTAAGCGAGAACATCAGTTCCCAATTTTTACCTTTTTGCTGATATTCTCGCTCGGGTGAGACCTTCTCGCTTGAGCGAGAACATCAGGACCTAAATCCCTATTTTCTCACTTTAATTACTTTTAACATAGTTTTTCCTTTATCTTCTTAATTCTCTTTATAAAACCACTTCTTCCTTTTGAATTTAACTTATGAAGTTAGCTAAAGGTTGGGTAGTCAAATAACATCACAAATTGTTCACAAGTCTCCTGACTAGTTCTAAGGTGATCCGAGGGATACACTTGTCCTAATCTCTTCCCAATGGGATTCCGATTTCTAGCTCCTCTTAGTTAGTATTAAGGTGCCTATGTTGTCCATACTACCTTGCTATTCTCAGGTGAGATCTTGGGCTTACTTAATCTATTAGTTCCAATACCCTTGTCTAGTGGTTCCTACTTGCCCTATTCCTCCCCATGTGCCTAATTGTGCTTTGGTTCGCTCTAGGCAAGGTTTCTATTTTGATTTAGACTATCTGTCCTATTCCCACTCCAATCCAATCCCTGACCTAGGTTCTAATAATCCAAGTCTCGACTCCACTACCCAACACTTCAAACAACACGACAAGCACACACGACATACAATCATTCAAGCAAAACAAACATTATGACAAATCAGCAAATCAAGCATTCCATTCTATTCAACAACCTTTATTACCAGGGCTCTAGGTCAAACAACAACCATCTCTTCACTTGCCCAGAAGTCTACCTAAGTTAGCTTTCCTTATGTGTACCTCATGTTCACTATGGCTCAAGGATGATGCTTTATAAGGCCTTTAGGGTGAGGGTTCTACCCTTGGAAATAAACCTATGTTGTTCTCTCTCTATCTAAAAAGTGGGTGGCTCTAGCCTTGTTAGAGAAATGTCCCAACTTCCTAACCAAGGCATCTTACTTACGTTACTAACCATAATCTCGTGTACAACGCATCATAAAACTCCTACTGGAAATCCGGCAGGGTCTCCCCTAAAATCTGGACCTTTCCCAATTATCCGACTTAACCTGAAATCTAGAAAAACTCCCAATATAATTTATAATAACACAATACAATCTTAAACTACACTTAAGCCTCCATGGCCAATCTAAAGCCTTTATATTAATACATCACTAACTAATGATTACAATTAATTCTCCACTAAGAATTCCCTCTGATCACTAGGAGTGTGTGGGTCCACTCCAAGAGCTTCCTTTCCCTTGAACATAAATCTGGAACAACCTGCATAACTAAAATATATCCCCGAAATGTGGGGTGAGACTATGGTCTCAGCGAGCAAAGCATGCAATAAGCAGTGTAGGGAGACAAGCATATGAAATGCAACATACCATTCAATAAATTATACATATCATACACAACTGTCCTAGTCGCCTTACATCATAATATTATATCATAACTTGATTGAAATAACATATAATGCAACTCATTCATGGTATGTTATGCATGACCTGCATTGCCCGGCAGAACGGGGTCTTTCCACTGATTCTAAGGTTAGACCTGAGTTCAAACTACAAGGAACATCTTCCGTGGGGACGTATCCCACCACTTATTCTGGATCGAAGTCATTATTCTGGACCGAAGTCAAGTTTTTATGCATGGATTCTGGGTCGGAGCCAAAACTCTGATTATGGGTCGAAGCCAACATTCTGGGCCGAAGCCAAATTCCTTTTAGTCTTATTCTGGACCGAAGTCAAGCTTGATTAATTAGGTCTTGGTGGCCATAGGCCAAATTCATTTTCTAGATGAAGAGAAATACATGCACATAGTCTAAACTGAAACTTGGAAATGCCAAGAACAACTAATACAGAGAATATTCACAATTTCAACATATAGGCCCTCAATGAGGGATTCTAACATAAATGATTAACACCAATACATGAAATATATCTAACATACACATGATACTCAGCAAGAATCACCAACAATGCCAAACCTTAGCAAAAATCCCCAAATCCAAACCCTAGGTAGGAACTCCTAACTCAATCTTTATCAAACATACAATATAACTAAAATCAATCGGTAAATATTCCTAAACAATCACATACATCCTCAAGAAAGGGAATATAAGAGGTAGGGCTCAGAAGGGAGAACATTCACAAGATGGAGTGGAAGTGTGTGAGCTCTACTCACCTCTAATGGAGCACAAAGAGAAGAGAAATGAGTTGAGGGAGGTTGGGGAAGGAGATCCTTGGCTTCCTTTAGCTCCAAAGCTCACTTCTCTCTCTAGGAATTCACTCTCTCTCTCTAGAGTGAAAGAACGGAAAGAAGAATGAAGAAAATGAGCCTTAATAGTGTTTTTATAAAGCTGGATTCGTGTTCTCTCGCTCAAGAGAGGATTTCCCGCTTGGGCAAGCCTTTTTATAGCTTTCTGGTCGCACATTCTCGTTCAAGTGAGAGTATTCTCGCTTGGGCGAGAAAACAAGAAAAATTCCCCGTGTTTCTGCTGATATTCTCGCTCAAGCGACAACATTTTCACTTGAGCAAGAATATGTTTGTTTGAAGGTGCAAAATAGATCGGAACCCTATCATATAACATATAAAACGGAAGCCCCGGATCTTAGCTTTCTAATCCAAGTGGAATCACCTCAATTGGACACCTACAACTCTAGATATTTTCGAATTAGTGAGCTAGGGTCATAGGGCTTAAAACTCAAAATTGAGCAACAACATTGGTTGAAGCCCAACGGGGCACACTTCACAAGAACCATGATGTAACTCATCAATTCATTTCAATAAGACTAAGATTAAGGGTCCTAATTGTTCAAGAGGCTATGCTCCTCTATTCTCTTGTTCCAATTCTCTCCACTTCCTTACTCACCTCTTCACCATGCCTTCCTTTCCACCATCAGGTGTAACTCCTCCTAGGTTAACTCTACGGTCAAGTTTGGCTTAATACTTGGTTTCTCCCCTCTCAAATCCCTTACAACTCATAACTCTTAACCAACTCCCTAACTCTTGTCTTACTTTCACCATAAATCCCTAAGTCCTCATCTTATTTCTGACTTCCTTCTTGCAAAGGGATTCACAGCCTAAGACTTCCGTTGTATTCTCTAGATCCTGATTTTCAGGATGTTACAGCATGAGTATGAGTGTTCACATGAAAGTATGTTTCTCCAGGGCCTCATTATCATTATATAACAATCAAGCCAAAAACCCCAAATTTCCTAACTTAGGGTTAGAGCAATATAGACATATAATCAATAGATTCAACCATCAACCCTAGATTTAACTCCAATCAAGCAATGAAAGCAAGGGTAATGAGAATAAGGAGCATACGTGGGTTCTCATTCAATAATGAAAGTGGGTGAGTGAAACACACTCACCTCGAGAATAGGAAAAAACGAAGTGAAGGAATGGTGGAAGGAAAGTGGAAAAAAATGAGCCCTAACGCGTTTTTAAGGAATGTTGTCAGCGCGCTCTCGCTTATGCGCCCTCAAGCGAGGTTGAGCGAGAGCTTCTTCTCGCTCAGGCACGCCCGGGCGAGACTGTGCGAAATTTCCATTGCAGAAAACCCATTCTGACTTTTTTTTCTCCCTCAGTCTTGCTCAAGCGAGCTAGGACAAGAAACCAGAGCAGAATTCCCCCATTTCTGCTGACGTCCTCGCTCAGGCGCGATCAAGCGAGCCTGGGAGAATTTACCAAACAGAAACACCTTGATTTTCACTTTTCTTTGTTTCTAACTTAATTTCTCTTCCATTTTCCTAATTCCTTTTTATCAAAAACCTCTTCCACTATAATTTGATTTATAGAATAGCCATAATTTGGGATGTTACAATTTTATCCCCTTAAAACAATTTTGTCCTCAAAATTGGCTAAAAATAAATTATAATTTACCTCAAACTCCAATGAACAAATCCAGAAATTGAGAACGGATATAATCCTCCTTCTCCCAAGTGGCCACCTCAGGTGACTGACCTGCCCAAATCACCTTCACTGACGAGATGGTCTTGTTCCTCAACGCCTTGACACTTCGGTCAATAATCTGTGTAGGTCTGGTTAAAACTGTCAGATCATCCCTTAATTGTACTGATTCTACACTTATGATGTGGGAAGGATCATGGACATACTTTCTGAGTTGAGATAAATGGAATACATCATGGAAATTGGACAAATGGGGTGGAAGGGCTATCTGGTATGCAAGAGGACCATTCTTCTACAGGATCTGAAACGGACCAATGAATCAGGGATTTATCTTTTTGGCTTTGATGGCCCTTCCTATACCTGTGACAGGAGTAACCTTTAGAAGCACATGTTCACCTTCCTCAAACTCTAAGTCTCTCCTTCTCCTATCAGCATAACTCTTCTGCCGGATTTGGGATGTTACCAGTTTCTCCCTAATCCTCTTGGTTTTCTTAGTGGTCTCCTGAACCAACTCCGGACCTAATAAATTCTTCTCCCCCACCTCACACCAACAAAGTAGGGACCTACACCTCTTGCCATATAGAACCTCATAGGGTGCCATACCTATACTGCTATGAAAATACTTATTGTAGGCAAACTCTATGAGTGGCAGTTACCTATCCCAATTACCCTTCTCCTCCAGCACACATGCCTTAAGCATGTCCTCTAGGGTCTGAATGGTCCTCTCAGACTGCCTGTCAGTCTGAGGGTGATAAGCAGTAGTAAACTTCAATTTAGTACCAAAAGCCTAATGTAGAGCGTTCCAAAACCTAGAGGTGAACCTAAGATCCCTATCTGACACAATGCTAGAGGGGACACCGTGGAGTTTCACAATCTCCTTGATGTACAGGTCTGCTAATCTTCTAAAAAGGTAGGTAGCCTGATGGGTAGGAAGTGGGCCAACTTAGTCAACCGATCCACAATCACTCAGATAGCATCAAAACTTACGGGGAATCTAGGTAGCCCCGTGACAAAGTCCATGGCTATGGCCTCCCACTTCCACTCTAGAATCTTTAAGGGTTGGAGTATTCCTGAGGGTTTCTGATGTTCTATTTTAACCTATTGCCATACAAGACACCTAGAAACAAACTCTGCTACCTTCTTCTTCATGCTATCCCACCACAACATGCCCTTCAAGTCTTGGTACATCTTGGTAATTCTAGGATGCACCGTAAACTTGCTCCTATGAGCCTCCTCCAAAATGTCTTGCCTTAAACTACCACCGTTAGAGATGCAGACTCTTCCTTAGAAGAGAATCATCCCATCACCTGATTCGGAAAAACCTAGCTGCCCCTTCCGGGCCTGGAGGTCTAGATCTAGCGCCTAGGCCTCCCTGATTTGAACCCTCAACTCATTGGTGACCTCTAACCTGAAAAGTCTCAAGCTATCCCCCTCAAAACTCACATCTAACCTCGGGTTTCTAAATTCTTCCAACAGCTCCAACTCATGCACCATTGTGGATGATGCATGAAGGGATTTCCTACTCGGGGCATTGGCCACTACATTGGCCTTTGTTGAGTCTCAAAATATTATTAAGTGATTAATAATGTTTAAGTCTCATAATCCTAAGTTTTAATGAATAAAAAATTTGGTTAAAGTATTTTGAGAAATAGTACAAATTCTCTTAAGGGTATTTTCTATGTTTCAGCAACCCTCTGAAAGGGAACCCTCTTAAGTGGGGCAACCTTCTGAAGGAGAAGAACCTGCTGAAGAGTTAGGACTTGCTGAAGTAAATCAACCCTCTGAAGAGATGTATTATCTGAAACATGAAGACCTGTTGAAGACATCCAACGTGGCATTTGTCTAAAGTCAGAAGGCTTTCTGCTCAAGACTTAAATGCATCCTCAACGTCTTCTGCAAGCATGTCTCTTTTAAGGAAAGATCAGAGAGACCTTTTGAATAATTTGAATCATCATACCTGAAAGAGAAGCCTCTGTATCATAGTTCCTGCAAATGTGTCAGAACTGAATTATATCTGCACACCTGCACTGCTCAAGTCAGAAGCTATCAGAAGATTGTCTCACAACGGTTCCAACATCATTTAATGCTATCTCTCAATGGTGGTTTCAGAAATCTTCAACGGACTTAATTTCATTCCTATATATAGATTCGTGAAGGACTTCAACAAATTGGAGAGAAGAATCTGTTCAAGCCAAAAACGCTGCAAAAATCAACATTACATACTCTCTGATATATTGTACAACAAAATTTCGCTTATCCTGAGTTATACTTAGTTACCTTGTATAAGTCTGTTCAAGTTTAAGTTAGGAACTTGTTTAGTTCAGTAACTTAAACAAAATCATCTTTGTAAACACTTTCAAGTGTCTAAGAGCCTGGAGAGGCTTTGTGGAAGAAAGAATACTTGTTGTTGAGCCTAGAGAGGCTTGTGGTTAAAACAATACTTGGTGTATAGCCTGGAAAGGCTTGACTGTAAAAGAATACTTGTTGTTGTAGAGCCTGAAGAGGCTTGATAGAAAATAATACTTGTAATCTCTGAGATTAGTGAAAATCCATAGTTGTTTGGCTTTGGGACTGGACGTAGCTCACAGTGGAAGTGGGTGAACCAGTATAAATCCTTGGTTAAGTCTTCTCTTACCCTTATCTCTTTATATTTGGTTTATACTAACTTGGAGGGTTCTAAGTACATTGTTTTATAACATTGAAACTGAAAAACAAACTAAACATATTGAAAAACAAGTTTGCAAAACTATTTTATTGAACTTGCTGAAGTTACTTTAGCAAATATTTAAACTCCTAGTTTCAGCTAGTTGTAAAATATTCTTTGTGCAAAGTATTGCTTGTTAAAGGTTTTCCAAAATTAGTTTTAAATTTATAAAACACTATTCAACCCCCCTTCTAGTGTTTCCTGTGGTTTCTACTGTTGGTATTAGAGTTCAACCTCGGGTTGAGCGTCTAACAGTGTTGAGGAAGAAGATCCAAGATGGAGACCTCAACAAGCTATGATCACTACATTTCAGAAGGAGCATCTATTACCAAGCCTCCAGTCTTCAACAGAAGTGATTATCTTTACTTGAAAGAACACATGAAGTTGTTCATTGAAAGCCACAATTTGGACCTCTGGGATATAATTGCTGATGGTGATTATATTCTTATGAGAAATGGAGCACCTATTTCTAAAGCTGAGTGGTCCTACGAGCAAAAAGCTAAAGTTCAACTTAATGCTCAAGCCAAACTCTACTTAATTTGTTCTCTGAATAAGACTGAGTATGAGAAGGTTCAAGGATGCACCTCTGCTAAGGAAATATTGGACTTACTGGCCTCATATATTCATGAAGATGCTATGGACGTCAAATCTGTGCAATCAGATCTAGAGGACTCCACCTCAAAAGATGAAGAGGATTCATCTGAAGAAGCAAGTTTGTGCTTAATGGCAAATCAACTCTCTTCAGAAGGTACAAATTTCAAGGGAAAATCTCTAACTCTTCAAGATGAGTATGATGACTTGGTGGATAGTTCCAAGGAACTTTTCAGAAAGTATAAGAAACTCTCAAATGCATACACTACTATATGCAATAAAAACAAAAGTCTCGAAAAAGAGAATCTTATACTTAAAGAAAAGCTTCATGAACATGAAAATAGTAATTCCAAAAATCTATTTGAAGAAAATCAAAGTCTTCAAAGACAGATTAAGGAACTTACTAAAGACCTAGCCAATTTTGTAGAAGGAACTAATAATATTAACAGATTATTGGGAACTCAAAGAAGTTGTAAAAACAAAAGTGGCTTGGGTTTCTCTGGTAAATCATCAAAATCATCAACTTTTAAATCTTTCAAAAAGGCAAAGAAAAAGGTAGATGGGTTCATTTACTGTGATAAACCTGGACAACATATGTCTAACTGTAAACAGAAAGAAAAATCCACACCCAAAGTTAACCCAAGTGCACCCAAGAATAGATGGGTACCAAAAATTTCTATTGTTACACTTGCAAATGTTATAGATAAATCAAAGAAGACACCCAGAATTACCACAGAGGAATGGATGCATGGAACTCATGATGGAAGGAAGGTGTATGTGCTAAGACCTAAAAATAGGAGCTGTTGAAATGGTTATTCTCAAATACAATTCAGAAAACAATATTGAGTCTCAGCAAATGCAACTTACCTGATCATTCACTGAAAATCCATTTTTGGTAACACTTTTTATTGCTGCAAACATATAACTGAGAATATATGCTATATCTGAAAAATTGTGATATTTGAATTGTGTGAACTTTCTGAAATACATGAAACCTTCTGAGATATGCACTTGCTGATATATATGTGCCTGCTGAAATATGTGTTCTTGCTGAAATGTTTGAACTTACTGAACATAAATACTCTCTGAAGTGTCACTTAGTGATGTGGCTATCTGAAACGGTTGGCCTTTCACTTGTCCACTATCTCTCACAAGATGCACGACTCCCTATGATTGCACAGCTAGTAACTGTCATCATTAATGCTATATTTTGAGCCTATTTATAGAGCGTGTGGGAAGTCTCTCAAGGTTACATTCTCTCTGCTCTTTCAGAAAACTCTCAGTATTCTCAAGTTCACTTGCTCTCTCTCTCAAGCCCTAATTTTCTCCCAAGTTTTCCGCTACTGCAATGGCACCTAAGAAAGGAGATGTTGCCTCCAAGGTCGGTGGGAAGATCTTTCCTACTAGATATGTGAAGTTTGATAATCTTGCTGAGCATGGTCATGATCTCTCTGAGTTTTTCGAAGCTGTTGGATGGACACCGTGTTAAGAAAAACTCACTCCTAAAGGTTTTTAATGTGCCAAACCACTAAAGTTTAAAATGTGCTTAAATGAATGAGATGCATCTTGTTACTACTAACTGTGTGCTCAAGCATGTGGCAGAGTTTTCTAGATTTTGTTTTGCAGATTTTAACCAAGTATTTAATGCTCAAAGAAGATCCTTGAGATACAAAACATAAAAGTCAGAAATATGAAGTGCCAAGGAGCAAGGCTTAAAGCTTTAACAATAAGAAAGGAAGAGATTCAAGAACAGCTTGAGACGTTGTCTCAAGATCAGATGCAAGCTCAAGCACAAAGGGTCATCTCATACAAAGAAAAGATGTTTCAGAAAATAGTTTGATCATCATGTACCCAGAAATCAAAACAGATGAGACTCAGATCCTAATTATATAAGAGATCAGATCTAGTAACTGTCATCTCAAGAAGAGACTCCATATCAGCTTGAGACGAAAGCTCATGAAAAGATGCAAGAGATGAGATCCAAGTTCAGATACAAGAAATGAGAGCCAGACGCAAAGATAAAGTTGAGACTCAAGTACAGCTTGAGTAAACAAGGCATAAAGTCAACACAAGGACAAGACAAAGTACACTGTGCGCTGACACAATGACATCAGACCTGAAAAGTAAGCTGACCTCTTGTCCAGCAGACTCCTCTCCCCTACAGCTAGTTCCAACGACTCTTAACTGTCAAAAGACAACGGCTAGTAACGGCTAGTTTTTTTTGAAATAAAAGGCTGAAAGCTACAGTGAAGCAAAGACAGAGACTACGCTGATTATTGAACATCTACTGCATCTCATCTCATATCTCAAGTTCACATCTCTAGTCTATCATCTACAGTTTTGATCTCAACTTGAGAACTCTTGTAGTCTCATTGTATTCTCTCTTCTCAGCTTGTAATATTCCTATCCATATAGAAGAGATACACTCTAGCTAAGATCACTGCACATCCATACCTTGTATGATTATAAGCTAGACCCATCTTAACCTACCAATCATTGTAATCTGTCTCATCTGAGATAGGAAGAAGCCTAGTCTCAGAGTGAGTGTGTGCGTCCTGAAGAGGCTGTAAGAATACTTGTGGCTCAGCCAAGATAGGAGTGTCTAGGCTTGATGTGAGAGACGTCCTGAAGAGGCTGTAAGAATACTTGTAATTGACAGGTTGTCAATAGTGGAAATCTCACGTGTTGTGAGGACTAGATGTAGCCCAAGGTGTGGGTGAACCAGGATAAGATCATTGTGCAATCTCTCTTCCCATCTCTTCATTTTACATTGTTCTTAGCTCATCTCAAAATTTGTGATTAATCAATTAATTGAATTGCACTAAATTGAATCAAATTTGATAGATTAATATAACTTATACTTGATCAAATTAATTGAAACTGACACTGCTTGTCATTCATCTTAACTGAGACCCCAAGTCATCAGACTTGAGATCACGTCTCAACTATCAGTTTAAGTGTGGAAGTTTCAGGAACAAAATTCTAAAGAGTTCATATTCAACCCCCCTTCTAGAGACATTCAGCCAACTTCACACCGTTCTTCGAGAATATATATTGCTATTGGCATGAGGATAGTGTTTATGATTTTTGGATAACTGCCAAGGAAGTTGAAGGAAACAGAAGAGTCTATCTTAAGGCAACAGTGATGGGGCAAGATGTTGTTGTTGATACCTCAGTCTTGGAGACTGTAACTAAGGTTAAGGCCAAAGGAGCATGGTTTGTCCCTGAATGGGAGATGTACAATGGTGGACCTAGAATGTACAACAAAATGTCGTTTGGTTCTGAAACCCCTACAAACATGAATGGAACTAGGCTGGTGCAAACTCCAGGTTGTTGTTTGTTGTTCTTGGCTGCTGTGTGCTGCTAAAACGAGGAGGCAAAAATCATGAATTTGAACTTGAAAGGTTTTGCCTCATTCACCTGCAACAGAAGAAGAAGATAAATCTGCCATGGATCATTCTCTACAGTATGACCAGAAGGTCAAGGGACTCAGCTGCAAACCTTCCTCACAACACTCTGATAATGAAGATTATTCTTCACTACAAGCTTCTAGTAGAGAAGAAGTTTGATCAAAAACCCCCAACCTTCTTCACTGCCACCACCATTAAACAGATGGGAATTGATATCAAGAAACTTGTTACTGAACCATTTGTTAAGGAATCTCTTGTTGCTGAGAAGGCTTCTGCTTCTGGAAGATCTGTGCTGGAAATCCTAGAGGATGAACTTCAAGGAGATGCTAGGAAGGAAGAATTCCAACCAGCTGCTGAAACTCCTAAGAGAGGTTGAAGCTTCTTTTCAGAGGGCAACACCATCTGAAAAGGTGGCTGATGTGGCACCACTTCAAGTTCTTGAACCTGTTCAGAAGGTTCTCAATGAACCTGCTAAAATTGTGGGTCAGTCTTCTGAAGTGACTGTTACTAAGGTCACTGAGTCTACCTCAATCCCTGAGGGACAGGCCATGATGGATGATGTTCTCAATGAAACCTCATCTGAGAAACCTATTGTTGTAATGCCTCTTGCAACAAGTCACCCAGACCCTGAGCTTTAGGAAGTTGATGCATTGGCAAATGCTCTGGAGGAAGAAGAAGCTAGAAGAGCTAAAGAGCAAGAGGACAATGACCGGGAAATTGCCAATGTTGCACAGCAAGCAATACTTGAGGATGAGAAGCTTGAAAAATCCTCAGTTCCCAAGAGGAAGAGACTGTCAAGGTCTATGAGAATGAAGAACAAAAAGTTGTTGTCTCCTGTAAGAGAAGAACCTCCAACACAGATGATTACAAGGAGAAAATCTATTCCAAAGGAGGATGTTGAAATCTTTCAGTAAGCAGTTAAGGAAATAAGGTCTCATAAGGTCTTGGAGATAAAGAAGTTAAGGCTTAAAAGGAAATCTGTCAAGCCTGCTACTGTGTATGTTCCTTATAATCCTATGGTAAATCCAATTACTTAGACTATTTGTTACCAGAGGAAGATGAAGGAGATCAGTACCTTGCCTATTTCTGAAGAAGAACCATACAAGAAAATTAAATTAAATTTTGGCAACCTTGATCCCATTGACTTGGAGGATGATCTCAGCCCATCTAAGGTACCAGTAAAGGTTCTTGAACCTGTTGTGATTGCTGAAAAGGTTCCTGAACCTGTTGCTATTGATGAGGTTATTGAACCTATTACTGTTGTTGAACCCATACCTGCTGAACCAGTTACTACTGCACCTGCTGTTGATTCTGCTCCACCTTCACCCTCACCTTCATCATTATTTGAAGAGGAACAAATAGAAGAAGTGATCTTTACAAATCTTTCTATTATTCATGCTGAACACATATCTATTAATTGGGAAGGCAAAGGAAGATATGTCTAGAAGGGAGATGGGAAGTTTGTATGGGACGGTGATCTTACTCCAAGGGAAAGCATGTGGAAGCCTAAGTCCAGAGATCTATCAAGAAAACCATCTTTTGACAAAATGGTTCCTGTTATAAGTTTTAAGGACTTGCTGAAATCTGCTGAATTTCCACATAAATTCTACTCAGCTCCCTACAATCAAAGGATCAGAGTTCCCAAGTTTCCCAACCTTTATCAAGAGCTGTTTTTCTTCAGAGAGCATCCACCCCTGCACAAGCACACTGGTTTACATGTGGACTCTCTTGATGATGCTAGGGCAAATAGGATAGCTGCTTAGAAAGATACTGGTGGTGATGTTCTGTCTTATCAATTGGAAAGGATAAGGTAAGGAGTTCAACCACCCGAACACTTCTGGAAAAAGATTGATGTGTACTCCTCATACCATATCAAGATACCTACTGAAGACTGGATTTTCATCAAGCATCTCAACTTGGAAACTGAGTTGTATACAAGATACATAGTGTCTTTTACTGGGTGCAAGAATTTCAAGCCTCCCAAACCACTTAATATGAAGCCATCTACCAAAATCTTCTGGCAACCTGAGAAGATTGTTCCTAGGCTGCCCTTTGCTGAAGGCCCCAATGACAAGAAGAAGGAGCCCAAGTTCTATTCAGCATATTTGGATGATCCTGAGCCCATGTCCAGAGAGAAATGGGAAAGAGTTCCTGAAGATCTAGAGGCTTATGGAGGATTAGATCATTCATAACGAGATTGGTTGTGGAACTCCTACTAGCATGAGAGGGAAAAGGAAGGATCTTGCTCTGGAACCAAGTTTTATTTTGCTGACTCTATCACCAAGAGCACTCTATCTGTTCAAGAGTTCAGAACTTGGTTTCCTGGTACATTTCCTAGTTCAAAACATGAACTTCATGAGGATTGGATTCTACAGAAATGGACCCCTTCTATCTACACTTGTCTTGTGGTCAAGCTCTGCTGAATATGGCTTACCCAGTGGTTTTGGGGAGATTGTGTACACCAAGCGTCATGTATCCATTATCTTCAGAGAAGCTGACCTCACTGAAGCCCTTGAAGCAAGAGAAAGGGAGATCAGAAGGCTGAGAAACAAGAATGAGAAGCTTCAGAAACTAATGAAACAACTGCAAGCCACTCCAGCTCCACTGCAAACTCTAGAATCAAGGCCTAAGCATAAGAGGAGTTGTAGTTTGTGATGGCTGAGTGACTTCAAATAGTATATGTGTTCATGCTTTTGTTTTATTCAAACTTTCTGAGAGTTATAATTGAATGAGTTGTTTGCCTCATATGTGCTTATATTTTTAAATGCGTTCATGTTTACTGATATGACTACGTGATGCATTATCATGTGCTCATTTTTTTGCTGAGTGAATGCATTTGATTGCTCAAATAATTGTTTTTTATAAGTTAATGTGTTAACCTGAATTGAATACTCTAAAAAGTAACTTATTGTTTTCTATCAGTACACCTTGTATTTATTGCTCTGTTACACATTAAATACTTCAGCATGTTCCAGAGACCCTTTTGATTGATGACAAAAGGGGTATTATAAACTAACAAAATCTGAAGTTGTAAGTGTTTTTCACAAAAGAAATCTTATGTTCAGGGGGAGCAAGCAATTCTGCTTAAGTATCTGAGAAAGGGGAAGAATTCTTTAAACTTAATCTTTTTAAATTCCCTTCAGATATTTGAGTTTAAGTAAATTTGTCATCATTAAAAAGGGGGAGAATGTTGAGTCTAAAAATATTATTAAGTGATTAATAATGTTTAAGTCTCATAATCCTAAGTTTTAATGAATAAAAAATTTGGTTAAAGTATTCTGAGAAATAGTACAAATTCTCTTAAGGGTATTTTCTAGGTTTCAGCAACCCTCTGAAAGGGAACCCTCTGAAGTGGTGCAACCCTCTGAAGGAGAAGAACCTGCTGAAGAGTCAGGACTTGCTGAAGTAAATCAACCCTCTGAAGAGGTGTACTATCTGAAACATTAAGACCTGCTGAAGACATCCAACGTGGCATTTGTCTAAAGTCAGAAGGCTTTCTGCTCAAGACTTAAATGCATCCTCAACGTCTTCTGCAAGCATGTCTCTTTTAAGGAAAGATCATAGAGACCTTTTGAACAATTTGAATCATCATACCTGAAATAGAAACCTCTGTATCATAGTTTCTGCAAATGTGTCAGAACTCAATTATATCCGCACACCTACACTGCTCAAGTCAGAAGCTATCAGAAGATTGTCTCACAACAGTTCCTACAGCATTTAATGTTATCTCTCAACGGTGGTTTCAGCAATCTTCAACGAACTTAATTTCATTCCTATATATAGCTTCGTGTAGGACTTCAACAAATTGGAGAGAAGAATCTGTTCAAGCCAAAAACGCTGCAAAAATCTACATTACATACTCTCTGATATATTGTACAACAAAATTTTGCTTATCCTGAGTTATACTCAGTTACCTTGTACAGGTCTGTTCAAGTTTAAGTTAGGAACTTGTTTAGTTCAGTAACTTAAACAAAATCATCTTTGTAAACACTTTCAAGTGTCTAAGAGCCTGGAGAGGCTTGGTGGAAGAAAGAATACTTGTTGTTGAGCCTGGAGAGGCTTGTGGTTAAAACAATACTTGGTGTAGAGCTTGGAGAGGCTTGACTGTAAAAGAATACTTGTTGTTGTAGAGCCTGAAGAGGCTTGATAGAAAAGAATACTTGTAATCTCTGAGATTAGTGAAAATCCATAGTTGTTTGGCTTTGGGACTGGATGTAGCTCACAGTGGAAGTGGGTGAACCAGTATAAATCCTTGGTTAAGTCTTCTCATACCCTTATCTCTTTATATTTGGTTTATACTAACTTGAAGGGTTCTGAGTACATTGTTTTATAACATTGAACTGAAAATCAAACTAAACATATTGAAAAACAAGTTTGCAAAATTGTTTTATTGAACCTGCTGAAGTTACTTTAGCAAGTATTTAAACTCCCAGTTTCAGCAAGTTGTAAAATATTCTTTGTGCAAAGTATTGCTTGTTAAAGGTTTTCCAAAATCAGTTTGAAATTTATAAAACACTATTCAACCTCCCTTCTAGTGTTTCCTATGGTTTCTACAGCCTTGTTCGGGTGGTACTTAAGCTCAAAGTCATAGTCCTTTAAGAATTCCATCCACCTCCTCTGCCTCATGTTGAGTTCTTTCTGATCAAATAGATACTTGAGACTCTTGTGACCACTAAAGACCTCAAACTTCACCCCATAGAGGTAATGCCTCCAAATCTTGAGGGTAAATACCAGAGCTGCTAATTCTAGGTCATGGGTAGGGTAGTTTTCCTCATGGGGCCTAAGTTGCCTAGAAGCATAGGCCACCACTCTCCTCTCCTACATCAACGCACATCCTAGACCCTTTCCTGATGCATCACTATAAACCTCAAAGGGTTTGGATAAATCTGGTAAAACTAGAACTGGGATGGTGGTCAACCTCTCCTTAAGCTCCACGAAACTCATTTCATACCTCTCATCCCACACAAAAGCATGACCCTTACGGGTCAACTGAGTGAGGGGTAAAGCTAACTGGGAAAACCTTTTAATAAACCTCTGGTAGTAACCGACTAAACCCAGAAAACTTCTAACCTCAGTGATTGATTTGGGCCTCTCGCATTCAACAACGGCTTCTATTTTACTAGGGTCAACTGACACCCCATCCTTAGACATGACTTGTCCTAAGAAATGAACCCTATCCATCCAGAATTCACATTTTCTCAGGGTTGGCAAACAGCTTCTTCTCTTTCAACACCCCTAGCATAATCCTAAGATGTTGTTCATGCTCCTCTAAGGTTTGGGAGTAGATAAGGATATCGTTGCTGAATACAACGACAAACTTATCCAGGTAGGGCCAGAAAATTTGGTTCATGTAATCCATGAATAGAGTTGGAGCATTGGTTAAACCAAAAGGCATCACCAAATACACGTAGTGCCCGTATCTAGTCCTAAAGGCAGTCTTACGAATATCCCCACTCTTGATTTTAATCTAATGGTAGCCTGGCCTCAATTCTATCTTGGAGAACATTGATACTCCCTTAAGTTGGTCTAGAAGGTCATCTATCCTAGGTAAAAGATGTTTATTTTTAACGGTTACCTTATTTAGCTGCCTAAAGTCTACACACAACCTCATACTCCTATTTTTCTTCTTCACCAGGAGCACTGGTGCTCCCCAAGGTGACACACTTAGCCTAATGAACTTCTATTCTATCAATTCCTCTAACTTTTTCTTAAGCTCACTCATTTCCAAATGTGACATCCTATAGGGGGCCTTAGAAATAGGCCCTGTGCCCGGCACAAGGTCTATGGAGAAACCAACCTCTCGGTCCGGAGGTAAGGCAGTTACCTCACTAGGGAAAACATCCTGAAACTCCCTAACCGTAGTTATACTACTCAAGTCAGATTTGGACTCAACAGTTGAGGAAAGCAATAAAATGAAGCAATGACTCCCATCAGACAGACATTCAAAAATCTGAGTGTAACTAGAGATCAAGCATGGCGGTCTCTCCCTCGAACGAAGGGAAGAGTTGGAAAAACAACTTCTTTATTAAAACAATCAAGCATGACTTGATTATGGGATAAACAATTCATGCCCATGATAACATTAATGCCCCTTAATGGTAAACAGATTAAAGCAACCTCAAAGGCCTTCCCTTGTATTATGATAGGACATTTTAAACACACAAGGGAAGTGGGGATTGTCTCCTTGACCGAGGTAAGAACATTCAAATGAAAGGGTAAAAGGGTGGCATACAGACTCAATCTTTCCACATAAGCATAAGCAATAAATGAGTGGGTTGCTCCAGAATCATATAGTACAATTAATGGAGTCTCATTCAGGGTACACATACCTTGTATCAGGTTATTGGCCTTAGTTGCCGCTTCCCCACTAAGGGTGAAGACCCTCCCGGTAGCTTGGGGTTTGGATAGGTCTTTCTTCTTCGGGAATTCTCCAGCCATGTGACCCGCCTCAAAACAGTAGTGGCATTTCTTTTGGCCAAACAAGCACTCGCCTTTGTGGCCCTTGCCACGCTTAGGGCAAGTGGGAGTAGACGGGGTGGAGGGAAGAGCAATGTGTTTGCCCTTGCCTCCCTGAAACTGAGTCCGGTGATTCTTCCCGGTTGGTGCATCTTCTCTTTTCCTATTGTCGTCCACCCAAGCCTTCATAGCGGGCTTGGGCCCTTCCTCCACCAAACTCTGCTCCGCCACCATGCATTTGGTGACTAAAGCCGAGAAGTCCCTCAACTAGAGAACAACCATGATCTTCTTGATTTCGGGCTTCAGGCCCGACTCGAAATGTGAGCATTTCCAACCCTCATTGGGATTGGCTTGGAGAAGAGTTTGATACTTGGCGAGCTCTTCAAACTTGGCCACATACTGGCCCACGGACATGTTACCCTGCTTCAGCTGCAAGAATTCTAGCTCCTTCTGTTGCCTCATAGGATCCATAAAGTACTTCCCTAGGAATGCCACTTGGAACCCCTCCCAGGTAAGCAGAGTCCCCAAGGGAGTCAATCCATCCCTGACTCCTTTCCACCAGTTTTTCGCTTCACCTTGCACCATGTAGGTGGAAAAGCGGACCTTGAAGTCATCCGAGCACACCATGACTTCAAAGATCTTATTCATGGCATTGAGCCATGAATTTGCAGCCTCGGGATCATAAGCGCCAGTGAATCACGAAGGATGGTGTTTTCTAAACTCCGCCAAGCCTTGGACAAAAGGATCCATGACGACCACAGGCGGGGGTGTCTCCCCCGGTCGTCGGCTCAGTGCCTGAAGCATTGCGATATTGGTTGCATTCTGCTCCCCCATCATCCAGGCAAGCGTCTACAGAGCTACTGCCATAGGGTCTTGGGTTGGACCCGATGGTGGAGGGGATGAGGGATTAACACGTGGCCTGCCTCTCCTTCTGCCAGCCATGATACTCTACACATCATTAGTAAAACATCGAGGTGTTCAGTCTCTCGATTTCATAATAATGCATGAAGATGATAACTAACTTTAGGAGTCACTCAAATCCACAGTCCAATTGGATTGAACTGCTTTGATACCATAATGTAACGTTTTGATTTCTTAATTCGAAAATAATGTCTGTTGGGAGAACTATTTCCAAATTCGTGAAATTATTCCATGCATTAGTATCGGCATACAAGCACATATTAATAGCTTAGGTAATCCAATAGTTACTAAAGCTCAATATACACACATCCATTCCACAAATTCAGTCAAATGCCAACATATGCTCAAATCAAAATACAACATAAATCTCTTGGCTTGATGAGATACAATCATACATGCGTCTTGACATGATAGAGTCGGCCTCTAAGGCTCCACATGTACCAAAATATCCCTTCAAAAGAATACAATCAAGCCTATACAAAATAAGGTCTAAATCAATAGTATGGGCAACTAGGACTAAAAACAAATTCCTTGTCCCAATAAAGCATCCGATCTGGAACTCTATATCTAAACATGAACCACAACGTATAATGAGACTAGCGTCCCAATGAGTGTGATAAAGCATGCAGTGTAGGGAAAACATGCAAATGAGATGCAACAATCAATTAGGGCGTTAAGCATGATTAATTTAAATTATACAATGCATGATAGTTGTGAAGTATTTAACCTAACACCCTATGGGTCTTTTCTCTTATCTGTGAAGACTAGACTGAGCTCAGGCTAACAGGAACCGTCGTTCCTGAAGGCCACTAGGACCTTACCCCTTAACTGTGATAGCTTTTAATACATAACATAAGTTTCCTCTTTAAGCATGAGGCCGGAAGACCTGAGTCTCTTATGTTAAACATGAGGTACAAAGACCCAATCTTCTCTTTTTGAACATGAGGTCCAAATACCCAAATGTTTTCTTTAAAACATGAGCAATTTAAGAACATGAAGGTTGATAATAAGTGCATGAGTATGAGTGTTCACATGAAAGTATATTTCTCTAGGGTCTCATCATCATTTTATAACAATCAAGCCAAAAACCCCAAATTTCCTAACTTAGGGTTAGAGCAATATAGACATATAATCAATAGATTCAACCATCAACCTTAGATTTAAATCCAATCAAGCTATATCAAGCAATGAAAGTAAGGGGAGTGAGAATAGGGAGCATACATGGGTTCTCATTCAATAATGAAAGTGGGTGAGTGAAACACACTCGCCTCAAGAATAGGGGAAAATGAAGTGAGGGAATGGCTAAAGGATGAATCCAAGCTTGTGGATCATCTCCAAGGGAAAGGTTGCAGCTCCTCTTCTTCTTCTATCTTTATATTTCTAAGTTCCTCTCTCTAAAAGTGTAAAAATGGGGGGAAAGTGGAAAAAAAAATTGAGCCCTAGCGCGTTTTTAAGGAATGCTGTCAGCGCGCTCAAGCGAGGCTGAGTGAGAGCTTCTTCTCACTCAGGCGCACCCGGGCAAGACTGTGTGAAATTTCCATTCCAGAAAGCCCATTTTGACTTTGTTTTCTCGCTCAGTCTCACTCAAGTGAGCCTGGGCGAGAAAACCAGAGCAGAATTCCCCCATTTCTACTGACATCCTCGCTCATGCGCGCTCAAGCGAGCCTAGGCGAAATTACCAAATAGAAACCCCCTAATTTTCGCTTTTCTTTGTTTCTAGTTTAGTTTCTCTTCCCCTTTCCTCATTCCTTTTTTTATCAAAAACCTATTCCACTATAATTTAATTTATAAAAATAGCCATAATTTGGGATGTTACAATTGTCTTCTTCACGCAAGGTTGCGCCCTCACTTTTTGATGGCATGCTGCCTAAGGAAGCAATTGAAGTCAAGAGAGCCTGGACCAGCAAGGCTAGTGTTGGGGCACATGAAGGCCTAAGCAAGCAGAGTTGACTTTCTTAAGTCAACCTTGACCATATTAATCTTGGTCGACACTATCCCCATTTTCCTTTATTTTAATTACGTAAAATAGAGTGTCTACTAGTTATGGGTAGGATTTTCCTTGTATTTGATTTAATTGTAATTTTTTCTCACACTTTAAGACTAGGAGGTGCTACATTAGTGGGATTTATTGGCTAAGAGGTTCTTAGGCTACATGGGGTAAGGGGCTTAGGTTCAAGTCGCTCTTAGGATAGAAATTAATTTTTCGTATTTCTTTCCTCAAAGTGGTCGCTCCCTTCTTCTATAAAAGGGGAGCCTCTTCACTCTTGTAAAGCTAATAATTCTTTTTAATTAAAAGTTATATGCTTCATTTCGTCCTCTTGAGAGTTGAGAAGGATTAATGGTTCTTGCTCAAACCATGGTGATTTTTATCCAGCTCCGTTAGCCGATGGCAAATATACATTGAGGGTTATCTGCTGAAGGGGTTGCCTTCATCAGTGGCGCCTATATCCATCCCTTTCTCTTCCCTTTTCCTCTTTTAATTCTATGAATTTTCTTTTCATTTTGGCCGCGGGTTTTATTTCTTTTTTTGATGTCTAATTGCTTCCTTTGCTCAATTCTAGATTCGTAATTCAGCCGCTATCAATTGGTCATCATAGCTTCATTGATTTGAGCAATTTTTGGGCCCGTTTCCTGCAGTTTTTGGTGCGGTTTCATGGCTGTTTTGGTGCAGTAATCTTGCTCATTTCTTGTGTATTTCATCATCTATTTCATTTGTAATTCAGACTTTGAATTGTTCTCAGGCCCAAGGCATCTTTATGCTACTTTCAGCTTGTCTTTTTTGCTTGATCATTGCGTGAATTGTGTTAGTATGGGGTTGTTAGGTACTCATTTCATCCACCCCTTAGGTGTTTGATAAAATGCGTATTTTAATTGCTCATAACTTGTTCTTGAGTGAAATTGAATTTTAACTGCTTGTTTGCTTCCATTTTCCAAAGATCGTTCACCTACATTTTCTCTCTAATTCACTTTAATCTCTTGTTCATCCCCATATTATTCATCTCTTTACTATTCCGCTTTTATTTTTCAGTCACTCCCATCCTCTTAATTTCTGCTTCCTATTTACATTTCTGCTGTTTAAATTTCTGTCCACCCCATCCTTTTAATTTCTTTTCATCCCCCTTTTTCTGTCATTTAAATTCTGTCATCCTCATCCTTTTAATTTAAGTTCTTCCCCTTTAATTTTGCGCAATTTTCTTCTCTTTATTTTTCCAATTTATAAGCATTTTCTGGCTTGTTTTGTTCATCTTGTTGTTGTTTGTTTTGTCTGTCTGTTTACCATTCCAATTGCAAATTTGAATTTACCACTAGCAAATCCTTAGAAAACATGTGGTTGTGCGCGTAAAAAATTAATTTTAGGTTGGGCATTGCTTGGCAAAATAGTAGAAATTTCATCAATTTCAATGTTGAAATTTCCACTCTTAACCCAAGTTTAATCCGTTTAAAAATCATTAAGTGCGTTGTTTGCTGTTTTAGACCACTTGTATGAAATTAAGGAAATGCTATGCTTTTGTTAAAAAAAAAATTGTGATTCAAGTTTCCAAAAATTTTCAAAAACAATTTTTAGAAACTAGCTCAATTCTTGACAATTTGGCAACATCTTTTGGTTCAATTTTTAGGGAAATTATACGCCATTTTTTTTCTCTTTTTATAATATGGATTTGTATCATCTTTCTATAATTCTGAAGTTGATGCAAAAGACAAATTGCAAAAAAAAATACCAAAAATAAGAAAATAGTCAAAAATAAAAGAAAGAAGTCAATTCTTGAAGAGGTAAGTTCCTCAATAGTTAAAAAAAATGAAGTAAGAAAAATGCCAAACACTTATCCATTTTCAAGTGTAATTTTCAATTTGGTTGTATTAAATTCTTTCCCTTGTAATTGCAATTTTCTAAAAATTGGCAACTTTGGTTCATACCACTTGAATCAACAAAAATACCAAAAAATATTCTCTTTGCAATGAATTGTGTGTCTTCTTATTGTGTTTGTTTGGCAATTTTATTCTTGTTTAGCTTTCTTTCATACCACCTTTGTTTGCTTATTATAATCCACTCTAGTTTTTTCTTTTTAGTTTTCGTTTTTAGGCAATCCTAGAAAAAACCTTAAGTGTCGTTCATTCCAACTCATTCGTGCTTGGGTAAGGGTAAAACTTTTGTTTTTGTAAGACCTAATTATGCCTTAACTGAGTAGAAGAGGCAGAAGTGAACACATCTTAGAAAAACCTTAAAAAGAGTTAAACACAAGTGAATAACATTCCTTGAGTGTAAAACACTTAGTTGAGAGGAAATGTCCTAAAAATCTTTAACTTAAAACTGAATTAGGAGTTATGGAAGATTGGAGGATAGGGTAAGGGAAAACTTAATGTTGAGGAAAGACATAGAAATCCCATTAGGAGAGGAAGATACCCAAAGAGAGAACCTCTTTCACACTAGCTAGGTGCCTAGTTGAGGGTAGGATATGTGTCATTGTAGATGGAGGGAGTAGTTGTAATCTAGCAAGCCAAAGGCTAGCAGACAAACTCAACCTACCCACTACTAAACACCCTCAACATACACACTTCAATGGATGAGTGAAGAGGAATAAATATATAGTGGTTGATAGGCAAGTGAACATTAAGTTTGCCATTGGGAAATATCAGGATGAGGTAAACTTTGATGTAGCACCTTTAGAACATACTCGCGTCCTTCTAGGAAGATCTTGGCAGTATGATAGGAGGGTAAAACATGATGGGTACACCAACATAATCAAATTTCCCTATAATGGTAAGAAAATAATTCTTATGCTTCTGCCCCCTGGTGAAGTGAAAAAAGATCAAGAAACCTTGAGAGAATTTGTTAAAAAGGAAAAAGAAGAAAAGCTTGGGCGAGAAAAAGAAGAGGAACTTAAGTCAACATTGAGAGTTGACTTTCTTAAGTCAACATTGACCATATTAATCTTGGTCAAAACTATCCATTTTCCTTTATTTTAATTGTAATTTTAATCTCCTAAAATAGAATGCCTACTAGTCATGGCCTCTAAACTATAGTTTGATAGGATTTTCCTTGTATTTGATTTAATTGTAATTTTTCCTCACACTTTAAGACTAGGAGGCGCTACATTAGTGGGATTTATTGGCTAGGAGGTTCTTAGCCTACATGGAGTAAAAAGGCTTGGGTTCAAGTATCTCTTAGGATAGAAATTAATTCTCCGTATTTCTTTCCTCAAAGTGGTCGCCCCTTCTTCTATAAAAAGGGAGCCTCTTTACTCTTGTAAGGCTAATCATTCTTTTTAATCAAAATTAAAGTTATATCCTTCATTTCCTCCTCTTGAGAGTTGAGAAGCTTTAATGGTTCTTACTCAAACCATGGTGATTCTTATTCAGCTCCGTGAGCCGATGGCGAATCTACACTGAGGCTTATCTGGTGAAGGGGTTGCCTTCATCAGTGGTGCCTATATCCATCCCTTTTCTCTTCCCTTTTCTATTTTAATTCTTTGAATTTTCTGTACATTCCTACTCATTTTGGCCGCAGGTTTTATTGCTTTTTTTTATCTCTAACCGGTTCCTTTGCTCAATTCTAAATCCGTAATCCAATCGCTATCAATTCTGTTGCACCGTGCCTCCATTATCGATGTGCACATTGCCACGCTCATTGCATGATCAAGGCCACCATTAGTACTTCCTAACTTTTTTTATGTTTTGAATAAATTTTTAAATAGAGTTTGGACATTGTTTGTTTTTCTATGTTTTTTATATTGAAATTATATGAACAATTTACAGTTTATGTCAATGTTATTTTGGTAACATGATTAATAGAAGATACTTTGAATTTATTTTAACTTTTGGATGGTGATATGGAGTTTAACAAGTATTTGATAAATTTCGAGAACTAAAAAAAATAGGAGAGATTCTACCAAACTAAGTATTTTAAAAGAGGAGCCAAAAGTGTTTCAAAATTGGGTTAAAAACCTATTTAGCTCCATTTTTTTTGTCTCGGACTTTTAGTATCCAAAAGTTATATTAAATCTCAACTAATCCAAGTTGAGCTAGTTGACCCATTTAAGGGTGAAAAGTTCTCTTAACACTTTTTTTTCACCATTTACAAGACTTTGAATTCAAGACTTTACTTAAAGAGAATCAAGCTACTTACCACTTGGACCAATAGATATTGTTACCTCCATTTCTATTCATATGTCCACTTTTTTTTTGTGTTAACCACATGTATCTCCTATTATCAGAGACAATCATGTTCGGTGCTTAATCACAGTTAAGGCTCCTCATATGTCCATTTTGATGATAAAAAAAATTGTTCTTATTTATTTGTCTACTTAAATCCAAAGTGATATTAATTACATTCTCAAGTAGAAATAAATGATCCACTATTGAGGAGAGATAATATAAAATAAATAAGGGGTATAATAGAAAATTTAATTTTTTTCATAAAAACAAAAACATTAATTAAATTTCTTAATTTATGTATTTTTTTTGTCTTACTGGACATATAAATAGGAGCACTAATTTAACTCCACTTTAGCTAAATATGTTTTATTTTAAAATTTTCATTTTAAAATAAAAAATTAAAAGCTCACAACTCGAATAAAATTTTAGTATTTGTTTCCTTAAAAGGCAATAATTAAATCCTAAAATCAAAGGATTGTAGCTTATAGTTTGCAATCAACAAACTAAAATTGTGTGAAGAGTTCCCAGATTCGTTTCAATTAAACACATTCTCAGGTGATGAAGAGTTTCACGTACCCCAAGCAGAACTGCAACATACATGTGATTTAAAAAAAAATCAAAATCTGTCCGTCTTATTAATTAATGTAAATAGCTAATTATTAGAATAATAGAAATTTGAATCGATCTTGTAGCTTAACTTTTAGATATAGCGTAATTTAATTTCTCATGATCCTGTACATTAACTCTTAACTCGTACTAACATATTTGATTATTTAATTTAGAGAAATATTGAACTTGTTTTGCATAATTGCATCTATGAATAACGTATTAAACCAAATTAATCCACCAACATGTATTGGTCCGAGTGGAAAGGGCTCGGGTCCCTTAAGCATGTGGTCCTGGGTTCGATTCTTGGATTCATGTGTATAGAAAAAATACTGTTGGGAGGAGTTCCCACTTTGCGTCTAACAATACCGGGTGGGAGGATACTCTGAAAAAAAAAAAAAACCAAATGAATCCTCTCGTATTTACTCATCAATTTTATTCATCCTATTATTAATTGATTTCAGTGCTTTTTTTCTTACATTTTCCGATAATCGATTGAGCACTATTATAACACATGATTGTCATTAAATAAAGGAAAAAAGTGACTGAAATGGATTCCGATAACTCGATAAGCAATAACACGATTATTGTCGTAAATAAAAGGAAAAAGTGACTGAAATGAATGAACTGATTTACATCACAAATATTTTCCGACACGTGTTTTTTTCTCTTTCTTCATTTTGTGGTAGTATAGGTACCACAATTTCGTCGTGGGGCCTGCCATGCAGTATTCTTCTATATATTCTGCGTTCATGACATATATAGCCGTTGAACCATCTTTAAATTTACAAACCACTATTGATATATATAGTAATGTACGTTATACATAGCTAGGGAACTTTACCCAAAGTTAGGTAAATATAATAACCTTGCTTTTTAATTATTAAGTGTCTAGGGTCTCATTAATTCTTCTGTGGAGGCATTCTTGTAAGTGTACTAGCGGATGCAGAGGAAGCTAGGGGGCAATGGAGCATTCAATATTTGGAAATAAGAGCCTGACTTAGTCCTTTCACCATGCATCTTAATTTAAAAAAGAAAATTATTGTTCAGCTTCTATGTGTATTTCTGAATCCTATACATTACAGAAAAATGTGTTTTCCTTTAGAAGCTAGTTAGACTTAACTGTAGGTGCATCATTCATAAAGCTGTCAAAACGGGTTACCCGACCCGGATCGAGTCGGCTCGGGTAGTGGACTTATGCGGGTCGGGTCGGGTAGTGCCTAATTTATTAAAAATATAACTCATTAGAAGTTATAAAGAATTATACTTTTACAAAACTAAAATATTACAATATAGTTATAAAAAACATTAAAAAAGAGTTCATATACCCTAATAAAACTCATTCAAATAAATTTAAAATACATTCTAAATTCTCAAACGCATTCATCCATCAATCCTATTAAACTAAGATACATTTAACACATTCAATTAAATTTCAAACACATTCATAAGTTCCCAATCCATTCCAAAACACATCAAAAGATTTTTTTCAACTTTTCATTCTTACTTTGCTAAAGTTATCCTTTACTGATAGAAAAACAGACGGTTTATATCACAAAAAATATTCAACGATGAGTATTCGAAATAAAAGAAAGAAGTAAAAATTATATTCGATATATTTTAAAATGTAATTTATATAAGTACTTCATTTATTTATATTTTACGAACGTTGTTAGGATTTTTTTATGATTATGAAAAAATTCAATATTTTCAATTGAAAGTTTCTTAGGTGGTACTTATATATATTATTATACTTTGAAAATAAATTTTATACTATGCTTTGAAAAGTAAGTCTCCTTGGATGGATCAAAACAAGAGAAAAACGTGAAGTGAACATGACTTTGCACCGTGCACAAAAACATGTGTTTAATTGATTGATATAAAAACTTATACTTTGTTGGAAAAAATATATACCCTGCAACTTTTTTTATTTTATATATATATGTGGGTAGCCCGAAAGCCCATCGGGCTACCAGGCCCGAATCCGGATTTGTTGCGAGCTTTATTTATTTCGGGCTAAAAAGCCCTACAAAAATTCAGGCTTCAAAATTTAATGCCCAAGCCTTGTAAAAATGCGGGTTCGGGCGGGTCGGCCCGGTCGGGCTAACCCATTTTGCCGACTCTAATCATTCCTTTCTTTTTAGATGGCGGTTATTACTCCATTTAAAGGATTGGGACTGACAGGGATGACAGCCCCTTAAAAATTTTTAATTTTTTTAATTATATAGGTCCCTTATAATATATTTCATGAATTATTATTTCGGTTCCCTTAAAATTTTTTGTAGAATCTGTAGTATTAAATACTTCTTTATGACTCTTGTTATTTATCTTTATTTTATCAAAAAAAGTTTTAACATTTTATTTTTTCCTTTTTTATATTGATTTTTTTCTTATTTAGAGATGATAAGATAATATTCAAAATTATAAACAAGATTTGATTAGGTATATTGCTTATAAAAATTATTTGATTAGAAATATTAGTCTATAAAAAGTAAAGAGATCAAAAAGGAAGCATATGAGCATTACAAAAAATAGGAAAGAAGGGAGAAAATATTATTAGGTAACATAATATATAACATTAAAAAAGATTTTGTTTGACTTGAATCTGTTTTTTAGAATTACATGATAAGAAAAACTAAAAATTTGATTTACAATTATCTGAATTAAATAGAAGATTTAACGAAAAGGCAACTGAACTTCTTATACTCAGTTTAACTTTAGATCTCAAATACTCTTTGAAATCATTTGATATTGAACAAATTTGTCAACTTGTTGAGAAATTTCATGCAGATAAAGGAACAAAGAGTTTTATTTAAATAAAATTTACTATTCTTAATTAAAATTATTTAATATTTTTATCATAATTTTTACTCCATCCGGTCCTTTTTATAAGAGCAATGATATATATACCGCGTACAGTGCCTACCGCATCTGTACCGCGGCACTATACGCGACCCCCTCCCCTCTTTTTTTTCTTTTTCTTTTTTAAGTTTTTTTTAAATAGTTTTTATTTGTTTTTTAATTTATTAACCAAATATACTACTTCATTCACCATTTTTGTGTGCACAATTAACCTCACAAATTCAATTAACCAAATATCTCACTCTATTAACCGTCAATGTATACATCATTAACCTCATTTTAAAATATGTTCACCATTTCAGGACACATAATTAACCGCGTTCTAGCAGAAGAAGCAATTAACCAAAAATCATATTTTGTTAACCACAAACGGAAACACCATTGACCTGATTTCCTAATATATTCACCATTTCTGGACACATAATTAACCTTGTGTTAACAGGAGTTACAATTAACCAAAAATCCTATTTTGTTAACCACAAATGGAACTACCATTAACCTCATCTTTTAATATGTTCACTGTTTTTTGGACACTTAAATAACTTCGTGTTAACATATAACTAAAACTAATTATAATAATAAAATAAAAATTATTTAAAAAATTAGTTTAGAAAAAAAGGGGAGGGGGCCCACGTACAGTGCCGCGGTACAGATGCAGTGGGCACTGTACGCGGTACGTGAAGATTTATCCTTTTTAAAAGGCACACTTACACATACCAATAAATGTAGTTAAAATTAGTTAATTTTATTGGATTTTTAAAAAAATACTTTAACTTTCTAGTTTTACCCTTATTTAATATCATTAACTAACTTCACTATCATTTGATAAGTTGGAAAGACATTAAAGTTAATAAGGGTAAATGAATAAAATGGTAATAAATACTGCTTTGAAATTGTAAAATGTCTTATAAAAAGGACAACAAAAACTTGTAAGAAGTGTCTTATAAAAAAGACCAGATGGAGTAATATTTTATTCCGGCGCTATGCCCTTGAATAAGGGTAAATATGTAAAATGGTAATATATGCTGCTTTAAAATTATAAAGTGTCTTATAAAAAAAGACAACAAAAACTTGTAAAAAGTATTTTATAAAAATGACCTGAGAGAGTAATATTTTATTTTGGCCCGCAAAGATAAATTCCTAAGTGGTTGTCTAACTAGAGGATCAACAACCCATGCATTTTCCTTATACAATAACATTGGGAAATATATATATATATATATATATATATATATATATATAAATAAGGGCTAAACATTTTTTAGAATTAAAAATTAAATACTGTGCGATTTTTGGATTTAATTCCTTTTTAATTTTTTTTTCTGTTTTTATTCTCCACATTTAATTAATAAAAATATATAGTGCACTTTTAATCCTATTCCATAGGGATTAAAAACACAGAAATTTTTTTATATTTTTTTAGGGACTAAAAACTAAATATATTTGAAGAGAGATTAATTTAAAATTACTATGTGTACATATTTGGAATCACAACACTCGATCGTATGAGATGCACTATTCTTGAACATCACTACGGAAATTAAAAATAAATGTACGTGTGTTCAATTACTTCAATACTAAGTATAATCTCTCTCTGTAAGTTGACAAGTTATACTTATTAATTAAGGCTTGTACACTTCTGCTTAAATTCTGGTTTACCTAAATCATGCACTTCAGTTAAACCTTAGTATTTAAAATATATATTTTCTTATCAAAAATTTTCTCAGCCTGTAACTTTTGCACTGATTGTAATTTTTTTTTCTTCAGCACTTCCTTCTTTTCATTTTTTAAAAGAAAGATTTAGTTAATTATTTTTAGAATTTAATAATTTTTCACGGGTTCTTCTAGGGTGAAGTAGTGCATGGGTGGTGTACTGATATGTCAGTTTTTTTACCTGATATAGTGGATCAAATTACCTGCTAATGTTAAAAGTTAAATTTTAACATAATTGCAATTAAAGACATCTATTAATATAGAAAAGTATGGTATTATTTTATGAGAGCCAAATCATTCACTAAAACCATTTAATTAAATTCACTAAAAAACATTAACCAAAATATTCAAATCAAAAGGTGATTTTTTTTACCAAATATTAAAAACATTTTTTCATTAAAAATATACTTTTTGACCATAATTAACAAAATTTAAATTTTGGGCATTTCAAACCATTTCCCACAAATTAGACAACCCAAAAATAATTTTTATAATTTTTTTTTTGATAATGTAAGGCACACATCAAAGGACCCAAAAATGTTTTTTGCCAAATTTTCCAGTGTAAATGTGATTTTTAATTGAATGAAAAATATTATTTCATTAAAAAATCACTAAAATTTTATTTTTTTCCAAAATTAACCAAAACTAAATTTTGTGCATTCTACAACATCTCCACATATTATAGAAAAAAAACTGTTTTTTACATGGTTTTTTGCTACAAAAGTGATTTTAAATTTAATTAGAAACGTTTTTCATTAATAAATTCCCTAAAATTTTATATTTTATCCAAAATTCATCAAATTAAAATTATGGGCATCCCACATCATCACCCACACATTATAGGACCCAAAAATGAGTTTTGTATAATTTTCTAGTATTAAGATGATTTTTAATTGAATTAACAGTAGTTTTCATTAAAAATTTCACTATACTTACTTTTTTGTCCAAAAAATCACCAAACTTAATTTGTGGACATCCCACATTATCCTCACAGATTAGGAGAGGCAAAAAGGATTTCTTCATATTTGTTTTCGTTCAAATGTGATTTTTATTTGATGTAACAATTTTCTTTTACTAAAATAAAAGCATAAAATATTTCTTTTGTCCACAAGGAACTAAATTGTGTGTTTTTTTTTAAATCATGCACAAAATTTATTGCATTACAATTTAATAAATTTTAGCCATTTGACTTTACATAACTCAAACCTATTATTAACCCATTAAAATTAAAATATAAATACCAAAAGTATAAGTTCAAATTGATCGATACATGAAAATGAAAGCTCAATCACTAATACGTTAATGGTCCAATAAAAATTGTATAAGTTCGACAAAAAATTTGACAAAAAAATGGTATGAGTCCGAGAAAAAATTGACAAAAATGGGATAAAAAAATTGACAAAAAATTAGTATTGGTTTGACAAAAAAGGCCATATGTTTGAAAAAAAAAAGGTCGATAAAAAAATGACCAAAAGAAATCTAAAAAAAGGCATCAATTCAACAAAAAATAAAAAAAATGACAAAAAAATCCTCAAAAAATGTCATCATTTCAATAAAAAATGGCATGAGTTCAAATACTTCTAATAATATGAAAGGCTACATAGCAATATCACTTACATTTTTTAAAATAAGGAAGGATCTAATGAAAATTATTAAATGGTCAGTTCAGCAGGTATCAGGTATTCAATCTGGACCCTTAAATATTTTAATAATATATCTAATGGTTATAAAACTGTTAGGTACCGTACAGCACCCACGAGGTACTTGATATTAGACGTTTCCATTTTTCATTGGTGAATAAGATTTACACAAATATCTAATTATATTTTATTACATTATCATATAATTTTAAAAAAATAATATTCTAATGTGCAGTAAAATGATAAAATATAATTAAATGTCATAGATTTTTTCAACTTAATTTTTTTTTAAATGAGAAGAGCAATTGAGCAAATGCTATATGTCACAAAGACAAAGAAATAATTACCATATTATTAAAAGACAAATTTCAAGTGGGGTGCGGTGGATATTTAATTTGAACTTATATTTGCCTAACTGCATCTTGGTGTTCTTTTTTAAGCTATACAAAATGTACAGAGCAGATGTACGCTTTGAATATTATAGAGAACAAACACGTGTATAGCATGGATTCACCTTACACGAGAAATCTAATTTGTACAATGAAATTATATTATATAATAACTTATACTATAGTGAAAAAAAGGGATAAATATGGAATGTGATCTAATATAATAAAGAGAAATTGAGAGAAAAAAATTATATTGTACGAAGTCTTATATATTTTAATTAACTGTTTGAATATTTGTACGGTAGCTGTTGCAACCATAGCAACCTCCTTCATTTCTCAACAATATATCAACATCAAGCACTCGTTGTGGTGGGGTTGCGAGGCTGCATGCTCCTTTAATATAATTCATATATTTTATTTATCATAATTTACTATACATTTTAGGACCAAAGCTTTGATTATGGCGCGTGTGTATCAAAATATAAAGTACTTTCGATTTCGGAGAGGGAAAAGGGGGACAGAATCAATTAAAGTATTAATATTTCCGTAGTTTTACTTTACCACGGGGCTGGAGGGTCGCTATCCATATCGTCGTTACCCATGAATTAATTCCTCAATAAATAGTCATCAAACATTACATGTAGTTTCGCATTTGCCTGTATAAAAATAGAAACAACATCACGTGGTAATGGGATATGATCCATATATATTTTGTCTGTGTAGCGGACCAGTAAGAACTTCTAATTATTTTGAGAAAATCTTCACAGGTTTTGGATTAAAAAAATGTTAAATTAATTATTGTTGTTATTGCTTCAATTAATAAATTATTTATATGGTTAAATATATTTTTAGTTTTTTAAATTTGACCCGAATTTTGTTTTAGTCCTTAAATTTTAAAACCATTGATTTGAGTCCCTCATGTTCTAAAATCACGTAACTTTAGTCCTTCTCCTTCACACTGTTAACTTTGATGCTGACGTGACAAACAAATTTCCGTGTTAGTTTGTCCAGTCATTTTCAATGACTATGACGTGACAATTGAATTACAACTCAGTTCATCCAGACAGTTTTATGGCATTCCCTATTCATGAAAAATGTGAAGTTTTAAATTCAATAAAACTCTAAATAAAATTTGACAGGATGAATTGGGGTGTAATTTAATTGTCACAACATGGTCAATGTAACTGGTTGGACAAATTGACACAAATTCGTTTATCACGCCAACATCAAAATTAATGGTATTAAGAGAATGGACTTAAGTTACGTGATTTCAGAATATGGGGAACTAAAATTACGTAATTTCAAGATATCAGGGACCCAAACCAATGATTTTAAAATTTAGGGACTAAAATCAAATTCAAGTCAAACTTGGATTGAAAACATATTTACTCCTTACTTATATATATTAATAAGTTTCTGTTCAAAATAATTATTTATAATACTAAAATATTGATATTAATATTTTTTATTACTTTAACTGAATTTAAGTCTAGCTATTAATTAGATAATAGTCTAATCTTAATTTAATAAAAATGGAAAGTTATTTCGTTTGATAGCTAAAAACTTAAGTTTCGTTAAACAATATATAAACATACAAGTAGTGTTAGTTCCACAAGCAACACTAGAAGGGAGGTTGAATAGTGTTTTATACATTTTGATCATTTTGGAAATCTGAAAATAAGCTTCAAGCCTATTAAGACAAAATAAAATGAGAAACTTAAAATCAGAGTTAACATGAAAATTGCGGAAGATAAGAAGGACAAATTTTGACACAGTTAGAGACTAAGGAAAGTTGAACAGAACGCTGACTAATTTGGACTCTTAATTAATTAATCTTAATCATTCAGATTCATCTCAAGATACCCTCTGAAAGATACTACAAAGAACCTTTTTCAGAACTATTTCTGAGCTACTTCAGATGATTGATCATCGTCTGAAGTGTACTTCTAACTTCTGAACTGAAACTATTTTAGATCAATTTCAAGGAGTTGTTTCAGACGTTCTTCAAAGTAAATTCTTTGTAATATTCCAAATGATATAGGATTAACTGAGTGAGTTATTATCTTGGAAAACTTAGTCTATTTAAATTGTTGTGTTAAGTTTATTATGAAAAATACTGTTCAATCCCCATCAGAAATATAAAGCTGTAAATTAAGGAGTTTAAGGGATAGAAAACTTAGCCACAAAATTTATCCCGGTTCACCCACCAACCTAGTGAGCTACATCCAGTCCCAGGGCAAACCACCACTGGATTTTTCACTATCTGAAACCACAGATACAAGTATTCTTTTCTACCAAGCCTCTTCAGGCTCTACACAAGTATTCTTTCATTTTCAATTACCTCTCCAGGAAACTCAGTGCAGTATTCTTTTACAGACAAGCCTCTCCAGGCTCAACCACAAGTATTCTTTTATTTTCAACTGCCTCTCCAGGAAACTCAATGCAATATTCTTTTACAGATAAGCCTCTCCAGGCTCAACCACAAGTATTCTTTTATTTACAACTGCCTCTCCAGGCAACTCAGTGCAGTATTCTTTTACAGACAAGCCTCTCCAGGCTCAACAAGTATTCTTTCTCACAAAGCCTCTCCAGACTCAACAAGTATTCTTTCTTCCACCAAGCCTCTCCAGGCTCTCAGACACATAAAATGTTTACAAACTATACTAAGTTTAAGTTTCCACGAAACATAAACTTAATTTCATCCTATACTTACAGTTTAACTGAGTACTACTCAGGATGTATGAAATGAATTCTAAGTACAGGGCTAAGACTGAGATACAAGTGTATGATTTTGGGTACAATCTTGTCTTCTAAGTGAGGTATAACATCCTCAAGGAATTGGCTAAGTAAAATATTGAATTAAGCTTCAGCTAGTTCATTCTTGACATAATCTCTGCCTTGGGCTTCAATGCCAAACCTTTCTGGTTGACATCTTGTGGATGTGATACTAAGACATTGGCTCAAATTTGGTTGTCTTCTTACAATCGACAACAAGTCGGCACCATCAGATTCATACTTGAGGCTATTTATATTATGATAGAATATAGCCGTTGAAGATGGTTGATAATACCGTTGAGATGTTGATGATGTGGCTCATATAGCCGTTGTGTAATAGCTTCTCGAACGGTTGCTTCTTCTTAAGCAAAATAAGTGTTCAGACGATCTTGTTCTGACACTTCTATTGATGAGCTCTTTTGAGAGATTTCCTTGATATTTTTATGCTTCCTCTCTCTCTTGATTTTCTTCAGCTTTCTTCAGTTTTCTCCTACTTTCCTCTGTTTTCTTCTAGAGTATGTATGAGGAGGTATCCGTTGGATTTGTCCTTTTGCTTATTTGTATATACTCCTTTTCATTTGCTCCTGACACAATTTCCTCTTTCCTCTTTGAGTGAGGTGTCTTGTCATAAAGACAATAGTTGTTTTTGCTATTTCCTATTTAAATAAAGACATATGATATTATGGCCGTTGAATCATATGGTCTCAGCTTCTGTTGTGACTTCTTCTATGTTGAAATCTGTTCCATGCATTCAGAGAGTTTCATTTCTTTAGACTGTTAAGCCATTTATAACTTCCTTCAGATGATAGCTTCAAGCTTCTTTTAATTCTTCATATTGAAATGCTTTCAACTCGCTCCTCTCTTCTTGCAATATGATTCTTCTCTTCTTTAGATGTTTAAAGCAAGATGCTTCTTCTTCTTAGCAGAAATCTTCTTCCTTTTTACTTTAGCAGAATGCTTCTTCTTTTACTTCAGACGATCCTAGCTTTATTCATCTCTGACTCTCCTAGCTTTGTCCTGACTTCTGATTTGCTTTTGGACAGTAGCATGTGCAGTATGTCTGCGTATACAGTATCCTTTTGATTGCAGATGCAACAGTCGTTGCAGGATTTCCTTATTTGTGCAAGTCTTTTTGATCGAGGCAAAAAAGTATGCCTAACTTTTGTGCCGAAATGAAGTAGTCCATTGGATACAGTGTTCTTCATGCTTTGGCAATATCTTCATGAGAATATTTCTTGGTTCTGACGCCTTCAGTCATACAGAGTGCTTCTGATCAGCTTCCATTCTTCAGATGATAGTTGTTCTTGAGACGATGAATAGTTTATTCAGATGATAGACAAGTCTTCAGTTTGTCTTCACGTCTTCAGATGATAGTCATTCTTCAGACAGAGGATATTCTTCAGAAGATGATAGGTCTTGAGACGGTCTGAGTCTTTCATGTCTTCAGATGATTGAATCTTTTCTATTCTTTTCGGATTCTGTATTGCTTCATCTTCTGATTTTTCTTCGTTCTTCTTCTGATTTGTTCTTCTTCTTTTGATACTTCACTGGTTCTTCTTCTTCTGATTCTTTACTGGTTCTTCTTCTTCTGATTTGTTCTTCTTCTTCTTCTTATTTGTTCTTCTTCTTCTGATACTTCACTGGTTCTTCTTCTTCTGATTCTTCAGACGAATATTCCAACCTAAAATACAATCAACAAAATAATATCTTTCTTAGTAGCACCTGTTTTTTTTTCATCTAGTATAATTTTTAATCATTAAAAACAAGGATAATGAGTCTTGAATTTAATTTGAATACTTAAATTAATTCTGAGACTCAACAAGTAGTATTGATTTCATTTTATTCCTACAAAGAATATTTTATTAGGTGGAGTCATTTATTTACTAACTAAATCATGTGTCCATGAAAGATATAGACGGACTTCAATTTGATCCCTTAATATGTTTTTCGCGTTTCAGTTTAGTCCCTGATATCATATCTGTCAACGCCAAAGACACTGATTATGGTACTTCTAGTGTCATGTGTACACATTGATGTGTCAACAGTAGGGCGGTAAATGAGTCGAATCGAGCGGAGTATCTGAAGCTCAGACTTGACTTGTAAAAAAGAATAGGTAGCTCAAGCTTGACTCATTTATTTAAACGAGCCAAACTTAAAGCTTGGACTTGACTTGTTAAAAGTTACAAACTTATATGTATGTTTGGTATGTATTTCATATTCCCGGGAATACTTTTAAAAGTCATTTACTTTAAAAATTCAAAAAAAAAAATAGAAAAATATTGTAGGATGAAGTGGAAGTGGGAGAAATAACTTTCATTCCCATGGGAATATAAGATTCCCACCCCTCACCATGGGAATAAAAAGTCGACAACTCATGACTAAAATACATTCCCGAGAATCATTAATACCCGGGAAAGTTTTTTTTAAAACTTGAATCAAATGTGGGAATATCATTTTCTCAACCTTACTTTCCCGGGAATATTTTTACATACCTTGAAACAAACTCACCCAAGCTTGGGTTTGACTTGTTTAGCTTATTTATAATTTCATTGTTTTTGCTTTTATGAAAATTTTCTTTAAATCTTTTTAAAGTTTATGAATTTGGTATTTAATAAATATTTTATAATTAATGATAATATAAAAATAAAAATATATTCTTAATATATGATATATATATAGTTAAAAATTCAAAAAATATTATATTTTTCGAAATTCAATACATAACTTCTTGACTAATTCTATAGAAATATTTTAATACTTATTTTCATATATATATATATATAGAGTAATTATTTTACATTATTATTTTATTATTTATTTTAAAAATAAACTTGTAATGGTATGTTTCTTTTTTTTTTAAATAATCTTACTTCAGTTTAATTATTTATATTAATTAATTATTATATATACAATAAGTGAGCTATTCACGAGCTTTTAATGTTAAACTTATAAAACTTGGGCTTGGCTCATTTAAATAATCAAGCTCAACTTTAAGCTTGGACTTGTTTGTTTAATTAAACAAACGAGCTTGATCGAGCATTTAACGAGTCGAGCTCAAATAGTTCATGAATAACTTAGCTCATTTACGGCCCTAGTCAATAGTCTTATGAGTTAGTTAAGAGCAATTATTCCCTTTTTTTTTTAATAAATGAAAAAATTGAAAAATTTATTTTTAATTATGATATGTAGACAAGTTCTTATATACAATCGACTAACATTTTTTTTTCTTCTCCCTTTTGAAGTAAAACTTGACAATTGCCTTGTGGGAGTTGCTTTTAACACCCTTTTTTTTTATTCACATCCCCATAATGTTTATAACTTTTACAATTCCCACCCTACCCCCCTCCACCACCACCACCACCACCTCCACCTCCCAATACCACCCACCCCCCAATAATTTTTTTCCTCTTTAAAAAATACTTCCGGAAATTAATTTCCCGAACAAAAACACTTTCGGAAATTAATTTCCGGAAACTAAACCATAAAAATAGCTTCCGGATGCAGTTTCCAGAAATTTCCAGAAGAAATAGCTTCCGAAAGTATATTTCCGGAAATATATATTTTCTTTTTACATATTTTCAGTTTTAGAGACGGAACATAATCCGTCGCTAAATTTCGTCTCTAAATCAAAAACGGAATTTTTCCATGTTTATGCAGGAAGAAAATCTCGTCTTTGATTTGGAGACAAAATTTAGCGACGAATTCTGTTCCGTTTCTAAATCAGAGATGAAATTTTCCTTCTGCACACATGGAAAAAATTCCGTCTCTGATTTAGAGACGGAATTTAGCGACAGATTCTGTTCCGTCTCTAAAACTAAAATATGAAAAAAAAAAAAATATACATTTCCTGAAATATACTTCCGGAAGCCATTTTTTCCAGAAATACACATCCGAAAACTATTTTTATGGTTTGGTTTCCGAAAATTTCCGGAAATTAATTTCCCGAAGTTTTTTATAAAAGAAAAAAATTAATTGGGGGAGGGGGGTGTGTTGGGTTGGGGGTGGAGGTGGAGATGGTGGTGGTGGTGGTGGAGGAGGTGGGGCAGGGTTGGGTAGGGTATGAATTGTAAAAGTTACAAACATTATGAGAGGGTGCAAATAGCAAAAGGGGGTGTTAAAAGCAACTCACTTGCTGCCATTTAATTGTTTTTAGTAATTTCAAATGTACAATTGAAGTTTTAATGTTGTTTGGCATCACAACCTTTATCAATATAAATTCTCCATTTTATTCTTAGCAACCATAATATGATTCAACACTATTTAGAAAGTTTATCTTTTTATGGTGATTGTAAATTATAGGAGGCAGAGTAGTTCTCATTCATTTATTATATGCATATGATTGGGACATTTCATCTTTAAGTAAAATATGTTTTTGGTACTTGTAAAATTAGCAAGTTTTGCTTTTAGTTCCTATAAATTTTTTTTATTAAAGCGTCCTCCCAAAAATTTTTTGTTTGTAATTAGTCTCTCCCCTTAAATGGTGTGTGTCAGATGCTGATGTGGCAGCTTTCTCTTTCCTAGTTGTCCATCATCATGTTTTGGGCGGTCCTAAACCGCCAGAAATTTATGTTTAGACCGCCACAAACCCTCCCAAAAACCACCCACCCACCTTCTCCCCGTCACCGTCATCTGCTCCCGCGCATCATCTTGACAATCAGAAACCACCGAATCTCCGCAATAAACCCACCCAAGCAATCTCCCGCTACGTGCAACAAGACAAGATTCCCCCACCCTCTACACCAACTCCCTCCTCGACTTCCCAGGCTCCACCACCGCTCGGAGCATGACCTCGTCCACATCTCCTTTAACATGGCCCAGGTATGTCATAATTAGTTCTTAGATCGTCAGTTGTTTCTCTTTCAACATGCTATTACATGGTCTTACTTTGGGTGAAAATGATGGTGATCTTGAGGTATGTGATAATTTCTTTATATATTTCAGATTTGTATTGCAGGCTAATGTCAGTGGAGCTGTTGCTAGAAATTTAAATAAACTATGGTGTTTTGATCTTTCTTACCTGTACAAAGGAACTCCATTTTCATGGCTTTTTACATATTTGCTAGAATTATGTGGCTAATATTATGTTATGGATGTAGACTTGTTGCAGAGCCGCTAGTATTCTTAAATAATTTTAGTTTTATGAATAACTCATCTTAAATTTTAACATGATTAAATTCTAATTTATAGATTTTATTGTTTTATACTACTACCACATTGGTATTTTGCATCCAATTTCTGTTTTCCTCAAAACTCAAATTTTTGCTTTTACTCTTAACTGAAAAGAGAAGAGAAAATTGTCCAAACTATAAAGACCGCTGTCTTGCCTCCACTTCATACCAATGCATGTATGCACAATTCAAAATATTAGTGCTTATAAGTTGATAATTACTGCTTTTCTTTGCTTTTTTTTGGGTCTTTGTGTTGTTAGCCATAAGCCATTGGTATTTTTACCCGTTTCATGTTTCTTTTGCACTAACTGTTTTTCCTCAAATTATTCATGTAATGATAATATGAACAGTGAAATTAAGAAAAGAAAAAAAAAAAGAAATTTTGGTTGTGTTCAGATAAATCTTATGGAAAAAAGTTGCAGGTTTTAAGAATTGAAATTGAGGCACTAATGCAATCTTTAGGAGCTACAGAGCCACTAATGCATCGAGTGGTGAAATATTTGGCCCTTGCTTCTTCTATGAAATCCAAAGATGGAAAGTCAAGTGCATCAAGAAATTTCACGTAATTTTTATTTTGAATGAGTGTTTGTTTTGTAATGGTGTTTTATTTATGTTCAGATTGGGCAAGGGACCTTCTTGTCTGGGTGTTGCTGGTTCGGGAGATTGCCTGGATGGATTAGTTGCGCAGATTCTGTGGTTTCTGATTGTCAAGATGATGCATGCGCAAGCAGGTGACGGGGAGAAGGTGGGTTGGTGGTTTTTTGGAAGGGTTTGTGGCGGTCTAAACATAAATTTACGGTGGTTTGGGACAGCCAGAAATATAATGATGGACAACTAGGAAAGAGAAAACATGCCACGTCACCCATTTAAGGGGAATGACTAATTGCAAACAAAAAAAAATTTGGGAGGACGCTTTAATAAAAAAAAATTATAGGGACTAAAAGCAAAATTCGCTAATTTTACAGGGACCAAAAACATATTTTACCCTATAATTTTTTTCATCTTAATTTAGAGTTTAGGTTCCTCAAAAGATTAATTCTTATCCATGATCAGCCATTTTACAAGTCATACAATATTTCTTTGTTAGTATTCATTCTTTTTTTATCAGCAAAGAAACAACTAATTATTAAAAAGGTATAAGGGTACCCAAACCCGTTACATTAGAGTCTAAATACTTTTTAAACACATCATAGGTTCCTCAACCCATTCAAAATAAGAAAAAATGAACCCTCTCATCCTAACTTTAAGCCATAGCCAAGCTGAATCAAATCCATTACATCTAGAAAATCCATCCTAACATTTTTAAAAATAACATTATTTCTCCACAACCATATAGACCAAATTACAGAAAACCATACCACCTGCCACGCTTGCTTTGCTTTCCTTCCTTTTATGCAAACCTGATGCTGCAGAAAATGCTCCTTGAGCTTAATGGAAGAGTTGTACAAACACCCAACCACTTAAAGCAAGAAAATGCTCCTTGTTAGTATTCATCTCACAACCGTACAACATTCCTTTTCTCAGTATTTATTTTATAAGTCCCAAGCACTACATACAAGCCAACACAAAGAGAGCCTAGGAAAAGAATAATAATAACATAAGGAAAAATTAAGATAGTGTCGGTTGTCTTGTTTCTTTTTCCTTTTGTGGGTTTTCTTAATGATAACTAATGTTGCACTACAAGAAGTGCATTCCAATTTCTTCTTTTTACATCAGAGTGTGGTAATGAGCAAAAGAATGGAATGAGTGGAAATCCACCAGTCAACTCCCAAATCCTCCGGTCAAGCACCCGGATGAGAGCCCTACGCATCTAAAATAAGCCACAAACGTGTTGTGAGACTAAAGTCCTAGTGAATGTAATCATGCAAGCAGTGTAGGTGTATAGGAAAATGATATGCACAGTGGAACATATACATCATTACATAATTATCAATATATGAAATGCAACAATCAACCTCTGGTGTTTTACCCAGCACCCCCTGGGGTCTTTTCACTTAACCTCTAGTCAAACCTGAGCTCAGAATCCGTACAAGGATCGTCTCCCTTGCGGTCAATCTAGACCTACCATTTAAACTCCTGTCTAAAATAACAATCAACATTCCATTTTACTCTTACATGAATTCCTCTAGGTCAAGAGATCCATAATTTCCTCTCATACAAGTGTATGCAATGAACTCGTGATGTAAGAGAACTTGAAATTCATATTTGATTCCTCAAAAGACATTGAATTTTATCATTGACAAATAGTTATGTATAAATCCAAAATTATAAATTTCTTATTCTTCAATGAACACAATATATTAAAGGAATTTATATTAAACCTGCGGAAACCGGAAAGTTTTATATTAAAAACGCCGAATTATCCAACCAAGCCCAAACCTCCTTCTCCTTTATTCCCTCTACCCAAAACATCTTATGAATTTTCAAACCAAATTGCAACAACCTTGAAATCCTATTCTTTCACAACAATTTAAGTATAATATAAAAAATTGAAGGCATTAAAATAACAAAAAGGGATTTTAACGAAATACCTCGTCGTATTCCTTCTTATCATACTTGATCGAGTTTCTTCAAAGGCTTAACTTTTCCACCTAAAAGCACCAAAAAAGGGAAAATCAATTAGATGAATTGTAATATCTTCACTTGTTAGTACTGGGGTTAGAGCTTTAACCATCTACCAAGAAAACAACTTAAAAGAAAGGGCTAAGATTGCCTTCTATAACAACACACTAAATATCTCATTATTTGTCCTTACATTTGTTTTCTGATCACTATGGAGATAAGATTTTTCACAGTACTCTGCAAAAGAATAGAGTTGAGGCCTTAGGTTATTAAGTTCCTGAAATGACCATAATATGATGATCATGAGTAGGAATTGTAAACTTTTCACATGAAACACAGATTGTAAATATTGAGATAAAGACCCTCAAGAACCTCTAGGGAAAAAAAGGTTACTGGGAAATGTGGTCATTCAATTACAATGAGTGATGAATTACAATTCCAGGCCTTAGTGGTCTCATCCCAAATGTATTTTTAGTATCCTTGACAGTCAATTAACGAAACTCCTATCAGTCCTATGGTTTCAATTCCATATGCAATCTGTGATCATGATCATGCAATATAATCCTTCACTTAAAACAAACTAATCAAATATTTTTCACCAGTCAAACAAAAAATGTTTCTCTTAAAACTGACACTTTTGTACTCTCAAATAGAATAAAACATAAAATTCGTACATATGTGGGAATAGGGGTCCAGATTCCATGGATTAACCCCAGAACATGATAGCAAATCTGCAAAAAATATGAAAATGAGAGAAAGAGAAAATATAAAGTACAGTACAAAATGTCACACCTGGTATGCCACATCTTCTAATTTATACCCAAGCTTGCTCAAAGCTTCTGCATAGGGACCAGTTAGCTCTAGATTGCCAATTGCACTTAATAATGCTCTACCCTGCAAGATATAATGACAGATGGAACAAATATTAGAAGCCAGAAATGTTCCAAGCTGTTTGAATCATTATAGTAGCACCCCAACTTGCAGAAATTCTACTATTAAGGTCTTAGAACTTTGAACTTGACAGTGTTAAGGTCCATAACTACAACGAAGCTGAAGCACTGAAATAATTAATATGCAAGGAAATAAGTCAAATATTAATTGCAATTTGCATTGGGAACGAAATAAATTAATTCCCTATATTTCAATTTTCAGGTCTTACTATCATGATTACAGTTAATATTTTCATACTTATTTACATGGAGAAGGGAAATAATAATAATAAAAGTTAGCATACAATATCAGTGCAATGAATCTTCTCTCAATAAAAACTAATAACGTACTCTCCATAGCGACGTTCTCTCCCTCACTCCCTAAACTTTCTCTCTGTGTCCTTTATCCTACCATAGAGATGCCGCCAATAATCCCCAGTAAAAGGACTTCTAAGGCTTTTATGGTCCACATCAAGAAAATTTAAAAAAATAAAAAAAAGAAGAAGAAATTAGATCTATCCCATTCTGGAAATGGTCACATATTCACTTAATTATTTAAAAAAAAAAAATTGATCATGAGATTGGGCATCATGGCATGCAATCGCCAAACATAGAGCAGTGAGAAATGATAGTCAATAAACATAAATCAACGTATAAGGGCGAATAGCATTTTAGACTTAAAAGTCATGCTTCAGTTGAGGCCTCATCTTTCATTACAATGCAAAAAAGAAAAAAGAAAAAAACTTTCTGGTCTAACCGTGAGTCGTCCCAAAAGCCACAAACACCTAATTGTCACACAGCCGCGGCAATGGCTGTCAAGTTCCAATCCAGTCACTACCACCCTCCCATTACGAAGTCTGGAAGAAGAGAAGAAAGAAGTGAGAAAAAGAAATGAAAAATACAGCAGGTAGAAAGATTAGAGACATTGAAACTGAAAAGAAAGAACCGAAAAACAAAAACAGGAAAGAGAGATTAAAACATAAAAACCAGAGGTTGAGAGAGATTTAGGGATTTTTGAAACAGAGAAAAGCTTTAAAAAATAAATTCATTGATTTAGGGCTTGATTTGGGATCAGGTAACAGGGATCTCCCAGTGGATTTACATCGAGAACATTCAATATGGTAGCCAAACCCATAATTATTTGTGTTCCAAAATTAATGTTGTTAATTTAGTATATCTCACACCACTAACCAAAAATAATCTTGGTTGAACAATCCAAAGCTAACTAATGCAAGCCTTCTAAACAGAATTAAGGGCCCAAACATTTAAACGCAAACATTTATAATCAGAACCTGTTGCATTGTTTTTTTTCATACTTAAGGAGCAATTTTTTTTTCATACTTAAGGAGGGAGAGTTGTCTGGGAAAAACTATGAATGTGGTTGTTAAAAGATAAGATGTCATTAAGAATGTCTATATTTTGATCCAAAAATTTATGAACTGTTTGTCTTTTCCTTCCCTCTCTCCTCCGAGTCATGCTATCACTCATCGGGTTCCCATTTTTTATAGTTAGTACCTAGTTGCAACACCATCTTGTCAGGTGTCAGAAATTATGGGCAGGTCACTAACCTACAATCAAACTTTCAAGTTTCAACTAATTCATTTTATATCAAAACTGAAACTTTCAATAAACCCATTTATCAAAAACCAAATATTCATCAAACTCATTTTATCATAAAATAAATTTTCAATGAAGAGAAAGAACTTGACTGAAAATTAAAAATAGAACCTCTCCTATATTGGGGCACTGTGCTTCCTCGCAGACAGTGTTGAGCTTCAAATGGGAGAGTGATTCTTGTATCCCACGGAACCTGTCACCCTGAGGAGCTCTCGGTCTCAACCACTATGGCTTCTTCATGTTCGGTTTATTTGCAGAGTCTAATTTGCATATGAATTACTTTAGTAAACATAACTAATTTGCATACAAATAAACACATCACTTGCAACTTTTGGATTCTAAAACACGTAGTGATAAATAATGAAATCAATTTTCAAACACAAAAGCAACACTTTAATAGACTGAGTCATGAATAAAAAGGGGAGAAATTGGTGCAATGAACAGAGAGATCTGAGAACAAAAAAGATTAGAAAAAAGCAAGAGTGAAATGACTTCTAGAACTAAAATTTGTCTAACAACCATGCCAACTTTAAGCCAAAATAGAATGTGCAGGAAAAAATATACACAATGCAAGAGAAAACCACCGCTCAATCTACAACTGCACAAAAAAATTACTTATCCAGCTACGATAAGATATATGACTGACACACTAATAAAAGAGGATGTCAAGTGAAGCAAGTTTTTACACATCATAAAGGAATATTCAGCCCTGGCACACAAATTAATTAGAACAACAGTGAACTTAGATTTTATCTATTCAAGAGCGTTCAAAACTGAATTTCTCTGATACAACACACTATTTTGCTTGATATTTATCAACAGATTACTACTTAATGAGATGAGATGAAGCATAAAAGACTTGTAAAATCAGTGAACTTATCAAATTTGAGCGTAGTGATGATGAAAAACAGAAGCTGAAGCCAATTTGCAAAAAAAATAAACATGTATTTGAGATGAATATCAATAGATAATTAAGAAAGATAGAATAAAAGGGATCCTCAAACAAAAAAGGTTTTAAAAATGTTGTCCTCAAACAATTATAAGACCAATAAATTGTCCCAAAGAACAACAAAGAGATGGTAAACAAGATCTTACAGCTTTTTGAAAACTTCTACTGGAGAAAGACTAGTTTTCAGTTGCTTAATTTGGGAATTATTAAATTATTCTTTATTGATCAATTCCATTACTGAATCATTAGAAGTATTCCACCGTCTATACTACACTTTGCTCATCTCACACACTTTTCCCATGCCCCTCCCATGTCCTCAATAACCTGCTAGCTTTCTATTCCGGTCATGGTACACCATCAAGTAGTGTAGTTGCCTAACATAATTCAAGAAAATGATAAATAAGTATAAATCTTGATAGAGTGCTGGACCCTGATGTGGGCTTGAATTCAGAAAGGCCCAGGATTTGGAAAGTGTATGTTCGTAAGAAGAAGAAAACTAGCAAGGGAGAGAATTAAGGGAAAATGCTGAGTTGGCAAGTTGGTTAGAGTGGAAGGATGGGATTATAGACGGAGGGAGAAATAGTGGAAGTTAGTTATGCATTTTGTGTTGTGTTAGAGCGAGAAAACCATTTTCTCTTAGGAGCTGAGGCTCTGGTTCACATTGTAAAGAGCTCAGGCTCTATTTATCTGGTTCTTAGTAAAATTCTCTTATCAATAATTCTTCCTTGATTTCTATCAAATCTTTACTGATATTGAATTGACACTTAATTCAGTCACCAAGAAGGTAGCAGAATGGTTACAAAATAAAGAAGAAATATTACAAAAGGTTCCCTTAAGGCTTTAAAGAGAAGTTGTCTTCTAGACCATAATTGAGGTCATACTTATTTACATGGAGAAGGGAAATAATAATAAAAGTCAGCATACAATATCAGTGCAATGAATCTTCTCTCAATAAAAACTAATAAGGTACTCTCCATAGCGACGTTCTCTCCCTCAGTCCCTAAACTTTCTTTCTGTGTCCTTTATCCTACCATAGAGATGCCCCCAATAATCCCAGTAAAAGGACTTCTAAGGCTTTTATGGTCCACATCAAGAAAATAAAAAAAAAGAAGAGGAAAATAGATCTATCCCATTCTGGAAATGCTCACATACTCAATTTTTTTTAAAAAAAAAAATTGATTATGAGATTGGGCATCATGGCATGCAATCGCCAAACATAGAGCAGTGAGAAATAATAGTCAATAAACATAAATCAACGTATAAGGGCGAATAGCATTTTAGACTTAAAAATCATGCTTCAATTGAGGCCTCATCTTTCATGACAATGCAAAAAAAGAAAAAAACTTTCTGGTCTAACTGTGAGTTGTCCCAAAAGCCACAAACACCTAATTGTCACACAGCCGCGACAATGGCTGTCAAGTTCCAATCCAGTCACTACCACCCTCCCATTACGAAGTCTGGAAGAAAAGAAGAAAGAAGTGAGAAAAAGAAATGAAAAATACAGCAGGTAGAAAGATTAGACATTGAAACTGAAGAGAAAGAACCGAAAAACAAAAACAGGAAAGAGAGATTAAAAATTAAAAACCAGAGGTTGAGAGAGATTTAGGGATTTTTGAAACAGAGAAAAGCTTTAAAAAATAAATTCATTGATTTAGCTTGATTTGGGATCAGGTAACAGGGATCTCCCAGTGGATTTACATCGAGAACATTCAATATGGCAGCCAAACCCATAATTATTTGTGTTCCAAAATTAATGTTGTTAATTTAGTATTCTCTCACACCACTAACGAAAAATAATCTTGGTTGAACAATCCAAAGCTAACTAATGCAAGCCTTCTAAACAGAATTAAGGGCCCAAACATTTAAACACAAACATTTACAATCAGAACCTGTTGCATTGTTTTTTTCATACTTAAGGAGCAATGCTTTTTTCATACTTAAGGAGGAGAGTTGTCTGGGAAAAAACTATGAATGTGGTTGTTAAAAGATAAGATGTCATTACGAATGTCTCTATATTTTGATCCAAAAAAATTATGAACTGTATTTTGATCCAAAAAAATTATGAACTGTTTGTCTTTTCCTTCCCTCTCTCCTCTGAGTCATGCTATCACTCATCAGGTTCCCATTTTTTATAGTTAGTACCTAGTTGCAACACCATCTTGTCAGGTGTCAGAAATTATGGGCAGGTCACGAACCTACAATCAAACTTTCAAGTTTCAACTAATTCATTTTATCAAAACTGAAACTTTCAATAAACCCATTTATCAAAAGCCAAATATTCATCAAACTCATTTTATCATAAAATAAATTGTCAATGAAGAGAAAGAACTTGACTGAAAATTAAAAATAGAACCTCTCGTACATTGGGGCGCTGTGCTTCCTCGCAGACAGTGTTGAGCTTCAAATGGGAGAGTGATTCTTGTATCCCACGGAACCTGTCACCCGGGGGAGCTCACGGTCTCAACCACTATGGCTTCTTCATGTTCGGTTTATTTGCAGAGTCTAATTTGCATATGAATTACTTTAGTAAACATAACTAATTTGCATACAAATAAACACATCACTTGCTTCTGGCTGCCAATAGAAAGGATAGAAAACATAATTAAATAAACAATATATGCATTGCCAAGTGATATCTTCTTTTCAAGATTATGCATTAATAACTTCATACCAAATTCTGGCACACGGAAAGCATCTCCTGTGACAGCTTGCATTGATGGTTGCACTAAGGTACATGGAGGACACAAAAAGTGTCCCTGCATTCCAATAAACACAAACTACAATTTAGTTTTATAAGTTGTAACAATGAGTCCAGACAACTAAAACAAAAAAGATTGTATAATTTCACCGATCAAGAGACACCAAAATGATTAATCATGCAGGGCAAATTTCTACTCCTTAGGAATATAAGAATTTCTTATTATTTTGCTTTTCTCCTTTTCAGTTGCATTAACTTCTCCCAATCCAACCCAAGATATTTAACCAAAAAGTGCTGGGAGCTGTACATAGGCTACAACCTATTGCCAAAACAATCAAATCCTATGAACACAGAATAAACTGACACACACAAACACCTGCACCCATACACATGCACAGAGCTCAATTTTTTTAATCATTGTAATTCAAGCAAGGCTCAAAGACATAAACCTCAAAAATAATCCACCAATTAAAAGATTAAAAGATGAATAGAGTAATCCTGTTTGGCAAAAGAGACAGCCCTCTACTTTCTTTCTCTTCCACAATTTCCTAGCACCCTAGCTAATTTTGGAGACCAAAATAATCCCCAATCCAATTCAGAACACCCACTGACCCAGCCAGCATTAAGCTAAATATCTCAACTCATTAAGGAATTAAAAACGAAAACGAACCTCGTCGGCGAGAGGGAACGGCAGTGCATTGGGTAGAGGCACCGCCGTGAAGGGCGAACGTGAGGGAACAGCAGCACGTTGCCGCGATGAAGCGCCGCCTGGAGTTGCTTGCCGCCACCACTGCTCTGCCAACCACCCCTGCATTTTTCTTTAGCCGTCATCCATCCGAATTCCCGGCCTCTGTCTTGTGCACTGACCACCATCTTCAAATCCTAGCCACCTCTTCGATTGGGAGGTTGTGATTAGCGGTTTCATCTCCCTCTCTTTCCCTCTTTTTCTTCTTCTAAAAGTGTGTGTGTCATACGGGGAAAAATTGAGACAATGAGCGTTAACTTTTGTGGGTTGGTTAACAAACTAACTGCTATGTATGGTCGTGGGTAGTGGGTTAACACGTGTTACACACATGTGGAGTGCTAGTGAGTGGGTTAACTTTTGTGGGTTTTTTTTACTTCTATTTACCCTCATTAACTATTTTATTGTGTTTCTTGAAGTAATTTTAAAATAAATGAGGGGTATTATTGTCCAAAAACAGTGGAAACCAAAAAGAGGATATCCCCTTTATATATAATTATAGATTATAGATACATTAATCATATTTTACACTAGTGTCTCACCCATGCGATGTATGGATATTATTATTCAAATAGATTATTTATACCGAATACTATAATATATTTAATTAATATAAATATGTAAACTTTAGAAAATGATAATGATTAGTAATTTTTTTCATATTAAAATTGATACTTATTTATATAGAAATAATTAAAAAAATTAAAACATAAGAAAATTTATTTAAAACAAAAAATTTCAAACATTAATAATTATAAATGTAAAATATACAATATCATATCATTTATATTTTTTGAAATATCTATTTCATACACTATATTTTTTGTCAAATTATAACGTTTAAAAATATAATCACATATAATAAGAATCCTAAGTCCCTGTCAAGACTTAAAGCAATATATAATTTACCATGAGAGACAAAGACCAATAAAAGTAATTAAAGCTAGTTAATTATTTTATTTGAGTTTTAAAAATTATTTTACTTTCTAGGTTTGCCCTTATTTAATATTATTAACTAACTCCATTATCATTTGATAGTTGGAAAAACATTAAAGTTAATAAGGGCAAATAAGGAAAATTATAATAAATGTTTTCTTCAGATTGTAAAGTGGCATATAAAAAGGAACACAAAAAATTCTAAAAGGTGCCTTATAAAAAGGAATTGAGGGAGTATGTATTTAGTTGATTTCAATTCCTATTGTATTCATTTCAAAATATTTAGTGTTGTCTTGTCATTTGTGTTTACTTAAATTCCTATTATTTATATATATTTTCGATTGCAACATGTAATGTATTTAAGTATTTAATAGTTTAATTTTAAAATATATAAGATTTTTTCACGCTTAATTTTTTTCTTTTTATTTCTCTTTCTTTCCTATCACATCAATTGTCATTTATTTCACACTCTCTCTTGATTTGTTTTTTCTTCTCTTTCTTTTTTCTACTTTCAACACCCAAAAGTTAACTATCAAAGTTTTAATACTTTTAAAAAAGAATAATAAATTTTTCAATTTTTTTGTTTCGCACTTCCTTTAACACCTTAATTTTCTTTTCATTTTCTCTTTATTTCATATCACATTTTTCACATTCTTTCTCTTTATTATTTTTTCTTTCTATTTTTCTCTTCCCTAAACTTTCCATATTTATCTACCTACTATCTATGTATCTTATAGGTTGGGCTAGATTTAGAACTCTTAACTTTACTACTTATATGAATTAAAAAAAATAACCCCCCAATAAATAGTGACGAAAAATCTAGTCAATTATAATAGTATAGATATATATAGATAGACATGGTAGAGTGCTCATTGAAACTCATCCCAAAAATAAACATGATCCAATAATGGTATCCAAGCATCTCCCATTTCACTTTACAAACACATATCTACATGATATATTGTATAGGAAGTCTACAAAATCAATCAAACTTTATAATAAATGTTTTCTTCAGATTGTAAAGTGGCATATAAAAAGGAACACAAAAAATTCTAAAAGGTGCCTTATAAAAAGGAATTGAGGGAGTATGTATTTAGTTGATTTCAATTCCTATTGTATTCATTTCAAAATATTTAGTGTTGTCTTGTCATTTGTGTTTACTTAAATTCCTATTATTTATATATATTTTCGATTGCAACATGTAATGTATTTAAGTATTTAATAGTTTAATTTTAAAATATATAAGATTTTTTCACGCTTAATTTTTTTCTTTTTATTTCTCTTTCTTTCCTATCACATCAATTGTCATTTATTTCACACTCTCTCTTGATTTGTTTTTTCTTCTCTTTCTTTTTTCTACTTTCAACACCCAAAAGTTAACTATCAAAGTTTTAATACTTTTAAAAAAGAATAATAAATTTTTCAATTTTTTTGTTTCGCACTTCCTTTAACACCTTAATTTTCTTTTCATTTTCTCTTTATTTCATATCACATTTTTCACATTCTTTCTCTTTATTATTTTTTCTTTCTATTTTTCTCTTCCCTAAACTTTCCATATTTATCTACCTACTATCTATGTATCTTATAGGTTGGGCTAGATTTAGAACTCTTAACTTTACTACTTATATGAATTAAAAAAAATAACCCCCCAATAAATAGTGACGAAAAATCTAGTCAATTATAATAGTATAGATATATATAGATAGACATGGTAGAGTGCTCATTGAAACTCATCCCAAAAATAAACATGATCCAATAATGGTATCCAAGCATCTCCCATTTCACTTTACAAACACATATCTACATGATATATTGTATAGGAAGTCTACAAAATCAATCAAACTTTATAATAAATGTTTTCTTCAGATTGTAAAGTGGCATATAAAAAGGAACACAAAAAATTCTAAAAGGTGCCTTATAAAAAGGAATTGAGGGAGTATGTATTTAGTTGATTTCAATTCCTATTGTATTCATTTCAAAATATTTAGTGTTGTCTTGTCATTTGTGTTTACTTAAATTCCTATTATTTATATATATTTTCGATTGCAACATGTAATGTATTTAAGTATTTAATAGTTTAATTTTAAAATATATAAGATTTTTTCACGCTTAATTTTTTTCTTTTTATTTCTCTTTCTTTCCTATCACATCAATTGTCATTTATTTCACACTCTCTCTTGATTTGTTTTTTCTTCTCTTTCTTTTTTCTACTTTCAACACCCAAAAGTTAACTATCAAAGTTTTAATACTTTTAAAAAAGAATAATAAATTTTTCAATTTTTTTGTTTCGCACTTCCTTTAACACCTTAATTTTCTTTTCATTTTCTCTTTATTTCATATCACATTTTTCACATTCTTTCTCTTTATTATTTTTTCTTTCTATTTTTCTCTTCCCTAAACTTTCCATATTTATCTACCTACTATCTATGTATCTTATAGGTTGGGCTAGATTTAGAACTCTTAACTTTACTACTTATATGAATTAAAAAAAATAACCCCCCAATAAATAGTGACGAAAAATCTAGTCAATTATAATAGTATAGATATATATAGATAGACATGGTAGAGTGCTCATTGAAACTCATCCCAAAAATAAACATGATCCAATAATGGTATCCAAGCATCTCCCATTTCACTTTACAAACACATATCTACATGATATATTGTATAGGAAGTCTACAAAATCAATCAAACTTTAAAAGGAAAAAACAGTGTCAGGAAAAAGTGACCAAGAAAGACCAAATAACTTGTCCAATAAGTAGATTGACCGGAAAAAAAATAAGGAACTCGAATGAACAGTAAAAAAAAACTACTCAATTATAATAGTATAGATTACACCATGCATAACACAGGAATAATTCTGTTGCAATAGTAAAGATAAAGAATCAATCTATGTTTTGAAAATGAATGAATGAGCAATCTTGATGATATTACCAATAATCACCACAGGAACATGATCCATCTTTAAAATGGTGAAATCTATTAATATCTCTTACAATAATTTCCCTTGAAACAATCTCACATACGAATTTGAAAAAGGTGTGGCAGTCAACACAAACTCTCAAATTCTTCTTCACCCTTATAGCGGATCCAGGTGGTGTAGCAATTAATCCAAAGGCCACAGCAAGTTTCTCACTATGATGATATAAGAGCTGTTCCTTTTCACTTTGGTTCACATTATGTATATCAATCTCTATGATGGGTTTATATCCAGCTTTACTTAGAAGCTCACTCAACTGAACCAATTTAGCATATATTTCATCACTTCTAAAATGACTTCTATCTCCAACAATGAAGGTATGTACCTTGTCTTTGATCTCAATCCAACTCATCCCAGGCTCCTTCTTCACCTTGCTGTCTTTCATAACTTTTCTAACCTTAGCAACATTTTCCCACATCCCTGCTGATGCATAAATGTTTGCAAGCAGAACATGAGTACCAGATTTGTCTGGTTCAAGAGTAAAAAGCATCTCCGCAGCTTTCTGACCAAGTTCTATATTTTTATGGATTCTTGCAGCTCCAAGAAGTGCCCCCCAAACTGAGGCATCAGCTTCAAATGGCATGGAATTTACAAGCTCCATTGCTTCATTTAACTTTCCTGATCGCCCAAGGAGATCAATCATGCAAGCATAATGCTCTTGTGTGGGTTTAATCGCAAACATTTCTTCCATTGTTTCAAAATATTGTTTTCCCTCATTTACTAAACCAGCATGATTACATGCACAAAGAACACTGACTAAAGTAATATGGTTAGGTGGCACATCATCTTTAAGCATTTGATTGAACAACTGAAGAGCCTCTTTACCATGGCCATGTTGAGCCAACCCTCCAATCATTGCAGACCATGAGACTATTCCTCTCTTAGGTATCTCAGAAAAGGCACGATCAGCATCCTCTATGCTTCCACATTTTGCATACATATTAACCAGAGAATTGCTGGCAAAAATATCAGACATAAATCCAAACTTGATGGCATGGACATGTAACTGTTTCCCTTGTTCATATGCAGACAAATTTGCACATGCATTTAAAAGAGAACTGCAGACAAATGGATCTGGTTTAATATCTGCATCTTGCATTTGCAAATATAGCTTTAAAGCCTCCTCTCCATCCCCATATTGAGAATATGCTGTTATCATGGATGTGTAGGCCACCAAATCTTCCCAAGTGCGCTCTTCAAATATTTTTGAAGCTTCATCTATATGGCTACATTTTCCATATGTGTCAAGAAGACTGTTTATAACATAGAAATCTGAATAAATTCCAGATTTGATTGAAAGTGTATGAATTTGCTTGCATAAGTTAATTGCCTGCAAGCTGGCCACGGATTTGAGAACTGTTGACAAAGTAGTTTGGTTGAAACCTATATTTTCATTGTGCATTTCAGAAAAAAGTGAGACTGCTTCTAAGTCATCACCACACTGTGAGTAACCGGAGATCAAAGCATTCCATGCAATGATGTCCTTCTTTGGCATCAAATCATAAGCTCTTCTTGCATCATCCATCATTTCACACTTGGAATACATATCTATTAGTCCAACTGCTACAAACAAATCTGAATCAGTATCAATCTTTATCAAACAAGAATGTAACTGTCTACCCAATTCCTTGAACCCCATTGCAGCACAGGCCTTTAAAGCACTTGATAAGGTAAACACATTGGGACAAGTTCCTGAGCTTTTCATCTCATTCAACAGCATCAAAGCCAAATCATTATACTCATGAAGAACACAACCAGCAATAACTGCATTCCAAGAAACAATATCAGGGTGTGTGATTTCTCGAAAAACAGCAACTGCATTTTTAATCATCCCTGCTTTTGAATACATGTCAACTAAAGCATTTGCAGAAAATTGATCCAAACCATGCCCTAGCTTCAACAAAAGCCCATGAACCATCCTTCCGAGATTGCCATTCTGCAATCCTGCACAGGCATTCAATATGATGGAAAGGCTGAATTCATTAGGCATTACTCCACCCTGAACCATTCCTTTAAACAAATCCACTGCTTCAATAAAGAAATCACTTTGCACATAACAAGAGAACAAAGCATTCCACGAAACAACACTTGGCTCCACAATTGTGCCAAACAATTTCCTAGAATCACCAAGCTGCCCACATTTGGCATACATAACAACCAAAGTATTGGCAACAAACCCATCAAAGTCAAAACCTGTGACCACAGTCATCCCATGAACCTTCCTCCCCATATTCAAATCCTTCTTGATTGAGCATGCCTTGAGAACACTGGGGAATGTAAACTCATTACACTTAACACCCAACAGGCACATCTCATTGAATGCCGAAAGGGCTTCCTCCCCAAGCCCATTTTGCACATACCCAGATATCAAAGCAGACCAAGAAACCACCATATCTGGTTCAGTACTTTGATCAACCAGCTTGCGGGCATACCCAAAACGGCGAGACTTGGAATACAGGGATACCAAATGATTCCTGAGACCTGGGTCGTGGGAAAATCCAAACTTGATCAAGTGGGCATGGAGTTCCATGCCTGAAGTCAGGGACTTGGAAGCAACACATTGAGACAAGAGGTTGGTGTAGGAGATGGGGGTTTTTGTGAAGCTTTGAATGCATTGTGAGCTGAAAGCAACGGTGGTTTGGGAATCTAGGATGCTACGAGAAGTGGTTTGAATAGTTGTGGATTTGAGTGACAGGGAATGGATGTAAGAAAACCTTAGAGTAGTTTTGTTCATTGACAACATGCTATTGCTTTTGCATTAGTGTGCATTTTGTTTCTTCCGTAACAAACTAAAGGATTCTCTCAAGTTGGGTAAAACTGTAGAGTCTCCAGTTGAGAGTATTACAACCATTGATTAAAACAGTATCTGATCGACGGTTATTACTACACTAAAACAAAACACACCGTTTCATAGTAGTCAGACTTTATCATCCCCTTCTCCATTCACGTATTCTGTTTGCTGATAGGAGCTCTCCGGCGAAGGGGACGACGAGTGATAGGTTCGACGGCTGCTGCGAAGGGGATGACGGAGCAGCGACTGGCTTGAAGCGGAGACGACGGAGCGACACGTCCCAGCGGAGGCTTCGACGGTGGCTGTGAAGGGGATAACCTGTGGACGGCGGAGACAAAAGACAATGATAATTGGATACTGGAAAAGGGGAGGTGGACCGCTGAGCGAGGGTCAGTTAGCCTTACAATAACATTTTCAAGCTAACTTATTTTATATAAAATAATAATTAAATGTAATAACTTCCAAGTAAATTACAAATATGAAATAAAGATAACTAGTTTAAGTATATATTCAATGTAGATATTTTTTGACAGAGGTCTTTGCAATAACTAGATTTATACGAAAAGAAATTGTAATTAGATTTAAAAATGAGTTATTAAATATATTTGGTATCCTCCCGCATAAGATTTTGATACTTTCTTATTATTTTTTTTATTGAACGGAGGTATAAAGGTCAAAACTACATAAGAACAAATTGTGTACTCCGTCTAAATTATTTTGAAGATAAAAAGTAGATTTTAAATGAGACATATGTGTATTGCAAATGAGAATATGAAAAATGAGAGAATACAATAAAAAATACAGGACAATGGTTATAATGGGTCAAAAGTCTTTTCAAAAATTAAAAATACAAATTCTAATAATTAAATATTATCCCATAACTGTAAAAATACTAAGACCATCTAAGAAAGTTGAGAGAAATTGATTAAAACGATCAAAGAAGGTACCAAAATCCTCTCTCACCAAAGGGTACCGTAGAATTTCCCTAAATGGTATTAATTATAACAATAATATATAATTAGTTTAGGAGATTTAATTTAAAGAAAAGAATCAATAATTTCAAAGGAAAACTAAGCTAGTAAAAAATAATTTCAAATTTGATTAATTAAAATGTTTGTAATGATTGAGTTGTGTCAATAGTAGACTTTTTTTTGGGTGAATGTCGATTTTTTTTTTCTGTGAACTACTAATAGTAGAGTTTGTGTCGATAGTAAATGAAGAAAAGGAAGTGTGTTTGTCAATTATTAATATTTAATACAGTAATGGATGGAAAAGGTAATGATGGATTTGGAAGATGTAGTGACAATTAAAACACCGTAATGGAGTTACCATGAGTTACAAACCTACACGGTGAAAAAGAGTCGGTGTGTTTGGGGAAGCTTACACGCTGAATTATATTTGACATGACAAAAATATTGTTAATTACATGAAAAAAAAAATAGAGATGAGTTGGCAGGATCTAAATTTGTTTGTATAGATTATTATATAGATAAAGATGTAAGTAGTACATTTAGTGAATAGTATTCCTTCTTTGCTCGTTCTTACAAATTATTATAAATATAATAATCTATATACATATGTTTTCATCAAATGTGTGGTTAATAATAAAAGGTTTCTTGTCTTCAACACCTTAAAAAATGCATAATTATTTATATACATATGTTTTCTTCAAATGTGTAATCAATAATAAAAGGCTTCTTGCCTTTAGCACCTTCAAAAATGCATTTTCAATTAAATAAAATTAAAGTTATTATTAATTCTTGTGCTCTATTTGAAGTAGATGAGATAATTGTCAATCATCCATCATGTGATTAGATTCACTTACATTTAGCTTTTCTTTCAATTTCATCCGGCAATGTCTGACAATGATTATAAAAAGCATTGGTAGAAAAAGTCTCAATGTTGTAGTGAGAATATAATTTAAACATTTTGGCAGGTAATAATAATATTAGATAGTCAGCAAAAATCCAAGCTTGTAACCGTTTACCAATCAATGCATTGTAACCGATCACCAACTCATTGCAAGCATTCAGTGTTGCAGCCGATCACTAATTTATTAGCTAATGATTAATAATTAGGAGACGAAGGGTTTTGGAGACAAAGGGTTGTAAACCCCGATCTGATGTGTGGTTCCTATCTCTATATTGTAAAGAAAGACAAAATCTAGAGGTGCCACATCATATTTTTTTTTGCTTATTCAGCTTTAATATATAATAGATAATAAATTTGGAATCTTATAAATTTGATGTTATATTTAAATTATTTAAATATTATTAAGATTTTAAATGACATTTATATGGAATGAATTGTAATGAAGTTAAATTTAAATATAATAACGACTGAGAATTAGAAATGATAAAATACTTGTTAATTATTATGCATTTGATGATTATGGAATGAAGAAATAAATAAATAAAATACTGTTGATGGTAACTAATTGTGGAAATTAAGTTTATAGTAAGAGTTATATGATTTTTTATTGAAGATTAATGTTTGACTTTAACTTTTTTATTTATAATATTTTTTTATTTTAGTTTTTGATAAAATAAAGTTTAAATAATAAAAATAATATTAAATATAGTTAAAATAATATACTAATATTATATAGGAATATAGATACTGATTTAAAAGTGAATGTTCAATTTCATCAGGCAATGTCTCACAATGATTATAAAAAACATTGGTAAAAAAAGTCTCATGTTGTATTGAGAAAATAATTCAAACATTTTGTGAGGTGATAATAATATTACATAGTAAGCAAAAAACTAGGCTTGTAATCGTTCACCAATTAATGCATCGTAACCATTCACCAATTCATTTCAAGCTAGCATTCAGTGTAGTAGTCGTTCACTAATTTATTAGCTAATAATTAATAATTAGAAAATGAAGGGTTTTGGAGACAAAGGGTTGTAAACCCGATCGGATGTATGGTTCATATCTCTATTACAAGGAAAGACAAAATCTAGAGGTGCCACATCATATTTTTTGCTTATTTAGCTTTAATATATATAATACATTTGACATCTTATAAATCTGATGTTATATTTTAATTATTTAAATATAATTAAGATTTTAAATGACATTTATATGGAATGAATTGTAATGAATTTAAATATAATAACGGCTGAGAATTAGAAATGATAAAACGCTTGTTAATTATATATGCATTTGATTATTATGCAACGAAAAAATAAATAAATAAAATATTGCTAATGGTAACTAATTGCGGAAATTAAGTTTATAGTAAGAATTATATTATTTTTCATTAAATATTAATGTTTGACTTTAAGTTTTTTTATTTTTAATATTGTTTCATTTTAGTTTTTGATAGAATAAAGTTTAAATAATAATAAAAATGATATTAAATATAGTTAAAATAATATACTAATGAGTAAACTAGCAAATTGGTCCCTGACTTTTTTAGGGTCATGCAGTTTAGTCCCTAAGAAATAAATCATGACCCTGAAAAAGTCAGGGACCAATTTGTTAGTTTACTCTTTTTTATTTTTAATATTGTTTCATTTTAGTTTTTGATAGAATAAAATTTAAATAATAATAAAAATGATATTAAATATAGTTAAATTAGCAAATTGGTCCCTGACTTTTTTAGGGTCATGCAGTTTAGTCCCTAAGAAATAAAAAACCTCAATATAGTCCATGACTTCTTGTTTTTTCTTTCACTATAGTCCAACTATGTGTTTCCCGTTAATTTTTTATGATGTGTCACGTTTCGTGACATTGTATCACACTATTTGTCATCGGGGCACAAAAATAACGTAATTGGAGTTGAGACCTTCCAATGAAAAAGGAGGAGAAGAGTGAAAAGGGGGAAATATGGAAGCACATAACGGTTGGAGTTGAAGCCTTTCAAGCTATAATTTTGACAAAACTACATCATTTTTGTGTCATAGTGGACACTATAACGACAAACAGTGAGACAGAGTGCCACAAAACGTGAACGTCGTAAAAAAATTAACGGGAAACACACAGTTGGACTATAGTGAAAGAAAAAATAAGATGTCAAGGACTATATTAGTGTTTCTATTTCTTAGGGACTAAACTGCATGACCCTGAAAAAGTCAGGGACCAATTTGCTAGTTTACTCTATACTAATATTATATAGGAATATAGATACTGGATTAAAAGTGAAGGTTCACCTTACTAATTGCATTGATTTTTTTAAAAGTAATACTATGCAAAATTAAAAGTTATAATTAGTTTAATGTTCTATATTAATATTAAAATAAAAATAGAGTAACATCTATCAATAGTATTTCTACCGGCTTCTTATTACCTATTTTAATTTGAAATAGAGTAACCTCTATCAATAGTATTTCTGCCGGCTACTTATTACCTATTTTAATTTGCTTTATATTTTATAGTTATAGGAGAGATTTGTACAAAACTAGTTCAGTACCCGTGCCAAGCATGGGTATGTTTAGATTTTTTAGACCACAATTCCAAATAAAGAAGGTTCATATTGGATCCTTATAACACACTTCCAAAAAAGAGTTGCTTATATTTACACATTACATTTTTTGAAAGACTTCTTTGTAGACAACATTGTCTGTGCATGACGACAACATTGAATTGTCATCGACAGAAAGGATTTTCAATCCAGCAGGGCACTTGACTCGAGAGATTGCAACATATAATTGTCCATGTGAGAAGACCGGGCGAGGTAAGTAAATTTCGACTTGTGACAATGTCTGCCATTGACTTTTATTAATAGTCATAGCAAATGAAACACACAGCGGGAACTGTCGACGTTGGAACTTGATAGGGGTCAAATTGTCGGATGGAATCAAATTCATTCTTGGAATGTAAACTATGTCTTGGTTTGGGTGACCAGAGAGTAACTTGGCGCCAATCACATGGTCTCCTAACTCAGTTATGATTAACCTTGTCCCATTACATAATCCAGTGGAGATATCAATATTTCTCATGAGCATAACAGGAATTCCCTTTTTGAGGACAAGACGATGGTCTGGCATGCCAGAGCAACATATACTGTTTAGGAATTCAGTAGTTAACCAATTAGCTTCGACACCTGTTTGATTATCAACTTTACATATCTTGTCAGAGCTGAGATATACCCTTTCATCACCGGGTATTATCGACATAACAAATTGGTTGACACAGTCAACAATTTCAAGAGTTGGAGCCAAAATTGCTTTATCTTCAAAGTAGGCATCACTTAAGTAGTTAGTAAGCAATGCTGGATATGTGAATTTAACAATGGTGTCGATTGGATCACCAGAGTGAGGTAGCAAAAGATGGTTTGGTATTTCGATTTCACTATCACTATTACTTGTCGAATCAATGGTGCCATCTCCGATTGACAATACCCACTTTGCAAAATCATTTATAACAGGTTGTGAAACAGAGGAGTCGCTTGCTTGTAGGCGCATATTTTTTTTAATCGTAACATAGTGCAATACTTCCATAGGTAAGATGAGTTTATTGCTGACATCACAATATCAGCCCTATTTTCCCTAGGAATGACTGGTAAGATCTGTCTGAAGTCTCTTCCCAGTAGCATGACTTTCCCACCAAATGGTTTAAGATGGCTATCTTCGACATTGAATCGCATTATGTCCTTTAGTGTACGATCAAATGCTTCAAAAGCCCATTTGTTTACCATAGGAGCTTCATCCCATATGATGAGTTTGGTGTGTTATAGTAGTTCTGCCTTGTGACTTCCCTATTTTATCGAGCAACATGAGTCTTCATTTAGAGAAAGAGGTATAACGAACTGTGAGTGTGTAGTTCTTCCTCCAGGTAATAATAATGATGCAATTCCGCTAGAGGCTACATTAAGGACCACTTGTTTTTCTGAGCGCAATTTATAACTTAGTGTTTTCCATAAGAAGGTTTTCCCTGTGCCACCATGCCCATACACAAAAAAGAATCCACCATTGTTTTTTTCAAGTGCTGCCATGACTTGGTTGTAAATATTTTTTTGGCCTATGTTCAACTTGGGTAAATATTCTGTTGGCTTTAATTGTCAGCGTCACCCTTAGGATTCGATGGGCTTAACATCCCAACCCATGGCGCCTCTAACGGGCGCAACCCCTTAAGCTAAATGCGACTCTATCCCTTAAGGAAATAAAGTTGCGCCATTGCTATCAGCTATAGCTTTTGGCCTGATGGTAAGCGCTTTATCCATAAAGATCCGTTAGTCTACTCCTTTTGACCGTTGTGAGTTCTGCTTCTTTTTGCTTGGCTTGCTTCTTTCTTTCTTCTTCTTCTCATTTTTTTTACAAAGGAAGTCTTTAGAAATGACAACGTTAGACTTCACTTTTGTCCTGTTGTGCTTTCTGCTTTTCTTTTCACTTGAGGTTTAATCATGTATTTATGCCCTCATGCTTGCAAATAATTCATCTTTAAAATGGACAGTTATTATAATATTTTATAATCGGTGCTTTGAAAAGTCACAATTGCAAAGAGTTTTTGAAAACCGTAAACTTTGATGACATGGATATTTAAAGAAAAGGACTTTTTACCTGTCTGCTTCACGATGCACGTTCTCCCAAGTCGGCGCTACAACTGCTATCTTTAAAGGTTATTTAAGCCTATTTATACAAGACGAGGGAAGCAGTTCAAGCCTCATCACTCATCTCTTTTCCTCTGCAACTTCTCATCTGTCTCTTTTAAGCTCTTGACTCCTCTCAAAATCTCCCAAAAGATTTATCCCTCTTACCTCCCTTATGGCGTCCTCAGTCACCATCTTCCAAACTCAAACTGTGAACTTTAAAAACCCGGCTGATGAAGGCTACGACAATGCTGAACTATTTGAGGGGGCTGGATGGCTACCATTCTTCGAAGCCATTGGCTACAGATGACATGAAGATAGTGTTCGGGAGTTTTGGAACACTGCGAGGAAAGTAGAGGAAAACAATAGAATTTTTATGAAAGCCCAGGTGCAGGGTCAAGAGATTATTGTTAACTCTGCTATTATGGAGGAAGTGCTGGGAGTTAAAGCTCAAGGCGCTAAGTTCTCTGATATTTGGGAAGAACATCATGGTGGTGCGGGAAGATTCAACAAGCTAATCTACTGTGAAACTGGGATGAAAGACATTCCCAAAATTATCTTCAAAATCTTGCAGTGCCGCGTGATCCCAAGTATGGGAGATAACCATATCTCCAAAATGGAGAGGTTCTGTGTTATCAACCTTCTAATGAAAAAGCAAATAAACCTTCCTTGGATCATTCTGTTCTGCATGATAAGAAGAGAAAAGGATATTTCTGAAATCTTTCCCTACAACACCATTATCATGAAGCTTCTCCAGTATCACGGGGTTCACATCGAACACCTCTACGACCACAGACATCCCATCATCTTCAAGGTCAATGGTCAACCTGAAAGAAGACCAGCCCTGGAAGACTCTGAGGTCAAGAGGCTAAAGATGGAGAACACCTTGCTACGCCAGAAGCTAGAGAAGACTCAGAGGTGTCTACTGAAGTTGAGAGAAGAAGTAGGGATTGAAGAAGAAGATGAAGCCAGTGGAAACCAGTCTTCCAATTAATCCTTGTTAAAATTGTTTAAAATTCTCTTTCTCTCATAATGTTCTTAAAAATTTTAAATAATATAAAGATCTTTCTTTTTAGTAATCTCTATTTTGTGCATCTTAAAATCAACTGCTTTGGTCTGAAGTGATATTCTTCTCAAAATCTGATCATATTGACAATGCATTAATCTTGCTATCTGTTAAAAGCTGCTACCCAATCAAACCTTTTTCAATAATGACAAAAGGGGGAGAAGAAATATAACTAAACAAATTCCTTGAAGCATAACTAAACAAATTACTGAAAAGAAAAGAGGAAAATGTTTTTTTCAGATATATATTCAAGCGTCTTGGTAAAAATTGAATAAGGGGAGAAATATAATATTGTCCACCTTAGGGGGAGTTTTCCAACCCAAATCATCATCCTGAAAAACATACTCAATTTGGATCTATCAGATATTTGTTAAGTTATATCTAATTTGTCATCATTAAAAAGGGGGAGAATGTTGAGTCTCAGAATTAATTTAAGTATTTAAATTAGATTTAAGACTCATTAGCCTCAGGTTTTAATGATTAATAAATTAGATCATATAAGAACATGTTCTACTGAGAAAGGTATTGTTCTGTGCATTGTGTTTCAGGTTACAGGATGAAGCATCCATCTGAAGACAAGAAGATGAAGATAGACAAAGAAGCAAGCAAAAGACAGGAAGAGGAAATCCGAAGAAAGACAAAGCAAATCTGAACAAGAAGAAACGCTGAAAGAAGAAATCTACTAAAGAAGAATAAAGCAACAAGAGCATTGAAGCAACTATCTGAACGCGACCAACCATCTGAAGAAAATGTGGAAAGAAGAAGTATATCTATGGAATCAGAAATAAAGATAAGCTTAAACCCCATGAAAGTCTGTCAATCAAAAGAACATCACCTTGTCTTAGACAAATATACTTCAGATCATTCATTCAGAAGATACAAGCATACTTCAGATGATCCATCTTAGTCAAATAAACAATAAACTATGCAGAAGCAGCTCAACCTTCTGAATCAAAGATAGACTTGAAGAGAAGGAACCAGCCAAAGAAGGAAGATATACTGAAGGAAGAACAAAAAGGCAATATGCTGAAGAAAGGAACTTACCAAAAATCAACCAACCTACTGAACCAAAGAAATAGTCTAAAAGAAAAGAAAGAGTACATCTTGGGAAAGCTGAAATGAAGATAAACTACATGCTCCTGAAGAATGAAGAAGAAAGAAGCAAACATCCGAAGAAGAAACTCGCTGAAGGAAGGAACTCGCTGAAAGCATCCCTAAAAAGAAAAACTAAATCAAGCTGAAGAAATGCAACCTGCTGAAAGTATGTGTATACTAAAGTTGAATCTGCTGAACACATACCTTCTGAACGTGATGACGTGGCATCTCAGACTCTCTGAAGAGGAAGAAGCCAGACACGTTATACAACTCTCTGAAGACTTATGAGTCAATCTGAATAAGTTAATTAAAAGACTTAAGTCTCATCAAACATGAGTAGGTGAAGCTAAATTGATGCAAAGAAAAACAAAGGCCTTCGGGCTCAGCTTCAGAACCTAACATGAAAGAGGAAGCCTACTGTAGAAAAACAAATAGATGTCAGAGATAGGTCAGCGCTGCTGTACACCTACTTCTGTATCTTCTCTGCAACACGCTATCAGAGGCATGTACCTCAAGTGAAAAGAAAAGCAAAAATCACAACAGGACAAAAGTGAAGTCTAACATTGTCATTTATAAAGACTTCCTTTGTAAAGAAATGAGAAGAAGAAGAAAGAAAGAAGCAAGCCAAGCAAAAAGAAGCAGAACTCACAACGGTCAAAAGGAGTAGACTAACGGATCTTTATATCCTATCTCCTTACACTCTAAAGAAGAAAAATAAAGAAAGAAGAAGAGAGAAGAAATATAAATCTGCTGAAGACAAAGAAAATCTCTCATGATTAAGAGCTTATCTACAGTGTGTCAAAACCAAGTTATCTGCACACCTAATCTGCTTAAGAAAGAAGCAACCGAATGAGAAGCTATTCCACAACGGCTATATGAGCCAAATAATTTCTTCTTAACAGTAATATCAACAATCTTCAAACGGCTATATTTCCAGAACATATAAATAGCCTCAAGAAAGTCTTAAAAGAAGAGGAGAGAGGGGTCGACCAAATTCCTGAAGATTCATTCACTAGAACTGACCATGATGAGCTGCCATGAATTCCAAGTTATCTACTCTTGAACTATGGCATTCATCAAGCCCACAGAAGTAATTAGCCAAGCTTAATACAGATTTTATCAAGCCAACCTTCTGATCCTACAGAGATGAATTAGAGCTTAGAATCAAACACTTGTATCTCTGTTATACCTTGTACTTAGATTTACTGTATGTATCCTGAGTAGTACTCAGTTAACCCTTAGTACAAGATGAACATCAGTTTAAGTTTCTAGGAAACTTAAACTTTTCATTGTAAACACTATTAAGTGTCTGAGAGCCTGGAGAGGCTTGGAGAAAGAAATAATACTCTTGAGAGCCTGGAGAGGCTTGGAGAAAGAAAGAATACTCTTGAGAGCCTGGAGAGGCTTGGAGGAAGAAAGAATACTCAGTTAAAGCCTGGAGAGGCTTGGTTAAGAAAGAATACTCAGTTTAAGCCTGGAGAGGCTTGGTTAAGAAAGAATACTCGGTTTAAGCCTGAAGAGGCTTGGTTAAGAAAGAATACTCGGTTTAAGCCTGGAGAGGCTTGGTTGAGAGCCTGAAGAGGCTTGATGATAAAAGAATACTTGTATCTGTGTTCAGATAGTGGAAAATCCAGTGGTGTTTGCCTTAGGACTGGATGTAGCTCACTGGATTAGTGGGTGAACCAGGATAAATTCCTGTCTAAATCTTCTCTATCCCTTAACTTATTTTAATTCAGTTTTCTTCTAACAAAGGGAATATAAAAGCATTTAAGTAAGAACTCTTACTCTGAATTAAACTCATTTTCAAACTACTTTGACTCTGAACCCAGTTCAGAAGGTAATCAAAACTTCAGACTGAATCTCATCGTCTGAATCTATTTAAAAGTTATTCTCTCTACCCTTAATTCTTTTCTCTCAGCTATTATCTGATTATTTCTAACTAGGGAAGAGTCTGAAAAGTAATATCACAATCAACATAATAAAACTCCACTCTTGACCAAATCATTTTAAACATGAGTACTTACTGAACCTTCTGAAGTGGGCTCAGCAAGTTCTTTAACAAATCAGTCTTCAGCATATTACTGAAATGTTTAATACATTAGTATAAATCATTTTTGAAACAACATGTTTTCTATTTTGAAGTCTTTACTTATCAAAATTAGTTTAAATAAGTTTCTAAAATTTTTTCATCAAATCATCTGAAGTGATCTCAGAAAGCACATTTGTATTTATCTAAGTTCAGCAAAAACTCTTTTTCAATAGCCCTCGCGTAACTCTGATATTATTTACTATTTGGCAAAAGAGTTTTTCATAATAACCTGCATAGGCTATTTGATTAATAAGATGGTTTTACAAAGGGGTTTTCGAAATTAGCATAAAGTTTTAAAACACTTTTTAACCCCCCTTCTAGTGTTTCCTGTGGTTCCAACATATTCATCATGCAATCTTTTCATTTCGGAGACATCAAAGTTCAACTCATTGAATAGAAAGACATTGACAAAATGGGCAGGCTATGTATTAGTTGGGAGAGGCATAAACTATAGTCCCTTAGTGACCTTCCGTTGGCTAGTAACAATTTTTCAATTTCAAGCAGAGTCAAATTTTGCAGATCATTGTTGGGAATTTCAAGTTCTAGTGGAGAATGAATCATGTTACTTGGAATACATTGTTAATTATGGCATGTGTATAGAGAAATATACGAAAAAGAGAGTGTACCTGGTTGGTTAAAAGCACGTCGTTTTTCGTACAATATATCATCTGAAAGAACTTGCCATGTTTGTTGCTAAACGACCAAAGGATTAGACATGGTGTTTGACATTAGAAGGAAAACAAACAATTTTCTCAAGTATAATAATGGCGCTGCTGTTGATGCTTCTTTGATACCTTCAATAAACTCTTTGTCATCATCAAGTAATCCGAGAGCAGCACATGCATCTCTAAAAGTTTCATATGTGTGATTGTTGACTGTCTTGAGATCATCATAACTGGTACATCCTCATTGCACATTAAGCAGTAACCGCATGTAATAGAGCTCACCAACCCCCGGTGGAATGAAATTCATCCTACCTATAGAGAAACCACGTTTTCGATATCGCCATTGGCGATTTTCAGTGTCAAATATGAAGAGGTTAGGATATTCAGCATAGGTTAAGTGTCTTCCTTCAGGATATTTTTTGTTTGCCTCCATCCAAGCTAAGAACATAGTTATGTTTGATTTATTTTTATGGAGCACATAATCTATCTCATCTGTATCCTTGAAGATAACAGATTGCTGATCAAGCAGATGAAATGTCACCTTTTGAACAAGTGGCCACCTATTATGTATGTCAAAAGCAAAAATCCTCCATGTCGATTCACAAGGTGACAAATATCTACAGTCATAGTAATTCTTGATCTCATCTTGATTAGTGTCTTGTTCGGTAACATCATTTGTCTGGTTGAGTGACACAGTAACTCTGTCGACACCTTTGCTAACATACTTGAATAAGTACTTGATTGAATTTGACTTGTTACAGCATTCTATATTGATGTGTACTTGAAATCGCATAAGTAACCTAGGGTTATATGGAACAACATATCAATTGTCCAGCAAGACACCGTGGAGTAAAGTTTGAATGCCAGTATCACGTCGACGATATATAGGATATCCATCAACATCAAATGAAGTTTTTTGAACAAATTTCTTCGGGAAAAACTTTGAGCATTTTCCATTCATCATGCAAGGGGAATCTTTACGTGCATTACCACAAGGTCCATGAACCATAAATGAGGAGACAATATTAAATAAGGATGGGTACTTGTTTGGGTCAAGTAACTCGGCACAGATGATTGAGTCAATGTTATCTGTAGAATTTAGTTTATGTTGTTGGTCTAACCATAATAAGATATGGGCATGGGGTAAACCTCTTTTCTGGAATTCAACACTATACATACCTATATAATTGAAATAAATAGAAATGAATACTGAACTTCAAATTATGTCATTAGAAGGTTAGCCCATTAGTTTAAACTTAAGTATATTAGAATATATAGAAGGCAAAAGAAGAAAGACTGACCAGCATGGACCTTGCCGAAGATTTGTCCTTTTTTAATGTCCCTCATAAGAGTCCCTAATTTCATCTGGAAGACTCGACTGAGAATATCAGGACGCTCATGTGGTCGTAACCCAAAAGGTAGCAAGTATCGTTGTATTTCAGGCCATTTGGGATTGCATGTTAATGTGATGAATAGGTCAGGATAACCAAAATGTTTACAAAGTGTAATTGCATCCTGACAATTATTAAACATACTAGTGCGTGAACCGGTGCGATGCACAGGAATATAATGGTACAAACATAATGAGTTTTAATTTTTTAATAATTTAATATAATTGTTTAAATAAAGAAAACATTATATAATGTAATAAATTAATCAATATTTATTTAGTCACTTATTAACAATAGAATTAATTTGAGAAAAAAGTGGTACCCCACATCATAAATAATTTAAATATATTAGAACTATGTAATTGTTTATATTATGAAATATTGCAAAATAAAACTCATAATATACTCAAATAAATAAATAAAAAATAAAGTTGTAAATACAATATATTATTGAAGCTCCTGAAAAGAATAGAAAAATATTGTAAATTATTTTTTATTAAAAAGAGAAAGTAAGGAAACCTATATGGAATGCATAAGAAGATAAAATGATATATATAAATGTATTGTTAAGTGAATCATTTATTTTATTAAAGACATGACATTTAAATTGTACGTAGTTGTATTTTCTACATAAAAATATTACTTACAACATATGTAAAGAAAGATGAATAATTTAAGTAGGATAACAATATAGATTTTATGGTAGGTTCAAGTGTGATATATTAGTGTTAATAGACAGTAAAGTGCCTTGATTGAGTGTTTTATTTAGCATAACTCCAGATTATTGTTTAGTATTAATTAAAGTATGGAGTTATAAATCTAAGATATCTTATTTTATTAGATGTAAGCGATTTTATTGTGTTTGTGCTTTAATATCAAATGTTCGACTATTACATTTGTGAAGTCTATTAATCACTTTGAGCATTCAAACCTGACTCAAAGACTTAATATCCTTTAGTTTTAATGATTAACAAATAAGATTTTTATAAGAACATAATAAGAACAAATAAGATTATATAAACAGATTCTACTGAGAAAGGTATTGGTTTGTTGATTGTGTTTCAGGTTGGAATATTCATAAGAAGACTTGATGAACAAAATAAGAATCAGAAGATCAGGATCAGAAGAACAAATGCAGGATTTAATATAAAGGTTGTCTGAAGTGTTGAAGCTGTCTGAAGTAAGCAACTCGTCTGAAGTGTTGAAGCTGTCTGAAGTAAGCAACTCGTCTGAAGTGTTGAAGCTATCTGAAGAACGCAACTCGTCTGAAGTGTTGAAGCTGTCTGAAGTAAGCAACTCGTCTGAAGCGTTGAAGTTTTCTGAAGTAAGCAACTCGTCTGAAGTGTTAAAGCTGTCTGAAGAATGCAAGCTGTCTGAAGTGCGCAACTCGTCTGAAGACAAGAAGACCGTCTGAAGATGTGAAGACCATCTGAAGACGTGAAAACTATCCGAAGAAGTCTACAAACAGAATCAAGAATTGATCTCTTGAAGACGTTGTAAAGTGTAAAGCACACTCTACCAAAGAGACTACACTTATTTCAGTATAAAAGCTAAACATGCTTTTATGCCTCGATCAAAGTCTTGCACAAATAAGGAAACTCTGCAATGACTTTCTCTAATGACTGCTGCACCTGCAACAAAAGGCATTTCAGTATAAAAGCTAAACATACTTTTATACCTCGACCAAAGTCTTTCACAAATAAGGAAACTCGACAAAGACTTTCGGCAACGCATGTTGCACCTGCAACATAAGGGATCTGCGTGCGCAGACCTACTGCACCTGCGACTGCTGCCATACAGAGGTGATCAGAAGACTGAGAAAAAGCAACCAGAAAGATGTTTGAATAAAATACAATTGATTCAACATCTTTATTCATCTACATCTCAGAAGAAGAAGAAGTTGCAAAGAAGAACAGAATAGCAATCAGCTGAAGTAGAAGAAAAGTTGGAATTAATATGATATAATATTCAAGCTGAAGAATTGAGAAAAGCTTGAATTAATATGATGAGCACAAGTTGAAGTAAATCACGATGTGATAAATACAAGCATCTGAGTATATGTTAATTGTCTGAACTTATAAACTCTGAATGCATGGAACAAACTTCAATTAAGAAGAAATTAGTGCAGAAGTCAAAACTATGATTCAACGGCTATAATATCATATATCTTTGATCAAAAAGGAAACTGCAACAACAACTAGAGAACTAGAACCTCACTCAAAGAAGAAAGAAGAAATGGTATCAGGAGCAAACAGAAAAGGAGTATATACAAAATGAGCAAAAGAACAAATCCAACGGATACCTCCTCATATACACTCCTAAGAAAAACAGAAGAAATCAGAAGTTAGCTGAGGAACACAGAAGACAGCTGAAGAAAGAAAAAGGAAATCAAGAGAGAGAACATGCAAAATAATATCAAGAAAATCTCTCTAAAGAGCTCATCTACAGAAGTGTCAAAACAGGACTGTCTGAACACTTATGTGCTTAAGAAGAAGCAACTGTTTGAGACATTACTACACAACGACTATATGAGCCACATCATCAATTATCTCAACGGTATTATGAATCATCTTCAAACGACTATATTCCAACAGAACAGATAAATAGCCTCAAGATTGAATTTGAAGATGTTGGAAAAAGAATCAACCATGTTGCCGACCTATTGGTCAGTAAGTCAAAGATTGTTGTTCGGAAGAATAACCAACCAAGTTGGCCAAAATGACAATGAACCAATAATGGTTTGAAGCCACGAATGTACCTTGGTTATTCCAATGATACGGGTGAGAATGTAGCCCATGGAAACCAATGGTTGAAGAACAAGGCTGGAGCTTAAAATCAGTATCTACCTAGCCAACTCTCAGAGGATGTTATTCCTCATATCAGAGACAGGGATTGTACTTAAACTTATATACTTGTATCACTGTCTTACCCTTGTACTTAGAATTCATTCATTGTATCCTGACTAGTACTCAGTTAACCTCTAGTACAGGAAACGATTAAGTTTATGTTTCGTGGAAACTTAAACTTAGTTTAATTTGTAAACACTCTATGTTTCTGAGAGCCTGGACAGGCTTGGTGGAAGAAAAAATACTCGTTGTTGAGCCTGAAGAGGCTTGTCTGTAAAAGAATACTGCAAGAGTTGCCTGGAGAGGCAGTTGAAAACAAAGAATACTTGTTGAGCCTGGAGAGGCTTGTCTGTAAAAGAATACTGCAATGAGTTGCCTGGAGAGGCAGTTGAAAACAAAGTAATACTTGTGTTGGCCTGAAGAGGCTGTGAATAATACTTGTATCTGTGGATTCAGATAGTGGAAAATCCAGTGGTGGTTTGCCTCTGGGACTGGATGTAGCTCACGGGTTTGTGGGTGAACCAGGATAAATTCTGTGCCTCAATTCTCTTTTCCTTAATCTCTTTATTTACAGTTTTCATATTTATGTTGGGGATTGAAAAGTATTTTTCATAATAAACTTAACACAACTAGTTCAATAAAATGATCTTTCATATGAACCGAACATGAAATGTCTCTCATATCATTTGAAGCATTACAAAGAATGTACCTTGAAGAACCTCTGAAATAATTATCTGAAGTGGGTCTGGAAAGAGCTCAGTTCAGAAATCAGAAACAGACTTCAGAAAACCTCTAGTCATCTGAAGTATTTCAGAAACCATTCTGAAAATACTCTTTGTAATAATCTTCCGAAGATACTTTGAGAAGCCACTGTTTAAAACAATCTTATGCTTTAGAAGAAACTCTATTTTTCTTATCTTCCGCACGCTTTAATTATCTCTGATCTTAAGACTTGTTTTGAACATTGTTCATCTTCATGATTTAAATTAAAGATTTCCAAAATCAATCAAAAAGCTTAAAACACTATTTAACCCCCCCTTTCTAGTGTTTCCTGTGGCTCTAACAATTGGTATCAGAGCTCACCTTCGGGTTGAGCATCTAACAAATGCAGAAGGAGTAGATCCTCAGAAGATGGAAATCTCACCAAGCTGAAGCAACTCTGAAGAATGATAATGAGAAAAGAAAATCATTTTTCTTAAAACTCATTATTCATACAAGGCATCCTTCAGAAGGATATAATTGGAAAAGGAAAGTGTATCTATCTATAGATCACAAACGGGTAACATCTTTCCTATCTTTATTTAAATTTAAATTTAAGTATAGTTACTTATCTGTTGTTTGTTTTAATGAAATCATTTGGTGAATATGAAAATGTGCTGCATGATCTGTTTGATTGAAATTATTTTGTAAAAATAATTTATTGTATGCCAAGCGTCCTATATGTTTTTGCCTGATACTTGTAATTTGTTTCATGTATAAAGTTATTGCATATTTTTATTGTTTGTTTAAATAAGATAAACAGTTGCACATGTCTAATAATTATCTGCATAAATATATGTGTGATCATTAATTGCTGCATGAAATCTGTGTCATATGCATCATTAGTGAAATAGACGAAGAGTCGTGTATGTGAGTCATAATTGTTTTTGAAAATATGAAACGGCACGATGTGAATCATTAAATCATTAACGAGTTTCTCTCAACCGGCACGATGCACTACTTCCCACACTGACTCAGTGCACAACCGCCACTTCATAAATGCTTGAAGCATAACTCTCCATAACCGCTTAAGTGCATGTAACCGTCACCTCTCATGAAATGAAGCGATGCTTGACTGCCTATTTAAGGATTGGAGGGTCATTGGAAGGAATTCACAAGTAATCAATCTTCTGGAAGAAAATACCTTACCAATTTCTCTATATCTATCTCAATGGCAGCAATATCTCCAATATCTTGTGTTCAAAGTTCATGCGAGTACGATGAAAGAATTATTCCCACAAGAGGGGTAAGACTAAATGACTTTGACAAAGGAGAACTCAAAATTTCTGTGTATTTCGAAACTACTGGCTAGATTCCCTATATAGAAAAGGCATCATTTCCCTGGCATGAACAAAGTGTTATGGATTTCTGGAACAATTCAGAGGTGTTCATTGAAGAGACTTGTGGTTTAAACTCATCTGTAATGGGTATGTCTCTCAAGGTGGACTTCAAAGTTCTGAGGGAGGCCATTGATGTTGAAGCAACCGAAGAACAATTTTCTTCAGATTGGGAAATCAATGATAAAGAGAAAGAGATGCATGATCAAATGTTATTTGGTCGCAGAATTCTTGAAACACTAGTATGTTCACAATTACTGGAAATTCCCAGAATTTTGCTGGAAATTATTAATTGTTGTATTCTTCATAAAAGGAAAGATGCAGTCATCATCTCAGATATGGAAAGATTCGTGCTGATTCATCTTCTTCAAAGAAAAAGACTAAACCTTCCCAGAATCATCCTCTATCATATGATGAGAAGAAAATTAGAAGAAGTCAAGGACTTTCCTCATACTACACTGATAATGAAAATCCTACAACATGAAGGATTTCCTATTGAAAAACTCTTTGATCAAGACTCCTCATCCTCTTTCACTATGAGCGAATATGAGCAAATCAAGAAAATAACAACTGATAAAATTAAAGGTCATATTCACATTGACAATACTTCCTCACCATCTAAGAACAAAGAGGATTCATCTGGCTCTTCAAAAGAAATTTTCAGAAAATGCAAATTAAGGAGATTGGAAGAACGTATTGGATGATTGGAAGACACACTCAAGTTTTATCAAAGAGAGTTGACAATGCTGAAAGAACAAAAGGAGAAAGCCAGTGCAAACGAGAACCAATCTAATGATCAATGATAAACTTGTGCTTTGTTTCAGAGTCTTTGTATTTATGTCTTTTATAATTTTAATATTCTGTTCTGCTTAATTTCTTTGTCTTCTATTTTTTCGTGTGTTTCTAATTGTGCATAGTTAGTCATATCATTAACATAATTCTTTCTTAATCAGATAACAAATAGTATCCCTAAAAGATAAAACATCTAATTTAACTTAAAGGTAGTATTAAAATGTGTACTCTAAGATAAATTTGATAAGAGAATTAAAATTAATTAACTTTCTAAGATAATTTGGTAAAATATAATCTGTAACCTAAGACATTTGTTTTAATGATTAACTAATTCTATTAAGTAATATCAGATGCTACTGAAAGGTATTTTTAGTTTGTGTATGTTTCATAAAACAGGTTTTGAAGATAGGTTTAAAAAGGACCATCTTCAGAAAAGGCTGATTAAAGCAACATCATCTAAAAGAATGGCTAGTGTGATATCATCTCCATTGTTTGAACCTGTTCAGAGAGTTCATAAATAAACTTACTAAAATTGTGGGTAGAAATGTTAAGATGGTTGACACCATGCAATAATCCTACCTCAATACTTGAGAAGATAATTTTGACTTAGTAACATCCCTATTCTCTGAACCTGTTCAGAAGGCTCTCTATGAACCTTCTGAAATTGTGGGTCAGGAATGTTAAGGTGATTAATACTCAAGCCATTAAAGTCTATCTCAATCCTTGAGGGATAGGTCAAGATGATTGTTCAAAGAATCTCTTGGAGCACATACTGGAACTTGCAGATATCAAGCAACCTCAGAAGAAGGAAAAATCTCTAAAGAAAGGTGCAATGTCAGAAAAACATTCTTCCATCAAGAGAATAATGAGGAAATCTAATGGTAACATCACTTCATCTTAAAACTTAAATATCTGTGAAAAATTGTCCTCTAGTAAAGAGTTTAATCAACAAATAAAACTTTAATTAATGAGTAAAAACTTAAAAGACTCAAAATTTTAAAAGCTTCTCAGATAATAATAATCATAAAATCCTTTGCTCTGATACCATAAAAATCTGTTTTAAAAGTTTTCCTCGTAAATGTTTTCTCACATTTTCTCTTCTATTTTTTTATTGCTTTGTTCTTTTCTGTTTCAAAAATATTTCAAAAAGTATTGTTCTTTTCTGTTTCTGTCTCCTCTTAATTGCTTTTCAAAAACGTTTTCAAAACTTACTTTATCAATGCAAATGACTCGACTTCCTATATACAACACCTGACCTATCAATGACATACGTTTTGATGTTCTCAAAACAGTCATTATTGTGGCCACAAAGAGCATCTCTGTAACTCGTAAAACAACCATCCATAAGGATCAATCTATGCACTTCTCTATTTTACCCTTGCTTCAAAGTCCTATAAATTCACAAGAGCACTTCACACAAGCTCATATCTGCAAAGCTCTTCTATAGCTTTGTCTAAGATACTGAGTGAATTTGCTCCCAGAAAGACCATGAAGAAGCAAAGGAAAATAAAAGAAGGAAAGGAGCTATTGATAAGGCTATGCCTCAATCTTCATAGGAAGAAAAGAGAGGATGTAATGATAAATGTATTTTCTGTTTAATGTAATTTTCTCTTTCTTTTTCAAAACCTGCTTTTGTAAATATCAAATGTTTTGAGAAAATTTAAACTTGTGTATTTCTATTTTTATTTCAGTTTCTCTTGTTTAAAAATTATTTATTAACAATTGGTATAAGAAGTTATTGTATTTTTTAACAGTTGGTATTTATTCTTTAACTTTTGGTATCTGAACAATAATAATAACAATTTGAGTAATAACGTCTCTGCAAAATTAGAACAACTGATATCAAGATTCAGACAATGTCTAAAAACTTTAATGGAAGATAAAAAGGGGGAGAAATATAATCAGTAAAGAAATACAGCTAAGCAATAATGGTAAAAGTAAGTGAACTTAAAATAGGAAGAAAGATATGAAATTCAACATAGTGAACCTTTTTAATTAATGACAAAAGGGGGAGAAATATACAACTAACAAAATGCTGGAAATATTGTATGTACTACTAAAAGAATATAAAAGGGGAGAAATATAAAAATAGGGGGAGAAATATACAAATAACAAAATGGTGTATGTAACAGGTAACTAGTGTAACATCCCGCAAATTAGGAGCTTTAATAATTCATTAGGTTACAAGCATATAAATATGTGTTAGTAATTGAGAAAAGGTAGGTTGAGGGATTAGGGGTTAAAACTTAGCTATAAAACCAAGTTTTAGGATTTTGTCTAAGTAAAATTAGTAAGTTTGGGTTGCTGGTAATCGATTACAGAGAGTTTGTAATCGATCACCAGAGAGCTGAGTTTCTGGTAATCGATTACAAGGAGTTTGTAATCGATTACCTGAGAGCAGTAATTGTGGTAATCGATTACTCACAGTCTGTAATCGATTACCCAAGAGCTGAATTTTTGGTAATCGATTACTAGAAGTTGTAATCGATTACCAGATTTCCAGAAATGATTTTTTTGTGTTAATTTCACTGCCGGTAATCAATTACAATGGGTCTGTAATCGATTACCATCAGTTAAATGACTTAAAATCTGCAACTTAAAACATAACATTTTCATTTCTTTCTTTCATAAAAGAAACCTAGAGAGAGAGGGTTCTAGAGAGAAGTTTCACAATCAAGGCTTGGAGAAGGAGAATTGAGGCAAGGAAACTACTTCATCTACCTTCTCAAGAGGGATTTCACTCTTGGGTGAGTATAACACACTTGTATGATAGAGATTAGTTAGCTCCTACTCTGCATGAACCCTCCCCTTTTCTTCCCCTTGCTTGATGATGATTGATTCTTGTTTGGATTGGTGTAATCATGTTGTTTGTAGTGATTATCGATAGATTGAGCATATGAGTATAGAATCGAGCGTCGAAATGCTTAGTTTCGAAGTTTTCGAAACTATCGAAGCTAACGAAATCCCTCGATTGTAACTCATACACTCATTCGAATCGGTTAAAGTTCTTTGATTAAAGCTATTTTATAACTTGGTATGGTTGTTTTTAGAGTTTGAATTGAAAATGTGGGGTTGTTATTCATAGAGTTGAAAATAGCGAGATTTACGAAATTGTCGATATGCTCAATGTATGAACCCAACTCCTTGATCTCCCTTTCTATTTAGTTATTTTTAATGATTTAGTAATGTTTGCTTAAGATTGAATGATTGATGCTAGGATTTGCCTGAAAAACCTTGAATGTCGAAGTTTACGATACCTGTAAACTTACGAAAAGTGTTATCATGTGCATTTGAACAACGTAAGCCGGTTTCGACCGTGAGTTAATTAAGCCGGCCTTTGTGCTGTGAGTTAAAAAATTAAGTAAATAAGTAAAACACGACTTCGGTCCAGTTTGGGTGGGATTCGTCCCCGGGAAAGCCGGTTCCCGTAGTCTGAGCTCAGGTCTAACTCTAGAAAGTGATAAGATCATGTCTACTGGCACTGCAGTGAGTGCATCATGAGCATCATAACTTGCATTACTCAACAATTTATATTAATCGAATTATGTATTGCTTTTAGTTGTTATTGACTATTGGTAATCATGTTTTATGTATTTAGTTCATAAATGTGTTATATGTGAAGTTTTTTAAATTGTCACATTGTCATTGATATCTGCTCCCTGCATTCATGCATGTGGTTGTATTCACTGGGATTATTATCTCACCCCACGTTTCGGGGATATATTTTAGTGGTGCAGGTACCTCCGGTGAGGTTGAGGAAGTTAAGGTGAGGGTGGATTTGAGCCTTATTTCAGTTGGAAGAGTCGTTTAATGGAAGTAGTTCCTGGAGTAGTTGTTTTCGTTTAATTGATTATTCGATGAGGTGTATTGATGTAAAATGTATAAGTGTAATTATTTCTGAGTTGGCCACTGAGGCCTAGTTTTAATCTTATGATATGTAGGATATCGAATTGTACTGGTTTTTGCTGGTTTTCAGGTTAAGCTGAATTTCTGGTAATTGTCAGGTTTTAGGGGAGACTCTGCCGGATTTTCGGTATGAGTTTATTGAATCGCACTTCTCTAAGTGTGAATTCTTCTCTAAACTTAAGTAGGTTTCATACCTATTTAAGGTCTTTAACGTTTGTCTTGTTTTGGCTTAAGCTAATCGTTGGAAAGTTTAAGCAAATGTATGACGATATCGGAAATTTAACGAAATGATTTCAAGGAGTCCAGGAATAGTGTCTCCAACGGGCATTATTTCTGAGTCCAGAAATTAGGGCGTTACAACTAGAAAGTAAGTCAGAAAATAACAACTGTCATAACAGTAAGAATAACTTATGATAACAATTGATATATGTAATAATAGTGTAATTATATAACAATCGGTATCTGTGATAATTGGTATCTAAAAAGATTAACATCTGATTAATAATTGGTATCTAAAAAGATTAACATCTGATTACTAAGAAGTTAACAAGTGGCAACATTTAATAAACTAAAGAATAAATGTTCTTCTCAGGGGGAGTATTATAGATAGGGGGAGCCTTCTATATACTTAACCATCTTTCATTAAAACATTTTGTAAGTTATACATATCTTATTTGTCATCATTAAAAATGGGGAGATTGTGAAGCCTATTAATCAGTTTGAGCAATCAAACCTGACTCAAAGACTTAATATCCTTTAGTTTTAATGATTAACAAATAAGATTATATATGAACATAATAAGAACAAATAAGATTATATAAACAGATTCTACTGAGAAAGATATTGGTTTGTTGATTGTGTTTCAGGTTGGAATATTCATAAGAAGACTTGATGAACAAAATAAGAATCAGAAGATCAGGATCAGAAGAACAAATGCAAGATTTAATATTAAGGTTGTCTGAAGTGTTGAAGCTGACTGAAGTAAGCAACTCGTCTGAAGTGTTGAAGCTGTCTGAAGAACGCAACTCGTCTGAAGCGTTGAAGCTGTCTGAAGTAAGCAACTCGTCTGAAGTGTTGAAGCTGTCTGAAGAATGCAACCCGTCTGAAGTGCTGAAGCTGTCTGAAGTGCGCAACCCGTCTGAAGACAAGAAGACCGTCTGAAGACGTGAAGACCATCTGAAGACGTGAAAACTATCCGAAGAAGTCTACAAACAGAATCAAGAATTGATCTCTTGAAGACGTTGCTAAAGTGTAAAGCACACTCTACCAAAGAGACTACACTTATTTCAGTATAAAAGCTAAACATGCTTTTATGCCTCGATCAAAGTCTTGCACAAATAAGGAAACTCTGCAATGACTTTCTCTAATGACTGCTTCACCTGCAACAAAAGGCATTTCAGTATAAAAGCTAAACATACTTTTATACCTCGACCAAAGTCTTTCACAAATAAGGAAACTCGGCAAAGACTTTCGGCAACGCATGCTGCACCTGCAACATAAGGGATCTGCGTGCGCAGACCTACTGCACCTGCGACTGCTGCCATACAGAGGTGATCAGAAGACTGAGAAAAAGCAACCAGAAAGATGTTTGAATAAAATACAATTGATTCAACATCTTTATTCATCTACATCTCAGAAGAAGAAGAAGTTGCAAAGAAGAACAAAATAACAATCAGTTGAAGTAGAAGAAAAGCTGGAATTAATATGATATAATATTCAAGCTGAAGAATTGAGAAAAGCTTGAATTAATATGATGAGCACAAGTTGAAGTAAATCACGATGTGATAAATACAAGCATCTGAGTATATGTTAATTGTCTGAACTTATAAACTCTGAATGCATGGAACAGACTTCAATTAAGAAGAAATTAGTGCAGAAGTCAAAACTATGATTCAACGGCTATAATATCATATATCTTTGATCAAAAAGGAAACTGCAACAACAACTAGAGAACTAGACACCTCACTCAAAGAAGAAAGAAGAAATGGTGTCAGGAGCAAACAGAAAAGGAGTATATACAAAATGAGCAAAAGAACAAATCCAACGGATACCTCCTCATATACACTCCTAAGAAAAACAGAAGAAATCAGAAGTTAGCTGAGGAACGCAGAAGACAGCTGAAGAAAGAAAAAGGAAATCAAGAGAGAGAACATGCAAAATAATATCAAGAAAATCTCTCTAAAGAGCTCATCTACAGAAGTGTCAAAACAGGACTGTCTGAACACTTATGTGCTTAAGAAGAAGCAACTGTTTGAGACATTACTACACAACGGCTATATGAGCCACATCATCAATTATCTCAACGGTATTATGAATCATCTTCAAACGACTATATTCCAACAGAACATATAAATAGCCTCAAGATTGAATTTGAAGATGTTGGAAAAAGAATCAACCATGCTGCCGACCTATTGGTCAGTAAGTCAAAGATTGTTGTTCGGAAGAACAACCAACCAAGTTGGCCAAAATGACAATGAACCAATAATGGTTTGAAGCCACGAATGTACCTTGGTTATTCCAATGATACGGGTGAGAATGTAGCCCATGGAAACCAATGGTTGAAGAACAAGGCTGGAGGTTAAAATCATTATCTACCTAGCCAACTCTCAGAGGATGTTATTCCTCATATCAGAGACAGGGATTGTACTTAAACTTATATACTTGTATCACTGTCTTACCCTTGTACTTAGAATTCATTCATTGTATCCTGACTAGTACTCAGTTAACCTCTAGTACAGGAAAAGATTAAGTTTATGTTTCTTGCAAACTTAAACTTAGTTTAATTTGTAAACACACTATGTGTCTGAGAGCCTGGAGAGGCTTGGTGGAAGAAAGAATACTCTACACTTGGATAAGTGTCTGAGAGCCTGGAGAGGCTTGGTGGAAGAAAGAATACTCGGTGTTGAGGCTGGAGAGGCTTGTCTGTAAAAGAATAATGCAAGAGTTACCTGGAGAGGCAGTTGAAAACAAAGAATACTTGTTGAGCCTAGAGAGGCTTGTCTGTAAAAGAATACTGCAATGAGTTGCCTGGAGAGGCAGTTGAAAACAAAGTAATACTTGTGTTGGCCTGAAGAGGCTGTGAATAATACTTGTATCTGTGGATTCAGATAGTGGAAAATCCAGTGGTGGTTTGCCTCTGGGACTGGATGTAGCTCACGGGTTTGTGGGTGAACCAGGATAAATTTTGTGCCTCAGTTCTCTTTCCCTTAATCTCTTTATTTATAGTTTTCATATTTATGTTGGGGATTGAAAAGTATTTTTCATAATAAACTTAACACAACTATTTCAATAAAATGATCTTTCATATGAACCAAACATGAAATGTCTCTCATATCATTTGAAGCATTACAAAGAATGTACCTTGAAGAACCTCTGAAATAATTATCTGAAGTGAGTCTGGAAAGAGCTCAGTTCAGAAATCAGAAACAGACTTCAGACAACCTCTAGTCATCTGAAGTATTTCAGAAACCGTTCTGAAAATACTCTTTGTAATAATCTTCAAAAGATACTTTGAGAAGCCACTGTTTAAAACAATCTTAAGCTTTAGAAGAAACTCTATTTTTCTTATCTTCCGCATGCTTTAATTATCTCTGATCTTAAGACTTGTTTTGAACATTGTTCATCTTCATGATTTAAATTAAAGATTTCCAAAATCAATCAAAAAACTTAAAACACTATTCAACCCCCCCTTTCTAGTGTTTCCTGTGGCTCTAACAACATTCACACCATATAAGATGCTAAAAAGTGATATTAAAAGAGTTGAAATAACATGTATAAAAAGCTATTGGTTAGAGATAATAAATTCCTAAAAATATATATTACCACTATACATATTTACATGCTAATTAATTATGCTTTAAATAACTCACTATAATGTGACTTTAATTTTTTTAATTTTGCACTAAAAAACATAAAAAATTTGCAATTCTCAACATTGACTAAGTTAATTTTTTAAAAGACTTACATTATAATCGTGTATAAATAATTTACCATTTTTTAATTTCTTTATCATAATGCTTAATAATCATCATCCTACTCTAATAATGTTATACCATTTTTCACATACATAATATACAATTTTTTGTTTGAGATTATTTATGTAAACTATTGAAATTGGATTCTTTGACTTCTTCTTTATTTAAAATATTTGAGTAGGATCGTGATTGATGAATATATGCAATCATAATCTCTTTGGAAAGAAATCAACATTATTAAAAAAGACATTAATATGATTTATTTCAATATGTATTTAATAAAGGATAAAAAAATTCTAAAATAAATATTTTAAGAAAAATTATATTTTTAACCTTAATTTGGAGGGAAAAATTATTCCTAGAACAACCTCAAGACTACCTTACTTTTATATATATATATAAAGATAAAGATAAAGACATATAAAGATTTGAGTAGAATGATGAATATATGTAAACATAATTTACAAATGAAAATGAAAAAATAATATCGTGTGTAAAATATTTTATATAATTATCAGTATTTCTTGCATAGAAAATAAATATTAGTAACTATTTTTTCATCTACAATTCATTTACTTCTTAATTCTATAAATAAAAAGGTGTATTTGTTAAAGTCACATTGTTGATATAATAATCTCAACGGTGGACATAAAAAAGGTGAATTAATTGTAGAATCAAACAAAATGTTAATGTTTTGACAAAAAAAAAAATGTTAAAGTGGAGTACATACACCATAAAGCATATTTGATTCACTAATTCTCCATGCTGCACTCAAAAGATCAAAAGCCAAATCCAATCATTGGATAAAAAGAGTGTGAATATAGTGAAAGAGTAAAAGGGCACGTTCGTTACTATGTTATATTTAAAATCTAATACAAAATTTAATTAAAATAAATAAAAACCATAAATAAAATACTTTTACAGTGGAAGAGTAAAAGGGCACGTTGTTACTATGTTATATTTAAAATTCAATACAATATTTAATTAAAATAAATAAAAATTCATTAATAGAATGCTTTTACCAAAATAGCCTCTTTTAAGTGGGAAAGATCGTCCCTAGGGTAATCCCAACTTCTTTACTTATATATATATATATATATATATATATATATCTCGTTGACCACCAACAAATGAAGAAGGAAGAATGACTCGTGATCCAATACTCGATGGGTTAACATCACCACGGTCAACCGCTTCTTGGACACCTGATAGAAATTCTTGTCGAATCTTAGATTGGTTGTTTCGAATAAAAGATAGCCGTTGTGACTCAATCATGGAGTAACAGTCAACTACAAATTGTTGAAATAGTCGACGACTTTTGAATAGAATGTTATTCTCAATAGATCGATCCTGTAATCTAAAACATATGAACTCAAGAAGTGAGACACGTTGTCTCTTCCAAATGTTGTTGTCCTCATCTGAACCACTATACTTGATATTTTCTGAGTAACCATCCTCACCATACGGGAACAGGATTGGATATTGTAAGGGCCAATAAGAAGAATGAGTCTCATGAATACGTTGATATTGACCATCTGAAGCTCGAATAACAATGTCTCGACCACAATCAGAGCTGTCAAAATCACCAACAATCAATCCAGCTACTTCATCTATATTGGGTAAATTATAGGTGCGTGGGTCCTTTTCTCTATGACGAAACAATCTTATAGAGATATTGACTTGATGTGTTGACTCAATATAATCTCTGACACGTCGAAATGATTTAGCAAGCACATTAAACTCATTCACCATGTCAATCAGGTCATCAACTAATAAAGAGTCCAACATATTGGTTGACATAAATGTGCTTCAAGAGAAACAAAAAAAAATAAGATGGTTGCTACAATGACGAAATTAAATTTCATAACATGTTGGTAAAGATGAACGGAATTAAACAAAAGGATTGAGTTATGTAAAAATATGAGCATGAACTAACCTTAAACAGGAAATTCGATGTGTTGACTCATTTCTTGTGTCATAAACATATAATTGTGCAAATTTTGGAGGTTGGCCGTCTGTAGGAACTAATGAGCCTATACATTGGTAATTTTGCCCACTTATAACAAACTGTGGGGGACCTCCATGAGTATTCATACTTGTCTCAATCTTCACACTCAGTGAAGTAAAAGCAAATATATTATTGTATGATCTTATGTGCTCAATGAAACTGTTGCTCCTTGGATCCATACCAGAAACTAAGTTAAGTAACAAAGGAGGTGATGATTTCAAGTATGGAATTTTAATTTTTCCTTTCATACAACATGCGGAGAATGTTGGTGTTGAACCTGATGCATACTTTTCTACACGTTCATCAAACCAAAAACATGCATAGCAATGCGGACAAGTGAAGCTTGTTGAGTCTCAAAAATATCAAAAAGTGGTTTATGATGTTTTAAGACAATTATATTCCCAAGTTTTAATGGTTAACAAATTTGACTTAAAATGTTTATCATAGATACACAAATGCTTTAATGATTTATCTATGATTTGAGCAAGAGTCACTATGAGCCTACATAAAAAGACTAAGTGTTGAAATTGTCTGAAGAAGCAGAACTCGTCTGAAGAGTTGAAGCTGTCTGAAGTAGCTCAACCCGTCTGAAGTATCAGTGCCGTCTGAAGTCTTTTGATGATGTGGCACCTCTAGTCTGAAGATTGTGAAGACGTCTGAAGCTCCTTTTGAATCAAGCACGTTTTCTGTTATAACAACTGGCATTCCTTTTTGAATTTCAAGCACGTTCTCTGCCATACGCGTCCTCTGCTACGCAACCCTTGCAGCAACAACAAAAAGCAACTTTTTGACAGGAGCAAAACTTGTAACGTGTCAGGAATTGTCAGAAAATGTCAGAGAATGTCAGAGCTCACAGCAGGCTGTCTCACAACGGATTTCATGCTATTCCTAAACGGTGGTTTTCTCCAACGGATTGATATTTGGGTATAAATACCCCCTCCTTTGAAGACCATCATGAGAGAAGAATTTTGTGAAAAAGAACTAAAACTCTGCAAGTTTTTCGCTGCAACAACTCTGATAATATTTATCTTTGTACACATATTGTAATATCCTGAGCATACCTCAGTTTTTCTATACATTTGTAATTGTTTAAGCTTCAAGACTGATATAGTTTGTAAGCTTAAGCATTTTATCTTCTCTGTATTTGTTTGTTGAGCCTGGAGAGGCTTTCCTGAAAAAGAATATTTGTTGGTTTGAGCCTGGAGAGGCTTGTCTGAAAAAGAATACTTGTTGGTTTGAGCCTGGAGAGGCTTGTCTGTAAAAGAATGTTTGGATGTAGAGCATGAAGAGGCTTGACTGTAAAAGAATACTTGTAATCTTGAAAGATTAAGAGAAAATCCAATTGTTAGTTGGCATTGGGACTGGACGTAGCTCACAGTGGTAGTGAGTGAACCAGGATAAATTCCTTGGCTAAGTTTTCTTACCCTTATCTCTTGTCAATTCTTTTTATACTAATCAAGGAGTTAGAGTAATTAATCTGATATTTTATAAAGGCACAAAACATCTTTTAAAATCAGTTTTTACAAGCCGTCTGAAAACTTCAGACAGCCCTTTAAGAGCCTGTCTGAAATCGTGTTTTTAACACCTGTTTGCGAAATGCTTTCTAAAATATTTAGAAACACTATTCAACCCCCCTTCTAGTGTTTCCCTGTGTTCCTACAGTTGGTACCAGAGCTCTACTCAGGGTTGAAGCACCTAACAAGTGTTTGAGGACTGAAAGATCCAAATGGAAGCTTCTAACAGCAACAGGCAATACATCACAGATGGAGCCTCTATCACAAGACCCCCAGCATTCAATGGAGTGGATTACCACTACTGGAGAGATCGTATGAAGTTGTTTATTGAGAGCAACAACATTGATATTTGGGATGTGGTCACTGATGGAGACTATGTGCCTATGCAAAATGGTGTGCCTATACCTAAGACTGAATGGACCTTGGAGCAGAAGACTAGAGTCCAGATGAACGCTAAAGCCAAACTCTATCTGATATGTTCCTTGAATAAATCAGAATATGAGAAGGTCCATGGATGCACTTCTGCCAAGGAGATTTGGGATACTCTTACAGCAACCCATGAAGGGACTGAAACTGTCAAGCAATCCAAAATCAGCATGCTTATACATCAGTATGAGATGTTTAAGATGGAAGAAACTGAAACCATTGACCAAATGTTTGGGAGGTTTCAGACCATAACCAATGGACTCAGGTCCTTAGGAAGAACCTATGAATCTGGAGACAACAACAGGAAGATTCTAAGAAGTCTACCTAAGTCCTGGAGACCCAAAGTCACTGCCATTCAAGAGGCAAGAGATTTGAACTCTCTGAGAATGGAAGAACTGTTGGGATGTCTCAAAGTCCATGAGCTTGAGCTTGGAGAAGATGACAACAAGAAGAAATCTCTAGCTCTAAACTCCAAAGCCAAACAGTCTAGGCATGGCAGCATGGAGGCTATGCAAGCTGAGGAAACTTAAGAAGCAGATGAAGATTCTGAAGATAGCTCAAAAGATGACAATGATCTTGCTCTTTTAAGCAGAAAGATCAAGAGAATGTTGCAGAACAGAGGAAAGTTCAGAAAGAACCAACCTTCATCATCCAAATCAGGTAAGACAGATAAAGAGTCTAACACTGATAAAATTATTTGCTTTGAATGTAAGCAACCAGGGCATATGAAAGCTGATTGCCCAAGACTAAAGAAAAACAACTTCAAGAAGAAGAAGTTTTTCAAAAAGAAGAAAGGTCTTATGGCAACATAGGAAGACCTTGATGAATCAACCTCAGAAGAGGAGGAAGACACTTCAGAAGAGGCAAATCTGTGTCTCATGGCCAGTCTACCCTCTTCAGACAGCTCTGAAGCTGAGGTATTTCCTCTTACTCTACAAGAAATGTATGATGATCTGGTGGAAAGTTCCAAGGAACTTTTCCAAGAGTATAACAATCTATCCAAAGCCCACACAGAAATGTGTAACAAATATGAGGCACTTGAGATAGAACATATTATGCTCAAGGAAAAGATTCTTGAGACTGAAAACTGCAGTTCACAAGCTGTGTCTGAAGAGAATAAGAAACTTCAGAAGCAGGTTGTGGAACTGACAAAAGATCTGGCCAAATTTGTCAAAGGAACTAAAAATCTGAATATAATGCTTGGAAATCAAAGGCATTCCCTTGACAAAAGTGGACTAGGCTTTTGTGATCATAACATGTCTGAATCTCCTACTGTCTTAAATTTTTCTAAAGGCAAAAAGAAGGTTACTGGGTGTTCTCACTGTGGTAAGCCTGGACACAATGTGGCTCAGTGCAAACACAAGAGAAAAATAAGGCCCAAAGCTAACAAGAAAGGACCCAAAAGAATATGGGTACCTAAAAACTTAATTATTCCTGTTGCAGATGTGTTTAATAGGACAAAGGAGACCCCACAAATGATACCTAGACAGTGGGTGCTCGCGACACATGACAGGAGAAAGGTCTTTGTTCCAAAACCTTAGACCTAGAGCTGGTGGAGTGGTCACCTTTGGTGGAAATCAGCAAGGGAAGATCACTGGAATAGGGACTGTAGGTATATCTCCTTCATCCCTTATTAAAAATGTACTCCTAGTGGAGGGACTTCAGCATAATTTAATGAGCATAAGTCAATTATGTGATAGTGGTTTTGTGGTATCCTTTACTAAGGAAGGATGCATAGTCAACGACTCCTCTGATCAAACCCTCTTTACTGCTAAGAGACACAACAATGTGTACAAAATTGATCTAGAGGATCTAGCAAGTCAAAATGTAAAATGTTTCATTTCTGTTGAAGATGAAAAACAGATTTGGCATAAAAAACTTGGGCATGCCAGCTTGAGATTAATCTCAAGGTTAGCAAAACACAATCTTGTTAAAGGATTGCCCAAGCTTTCATACAAATCTGACATTTTATGTGAAAGCTGTCTGAAAGGGAAACAAACAAGACATTCTTTTAAGAGTAAGGATGTTGTTTCAACTAGCAGACCACTAGAACTTTTACACACTGACTTGTTTGGTCCTATTAGAACAGAAAGTCTTAGTGGTAAGAAATATGGTTTGGTCATTGTTGATGACTATTCTAGATTTACATGGGTGTTATTCCTAAGAAGCAAGGATGAGACTTTTAGGAATTTCACAATATTCTGCAAGAAGGTACAGAATGAGAAAGGATTCTGTATTTCTGTTATCAGAAGTGATCATGGTGGAGAGTTTAAGAATGCAAACTTTCAAATGTTCTGTGATGAGAATGGGATCTCACACAATTTCTCTGTGGCTAGAACACCTCAACAGAATGGGGTTGTTGAGAGAAAGAACAGAAGTTTGCAAGAGATGGCAAGGACCATGCTCAACTCATGCAGCTTACCAAGATCCTTCTGGGCAGAAGCTGTTAGCACAACATGTTACCTTCAAAACAGAATATTGGTAAGACCAATTCTGAAAAAGACTTCCTATGAATTGTGGAAAGGAAGAAAACCCAACATATCATATTTCCACACCTTTGGCTGTAAATGTTTTATACTCAACACCAAGGATGATCTTGGAAAATTTGATGCAAAGTCTGATAAAGGATTTTTCATTGGATATTCTGAAACATCTAAAGCCTATAGAGTGTATAACTCTAGAACTTTAACGGTTGAAGAAACTATTCATGTTAAATTCAATGATAACAAAGAGACTGATAGGGAACTATCAGATCTAGAGGATGATTTTGCAGGAATGGAGCTGAATGACCACAACAGCTTGAAGGATGAGCAGCTGTCTGAAGTACCTACTGTTACTAAACCTCTTCAGACAAATGTTGAGTCTCAGACAGAACAAACAGATTTGATACCTCCTCAGAAACCTGATTGGAGATACAAATCACATCATCCTAAAGAGCAAATCATTGGCAGCACTTCAGAAGGAGTTAAAACAAGATCAAAATTCAAGAATCTGAATTCTCTTGCTCTCCTGTCTGAAATAGAGCCAAAGAACATTGATGAAGCTCTGCATGATGAAGGATGGATCCTAGCCATGCAAGAAGAGCTGAATCAGTTTGCTAGGAGTGATGTCTGGACCCTTGTTCCTAAACCCCATGGGAAAACTATTATTGGAACCAAATGGGTGTTCAGAAACAAGCTGTCTAAAGAAGGCAAGGTAGTCAGAAACAAGGCAAGATTAGTTGTTCAAAGATACAACCAGCAAAAAGGTATTGACTTCACTGAAACCTTTGCCCCAGTGGCCAGGTTAGAAGCAATTAGAATTCTTTTATCTTATGCTGTAAATAATGGCATCAAGCTATATCAAATGGATGTTAAAAGTACCTTCCTCAATGGTCTCATTGAAGAAGAAGTCTTTGTTAGACAACCCCCTGGTTTTGAAGATATTGCTTTTCCTGAACATGTTTTCAAACTCAAAAAGGCTCTCTATGGTCTGAAACAAGCCCCAAGAGCTTGGTATGACAGATTGAGAAGTTTTCTTATCTCAAATGATTTTGAAAGAGGAAAAGTGGATACAACTCTTTTTAGAAAACAGTCTAACAAAGATCTTATACTTGTTCAGATATATGGTGATGACATTATCTTTGGTTCAACTGACTCTTCATTATGCAAGGATTTTTCAGAGTTAATGCAATCAGAGTTTGAAATGAGTTTAATGGATGAACTAAAATTTTTCTTAAGACTTCAGATTAAGCAAGATTCTGACTGTATATGGATCCATCAAGAAAAATATACAAAGAAAATGCTTAAGAAGTTTAACTTACATGATTGCAAACTCATGTCAACTCCAATGCATCCCTTTGCATCTTTAAATAAAGATGAGAAGGAAGAACCAGTGAATCAAACTTTGTATAGAGAAATGATTGGATCATTATTATATCTAACAACAAGCAGACCTGACATAATGTTCAGTGTATGTCTGTGTGCTAGATTTCAATCTGATCCAAGGATTACTCACTACAAAGCTGTAAAAAGAATTTTCAGATATCTTAAAAGTACTACTAATCTTGGTCTGTGCTATAAGAAAAGTAAGGATTGGAGGTTAATAGGTTATTGTGATGCTGATTTTGCTGGAGACAGAATTGAAAGAAAAAGCACTAGTGGTGGATGTCATTTCTTTGGAGAAAATATGATTAACTGGTCAAGCAAAAGGCAAAGCACAATTGCCTTATCAACAGCTGAAGCAGAATACATCTCAGCAGCCAGTTGTTGCTCACAACTGTTATGGGTGAAGTATCAGTTAGAAGATTTTAACATTACTATATCTGCTATACCTGTTTTGTGTGATAATACAAGTGCTATTAATTTGTCTAAAAATCCCATTCAACATTCTAGGGCTAAACATAGAAATAAAACATCATTTCATTAGAGACTATGTTCAGAAAGGTGTTTTTGATATTCAGTTTATTGATACAGAGCATCAATGGGCTGATATATTCACAAAACCTCTGACTGAAGATAGATTTAAGTTCATTAGAAATAATCTGAACATACATGCATTTTGATTGTGTGTGATATGATCTGTTGAAAATGATGTGTCTGAAATTTCAGCTTGTCTGAAACAAGTGACTTGTCTGAAATTTTGGGTTGTCTGAAATCTATATGGGTGTCTGAAATCTGTCACTTGTCTGAAGAAAACAAATGACGTGGCTTTCTGAGACGGTTTAATTCCATTTATTTTGTCTCTTCCACTTCGCACGTTTGCTTATGTCTGCGCAGCCAGTACATGCCATCATTACTTCATGGGTCTATAAATACAGAAGCTAGTGGGTCAGAGAACTTTACCGTTCACTATTCTGTATTCACCTCTTGAGATCCTTCTTCTACAAGCAAATTTTTTTTTCTCTCTCAAGTTCTTCAGAAAACTCTTCAATGGCACCTAAGAAATCTGCTGGAAGCAACATTGTGAAGACTAAGGGTGTAGTCCTGGAGGATCTTCAATCTCTGGGAATGGACTTATTTGCTGAGTTCGATGCAGCTGGGTGGACTCTGTATTTCAACCACAACTTGACACAGTGGCATGAGCAGAGTGTGTTGGATTTCTGTATGGCACCTCTGAACCAGTAAGCTTGGATGCAAAGCATATGTCTAACAAGGCTAGGGTTTTGCATGTCATCTTAGGGTGTTCTGTAATCCCTAAGAATGGAAGCAGAAACCATGTTTCTGAGTTGGAGAGATTTTGTCTCATTCACCTACTGCAGAAGAAGAAGGTGAACCTCCCCAACATCATAATGTACCATATGCAGAAGAGGCTCAGAGATTCTGCTGGGAGCTTCCCTCACAATACCATCATCACCAAGATCTTGCTGCATTTCAAAGTCCCCATTGAGAGGCTTTTTGATCGCCTTTCACAACCTGTGTTTGGTGAATCAAACCTCAAGAGCATGGGAGTGAAGCTGACTCCAAGACCTCCCTCTCCATCCATGAAGGAGAGCCTTCTTCTTGAGAAAGCTGCTAGAAGGAAGACAACAATGGAGGTTCTTGAGAATGAACTCAGAGGAGACATAAGGAGGCATGAGTTCAAGCCATCAAAACCCTCTCCTCAAGCAAAATTGAAGAAGCTACCTGTGAGGAGTGCTGCTAAGGTAGCATCTGCATCTGTGCAGAGTCAGGTGTCTGAACCTGTTCAGAAGGCTTCACAAAGGCCATCTGAAATTGTGGGTCAGTTGTCTGAACCTGTACAGTCTCCACAACCTACTTCTGAAATGGAAGGACAGGCTCAAGAGGCAGATGTGGCTGATGCTGTTGTAGCTGAGCCATTGGCTGCTTGCCCATCTGATCCTGAACTCATTCAGGTGGCAGCATTGGCTACTGCTTTGGAGCAGGAGGAGCTGGAGAATAAAGCAGAGCAAGAGAAGACTGATAGAGCTCTTGCTATTGCTTCACAATTGGCCTATGCTGAAGATGATAGGCAAGCAACCATAGCTGAGGGAGCAAAGAGAAGGAAGAGGTCAAGTGCACCTCAGAGAAGGAGGACCAAAAGAAAGCTACTTCAGACTGCACCTGAACCTAGGGTGACTAGAAGTATTGCTTCTCAGCTGGAAGTAGAGGATATGGCTGGGAAATACCAAAATTATGTCAAGGCACATGAGTATTTTAAAAGAAGAAGGGAAGAAAAACAAGCACAAAGGGAGAAGGAAGAGAAGGAAGCTAAGGCAAAAGAATCTGAGGTAACCAAGCCTCCTTACAAGAGAATTAAGGTGAGATTTGATAATGTAACTCCTTCACCACCCTCCTCACCAGAAAAACAAACACCTCACCAACCCTCTCAACCATCCCCTCAACCAACATCACAACCTTCACCACAACCTTCACCAAAACCCCTATCACCTGAAAAACAACCATCTTCACCTCTATCACAACCATCACCACCTCCACAAACAGAAAACCCACCCTCTGAACCCTCTGAACCCTTCGAACCAAAAGAAAACAAACCCTCTGAACCTACCTCACCACAACCTTCAGAGAATCAACTCTCTGAACCTACATTACCTTCCCCACGAACCCATGACCTTGCTCTGATACCACTTTTACCTTCATCACCACCACCACCTACACCTTCACCACCACCATCCCCTCCACCTTCTCTACAAGAAGAGCTCTCTGCTGAAGAAGAGTAAGTCCTTGCTGAAGCTCTACAGTTGTCTCTCCTTCCTTTTGATCCCTGTTCATTGCCTAAGTTTGGCAACCTGTCTGAAGAGCTACAGTATTTCAGACCAGCACCTGCTGTATCCTTGCATCATGGATTAATCAGAAAAACTGTTGCTGAAGTTAGAAACCAATACAGTGCTCTTTTAGGAGCATTAGAAAAGATCAGGAAGGGTGTTGTCCCTCCTGCACATACTTGGGCTCTCATCAATCCATTCTCAGATGATTCCCTCAGGCTGAATAATGATGAATGGAGTTTTGTGAGGCAGCTGAACACTGAGTCTGAGCTGTTTCAGAGGGATCTGCACAAGGGAGTTGGGATGAGAGGCTACAGGCCTCCTAGAACTTGTTCAATCAGGCCAACCACTAAAATCTTGGTGAAACCTGATAGAATAGTTCCTAGGTATCCCTTAAAGGAAGGTCAGGGTGAGAAATTCAAAGGAGCTAAAGTTTATTCTGTATCTTCACCTTTGTCTGAAATGATGAGTCCATCAGAGTGGGAATCTTTACCAGAGTCCATCAGAAACCAAGGAGGAGGCCTGGATCATCTACTTCAAGATTGGATGTGGTCCTCTTACTGGAAGATCAGAGAAGATGCTGGATCTTCTTCGGGATCAACTGGTCCTGATGCTGATTCTGAAGTTGGACTTGGAAAGTCAACCAATGTCAAATATCACTATCTGAGAGATCATTTTCCCCACCTGCTGACTCTTTTAATGAAGATTGGGTAGTACTGAACCCCATTGGCACCTTCTTTTGCCCTGTGTTCAGGCCATCTGAATACAGATTGAAGCCAGGCTTTGGAGTGCTTAGATTTGTTTGCCCTACATCCAATTGATTTTGTATGAATCTGAGCAAGACTTGTCTGAGGAAAATCTGAAGCTGAAGACCAAAGTTAAGAAACTTGAAAAGAAGTATGTTGATCAAGAGAAGAAGACTAAGCATCTAATTGCTAAACAAGAGCAGATTTTTCAAGAACAGCAGCTTATCAGATCTGGTCAGGAAGAATTGAAAACCTCAGTGGAAGCAACAATAGACAAGGCCAAGGAAGACTTGATTTCCTTTCTGACTGAGGCCTTGCTGAAGAAGAAGGATTAAACTGTTAATTTAGCCATTGTCTTTGCTTATTTTCATGTTTATGACAAGTGTCTGATTGTCTATTTCTTTATCTGAACATTCATTAAATACAATCAGTGGCTTATCTCATATTTTGAGTTGATTATTTGTGCTCTAATATATATGTTTTATCTGAATATATTGCTCTGTTACTGTTTTGCTCTGATATTCCCTTTTGATTGATGACAAAAGGGGGAGTATTAAAACTAACCAAATCTGAAGTGATTACATGACTCAGGGGGAGTATATAAGCTTTGGAGTACATATGTTCTCTGAGAAATTTGAGAATTTGAGAACCAAATCTGAAGTGGTTACAGGACTCAGGGGGAGTACATATGTTTTCTGAGAAATTTGAGCAAATGAGTAAAATATACCTTAAACAGAACCTGTTAAAGGATATTTCTATCTCAGGGGGAGCTTTCTTATTCTCAAAAACTGATTACAGATTTGTATATTTTAACCAAATTTGTCATCATTAAAAAGGGGGAGAATGTTGAGTCTCAAAAATATCATAAAGTGGTTTATGATGTTTTCAGACAATTATATTCCCAAGTTTTAATGGTTAACAAATTTGACTTAAAATATTTATCATAGATACACAAATGCTTTAATGATTTATCTATGATTTCAGCAAGAGTCACTATGAGCCTATGCATAAAAAGACTAAGTGTTGAAGCTGTCTGAAGAAGCAGAACTCGTCTGAAGAGTTGAAGCTGTCTGAAGTAGCTCAACCCGTCTGAAGTATCAGTGCCGTCTGAAGTCTTTTGATGACGTGGCACCTCTAGTCTGAAGATTGTGAAGACGTCTAAAGCTCTTTTTGAATCAAGCACGTTTTCTGTTATAACAACTGGCATTCCTTTTTGAATTTCAAGCAAGTTCTCTGCCATACGCGTCCTCTGCTACGCAGCCCTTGCAGCAACAACAAAAAGCAGCTTTTTGGCAGGAGCAAAACTTGTAACGTGTTAGGAATTGTCAGAAAATGTCAGAGAATGTCAAGGCTCACAGCAGGCTGTCTCACAACGAATTTCATGCTATTCCTAAACGGTGGTTTTCTCCAACGGATTGATATTTGGGTATAAATACCCCCTCCTTTGAAGACCATCATGAGAGAAGAATTTTGTGAAAAAGAACTAAAACTCTGCAAGTTTTTCGCTGCAACAACTCTGATAATATTTATCTTTGTACACATATTGTAATATCCTGAGCATACCTCAGTTTTTCTATACATTTGTAATTGTTTAAGCTTCAAGACTGATATAGTTTGTAAGCTTAAGCATTTTATCTTCTCTGTATTTGTTTGTTGAGCCTGGAGAGGCTTGCCTGAAAAAGAATACTTGTTGGTTTGAGCCTGGAGAGGCTTGTCTGTAAAAGAATACTTGATTGTAGAGCCTGAAGAGGCTTGACTGTAAAAGAATACTTGTAATCTTGAAAGATTAAGAGAAAATCCAATTGCTAGTTGGCATTGGGACTGGACGTAGCTCACAGTGGTAGTGAGTGAACCAGGATAAATTCCTTGGCTAAGTTTTCTTACCCTTATCTCTTGTCAATTCTTTTTATACTAATCAAGGGGTTAGAGTAATTAATTTGATATTTTATAAAGGCACAAAACATCTTTTAAAATCAGTTTTTACAAGCTGTCTGAAAACTTTAGACAGCCCTTTAAGAGCCTGTCTGAAATCGTGTTTTTAATACCTGTTTGCGAAAAGCTTTCTAAAATTTTAGAAACACTATTTAACCCCCCTTCTAGTGTTTCCCTGTGTTCCTACAAAGCTTGCATCACCAATGTCCGCATAACCTATATAAGAACATCAACAACGTAACAATGACAATACTTCGAACTATTTTGTTTCAAAATGAAGAAGTTGACATACGAATATTTAAATTACCTTCATCTTCAGTCGCTTGATAATCAACTCGACTGGCTGTTAAGATTATTAAAAAAACTTTATTTAATGATGATGACTTTATAAAGTAGCATAATAGTAAAAAATATTGAATGGATGATACTGTTAAGATATGTAGAGATATTATTATTTATTCTCTTTGATTTATTGTATAGTTTCCTGATTTAGGTTGATCCTAAATTGATTTAGATTGATCCTAATCCCAAATCTCTAGGGATTGGTTCTCTCATAACATGTATATATATACACTGTTGTATTTGCTAATTTAATCAATCAATATACACTTTTCATATTTCTATTTCAAGTTGGTACCAGAGCTCTTCTGGTCCAGGGAACCGTTTTTACTCCGGTCGCCCACCTAGGTCATTCTTTTTTTTTTCAGCGGCTGCTTGTGTGGACGCCGCCAAAGTGTTCAGAAGTCGTCGATCTGCCACCCCACCGCGCGCCGCCTCCGACGCCTCCTCCACGCGCCGCCACGCGCCGTTTTTTCTCAAAGCTGCTCGTCGGCGCGTGGGGTCCACGCGCCGCCCTCCCGGCCTCCGTTCGCGACGCCGCTTGTTCCATTGGGTTCGTCGGCTCTTCCTCAGTCTGTTTTGACCACTTTCAGGTCGTGGGTCACACTCTTTGGTGGCTGTTCGGTCGTTTTTGGTTGCTGCCAAACCGTTTTTTGGCGGCTGTTTGACGTTCCTGCTGCTGTTTGGCGTTCTTGCTACTGTTTGGTGGCTGTTTGACATTCTTGCTGCTGTTTGGTGTTTTCTTGTTGCTGCAAAACTCTTTTAGTAGTTGTTTGGTGTTTTGGTTGCTGTTCTCCTTTTTTTTCCACATGGCGGAGATTTCCAAAGTTGATAAGGAGGATCCAAAAATTGAGTCTTCTAAAAGGGGACTGGTTTCCTTTGCTTTTTCTGGTTCACCGGTTATTACCTCTGAGAAGTTGAATGGTAAAAATTATTTAGACTGGTCTACTGCAATTGAGATATGGTTTTTAGGCCAGGGTCTTTATGATCACCTTGTTAAGAAGGCTTCCGAGGTTGATAAAGATGTGAGTGATGAATGGCAGCGAGCAGATTATCAACTTGTATCTGTATTATGGCAGTCCATTGAGCCCAAATTAATGGTGCATTTTCGCCCGTACAAAACATGTTATGATGTTTGGAAGAAAGCTCGGAATATTTATGCCAATGACATCCAGAGATTGTATGAATCTGTTCGTGGTTTAGCAACACTTCAAATGGTTGATCATGATTTGCCATCTTATTTGAATCATGCTCAATCCACCATTGATGAGCTGAAGCTGATGTTGGTTAGTGATGATCTTCAAAAAGTGTTAAGCAAACTCGATACTATGTTCATGGTCTTTATCCTTCATGGACTTCATAAGGACTACGGATCTGTTCGTGATCAGATTTTGACAAATCCCACCATCCCTACGGTGGAAGAACTCATAGATCGTTTGATTCGGGTTCCTTCACCTGAGGCAGAATCTCAAACAGCATCTGAGTCCTCTGCTTTTGTCTCCAGTACCACTGAACGTGGAGGACGAGGTCGTGGTCGTGGTCGTGGTCGTGGAAAAGGGGGTAGAGGAAACCTTCATTGCACCTACTGTCAGAGAGATGGACATACACGTGATAGGTGTTACTCTTTGCATGGCTTTCCGAGCAAGACAGCTAATGTTGCTCAATCTCTGACTTCAGAGCCCAAGATTGAATCTGAGAGCAATCATCCAATTTCCTGGTCTGCTGATGATTACAAGGAGTACCTTCAACTGAAGGCAACCCAACAGACCTCTTCCTCAGTCACTGTTGCTCACACTGGTAATTCTACAGTCTGTCTCTCTCATTCTACGCCTCTTGGACCTTGGGTTTTGGATTCTGGTGCTTCTGATCACCTAACTGGTAATGCCTCTCTTTTCCCTAACTTATCCTCACCTAAAACTCCACATCATATCACCCTTGCTGATGGATCCAAAGTCCAAGCCACTGGTATTGGCCAAATTTCACCTGTTCCCTCACTACCATTGAAATCAGTTTTATTAGTTCCTGGATGTCCCTTCAATTTAATTTCTATAAGCAAGTTGACTCAATCCTTAAATTGTGCCATCACCTTCACTTCTGATTCTTTCTTGATACAGGACCGGAGTACGGGACAGACGATTGTAGCAGGATCTGAATCACATGGTCTCTACTACCTTCAGTCCTCTGCTTCTACCATATGTGCATCTACTGAGTCTCCCGGTTTGCTCCATCGTCGTCTTGGTCATCCTAGCTTACATAAACTGAAGAAAATGGTACCTCATCTCTCCCAGTTGGAGTCCTTAGAGTGTGAGTCGTGTCAACTAGGAAAGCATGTTAGAACTTCTTTTCCTAGTAGTGTTCATGGTCGAGCTGTGTCTCCTTTTGATATTGTCCATTCTGATGTTTGGGGTCCTAGTCGTGTTGCGTCTATTTTAGGACATAGGTATTATGTTACTTTCATTGATGATTTTTCAAGATGTACTTGGATCTTTCTAATGAAAAATCGTTCTGAGTTATTCACAATTTTCAAAACTTTCTGTTTAGAAATCAAAACTCAGTTTGGCAAAGTAATCCGTGTTCTACGAAGTGATAATGCTAAAGAATACTTCTCTGATTGTTTCACTTCCTTCATGAATTCCCATGGCATTCAACATCAATCTAGTTGTCCTCATACACCTCAACAAAATGGTGTTGCCGAGCGAAAACATAGACATATTGTGGACACTACTGCCCGTACTCTGCTATTGAATGCTAATGCACCTCCAAAATTGTGGGGTCATGCTGTCCTTATTGCAGGATATTTAATAAATCGGATGCCATCCTCTGTTTTGAATGATCAAGTTCCTCATTCCCTGTTATATCCATTGGATTCTCTTTACTCTGTCCCCCCTCGTGTTTTTGGTTGTACTTGTTTTGTTCATGATCTTTCCCCAGGTCGTGATAAGTTGTCTGCACGTGCTATCAAATGTGTGTTCTTAGGATATTCTCGTATCCAAAAGGGGTACCATTGCTACTCTCCCACTACACATCGGTTCTACACCAGTGCAGATGTCACCTTCTTTGAAGACACACCATTTTTCAGTACCTCAACAGTCTCTTCACTGGACTCCGATCTCTATTCTCAGGTATTGCCTATTCCTCTTGTTGATTCTGTTGAGTCTCCACCTGCTACTTTAGAGACACCCGGGCCTCCACTAGAGTGTCCTTCCCTACCAGGGTCTGGTTGTCTCCCACATCGATATGGGATAACTTATGAGCGTCGGTTACATACTTTGGTTCCATCTCCTAGTACACCGTGTGATTCCGCTTCTGCTCCAGTCTCCTCACCTACTCCGGCTCCACCTCTCCCAGTTGACTTGCCCATTGCTCTTCGTAAAGGTAAACGTTCTACTTCTAATCCTCATCCCATTTATAATTTTCTCTCATATCATCGTTTGTCTCCTACCTATTCTGCTTTTGTCTCTGCTATATCCTCTATTACCATTCCCAAGACAGTACAAGAGGCCTTCACCCATCCAGGATGGCGACAAGCTATGATTGATGAGATGACAGCTTTAGAATTTAACCATACTTGGGAACTTGTTCCACCTCCGTCCGGCAAATCTGTTGTTGGATGTCGGTGGGTCTTTAATGTTAAAGTGGGCCCTGATGGACAGGTGGATAGATTGAAAGCCCGTCTTGTGGCTAAGGGATACACACAGGTATATGGTTTGGATTACAGTGACACTTTCTCTCCAGTTGCGAAGATGGCCTCAGTTCGCCTCTTCTTGGCCATGGCTGCCGTGCGACATTGGCCCTTGTTTCAATTGGATATCAAAAATGTTTTCTTACATGGTGACTTGGAGGAGGAGATCTATATGGAGCAACCCCCTGGGTTTGTTGCTCAGGGGGAGTCTGACCTTGTGTGTAAATTACGGAAGTCCTTATATGGCCTTAAACAATCACCTCGAGCTTGGTTTGGTCGGTTTAGCAAAGTCATACAGGAGTTTGGAATGATCCGCTGTGAGGCAGACCACTCTGTTTTCTTTAGATGCTCACTGACCCATAAATTCATTTATCTTGTGGTTTATGTGGATGATATTGTAATTACAGGTGATGATCAGGAGGGCATCAAGGCTCTAAAGCAACACTTATTGAGCACTTTCAAACTAAGGATTTAGGTCCTCTGCGCTATTTCCTTGGGATTGAGGTTGCTCAGTCAAAGTCCGGTGTTGCTATTTCTCAAAGGAAATATGCTCTTGACATTCTGGAGGAGACAGGACTCACAGATTGTAAGCCAGTTGACACCCCAATGGATCCTAATGTGAAGCTTCTACCTAACCAGGGGGAGCCCTATTCCGACCCAGGAAGGTATCGAAGACTAGTGGGCAAGTTAAATTATCTCACCATGACCAGACCTGATATATCCTTTCCCGTCAGTGTTGTAAGTCAGTTCCTTAACTCTCCTTGTGAGAGTCATTGGCATGCAGTTGTGCGGATCCTCAGATATCTCAAAGGATCACCTGGGAAGGGACTTGTTTACAGTGATAGAGGACATACAAATATTGTTGGGTATTCCGATGCAGATTGGGCAGGTGATGCAAGTGACAGACGGTCAACAACGGGTTATTGTGCGTTCTTGGGAGGTAATCTTGTTTCATGGAAGAGTAAAAAGCAAAGTGTTGTTGCCAGATCGAGCACAGAAGCAGAGTATCGTGCAATGGCTCACACCACATGTGAGCTTCTGTGGCTAAAGTCTTTAATTCAAGAGTTGCAGTTTTGCAAGGTTGGCCCTATGGAACTAATGTGTGATAACCAGTCAGCCTTATACCTCTCCTCTAATCCAGTTTTTCATGAGAGGACAAAACATATAGAAGTTGATTGTCATTTTATCAGAGAAAAGATCCTCTCCGGTGTCATCAAGACTTCCTCAGTTTGCTCCAAGGATCAACTTGCAGATATTTTTACTAAATCTTTACGGGGTCCTAGGATAACCTATATATGTGACAAGCTGGATGCCTATGATATGTATGCTCCAGCTTGAGGGGGAGTGTTAAGATATGTAGAGATATTATTATTTATTCTCTTTGATTTATTGTATAGTTTCCTGATTTAGGTTGATCCTAAATTGATTTAGATTGATCCTAATCCCAAATCTCTAGGGATTGGTTCTCTCATAACATGTATATATATACACTGTTGTATTTGCTAATTTAATCAATCAATATACACTTTTCATATTTCTATTTCAAGTGATACCATTGTGTTGTACAGTGACAGTTGAATTTATAGAGGATAAATCATCTTCTTCTTCAGTGATCAACGACCAAGGAACCACTCTGGTGGAAATTAATAAGATTAATGCCTATGAAAATGTTGCAGGAAGTTAGTTTTTTTTATTAAATGATAACTCATGAAGTAAGTCGTCTTACTATTTTTGATCCTTTTTTTTTCTTGAAGTACACTCAGTTGAGGATGGTGTGGGCCTTTTTTGCTTGAAGATGAAATATTGTTTTGGCCTGAAATCATGCTTATTATTACTGATGAATAGTCATCAAAATGAAAATGATTTTGATGGTAAATGGTTAAAGACAAAAATGTACGCAAAACAAAAAGTTATGTTCCTTACTTGGTGTTGTGTTAGACATTTCTTGTAGTTATCATTGGTTGTAGATATCATCAAATGAAATTACTGGACAAAAGTTTATTGTCTTTAGATTTCCTGCAAATAAGTCAATGTTGACAATTGATTGAGGACGGGTTAAGTTATAATGTCAAAAAAATAGTGACACAAATGTATTAGAGGGTGACTAAAGGGACATAAAGAAGAAAGGAATTCAAAGAGTGAAACGGAAAATATATTGGGTTAACTTTCGATTAATAAGTGAAATATAAAAGTAAAAAGGGAAACAATGTTGAGATAGGAATATAAATTTTGAATACATGTTTCGTTGACAATAATGTTTACTTTGGTCAGAATATTGCACATAATTAGAAGCACAAATATGTTAGACTTACGATAAGCAGATGAACATTAAATACGAAAATTAGGGTTAAAATACAGGAAAAATACTTTGTTTTTGGAACAAAAAATCTTAAACTAAGCAAATGAATTTGGTTTACCAATAATACAAACAAACAAAAATATCATTATTGACTTTATACATCTGAAACAAATAAAAAAAAAGACATTTATCTAGAAGAGAAAGGTAGTTGTTGTTTACATCATTAATGACAATGGTAACATAACAATTTTTTTATGAATAATAGAATTTGTGTGAAGATGAAGGTTAACACCCATGAAAAACCTTAGTCATAAAATATATGGGTAAGTTGAGAATATCCTAAAAGGTTTAGGCAAGCCCATTTTGGATAATTGCAAAGAAAAAGGAGTGCAGGCACATATTAAATAAATTTAATTTACATTACAAAAAAAAATAGCGATTAAAGAAGAATAATATTTATGATAATTTAAAGCACAGTCTAATAATTAATTGTCCAGTAACTACTGAGGATTATAAAGTTTATTTGGTCAAAATTGTAGGGCTATCAGAAGGAAGACAATTTTGGAGCAGCTTTCTTTTCCACAGAAGTGTTAGTAATGAGGTGTGGAATAGTGTATGGCCAAAAGGGAGGTGTTTTTTTTAAAAAATGAAAGGTGATTGGCCTAAGGGAAAATGTGAAATAGTAGACCCTTAGCCAATGAGAGAAAAGTAATGCATTGTTGTGTAACTCTCAGTAGCTCCTCCCTTTTTCAAACGATAAGTTGCCTATAATTGAAAAGCAAAAAAATCAGGTAAGAAAAATAGTAGCCCCTTAGCCAATTAGAGAAAAGCTATGCATTGTTCTCTAACTCCCATTAGCTGGTTCATTTTTTCAAACCAGAAATTGCTATCACCGAAAACCAAAAACGTAAGAGAAGAAATACGAACCGGGGTGTGACACAGCAGAGGAGAACACGGACGACAATGGCAGATGCTTGGTGAAGATGAATTGAACGCACGGTGGGGAAGAAAACGAAGGCGGCAGACACACGAGCGGAATAGATCGTCTAGGGTTGTCCAGTTTTGCGGGAACCCGAAATAGGTTGTAAAGCACCTGCAAATTGGTGAGTGGCCGGTCGGTATAGATGAAGGAGATTAAGACGGCGACAACGGAGACGCAAGAGCGACAGGGCGAAGGTAAGGAACCAAGATGATTGGGCCACGAATTTCGAAAATTCCTTGGACTTGATTTGTCTGTGGAGGGGAGTTAGGAGACGATGACCTCTCCGACATGGACGGGGTAGGAAGGGAGGCAAGCGAAGAAGAAGTGGACAATTGATCAGAGATGGAGGTAATTGGGGTTTTTGCAATAGGTTTTTTTCTTGATTGTAGCAACTATTTATGTGAATGCTATTTTATATGAAATAATTTAGGAAAGTTTTTCTTGAGATGCTGTTGATTTAACAGTGTATGAAGCCCAAGTTAGTTAATCTTGGTAAAATCACCTAATTTGTAGGTTTAGAGTGTGTGACGGACTGGCCCATAACTGTCAGCTTGTAGAGTTCCTGGAAAATGTAAGCAACCCTGTCCAGAATAATTGAACCAGTATGTTTAAAATTGGAATGAGAATACGCAAATTTGAAATAATGTTGGCAGCCTAAGTGAAGAATAGTAATACTTATCTGTTGTAAGTTACATTGTCACAAGGCTAAACGCCTATCGTTGTGAGACATTGTGTTTTTCCTCTTTGTAATTACAGAGAAATGTTTTTCCCAGTAGGTCATAGGTTTGCAAATTGATTTTTTAGGCAGTGCAAAAAAGATTGGCGTAAAGCGCATGTTACGATAGATTGATTTGTTGGGACGGGTAAATTTTTAATTTTTGTATTCATAATTGTCTGATCAATCAGATTGTTTATTGAATAAATTGAACAGTATCGTAAGAGGGAATCATTGGAATTGTTTACTGAACATGAAAGGACAACATGATATGTAAAGTCATTGAGAAATTCATGAAGTAGCCTATGTTAACATGATTGAGTTGAAACAATTAAACACATGGGATAGGTAAACCCCTCATTCAGGAATAACATATGCATATGGTGCAATGTGTAAACAGAAATGGGATTTAGCTTCCTTGTTTTGTATGTATTTAATTTTCAATTGGTTATGGCAAATACAGATGCTCTGGACAATAATTTAAAGTCTGCATGAATGGGAAAAGCATGTGAGATGGACAAGCACATGAATTCACAAAATGGTGATTGTAGGTTGTCATGACACAAATTCATAACCAGGTATGTAATGACAAACTTGGGACTAATTGTTTAGACTGTTTAGTATATCATGTGTTTGGAATAACGGTGGGAGACTATATTTTAGCTGACAGAATTTGCCTAATATTCCAATAACATTAAACAACTTAATTTGCCAACAGTAGAAGAATTTATGTACTTAAAAGAGTCATCCTGTAGGGAGGCATGCTAAAGTTATAAGTTCCATTATTTAGGTCTTTGATTAAGTCATTTAATTAGTAATTCATGGTGGAACATAACGGTAAAAGTTTTTTTTTTTGACCCTGACCTACCATTAGGACCAACAGGCGCATCATATGTGAACCATTGACGGTTCATCGACGCCTGTGTTAAAATTAGGCATGATAGTTTTTATGCAGGGAGTATAAATTAAAGCTAAAGGGTCCTAAGTAGATTAACATAAGTTGGATAATATATATTGGGCACAAGCATGAGTGGAGGTCCAACAGTTACAAGGCTTAGAGTTAAAAAGGAAGTGTTTCAAAAAGTACACATAGTCAAAAGGGAACCCCATTGGGATACATGTGCTGACCTACCATTAGTTCATATTCACAATTAGGAAGCATGAGGGTAAATGACTTGTGAAAAGATCATGGACTGAGGTCCAGATAACTCATGCAGTGCTTGTCAACAAATGGCTCATCATCCAGGTTGGTGTTATCTTCTGGGGTAAAATATGTGAATGGATGGTTGTTGGAAGTTGATGCATGATCCACATGAAATAGGTAATCAGTGGATGTATTGAGCCTTCCTTGATTTGAACAGGAGCCCCTAGCCGAGTTAGTAACAGCATTGGTGTCTCCTTGTGCTTTTAAGCAATGTAGTATCTTATCTATTGCCTGATATAGTAAACACCTATGTTGGAGTACCCAATATGCCAGTAATAAGTATATATAATTGAGATAAATGTTTGCTTAACCGCAAGGAATATACATAATGGTGACCATAGCTGAGTAATTCAGCAACCATAACAGATAACGGACTGAGATATTTAATTACAGTTTAAGGTTAGCGTCACTAAGTCCTCATGATAGACAGATTAGGACAAAGCAGGCTAGGTCTGATAGCGAATTTTTTGACTAAGAGGATAAGGATTTGTAAGTTCAACAAAAAGAGGTGACATGGCATTGGAAATAGCATTGTCAAAATATGATTATGTGATTGGAATTGACCTCAGCTAGATACAATTTCCTGCTGTTAAATGGGGGAAAAGTGATAGGTATAAAGTGAAATAAATGAAACGGCTGCATAGAAAGGAAGAAAGCTTACCAAAGGAGGTGCATCATACAACTCATCCTTCCTGAACATCCTAACAATTTCAGGTTCTGCACAAATCTTGAAGACATTGAAACCTCCATCATGCACAATATCAAGATGGGTTTTTTTAACCAAGAATAGCATAGTTTGCCCAACTAGTGTTTTGAAAACGGATGGGTAAGGGAAGTAATCAGGTTCCTAATGAGTAAAAACACACGATTAATAGAAACATATAGTCATGGATAATACACAGCTTTTGAACATGATTGTTATAGGAATCTAAGTGAGATTGATTCTACAAGTTGCTCGCATGAGACTTGGAGCAGATCTTCAATATCTTGGTGGTGTATCTTAAGATAAGCTAAGTCCTTGCCGTCAAACACCAAGACCTTAATGCTAAATCTATTGGAAGCACTGACTTTAGTTTGGTTATTATAATAGATGCACTGCATTTGTGTTTATAAAAGAAGCATATATAGATATATATACACAAGGGTTTGTGTTTATTTATTTTATTTAACATTAGTACACATGGGAACACCCTTCACCCAAAATATTAGTTATAAGTAGATATGAAAAACCTTTAAAGATTGTAAGAGGCTTAGTCCAATCGACAGAAGAAGAATAATGTAGTGTGATAACAATAAATATAGTAATTATCAAGCATAAACCTTGGTTTTGGAGAGAAGCTACTTTCACAAGCAAGGGAATCACTGGCAATATAAGGTGAAGGATGGTGGATACAGGATGAGTACCACCATAGATAATCTTCACACACTTCTGTAAGATATCCCCAAACAACAAACTCGCCTCACTAGCAAAGGAATAGAAAGTGTTTTGATGTTAAGATGTACACTACAAATTGTCCTAATCTTCACAGGTGTAGAATAATGGTCAACGGAGGAGTCTTTAAGATAGTAGGTAGAAGCTTACATTGTTTGGTGCATTAAGGTCAGCAATAGCTCTTTTAGGATGACCTACAAGGAACTCATCGCTAAGGGGTTGATAAGGTGGATGAATCTCTTTATACTTTACTTGACAGTCAAGTTTGAAATTGTTGATAACTAACCTGCAAAAAGCAATGGTCCCAGATAGAGATACTTAAAACTGCAAATAATAATTATTGGATGGATTACAGTCTATACATAGGAGAACCTAGTACATATAACTGTTAAAAATTAGATATGTCAGAAAGGAAAGTTGTGAAACGAACCACTTTCTCATGTCAAACACTTCTGGAATAATAGGATTAAAAATCATCTTGGTCACAGGTTCAACAGTCTCTATACCAGCATCCCCTTAGGATATGAAAAAAATTTATAAATCTTACATTTGAACACATGTATGCCGAGTAAACATAAGTTACTTTGCGCTAAAAGATACAAAATGTTCACAAATTGTGATGGAGAGGACAAACCAAAAAGGACTTCTATTGTTGTGACAACGCGAGCAAATTGGAAAACAATAATTGGAGTCTGTGGTCCATTTTTCCTTAGGAATTGCTCTAGTTGATTAACATATGTCCCATGAATAACACATTCTGTACTGCCCCTGAACACCAAAAATTCTTGACATAAAAGCAAAGAAATTTGACTTAGGTAAAAGAATAAAATAGAAGGGCGGAGATCCAAGAACCACTTACGTGGGATCTATTATTTCTATGAAAACAACATTAAGTTGTTTGTTATCTCTAAGGTAGTGACGTTCAGAAGACACAGAAGTCAGTAAACCAACTTTATCTATAAGTTTAGGGAGAAAATATTAGGAAAAAACATTGCTCTGACAGGCATAACGACAATAATTTGGATAAGTTTTCATAATGTAATAAAATTGTGTTAATTTATTCTCTTACCCACAAGAAATCTTGTGTTATAAGGCCTCTCAGTTTTAATCCTCCTGATGTCAATGGTTGCCAATGGAGTTGACCCTAACGAAAGAAGGGGATGACGCTCATGCAAAATAACCTTGGAGGAGATGTCAAAAAGTAGCCTAAATGGGTGTTGGGTTGGTCTGTCCGGGCCTTCATTTGGAACGACAGTGACCCCATTGATCTCATAAGAGTGTCCCTCCTCGAGAACCAACTTCATTATACGAACGACATGGGAACTAATAGAACCTTGTATTTTAGAGCCCTGCACATAAAAAAAGGGAATCCAATAGGGAATAAGAAAATAATCAACAGATATGGATTATGTAATGACATTAGGACGAGGGTGAAGAGAAAATAAACCTGTTCATCCATGAAAACGATCTCGACAAAGACAGAGCCCGGGGTTTGGTCAGAAATAGCAGCTTCCCATAGCCTAATGACTTGAACCTTAGTCCACCAAAGAGGAAGAAAGGGAGAGATATCCTTTACGGAGAAGTAAAATAGGTAAAGAGCCAACCATAATTGTTCTCTTCCTTAGCTTTTACAGAAATGGTAACTGTGAAATGAAGTAGCCCTTCATATATTTAGACATGTATAGGTTAAGTCATGAGGGTGAAAAGTAATCAGTCATGTCGAACTTGAGCAGTGTATCCGGTTAGATGAAATTCAGTTACAACAGTGGAATTGCTTTAGCCAAGAGTACACGTGTATAACTTGAAGTCTAATAAATGAGGTTGCATGAAGTAAAATATTCCAAACTTGAAAAAAAAAAAGCAAATAGAAGTATAAGGGAAATAATTGAAATTGCGTCATATTCTAAGAATCTAGTTAAATAAGGACGAAACAACTACTGACATGGCATGAGGTTCACACACTAAATAGGAGAATAATGTAAGACTCTCGGAGAGAACCTGTGTTAAGGAACTAAGAAGGAAATATAATATATTTTTTAGGGACTTTCCAATCAGGGGAGAATTAGGGGAGTTTGTTAATTTAGTTTACACATGATGTGAATGGAAATTCATTAAGGACATGGATATCGTGTGCACCGTTAATTGACCCAAGAAAGTCAGTTATAAACTTCCCTTGGTTAGGTTAATGGACAAATTAATGGGCTCAAAGAGAAACCAAACTAATTGTAGGAGGGTTAGGTAATATTATTAAATTAACAGCGAGAAGATAAGAACTTGGTAGGCTGTTAACTCAGGATCACTGTTGATTGGATTGAAGCCGGACTGGTTTAAGCATTGGGCAGAGAGCAACAACAGGGATGGCTTTAATAGAGTTTTCAATCAAATAAAATTATATTGATAATTTAAAGGTAGCCTCATAGAATCCGGACGAATGAATTTGATATTGTGTGGGAAAAAAACTTTCATATAGACCACGGGTTAAATTGGGAATCCTTGACCAAGGTAAATCAAACTTGTTTGAGGTTTAAGGCTAAAGGGCAACAGCCTATGGAAGGCATAAGGTTATTTGGCAGCCATTTATCAAACATTGCATTCATCATTACGGATATACCATGGACACGGAGAGTTGGTTTAGGTGATTGTTTTTGAAAAGCAGGAAACGTAGCAAACGTGAGTAATAAAATTAAACTCTAAGCACACACGGTTTAAAAGAGACACTTGGTGAAGGCCCAGAACAATGTTCGTGAGTTAGTTCCATGTAAGCAGATGTAGGTGTAGTAAGTAGACACAGTTCACGTAACAGTTAAAGAGCGTATACCCAAAGTATTACTAAACTCCCAAAAAACAGAGTTGACCATGTACATGTTGTTGGGTCAGTTAATAAATTAAATGTCCAATGGAAAGCCCAAATGATATGCACGGGGCCATCATAAAGATTGGAGAACTTTGATTGGACTTGAGACGATAAATGACAATGGTGACCTTAAAAGTTTTGTTAAATTTTTTTTTGCCAACATGGCGACCTTTGTTGTTCATATTTTTCCCATAAATTGTTAGTTGGGTTGAGTGCTGAATGTGAAGATGAATAAACGTTCCTTGTTGGAATTGCCATTCATTGTAATGAATAGAAACAATAGGAGAAAATAAAGAAGCTAAAATCCTATTTGAGATAGTTGATATAACAAATTTTTTTTAATTTCCATAACTTCTTTGAGGAGAGTGAATGAAAGCCTTACTGTTGCCCAGACTAACAATGGAGGTACAACAAATTCAGGGTAAACAGGGCATGTAAAAGAGGATGAATTACACAAATTACTTTGTTAATAGGTGTATGTTTTTTTTATCCTTCAGGAAATAACAATGTGGTTTAATTACTTTGAGAGGATATTACTGCAGCTTAAAATAGTTTAGAGGAACATAGCATGGAATTCAGAAACTTACTTAACTTGGAATAAAACATAGTATATTTACATGTGGCAGCATGTTTGAGTTGGATGAAAACACATTCCAGCCCCACTGGAATACCCATCCCAAAATGGTTCTCTGCAGGACAAACACAACACGCTAATATGTACAACTTAGGACCACCTATGTACATAAGGGGTAATAGAGCAACATATGAACCCGACTTCCTTAAGAAATTGTGGCTAACTTCAAACATGCTAGTTGAATACATAAATATATTTATATACACAACCTTGTGCATATATATATATATATTTATGTATATTAAGAGACACCCTAAGGACATATAGCTTGATATATGTACATATCTATACTTATGGCTACATGAACTGTTCCCAAAAGATGCAGCCTCCTTACAATACCACCATAGTAGAAATACTGATTTCACAAAAAGCTTAACGCAAGCCAAACACATGATGGCTGTTGTGTCAAGGTTTTTCGACCTTGATTGCCCTAGCCTTGCCCTTTTTTTTTCTTTTCAGATGGCTCGTCATCCTTACCCTTAACAGAAGGCTTGAGTATGGCGGTAGAGGCAGGTGGAGTGGATGAAGACTGTCCACCAGAGGGGGTAGAAATGTCAGGTTCACTACCAATGGTTATGGTATTAGGGGTTAGATCAATAACACAACTTGTCCCTGCATTTTCTTCGAACTAAGAGAAGGAGGGCACAAACTTGAGCTGCCACATAGGATATGTATGAAAACCTTTTTATTAGGCTCGATAACATGAGTTAAACAATACTACCAAGTGAAATCGTTGTATTTTAGAAGTTAAAGCAAAAACCTTTAGAGGGGTCTCATCCTCAATGAGCTCCTTATAGTCTTCGATGATGCTTGGATCGAAACATATCTTTCGGACCTTGAAGGACTCCCCATCAAAGGCATCATCTTGATCTTCACTGTGTTCAACCCGGAACAGGAGATCTTGTCCAATTAATTCCAAGATTTCATCAGGATAACCCTCCACCTGCTTTGCCTGCAAGCAGAACAGAATTTTCAGGATAAATGGACTCAGGATGAGCCTCAATAATAGAAACACATTATGTGGATAAAGAAATAAATGACTTTTGTATCCGTCACCAGCCGTTTGCAAGAGATGTTTATGAGTGAGTAACACTCTGAATCAAACATAACCAGTTCAGTTGAGTCCGTTTTATCTGACAGAAGAAACTTCACCTTGTACCTAAGGCCGAAAGGAAAAAAGGTCAGTTTCAGTTTGCAAATGAAGAAGGATTTGACAAAACAGGAATAAACAGAAATAGAGCCAAACCTTAGTGTCATATCAAAGACCTCGCACTTGCAACCATCACAATATGGAAACCCTTGAGAAAAATCAACAGCCCTCATACAGGAGCATGCAAGATACCACCAAGACTCATCTTGAAAGATCTCAGTGATTGTTCCATGGACTATATAAGTGCCATCCTACAATCCAAAAAATATACATTAGTATGAAGGAGTAAAGAAAGTCACTGAATGAAAGAAGATAATAGGTGAGGGGACATAACAAAATTGTTCTCATTAGGATATTTAGCAAGACCTCCAAAAGATGGTTCAATTTCCCCACCCGACGTCTAGAATACAGTTTGAGGAATTGTTCCCGGATACAGATAGGACGACCGTTATCAGAGATGAGAGAGATAGCTACATTCGTTTCAATCTCATGGACAACAAGTCTATAAGTGAAAAGAAGCAAAGCATAATGATCAAAGTTAGAGGCTGGCACTTTTGTTTTGACAAACAATAAGGCAGGGGAGAAGGAAAAAATACCCATTCTTGAACTCTATAGCTTCCAGAATTTCAGGATTCCAAAACAGCTTGGAAGCATTGAATAGGTTCTGAATACCAACCTCTCCTGCAAAGGATGAACAGAGAACAGAAGATTAGATTGGGATAGCATTATACTGTAAAAAGGTCGACAGGGATGGCAAAGAAAAGGTAGTTACCCCTGTATAAGTTAACCCGAGCAAGCTGGATTATAAGCACGGTAAACCACAACGGGGAAGAGACAGATAACCCTTAATTGTGTCAATCAGATCACCAAACAGAGCACACCTTAGCTTTCCCCTGTAAACAATATGACAACCGGGAGTTGATGTCAGGATATGGTAGTTAACACACTGTTATTACAAGGAAAATAAGGTTGGATTTAAAAGGAAACTTGAACCATGGATGGCTGGAAGTACATTTCGTCAACCATATCGATCAGCATCAAACGAGTTTGCCTCCCTTCCTTGCTGAAGTTTAACTCTTCAGATATTCCAGTAACTATTCCCATGAAATCTGGGGGAAACACAACAATGGTTATCAGTAATGACAAACAAAACTATGACATAAATTAAGCAAACCAACAAAACTAACCTATGAGGTATTGAGAAGACCCTTTGGTTTTCAGAATCTCTGAAGACTTGATGAGGCTTAAAACCATTCTCCTGAATAGGTAAGGTTGGACAAGGGGATGATCTTAGTATTAACATTAAAGCTGAGCTTGTAGTCATGGTGGGTAGCTCTATTTTTGCCACCGTTTCGAAGTCACAGTGAAGTTAGTGAGGTTGTACACATCTCCTTCGACGGCAGAATGGCTGAATCGGTGGATGAGGTGTTTCTGCACAACAGCCTCAATACAAACACCCCTGCATGGAAGAGGCAAAGAACAGGTTGACACACTCAGACTTGTAGGAAACCATGAAAAGGGAAAAGGAATAACTTAAATGAATTTTTCATGTTATAAGATTGAAGCTGTTCTTTGACAGAACATCACCTGCTGATCAACGAATAACATGTGCAATGCAAAGGGGTCGTCCAAAGGGGTCGTCCGGGGTTGCAACTGCAGCCATCTTCCAAACTCTAATAACCTTCACCCTCAACCTCCAATTTTCCCTCCTACCACAGAGGTCAGCCACCTTATGGAAACCAACAGATACCAGAGCCATAGATGCCTTATCTGTTAAACACCTCTGATAAATAGGACAGGGCAATAGATTAAGGATATGGATTGGAAAATAGAGTGAGGTGAAAGCAAGGTGTTCACTTGAAAGTAGAACTTTGAACCAGGGAGAGCTGACGAAGCGGCCTCATGTGTTTGACTAAACTAATAGGAAATTTTGAATTGGATTTTAAAAGCATGAGCGAATTAATTCAAAACGCAGGTGACAGAAAATTACATGAAACGGCACGTGCGAGAAAGATGAGAATAAGCCATAGATAACCCCTCCAAAATTAGGGTCTTTTTAAATTTCAAACCATACTTTGTTGAATGAGGTTAATCGCCCGCTCATAAATGTCACGTCAGCGGCTGTAGAAGGAAATAAATTAATTTCATTTCCGGGTTACTTAAACGTAATTGGATGTATAGGAGGTTAATTGACATCTAGTTTCATAAACCATATTGGTTGACAATTCTTGGTTGATGATGACGAGGGGTAGTTCCATTTGGATCATGACCCACCTGGCTTGAACTTTTTGGAGCCAAAATGAATAACTTTAAGGGAACTAAGAGATTGTTTGGATTGGCGTTTGCCAATCCCAAACTCACGTTCTTATAAGTAAACTCACGTTTCATATTTTTTATGTTGTTTGGCTTCATTGATCAAAACGCACGTTTGAGTTCTGAAACTTGAGTTTGCAAAACGCAAGTTTTTGTAGTTTCTGCGTGTGAAACTTGAGTTTCCCTCAATATTTACTTTCTTATACTCACGTTTGCAGCAAAATATCCAAACATGAAATCATGTTTACTTATACTCAAGTTTATCATAAATCACGTTTACTAAATCCACGTTCATTCAAACCTCAAGTTTGCAAACGCTAATCCAAACACACTTAACATAACCACGCATTGCAGTAACGTCAGATTAATCCCCTGGATAATACAATGAATCGTTACAACTGATGAAATAATGGGGAGATTAAAAAATGATTATCCCCAATGAACAGTGATTAAATGACTTTAGATGCTACCGAATTGTAAAGTAATAGATTTTTAGCATAGATAAGTTGTTTGTAATATAATGAGAAATAAAATATAAAAACATGGAAGCAATTACTTGAAAATACGAACGCAACATTGCTATTTTTTTTCCTATTTCTCTTTTGTAATTACCAATTGTTCTAGGGCCATGATCTTGAATTTGTTTTCACTTTCTCTTTATTATAGATCTTGGTGAAAGCTAATTGAGCTTAGTTTTTATACTACGCTTCTTCCAAATCTATACTACTCTTCAAGTAGCCCAAGATGGCGGCACCTATAGAGTTCGTGGTGGCGGACATGGCGCTAATGGCGTAATGGTGGTTTGGATAGAGGAGGGCTATGACAGTGACAAAGGGGGAAGAAGATTAGGGAGAAAGGTGTCATTGGTGGCGTCTGAGAAAAAGATGAAAGGGATACTTCCTGTTGTTCCTTGACGACGACGGCTATGGATGTGACATCAACGTATGAAACTGCGACAGCGGAGGAAGAGAACGAAGCACATGAGAAGGAAAAGGAATGTTGTCTATGTGAGAAACGACATCCATGTGGGTGGAGGAAACATGTGTTACTTTGTGAAGGTGGTTTAGACTTGGAGAAGGAGGGCTGTGACAGTAAAAAAATAGATCTATCAATTTTGGAGTAGATGGTTCTCTGTGAGTATTGTGTGTGAGTTCTATCTTTATATTGCAAGCAAAGACAAAATTTAGAGGTGCCACCTCATATTATTCTTGATGTGGCAAAATTAGACATACGTGGCAATTTTAGAGGTGAGGGTGTCAATGTAATATAGCTTGTGGTTTAGCTTTTATATATTATAATAGATAGATAGATAGTTAGATGCTAAACCTGAAAAATCGAAGTTCACGGACAGGAATGACTCAAAAAATTTTAAAATGATTTTAGTGTGTTTTTTATCCATTTTAATCCTTATTTAGTTATTTGAAAAGTGCTAGCAACACACTCTTTGGGTACCAAAAAAATCACCCGCAATGGGGTAGGGTAATTATCCATCAAATGGGTCTGGTCCAGGTATGAGTAAATACCCCGCACTTTTTAATGGGTGCGGGTATGGGTGTTGTGGTACCCTACCCTACCCATACTCATACTCATACCTGCACTTATATAATATATATATAATTAATGTAATTTATATACATACGATTAATTAATATATATATATATATTTATATTATTAATTAATATTTTTTCCAAAAAAGTAATTAATGTTAATATATTATAGTAAAAAATATTAATATATATACTAATTTAATTAATTTAAATGTTATAATTTTGTCATAAACAATAAAATAGTAAAACATGAACAAATTTTTATTTCCCCTCCCATTGTTTTATTCTCTCATCCACTTGCACACACCATAGTATTTTATAGGTTTAAACTTGGATGGTTTATGAATTATTTTTTCATTTATTTTATAATTATTTTTATTTTCTAATCAATTTATTATTTTTATAGTTAACAAAAGTGCGGGTATAGGGTAGGGGTACAGGAACTTGAGTATCCAGACAGGTAAGGGTACAAGTATTAGAATCACTACCCGTGCAGGTATGGGTCGGGGTCCGGGTATTATTTTAAAATGTGGGTATGGGGACGAGTACTATAGTACCCTACCCAGACCCTACACATTGTCATCCCCACTCTTAGTTATCCTTACCTAACCTTATTGTGGGCACGCGCAACCCAGCTTCCCTAGATTTTTTTTATGAAACTAGCGGAAAGGTTCTCCGCATTTTTTTATTTTGATAAAAAACGTAAAATTCATTTATTTACATGTTCAAATACCTTATATAATTAATTTGCATGAATAAATTAAAATTATATTCGACATTCTAAGTTAAACTAAATTAATCACAATGTAAAATGTAAATCTTGTTTATATACATTTAAATATAAATTAAATATAATTTATGTTGGATAATAAGTAAATAATATAAAGAATTAAACTAAAAGAATGAATGATATCTGCATGTAAAGACAATCTAAAAATAATATTATTTATTTACAATTCTTAAACTTTGTCAACATGAAATTAACATACAAATTTAATCTATATACATACAAATGTAAATAAATATAATTAACATGAATTAATTAAAATTTAAAATCACACTAAATAAAGTATTTGATTTATTTATAAATAAATAGAATTAAACTAAATTAGTAGTAATAAAAAAAGTGAAAAATTTATAATTTCTACATTTAGGTTTCTATTAATAGTAATAAGTTTGTAGTTTATGTAAATTATATTTATATATGTACATTTGTATGTATAGAGATTAATTAATGAGTTTACATTATTAAATAATTTTGTAATATAATATTATATTTAAAATTTGCAATTATTTATAAAGTAATGTATGTTATTTTATAAATAAAATTACCTAAGCGCTAATTACCAAACCTATTTTATAAATTGCCTTATTTTTTTCTCAAAGAATATTGAGTTTCTTAATTTTGTTTTCAAGGCCCATTGAAAATGTGCAGGAGGTCTTTTTAATAAGCCCTCACATCCAGAAGTTGAAATTGATAATTTTACACAAAATCATTATAATTTTTAGCTAGAAAAAGACACAAATCATTATAATTATCACATTTTGTTTAATCCATATCAACCCATGACTAAGTTGTCAACCATGTCATTATTAAGCTCCTCTTCTCAAATTTCTATTCACCTCAAATAATAAGTGGCAATGTTAATAATGGATGTCTGTCAATTTACTCGGATACAAACCTATAATGAATTATGTATATCAATTTAGTATAAATACTAAGCAATGATTGGTTACTACATCTTTTAAGCAAGTGTCACTTGACTCCAAAGTCTTTGCCAAATGAGTTGTGTTATTCATACAATTTTCATACAACAATTCATACAACACACTTTTTCTTTCTATTTCTCTCCATCACATCTCACACTTCTCTCTCTTTTATTCCTATCTCTCTCTAAGTTGTACATTATATTGTATAAAATGGTTGTACAAAAACCATTTCTCTTACCAAATTCATAACAGCACTAAAATAGACGTAATTATCATAACCCTAAGTGAGACACATGATAAAGATACAATTAAGCAACTTACTGCGCTTACATAATAACATGCCTCGATTCACTATTAACCTCCGAAATAAAGTAGAATACAATAAGAGATTTCTCATGGTCAATTTACAGATCTAAATAATGGGTGTGTTGTGTATAATCTTGATACAGAGCCCTTATTTCTTCCCACTTTTCTTGAGCCCAACTCCTCCAAAAGATCTCTTCTATTGCGCTTTAGCTTTCATCTCCTTTAGCACTTGTTCAGTACATGCAATAGAATTAGGTATAAATAGGATCATTAATCTAACAGATCAATTGAATGTATTGTGTACTAAATTATATTTGACCTTCTCCTCTTCCTTTTTTATTTTGAATGTTAGGCATGTATATACCTACAAAATACCAATACGAATAAATTGTAAGGTTACAACCAGATTCAAAATGACATATTATTTGTATGTTGTAAATGCCAGGAAAAAAATCATATACCAACCATGGTTGATGAAACCAAAATTTCACAAAAAACAACAACTGAGAACTCAATATATCACTGCTCTAAAACTTGTAGGTTCTTTAATGGTCTCAGCAAGTTGCAATCTCCCCTACACAAAGGGTCTCAAACCTTACCAAATGACTGCCTGTTTGCCAACTTCTCCCATCTGCTCTCAACCCCTTTTATTCTTTTTTTGTAAGCCAAATCCCCTACGGCCACCTGCCACATCAGCAAATGGTTCCATTGCAAAACCACAATTTGCTCATCTCACACACTTTTTGTTAGGCTAGGATTGATAACAGCCAAACTCACAGGAGGAAGGATTTGTAGTTCATTAATAAAAACTGAATATAAAAAAAAAAACAGAAGAATTTCTCTCATTGAAAACAATAACTACTATTTATACAAGTATGACAACATAACTACCAACAACTAAAACTAACTAATTCAGTTATTGCTATTTACAAAATCAAAATTATTGCTAACATCCCCCCATAATTCTGATTCCTATTCTGCACTGACCAACAAAATATTTCTCAATTGTTCAAATCTGTTCTTCCTTAGTGGCTTTGTCATCAAATCTGCAAGGTTGTTTTCTGATATGCAATAGACAAGTTTGATCTTTCCTTTACTCACTTTATCTCTGATGAAGTGATATCTGGTCTCAATGTGTTTGCTGTTCCCATGATCAATTGGGTGTTTGGCAAGATTAATAGCAGATTTGTTGTCAACTAGCAGTGTCACTGATTCCTCGTTTTGAATCTCCATCTCTTCCAGTAATTTTCTCAGCCACAAACCTTGACAGGATCCCATGGAGGCAGCTATATACTCAGCTTCACATGTAGACAATGCAACTGAATCTTCCTTCTTTGAACACCATGAGATAGGTGCTTCTCCATACATGAAAAGATATGCAACAGTGCTCTTCCTATCATCATTGTCCCTTCTCCAATCAGAATCAATATAGCCTATTAATTCAGCTTCAATTTTACCTCGGCCATAGGGAAGCAAAACTCCAAGGTTCATAGTGCCTTTTATGTACCTCAAGATTCTTTTTGCAGCCATCAAGTGAGGTGTTTTTGGTGCCTTCATGAATCTACTGATAATGCCAACACTATAAGCCAATCAGGTCTTGTATTGCACAAGTACCTTAATGAGTCCACCATCTGTCTGAACATAGTAGCATTAACCAGTTCCCCTTCATCTTTCAGACTTAATGTCAAGCCTGCTTCTGCTGGAGTAGCTGCAGCATTGCAATCAACCATCTTAAACTTCTTCAATATATCTTCTACATACTTAGATTGATGCATGATGATCCCAGCTTCAGTTTCTTTGAACTCTATGCCAAGAAAATATGATAAAAGTCCCAAGTCAATCATCTCAAACTGCTTCATCAACAATTTCTTCACTCCTTCTATTTCAGTTAATTGCTGCCAGTGATTAACAAATCATCAACATAGAGACATAGAATAGTCAATTTAGCTTCAGATTTTGACTTCACATAAACTCCATGTTCTGAGGGACATTTGACAAAGCTAATTTCTATTAAAACACTATCAATCTTCTTGTTCCCAGGCTCGGGGGGCTTGTTTTAGGCCATACAAGGCCCTTTCTCAATCTGTAAACTTTTGATTCCTGACCAGTGATCTTGAATCCTTGCGGCTGCTCAACATAGACCTCCTCTTCAAGTGGTCCATTCAAGAAATCTGACTTTACATCTAATTGGTACATTGACCAATTTCTCAAGCATGCAATGGCTGCCACAAATCTTATAGTTTCTATCCTTGCTACTGGGGCAAAGATTTCACCATAATCAACTCTTTCTTTTTTGTAAAATCCCCTTTGCAACTAATCTGGCCTTGTGCTTGATTACTTCTCCACTTGGATTTCTTTTCAGCTTGTAAACCCATTTCACTGTTATAGGCTTTTTCTCCTTTGGTAGTGGCACTAGCTCCCAAGTTTCATTCTTTTCTATAGAACACAATTCTTCTTTCATAGCAGTAACCCAATTTGGATTCTGCCAAGGTCTCATCACAGCTTACAGGTTCAGTTCCTGCAAGCAAAGCTACGTGTACAAGATCACCCTCATCAGTAATTTGCTGATCAGTGTAGACTTCAAAGTCCCTTAGAGCTTGTGGAAGTTGTCTAACCCTCTGTGGTCTCCTTTGATCAGAATCAGTTGCAGGTAGTTCCATAGGCTCTTCATCACTACTGCTCAGGTCACTAGGATCACCAAGTTTGACTTGAATTCTAGTTGTCTCAGTCACAGAATTATTCTTCCATTCATAGTCTTTCTGCTAATCACCACTTGTTTATTTTTGGGATCAAACAGCCTGTAGCCTCCAGTTGCATGATAGCCAAGGAAAATCATCAACTCAGCCTTGTCATCAAGTTTCTGTCTAAGCTGGTCAGGTATATGTTTGTAGCACAAGGATCCAAAGATTCTGAGATGAGAAATATCAGGCTTGGTACTTGTCCAAGCTTCTTCAGGTGTGATACCCTTCAATCTGCTGGTAGGGCACCTATTGAGCACATAGAAAACTATAGAGGCAGCTTCACTCCATAGAAAATGAGGTAGGTTCTTTGTCTTTAACATGCATCTGACCATATTCATTATGGTTCTGTTCCTCCTTTCTGTTGCACCATTATGTTGTGGAGTGTATGGTGGTGTGTGCTCATGAATTATTCCTGCTTGTAACACAAAACTCAACAAATTCTTTTGAGGTGTATTTCTCCACCTCCATCAGTTCTCAAGGTTTTGATAAAACCTCCACATTGTTTTTCAACCACAGCCTTAAACTTCTTAAATGTGCTAAATGCTTCACTTTTTCTTTTGATCATGTAAATCCAAGTTTTTCTACTCAAATCATCAATGAATGTTATGAAATACCTGCTGCCACCAAGTGATTCCACTTGCAAAGGTCCACATACATCTGAGTAGATGATTTCAAGCTTCTATTTTGACTTTACTGGAACAAAGGATTTGAAAGGATTTCGAGTTTGCTTGAACTCCAAACAATTCCTGCACCTGTCAGCAGTTGCTTTCAATTTGGGAATCCCTCTAGCCATCTCATGCATGTGACTTAGGTCTTTAAAATTCAAGTGACCAAGCCTGTGATGCCATAACCATTCAGCCTTGCTGTTGTAAGTAAGCAGTTTTGTTCAAGTACATGTATGCCAACTTTAAAGGTTCTATTTCTGGATAAAGGGGCTTTCAATATCAATCTCTCCTGTTGATCATAGACTTTCATTATTTTGTCTGCCATTGACATTTTGTAGCCTTTTTCAAGGAGTTGGCCTAGACTCAGCAGGTTACATTCCATCCCAGGAACATAGAGTACGTCCTCAATGTAGGATTCGTTGCCATCTTTCCTCTTGATTAGTACTTTCCCAATACCACCAGTGACAAGTGTACTTCCATCTGCAAACCTGACCTTATTCTTTCTTTTTTCATCAAGATCAAGAAACCAGTCTTTGTGACCTGTCATGTGTGTTGAGCAACCTGTATCCAAGTACCAATGATCATCATTATCACCATTGGACTTGGTTGTTACCATCAATAATACAGGTTCTGTATCTGAGTTTCCTTCAGCAGCAAGTTGTGCCTCATCATCTTGTTCTTTGTCTTTATACCAACATTCATTAGAATAATGTCCCTTCTTTCCACAGCAATAACATTCAACATTCTTCTTGTCCCAATTATTTTTTTCCTCCTCTTCCTCTTGAGCCTGTAAAGCCACCTCTTTTCTGTATTGAACCACCATTCTTCTGCTCAGATTGTGATTTCCAGTTTCCTTTAGAGTGATTTCCTCCTCTTCCTCTTGAGTTCTTAAATCTGCCTCTACCTCTTTTGGATTGATTGCTTTCAGCAGAACCATTTCTTGGATTATTCTGAACCTGAAGAGCTTGTTCAGAACCTTTGTCTGCAACCCTCTCTTGAAGTCGTTGCTCATGTGCTTCAAGTGAACTTTGTAATTCATCTACTGTTAGGGGCTCAAGATTCTTAGATTCCTCAATTGCAACCACAAGGTGATCAAATTTTGGAGTCAAGGTTCTTAGAATCTTCTCAATCAGCATCAAATCTGAAACTTTCTCACCACAACCCTTCATTGAATTCACAAGAATCTGCATTCTGTTGAGATAGACACCTACTGATATGAACCGAAAGCGTAAAGATAGGAACGTCTTGAAGATCAATTAACGGTAAATAACTGTAAGGAGCTTGACACAATCCAAGACCTGCTGGAAGCACCAAAGCTATCAAAGAAGATAGGAACTTGACACAATCCGTGACCTGCCGGAAGCACCAAAGTTATCAAATATAAGCAACTAGACCCTAACCAAGAACTGCTGGTAGAACCTAAGTTATCAAGTAGTTCTTTAATCCAAGAACAAAGGATAAGCTCTCACAATGAGAAAACTCAAATTTTATTGAAAAAATAACTGTCTACAAACTGATTCTCAATGCTAATATATAGCAAAGGAATTTCCTAAAATAAACTATCTAAAAGATACAATCCTAAATTAAATAGATTTAATTCTAGATAAGATAAAATATAATCCTAAAAGATGTAAATATAATCCTAAGAAATCATGATATTGATTCCTAACAAATCTTATCATAAGTAAATCAGTTATGATCTGATTAAATACAATTTCCCGAAATAGGCTCTCCTAAGATTCGAATAACAGACATAACCGATTGTCAGATCGGATAACACTCTTGTACTTCAATCCGAGCTAAGTTAAACCACTTCTTTGGTTCTTCTTCTGCTTGGTGGTCTACATTCCTTTGGAGTTTAGTGATCAAGAGTTGCAAAGCTCTCTTTAACCGCTCAAATCTGGTTCCGGTCATTGGATCTTCAATCCCTTGCAATGCATCTGAGGTATCTTGGTTGAGGTCGGATGGGTCGTGTCATTCCCCCCTTCTTTGAAAAGATTCATCCTCGAATCTGATTCATCACCTACATCAAATAAGGATAAATCAGTTACATTGAATGTTGCACTAACATTACCATATTCACTTGGAAGATCTATCTTGTATGCATTGTCATTGATCCTCTCTAGAACTTGGAATGGACCATCTCCTCTTGGTTGAAGTTTGTTCTTCCTTTGAGCTGGAAACCTCTCTTTCCTCATGTGAATCCAAACCTAGTCGCCTGGTTCAAATATTACCTTCCTCCTCCCTTTATTGGCTTGTTTTGCATACTGCTCATTTTTCCTTTCAATATTAGCTCGGACCTTTGCATGTAACTCCCTAACATAACCTGCTTTCCTTTTACCATCTAGGCTGAAAAATTCAGAAATAGGTAATGGCAAAATATCCAAAGGAGTTAGTGGATTAAAACCATATACAACCTCAAAGGGTGAAAAAGAAGTAGTATAGTGTACCATCCGGTTATATGCAAACTCAACATGTGGCAAACATTTTTCCCATTGCTTTAGATTCTTGCCAATGATAGAACGTAATAAGGTTGAAAGCGTTCTATTTACTGCTTCAGTTTGTCCATCCGTTTGAGGATGTGCAACAGTAGAAAATAGAAGCTTTGTTCCCAATTTATTCCATAAAGTCCTCCAAAAATGACTTAGGAATTTAACGTCCCTATCACTCACAATTGTCCTTGGTAAACCATGCAATCAGACAACTTCTTTAAAGAATAGGTCAACAATTTGTGTTGCATCATTTGTCTTTGAACACGCAATAAAGTGTGCCATTTTACTAAACCGATCAACAACAACAAAAATACTATTCTTACCACTTTGAGTTTTTGGCAAACCGATCACAAAGTCCATGGAAATATCTGTCCAAGGCTGCTCAGGAACAGTCAAAGGTGTATAAAACCATGTGGATTTAATTTTGACTTAGCTTGCTTAAATGTTATGCACATTTCACACTCAGCTTGGACGTCCTTCTTCATGCTCGGCCAGAAAAAGTACTCGGCCAAGATGTCCAGTGTCTTCTACACTCCAAAGTGTCCCATCAAACCGCCTCCATGGGTCTCCTTAATCAACAATTCTCTTAAAGAACTGACTGGTACACACAGTTGGTTCCTCTTGAACAAAAATCCTTCATACCTATAAAATTTCTCACAAGATCGGTTAGAACAAGAATCCCAAATTTGTTTAAAATCAGGATCACTTTCATATAGACCTTTAATTTGTTCAAAACCTAACAATTTTGCTTGTAAAGAAGTAAGTAAAACATACCTCCTTGACAAAGCATCAACAACTATATTGTCCTTACCATTTTTATACCTTATTACATATGGAAACATCTCAATAAATTCCAACCACTTTGCATGTCTTTTTTGAAGCTTCCCTTGAGATTTTAAAAACTTTAGACTTTGATGGTCAGAATGTATAACAAACTCTCTTGGCCACAAATAATGTTGCCAAGTTTGTAATGCCCTTACCAAGGCATACAATTCCTTGTCATAGGTTGGATAATTCAATGCTGCCCCATTAAGCTTTTCACTAAAGTATGCAATCGGTTGGGATTCCTGCATTAAAATAACCCCTATACCAACACCAGAAGCATCACATTGAATCTCAAAAGCTTTATCAAAATTAGGTAAAACAAGTAAGGGTGCATTTGTTAATTTTTCTTTTAAAGTGTTAAAAGCTTTTTCATGTGCATTTGACCATTTAAACACTATTTTTCTTAACAAGTTCATTTAAAGGCGCAGCAATAGTGCTAAAGTCTTTCACAAACCGCCTATAGAAACTTGCTAACCCATGAAAACTTCTCACTTCACTAGCACTCTTTGGGGTCGGCCACTCTCTAATAGCCTTAACCTTTTCCTCATCTACACTTACCCCCTTTGAACTTATCACAAAACCTAAGAATACAACAGAATCAAGGCAAAAGGTACATTTCTTTAAATTAGCATATAATTTATTTTCCTTTAATACCTTAAAACAACATGTAAGTGTTCAACATGTGCATTATAAGATTTGCTGTAAACCAAAATATCATCAAAGTAAACTACCACAAACTTTCCTATGAAAGAGCGTAATACATGGTTCATTAACCTCATAAAAGTACTGGGTGCATTAGTTAAGCCGAAGGGCATCACTAACCACTCATACAAACCATACTTTGTTTTAAAAGCAGTTTTCCACTCATCACCCTCTTTCATTCGAATTTGATAGTAACCACTTTTCAAATCAATTTTAAAGAACAAACATGCCCCATGTAACTCATCAAGCATGTCGTCCAACCTAGGAATTGGATAACGATACTTTACCGTAATCTTGTTAATGGCTCGACAATCAGTGCACATACGCCAAGAACCATCTTTCTTTGGTACCAATATTACCGGTACAGCACATGGACTAAGGCTCTCCCTTACATACCCTTTTTCCATTAGCTCACTGACTTGTTTTTGGATCTCCTTGGTCTCATCCGGGTTGGTTCTGTATGTTGGTCGATTTGGTAGGGCACAACCGGGTACAAGGTCAATCTGGTGTTCTATACCTCTTGAAGGTGGTAATCCTTGAGGTAGCTCATCCGGAAAGACTTCTCCAAACTCCTTCAACAAATTTTGAATTTCAGAAGGTAAAGAATTGTTAGAATTATCAGAGAAGTATATATCTTTAAAAACAAGAATCAATAATTGCCCTTTATCTAACAATACACTTTCAACTTCCCTTTTTCTTGCGAAAGCGTTCACTTTGCTTCTGCCCTGGCTCGGTTGTAACGTCGAACAGATATCCAATCTTGAAGTCGGATTCGAACTCATGCCCACTTCTCTCTTCTTCTCTTTTCTTTCTTTTTCTTGAACAGAAAATTGTTCTTCCAACTCCTTGCTCTCCCTAGCAATTCTTATTTGATCTGCATATGCTTCAGAAGGTTGAAGAGGGGTTAGCACAAAGGTTTTATTATTTAATTTAAAACTATACCTGTTGTGATACCCATCATGAGTTACTCGCCTATCAAATTGCCATGGTCGACCAAGTAGAATGTGTCCAGCATGCATAGGTGCAATATCACACAAGACTTTGTCTTCATATTTTCCAATGGAAAATGAAAGCAAAACTTGTTTTGTTACCCTTATGTCCCCACAATCATTTAGCCACTGCAGTCCATAAGGATTAAGATGTTTTATGGTAGGTAATTTTAATTTCTCAACCATCAAAATACTAGCAATATTGGTACAACTACCACTATCAATTAAAAGACTGCAAACCTTATCACTTACGCGGCACCTTGTATGGAATATGTGCTCACGTTGCTCCTCAACTCCCCCCATCTTTGGTTGTGGATTCAACACCCTCCTGGTGACTAATGCATTACCGTGGTCTGGCTCGGTGTATTCCACATCACTGCAATCCTCCAGCTCGGGCATTTCATCATCTTCTTCTTCACTTGCACTTTCCACTTCACCATTGTCACGCATAAGTATGGCCCTCTTGTTCGGACAATTAGAAGCAATATGTCCAAGACCTTGACACCTGAAACATTTAATTTCACGTGCTTTAGAAGATGAATTGAATTCAGACTTACCTTTACTGGCTGAGGTCGGTTGTCCCGTCTTTACCTCTTCTTTTGGCCGAGTTGTCGGTTTGTTGGTAGCCCAGGATTTCCAAGAGGTACTAGGAGTTCCTGGAAATCTTAAAACTTTGGATTTGAGTTGTCTCTATACTTGGATTTCTTTGTGTAATAAATCCTCCATCTCCACATAATGATGGAGTTCCACTACATTTGAAATTTCTTTCTTTAACCCTCCAATGAATCTAGCCATTGTTGCTTCTCGGTCTTCTTGCACATTGGCTCTTATCATGGCTATTTCCATCTCCTTGTAGTAATCATCTACACTCATAGAACCTTGACGTAGGTCCTGCAATTTTCTGTACAAGTCTCTGTGGTAATGACTTGGTACAAATCTCCTTCTCATCACGACCTTCATCTCCTCCCAAGATTGAATCGGTCTTTCTCCACACCTTCGCCTGCTCAACACATATTAATCCCACCATATACTTGCATAATCAGTGAATTCTACCAAATCTAATTTTACCTTTTTCTCCTCAGAATAATTGTGGCAATAAAAAACATGCTCCACCTTTCTTTCCCACTCCAAATATAACTCAGGATCATTCTTTCCTTGGAAAGAAGGAATGCTCATCTTGATGTTTCCAAGATGATTATCCCTGTTGCTTTCTCTTCTAGAACTACTTCCCTTGTCCTCTTCTTCCTCTTCCTCTTCCTCTTCTTCAGTGCGGTTAGGAGACGTTCTACTCCTCCTTGAAAACCGATCTTCCATCTCATCCATTCTTGCACTCATTCTCATAAATTCACTTTGTAGTGTCTCGAGGAACGATTTGAGGTCTATTTCTCCACCATCCTCCTCACGTTGGTTTACTGTACTCATGATTAAAAGAAATTTGGCTGTAAATCAAATTATGTTAGTGATAAAAATAAGAATCCTCACAACACTCCCTTACGTGTTTTCACTCAAAAGTTTTGATTCTCTCGTATATCACTCTAATTTTTGGCTTTTTCTCACTATATTGTACTCACCACTCTTGCATTTTTCCACTCAACTTATCCTTACAAGCTCTTGAAATAAGGAACTTTTGGGATAGATTCTACTAACAAGTAATAGAGAAGGTGTTGATGATAACTTGACAACTTTTAGTGACAAAACACTAGCCCGGAAAGTAATCAAGATGTGTAGTCGGTTACAACTCTTCAATTCAGATGGATTCCTCACCTCAGATGAAATCTTCTGCTTGGAATAAATATTGTGCACAACAGAACTGAATTTGCGGTTGAGAAAATTTAATACTGCACCTTTTTTTTTACTATCTGCACCTTTCTCTTTTTATTTTTTTACTACTGCAGATCTCCCTTTTTTTTTGTATTGTCTGCACCTCTTTTTTTTAACTAATGCAGATTTTTTTAATAAGATAAAGACTAAAATATAAGGAGAGATGTTACCAATTGATCTCAAGAGCCGAAGCTCTAGTACCAAATGATACGAACCGGAAGCGTAAAGATAGGAACGTCTTGAAGATCAATTAACGGTAGATAACTGTAAATAACTGTAAGGAGCTTGACACAATCCAAGACCTGCTGGAAGCACCAAAGCTATCAAAGAAGATAGGAACTTGACACAATCCGTGACCTGCCGGAAGCACCAAAGTTATCAAATATAAGCAACTAGACCCTAACCAAGAACTGCTGGTAGAACCTAAGTTATCAAGTAGTTCTTTAATCCAAGAACAAAGGATAAGCTCTCACAATGAGAAAACTCAAATTTTATTGAAAAAATCACTGTCTACAAACTGATTCTCAATGCTAATATATAGCAAAGGAATTTCCTAAAGTAAACTATCTAAAAGATACAATCCTAAATTAAATAGATTTAATTCTAGATAAGATAAAATATAATCCTAAAAGATGTAAATATAATCCTAAGAGATCATGATATTGATTCCTAACAGATCTTATCCTAAATAAATCAGTTATGATCTGATTAGATACAATTTCCCGAAATAGGCTCTCCTAAGATTCGGATAATAGACATAACCGATTGTCAGATCGGATAACACTCTTGTACTTCAATCCGAGCTAAGTTAAACCACTTCTTTGGTTCTTCTTCTGCTTGGTGGTCTACTTTCCTTTGGACTTCAGTGATCAAGAGTTGCAAAGCTCTCTTTAACCGCTCAGATCTGGCTCAGGTCATTGGATCTTCAATCCCTTGCAATGCATCTGAGGTATCTTGGTTGAGGTCGGATGGGATCGTGTCACCTACACTTTCATTTTCTTCCATCTGAAGCAGCTCAAATTGCCTTCTAAGAGTTTGGTGCCTGACCCTCTTAACCTTTTCATCACCAGAATATGCTTTATTCAGAATATCCCATGCTTCTTTTGCAGAAGTTGCTGCTGCGATCTTCTCAAAGTGAGGATCATCAACACATTGATGCAAGATGACTAAGTCTTTGCAGTCCTTCTTCTTTAATTCCTTGGCACTCAATTTCTGAGTTTCTGAAGCTCCTTCCTTGATAGCTTCTATGCCATTCTCGACCACATCCATCAATTCTTGAAATCCAAGAAGTGCCTTCATCTGAACATGCCATCTGCTGTAGTTCTTCCCGGTAAGGACAGGAAGATTCGCGGGAAAGTGGCCATTGGAAGCCATAATCGAATAAGCAAGATTCCTTCTTGATCGAACCAACGCTCAATGATACCACTGTTAGGCTAGGATTGATAACACTCAAACTCACAGGAGGAAGGATTTGTAGTTCAGTAATGAAAACAGAATATAAAAAAAAATAGAAGAATTTCTCTCATTGAAAACAATAACTACTATTTATTCAAGTATGACAACATAACTACCAACAACTAAAACTAACTAATTCAGTTATTGCTATTTACAAAATCAGAATTATTGCTAACACTTTTCCCATGCCTCTCCCATGTCCTCAGTTACTTGCTAGCTTTCTATTCTGGTCATGGTACACCATCAAGTAGTGTTGTTGCCTAACATAATTCAAGAAAATGATAAATAAGTATAAATCTTTACTGATATATTGACACTTAATTCAGTCACCAAGAAGATAGCAGAATGGTAACAAAATAAAGAAGAAAAATTACAAAAGGTTCCCTCAAGCCTTTAAAGAGAAGTTGTCTTCTAAACCATAATTGAGGACATATTTCATCTGACTATTCAAATCCACACCTCGCCTACTTATATCTCTCCCCTTCAATCTCATTTTGTTACACAGACCGACACATGTTATTTGGACAATTATTAGCAGAAAAGGGTATTAATCGCCTATCCTCCATCTTACCTATTATCAATTGGACAATTATTAATAGAAAGGGGTATTCGTTCTTTTATTAATCGATGATAAAAGAACACATTTATATCTCTCCTTATTTTTTTAATCTCAGAAAATATAGGTAATTCCCAGAGTGACAGAAAACAAAGAACGCAAGACCATAAAACATTGAATGCAGAATGCAACAAAGAAACTGTAAAACAAATGAACAAATGGATAATATGCTATAAAATGAAAGCCCGGGTGGAAAATTAAACAACCATGCAAATAAAGGATTAAAGTAGTGTTACAAAAGACATTGAATTTTATCTTTGACAAATAGTTATATATAAATCCAAAATTATAAATTTCTTATTCTTCAATGAACACTATATATTAAAGGAATTTATATTAAACCTGTGGAAACCGGAAAGTTTTATATTAAAAATACCCAATGATCCAACCAAGCTCAAACCTCCTTCTCCTTTGTTCCCTCTTCCCTAAACTTCTTATGAATTTTCAAATCAAATTGCAACAACCTTGAAATCCTATTCTTTCACCACAACAATTTAAATATAATATAAAAATTGAAAGCATTAAAATAACAAAAAGGGATTTTAACGAAATACCTTGTCGTATTCCTTCTTATCATACTTGAGTTTCTTCAAAGGCTTAACTTTTCTACCTAAAAGCACCAAAAAAGGGAAAACCAATTAGATGAATTGTTGTATCTTCACTTGTTAGTTCTGGGGTTAGAGCTTTAACTATTTACCAAGAAAACAACTTAAAAGAAAGGGCTAAGATTGCCTTCTATAATAACACACTAAAAATCTCATTATTTGTCCTTACATTTGTTTTTTGATCACTATGGAGATAAGATTTTTCACAGTACTCTGCAAAAGAATAAAGTTGAGGCCTTACGTTATTAAGTTCCTGAAATGACCATAATATGATGATCATCAGTCGGAATTGTAAACTTTTCACATGAAACACATATTGTAAATATTGAGAGATAAAGACCCTCAAGAACCTTTAGGGAAAAAAAAGATTACTGGGAAATGTGGTCATTTAATTAGAATGAGTGATGAATTACAATTCCAGGCCTTAGTGGTCTCATCCCAAATGTATTTTTAGTATCCTTGACAGTCATTTAATAAAACTCCTATCAGTCCTATGGTTTCAATTCCATACGTAATATGTGATCATGATCATGCAATATAATCCTTCACCTAAAACAAACTAATCAAATATTTTTCACCAGTTAAACCAAAAATGTTTCTCTTAAAACTGACACTTTTGTACTCTCAAATAGAATAAAACATAATATATGTACATATGTGGGAATAGGGGTCTAGATTCCATGGATTAACCTCAGAACATGATAGCAAATCTGCAAAAAATATGAAAATGAGAGAAAGAGAAAATATAAAGTACAGTACAGAATGTCACACCTGGTATGCCACATCTTCTAATTTATACCCATGCTTGCTCAAAGCTTCTGCATAGAGACCAGTTAGCTCTAAATTGCCAATTGCATTTAATAATGCTCTACCCTACAAGATATAATGACAGATGGAAACAAATATTAGAAGCTAGAAATGTTCGAAGCTGTTTGAATCATTATAGTAGCACCCCAACCTGCAAAAATTCTATTATTAAGGTCTTAGAACTTTGAACTTGACAGTGTTAAGGTCCATAACTACAACGAAGCTGAAGCACTGAAATAATTAATATTCAAGGAAATAAGTCAAATATCAATTGCAATTTGCATTGGGAACAAAATAAATTAATTCCCTGTATTTCAATTTTTAGGTCTTACTATCATGATTACTATAATATCCCAAAAATCAGGGTCTAGAAATATAATGAAAGCCTTAGGCTGTGAATCCTATCGAGAGAAGGAAGTTGGAAGTGGAGTGAGAATTCGGGGGTTTAAAGGTAAATTAAGAGAAGAAATAGTGGATCTAGTGAGAGCTATGAGTTTTAAGGGAAACCAAGTGTTAATCCCAACAGGATTGTAGTTCCTACTTAGTGGGTATCACACCCTGAAGTTAAGATGTTAACAAGGTAACAAGGTGAGGAATGGGACTGAGGTGGTGGAATAAGAGAGTTAGATTGAGGAGGGAAGAATGTAGCAAGAGGATTGACAGAAATGAGGGAAGGTATTTGGATGAGAAGAACTAAGTTAGATGAAGGTTTTAGAGAAAGGAACTAGGAATGAGTGGTAGAGAATTGAGTTAGAGTCAAAAAGGAGTTAAAATCAGGAATTTGGAACCTGATACTCTCGCTCAGGCTCGCTTGAGCGCGCCTGAGCAAGGATATCAACATTAAGGGGGAATTTTATTCTGGTTTCCTCGCTCAGGCTCGCTCGAGCAAGGACTGAGCGAGAAAAACTGAGTGAAATTAGGGGTTTCTGAATGAAATTCAGCTCAGGCTCGCTCAGAGCGCACTCGAGCGAGAAAAACTTCTCGCTCAGGCTTGCTTGAGCGAGCGAACGCGAGCAGGAATTCTGCTCCTCTCGCTCAGGCTCGCTCAAGCGCGCCTGAGTGAGATCGCGATTTCAAGGCACCTTATAAACACAATTTTTAGGGCTTTCTCATTCATTCTTCTTTCCCCTTCATTTTAGAGAGAGGGAAAGAGATTTCTAGAAAGAGAAAACTCCATTGGAGCTTGGAGAAAGGAGATCAAGGCCAAGGACTCCCCCCAACCTCCTCCACTCTTTCCCTCTTCAGGTTTGAGTTCCATAGAGGTGAGTAGAGCTCACACACTTCACTTCCCTCCTTGTGTGAAATCCTCTTATGTGCCTTAATCTGTATTTCCCTTCTATTTGCATGTGTTTGTGTTGGTTGAAGGAATGTTACTTGTGGAGGGATTGTTTTTTATTAGGCCCTCATTTGGGGAAGGAACCCTGGGTTTAGGGATTTTGCTATAATTGCTCATGCTCATGTGATTGTAAGATTGGAAACTTAGGTTATGGCTTATTGTTCAAATAGCTCATGTTCATATTCATGTTTATTGTTAAGTAAAGATATTCTCATGAAACCTGCTCAAATTAAGTGAAAACTACTCATGTATTCATGTTATCAAGTAAATTAAGTGGAAAGAAAACCATGTCTGTCTTCGGCCATCAGGGGTCTTCGGACCATCATGTTCAAGTAATTAAGATTATATTTCATTTGAATCCAAGACCGAGTCTCAATAGGTCTTGGGTTCGGGCCACTGAAGGTTCTCTTCGGGGAATAATCCAACTTAGGGGGGTGGAGAAGTCCAAGTGGTTAACGCTCCAGATCCAGGAATGGGCCAAGAATTAAGGGTCATAGTTGGGGCTAGGCGTTACACACAATGACGCCTTTTAGGACCATCATGTTAATTGTCTTAAAACGTGGCTTCAGCCTTCAGGTAATGGCGACAACTTTATGTCCCCAAGGTAGATATCCCTTGTAGTCTGAGCTCAGGTCTAACTTCAGGAAAGTGATAAGACCCCTGCTGTTGGGTTAGCAGTTCATGTCAAGTCATGTCTTAAATATCGTTGTTTTATGTTTATATATACATGTTTATAGTTCAGAGCATGGTTAAACTGTTGCATCTCATTTGCTTGGACCCTACACATGCATGCTTAAGCTTTGCTCACTAAAGCAATAGTCTTACCCCGTTGTGGGTTTACATTTTAGATTCCCAGACAGGTCATTGAGGGCCTTGATGCAGGAGGAGCATAGAGTTTATCTAGTTATGGAGCTACACCTTTGATTGTATTTCAATATGTTCTGGATGTATGTTCTTTTGGATAGATATTCAATACATGTGTATCTCTTTATGTTTCTACTCTGATAGGACCATGTATTATAATATCCATGTTTCAGTTGTATGTTTGATTCACATATCATGTTTAATTAAAACGTTGGATTTAGTTAAGCAAGTCTGTATTTTGTTTTTGATATCGTTAATGTTGCGAGAAAAATTCCCTAGATTCGAGACCTTATATTTCCAACGGGCATAATTCTTGAGTTCTGGGAATTAGGACGTTACAATTACTATTGAGTCTCAAAAAGATTATTAAGTAATTAATAATGATTGAGTCCCATTTTCCAATTTTTAATGAATAACAAATTTGATTAAGCGACATTTATGCAAATATGCCTATGCTTTTAACGTGTATTCTGATTTCAGCAAGTTGACCTTCTCAAGTCAGAAGCCATCTGAAGTGGCTTAATGTCTGAAGAAGTAAAACCTTCTGAAGTGTCAAGCTGTCTGAAGCCATCTGACGTGGCAAGTATTGGACTTAAGCTACAAATGGAAGATACAAGTCACTCCTCAAGTCTCTCATGTATTGAATGTTTTGGTTTTGTTGTAGAAAGTAGGTGCTTTAATTTCAATTCATTTTGCAGTTCCAAACACGTTTCTATAGATGGTAAAATCAAATAGGATTACGTCCCTCCCAGTAATGCATTCTTTTCATATATTATGATGCCATCTCTTGGTCAGGGTAATGGGAGTCACTCAAGCAATTCGATCAATTTGTGGTCTCTTCACCTTAATGGGTTTTCTAGGTTATTATTGGATCTGAAGAATGAAATGTCTTCTTCTGAGGGTGGTCATGGTGTGTTTAGGCTATTGTGTCTGATGGACAGATCTCCATCGATAAATGAAATGCCCAAACTTACTGATATAATGGGCCCTAATAATATTAGTGCTACTAATTGTATAGATGGGTTTGTTCGGCCCACATATGCCTCACAATTCAAAGTCCTTGTCCATCACAAGGAGATCGTTCGTGGTATTTTCGATAACTCCTTGTTGAATATTAAACGCTATGTTACTTTTCCTGGTCGCAACAGGATACAAGTGACGTTTAGGGACGATTCTATCCGAGATGGTTCTTTCAATAATATTAAGTCTGGGGCTATCATTGTATATGCGATATGGGATTGTGCTCAGCAAATGGTAAAGACCAAATTGAACGCAATATTTGTTATATTAAATAACAGAATCAATGTATTTTCTTTAGTGCAGTCTTTGCTTATAATTTTTGTTAATGTCATCTATAAATTGTATCATAATCATTATCATAAAATCCCATAGATCAATGTTTGACAGATGGATGTAAAATGCATTATAGTATAATTAAATAATGAAGCTATTGTCAGATTAATTAATGAACTTCATACAACAACTTCTGGAATTAACACAATTGATCTCAACATCATTAACAAACAATCTACATTTATTTATTATTTGGACGCGCGGCGTAATATATTAAGAAAACATAAGCTGATTACAGTGGTTTTGAGCAAATTGGCTTTTGGGTTTTGGTCAAACTCATTGTGTCCTTTATGGTCTCGACAATTATAGATGCTAGATCCCTTGGATGCATCACTACTTCAGGTGATGCCTCGTTGTCTTTGCATTCATCTTTCTTCTTTCCTCTCTCACTTGAAGACGTAGATGTGATATTAAACATTTGTCGTGGTTACAACTACTTGACATCTGGTAAATGTGATACAGAAGCCTTGTGTTGTTGAAACGATTGTCCTGCACATATTTCCAACGAAGAAAACCTAGGCAGATTGATACATGAAGTTGATCTGCATAAAGCCTTCTCTTGTGTCTTAGCTCCTACATGCCAATAGTCAACGTCAGCCTCCGAGTGATTTTTGGACTCAATCATTATTTATGGGGGCCGAAATGGAATGGTTTCTGGCGAACGCTTTAAACTAATTTTTAGTTGGGCCTTTAATTTGCAGAATAGGACATTGGGATGGATATTTGAATTCTCTAACCTATATTTACAAATCCATGGACATTTATCTTCATTGATGCTAGAGAAACAATTGCCCTAGTAGACAAGTTTACATTTGCAGGTAACTGGAAAACACCATTCTGCTTGTCGTTGATCTTCACCGTTTAATCTTTTATCCAGAATCACAATGCGAACCAGACCCGTGCTATTAATTGGTATTTGAGGCATATACGTTATTACACATAGATCTATTTTAATTGAATATTCTTTGAGACGTTGGGTAATTGTTGATGCGAACCCAAGAAAGATTAGTTGGATCTCACAGAATTCTCCAGATGCCCTAATTTTGGTGGTTTTGGTTTTGAATACGCCTTCTAGTGATTCAGCCAGATCCATGTTTTTGGATTCTATGTTCAATGTTCTTATTTGATGAAGAATTTATGATTATACATTTCTCTTATGATTCAGCCATGAAAATGGGGAGCCTCATTTACATGTTCTCATCCAATTTGAGGGCAGATATCAATGTTTAAGCCCTAAGTTTTTCGACCTAACTTGCCCAACTCGTTTAGTACATTTCCATCCCAATATACAGGCAACTTGTAACATCCTAAAATTTCTAGAATAGATAAAATGAAATAAAAAGAAGAAATAATATTATTATTATTATCCTTAATTATTATTAGTCAGAAATCATATTTAATTAAAAGGGGGGGATGGGTGGGTTGTGCGACACCCTTAGTTATACCGCTAAGAATGTCACATATGACACGTGACCAACGAACTTACTGTTTTCAAAAACGTCAAAATACGGAATTTTTTTTTTTGAAAAGGGTTTAGGTGTCATTGGCCTATTACCTCTCTAGCTTTATTTTAAGTACTTATGAAATATCCTTTCCTTAAATTTAAAACTCATTTTTCCGAAAACATCTAGACGCTTATTATCGCGCCTACATACACATAGTTATAAAATGAATCATAAGGAAGGAAACATCATATATATATATATACATACATCACGGTGTCGATGTACTTTTTGAGCCAACAAGGCAACCACGCAAAACATGAGTTCCAGTAGTAGACTATAATAAATAAGACCTCAAAAAAATACAAAACAAGAGGTCGCTAGATCAGAGCTGCCACTACCTAGACTCAACACAACCTAGTCCTTCTCAGGTACAAGAGGAAGTCTGGGGTGCGTGATGATGACACAGACTCCCCCTCCATAGAACTCACACCTGCGCGGGATACTCGTCACCCTCCGGGTGCCCCTCGGAAACCATCTGAGTCGCACCTGCATTGACATCATGACGGAAGTCCTCGATACCGACTATCAACGTGACGAGAAGAGCATAGAAAGAAAAGATAGAACAAGAGGGTGAGAACATCGCAAGAACTCACAACATGTAGGATACAACAAACTAGAGCACACACACAGAGGCAATCCACACAGTCGAATCAGTAAGCAATCACGACATCTCATTATGGTGTACTCATATGAACGCAACTTTACTATTATAATGTAATATCTAATGCATGCGGGCCCAGGGAAACATCACCATCGTCAGAGCACATAGCAGCTGCCTGACCATATATGCACAGCACGTCAGGAGTTAAAGTCTGTACTAACATTGGTACAAAGAGCATTGCTCATACATTTTGGCCAAATCATTTAAGCGTTCTTCCAGACATTCTCAACTGACCCGAAAATCATGAGAGCAACAGGAATAGCTAAGCTGGGTTCCCCAATCTCGACAGTAGGGAGCTAATCTACGTCACCTGAGATCTTCCGGGAGCTAGGCTATTCTCAGGGCTGGCGTCCCTTTTGAGGACCCACTGGCGTTCTTTGCAAAACCTAGTTGCACCCTTCCCAACCGATTTCACACTGTACCAAGTGCTACTGTCATATAGGTCATAAGGTTTTCAACCTCGAACATCAACAATGCTTCATGATGCATGTCACACAACAATGCTCACAACATTCACATCCTTACAGGCAAAGCCCATTGAACCATTCAACGTCACCACATCCCCGTGGCACGGCCCGAATTCAATGTCTTTCCTTCAAGGAAAACCGAACCCTACCTTGGGTTGGAACCGCACTCTCTCACTAAGCTTCTCAAGTTTTATGAAGAAAGAGTGTGTTCGTTATAGCCTTTTAAGGTAGTTTGTACTAATGTTCTTGATAATCATGTCCACTTAAGTCCTATAATTTACTAAGACTTATGATTATGTCTTATGAATAGTATTACTTATCCTAATTTTCTTTGTATGTAATTAAGATTATGTTTGACTTTTAATCATAATTAGCCTTCATTAACTGGATTTCAATTAATTTTAATCCTCTTTAATTAAGTCTTAATCTTTACTTAAGATTCTAATTAATTCCTAATCATCCCCTAATCTTCTCCTTAAACTTGGATTAGAGTTTTAATTATACTTGATTAAGGTTAATCATGATTAATTAGTTCTTAATCAACATTCTTGATCAATTACTTAATTAATACTTTCATCAAGGTTAATTAACTTTAGACTTAATTAATCATCCTTACTTAATTAACTTAAGTGAATTAGGTTAGTTAACTTAGGTAATTGAATTAGTTAAGCCCACTAATTAATCCAAAGTTTTTAATTTTTATTAACTTGGTTTAGAGTTGAAGTCCAACTCTAATCTAAGCCCAATTTCATAAATTATTTTTGGTTGAATTTTTAAATGGGTCTTTGACTCTCTTTTTGAAGGCTTTGGGCCCAAACCAAAGGCCCAAAGGTTTGATGACTCATGGGAGCCCATTTTTGTACACAACAAGCCAAAATGTTGACTTTTATGTTGACTTCTAATTAGATTTTTGTTGTAATCCGAATTTAATTTTTTTAATGTTTCTAAAACATATTTCTTTTTGAAAGTAAATTCTTTTAGTTAATTAGATTTATTGGCCCATGAAAATTTTAAGGCCCAAAAACACCTTTTTCAAGTTTTACTTGGATCTCTTGGATCAAAAGGCATTCTTGATGAATTTCATCAAGAACAACCTCATGAACATCAAGAACACCTTGAATGTTCATCAATTTTTCCAGAATTTCCAGCAACCATACAATCATTTTAAAACCACAAAGATCACACCAAATCATATCAAAATCACCAATGCACACATTCAAGTTCAAACCTCACTTTTTTAAGCTCAAAAGTAGCACTTTCTCAAGCATCAACCATCAAAACAATGTCTTAACTTGAAACAACTCCATGCATGTCCTTAAAATCATAATTAAAACACATTCCAAGCACCAAATTAATTTTGAACCACATGCACACAAGCACATTAACAAGCAAGTCTCTTTTTTTTAAAAAAAAACATCAAATATACAGCCACTGTGCAGATCAAGTATCTCCCAGCCTAATCATCGTATCAATGATCCGGCCGTTCAAAATGAAGACTCAGATGTTATGAACCAGCCATTAAAATTTCAGCTCGATCCAACGGTGAACGAATCTGCAGTCACCATTTTATGGTCGCTGCTCTAGGTAAAAACGGGAAAAATTTCTTTCCAATCAATTTCACAATTTGCATGCATCAACAACCACAATCCAAGCACTTTTCAAGTATCAAAATAAAGTTCAAAACACACACACAGCCCAGCTCAAGAAATCTAAGACATTTCATTCAAAAGGAGGTTCCAAAAGTGATTTTTTTTTCAAGAGAAAAAGAGGATCAAGACAAGGATCAAGGGTAATCCTTGACTCTAGTTACCAATCCTACTAGAGTTCAAGTTCTCCCCCCCTTACCTAAGGAATTTCTTCAAGGATAAAGTGCAGCAACAACTCACAAAACAGCTCCAAAGATGCCTCCTTTAGTCACCAACAAGGATCTTTCAAGGCTAGAAGGCTTAGACATTTAAGCTTCGGTTCAAAAGATGGAACCTTGGCTTGGTGTGTTTAAGGGGAGATGAAAAATTTGGAGAGAAAGTGTGAGAGAGTCTCACGGCCAAGAGGAAGAAAAAGAGAGAAAATGAGAGAGTTTCCAAGCTTGCATGTAGGAAAGAAAGAAGAAATGGTGAGTTATGGTGTAGTAAATACCATAAAAACTCATTTTTTTTTAACACATGGCTTGGATGGAAGGAAAGGAGGAGACAAGTGTCTCTCATGCACCAAGGCTGCATTATGCACGGTCTTCTAGAAGGAAAAAGGGAAGGTTTGTGCAATTTTTCTGGCCCGGATCAAGAGTATTCGGGCCCGGTTCAAGAGTCAGGAGGGGCAAAAAGGTCATTTTTCAGAAAAATCCCAAAAATTCCCTAAAAATAGGAAATTCAATTCTAAATCCAAAAATATAATTTTTGATGATAAAAAATAATTTTAATTAATCAAAATCCAATAAAACACTTAAAACGGCAAAAACGGTAAAACGCGGGTGTTACAGGTTGGAATAGGCCCAACTCAATTAGATATTTAAATAAGAGAAGGGTTATCTATTTCACCCTATCCTTCTTCAAACGTCAGATAACCAAACCTTAGGGAAGGGAGAAGCGACTCCACAAGGAGAGGGTGCCGCAAAGTAGATCATCAAGGGAGTTCTGCCATTCGTTTTCGATCGTCATCTCTAAGGTACGGGGGGGAAAGGGTGTTGCTATATGTGTATGCTGGAGTGCTTGGGTAGTGAGGGCAACCATAAGTCCCTCTAAGATTCCTAAATTTGAAATTATGAATGATGAATTGTCTGTAATATGATGAAATTCGTGATTGTTGTGATGATTATTATCATGTTCTTGTTGGAATTGAGAGTAGGAAGCGAGGTTGTCGAAAGGGGTCAAATTAGGATTTGGGAGAGAGATTTCATAAATTGATTTGATTTGTTGATTTAATTGTAATCTATTGATATAATTGATGAATTGATTGATTTTAATCGGTAAAAACGAGTCTAATTGAGTTAGGGACTTAAAGATTTGAGTAGAGATTGAAGAAAGGGGGTTGAAAGGGGCAAAATTGCAGGTGCAGTCGCGTTCTGTGACACTTACACTCCACTTGCACTTAGCGCAGGATGGAGTGTAGCTCTTTGGGTCCTGCACTTCACCTACGCTGAGCGCAGGGTGGAGCGTAGCTTTCTGGAACCTGCGCTTCACTTGCGCTGAGCGCAGAGTGAAGCGCAACATGCAGATTAAGCTTTTTAATTATAATTTCAACAGATTCCTTTCAAACTTCAGATAGCTTCTCTTAAAACGTGAAATTGAGATGGATGTTTACCTAATATATGAGTTGTTTTGTGGGATTGATGAGATTAAATTGGATGTATAGAGTGTATTAACTGTGGCATGAAGTATTGTGGTGTGAGTATCTTATGTGATGGTCTATGTTTATAATATTCGTTATGTGATGTGGAGTGATTAGAGTAGAAGAGATTGTATGAGATGTATGTGAAATGATGATGATGCATTGAGCATAGAGATTGTATGAGATATATGTGAATTGATGGTGATGCATTGAGCATGAGCATATGATGTATGAGATATATGAGATATATGAGTAGCCAAACGTGGCTTAAATACCCTAGCCCAAGAGAGGGGCAGCGAGCAGGGTTCAGTGACCATGATGGGGGACATTCTATGCACGGACCCATCGAGGGGGTGCAACCTATCGGCCAAGAGAGGGCATTTAACGGTAGGGCCATCACTGCGGGGCAGATGTCTCTGCACGAGCCCAAGAGAGGGGTGTTTAACTGTGCAACCTATCGGCCAAGAGAGGGCATTTAACGGTAGGGCCATCATTGGTAACAACTAAGGGGATTGATGAGGTACGCCCATTGTGCAGAGTGCCAAATCAGGACTCTTAGGAAGAGGTATTGTGCATGACCATAGAGTGAGCATAATCATTATTCTTGTTTGTGTGAGAAGTGTGAAATTAAATTTGTATAAACTTGATGTGTGAAATGAATAATATATGAGTTGAGATGAATGATGATATGTATGGTGATGGGTGGGGAATAAGGGTAGCCTTCCGTATTGCATGTATATGTATGTATTCTTTACCTCACCGTACATTCCTGTGGTTTTTCTTAGGTGATGAAGAAGACACTCAGTGTGATGAAATATGAAGGGAAGGGTCTTGCTCTGATATGTGTGACATCGGGGCTTAGTGTCTAGGAGCTTATATTCTTACTTTGTTTTGTAAAGTTTTGGAAAATTATTTCTAAGGGCCTTACATGGCCAAGACGTATTTTTATTACGATGGTAAATTAGTTTTCGAAAACATTGATTTTATTTTTATGGAAATTTAGTTGGATTTGGATTCAGTAATGGTTTAAATGTGGAACTGTGAACCTTTTTACCTCGATGTTGATTATAACTTCCTTTATAATTTAATTTAATGATAGTATTATTATGTGGGGGTAGAAGGGTGTCACACAGCTAAATCGACATATGATGTCAAAGCATACATCGAGAAGGATGGAGAATTCATCAATTATTGCATGTTGCAAGTAGACGGGAGGTCTAGTAGAGGAGGTAAGCACAACCTCAATGACGTATATGCTGAGGCGCTAAATGCTGAGAGCAAATCAAGGGTGCTACAAATTATTAAGGAGAAAGACCCGAAAACATTTTTGTTACAATATCACAACTTAGCCGCTAATGCGGATAAAATCTTTTCTCCTCCAATTGAAAAGTTCGTTTCCAATTTCTCACCACAGTCATTTAAATTACCATTGGAGCTGACAAATTTGGTTTCGAATTATCTTTTTTTAATGAACACTACTGCTGCGCGGCCTATTAGACCCAAAAGCTTTATTATTGAGGGTAGATCAAGAACTGGAAAGACTCAATGGGCTCGTAGTTTAGATGATCACAATTATCTTTGTGGTCATCTAGATTTCAATTCTAGAGTCTATTCGAACTCTGCCTTGTATAATATCATTGATGACGTCACCCCCAATTATTTGAAATTAAAACATTGGAAAGAACTATTGGGGGCCCAACAAAATTGGCAGACGAACTGCAAGTACAGCAAACCAGTTCAAATTAAATAGGGGATTCCTGCCATTGTACTATGCAATCCAGGTGAAGGCCCAAGTTATAAAGACTTCCTAGACAATCCTGAAAATAGTGCGCTTAAGGAATGGACTCTTTATAACTGTGAGTTCGTTTTCCTGATGGATCCATTGTTCTAACCATGGCCCCTCCAAATATCAAGATTCAACACCAGCGTGCAAAGCAACGGAGAGCTCCACAAAGACGAAGAGTAGACTGGACTTGTGAGTGCTCGACCTTAATTCAAATAAACTGTAGCCATGGATTTATGCACAGGGGAGTCACTAAATGCGTCTCATTTCCACAATGGCGTCTTTATCTGGCACCTCCAAAATCCTTTGTACATCAAGACGATAGAAGCCGACGAGATATACCAAGGGTGGATGAAGGTGGTGTCAATAATCAAGTTCAACCACAACGCTCGGAAAGCATTGAATTTTCACAAGTGCTGGATTTATTTGAGGGCCTAGACAACATTGACACCTTCAACCTCTAGATGGACTAATAGATTAGGCAGGCATTGACACCCGCGGTCTAACGAACAGGCAGAAGCAGCAAATAAAATAATTCTGAACGGATTAAAGAAGAGGTTGGGGAAGCAAAAGGTGTTGAGTCTAAAAAATATCATTAAGTATTTAATAATGATCGAGTCTCATTTTCCTGTTTTAATGAGTAACAAATTCTGTTAAAGTATCTATTGCAAAAAATTGCCTATGCTTTTAATGTGCTTTTCATGTTTCAGCAAGATGACCATCTGAAGTGATCTATTGTCTGAAGAAGTAGGATCATTTGAAGTGGTTTGTTCGTCTGAAGCATAACATCATCTGAAGTCAAGAAGACCATCTGAAGACGTGTGATGTGTCATAGTGTCTGAGGTCAGAATCCATCTGAAGAGTGAAGCCCTCTGAAGATCTCTGATAAAGACTCAAGTCAGTTCAACGCCTTCTGAAACAAGTCTTTGGTCTAACCTTATTAAAGCAAGCTGCTCAGAGACTTTCCTGCACATTTGAAATACATGCACCAAAATGGAAATGTCTGCAACACAGTCTTTACAGTGCTCAGAACAGAAATAGTACTGCACCATCTACCTTGTACTGTGTCAGAAGCTATCAGAAGCTATTTCACAACGAGATTAATAGCATTAAATTCTATCTCTCAATGGTGATTTCAATGGACATCATCTCAAGCAAAGTATAAATAGCTTCATGTGCGTCCTTGCAAGATAGAGAACAATCTGAGAAAGAAAAGAGCCATTATGCTGCAAGTTTTATGCTGTAAAACTCTCTGATAAATTCTTTCTTGTACAATAACTTTCATACTCTGAGTCTTACTCAATTTATTTGTACATCATTCAGTTTAAGCTCTGAACTATTTTGTAGTTCTTTAGCTTGAACAAAATCTTTCATTCTTAAACACTTGGGTGTTGAGCCTGGAGAGGCTTGTTTGTTAAACAATACTTGGTTGTTGAGCCTGAAGAGGCTTGTTGGGAAAGAACACTTGATGTTGTAGAGCCTGAAGAGGCTTGACAGAAAAGAATACTTGTAATCTTATGAAGATTAGTGGAAATCCAGGTGCTGTGTTTTGCTCTGGGACTTGACGTAGCTCACTGTGGTTGTGAGTGAACCAGGATAAATTCTCTGGCTATGTTCTCTCTTCTCTAATCTCTTTAAATTCAGTTTAAAGCTAACAAGAAGGGATTGGAATTGGTAGAAATAAAAGCTTTTAACGTAAACTCTATTTTCAGAAAAATAAGTTTTTCAGTCTGAAAGTGCTTTAGATATAACGTTAATCTTCATACTATATTTGTTCATCCGAAAGCTTTTACAAAAACTCCTTGTTTACGAAAAGGTTTCCAAAAACGTTAAAGTTTTATTGAAACACTATTCAACCCCCTTCTAGTGTTTCCCTATTTTTGTTCTACAGTTGGTATCAGAGCTGAGCCTCGGGTTAAGCATCTAACAAGTGCTAAGGATAAAGGTCCAGATGGAAACCTCAACAAGCAACAGGCAGTACATTACAGAGGGAGCCTTTATCACCAGGCCTCAAGCTTTTAATGGAGTGGACTATCACTACTGGAGAGATTGTATGAAGTCGTTCATTAAGAGCAACAACATTGATCTTTGGGATGTTGTCACTGATGGTGATTATGTTCCAATGCATGGCGGGGTGCCCATACCTAAGTCTAAATGGATTATGGAGTAGAAGGCTCGTGTTCAGTTAAACACCAAGGCTAAACTCTATTTGATATGTTCTTTGAACAAATCTGAATATGAGAAAGTTCATGGACACCTTTTGCAGATAATCTGCCTCTGCCTGAATCATGGTCTCTGATTCCTTTTCCACTTGCGGGCATCAAATAAGAACATTGAACATAGAATCCAGAAACATGGATATGGCTGAATCACCAGAAGGCGTATTCAAAACCAAAACCACCGAAATTAGGGCATCTGGAGAATTCCGTGAGATCCAACTAATCTTTCCTGGGTTCGCATCGACAAATAATCCAATTATGATCAATTACAAGATGCTTTTATTGAATTGCATGAAGAAGCTAAGAAATTGAGTTTCTTCAATAATGTTTACAAAAAGAAAATCAAGTGGTTATAAGCTAGAGTAAATGATTTACAAAAGGAAATGGATGATTTGAAAAGTGAAAATGAAAATTTGAAAAACACTTCCTCTTGTAATATAGCTTCCACTTTGAATTGTTAAACTTGAATGATGCTTGAATCTAAAATTGCTTACCTTACTAAAGCATTATCTAGATTCACAATAGGAAGAGCTAACCTTGATGCTCTTTTGGGTAAACAAAAATGCATGGTTGATAAAGCTGGAATTGGTTATAGTTGTGATAAGAAGCAAAAGTCTATTAAAAATTTCTTCAATTTTAGAAAAGCTTCTAGTACACCCTTTACTACTTGCAATTATTGTTCTTACAAAGGTCATACTTCCTATAGTTGCATGATTAAGAAATTTGGAGTTCCTAGTGGGAAATACTCGTGGATTCCCAAAGGAACAAGTGGTGTTACTAATCCAAATGGACCCAAATCCATTTGGGTACCAAAATAAATCATTGTTTATTTTGTAGGTGTGCCTAAAGACAAGGCAGTCCCTATGGTACTTGGATAGTGGATGCTCTAGGCACATGACAGGAGACAAGAGCAAATTTGTCTCACTACAAGCAAGAGAAGGAGAGTATATGACTTATGGTGACAATAATAGAGGTCGCATTCTTGGTATTGGAAATATCAGTAACAACTCTTCCATTATAATTGACGACGTTCTGTTTGTTGATGATCTAAAGTTTAATTTGTTGAGCATTAGTCAACTATGTGATAAAAATTGTAAGATTTTCTTTAATCATGAATGTTGTACAATTTGTGATGCATCTTAAAATATAATGTTTGTTGGTAGGAGAATGAATAACATCTATGTGCTTGAAATTAATAATTCCTCATCAAACAATGCATGTTTAACATCAAGAGATGATTTGTCTTGGCTTTGGCATGGACGAATTGCACATATTAATCTTGAACAATTGAATAGGCTTGCATCAAAGAAACTTGTTAAAGGTCTACCTAATCTTAAGTTCTCTAAAGAAGGAATATGTGATGCATGCCAAAAGGGAAAATAGTCTAGAGCTTCTTTTAAATCAATAAAAATTGTTTCTACCTCTAGACCTCTTGAACTTTTGCATATGGATCTCTTTGGTCCTTCTAGAACTATAAGCATAGGTGGTAGTATATATGCCTTGGTAATAGTTGATGATTATTCTAGATTTACTTGGATTGCATTTTTATCTGTTAGAAACAATGTTTTTAAGGCTTTCATCAAAATTTCCAAAAGAATTCAAAATGAGAAAGATTTGAAAATTAAATCTTTGAGAAGTGATCATGAAGGAGAATTTAAAAATGATGAATTTGAAAAGTTTTGTGATGAAAATGGCATTGATCATAATTTTTCTGCTCTAAGAACTCCTCAACAAAATGGAGTTGTGGAAAGGAAAAATCGATCACTAATTGAACTAGCAAGGACAATGCTTAATGAAAATGATTTACCTAAATATTTTTGGGTTGATGCTGTGAGCACTACTTGCTATGTTTTAAACAGAATTTTGATTCATCCTTTTCTTAAAATGACTCCATATGAGCTTTTCAAGGGTAAGAAACCAAATATCTCTCATTTGAAAGGTTTTGGATGTAAATGTTTCATACTGAATAATAACAAAGATAATATTGGCAAATTTGATGCTAAAGCTGATGAAGGAGTGTTTTTAGGATATTCTGCATCAAGTAAGGCATATAGAGTCTTTAGTAAGAAATCTTTGACAGTTGAAGAATCTATTCATGTTGTTTTTGATGAATCTAACCCCCACAAAAGGGAAACTCTCTATGTGATGAAGAAGATGCAGGTACATTAAATATACCATTAATTCATGATGAAGACAACATAAAAAATGAGCAAACTGAAGTTCCAAAATAAGTACAATCATTACCCAAAGAATGGAGGAAACCTAAGGATCTCTCCTTGGACAACATTCTTGGTGATATAGAAAAGGGAGTAACCACTAGACATTCTCTTAATCTCTTTTATGAAAATATGGAATTTGTATCTCAAATTGAACCATCTTTCGTGGATGATACTTTGAATGATGAATATTGGATGATGGTCATGCATGATGAACTAAATCAATTTGAAAGAAATGATGTTTGGGAACTAGTGCCTTATAAATCAAATATGAATGTCATAGGTACAAAATGGGTGTTTAGGAACAAACTTGATGAAAACATATCAATATCTAGAAATAAGGCTAGATTAGTAGCTAAGAGCTATAATCAACAAGAGATTATAGACTTTGGTGAAACATATGCTCCTGTTGCTAGATTGGAATTTGTTATGCTCCTTCTTGAATTTGCATGTGTGAATAATTTTAAGCTATACCAAATGGATGTGAAAAGTGCTTTTTTTAAATGGTTTCATTGATGAAGAAATATTTGTTTCTCAACCACCTGGTTTTGTTGATCATAGATTTGCTAATCATGTCTACAAGCTAAAAAAAGCCCTTTATGGACTTAAGCAAGCTCCTAGACAATGATATGAAAGATTAAGTAAGTTTCTCTTATCTCAAAATTTTGAAAGAGGAAAGGTAGACAAAACTTTATTCATTAAGAAAACTTCCAATGATACACCTCTTCTACAAGTGTATGTAGATGATATAATCTTTTGTTCATCTAACCACTCTCTTTGTGAGGACTTTGTCTAAAAAATGCAGGGGGAGTTTGATATGTCAATGATGGGTGAATTAAGTTTCTTTTTTGGTTTGCAAGCTAAGCAAATGGAGAAGGGAATTTTTCCTACACCAATCAAAATATACTAAAGAGCTCATTAAGAAATTTGGAATGGATAATTACAAAATCTCAAATACACATATGGGATCAAATTGCTACTTAGATGCAGATGCTCAAGGAAAATTTGTAGACGTTACCAAATATAGAGGGATGATTGTTGAGTCTCAGAATAAATTAAGTATTCAATTTAATTGAAGACTCATTACCCTTAGTTTTAATGAGTAACAAATTTGGTCATTATATAGTTTGATTAAGAAACAGATTCTACTTAGGCTGTTGTTCTATGTGTTGTAGTAATCTACTGATTTGTTGAATCTGCTGAAGAAAGCAACCTGTTGAAGAAATGCAAGAACTTTCTAAAAGCATCTTTTTATTGAAAAGCTAAAGACTTGCTGAAGGATGTAAACTTTCTGAAGGGGTTTGGAAAGATCAAAATTTGCTGAAGCAAATAGAACCTTCTGAAGTCTGAGATGATGTGCTACCTTCCGAAGACTTAGTGAATCAACCTATTAAAAATATTAAAAGTCTCAAGTCTCCGAAAAGCCTCTTGGTTAGATGAACCGGTTGCAAGGCGAAACAAAGAATCTCTGGCACAATTTCATTTCCTAACACAAAAGAGGAAACCTACTGCAGAAAAGCAAACAGAGGTCAGAGTTAGAGTCAACGCTGCTTTACACCTATCCCTACCCTGTCTTTGTGATGCGTTACCAAAAGCCTGCACCTCAACGGAAGAGAAGTTGTATCACAACGGCTCTTAGAACATTAATCGTTCTTTCTCAACGGCTCTCAACGGTAACCAAGTAACCTTCAACGATCATATTTCTGGGCTATATATACCTACTTGAAAGACTATGAAGGTTGGCGAAAATGAAGCCCAAGATAGGCAAATGGAAAAGCCCAAGAGAGATTGGCCATATTTTATCAGAAAATTTATCAAGACAAAAACTCTATTGTATTTCATTTCCTTGTACTTAGAATTTATCCTTTGTATCCTGAGTTATACTCAGTTATTTCTTTGTAAAAGAGAATCTGTGTTTAAGTTTCTCAGAAACTAAAACTATTTATCATTGTAAACACTGTTAAGTGTCTAAGAGCCTGGAGAAGCTTGGAGGAATAAAGAATACTCAGTTTAGCCTGGAGAGGCTGTGTCCAAAGAATACTCTGTTTAGCCTGGAGAGGTTGTGTCCAAAGAATACTTGTGTTTAGCCTGAAGAGGCTGGTTTCAAACAATACTTGTAATCTTGCGAGATTAGTGGAAAATCCAGTGGTGTGTTTGCCCTGGGACTGGATGTGGCTCACTGGGTTAGTGGGTGAACCAGGATAAAATTATGTGGCTAAGTTCTCTCAACCCTTAACTCTTTATATTATGTTTTAACTAACCAAGGAGGGTTTAAGAAAAGTTGTTTTATAAATCCACGCAGAAAACAATCTTTTTTCCACGCAAAAATTCTTCAAAATTATTTTTATCCAACCTTCTGAGTTGCATCAGCAAGTTGTTGAACTTCCAGTTTCAGAAGGTTGCTCAAATATTTCCAAATCAGTTTGCTTGTTAAAAGGTTTTCAGAAAAATCTGTAAAGATTTATAAAACACTATTCAACCCCCCTTCTAGTGTTTCCTGTGGTTCTAACAATGATAGGTTCACTTTTGTACTTAACTGCAAGTAGACTTGACATCATGTTTAGTGTTTGTTTGTGTGCTAGGTATCAAGCAGCACCAAAGGAATCACACATGAATGCTGTCAAGAGAGTTTTCAAATATCTCAAGGAAACTCTAGACGTTGGTCTTTGGTATCCTAAAGGTACAAATCCTACACTTGTTGGTTATTCTGACTCTGATTTTGCAGGTTGCAAGTTAGACAGAAAAAGTACAAGTGACACATGTCATTTGTTTGGAAATAGTCTAGTATCATGGCACATTTTGATTTGCAAGTTCCTCTAGATCAATCTTGTACACATTATTGTGTCTCTTAGCAGTAAAAAGGATTTGATCTAAAGAGTCCTTGACTATACATCCTTCTTTGGTAAAGGAAACAACATATCCACTATCACATAATTGACTTATACTTAGAAGATTATGTTGAAGACCTTCTACCAGAAGAACATTTTTAATAAGGGATAGAGGTGTCATACCTACTATCCCAATGCCGGTGATCCTCCCTTGCTGGTTTCCACCAAAGGTGACCACTCCTCTCTCCTTGGGTCTAAGGTTTTGGAACAAACACCTTTCTCCTATCATGTGTCGCGCGCATCCACTGTCTAGGTACCATTTGTGGTGTTTCTTTTGTCCTGTTAAACACATCTGCAACAAAAATAATTAAAGTTTTAGGTACCCATATTTTCTTGGGTCCTTTCTTGTTAGCTTTGGATTTCTTTTTCCCTTTATGCTTACATCTAGACACATGGTGTCCAAGTTTGCCAAAGTGAGAACACCATTTACCTTTCTTAACAGCCTTTTTGGAAGGACTAAGAATAGAGGGTTCAGATAATTCACTTCCAGAGAATCCCAAGCCACATTTTTCATTGGAACTTTTCTGACTTCCCAACAACTTGTTGAGGTTTTCAGTTCCCTTAACAAAATTGGCTAGATCTCTGGTGAGTTCTTTAACCTGTCTCTGAAGTTTTGTATTTTCTTCAGATAGGTCCTTAGAACTACCAGCCTCAGATTCCAAAATCTTTTCCTTGAGCATAAGATTCTCTACTTCAAGAGCCTCACTCTTATTACACACTTCTGTGTATGCTCTTGAGAGATCATTATATTCTTGAAAAAGTTCCTTGGAACTTTCCAACAAATCATCATACATCTCTTGAAGAGTTTGGGGCATTACCTCAGATTCTGAACTATCTGAAGAAGGAAGGCTTGCCATCAGACACAAGTTGGCTTCTTCATATGATTCCTCTTCTTCTTCTGAAGTGGAGTCATCAAGATCCTCTCATGTTGCCATGAGACCCTTCTTTTTCTTGAAGAACTTCTTCTTCTTGAAGGATGACTTTTTCAGTTTACAACAATCTTCCTTCATGTGACCTAGCTGCTTGCACTCAAAACAAATTATTTTGTAAGAGGAGGGAGTATCCTTACCTGACTTACCTATTTTGGATCTGAAGGGTTAGTGCTTTCTGAAATTCCCTTTGTTTTGAAGCATCTTCTTGATCTTCATGCGTAGCAAGGCAAGATCCTCATCATCTTCAGAACTTCCTTCAGAGTCCTCATCAGTCTCTAAAGCTTCTTCAGCTTGTATGGCTCCATGCCTAAGCTACTTGTACTTGGTGTTTAATGCTAAGGATTTCTTATTGGATTCATTCTCACCAAGTTCTAACTCATGGACCTTGAGAGATCCTAGAAGTTCTTCCATTCTTAAGGTGTTTAAATTTTTAGCCTCTTGAATGGCAGTAACTTTGGGTCTCCAAGCCTTTGGCAGGCTCCTTAGAATCTTTCGATTATTATCTCCAGATTCATAGGTTCTGCCTGGGGACTTGAGTCCATTAGTTATTGTTTGAAACTACCATACATTTGGTCAATGGTTTCAGACTCTTGCGTCTTGAACATCTCATATTGATGAACAAGCATGTTGATCTTGGACTGTTTGACATTCTCAGTCCCCTCATGAGCTGATGCCAGCGTGTCCCAGATCTCCTTGCCTGAGTTGCATCCATGAACCTTCTCATACTCAGGTTTATTCATAGAACAAACTAAGTAGAGTTTGGCCTTTGCATTTAGCTGAACATGAGCTTTCTATTCACCAGGCCACTCAACTTTAGGTATGGGCACATCACCACGTAGGGGAATATAGTCACCCTTAGTAACTATATCCCATAGATCAATGTTGCTGCTCTCAATGAACAGTTTCATTCGATCTCTCCACTAATGGTAATCCACACCATTAAAAGCTGGAGGCCTTCTCACAGAGGCTCCTTCTGTGATATAATCATTGTTTCTTGTAGAGGTTTCCATCTAGGATCTTCTTCCTTAACACTGTTAAGTGCTCAACCTGAGTTATGCTCTGGTACCAACTGTAGGAAACACAGGGAAACACTCGAAGGGGGGTTGAATAGTGTTTCTATAAAACTTTGAAATTTTTAGGAAACCTTTTTCTCAAAGCTGTGTTTTCTGAAAGATTTCAGATAACTTGAATGTTATTTGAAATTTTTAATAACTGTCTAAAGTGATTTCAGACAACTTAAAAAGATTGTCAGAAGGTTGATTTTAACGTTCAAACTTTTATATCAACAGTTTAAATTCCCTTCTCGATAGCTTAAAAACTTAAATGAAAGAGATAAGGGATGAGAGAACTTAGGCAAGTATTTATCCTGGTTCACTCACTACCACTGTGAACTACGTCCAGTTCCAGTGCCAAACCAGCACCTGGATTTTCCACTTATCTTCAGAAGATTACATGTATTCTTTTCTGTCAAGCCTCTTCAGGCTCTACAACAACAAGTATTGTTTCCCAACAAGCCTCTTCGGGCTCTCTAACCAAGTATTGTTTTAACAACCAAGCCTCTCCAGGCTCAACACCCAAGTGTTTAAGAATTAAGAATTGTTCAAGCTAAAGAACTACAACCAGCTCAAAGCTTAAACTAAAAGATGTACAAAGAAACTGTGTAGAACTCAAGATATGAAAGTTTTGTACAAAAAATGAATTTTTTATCAGTGTTTTACAGCGTAAAACTTTAACAGCATATGGGCACTTTGTTCTTGATAGTTCTCTATTTTTGCATGAGTCTTCATGAGCTATTTATAGCTGAAAATGAGAAGTCCGTTAAACACAACCGTTTAGAGATAACATTTAATGATGTTAATCCCATTGTGAGTCATCTCCTGATAGCTTCTGACACAGTACAAAGTTGCAGTACTGTGCTAACTTTGTGCTGACACACTGCAAAAACTGCGTAGTAGAGATTTCCTTTCTGGTGCATGTAATGCAAACATACTAAAAATGTTAGGACCACGGGAAACACTAAAAGGGGGGTTGAATAGTGTTTTAACAATATTTACAGATTTTTTGAAAACCTTTCGAAAAAGCAATACTAATTTGAAAATATTTGATCAACCTTCCGAAACTGGGAAGTTCAACAACTTGCTGATGCAACTTAGAAGGTTGAACAAAAGCCTTTTTGAAACTATTTTCTCTTAAAGAAAAGATTGTTTTCTGCTCCGATTAATAAAACAACTTTTCTTAAACCCTCCTTGGTTAGTTTAAACTGAAAGTAAAGAGATAAAGGAAGAGATAACTTAACACAGAAAATTTATCCTAGTCCACCCACTAACTCAGTGAGCTACGTCCAGTCCCAAGGCAAACACACCACTGGATTTTCCACTATCTGAACTCAGATACAAGTATTATTTGCACACATGGCCTCTCCAGGCCCAACGAGTATTCTTTGGACACCTAGCCTCTCCAGGCCCAACGAGTATTCTTTGCACACCTGGCCTCTCCAGGCCCAACGAGTATTCTTTGCACACATGGCCTCTCCAGGCCCAACGAGTATTCTTTAAGCCTCCAAGCCTCTCCAGGCTCTCAGAAACTTTATAGTGTTTACAATATAAACTAAGTTTAATTTTCTGAGAAACTTAAACTCAGGTTCTTCTTGTACAAAGTGATAACTAAGCATAACCTAGGATACAAAGAGTAAAACTAAGTACAAGGAAAGACAGAGATACAAGTGTATAAGTTTAGCTCATTCTAATCTCTGTAACTGATTTTTCTTCTTCAGAGAGTTGGCTTGATGAGAAATCACTTTGAGCTTTATCCAATATCTCTTAGGCTTCGCCAATCTTCAAAGTCTTGAATGAAGCTATTTATAGAGACCAGAAATGTAACCGTTGAGGTTAGCTTGGTTACCGTTGAGAGATGGCTTATAACTTTTGATAGCTTGTAGAGCAGGTGCAACAGAGAGTAGGTAACATTAGCACAATCCTTACTTTTTCTGCACACAATGTACTTTACAACAGGCACAAGAGTTCTTTTTCATATATCATCATTTTGGGAAATGTAGAAAGAACTTTTGTAGACTTCCTTGTTGAGGACGTTAGCAGAAAGCAGAAGACTTTTGGAGACCTTTAAGTCTTTGAGCATAGAGTCTTCTGACTTTGGCAGGATTTACGTTGAACGTCTTCAATAAGTCTTCTCAACATATCAGATGATGCAGCTATTCAGAAGGTTAGATGAATTCTTCAGTAAGTCCAAATACTTTAGAGAGTCTTTCATTTTAGCAGACTTAAGTTGCCACGTCATCAAATGATAATCCAAAGAGTATGTGTTCAACAGGTTCGAATTCAGTACGCACATACTTTTAGCAGTTTGATCCATTCTTCAGATAGTTGCTTCAATTCTTCAGCAGATTGATCAATCCTTTAAAAGGTTTTTCTTTCGGAATATTGCTTTGATTTCAGCGTGTTGCTCTAGATCAGCAGGTTCGGAGTATGCTTTCTTCATAAGGTTGCTTCAAGCTTGTTTCAGCCAGTTCAGTGTAAGCTATCTTTAGATCAATTGGCACAAGCAGATTCAATATGTTCATGATAGTATTTTCCTGCAACATATAGAACAAATACCTTTGAGCAGAATCTGTTTCTTATTCAGATAATGTGATAAACAATTTTGATAATCATTAAAACCAAGGGTAATGAGTCTTTAATTTGAATACTTAAATTAATTCTGACACTCAACAAAAAAGTCTCTGTCCTACATGCCTCAAAATGGTAAACTGAAAGTGTGTTGCAGAAGGTGTTGAATAAACTGAGTCTTTAGCAGAAATCTTTAGAGGGCTTCACTCTTCAAATAGCTTTTGACTTTAGACGCCTTGCCACATCAGATGACTTTAGACAGCTTCCAGCTTCAGAAGGTTTTTGGCTTCAGATACTATGACACTTCAGAAGGCTTCACTTCTTCAGATAGTAGACCAGTTCAGATGGTTACTCTTCTTCAGACAGTATGCCACGTCAGAAGGCTTCTTGACTTAAGAAGGTCATCTTACTAAAATCAGAATACACATTAAATAGCATAGGCATATTTGCATTAGGGTAAATTAGTCAAATTTGTTACTCATCAAAACTTGGAAAATGAGACTCAATCATTATTAAATACTTAATGATATTTTTGAGACTCAACATTATAGATTATATAGTTAAGTGCGTCCTACACCCTTAAATCCTAATGCAAGTTTTAATATTTTTTTAAAATGTAATTTTGTGACTTATTAATTAGATAACGAATGTTAAAATTTGTTCACTTTAATCTTTTCTTATTCTTTGAAGTTTGATCGATCCATACCTAACTTGGAGCTTTTAGGTCCTAAAGCAGTTATTATTTATTTATTATAAAGATTTTAGCAAATTATTTTGCAAAATGATAGGGAATCAATTACCCTTTGTTGAAGGTACTTCAATTAACAGACCACCTCTATTTTGTGGAGATAACTATACATTCTGGAAAGTTCGAATGAAAATTTTATGAAGTTTGTTAGTCGAGGCATTTGGCAAGTTGGGGCAACTGATTATAAGATCACCACTCAAACATTGAATGATTCTATAATTGAGAAACCTTTTGAACAATGGAATGAAGAAGAAATTAAATGTGCTGAAAATGATTCTAAAGAATTAAATATCATACATTCTATTATGAATACTGATGAATTTTTCAGGATTTCTGCATGCACAATAGCCAAAGAGGCATGGGACTTGATTCAAGTAACACATGGAGGAACTCCTGAAGTGAGAAGAGCTAGAAAAAATACATTGATCCAAGAATATGAATAGTTCAGGATGGCACAAGGAGAAATAATAATGGATGTGCAAAAAAGACTCACTTATAGAAGCCACAACAAACACTAGAAGGGGGGTTGAATAGTGTTTTATACTTTCAAACTGATTTTAGGAAAACCTTTAACAAGCAAAACTTTTCACAAAGAAATTTGAGCAACTTGCTGAAACTGGAAGTAAGGTACTTGCTGAAGTCACTTCAGCAGGTTTAGTAAAACTGTTTTGCAAACTTGTTTTTCAAAATGTTTTAAGTCGATTTTTAGTTTCAACGTTATAAAACAGTATACTCAGAACCCTCCAAGTTAGTTTAAACCAAATATAAAGTGATAAGGGTAAGAGAACACTTAGCCAAAGATTTATACTAGTTCATTCACTTCCACTATGAGTTACGTCCAGTCCCAAAGCCAACTAGCAATGGATTTTCCACTATCTGAACAGATACAGGTATTCTTTTACAGTCAAGCCTCTTCAGTCTCTATATACCAAGTATTATTTTACAAACAAGCCTCTCCAGGCTCAAACCCAAGTATTGTTTAACCACAAGCCTCTCCAGGTTCAACAACAAGTATTCTTTCTTCCCCCAAGCATCTCCAGGCTCTCAAACACTTGAAAGTCTTTACAAAGTAATTTGTTTAAGTTACATAACCAGGACAAGTTCCTAACTTAAACTGGGACAAACTTGTACAAAGATAACTGAGTAAAACTTAAGATAAATACAATTGTTGTACAATGAATTGGAGAGTATGCAACGTAGAATTTGACAGCATTTTGGCTTGATACGAAGTCTTCCCTCTCTGTTTGAAGTCCTTCACGAAGCTATATATAGGATCCAAATTAAGTACATTGAAGATTGCTAAAACCACCATTGACAAAATAACATTAAATGCTGTGAGAACCGTTGTGAGACAATCTTCTGATAGCTTCTGACTTGAGCAGTGCGGGTGTGCAGACATAGATTCAGTTCTGACACATTTGCAGGTACTATGATACAGATGTTTCCCTTTCTGGTAAGATGATTCAAAATGATCAAAGGTTCTCTGTAATCTTTCCTTAAAAGAGAAAAGCTTGCAGAAGACGTTGAGATTGCATTTAACTCTTGAGCGGAATGCCTTCTGACTATAGACAAATGCCTCGTAGAAATTCTTCAGCAGGTCTTCTTGTTTGAGATTGTACAACTCTTCAAGGGGTTGATGTACTTCAGCAGGTTCTTCTCCTTCAAAAGGTTGCACCACTTCAGAGGGTTGCTCCTTCAGAGAGTTGCTGAAACATAGAGAATAATACTCTTAAGAGAATTTGTACTATTTCTCAGAATATTTAACCAAATTTGTTACTCATTAAAACTTCGGGTTATGAGACTTAAACATTATTAATCACTTAATAATATTTTGAGACTCAACATTCTCCCCCTTTTTAATGTTGACAAATCTGCTTAAACTTTCAAATATCTGAAGGGAATTTTAAATAGAATAAAGTTTAAAGAATTTCTCCCCCTTTATCAGATACTTGAGCAGAATGCATTGCTCCATTGCTCCCCCTGAACATAAGATCTTTTCTCTGAAAAACATTTAAACTTATGATATTTGTGTTAGTTTATTACTCCCTCTTTTGTCATCAATCAAAAGGGTTCCCAGAGCCTGTTGAAGTATTTAATGCGTAGTAGAATAATAAATACGGGGTAAACAATCAGCAATCAATCAGGTACACTTAGAATATTCAATTACTGTTAACTGTTTCCAATCAATGATTAGAGCATTTAAGATTAGTTATTCTGTAGAAACATTGTATTACGTAGTTACATCAGCAAACATGAGCGAATTAAAAGAAAATAAGCACATATGAGGCAAACATCTCATTCATATATCTTTTAGAAAGTCACCACAGACTACAACTCTTTTTGTGTTTAGGTCGTGATACTTGAGATAGAGTGGCTTGTAGCTGTTTCATTAGATTCTGAAGCTTCTGATTCTGTTTCTCAACCTTATGATCTCCCTTTCCCTTACTTCAAGTGCTTTAGTGAGGCCAGCTTCGCTGAAGATAATGGACACATGACGTTTTGTAAACACAATCTCTCCAAAGCCATTGGGTAAGCCATATTCAGCAGGCTTGACCACAAGACAAGTGTAAATGGCAGGTGTCCATTTCTACATAGTCCAATCCTCATGAAGTTCATGTTTTGATCCATGGAAAGTACCAGGGAACCAGGTTCTGAATTCTTGAACTAAAAGAGTGCTCTTGGTTATAGACTCAACAAAATCAAACTTAGTCCCAAAGCAAGAACCTTCCTTTTCCCTTTCATCATAGTAAGAGTTCCACATGTAAGCCAGAATGCTTGTGAAGAGGTGGATACTCTCTAAAGTAAAGCAGTTTCTCATAGAGGTTGGGAAACTTGGGCACTCTGATTCGATGGTTGTAAGGAGTAGAATAGAACTTGTGAGGAAATTGTGCAGCCTTCAGCAAGTCTTCAAAACTGATAATAGGAACCACCTTGTCAAAGGATGGTCTTCTTGATAAATCTCTAGACTTTGGCTTCCACAAACTCTCCCTTGGGGTAAGATCACCCTCCCAAACAAACTTTCCATTCCCTTTGCAGACATAGCTTCCTTTAGTTCCCCATTTGTTTAACGGTAGTAGCAGTGAAAAAGCTTGGGGGCTTCTGATCAGACATCTTGTCCACAAGAAGCTTGAAATGAAGCATAATCTTCATTATCAATGTGTTGTGGGGAAGGTTGGCAGCAAAATCCCTTGACCTATTGATCATACCGTGGAGAATGATTCATGGCAGATTGATCTTCTTCTTCTGCAAGAGGTGAATGAGACAAAACCTCTCACTCTCAGAGACATAGTTTTTGCCTCCACCTTTTGGCAGCACACAGCAGCCAAGAACAACATTCAGCAACCGTGGAACTTACAGCAATCCAGTTACATTCATGTTGGATGAAGTCTCTGAACCAAACAACATTTGATTGTACTTTCTGGGAACTCCATTATGCACTTCCCATTCAGGGACAAATATAGCTCCTTCAGCCTTCACTTTAGTAACTTCCTCAAAAACCGAGTTTTTGACAGTGATGTCTTGCCCCATAACAGTTGCCTTAAGGAAGATTCTTCTGTCACCTTCAACTTCTTTGGCTGTTCTCCATAACTCATATACACTGGAATCATGCCAACCACAAAAAATGTTTTCAAAGAATGGAAGCCATCCAACATCTCTGAAGTATTCCGTGAGATCATGACCATGCTCAGTAAGATTTGCATAGTTCACACACTTGGTAGGAAAAATCTTCCCACCAGCCTTGGAGGAGGCAGCATCTCCTTTCTTTGGTACCGTTGGAGTTGTAGAAAACTTAGGAGAAAATAGGGTTTGAGGGAAAATGAAGAACTTGAGAGCACATAGAGCTTCTGGAAGTTGAGAGAGTAACCTTGAGAGGCTTCCTACGCGCTCTATAAATAGACTCAAACATAGCATTAATGATGGTAGCTACTGGCTGCACAGACATAGGGAGTCGTGCATCATGCGAACATCAGAGGACAGGTGAAAGGCCAACCGTTTCAGAGAGCCACATCATCAAGTGACACTTCAGAAAGTATATGTGATCAGCAAGTTCAATCATTTCAGCAAGAACATATATTTCAGCAGACACACATATATATCAACAAGTTCATACATCATATTTCAGAAAGTTCACACAACACTTTTCACTGTTTTCATATAAAGCATAAATTCTCAAATATTTATTTGCAACAATAAAAAGTGTTACCAACAGGGGTTCTCAGAGAATCATCAAGTGTGTTGCTTTTGCTGAGACTCAACATTGTTTTCTGAAATATATTGAGGATTAATATTTCAGCAGCTCTTGATTTTAGGTCTGGGCACATAGACCTTCCTTCCATCAAGAGTTCCACGCATCCATTCCTATGTTGTAATTTTGGGTGTCTTCTTTGATTTATCTAAGACATCTGCAAGTGAAACAATAGAGTTCTTTGGTACCCATACATTCTTGGGTCCATTAGGTTAGTTTTGGGTGTGGATTTTTCTTTCTGTTTACACTTAGAAACATGTTGTCCGGGTTTATCACAGTAAATGCACCCATCTACATTCTTTTTAACCTTTTTGGGAAAATCAGACTTTGATGATTTTGATGATTTGCCAAAGAAACCTAAGCCTCTTTTGTCTTTGAAACTTCTTTGAGTTCCTAATAATCTATTAAGATTATTATTTCCTTCTACAAATTTGGCTAGGTCTATAGTAAGTTCCTTAATCTGTCTTTGAAGATTTTGATTTTCTTCAAATAGATTTTGGGAATTATTGTTCTCATGTTCTTGAATCTTTTCTTTAAGTATAAGATTCTCTTTTTCAAGATCTTTGTTTTTGTTTCACAAAACAGAGTATGCATTAGAGAGTTTCTTATACTTTCTGAAAAGTTCTTTGGAACTATCTACCAAATCATCATATTCATCTTGAAGAGTTAGGGATATTACCTTGGATTCTGTACCTTCTGAAGAGAGTTGATTTTCCATTAAGCACAGGTTTGTCTCTTCAGATGAGTCCTCTCCATCTTCTGAGGTAGAGTCCTCTAGATCTGATTGTACATACATGACATCCACAACCTCTTCATGGATAGATGAAGCCAGCAAGTCCTATATTTCCTTGGCAGAGTTGCATCCTTGAACTTTCTCATACTCAGTCTTGTTTAGAGAACAGATCAGGTAGAGTTTGGCTTGACCATTGAGTTGAACATTAATTTTTTGCTCATAGGACCACTCAACATTCGAAATAGGTACTCCATTTCTCATAGGAACATAATCACCATAAGTAATTATATCCCAGAGATCCAGATTGTGCCTTTCAATGAACAGCTTCATGTGTTCTCTCCAGTAAAGATATGAAGGGAATCAAGCATGTGGTCAGGATGCAGCGGAATAAATGGATTCCTTCCCTTGTTATGATCGTTAATGCGAAAATACAAATTAAGGCATAAAAGGCATGAACATAATGACATACCTTTTAAGGATTGTGAACGAGGCAATAGCAACCACGTCTCTAAAGGTGTCCACGCCAACAGCCGAACTAGGAAACCCTCCTCAACTCTGTTAGTAGCATTTAAAGAGTAAGAGCGACTACTCATCTGTATAGGGTAATGCATCTTATGCTATATTTATAGAGTGGTGGCTAGGGTTTTACCCCTCACTCTATTAACCCTAACATATATGGGCCTGGCCCATTATATTATAATTCTAATCAAATTAGAATTATTATCTTTTCCTAGTGGCTTGTTGTATGTGTGTGACCCAATAGGCTTTTAATATTTGGTTATGATATTAAAATAAAACCCTTTTATATTTAATATCATAAATAGTGAGCGGTATCTAGCAATACATCACTACTACCCAAATATTGAGATTATCAACAACTTTGACGAATCCTATTTTATGATAATAATTTATATGATCTCTCCCTTTATCCAAATATCTAATTGAACACAAGGGCATTGAATGTGTCAATCTTGTATTGTTCAATTGTGTTTTTCTTGATCCCCAAGTAGAATATACAGAAAATAAAAATCTCATGCTTATCCTCTTCAGCATGGCCATGCATTTTGTAGTCTAACTCTATCAAGAGGCCTACAGATATAACTCTTGTTACATAGGAGGGACAAATCCCATCTAGGTCACTCATATCCCACCACATAATTTATTATATGTCCAAATACCAACTTTATGATCACCTTGTTACAGGCAACGTTTGATGATATTTAAAACATATAATTCCTTATGTAGGAATCGTAGTGATTTCAGGTCAAAGGACTTCATATAATATTTATCAATTTAAGAAACGTTCATGACACTTATGTAACAACCACGCAATGTTCTTAAGGTGGGTCAGTCCAATACATCATTACTCTTAATATGTACTTATGTGAACACATGATATCTCATATCATATCCATGATCCGTGAGATGTGATCATCAATGAACTCACATACTCGTCTAAATGCATCTTTTGTCCTAAGAAGATGCTCGACCAGGGACCCTTTTAAGAATAGTTCTTCATAAGATCTCACGATCAAGTCATCTACTTGATTTCTTATGAAGTTTTAGCTTAGTATTCTAAGGACATTTATTATATTCTAAAAGAATGAATTGCCTTTATAAAATAGTATGATACAAGTGATGGATAAAACATATAAGTCTCTAGTGCATAAACCAACAAGATAATTATTTCTGTTGAACAATAGAGGCCTCGTTACAGATGCTCCTTCAGAGATGTAGTGACCATAGCTTGTTGAGGTCTCCATCTTGGATCTTCTTTCTCATCACTGTTAGATGCTCAACCCGAGGTTGAGCTCTAATACCAACTGTAGAAGCCATAGGAAACACTAGAAGGGGGGTTGAATAATGTTTTATATTTTCAAACTGATTTTAGGAAAACCTTTAACAAGCAGAACTTTTCACAAAGAAATTTGAGCAACTTGCTGAAACTGGAAGTAAGGTACTTGCTAAAGTCACTTCAGCAGGTTTAGTAAAACTGTTTTGCAAACTTATTTTTCAAAACGTTTTAAGTTGATTTTTAGTTTCAACGTTATAAAACAGTATACTCAGAACCCTCCAAGTTAGTTTAAACCAAAGATTTATAAAGAGATAAGGGTAAGAGAACACTTAGCCAAAGATTTATACTGGTTCACTCATTTCCACTGTGAGTTACGTCCAGTCCCAAAGCCAGCAATGGATTTTCCACTATCTGAACAGATACAAGTATTTTTTTACAGTCAAGCCTCTTCAGGCTCTATACACCAAGTATTATTTTACAGACAAGCCTCTCCAGGCTCAAACCCAAGTATTGTTTAACCACAAGCCTCTCCAGGCTCAACAACAAGTATTCTTTCTTCCACCAAGCCTTTCCAGGCTCTCAGACACTTGAAAGTGTTTACAAAGTAATTTGTTTAAGTTACAAAACCAAGACAAGTTCCTAACTTAAACTGGGACAAATTTGTACAAAGATAACTGAGTAAAACTCAGGATCAATACAATTGTTGTACAATGAATCAGAGAGTATGCAACGTAGAATTTGATAGCGTTTTGGCATGATACGAAGTCTTCCCTCTCATTTTGAAGTCCTTCACGAAGCTATATATAGGATCCAAATTAAGTCCGTTGAAGATATCTAAAACCACCATTGAGAAATAACATTAAATGCTGTGAGAACCATTGTGAGACAATCTTTTGATAGCTTCTGACTTGAGCAGTGCAGGTTTGCAGACATAGATTCAGTTCTGACACATTTGCAAGTACTATGATACAGATGTTTCCCTTTCTGGTAAGATGATTCAAAATGATCAAAGGGTCTCTGTAATCTTTCCTTAAAAGAGACAAGCTTGCAAAAGACGTTGAGAATGCATTTAAGTCTTGAGCAGAAAGCCTTATGACTATTGACAAATGCCACGTAGAAATTCTTCAGCAGGTCTTCTTGTTTCAGATAGTACAACTCTTCAGAGGGTTGATGTACTTCAGCAGGTTCTTCTCCTTCAGAAGGTTGCACCACTTCAGAGGGTTGCTCCTTCAGAGAGTTGCTGAAACATAGAGAATACCCTTAAGAGAATTTGTACTATTTCTCAGAATATTTAACCATATTTGTTACTCATTAAAACTTAAGGTTATGAGACTTCAACATTATTAATCATTTAATAATATTTTGAGACTCAACATCACTCACATCGTGAATCATCTCAAGGGCCTTGGAAAGATTTTTTATGAAGAGGAGCTGAATGCTAAGATCCTCAGGTCTCTAAACAGAAAGTGGCAGCCAACTGTGACAGCAATCACTGAATCAAAGAATTTAGCAGTCATGACAAGTGCAGAACTATTTGGGAAATTAAGAGAGTATGGGATGGATATGACTAGAATGGCAGAAGAAAAGCAAAAAGACAAGAAGATAAAAGGATTGGCCTTGAAGACCAATGAAGTGTCAAGCAATGATGAAAGTACTGAAAATAAAGCTTCAAAATCTGAAAAGATGAATCTAATGGTAAGAAAATTCAGAAAATTCTTGAAGAAGACAAATGGAAAAGGCAAGCAATTCCAAGCAAGGATGCAGTCAAAGAAAGTTGAATCTTCCTCACCAAAGCTCACTTGCTTTGAATGTGGCAAAATTGGTCATATAAAGGAAGATTATCCAAGCTTAGCACGGAAGCAAAGCTATGATAGGTCAAAATCAAAATTCAGAAACAGAAAGAAAAAGGCTTACATTGCATGGGAAGACAATGCCTCAACCACATCAAGTGAAAGTGAAAGTACCATGAAGCAAATCTTTGCCTAATGACAAACAATGATTCTGAAAGTGAGGTAAGTGATTCTGACTCTTCCATTGATACTAACTACGATCAATTGTGAGATGCTTTTATTGAGTTGCATGAAGAAGCTAAGAAATTAAGTTTCTTTAATAGTGTTTACAAAAAGAAAATCAAGTGGTTTGAAGCTAGAGTCTGTGACTTACAAAGGGAAATGGATGTAGTGAAAAATGAAAATGAAAATTTGAAAAACACTTCCTCTGGTAACATAGCTTCCACTTCCAGTTGCGAAACATGCAAAGCGCTTGAATCTAAAATTGTTTATCTTACTAAAGCCTTATCTAGATTCATAAAGGGAAAAGCCAATCTTGATGCTATCTTAGGTAAATAGAAATATATGATTGATAAAGTTGGACTTTGATATAGCCTTAAATCTTTTAATACTTGCAATTACTTTTCTTATAAAGGTCACACATCATATAATTTCATGATTAGAAAGTTTGGAGTTCCTAATGGGAAATACATGTGGATCCCCAAAGGAGCAAATGTTTCTACTAATCTAAATGGACCCAATTTCATTTGGGTACCAAGATAAGACCTTGTTTTGTTTTGTAGGTGTGCCTAAAGGCAAGGGAGTCCTTGTGGTACTTGGACAGTGGTTGTTCTAGGCACGTGACAGGGGACAAAAGCAAATTTGTCTCTCTACAAGCAAAGGATGGAGGTTATGTAACTTATGGTGACAACAATAGAGGGTGCATACTTGGTATTGACAACATTGGTAACAATTCCTCTACTTTAATTGATGATGTTCTGTATGTTGATGATCTAAAGTATAACCTGTTGAGTATTAGTCAACTATGTGATAAAAATTATAGAATTTCCTTTAATCATGAATGTTGTACTATATGTGATGTTTGTTGGTAGGAGAATGAATAACATCTATGTGCTTGATATTGATCATTCTTCATCAAACATTGCATGCTTAACATCCAGAGATGATATGTCTTGGCTTTGGCATAGACTCATTGCACATATTAATCTTAAGCAATTAAATAGACTTGCATCAAAGAAACTTGTTAAAGGCCTACCTAATCTTAAGTTCTCTAAGGAAGGTATATGTGATGCATGTTAAAAGGGAAAGCAATCTAGAACTTCTTTTAAATCAATAAAATCAATTTCTACATCTAGACCTCTTGAACTTTTGCATATGGATCTCTTTAATCCTTCTAGAACTATAAGTGTAACGTCCTAATTTCTCAATTCTAGAATAGTGTCCGTTGGAAACACCATTTCTGAATTTCTGAAATTATTTTGTTCAATTTCGATGTCGTCAAACAAAAGCTTAGGCTTTCCAACGATTTTCTTAAGCTATTACTAATACATATATCACAAACTCATACAAACTGAAGATCTTAATTAAACTTAGGGAAAGAACCTACACTTGGAGTGTTGTGGTTCATAAGACTCACACCGGAAGTCCGACAGAATCTCCCCTAAAAACTGGAGGTATACCAATTCTAAACTTAACCAGAAACTCAGTAAAACCACCAACACAGTTTAATAATATAAATTCACTAATATCATAATAGGGCCTCCGTGGCCAGAACATAATATACATACATATATACATCAATATTTAATTAACTATCAATACATAAGAACTAATTCAACTAAATGAGTCTTCTACTGGAAGTAATACTCAGCTTCACCATTCCTTTCCCTGCTTCATCATTACCTGGGATCACCTGCACAACTAGAGTATATTCCGGAAACGTGGGGTGAGACTACAGTCTCAGCAAGTACAACTAGGCATATATATAGTGTGGGAATCAAACAACGGTTATCAAACTTCACATGAGACATATTCACATATAGATAATAACAAACTAAATGCAATATGCAACTTACTTAGCATAACAGATGAATGATGCAAATCATGATGCACTCACTGCTGTGCCCAGCAGGTATGATCTTATCACTTTCTATGGTTAGAACTGAGCTCAGACTACGGGAAACGTCTTTCTCGGGGACGAATCCCACCTTTCTAGACCGAAGTCGTGTTTTACTTAAATACTTAATTTTTAACTCACGGCTTGAAGGCTGGCTTGAATTACTCACGGTCGAAACCGACTGATATTATCTCACGGTCGAAACCGGCTTAAGATTTTATAATGTTGAATATGCTCCATGTGAACTAATTAACTGAGTACTTATATTTCATGCACATGAAATTATGCTTAAAGGATATAAACTCCTTAATAATTCAATTAGCCAATTTACATAACTTTCATAAACAACTTTACACAAATGTACCAACATAATCCCTACTTTCTTGCTTCTAAACATATTAATCACAAACTTAACAATTAACACAAGTATTAAACCTCAACTTCCCTAATTTGCATAACCTAAATTATATGAGAAAGCATACATCCTCCATAAACACACATATCTCCAATCCAAGGGTTATATTTCATACCTAACCTCTAAGAATACCAAATTTACAACAAATAGAAGAGGATTAAGGAATAGGGGTCATATTAAAGCATACAAGCAATTAGGGTGAAAGTGGGTGAGTTGTACTCACCTCAATGGAGCTCAAAGGGAAAAGAAGAGAGGTTGGAGAAGGTTGAAGGTGAAGATCCATGGCCCCCTTTTCTTCCTCCAAGCTCCACATCCCCTCATCCTAACAAGAATCCTCTTCCTCTCTGTAAAATCTCTCGGCCTCTCTCTCTAAAAGCAAAGTGGAAGAAGAAAAATGAAGGAAAACCGAGCCCTAATCGCGTTTTATGATCCCGAAAGTGACTTCTCGCTTAAGCGAGCTTGTCGTGCCCTGAAAATGCATGCTCTCTGGACAAATCTCGCTTAAGCGAGCCCTGCTCACTTAAGCGAGTATGACAGCAAAAACTTATACAAGATTTTTCTGCATAACGCGCTCAAGTGAGCTCATTCTCTCTTGAGCGAGAATGAGTCTGTTTGAAGGTGCAAATTTGATCAGAATACCATCTTATAGCATATCAAACTGAAGCCTCGAAAGTTAGCTTTCTAATGAAAGTGGAATCACCTTAATTGGACACCTATAACTCTACATATTCTCTAATTAGTGAGCAAAGGTCATAGGGCTTAAAACTGAAATCAAGCAACAACATTGGTTTTTGCCCCTCGTAGATTTCCAACTCAATCCTCTCCTTTTCAAACCTAATCCCTCTCCTCCAAAACCTTCTTCTAAGTTATTTCTTCCCATCTAAAGCTTTCCCTCATTCACATCTTGCTATACAATTCCATTATTCCTTCGGTAGTCTCCATTGTTAACTTATTCCACTAAATAGCCAAAACCTATGGTAATGCACTCGTCCCCAATCATTACAAACCACATACTTCCTAATCTCATTAGATAACCAATTTCCTTCCTAAATTCACATTCCAACTCCAATTCCTCATATTGTTCCCTATCATCTAACCCTTGGCTAAAACCATAACCTAAGCTTCTATTACAATTCCTAAGCTCTAGATTTGGGATGTTACAATAAGCCTAGGTGGTAGTGTATATGCCTTGGTAATAATTGATGATTACTCTAGATTTACTTGGATTACATTCTTATCTGCTAAAAACAATGCTTTCAAAGCCTTTGTCAAAATTTTGAAAAGAATTCAAAATGAGAAAGATTTGAAAATTAAGTCTTTGAGAAGTGATCATGGAGAAATAACGAAATTGAAGAATTCTGTGATGAAAATGGTTTTGAACATAATTTTTCTACTCCAAGAACCCCTCAACAAAAAGGAGTTGTGGAGAGGAAAATAAATCACTTATTGAATTAGCAAGGACCATGCTCAATGAAAATGATTTACCTGAATATTTTTGGGTTGACGTCGTGAGCACAACTTGCTATGTTTTAAACAGAATCTTAATTCGTCCATTTCTAAAAATGACTCCATATGAACTTTTCAAGGGTAAGAAACCCAACATCTCTCATTTAAAAGTTTTTGGATGTAAATGTTTCATTTTAAATAATGTTAAGGATAACATTTGCAAATTTGATGCTAAAGTTGATGAAGGTATGTCTTTAGGATATTATGCATCAAGTAAGGCATATAAAGTCTTTAATAAGAAGTCTTTCTGTGATGAGAAAGATGCAGGTACATCAAACATTCCTCTAATCCTTGATGAAGCTAGCACCAACAGTGAACAAGTTGAGGCTCCAAAAGAACAATAGTCATTACCCAAAGAAAGGAAGAAGCCTAAGGATCTCTCCTTAGACAACATTCTTAGTGACATGGAAAAGGGAGTTACTACTAGACATTCTCTTAATCTCTTTTGTGAACATATTGAAGTTGGTTGAACGTCTCTAGAAGGAGGGGTTGAATAGAGACTTTGAAAATATTGTACCTAAAAAATTCAGATTAAATCTGAGGTGGATCTCAAGTCTGTGACTTGGAACTCAGATTGAATCTTAACTCAGCGGAAGGTTAAGATTAAGAAAGCTGAGATATGTTGGGACTAATGTTAGTTATGTAGAAACTAAGTTATGCAAAGACTGATAATAAAAGGGAGGGAGAGAGAGAACACACTCAAATTTATACTGGTTCACCCACAACCTTGGGCTACGTCCAGTCCCCACAACCATGTGAGATTTCCACTATGACAATCTTGTCAAATAAACGTATTCTTTCTTGCCTCTTCAGGCTCACACTTACTCACACTAAGCTCGAGCAACTCCTGACTTAGCTGAGATTCAAATATTCTTTCCTCTGCCTCTCCAGGCTTCACACTAAGCTTAGGCACCTCCTAACTTAGGTGAGATACAAGTATTCTTTCCTCTGCCTCTTCAGGCTCATAGTCACGCACACTAAGCTCAGGCACCTCCTGACTTAGCTGAGACTGGGTGATATGAAATGAGATAAGATTGATCTTGTCTAGCTTAGACTACGTACAAAGTACGAATACACAGTGAGCTTAGCTAGATGATGGGTAGCTCTCTAAATCACTCAAAGAGTGTATATAAAACATTACAAAACAAGAGCTAAACCTACTACATGATATTAGTTAAGATACCATAGGTAGGTAAGTTAAGATTCACTTGAGACATGGATTTTTCAGCTTGTGCAGTAGTGTCTCTGTTGTGTCTCACCCGTGTCTCTCAAGTGTCTCACCATAATGAGACTTCCTTTTATAGTCTTCAGAAAACTATCCGTTGGAAGAGAGAGAGAGATTGTTTTTCACTTTTCTGGCATGGGCTCAGTACTTTTCTGGTACAGTCTCTACTGTGACAATGTACTTGCGTTGACTTGATTTTGTTGCTGAGTCTCTTTCTGAGTTTGAATCTTAGTCTCAGACTTACTTGTTAGTCTCGGTCTTACTTGCCAGTCTCAGTCTTACTTGCCAATCTGAGTCTCAGTCTTACCTCTACATCTGAGTCTTAGTTTGTCTTCTCATTCTCAGTCTGAGTCTTAGTCTTAGTCTAAGTCTCAGTCCCAGTCTCAGTTGGTGAGTCTAAGTCTCAGTCTCACCTATGAGTCTGAGCTTGGTCAGTCTTAGCTTGACTCTTGCTTTGTCTTGTGCTTAGCTTCATACTTCAAAGTGCTTCTTAGTCATGCTTAGACTGAGTCAGATCTTACAATATGAGTTTGGGTCTGTCTCAATCTGACCTTGCAATTTGAACTTGTCTCAGTCTGAATCTCAGTTGTGTGGCTCAGTATTACTATCATGTCTGAGTCTCAGTCTTTCATGTGTAGTTGATTTTCAGTCTTTAATGTGCAGCTGAGTCTCAATTTCTTGAGTCTTGAACCTCTTAGACCTGAGAGGCTAAGCTTTCCTAATCTGATCTTTTCATAGGGTGCGTCTCTTGTTGCTTCTCAGTTCAACTCTTCTTGATCTCTTTGTAGCTTTGTTTTTCTTGAGTCTCAAATATTGGTCTTTTTAATGCAACTTAGTTCACTATTTGAGCTCAACTTGACTTAGCAGGATGGTTAGCGTTTCTAGTAAAGACCCTTTCTGACTGTAGCTAAGACTGCATTCTGATGTGCACCACTCTCAACTTAGGCTATCTTCATATTCAACCATTCTAAGCTTCTGGAGACTTTCTGATCAAGAATATGTCTAAGACCTTCTTCTGAAATTACCTTAAGCATATAGAGCTTCTAAGCTTTGCCCATTCTCTATAAACAATTCTGAAGTATGATGTTTCTTAACATTAGGATTCTGATCTTTCTGAGTCTCAAGAAAGGTTTGCATTGATTGCTCAATCTCAGGCTGACCTTTATCTTGATCTTCAGTCTGAGGATTCCTACCAGTCTCAGACTGAGCTTGGTCGTGGTTCTTCTTATCTTTTTGAGTTCTTTACTAAGCATAAGAATCATGTCTTTCTAAGATCTCACATACAAAACATCAGTAACTTCAAGAACAGAAAACGTTAAGTTTGATCAAAAGGTTTGTTGTCATTAAAACCAAATCTCAGAGGGTTTTGCTCTAACACATATGGCATTTGTCTCTCAAATTGAACCATCTTGTGTGGATGATGCATTAAATGATGAATATTGGATGATGGCCATGCATGATGAATTAAATCAGTTTAAGAGAAATGATGTTTGGGAACTAGTACCTTATAAATCAAGTATGAATGTCATAGGAACTAAATGGTGTTTAGGAACAAACTTGATGAAACTAGAACCATAACTAGAAATAAGGATAGATTAGTAGCTAAGGGATATAATCAATAGGAAGGTATAGATTTTGGTGAAACATAAGCACCAGTTGCTAGATTAGAAGCTGTTAGGATCCTTCTTGCATTTGCATGTGTAAATAATTTTAAGTTATACCAAATGGATGTGAAGAGTTCCTTTTTGAATGGTTTCATTAATGAAGAAGTGTTTGTTTCTCAACCACTTGGTTTTGTTGATCATAAATTTCCTAATCATGTCTACAAGCTGAAGAAAGCCCTTTATGGACTTAAGCAGACACCTAGACAATGGTATGAAAGGTTGAGTAAGTTTCTCTTATCACAAAAATTTGATAGAGGAAAAGTAGACAAAACTTTATTTATTAAGAAAACTTCCAATGATATACTTCTTGTACAAGTGTATGTTGATGATATTATCTTTTGGTTCATCTAACAACTCTCTTTGTGAGGACTTTGTCTCAAAAATGCAGTGGGAGTTTGATATGTCAATGATGGGAGAGTTAAGTTTCTTTCTTGGTTTGCAAGTTAAGCAAATGGAGAAGGGAATTTTCTTACATCAGTCAAAGTAATTTGAAATGGAGAAGTGCAAAAGCTCACATACACCAATGGGAACTAACTGTTATTTGGATGCAGAATCTCAAGGAAAATCAGTTGATGTTACTAAGTATAGAGGGATAATAGGTTCACTTTTGTACTTAACTACAAATAGACCTGACATCATGTTTAGTGTATGTTTGTGTGCTAGGTACCAAGCAACACCTAAGGAATCACACATGAAAGCTGTCAAGAGAATTCTAAAATACCTCAAGGAGACTTTAAACGTTGGTCTTTGGTATCCAAAAGGTACAAATCCTATTCTTGTTGGTTTTTCTGACTCTGATTTTGCAAGATGCAAACTAGACAGAAAAAGTACCACTGGCACATGTCATTTTTTCTGGAAAACAGCCTTGTATCTTGCCACAGTAAGAAACAGGCTTGTGTAGCACTCTACTGCTGAAGCAGAATATATAGCAGTTGGAAGCTGTTGTGCTCAATCATTATAGCTCAAGCAACAATTACAAGACTTTGGACTAATATTGAACATGATACCATTGAAATGTGACAACACATGTGCTATCGACTTAATGAAGAATCCAATATTGCACTCAAGGACTAAGCATATTAAGATACATCATCATTTCATAAGGGAGCATATTGAGAAAGGAGACTGCGATATTCAATACGTAGAAAAGAATCACAGCTAGCTGATATATTCACTAAACTACTGCTAAGGGAAAGGTCCTACAAGCTTAGAAGGGAACTTGTACTACAACATTTGTTGTCTACGACAACAATAAAAAACCGTTCCTAAAAGTTTAGGCAACGGTTTCCCAGGTGTGGATTTATCATCCGTTGCCTATTCCTATAAGCAACGGTTCTTTGGTCTGTGCCCATGATGTAGAAACCACAGGAAACACTAGAAGGGGGGGTTGAATAGTGTTTTAAATGTTCAAACAGAGTTTTCAGAAACCTTTTCACAAGATAAGTTTTTCACAAGGATTTATGCAAACTTGCTGAAACTGGAGTTATGCTACTTGCTGAAATTATTTCAACGGGTCCAATAAAATTGTTTAAACTGTTTTTTTGAAACATATTTTGTTAAAGATATGTTTCAATAGTATAAATCACTATATTCCGAACCCTTCTTGTTAGCAAAATAACAGATATAAAGAGATAAGGGTAGGGAAGACTTAGCCAAGAGATTTATCCTGGTTCACTCACATCCACCGTGAGCTACGTCCAGTCCCAATGCCAAACTAGCAAAGGATTTTCCACTAACTGATCAGTTACAAGTATTCTTTTACAGTCAAGCCTTTTCAGGCTCTATAAAACAAGTATTTTTTTGCAGACAAGCCTCTCCAAGCTCAAACCAAGTATTGTTTAAACAACAAGTCTCTCCAGGCTTAAACCAAGTATTCTATCTTCCACCAAGCCTCTTCAGGCTCTCAGACACTTGAAAGTGTTTACAAATGAATTTTTTTTAAGTTGCTAAACTTAGACAAGTTCCAAACTTAAACAGATACAGGATTGTACAAAATAACTGAGTATGACTTAGGATGTATGAAATTTAAGTACAATAATCAGAGAGTAAGCAGCAGGAAATTTGGCAGCATTTTGGCTTGATATTATTTCTTCTCTCCTTTTTATTGAAGTTCTTCACGAAGCTTTATATAGGTTTCAACTTAAGTCCGTTGAAGATTGCTAAAACCACTATTGTGAAATAGCATTAAATGCTGTGAGAACCGTCGTGAGATAATCTTCTGATAGCTTCTGACTTGAGCAGTGTAGGTGTGCAGGTATGATTTAGTTCTGACACACAACAGGTACAACAACTTCCTTTTCTAGCACGAGGATTCAAATATGCGCAGAAAGGACTCTGTAATTCTATCCTTAATGAGATGTTGCAGAAGACATTTAGAGTGCTTTATTATTCTGAATATGTTGTCCAAAGAGAGCTTCACAATGTTCGAGCCAATTGTCCTACGAAAGTAGTTTTCAGCAAATCTTCAAGTTTCAGATAGTACTTCTCTTCAGAGGATTAATAGACTTCAGTAGGTCCTAACTTTTCAGAGGGTTCCTTTCTTCAGCAGGTTGCACTACTTCAGAGAGTTGCTTTTCTTCGGAGGGTTGCTCTTCAGAGAGTTGCTGAATCATAGAAAATACCCTTGAGAGAATATGTACTATTTATTAAAAAACTTTAACCAAATTTGTTATTCATTAAAACTTAGGATTGTGAGACTTAAACATTATTAATATCTTAATAATATTTTGAGACTCAATATTCTCCCCCTTTTTAATGAAGACAAATTTTCTTAAACTATTCAAATATCTGAAGGGAAAATAAAAAGTATTAAGTTAAGAAATTTCTCCCCCTTATTCAGATACTTAGGCAGAATGCCTTGCTCCCCCATTATTGATTTGTAGAGTACGTAGCATAATACATGCGAAGTTAAGTATGGAAACTACATAAATAAATCAGAGAGGATAATCATTGAAATTTGAAATTTCAGAGAGTTCAACATATAGAGTTTAACATAAACAGAAAAACTTTCATGAACACATAGACTTTCTGATATAGTGGCAAGCTAAAAATTGCTATTCCTCTTGTGCTTAGGCTTGGTTTCCTGAACATGAAGATGAGCAGGAGCAGCATTGAATTGCCTCATTAAAGTTTGAAGTCTAAGGTTCTTATTTCTCAACCTTCTGATTTCTCTCTCTCTAATCTCAAGTGCCTCAGAAAGATCAACTTCCCTGAAGATGACGGATACATGCCTCTTGGTAAACACAATATCCCCAAAGCCATTTGGTAAGCCATAGTCAGCAGGCTTCACCATAAGACAAGTGTAGATGGCAGGAGTCAATTTTGCACAATCCAATCTTCATGCAGATCATGCTTAAAACTAGGGAATGTTCCAGGGAGCCAAGTATGAAACTCTTAAACTGAGAGGGTGCTCTTGGTCAATGAATCAGCTAAATCATACTTCATTCCAGAGTAGGACCCTTTCCTTTTCTCTCTCATGCCAATAGGAATCCTACAGTCTGTCTCTGTAGGTGTGGTCAAACCCCCCCATAAGCTTCTAAGTCTTCAGGGAGTCTTTCCCATTCACCTTTGGTCATAGGCTCAGGTTCATCCATGTAGGCAGAGTAGAACTTAGGTTCCTTCTTCTTGTCTTCAGGACCTTCAACAAATAGTAATCTTGGCACAATTCTGTCAGGTTGCCAGTAGATTTTGGTTGAGGGCTTCATGATAAGGGGTTTTGGAGGCTTGGAGTTTCTGCACCCAACTTTTGATGCAATGTACCTTGAGTACAACTCAGCTTCCAAGTTCAGATGCCTGATGAAAATCCAGTCTTCAGCGGGTATCCTCACTTGGTCAGGAGAATCAACATCAATTCTTTTCCAAAAGTGCTTGGGTGGTTGCACTCCTTGTCTGATCTTCTCCAGCTAATCAGATCTAGATACTCCCCCTGAAGCCTTGGCCATTCTCTTCTGTCTACCAGCTTCCAGAGAGTCCAAGTGAAGACCAACATGCTTGTGCAGAGGCAAGTGGTCTTTGAAGTACAGTAATTCTTCATAAATATTTGGAAAATGAGGCACTCTTATTCTCTGATTGTAGGGAGTAGAATAGAATTTGTGTGGAAACTCAACGGCTTTCAGCAGGTCCTCAAAACTTTTGATAATGACGATCTTGTCAGATGATTGTCTTCTTGATATAACTCTAGTTTTTGGCTTCAGCAGCTCATCCCTTGCAACATGACTTCCTTCCCATACAAATTTGCCTTCACCCTTGTGAACATAATTCCAGTCTCTTTCCAGTTAAAGATTCTGGCATCAGTACCAGCAGAAGTAGATGGAGTAGGGGGAGGAATAACTTAAAGTACCTCAGAGGGCCCAGTCTCAGTAACAAGAACTGGTTCAGCAACCTCTTTGGCAGGTAATACTTCAGAAGGTGGAACTTCAACAAGTTAATTATCAGCATGTGGATTTTCAGCAGGTCCACACACAGTAACTTCAGTATCAGCAACCTCTTCAACAACAGCAGGTTGACTGATTTCTTTAGGAGTGTGTTGTTCTGAGGACTTATCAGCAAGCACAGGAGCCTCAAGAACCTTGACTGGAACCTTTGAAGGACTCACATCATCTTCCAAGTCAATTGGATCAAGTTTTCTGAAATTAACCTTGATCTTCTTGTAAGGTTCCTCTACAGGAATATGCATTATACTAGCTTCTTGTAGCTTTCTCTGATACTTCTTAGTTTCTGTCAAAGGGTTCCTTGATGGATCATAGGGAACATAGTCTGCAGTGGGTTTTGCAGACAACCTATTGAGCTTCATCTTCTTCAGCTCCTCAACTTCTTGGATCTTTCCTGCGGGGAAGCTTCCATATATGTTACAGGTTCTTCTATTGATTGAGACTTGCTCCTGGTAATTATAGGAATATAGGGTACTTCAACTATAAGAGACAGTATTATTCTCTTCTTTATCCTTCCAGATTTTGAGGCCCTATTTCTCTTGGGCACAGAAGACTTCTCAAGTTTTTCATCTTTTATCATAGCCTTCTGAGCAGCTTCAGCTAGAGCCCTGTCATTTTCTTCTTGCTCATTGACCTTTCTCAGTTCTTCCTCTTCTAAAGCAATGGCCAAAGCAGCAATTTCTCTTAGCTCCGAATCAAGATGGCTTGTGGCAAGTGGCATCACCAACAAGGGTTTTTCAGAAGAGATTGGGGCATCAACCATCATGGCCTATCCCAGTATGGTAGGCTCTGTGACTTTAGTCTCAGCCACTTTAGCAGTCTGACCCATAATTTCAGTAGGTTCATTTAGAACCTTTTGAACAGGTTCAAAAACTTTTAGTGGTTTAACCTCTGTCACCTTTTCAGATGATCTTGCCTTCTAAAAAGATGCTTCTACCTCTCTTACCCTTTCCAAGTCAGCAGGTAAGAGGTTTTTCTGAGAGACCTTAGTTGTAACGCCCCCGAGCCGCTTGCAGGAATGATGAGGGTCCCCACAAACCAACACGAGTCTTTCCAGTATGCTTTGTCCTCACTTGCACACTTTCCGGGAAACTTCCCAGAAGGTCACCCATCCCAGAATTGCTTCAATCCAAGCACATTTAACTATGGAGTTCTTATGTTATGGGCTTCCGAAAAGAAGATGCATCTTGTTGGTATAGTTCTCCCCAACAATTTCCTTTAAGTTATTTTCAACTGTACAGTCCCATACCTGCACAGCCTCTAGATTCCTCTCATTCGGGTGTGGGCTCGGTTCATCCATGTGTCCCTTCTTGCTTAGAAGCCTGCCAGAAGTCGCTCCTTGTCCGTGCCTCTTTGCACCGGCGATCACTCCCTCCCTCATCAGCCTCTGGCTCTCACATGCCCACCAGCTTCCGCCTGGTTCGTCCCCGAACCACACCATACTGGGAGAGGATCGGCTTTGATACCATTTGTAACGCCCCCGAGCGACACATGGATGAACCGAGCCCACACCCGAATGAGAGGGATCTAGAGGCTGTGCAGGAATGGGACTGTACAGTTGAAAATAACTTAAAGGAAATTGTTGGGGAGAACTATACCAACAAGATGCATCTTCTTTTCGGAAGCCCATAACATAAGAACTCCATAGTTAAGCGTGCTTGGCTTGGAGCAATTCTGGGATGGGTGACCTTCTGGGAAGTTTCCCGGAAAATGTGCAAGTGAGGACAAAGCATACTGGAAAGACTCGTGTTGGTTTGTGGGGACCCTCATCACTCCTGCAAGTGGCTCGGAGGCGTTACAAATGGTATCAGAGTCAGGTTCCCCTCGTTACTCTCCCGTTCCAGAGGTGTCACCTCCACAGCCCGTATATTCTGACGCATTTGGTCGTTCCCGTCCGAGTGAGCCAGACATGATCGTGATCGATGACACTACATCTGAGGAGGAGGACCCAGAGGAAGACCCGAAGGATGACTCTGAGGATGAGGAGCCGGAAGAGGATTCTTCCAGTGACGACCCCTCAGAAGACTTTGGGATGATCAACCTCGGGGGTACTGGAGGGAGGAGTTGTGGATGGATTCCTGCTGAGACGGATGATGACGAGTAGGATAGCGTAACTGGGGGTAGTCACGAGTCTAGTTAGTAGCAGCTCTGATTTAGTGGCCTTTTGTTTTGTTTCGTTTTGGCTGAGGTCTTATTTATTATAGTCTACTACTAGAACTCTTGTTTTGTATGGTGGTATTGTTTACTCCGGGATTACTTTGACACTATGGTTCTGTATATATGTTATGATGTTTCTTTTCCATGATCCCCTTTATATCTGCGTGTATGTTGTGTATGTATGCGGAATGATTGAATCGTTTAGATGTTTTTAGAAAATGAATTTCAGACTTAAGAAAAGGACGTTTTCATGAATACTTAAAATGGAATTAGAATGCGATTAGTTAATGATGATTAAACTCTTTTAAAAAAAAAAAGAAAAAAAAATTTCATATTTTTTAAGTTTTAAAACAGTAAATTCGACGGTTACGTTTTGCAATTTGATATTCTTAGAGGTATAACTAAGGGTGTCACATTTAGTGGTATCAGAGTTGTTCTTTCCTTTTTTGCCTCGGGTATGGTCTGCAATACCCTTCTCTCTGTGTTGATTGTTTGTTTGTGTTGATTGTTTGCCTTGTGTGAATTGGTTGCTCTCATCTTGCTATCTTAGTAATATGAGGATCTGTGTGTAGCGTTGCTTATTCTTGCTTGAATGGTTCTGCATGAAACGGAAGAAGTTGACTTGTTCTGCGAATGCAGGATTCCATGGCAGAAAGAGGCAACCCTAAGATAGGCGATCTCCTGGGAAGGAGACAAGGTAGCATAAAATCACACCTCATAAAAGAATTAACTTAACATCCTAATTAGAATTAAGGTAGTATGAATGAACCAAGTAATCAAGCTTCTAAAACGAGTTTTCCAAGACCTCTAGGTCCTGAGATGGTACATTAGTGTAGCCAATAGTTGATTTGACTTGTGGATTGAGGTGCTGAGTGAGACATCAAAGGTCAGGATAGAATGACCACTAAGGATAAGTTCCCATTCCTTTAGATGAGTAACCTAAGGGATCAATAATGAATTCGAGGCCGTAAATTCAAGGTTAAGATGATTGATCATTGAGGTTTAATTATTAAGGTTTTGAAATTTGGGGATTTGTACTAATAGCTCTTGAGGATTCAGATATTGAAAATATATATATATTGGCAAAGCAAGTTAGAAGTAATTGATGACTTGGGATATACTCAGGATGAATAATGATGGAGTTTAGGATAAGAATGAGAAACATATGAATTGAGATTTGTTCTTAGTAATTAAGGTATATTTGGAGACCCTGTTGATGAACTTGAAGTCTAAAAGGGTTTGACTGTGGAATGAGTGTCATGATTGAAGTTTGATAGATACACTAGAGAATGATCGCTATCTCTAACGGATTGATAAAATAAGGATTTATAGAAACAAGTGGAAAAACTCGATTTAAGACAAAGGATGTCAAAGTATTGAGGCCAATAGCACAAGATGTAGTTCTTAAGGAATTTTAGTCGTATGGTAGGGTATGACTAAGCAAATGATCTGTTAGTATCAAGATTACGCAGGAAATTGAAGAAAGAGATCATGTAATGGTGAATTATATGCATGAGTAAGCACTACAAGAGCTACAATGGTATGAGCTAAGTAAGGATAACACTTCCATAAGGTTAGTAGAAATAATAGATATGTCAAGTAATGAGCGATTATTGTATGTGTTGATTTTGATGACTAAGAGTATACTTGATTGATGCTCCTATAGATTGAATAAGGTATGTGAATGGAATCTCATAAACGATTAAGATTGGAATTGGTAAGGATCATGACACGTTGATTTAGTATGGTCATACCAATTTACAGGATTAGTTTGTACATTAATCTTAATGGACTTAGACTCTCAAGGAAATGTATATAAATTAGTAAATATCTAGGCAGGATTTTAAAGATTGGATTGGAATAGTACTAGATAAATAGGTGGCATTTCGCGTAAGGATGCCCTAGGGGACAAATACAATACGTGGGAGTAGGATAACCATAAGGAAGAAAAAAAAATAATAATAATATTCCCTAAGGTAGATTGCTTCTATCTATATACCGAGACTATAGGTAATCTTACAATCCGCTTTGGACTTTACCACGAATGCTACATGTGTCTAGCAATCCCATCTGGATTGGTTGTCTTTGGTGTTCCTTTCCCTCCTCAGTAAACCCAGTTTTCTAACCTCATTTAAGCCAACTTATCCTCATTCTTTCGTGCCATGTTCTCTCCTATTTCTAGGATCTAATGGGAAAGTATAGCATTCTTTGGAATAATCTTGAGAGATAGGAAGTTGTATGCTAAGCTATCTAAGTGTGAGTTTTGGTTAAAGGAAGTGAATTTCCTAGGTCATGTGATCTATAGTGGACGAGTTAGCGTAGACCCAGCTAAGGTAGAAACTGTGTTGCAGTGGGAAGCACCTGGGACTTTAACGGAAATGAGAAGCTTCTTGGGGTTAGCTAGTTACTAACCGTAAGTTTATTGAAAATTTTTCAAGGATAGCAACTCCGTTGAACCGTTTGATTAGGAAAGACCAACCTTTTGTGTGGATCCAGTAATATGAAGATAGTTTTCAGGAATTGAAGAAGAGGTTAACTTCTGCGCCTGCGTTAGTTTTACCTGATCCACAAGAGAGTTTTGAAGTATAATGTGATGCTTCAAAACAAGGATTAGGCGGTGTGTTGATGAAAAAAAAAAGAAAAGTAGTGGCTTATGCCTCTAGGCAACTGCGAACACACGAAGTAAATTACCCTACGCATGATCTAGAGTTGGCAGCCATAGTTTTTGCTCTGAAGATTTGGAGGCACCATCTGTATGGCTCTAGGTTTGAAGTCTTTAGTGACCATAAGAGCTTGAAGTATCTGTTTGATCAGAAGGAATTGAATATGAGGCAGAGACGATGGATGGAGTTTTTTAAGGATTATGATTTTAGTCTGCAGTGCCACCTTGGGAAAGCCAATGTAGTGGCTGATGCGTTGAGTAGGAAATCTTTGCACATGTCAGCAATGATGGTTAAGAACTAGAATTGATAGAAGGATTTAGAGACCTGAACCTGGATGTTAGATTTAGCCCTGAGAGTATAATTCTAGGAACCTTGAAGATTTCGAGTGATTTCTTGGAACAAGTTCGGGTAGCACAGGAAAGGATCTATCCTTGCAAGTATTGAAGGATCTAGTTCCTAAGAAAGGAGAATCAGAGTTCCATAAAGGTACTGATGCATTGTTAGATTCAGAAATAGAATATGTGTACCTGATGATAATGAATTAAGGAAACTGATCTTAGAGGAAGCTCATAAGAGTAGGCTGAGTATTCACCCTGGAGCGACTAAGATGTACCAAGACCTGAAGAAGATGTTTTGGTGGTCTGGGATGAAAAAGGAAGTAGCTGGTTAGTAGCATCTTGTTTGGTTTGCCAGAAAGCCAAGATTGAACATCAGAGACCATCAGGAGAGTTACAATCCTTGGATGTCCCTGAATGGAAATGGGATAGCATATCTATGGATTTCGTGGTAGGTTTACCTAGAACTCCGACAGGTTTTGATGCTATATGGGTAATCGTTGATAGGTTAACAAAATCTGCCCATTTCCTACCCATCAACATTAAGTCTCCTCTAGAGAAGTTGACCCAGCTATACATCAAGGAAGTAGTAAGATTGCATGGGGTTCCGTCTAGCATTGTGTCAGATAGAGACCCTAGGTTTACATCCAGATTTTGGGTTAGTCTGCAACAAGCTCTAGAAACCAAGTTGAGGCTTAGTTCGGCCTATCATCCTCAAACCGATGGTCAGTCCGAGCGGACTATCCAATCCCTAGAGGATTTGCTGAGAGCGTGTGTTAGAACACCAAGGGAGTTGGGATCAGTTGTTGGCACTGATTGAGTTCACCTACAACAATAGTTTCCATTCTAGTATTGGAATAGCGCCTTTTGAAGCCCTGTATGGTAGAAAGTGTAGAACGCCTTTATGCTGGTTCGAGTCTGGCGATGGCCTAGTTTTGGGGCCAGAGATGATTCAGCAAACCAAGGAAAAGATCAAGATGATTCAGGAAAAGATGAAAATATCACAAAGCAGGCAGAAAAGCTACTATGATCGGACGAGGAAACCCCTTGAGTTCAAGGAAGGAGATCACGTATTTTTGAGAGTTACACCAACAACTGGGGTTGGCAGGGCAATGCGATCTCGAAAACTTACACCTAAATTCATTGGTCCTTACCAAATCTTGAAAAAAATTGGTCTTGTCGCTTACCAAATTGCTTTGCCACCTTTTCTTTCAAACCTGCATAATGTGTTTCATGTGTCACAACTCCGAAAGTATATTCCTGACCCTTCACACGTCATAGAACCCGACATGATACAATTAAAAGAAAACCTGACTTATGAAGCGTTACCTGTACGAATCGGAGACCGAAGGATAAAGCAGTTGAGAGGTAAGGAAATTCCGTTAGTAAAGGTCATTTGGAGTACAACTGATGAAGGGAATGCAACCTGGGAATTGGAAGAACGGATGAAAAAGTCTCACCCTCAATTATTTCAAGAAGGTACGCACAAATTTCGAGGACGAAATTTCTTTTTAGAGGGGAAGAGTTGTAACGCCCGCGTTTTACCGTTTTTCTGTTTTGAGTGTTTTATTGGATTTTGAGTGATTAAAATTATTTTTTTCATCAAAATTCATATTTTTGGATTCATAATTTAATTTCCTATTTTTAGGATTTTTTTTGGAATTTTTGGGTTTTTTGTGAAAAATGACCTTTTTGCCCCTCCTGTCCCTTGACCCGGGCCCAAATACTCTTGATCCGGGCCAAAAAAATTGCACAAGCCTTCCTTTCTCTCCTTAAAGACCGTGCAATCAGCCTTGATGCATGGGAGACACTTGTCTTCCCATCTCTTCCATTCCACCAATAGCTTGAAAAGGTGAATATGTCATATAAAAGCTTTTTTCTCCTTTTTTATTCATTTTGTTGCATGCAAACAAGGAGAACTTTCCTTTTCTCTCATCTTCTTCTCCCTTGGCCGTGGCACTCTCACCCTTTCTCTCCCAAAATCTTCATTCTCTCCATAAACACCAACCAAGTTTAGGTTCCATTTTTGAACCTAAGCTTAAAAATACTTACTTTCTAGCCTTAAAACACTTGTTGGAGACCAAAAGGAGGACCTCTGAGGGGCTGTCTTTGGTTGTTCTTGGAGCTGTTTTCTGCACTTTTTCGTGGAGAAATTCTTAGGTAAAGGGGGGATAACTTGAACTCTAGTAGGCCTTGTAACTAGAGTCAAGGATTTGCCCTTAAATCCTTGTCTTTTCTCTTGTTTTTCCTTGAAAAGAATCAATTTTTTTCACTTATTTTGAGATTGGATTTTCGGAACTTTGAGTTGGGTTGTTATTGATGATTGCATGTTTATTTTAGTGCTTGAAACTTGTTTGTTTGATGGATTTAGATGCATGCAAGCCAAGCTAAAAATTTTGCAAAATTTCTCTCTTTTTCCTTGATGCTCTCGGCCAAGAGAGTAAAAATGGGGGCTGCATGTATTCTAAAATTGTTTTGATGATTGTAATGTGTTTAGATGATGATTTGATGAACATGCATGTGGTTGGATGGATTTACACAATTGTTTGATGATTGATCTTGTGAAAGATTGGTGTTTTGAGCTTGAAATTGGAGACTATGAACTCAAAATGCATGTGGATGATCTTGGGTGATTTATTTGTGATATTTGGCATTTAGATTGTTTATTGATGAATGTGTGAAGTTTTGGTGAAGATTGGATGTTGTGAAAAATTTGAAGTTTTGGATGAACATTCAAGGTTGTTCTTGATGTTCATGAGTGTTCTTGATGAAACTCATCAAGAATGTCCTTTTGATCCTAAAAGATCAAAAGGATGTTTAAAATATGTTTTTGGGCTAAATTGGCCCAAAAGGGACTAAAGAATAAATTTGTAACAAAAAGGACTAAATTGCAAATAAGATAAGTTTTTAAATTAAGTAATTAAATTCGGATTTTTATTTTAACTAAAATAAAAATCTATTTAAAAGTCACATTTTTTATTTATTATGAATAAAAATGGGCTCTCATGGGTCCAATAACCTTTAGGCTTTTGTTTAGTCCCAAAGCCTTCAAAAAGAAAGTCAAAACTCAATTTAAAAGACAACTAAAAATAATTCATGGACTTAGGCTTAGATTAGGACTGAACTTCAACACTAATCTAAGTTGTGAAAATTAAACTTAGGATTAATTAGTAGACTTAACTAATTTAATCACCTAAGTTGATTAGCCTAAATTACTTAAGTTAATTAATAATTAATTAAGTCTAAAGATAATTAATATTAATATAAGTGTTAATTAAGTAATTAATCTCTATCGACGGTCAAAAACTAATTAATTATAATTTAACCTTAATCAAGCATAATTAAAAACCCTAATCCAAGATTAAGGAAGAGATTAAGGGATAATTAGAAATTAATTAAGATCTTAAGTAAGGATTAAGACTTAGTTAAAGAAGGATAAAATTAATTGAAATGCGATTAATGAAGACTAGTTATGATTAAAGGTTAAGCTTAATCTTAATTAGCCATACAAATAAAATTAGGATTAGTAATGCCTTTCATAAGACATATCCATAAGCCTTAGTAAATTGTAGGACTTAAATGAATATGATTATCAATAAAGCTAGCACAAGCTACCTTAAAAGATTATAACCAACACCTTCTCTCTACATAAAACTTGAGAAGCTTGGCAAGAGAGCGTGATTTGGTTTTCCTTAAAAGAAAGACCTTGAATCTACGAGGTTGCACCACGGTAAAGTGGTGACGTAACAAGATTCAATGGGCTTGTCTGTAAGGATGTGATATTGTAAGTGTTTGCGGTGTGACATACATCATGTGCATCAATGATGGTTAAGGTTCAAAAGTCTTACGACCTATATGGCAATACCACTCTAGTATAGTGTGAAACTGGATGGGACGGGTGCACTGGGTTTTGCAAAGAACACCAGTGGTCCGGTAAAGGAGACCAGCCCTGAGGATAAGTCGGGTCCCGAAATGGCACAAGTGACGTAGGCTCGCCCCCTACTGTCGTGTAAACGGGGTACAGGCTTGACTATCCTGTCGCTCTCAAGTTTTCATAATCAGTGAGTTTGTCTGGAAGTCGAAAAATTGTCTTGGCCAGAGATTGAGCAATGCTCTTCGTACTATTTGCTAGTACAGACTATACTCCTGATATATTGTACATATATGGTCGAGCAGTTGCTGTGTGCTCTGCTTTTGGTGATGTTTTCCCGGGCCCTCATGCATTAGTCATATGCATCATGATAATATAAATTGCATTCTTGTGATTGAGGTTGTGTGGATGTTCTATGAATGCTCTAGTTATTGTATTCTACTTTATATGAGTTCATGTGATGTTCTCACCCTTCCTTTTCTGCTTTTGTTATTTCCTGTCATCGTACTTCTTCGCCACGTCGACAGTTGGTATTGGAGAGATTCAGGATGTCCACTATGAGGATCACGTTGAGGTGGGAGCCACAAGGCCAGTGGCGGATTACCGACGTCCCTAAGCGATGTGTTTTCACGGGGGAGGTGCGCGTCACCATTTCTCATCCCAGCCTTCCCCTGGTACCGGAGATAGATTTCATAGTGCCGGTGATCCTTGAGTTTGAGACTCCACCCAGACTCCTTCGCTACACTACTTTTCTCAACTGTCGTCATCGCCCCTCTCCATCAGCATCGTCACAGTCCTCACGGATGGCGACCATGGGCGAGCCAGATTCCCCTCGTTACTCTCCCATTCCAGAGGTGTCACCTCCACAGCCCATATATTCTGACGCATTTGGTCGTTCCCGTCCGAGTGAGCCAGACATGATCGTGATCGATGACACTACATCTGAGGAGGAGGACCCAGAGGAAGACCCGAAGGATGACTCTGAGGATGAGGAGCCGGAAGAGGATTCTTCCAGTGACGACCCCTCAGAAGACTTTGGGATGATCAACCTCGGGGGTACTGGAGGGAGGAGTTGTGGATGGATTCCTGCTGAGACGGATGATGACGAGTAGGATAGCGTAACTGGGGGTAGTCACGAGTCTAGTTAGTAGCAGCTCTGATTTAGTGCCCTTTTGTTTTGTTTCGTTTTGGCTGAGGTCTTATTTATTATAGTCTACTACTAGAAATCTTGTTTTGTATGGTGGTATTGTTTACTCCAGGATTACTTTGACACTATGGTTCTGTATATATGTTATGATGTTTCCTTTCCATGATCCCCTTTATATCTGCGTGTATGTTGTGTATGTATGCGGAATGATTGAATCGTCTAGATGTTTTTAGAAAATGAATTTCAGACTTAAGAAAAGGACGTTTTCATGAATACTTAAAATGGAATTAGAATGCGATTAGTTGATGATGATTAAACTCTTTTCAAAAAAAAAAAAGAAAAGAAAAAAAATTCGTATTTTTTAAGTTTTAAAACAGTAAATTCGACGGTTACGTTTTGCAATGTGATATTCTTAGCGGTATAACTAAGGGTGTCGCATTAGTCCTCTTCTTCTTCACCAATTTCTTATCTGGGGTATCAGCAGCAGGTTGGAATTCCTCCTTTCTTGCATCCCCTTGTAGTTCCTCCTCCAAGATCTCCAGCATAGATCTTTTGAACTCGACAGCAATTTTCTTCTTGGAAGCAGGTTTCTTTATATCAAGCCACATCTACTTGATGGTTGTAGTAGTGAAGTAACTGGGGGGCTTCTGATCATACAACTTCTCCACTGGAAGCTTGAAGTGCAGCATTATGTTCATGATGAGAGTGTTGTTAGGGAGGTTAGAAGCAGAGTCCCTCGACCTTCTGATCATGTGATATAAAATCGCCCATGGAAGGCTGATTTTCATCTTCAGCATCAGGTGAATGAGACAGAATCGTTCTAGTTCTGAGATGTGATCCTTGCCTCCTCCTTTAGAAAGAACACAGCAACCCAGTATAGCAAATAGAATCCTGGGTATAGGCAACAACCCAGTTCCCTTAAGGTTGGTTGGATTTTTTGAATAGAACAGCAACTTGTTATACACCCTAGCTCCACCATTTCTTATTTCCCAGTCAGGGAGGAACTAAACGCCTTCAGCCTTGACGATAGTGACTACTTCCAGCACTGAAGTGTCAATAAAGATATTTTTATTCAATACAGTGGCCTTCAGAGAGATCTTTCTATTTCCTTCCACTTCTTTTGCAGTCATCCAAAACTCATAAACACTAGCTTTGTGCCATGAGCAGAAAATGTTGTCGAAGAAAGGAGTCCACGCAGCAGCACTGAAGTATTCTCTTAGATCATGACCACTTTCAGCAAGGTTATCAAGCTTTACGCATATGGTTGGGACAATCTTCCCACCAGCCTTAGCAGCAGCAGCACTTTTCTTGAGAGCCATTGAAGCAGCCGAGAAACTTGTGAAGAATTAGGGTTGAGGAGATTTGGAAAGCTTGACTGCACAGAGAGTTTCTGGAAGATGAGAAAGTCTGAGCAATGAAGGTGTAACCTTGAGAGACTTCCCACGCGCTCTATAAATAAGCACAAACATAACATTGATGATGGCAGTTACAGACTGCGCAGACATCGGGAGACGTGCATCGTGCAGATTTCAGAGAGTGGGTGAAAAGCCAACCGTTTCTCAGAGCCACGTCATCAAATGACATTTCAAAAAGTTTATGTGTTCACCAAGTTCAAACATTTCAGCAGATACATATATTTCAGAAAGTTCAAGTATTTCAGAAAGTCACTCACACATTATTTTACATTGATTTTTCAAAAAAATCATACCATCTTAGATATTTTAATTGCAATATTAAACAATGTTACCAACATGAGTGCTTAAGAATTTGAATAGTTGATTGTATTTGCTGAGACTCAACATTGCTTTCTGAGATGAATTATAAATGGAAGTTTTCAGTAGCTTATGTTGAAAGCTCTTGGAACATAAACCTTCCTTTCATCCATTCTTCAGCAGTAATTCTGGGAGTTTTCTTTGACTTGTTCAGAACATCTGCAAGAGAAACAATTAAGGCTTTTGGTACCCATATTTTCTTGGGTCCACCTGGGTCAGTTTTTGGTAAAGGTTTCTCTTTCTCTTTACACTCAGACTTAAAAAGTCTATGTTTATCACAGTGAGGAAACCCATCAACCTTTTCTTAGCCTTTTTAGGTAACTCAAAATCTGATGATTTTGATGATGGTTTTCCTGAGAAACCTAAGCCTCTTTTATCTTTTAACTTTTTCTGAGTTTCCAATAATCTGTTAAGATTATTAGTTCCTTCAGCAAAGTTGGCTAGGTCATTAGTAAGTTCCTTAATCTGTCCTTGAAGTTTTTGTTTTTCTTCAAGTAGACTTTTGGAATTACTATTCTATTTCTCCTGAAACTCTTCTTTAAGTATAAGATTCTCTTTTTCATGATTCTTGTTTTTGTTGCATATAGCAGTATATGCATTTGAGAGTTTCTTATACTTTCTGAAAAGTTCCTTGGAACTATCTACCAGATCATCATATTCATCTAGAAGAGTTAAAGATGTTACTTTAGACTCAGAGTCTTCTGAAGATGTTTGATTTTCCATTAAGCACATATTTTCTTCATCAGATGAATTTTCTTCTGTTTCTGAAGTAGAATCTTCTTAGATAAATTCATCATCTTCAGTCTCTCCAGAGATTGATGAAGCAAGCATATCCAAAATTTCCTTTGCAGAGATGCATCTTTGAACCTTTTCATAATCCGTTTTATTCAGAGACCATACCAGATAGAGTTTGGCTTGAGCATTTAGTTGAACTTTTAATTTTTGCTCACTTGACCATTCAGCTCTTAGGATGGGCTCTCCATCTCTCATAGGAGTATAGTCTCCATCAACAATTATATCCCATAGATCCAAATTATTGCTTTCTATGAACAGCTTCATGTGATCTCTCTAGTAGAATTATTCATTTCTGTTGAATACAGGTGGTCTGGTGACAGATGCTCCTTCATAGATATAGAGACCATAGCTTGTAGAGGTTTCCATCTAGGTTCTTCTTTCCTCGGCACTTGTTAGATGCTCAACCCGAGGTTGAGCTCTAATACCAACTGTAGAAACCACAGGAAACACTAGAAGGGGGGTTGAATAGTGTTTTAAATGTTTAAATAGATTTTTCATAAACCTTTTCATAAGCTAAGTTTTTCACAAGGATTTTTGCAAACTTGCTGAAACTGGAGTTATGGTACTTGCTGAAATTATTTCAGCAGGTCCAATAAAATTGTTTAAACTGTTTTTTTGAAACGTATTTTGTTAAAGATAGGTTTCAACAGTATAAATCACTATATTCCGAACCCTTCTTGTTAGAAAAATAACAGATATAAAGAGATAAGGGTAGGGAAGACTTGGCCAAGAGATTTATCCTGGTTCACTCACATCCACCGTGAGCTACGTCCAGTCCCAATGCCAAACTAGCAAAGAATTTTCCACTAACTGATCAGTTACAAGTATTCTTTTACAGTCAAGCCTCTTCAGGCTCTATAAAACAAGTATTTTTTTGCAGACAAGCCTCTCTAAGCTCAAACCAAGTATTGTTTAAACAACAAGTCTCTCCAGGCTTAAACCAAGTATTCTATCTTCCACCAAGCCTCTTCAGGCTCTCAGACACTTGAAAGTGTTTACAAATGAATTTTGTTTAAGTTGCTAAACTTAGACAAGTTCCAAACTTAAACAGATACATGATTGTACAAAATAACTAAGTATGACTCAGGATGTATGAAATTTAAGTACAATAATTAGAGAGTAAGCAGCAGAAAATTTGGTAGCGTTTTGGCTTGATATTATTTCTTCTCTCCTTTTTATTGAAGTTCTTCACAAAGCTTTATATAGGTTTCAACTCAAGTCCATTGAAGATTGCTAAAAGCACCGTTGTGAAATAGCATTAAATGATGTGAGAATCGTTGTGAGACAATCTTCTGATAGCTTCTGACTTGAGCAGTGTAGGTGTGCAGGTATGATTCAGTTCTGACACACAGCAGGTACAACAGTTTCCTTTTCTGGTACGAGGATTCAAATATGCGCAGAAAAGACTCTGTAATTCTCTCCTTAATGAAATGTTGCAGAAGAAGTTTAGAGTGCTTTATTATTCTGAATCTGTTGTCCAAAGAGAGCTTCACTCTGTTCGAGCTCATTGTCCTACGAAGGTAGTCTTCAGCAAATCTTCAAGTTTCATATAGTACTTCTCTTCAGATGATTAATAGACTTCAGCAGGTCCTAACTCTTTAGAGGGTTCTTTTCTTCAGCAGGTTGCACTACTTCAGAGAGTTGCTTTGCTTCGGATGGTTGCTCTTCAAAGAGTTGCTGAAACATAGAAAATACCCTTGAGAGAATATGTATTATTTATCAAAAGACTTTAACCAAATTTGTTATTCATTAAAACTTAGGATTGTGAGACTTAAACATTATTAATCTCTTAATAATATTTTGAGACTCAACACACAATGTTCAAAAACCGTTGCCTAAGCTTTCAGGAACGGTGTTCGTCCTCTTCACTGGAAACGGTTTTTTTTTCCTGAGGCAACACTATAAATTTTTAAAGAACGGTTTTACAAACGTAGCCAGTTTTTATAGGCAACGCTTTTATGAACCTTGCCAGTGACGTCAGGCACCATTTTTTAAAGGTTGTATATGAGATGATATAGAAAATGGTTGAGACTAAATTTAAGCTACAATTTTGTAAGTGTTGTCTAGATAAACCCACAACGGTTATTTTTATATTGACAATAACTAATCATTACTTAAGCCACAATCTTCACCATATACTATTATTAAATGGAGTTATAAATGTAATATATATTAAATTTTACTTTAACCTGTGAAATCATATAAATGTAAATTATAATAAAAATAGTATATTAAACAACTCATGTTAATAGGAAGTACTCATACATTTTTTTTATAATCCTCTTGTACATCCTCTTCTTCAAGAGGATATTTCTCATGTGATAATAACGAATTGATTTCTCCCCCAAACAAAATAATAAAACAATATAAAATGAAGTTCGAACACATAATTTACTTGCATTAATTAGGTCCAAGTATATGACACTTCAAAAGCATAAAACTCTGAATAAAATAATCCAAAGATGTCAAAGTTTACATAAAATTTCTAAATTTAAAAATAGTGTCATCTAGAAATATTATACATAGCTAGGCATCCACCCATGTTAGTAACATCATTCAGTCTCTTCATTATCATAAGGTTGATCCTCAACATCAAGTCTTTCCTGCACATATAAATATATTTTTGTCACTTAGAAAAATTATAGAATTAATCCCCAATCAATCTCCAACAATTAACATAAGTTCAAGTTAGTTATACACAATAGAACTTTCATAACCGGTTTGGTATATGCACATGAAATGAATTAAAATATTAATTTAGAACCTGACAAAGGCATAAATTATAACTTATCATGACCAGGAATATGGGTTGAGACAGAAGAAGGAGGTGCTACACTATTTTCATTTTATAGCATTCTCCATTATACTGTCCAAAGCTTGGTCATCCAATTCTGAATTGATTTCCTTTAGCAAGCATCTTATAAGACCTTGTAATCCTTGAACTGTCTTAGCCATTGAACCTATCTCAATAGAATGTTGTTTCTTTAAAGCAACAATTTCTTCATTTTTCTTTAACATACTTGGTGTGATCGTTCTTCCTAGACATCGAACTCTACCGGGTTTTTCTTTGCCAAAGATTGATTGAAAAGCTTGTTCATCATATTCACTACTTGAGGATTGGATTGATTCTTGAAGTTTTGTCTAATTTATAAGAAAATCAACATTACAATTAAAGATACAATCAAGACTACTTTAAAAAACTAGTATTGAAATAGTAGACTTACAATCACAATCTGAGTATCTTTGTCCACCTCCTTTCCTTTTCGACTCTGACGAGTCTCAATGAACATTTCAGCTTGAGAAACATCCTCTCCCTTCTTCTTTTCTTGCTACAACAATTAGAGATTGAACAATAAGAAATGCACACTGGGTAAAAGATTTTCTTGTTTTGAACATATAAACATAAATATAATACCAGTTTTGCACGAATTCTTGCAAAGTTTGTAGGACCCATACAGTGAATGTATTTCTGCTTTGCCCTATTGATAGCATTTTTCTGGCTTATATTCTACAATGCATTGCATAGAAAAATAAATTAAAGTTCAATAATAAAATGCAATATCAACCAAAAAACAGCAGCAAAAATAATAGAAACAGAGGGCCAAAATAGCAGAAATTCCATAATCAGTAGCAAGAATCAGCAGGCATAAACAACAACCAGATACACCATTTGGAACCATTAATAACATAAAAATAGCATAAACAAAAACTATAAATTGCAACTAGAACTAGGAATTGAGACCAGTAACAGTAGCCTAGAGCAGCAACAATGAAAACAGGCAGAAACAACCCAAAAAGAGCAGCTGGCATACAACAAATACAACAATAGCAACAACAATCAACCAGCAAATGCAGACAAAGGCAGCAACCAAAAACAATAAAATAAGAGTAACATGAAGCCTAACTAATAGATACAATAGTTTAATCAACCACCAATAGAAGCATAAAAATTAAGACAAGTTGCATGGGAATCAGACCAGGCAGAAAGTGAAATTAAACAGCTTTATATATGTATATAACTATCTTAATTACTTGGACAATATTGTTTCTCCAATAAACCATCAAGTTTCTATACTGATTTTCAGGTATATGCTTAGGGCGATGTTTCATCCTTTCTCTCAAAGTTGAGTATTTCAAGAAATAGTGCCTCTTGATATAGTTCTTGTAGCGTCTCCAAGCATCATTTATGCGAGCAAATATTGCTTTCTTTCCTTTCTCAGGAATAATGAACTTTTCCTGCAAAATAGAAATGTCATTATCAACCTTGATAAGTATTGAGCATTTAGCAAATTAAATTTACTATCACTTTTCACATACATTAACAAAATCCCATATTCGTTCTCTTTCATCCTTGGTCAAGCCTTTGAAGTTTGTATAAATCAAAGGGCAAAAGTTTGGATTCCTTGCCACGGTGCCTAAGAAATAACTCAAGTCGGATACTACTTTGTCTTTGGGTCCAATCAGTTCTCCATCATCATCTAAGGTAACATCTTGACGTTCTTCGAATGATCTTGCATGTATTTTCAAACATCATGTTGGCCCTCTTGTTTTTTTCTTACATGAACCTAGTTTGTCATAATATCTATGTAAGATAATATCCAAGATGGATACAAATATATATGAAGAATAATAAAGTAAAATAAACTAAACAATTAAATTGCCATTTATCTCACCACCTCCCTCTTCTAGTGCATTTTCTTCTTCATCACCATATTCTTCCATGAGTTCTTCATTTTCACTTGCATCTCCCTCCTCCTCTTCTTGACCAACCTCCACATTTTCTTGAAGGAACTGATCAATTTAAATAGTTGGACACATCAGGACTTTTATTGTCTTCTTTTGAGGGCTTTGGAGATTTTCACGTGAGTCATTATTTTCAGCTACTACCATTTTCAGCTACTTCTGATTAAAATTTTAGAATTTTAGAGTTTGACATGTCGTACTAGTTTTTATTTTAAAACAAGTCAATGCTTGCTGTAACAGATTACACATCCTGTGTTGGACACCAAATAGTAACTTCTGCATAACTTGAGCTCTAGACCTCCAAATAGTATGGGGTTAATTTTGTTAGAAAGCTAAGACATTAGCCTACTTCTGATTAAAATTTTAGAATTTTAGAGTTTGACATGCAATACCAGTTTTTATTTTAAAACGGGTCTGTGTTTGATAAAACAAAAGTTTTTCCATATAATAAAATCAAGAACACAAAGACGATAGAAAGTAATACAGAGAAGATCCTAAGACTGTGTATCTATTAGTCTATGAAGTCCAACAATGTGTCATCAAAATCAAACTCTTCTTCATATTCTTTTCTTGCATACCAATTTTTATTTTAAAACTGGTCAGTCTTTGATAAAACAGAAGTTTTTCCATATAATAAAATCAAGAACACAAAGACAACAAAATGTAACACAAAGAGAAGATCCTAAGAGTGTGTATCCATTAGTCCATGAAATCCAACAATGTGTCATCAAAATCAGACTTTTCTTCATATTCTTCTTATTGCATAACATGTGAAGGCTTCTCAATGATATCAGTAATTGCTCCATAATAAGGGATGGGTTCTATCTTAGGATTTTCATCCTTAGAGCTTGCAAAACTAGGAGTTAACGAAACCAATGTCACACCGGAATTTTGAGTTTTTCGTCTTGCATCTCGTTTCATAGTGTGAATCTATATCCGTTAATGAGGTAGCCTAAAAACCTCTTTGCAATAGTATTTGGTCTTATTGACAATTCTTTGAGCTGAAATGGTACATCATCTTTCATGGCCCGATTTCTAAACCATTCACTAAAATCTTGACTCTGCACTTTTGCCTTAGCCCACTTCCATTTTTTAGTGTGACTATTAATACTATCATTATGTCCTCTACAATGACAACAATGTTATTTGTTAGTATACAAATAAAATAAAATAATTTAGAGATAATCAATAGATAGAAAATGAGAACTTCTCGCACCGTATGTAGACTTGAAGTTCTTCACAATTGAATAAGATGTATCGATGGGCTTGGGCTGTAGATTGAAAGTCCAAAGCAAATGGTTCCCTATTTTTCTTCCCCCCTAAAGGACAACCAATATTTGTGAAGTAATCAACTGTATCTACTTCACACGAATCACTGTTGTCATAATTTCGACTCTTTCTATTCAACCTTGTCTCCACATTTTTATGTAAATATCTTGAGCAAAGAGTCAGTGCCTCTTCAGCCAAATACCCCTCGGCAATAGAACCTTATGGATGACTTCTATTACGAACATAACTCTTGAGCTTACATAAATATCTTTCTATGGGATACATCCACCAGAATTGAACTGGGCCACCCAATCTAACCTCATTGGAAAGATGAATACTTAAGTGAACCATTACGTCAAAAAAGATAGGAGGAAAAATCATCTCCAATTGACAAAGTATTTCTGCAATCTCTGCTTGTAAGTAGTCTAGCTCATGAACTTGGATAAGTTTTTGGCACAAAGAATGAATAAAACAACCAAGACGAATTAGAGGATGGGCCATTGTATTTAGCATTGTGTTTCTTATTGCTATCTGTAATAAGTAATGCAACATGAAATGTGCATCATGACTCTTATAACCAGATATTTTCCTTTCAATAATGTGCACACATCATGAAATGTTTGATGCACTATCATCTGGTAACTTACAACCCTTCAAAACACCACAAAAAGTATACTTCTCTTCCGAAGTAATTGAGAAACATGCTTTTATAAAGTTTGCACGACCTCCACCAATATCAATTGGATGAAGATTCTTTCTAATGCCCATGTCTTACAAATCATAACGGGCCTTAATATGATCCTTTGTCTTGCTTGCGATATCCAATAGAGTCCCAATAATATTATCACAAATATTTTTTTTCTATATGCATTACATCAAGATTATGACGTAATGGATTATCAATCCAATATGGCAACTCAAAAAAATTGACTTCTTCTTCCATGGGCCGTTAATTTTTTGCCTTTTGGTCTTCCCAAATACATTGTTGAAATCTTTTAAGATTTCTAATATCTCCTCCCCTCTTAACAAAGTTAGTGCAGTTCTATGTTCTTGTTTTCCATTGAAAGAACTCCCATTATCCCTCCAAGCATGACCCACAGGCAAAAAGACACGATGATCCATATAACACATCGTCCGATTATGCTTCAAATAGATTGAAGAAGTGTTATAATTGCAACATGCACATGCCAACTTTCCTTTTATGTTCCAACCAGACAACATAGCATACCCAAGGTAATCACTAATTGTCCATAAAAGAGTTGCATGCATTTGAAATGTTTGATTCTGTGAGGCATCATATGTCTCTACTCCTGATTCCCATAATTCCTTCAACTCCTCAATCAACGGTTGAAGATACACATCGATATTATTTCCTGGAGACTGTGGTCCGGGAATCAGCAAAGACAACATCATATACTCAGATTCCATACACATCCACGGTGGAAAATTGTATACCACCATCATGACAGGCCATGTACTATGTGATAAGCTCATAGTCCTAAATGGATTAAATCCATCACTAGCCAAGCCAAGTCTTACATTACGAGTCTCAAAAGAAAATTCAGGATGAAACTTATCAAAATCGTTCCACGCATGGCCATCAGCAGGATGTCTGAGCTTCCCATCCTTCGAGCGCTCTTCTTCATGCCACCTCATTGAGTCAGCCAATGTTATTAAACTCGGACCGGTGATCGACTCGGTCAGGGTACTGAGTCACTGGGTCACTGGTCGAACCGGTGAGTCATTGATTGAACTGCTTGAACCAGTGTATATTAAAAATTTTATATTTAATACTGAAAATTTGAGATTTATAAAAAAATTTAAAGACAAAATTAATGTTTTTAAAATCATTTTGATAATTGAACTAATAAAAATACTTATTTATAATTTATTAATAATTAAAATACATATTTTATATTATATAAAATTTTAAAAACTTTTTGTCATATAATAAAAGTTAAAAGAGAAGGGCGAGTGTTGTACTATGGAATCATATCCAGTATAGATAGTTTATATAGAAAATCGCGCATAATAATTATGAAAGCAAGAAGTGGCACGGTGGTAAGTACACTCGCTTGTATGTCCTGCATTCGTGTTCAACTCTCCCAAGCGTTGCTTTTTGAATTGCAGAATAAAGATGTGGTCAAACCGCGTTGACCCGTGTGATTGAACCATAGTTTCGACCGTTTTCACCTCTCCAATTACGTCACGGTCGGTTTAATAACATGGCCGATCTAATAACCGGACTGGACCGATTGGGGGTCTGGTTTCTGATCGAACCGGTTGGACCGGCCGGTCCGATCCTATCCGGGTTTAACAATAGTGGAGTCGGTTGTCTTTGAACACATAAACAACCTTTGAAGCCTCGGAATCAAGGGAAAGTGTCTCAAAATTTTTGTCGGAACTCTGTGCTTATTTTTTCGCTGCTCCAGCTCACTGTTTGTAAGAAAAACAGGGAAACACTAGAAATGGGGTTGAATAGTGTTTCAATGGAAACCTTTTGGTTTTAGAGAATACTTTAAAAAGGTTTCTGTAAAATCTTCAGATGATAAAGATCGTCTGACGTTAGTTACTACCTTCTGAACCTTGGTTCAGACACAAAGACAGTTTTGATAAATAGTTTTGTTTGATGTTAAGATTTTAGCTCTTGAAAACTTTTCTAAACCCCTTTGTTAGTTCAGAAACTGAATTGAAAGAGTTTAAGGGAAAGGAAACTTAGCCAAGAATTTATCCCGGTTCACTCACTACCACTTGTGAGCTACGTCCAGTCCCAGGGCAAACCACCACTGGATTTCCACTAATCTTGCAAGATTACAAGTATTCTTTTCTACCAAGCCTCTTTAGGCTCTACACCAAGTATTCTTTTCTGTCAAGCCTCTTCAGGCTCTATACCAAGTATTCTTTTCTGTCAAGCCTCTTCAGGCTCTACAACAAGTATTCTTTTCTGTCAAGCCTCTTCAGGCTCTACAACAAGTATTCTTTTCTGTCAAGCCACTTCAGGCTCTACAACAAGTATTGTTTCTTCCACCAAGCCTCTTTAGGCTCTCAAACACTTATCCAAGTGTAGCCCAAGTATTCTTTTAGACAATAAGCCTCTCCAGGCTTGTAACCCAAACTGTTTTAAGATAAAAGTAGATAAAGTTCAATCAACTAACTTCAGATGATAGATTGAACTTATCAGAAGTGTACAAGTAACTAAGATTTACTCAGGATAAGCAAATAAGCAAATGTACATAAAATATCAGAGAATTTTTGCAGCGTTTTCGCAGAGTAAGATTTCTTTGATAGCTTTTCTCTTGTTGTCGCTAGCTTCAATCTGCATGGGCATATTTATAATCTTCGAGAAAATGTTGCCCGTTGTCAAATAGCATTAAATGCTTCAGGAGATGTAATGCCCTAATTTCTAAATTCACGACTTAGTCCGTTGGAAACTAAATCCTGAATATTCGAAACTAAAACATACAATCCTGGATATCAAACCTCAAATTTACACAAGTATCCAACAAAACTCATACAAATGTGAATAACTTTAAACCTTAAAATTTTAACCAAGTCCATAATATACATAGCCATATATATATGGTCCAAGGATTATAAACTAATCATCCAATAAAACTATATACATATACAAGCTCCATATATATATATATATCAGGCCCGAAGGCTACAAACTGAACGACTTAACAGAGTTCCAAAACAAATACAACTTATATATATACATAATCCCAAAAGGAAACATTTAAATCTACATCTCTTGCTCTAACCCACTTATTACTTCCTGGAGGTACCTGCACACCTAGATTATCCACAAAACGTGTGGTGAGACTAATGCCTCAGTGAATATAACTAATCATGCTAAGTGTACATGGAATAAGCACAAATAAAGACATATCAAGTTAATCAATATCAATCATCATGTTACATTCTAATATCATATCACAACTAACACAATCTTAATCAATAAAATGCAACTTACTACTGAAATCCAGTAGGCATGAACTTATTACTGAAACTAGAGTTAGAACTGAGCTCAGACTACGGGAAACGTCTTTCCCGGGGACGTATCCCACCCAATACTGGACCGAAGTCAATATTTTTACATAATTAAACAATTTCTTAACTCACAGCACAAGGCCGGCTTAATTAACTCACGGTCGAAACCGGTAAATGTGAATTGATAACCCAAAGCTGAAATATCGAGTGTTTCGAAACTTTCGTAAGTTTCGTAACTTTGAAATCTAAGGGAATTATAATTAATTCCTAGAATGAATCACTCAATTCTAGCATAAACTTCATCAATTCAATCAAATTAACTAAATAGAAAGGGAAATGGAAGGGTAGGGATCATAATTAAGCATTTTGCAAGTTACGCAATTTCGTTACTTTCGTAAATCTCGCTACCCTAAGGTTTTCAATGAAAATCACCGATCAAACTACACAATCCAATACCAATATCAACAATCTAACTATAATATGCAAATAGAAAGAGAATTAGGAGAGTAGGGTTCATACAATGGGGAGAAATCAAAATCAAGGAAAAGTGGGAGTGTGTGAGTTATACTCACCAATTTTCTTGAATTTCTCAAGGGAAATTGATGGATTGGAAGTCCCTTTGATGAATCCTAGCTTTCATTCTCTTCAATATCCTCAAAATCTGCTTTCTCTCTCTAAAATCACTCTCTCTCTCTAGGGTTTGAAGGGAAAGAAGAAGAGAAAATGAAAATCTGAATTTTGCATGTCCAGGTATATATACTGGACAGCTGGTAATCGATTACAGTAGTGCTGTAATCGATTACCAGAGGTAGAATTTACACTGAAAAACGTTTCTGGGAATCTGGTAATCGATTACAACCCTTGGTAATCGATTACCAAAAACTCAGCTCTCAGGTAATCGATTACCACTCTGTGAGTAATTGATTACACAAAAACCAGCTCTCGGGTAATCGGTTACAATATCCCTGTAATCGATTACCAAAAACTCAGCTCTCAGGTAATCGATTACAGCCTGTGAGTAATCGATTACCTAAAAACTAGCTCTCGGGTAATCGATTACAGACTCCTTGTAATCGATTACCATAACTCAATTTTCTCAAATTCTCTTAAGTTAAAGCATAACTTGGTTGTAATAGAGTTTTAACCCATAGTTTCTTTAATTTTCCTCCCTTTACTTACTAATACTTAATTCTCTTGTTTGTGACCTAATGAACTATTTAAGCTCATAATTTGCGGGATGTTACATTCTACCCCCCTTAAGCAATTTTGACCTCAAAATTGATTAAGAACAGAATTCAGAAACAACCTCAACTGAAAAGTTCCGGAAATTGTCTCCGAATGTCATCTTCCTTCTCCCATGTGGCCTCTTCTAGAGATTGACCCTCCCAAAATACCTTTACCAAAGGAATTGCCTTACTCCTTAGAGTCTTGACACTCATATAAATAATCTGTGCAGGTCTAGAAGGAATGGTGAGATCTTCTCTTAAATGTATCGATTCAGAGCTGATGATATGAGATGGATCATAAACATACTTCCTCAACTGGGATACATGGAAAACATTATGTATCCTGGACAACTGAGGAGGCAAAGCTATCCTGTAAGCCAAAGGGCCAACCCTCTGCGGGATCAGAAATGGACCGATGAATCTAGGGTTGAGTTTTCTGGTCTTAATGGATCGTCCTAAGCCTGTGACGGGAGTTACTTTTAAAAACACATGTTCCCCTTCCTCAAACTCTAAGTCTTTTCTTCTTTTATCAGCATAACTCTTTTTACAACTTTGAGCAGTTACAAGTTTTTCCCTAATGATCCTTATCTTATCTGAAGTTTCCTGCACTAGATCTGGGCCTAAAAGTGTTCTCTCACCTACCTCATACTAACACAAGGGAGACCTGCATTTCCTACCATACAGTGCCTCAAAGGGTGCCATGCCTATACTGCTATGGAAATTGTTATTGTAGGCAAACTCAATAAGAGGTAGAAATCTATCCCAACTACCTGACTCCTCTAAAACACAAGCCCTGAGCATATCTTCTAAGGTCTGGATGGTTCTTTCAGACTGACCGTCAGTCTGAGGGTGGTAAGCAGTGCTAAACCGGAGTTTGGTCCCGAAAGCCTGGTGAAGGGCATTCCAGAACTTGGAAGTGAATATAGGATCCCTACCTGATATGATGCTAGAGGGAATACCATGAAGCCTGACAATCTCTCTAACATACAGATTGGCTAACTTGCTAAGGGGATAAGTGTTCTTAATTGGTAGAAAGTGAGCTGACTTCGTCAGTCGGTCCACAATTACCCAAATAGCATCAAACCCAGCTTGAACTCGAGGCAAACCTACCACAAAGTCCATAGCTACACTCTCCCACTTCCACTCAGGGATATCCAAAGGTAAAAGGGTTCCAGATTGTAACACTCGTGTTTTTACCGTTTTGCCGTATTGTGTATTTTATTGAGTTTTGAGTGATTAAAATTATTTTTAATCATCAAAATTTATATTTTTGAGTTTAGGAATGAATTTCCTATTTTTATAGAATTTTTGGGAAATTTTGGGATTTTTCTGTGAAAAATGACCTTTTTGCCCCTTCTGTCTCTTGAACCGGGCTCGAATACTTTTGATCCGGGCCAGAAAAATTGCACCAACCTTTCCTTTTCTCCTTCTAGAAACCGTGCATGTGAAGAGCCATGCATGGAAGCTACTTGTTATTTTCTTTCTTTTTCTCCAAAACCATATGCAAATTGTAAGCTTTATGTCATCAAAGGTCACTTTTTCTCATTCACACATGCAAGCCTTGGTCATTCTCTCATTTCTCTTTCTCCCCTTCTCTTGGCCGTGAACCTTCTCCTATTTTCTCCCAAAAATCTTCAATCTCCATTAAACACTTCAAGCCAAGGTTCAACTATTGAACCAAAACTTTAAACACCTAGCCTCCAAGCCTTAAAAAAACTCTTGTTTGGTGATCAAAGGAGAGATCTTTGGAGCTGTTTTGAGGAGCTGTTTTCTGCTCCTTTTCCTTGAAGTAATTCTTAGGTAAGGGGGGGAGAACTTGAACTCTAGTAGGATTGTTGACTAGAGTCAAGAATTGCCCTTGATCCTTGTCTTGATCATCTTTTTCTCTTGAAAAAAAATCACTTTTGGAACCTCCTTTTGAATGAAATGTCTTGGATTTCTTGAGCTGGGTTGTGTGTGTGTTTTGAACTTTATTTTGATGCTTGAAAAGTGCTTGGATTGTGGTTGTTGATGCATGCAAATTGTGATATTGGTTGGAAAGAAATTTTTCCTGTTTTTACATAGAGCAGCGACCATAAAATGGTGACTGCATATTCGTTCACCGTTGGATCGGGCTGAATTTTAATTGCTAGTTCATAACATTTGCATCTTAATTTTGAACGGTCGGATCGTTAATACGATTTCTAGGCTGGGAGATATTCGATCTGCATAGTGGCTATATATTTGGAGTTTTAAAAAAAAAAAAAAGAGAGACTTGATTGTTAATGTGCTTGTGTGCATGTGGTTCAAAATTATTTTGATGCTTGGAATGTGTTTATATGTTGAATTTAAGAACATGCATGAAGTTGTTTGAGTTTATGAAATTGTTTGGATGTGTTGAAAAAAATTGGAGTTTTTGATGAACATTCAAGGTGTTCTTGATGTTCTTGAGTTGTTCTTGATGAAACTCATCAAGAATGCTTTTTGATCTTGAAAAGATCAAGAAGTTTTGGAAAGCATGTTTATGGGCTTTGGTGGTCCAAAAGGACTAAGGAGCAATTTTACAAACAAAAGGGTTAAAGTGCAAATAAGGAAAAAGCTTTTAAAATAATAAAAGAACTCAATTCGGATTTTTAATTTAACCCAAGTAAAAGTCAACCCAAAAGTCAATATTTTGAGTTGTCATGAGTAAAAATGAATTCCTAAGAGTTATCAAACCTTTGGGCCCTTAGTTCAGGCCCAAAACCTTCAAAACAGAGAGTCAAAGACTCATTAAAAGTCAACCAAAAATAATTTATGAAGTTGGACTTAGGTTAGAGTTGGACTTCAACTCTAATCCAAGCTATTAAGATTAAAACTTAGAAATTAATTAGTGGGCTTAGCTAATCTAATTATCTAAGTTAATTAATCTAATCTACTTAAGTTAATTAAGTGAAGAATAATTAATTAAGGCTAAAGTTAATTAACCTTAATAAATGTTAACATTAATCTTAATCACTAATTACTAATGAGGTATTAATTAGGTAATTAAGCCCTAATGATGATTAAGAACTAATTAATTATTATTAACCTTAATCAAGTATAATTAAAATCTTAATCCAAGGTTAAGGAAGAGATTGAGGGATAATTAGGAATTAATTAGGATCTTAAGTAAGGATTAAGACTTAACTAAGAAGATTAAGACTAATTATAGTTCAGTTAATGAAGACTAATTATAATTAAAGGTTAAACTTAATCTTAATTAGTTATACAAGAGGAATTAGGATAAGCAATGTTATCCATAAGACACAATCATAAGTCTTAGTAAATTATAGGACTTAAGTGGACATGAGTATTAAGAACATTAGTACAAACTACCTTAAAAGATTATAACCAACACACTCTTTCTTCATAAGACTTGAGAAGCTTAGTGAGAGAGTGCGGATCCAACCTAAGATGGGGTTTTGTTTTCCTTGATGGAAAGACATTAAATCGGGTCGTACCACGGGTAAGTGGTGACGTTGAATGATTCGATGGGCTTTGCCTGTAAGGACTATGTATGCTGAGAAAGCATTGATTAGTTCTCCTTGAAGGAGATACATTGAATCGGGTCGTACCACGGGTAAGTGGTGACGTTGAATGATTCGATGGGCTTTGCCTGTAAGGATGTGAATGTTGTAAGCATTGTTGTGTGACATGAATCATAAAGCATTAATGATGTTCAAGGTTGAAAACCTTACGACCTATATGGCAGTGACACTTTGGTACAGTGTGAAACTGGTTGGGAAGGGTGCACTAGGTTTTGCAAAGAACGCCAGCGGGTCCGGTAAAGGACACCAGCCCTGAGGATAGTCGAGTTCCAGAAAGGACATCATGAGACGTAGGCTAGCTCCCTACTGTCGAGTCCGAAGGGGGCAGGCTTGACTATCCTGTCGCTCTCATGGTTTCGGGGTCAGTTGAGATTGTCTGGAAGGACGCATAAAAGATTTGGCCAAAAGAAATGAATGAGCAATGCTCCTTATACTGATTGCTAGTACAGACTCTAACTCCTGATACTTTGTACATATATGGTCGGGCAGTTCCTATGTGCACTGTGATGGTGATGTTTCCCTGGGCCCTCATGCATTAGTCATTGCATTATAGTTGCAAGGTTGCATTCAAATGAGTGTACTATGATGACATGTTAGTGATTGCTTGTTGATTGATCTGTGTGGATCATCCCTGTGTGTGTGCTCTAGTTCATTATATCCTACGTGCTATGAGTTCATGCGATGTTCTCACCCTTCCTTTCTATCTTTTGTTGTTATATTCTTCTCGTTACGTCGACAGCCGGTATCAGAGACTTCAGCTATGACATCGATGGGAGTGCAGCTGTGGTGGATGCCCAGAGGAACCTGGTGGGTGACGGACTTTCCTCGTAGATGTGAGTTTACTGGGGAGGTTCACGTCATTATTACTCATCCCGGACTCCCCCTTGTACCAGAGTTGGATTTCATTGTACCCGTGACTCTCGAGTTTCCGACGCCACCTAACTCGGTGCGCTATACTACTTTTCGTCCTTCACGTTGTCGTCCCGCTTCTTCGTCGTCGTCGCGATCATCTCGGATGGCTGATATGGTCGGACCAGACTCCCCTAGGTACTCATCTTCTTTTGAGGCGTCTGATTCTCAGCCTATGCATCCTGATGCGCAAGGCCGCTCTCTCACAAGTAAGTTAGATTTGATTGTGATTGACGACACCTCAGAGGAGGAGGAGGCCCCGGAGGAGGATCCAGAGGAGGAGGAGCGGGAGGAGGATTCTTCTAGCGACGATCCCTCAAGGATTTTGGGAAGATCACTATCGGAGACGCTGGGAGGAGGAGCAGTAGGGTGTTCACTACTGAGTCGAGATATGACGAGTAGGACTAATGTAGTTTTGAGTCTAGGTAGTAGCAGCTCTGATTTAGCGACCTCTTCCTTTGTATTTTGTTTGAGGTCTTGTTTATTTTGGTTTACTACCGGAACTCGTATTTTAATGTAGATATTTGGGGTGGCTCGAGATATACACTGATATTATGTTAGTATATGTATATACTTCATGTCGTTTCCCTTTTCTTATGTTGATGTTATAACTGCGTGTATGTTGTGTATGTGTGCGAGGAAGTAACCGTCTAGATGTTTACGAAAAACAAGTTTCAGAATAAGGAAAGGATATTTCATAAATACTTAAAATGAAATTAGAGATGTAATAGGTTGATGACAACTAAATCCTTTTTATACAAAAAAAAATTCCGCATTTTAACGTTTCTAAAACTGTAAGTTCGTTGGTCACGTGTAATACATGTGATATTCTTAGTGGTAGAACTAAGGGTGTCACATTTAGATGGTATCAGAGCTGTTTTTTCCTTTTGGCCTCGGGTATGGTCTATAATACCCTTCCTTATGTGTTTACTCTGTGTTGATTGTTTGTGTTGATTGTTTGCCTTATGTAAATTGTTTTCTCTTATATTACTACCTTTGTAATATGAGAATCTGCGTAGCGTTACTTGTTCTTGCTTGTGTGGTTCTGCATGAAATGGGAGAAACTGATGTACTCTATGAATGCAGAATTCCATGGCAGGAAGACCCTGTGATGAACGATCTTTTAGGAAGGATCGTGAACGTGCTAGAGAACCAACAGCAGACGTTGGACGAGATCAATCAAGCTCGTAATCAGAATCAGAACAACATTCCTGATGCTTACCGTGGACTGTCTACCTTCAAGAAGAACAACCCACCGCAATTCAAAGGAGGTCATGACCCTGATGGATCTCAGCTGTGGTTAGAGGAATTGGAGAATATTTTCTTGGCTATGGGTTGTCCTGATGAGCAGAAGGTAACATTGGTTGTGTTCATGATGGTTGGGGAAGCTCATCACTGGTGGGAGTATGCCAGGCGTCAGTTAGAGGCTACTGGGAGGTTGATTACCTGGAATTTGTTCAAGGAGACCTTTCTTCGGAAGTATTTTCCAACCGATCTGAGGAAGCGCAAGGAAGTGGAGTTTTTGAAATTGGAGCAAGGGAGCATGACTATTGGGGAGTATACAGCAAAGTTTGAGGAGTTATCCAAGTTCTGCCCATACTTCCAGAATACTGTAGATGAGGGATCCAAGTGCTCTAAGTTCGAAAGTGGATTGAGGCCAGAAATCAAGCAATCCATTGGCTATCAGCAGATCACTGAATTCTCTAAGATGGTCAACATATGTCGTATCTTCGAGGACGATACCCGGGCAAGGCAAGCTCAATGGAAGAATTCCGGCCGTAGAGGAACAAACCCAAAGTCACACAAGAAAGGAGAACGCCTTACTTCGTTCCTAGGAATAACTTTGGTTCGTCATCTGGAAGCGCAGTGAGACCGCAATCCATGATTGCTAATGGAGAAAGTCCGGCAAGCAATACCGGTAACAACTATGTTAGTTGTCCACGCTGTAAGAAGAATCACTTCCTGAAGGACTGTCCCGATCAAGAATCCGATTTCAAACCAGTCTAGCGAACGTGCATGCTTTCATTGTGGACAATCTGGCCATATCAAGAGGGATTGCCCTGCTTGGAAGGGAAGTGGTAGTGGTGTTGCAAGTGCACCTGTGTCAAGCCTGAATGCACAAGCTGGAAAGCCTAGAACCAGAGGCAAAGTGTTCACCATGAGCGGTGCTGAAGCTGCTGAATCCGAGGATCTAATCCAAGGTAAGAATGTCATAAGGGGAAATCCTTTTAATTGTATTGTATGATTCGGGTGTGATGCATTCTTTCATTTCTATGGATTGTGTGAAACAATTGAGAGTGCTTGTTGTTAAATTACCCTATGATCTTGATTGTTTCTACTCCTACTGCTAAACCTGTGATCACTTCATTAGCCTGTTTGAACTGTTCAATCACCAATTTTGATAAAACCTTCTCTGCTAATTTGATTTGTTTGCCCTTTTCTCAACTTGATATTTTTTTGGAATGGACTAGTTATCTTCTAATCAAGTCCAACTTGACTGTCATAACAATATGTTGTGTTTAATTCTTCCCCCTCTACTTCTGATTCCGTAAGTACGAGATTCTTGTCCGCCAACCAAGTAAATGCTTCTTCGAGAGAAAGAGCTCAAATCTACATGATACTTTCTTCTTTGGATGAAGAGCGGGAATCCGACATCAGTAAACTGCCTACGGTGAGAGATATCCCTGGTTTGCCGCTAGAGCAAGAAATAGAGTTTAACATAGAGTCAGTACCTAGAATCGGACCTATTTCTATAGCTCCGTATAAGATGTCCCCATTAGAATTAGCTGAGCTGAAGAAACAACTAGAAGAGTTGTTAGGGAAACAATTAATTAGGCCTAGTATGTCCCCTTGAGGAGCACCAGCGTTACTAGTTAAGAAGAAAGACGGTAGCATGAGGCTCTGTGTAGATTATCGTCAGCTTAATAAGGTGACGGTAAAGAATAGGTATCTTTTGCCTAGGATAGACGACTTGATGGATCAATTAAGAGGAGCTAGAATTGATATAGAAAAGTTTAGAGACCTGAACCTAGATGTTGGATTTGGTCCTAAAAGTGTAAGATTGGGAACTTTGAAGATTTCAAATGATTTCTTGGAACAAGTTCGTGTAGCACAGGAAGTGGATCAATCTTTACAAGTTTTGAAAGATCTAGTTCCTAAGAAAGGAGAATCTGAGTTTTGTAAGGGAACTGATGGAATTATTGGATTCACAGGTAGGATATGTATACCTAGTGATAAGGAAATGAGGAAACTGATCTTAGAGGAGACTCATAAGAGTGGATTGAGTAATCACCCTGGGGCAACTAAGGTGAATCAGGATCTAAAGAAGATGTTTTGGTGGTCTGGAATGAAAAGGAAAGTACCTGAGTATATAGCTCCTTGTTTGGTTTATCAGAGAGCTAAGTTGAACATCAAAGACCACTAGAGGAGTTACAGCCTTTAGATGTCCCTGAGTGGAAATGGGATAGCATTTTGATGGATTTCATGGTAGGTCTACCTAGAACCCCGACAGGTTTTAATGCTATATGGATAATCGTTGATAGACTAACAAAATCTGCTCATTTCCTACCCATCAACATTAAGTTTTCCTTAGAAAAGTTAACTTGGTTGTACATTAAGGAAGTAATAAGGTTATATGTGATTCCGTCTAGCATAGTGTCAGATAGAGACCCTAGATTTACATTCAGACTTTAGGGTAGTCTGCAGCAAGTATTAGGAACCAAGATTTAGATGATTCAGGAAAGGATGAGAATATCACATAGCAAGCAGAAGAGTTACTATGATTAGAGGAGGAAACCCCTTGAATTCAAATAAGGAGATCACGTATTTTGAGAGTTACACCAAACAACTGGGGTTGGTAGGGCGATGCGATCTCGAAAACTTACACCTAAATTCATTGGTCCCTACCAAAATTTGAAAAGAATTGGTCTTGTTGCTTACCAAATCGCTTTACGCCTTTTCTTTCAAACCTTCACAATATGTTCCATGTGTCACAACTCCGAAAGTATATTCCTGACCCTTCGAACATCATAGAACCCGACGTAATACAATTAAAAGAAAATTTAACTTATGAAGCATTACCTGTGCAAATCGGAGATCGAAGGATTAAGCAGCTAAGGGAAAAAGAGATTCTGTTGGTAAAGGTTATTTGGAGTACAACTGATGAAGGGAATGCAACTTGGGAGTTGGAACAGCACATGAAGAAGTCCCATCCTCATTTATTTCAGGACGGTGCGCACAAATTTCGAGGACGAAATTTCTTTTTAGGAGGGGAGAGATGTAACACCCGCGTTTTTACCGTTTTTCCGTATTGTCTGTTTTATTGAGTTTTGAGTGATTAAAATTATTTTTTAATCATAAAAATTTATATTTTTGAGTTTAGGAATGAATTTCCTATTTTTGTAGAATTTTTGGGAATTTTTGCAATTTTTTTGTGAAAAATGACCTTTTTGCCCCTCCTGTCTCTTGAACCGGGCCCGAATACTCTTGATCCGGGTCAGAAAAATTGCACAAACTTTTCCTTTTCTCCTTCTAGAAACTGTGCATGTGAAGAGCCATGCATGGAAGCCACTTGTTATTTTCTTTCTTTTTCTCCAAAACCATATGCAAATTGTAAGCTTTATGTCATCAAAGGTCACTTTTTCTCTTTCACACATGCAAGCCTTGGTCATTCTCTCATTCTCTCTTTCTCCCCTTCTCTTGGTCGTGAACCTTCTCCTATTTTCTCCCAAAAATTTTCAATCTCCATTAAACACTTCAAGCCAAGGTTCCACCTTTGAACCAAAGCTTTAAACACCTAGCCTCCAAGCCTTAAAAAAACTCTTGTTTGGTGATCAAAGGAGAGATCTTTGGAGTTGTTTTGAGGAGCTGTTTTCTGCACCTTTTCCTTGAAGAAATTCTTAGGTAAGGGGGGGAGAACTGAACTCTAGTAGGATTGGTGACTAGAGTCAAGGATTGCCCTTGATCCTTGTCTTGATCATCTTTTTCTCTTGAAAAAAAATCACTTTTGGAACCTCCTTTTGAATGAAATGTCTTGGATTTCTTGAGCTGGGCTGTGTGTGTTTTAAACTTTATTTTGATGCTTGAAAAGTGCTGGATTGTGGTTGTTGATGCATGCAAATTGTGATATTGGTTGGAAAGAAATTTTTCCCGTTTTTTACATAGAGCAGCTACCATAAAATGGCGACTGCAGATTCGTTCACCATTGGATCGGGCTGAAATTTTAATGGAGGGTTCATAACATCTGAATCTTAATTTGGAACGGTCGGATCGTTGATAAGATGTCTAGGCTGGGAGATATTCGATCTGCACAGTGGTTGTATATTTGGAGTTTTAAAAAAAAGAGAGAGAGAGAGACTTGCTTGTTAATGTGCTTGTGTGCATGTGGTTCAAAATTATTTTGATGCTTGGAATGTGTTTATATGTTGAATTTAAGAACATGCATGAAGTTGTTTGAGTTTATGAAATTGTTTGGATGTGTTGAAAAAAATTGAAGTTTTTTATGAACATTCAAGGTGTTCTTGATGTTCTTGAGTTGTTCTTGATGAAACTCATCAAGAATGCTTATTGATCTTGAAAAGATCAAGAAGTTTTGGAAAGCATGTTTATGGGCTTTTTTGGTCCAAAAGGACTAAGGAGCAATTTTACAAACAAAAGGGTTTAAAGTGCAAATAAGGAAAAAGCTTTTAAAATAATAAAAGAACTAAATTCGGATTTTTAATTTAACCCAAGTAAAAGTCAACCCAAAAGTCAATATTTTGAGTTGTCATGAGTAAAAATGAATTCCTAAGAGTTATCAACCCTTTGGACCCTTAGTTCAGGCCCAAAACCTTCAAAACAGAGAGTCGAAGACTCATTAAAAGTCAACCAAAAATAATTTATGAAGTTGGGCTTTGGTTAGAGTTGGACTTCAACTCTAATCCAAGCTATTAAGATTAAAACTTAGAAATTAATTAGTGGGCTTAGCTAATCTAATTATCTAAGTTAATTAATCTAATCTACTTAAGTTAATTAAGTGAAGAATAATTAATTAAGGCTAAAGTTAATTAACCTTAATAAATGTTAATCTTAATCTTAATCACTAATTACTAATGAGGTATTAATTAGGTAATTAAGCCCTAATGATGATTAAGAACTAATTAATTATTATTAACCTTAATCAAGTATAATTAAAAGCTTAATCCAAGGTTAAGGAAGAGATTGAGGGATAATTAGGAATTAATTAGGATCTTAAGTAAGGATTAAGACTTAACTAAAGAAGATTAAGACTAATTATAGTTCAGTTAATGAAGACTAATTATAATTAAAGGTTAAACTTAATCTTAATTAGTTATACAAGAGGAATTAGGATAAGCAATGCTATCCATAAGACACAATCATAAGTCTTAGTAAATTAAAGGACTAAGTGGACATGAGTATTAAGAACATTAGTACAAACTACCTTAAAAGATTATAACCAACACACTTTTCTGCATAAGACTTGAGAAGCTTAGTGAGAGAGTGCGGTTTCCAACCTAAGATGGGGTTTGGTTTTCCTTGAAGAAAAGACATTGAATCGGGCCGTACCACGGGTAAGTGGTGACGTTGAATGATTCGATGGGCTTTGCCTGTAAGGACTATGTATGCTGAGAAAGCATTGATTGGTTCTCCTTGAAGGAGAGACATTGAATCGGGTCGTACCACGGGTAAGTGGTGACGTTGAATGATTCGATGGGCTTTGCCTGTAAAGATGTGAATGTTGTAAGCATTATTGTGTGACATGCATCATAAAGCATTAATGATGTTCAAGGTTGAAAACCTTACGACCTATATGGCAGTGACACTTTGGTACAGTGTGAAACTGGTTTGGAAGGGTGCATTGGGTTTTGCAAAGAACGCCAGCGGGTCCGGTAAAGGATGCCAGCCCTGAGGATAGTCGAGTTCCAGAAAGGACATCATGAGACGTAGGCTAGCTCCCTACTGTCGAGTCCGAAGGGGGCAGGCTTGACTATCCTGTCGCTCTCATGGTTTCGGGGTCAGTTGAGATTGCCTGGAAGGACGCATAAAAGATTTGGCCAAAAAGAAAATGAATGAGCAATGCTCCTTGTACTGATTTGCTAGTACAGACCTCTAACTCCTGATACGTTGTACATATATGGTCGGGCAGTGCTGTGTGCACTGTGGTGGTGATGTTTCCCTGGGCCCTCATGCATTAGTCATTGCCATTATAGTTGCAAGGTTGCATTCAAATGAGTGTACTATGATGACATGTTTGTGATTGCTTGTTGATTGATCTGTGTGGATCATCCTTGTGTGTGTGCTCTAGTTCATTATATCCTACGTGTTGTGAGTTCATGCGATGTTCTCACCCTTCCTTTCTATCTTTTGTTGTTATATTCTTCTTGTTACGTCGATAGCCGGTATCGGAGACTTTAGCTATGACATCGATGAGAGTGCAGCTGCGGGTGGATGCCCAGAGGAACCTGGAGGGTGACGGACTTTCCTCGTAGATGTGAGTTTACTGGGGAGGTTCGCGTCATTATTACTCATCCCGGACTCCCGCTTGTACCAGAGTTGGATTTCATTGTACCTGTGACTCTCGAGTTTCCGACGCCACCTAACTTGGTGCGCTATACTACTTTTCATCCTTCATGTCGTCGTCCCGCTTCTTCGTCGTCGTCGCGATCATCTCGGATGGCTGATATGGTCGGACCAGACTCCCCTAGGTACTCATCTTCTTTTGAGGTGTCTGATTCTCAGCCTATGCATCCTAATGCGCAAGGCCGCTCTCTCACAAGTAAGTTAGATTTGATTGTGATTGACGACACCTCGGAGGAGGAGGAGGCCCCCGGAGGAGGATTCTTCTTGTGACGATCCCTCAAAGCATTTTGGGATGATCACTATCGGAGACGCTGAGAGGAGGAGAGTAGTAGGGTGTTCACTACTGAGTCGGGAGATGACGAGTAGGACTAGTGTGGTTTTGAGTCTAGGTAGTAGCAGCTCTGATTTAGCGACCTCTTCATTTGTATTTTGTTTGAGGTCTTGTTTATTTTGGTTTACTACCGGAACTCGTATTTTGATGTAGATATTTGGGATGGCTCGAGAGATACACTGATGTTATGTTAGTACATGTCTATACTTCATTTCGTTCCCTTTCTTATGTTGATGTTATAATTGCGTGTATGTTGTGTATGTGTGCGAGGAAGTAACCGTCTAGATGTTTACGGAAAACAAGTTTCAGAATAAGGAAAGGATATTTCATAAATACTTAAAATGAAATTGGATATGTAATAGGTTGATGACAACTAAATCCTTTTTATACAAAAAAAAAATTCCGCATTTTAACGTTTCTAAAACTGTAAGTTCGTTGGTCACGTGTAATACATGTGATATTCTTAGTGGTAGAACTAAGGGTGTCTCACAGATGGTTTCTGATGTTCTATTTTAACCTGTTGGCATATCAAGCACTTAGAAACATAATCAGCTATGTCTCTCTTCATACCATCCCACCAAAACATCCTCTTCAAATCCTGATACATCTTGGTAGACCCAGGATGTACAGAAAACTTACTATATGGGCTTCCTCCAAACCTGCTGCCTGAGGCTACCCCCTTTAGGGACACAGACTCTCCCTTGGAAGAGAATCATCCCATCTTCTAACTTTGAAAATCCTAACTGTTGCTTTCTCTCTTGAAGGCTTGAGTCCAAACTCTGAGCCTCCTTGATAAGAGCTTTCAGCTCACAGGTGATATCTAGCCTATGAAGAATAACTCTATGTTTACCGACTGAAACACCTAGGCTTAGGTTTCTGAATTCTTCCAGCAAACTCAATTCATGAATAATCATTGAAGACACATGAAGGGATTTCCTACTGAGGGCATCAGCCATTACATTGGCCTTTCCAGGATGGTATTTCAATTCAAAATCATAATCTTTGAGAAATTCCATCCATCTCCTCTGCCTCATATTGAGTTCTTTTTATCAAAGAGGTATTTCAAACTCTTATGATCACTAAATACCTCAAATCTCCCACCAAACAGGTAATGCCTCCAAATCTTGAGGGCAAATACTACAGCAGCTAACTCTAGGTCATGAGTAGGATAGTTCTCCTCATGTGGTTTTCAACTGTCTAGATGCATAAGCTACTACCCTCTTATCCTGCATAAGAACACAACCTAAACCTTTCCCTAAAGCATCACAATATACCTCAAAGGCCTTGGACAAATCCGGTAATGCCAATACCGGAGCGGTGGTTAACTTTTTCTTGAGCTCTAAGAAGCTCCGCTCACAAATCTCATCCCACACAAAGGATTGCCCTTTCCTGTTAACCTTGTGAGAGGTAAGGCTTAGCTGGGAGAATCCTTTAATGAATCTCCGATAGTAGCCGACCAATCCTAGGAAACTCCTATTTTCCGTAACGGTATTAGGCCTTTCCATTCAAGGACAGCTTCTACCTTGCTAGGATCAACAGACACCCCCTCACTGGTAATCACATGTCCTAAAAATTGAACTCTATCACTCCAAAAATCACACTTCTCCGGATTTGCAAACAATTTCTTCTCTCTCAAAACTCCCAACATAATTCTAAGATGCCTCTCATGATCTGCTAAACTACGGGAGTAGATCAAAATGTCATCGATAAACACAACAACAAACTAATCCAAATAGGGCCTAAAGATTCGATTCATGTAGTCCATGAATACAGCAGGAGCATTGGTTACTCCAAATGGCATCACCAAATACTCATAATGCCCATACCTAGTCCTGAAGGTTGTTTTTGGTATATCCTCTCCCTTAATCCTGATCTGATGGTAACCGGACCTTAAATCTATCTTAGAGAAAACTGAGGCTCCCCCAAGTTGATCTAGAAGGTCGTCCTATTCTGGGTAAAGGATATTTGTTTTTAATGGTAACCTTGTTCAATTGCCTATAGTCCACACACAGTCTCATACTCCCATTCTTCTTTTTCACTAAAAGACTGGAGCCCCCAAAGGTGACACACTGGGCCTAATGAACCCCTTAGACATAAGATCTTCTAACTTGAGCTTTAAGTTCACTAAGTTCTAATAGGGACATTCTGTATGGTGCTTTAGAGATAGGTCCTGCACCTGGCACTAAGTTCTATGGTAAACTCTATTTCTCGGTCTAGAGGTAATGTGGTTATCTCACTAGGGAAAACATCCTGAAACTCCTTAATTGTAGTTATGCTGCTCAAATCTATTTTAGACTCTAGAGTTGAGGAAAGTAATAAAACAAAACACTCATTCCCATCACTAAGGCATTCAGACACTTCAGCGACACTGGACAATAGAATTGATGGTCTCTCCCTCGAAGGAGGAGGAAGAAGTGGAAAGACAACCTGTTTGTTAAAACAATCAAGCATGACTCTATTTGCAGACAGCCAATTCATACCAAGAATAACATCTATACCCCGTAAAGGCAAACAAACTAGGTCAACCTCGAAGGTCTTCCCTTGTATCACAATAGGGCACTGAATACACACAAGGGAAGTAGAAATGGCCTCCTTGGCGGGAAGTAAACAACACTAAGAACATAAGGCAAAGATACAGCATGCAAGTTCAATTGTTTTACATAATCAAGAGAAATGGAGGAACGAGTAGCTCCTGAATCAAACAATACAATTAAGGTTCGATCTCCTAGGGTGCACATACCTCACAACAGATTATCAGCAGAAGCTGCCACTTCCCCGCTCAGAGTGAAGACTCTTCCAGTGGTTTGGGGTTTTGGAAGATCCTTCCTCTTGGGACACTCATGCCTCATGTGCCCAGGTTGCTTACAAAAGTAACATACGTTCTTCCCCGTCAAGCACTCTCCAGAGTGTTTCCTTCCCCACAATTGGGACAAGTAGGTGCCCCGTGGCGCTTGGGCCGGTCTAGTAGTCAAGCGGAGGTGCCTTGCCACTTAGTCCTCGGGCCCCTAAACTGATTCGATCCCTCTATCTTCATTTTTCCTTTATTATAGAAGGTGGTGTTGAAATAGTGGTTCCTCGGATGTTCTTCTCCGCAATGTAGCATTTATTGATCAGGGTGGGAAATCTTTGATCTTTAAGGTTCCAACCCGATCCAGTATCTCAGGTCGGAGACCTCCCTCAAACTGAGTGCACCTCCACTCTTCGTCAGCTACCGTCTGCAGGTACCTTGAGTACTTGGCCAACTCCTCAAACTTAGCTACATACTGACCCACAGTCAAACTTCCTTGCTTTAATTGTAAGAATTCTGCTTCCTTCTGTCTTCTGACCGTAGCAGGAAAGTACTTGTCTAGAAATAGAGTCTGAAAGATGCCCCATGTAATCGGAGCCCCCGTCACAGTAGGCCTAACACTTGTCGTCTTCCACCAATCCTCAGCTCCACCTCTCAACATGTAGATTGCAAAACCAACCTTAGAATCATCCACACACTTCATCACATCAAATATTCTGTGAGATCCCTCAGCCAGTGGATGCCACATCTGGATCGTACACTCCATTGAATTGAGGAGGGTTATGCTTTCGAAATTCTGCCAGCCCTTGGACAAATGGGTCCCACAATAGGAGCATGAGGTTGTCCCCGTTGTCCTACGGGCCAATTCTTGGAGTATTGCGGTATTAGTAGTCGTCTGCCTCTCCCATCATGTGTGTGAATGCTTGCAGAGCTGCTGCCACTGGGTCAGGTGGTGGATTTTGAGAAGTGGAATTGGTTCTGGGGCGACCCCCCCCTGCCACTTGCCATAATTACCTACACATCATTAAAGTAAACATCGAGGTGATCAGTCTCTCTCAGTTCACAAAACAATGCATAATCAGAATAACAAGTCACAAGGAAAAATCCTACTACCACAGTCCAATTGGATTGAACTGCTCTGATACCAAAATGTAACGCCCTAATTTCTAAATTCACGACTTAGTCCGTTGAAACTAAATCCTGAACATTCGAAACTAAAACAGACAATCCTGGATATCAAACCTCAAATTTACAACAAGTATCCAACAAAACTCATACAAATGTGAATAACTTTAAACCTTAAAAATTTGACCAAAGTCCATAATATACATAGCCATATATATATGTCCAAGGTTATAAACTAATCATCCAATAAAACTATATACATATACAAGCTCCATATATATATCAGGCCCGAAGGCTACAAACTGAACGACTTAACAGAGTTCCAAAACAAATACAACTTATATATACATAATCCCAAAATGAAACATTTAAATCCACATCCCTTGCTCTAACCTCACTTATTACTTCCTGGAGGTACCCTGCACACCTAGATTATCCACAAAAAGCGTGGTGAGACTAATGCCTCAGTGAATATAACTAATCATGCTAAGGTACATGGAATAAGCACAAATGAAGACATATTAAGTTAATCAATATCAATCATCATGTTATATTCTAATAATCATATCACAACTAACACAATCTTAATCAATAAATGCAACTCACTACTGAAATCCAGTAGGCATGAACTTATTACTGAAACTAGAGTTAGAACTGAGCTCAGACTACGGGAAACGTCTTTCCTGGGGACGTATCCCACCCAATACTTGACGCGAAGTCAATATTTTACATATTCAAAACAATTTCTTAACTCACAGCACAAGGCCGGCTTAATTAACTCACGGTCGAAACCGGTAAATGGAATTGATAACCCAAAGCTGAAATATTGAGTGTTTCGAGTGTTTCGAAACTTTCGTAAGTTTCGTAACTTCGAAATCTAAGGGAATTATAATCAATTCCTAGCATGAATCACTCAATTCTAGCATAAACTTCATCAATTCAATCAAATTAACTAAATAGAAAGGGAAATGGAAAGGTAGGGATCATACATTAAGCATTTCGCAAGTTACGCAATTTCGTTACTTTCGTAAATCTTGCTACCCTAAGGTTTTCAACGAAAATCACCGATCAAACTACTCAATCCAATACCAATATCAACAATCTAACTACAATATGCAAATAGAAAGAGAATCAGGGAGAGTAGGGTTCATACAATGGGGAGAAATCAAAATCAAGGAAAAGTGGGGGTGTGTGAGTTATACTCACCAATTTTCTTGAATTTCTCAAGGGAAATTGATGGATTGGAAGTCCCTTTGATGAATCCTAGCTTTGATTCTCTTCAATCTCCTAAAAAAGATCCGCTTTCTCTCTCTAAAATGACTCTCTCTCTCTAGGGTTTGAAGGGAAAGAATAAGAGAAAATGAAATCTGAATTTTGCATGTCCAGGTATATATACTGGACAGCTGGTAATCGATTACAGTAGTGCTGTAATCGATTACCAGAGGTAGAATTTACACTGGAAAAGTTTCTGGGAATCTGGTAATCGATTACAACCCTTGGTAATCGATTACCAAAACTCAGCTCTCAGGTAATCGATTACCACTCTGTGAGTAATTGATTACACAAAAACCAGCTCTCGGGTAATCGATTACAATATCCCTGTAATCGATTACCAAAAACTCAGCTCTCAGGTAATCGATCACAGCATGTGAGTAATCGATTACCTAAAAACTAGCTCTCGGGTAAGTCGATTACAGACTCCTTGTAATCGATTACCATAACTCAATTTTCTCAAATTCTCTTAAGTTAAAGCATAACTTGGTTGTAATAGAGTTTTAACCCATAGTTTCTTTAATTTTTCCTCCCTTTACTTACTAATACTTAATTCTCTTGTTTGTGACCTAATGAACTATTTAAGCTCATAATTTGCGGGATGTTACAGGAGACGTTGAGACACACTTTGTCCAACACGTTCTGAGCAGTCTTAGGTGCAGCAGGTCTGCACACACAATGCTTTTGAGCAGGTACAACAGCTTTCCAGACTTTCCTTAAAAATGCTAAACATTTGAACGAGGAGAGAAAGCAGCTCTGATTCTTATGCTAAAAAGGGTTAGACCATTGGGATGAACGTTCTTCTTACATAGTAACGTCTTCACGGGTCAAACCTTAAACCCGATGCCTTCAACCTTCAGATGCAAAGAGTGCTTCAGATGATCTTCAAATCTTCAGATGATAAACACTCTTCAGATGATGTTGATCTTTCAGATGATCCTTTATACAGACAATATGATCTGAAACAGTGCAACATCCTGTGAGAGCATAGTATCATATAAATGCCTTTTATATTTATATTTGTTGTTCATTAAAACTTAAGAGAGTGAGACTCAAAATATTTTTAATTTCATATATTTAATCCTTTGAGACTCAACACTGTCGACTTGAGGGAATTCTTTCCATCTTGAAGCTTCACAAAATCTACAAGAATTGTCATTCTCATAGTCTCCCCAATATAGCATACAATCATTCCAACATGCATGAATCTTTTTATAATCAAGGCCAAGGTCTCTAATAATGGACTTTGTTTTATTAAAAGATTCAGGAATGTTTAGATCGGGAATGGCTTCTTTAAGTAACTCCAAGAGAGCAGTGAATGATGCATTGCTCCACCCATGAAGACATTTCAACAAATACATTCGAATTATGAAAGATAAGGTAGAGAAATTTTTACATCCCAGGTATAGTTCATGTTTTGCCTCATCAATCAAATTGGAGAATTTTCTAGCATCTTTATTAAGACCTTCGTTAACTCCCTCTGCTTCTACCACATTTCTAAATGTGTCATATAATAAGCCATCATTGTCATCACGTGAGTCCTCTTCATCTTCTATGTCTTTGTCAATTTCCGCTGGCCTTGATATTCGTTCACCATGGTGTACCCAAATATTGTAGCCTTCCATAAATCTAGTAGCTACTAAATGATTATAAACCACATTTCTATTTTCCCAACAACAATTTGCACACTTGGCACAGGGGCATAGAATCTCTTCTCCTTGAGGTCTTCCTTTACTATAGGAAAAGTCTAAGAATGACTCAACACCGTTGATATAGTCTCTACTAAACCTTGGTAGTTTCGTCCACTCTTTATCCATCACTTTTAATCTAATCCAAATGATGAGTTCGCATATTATAAATCATAATGACATATTTCTTTAAGTAACTTAATTAATGTTATCCTATCAAAGGAATAACATAAACATCATCATAGTCAAGCCTAAAAATCATGTTGAAAAAGCATTTTATATTCCATGGTAAAAATACAAAAAAAAATACTTCACAAAATTTAGCCAAACCTCAAGGAAAAAAACTGCCATATTCCAATTACAACTTTCAAGCATGTACTACTCAATATATCAAACTAAAATAAGCTTACATTAAGCCTTTTTATCACATAGCCTAAAAACTCAAATCATCATAACAAAGCAATGAAATGACTTAAACTTACTGGGAGTAAGAAACAAATATTGACCCGATGAAGAATTGTTGTTTTAATTTCATCCACAACACTTGTGACAAATAACAAAGCTTTTTATTCACCTATTAAACAAATATTATTTCTTATAACAAAAGACAACATGGTTCCTACTGGAAATTATAGGCCACAATATAAGACAAAATACAAGTTTCAAACACCAATCAAAAGCACAAAGGGACAAAGACAAAAACATGATGACCTCAAATTATTACCAAAAGCAATTGGAGAGGGAGCTCACAGCCGAACTAAAAGCAACAACAGAGGAAAAATTATTACCACGTGACTAGTATTTGTCTACACCTGAAAAAACAAATGACATAACTAAAGGTAAGGTCAAAGGTAACTAGTAATTTGAAGCCTTTCCAACATGTACAGACAAAACTTTCTCTCAAAAGTGATCACCAGGCCATTTTATAATTAAAAAATTGTATCTCTGTTTAATAAATGAATAATCCAAGGCCCACCACTATCATATTGTATTTTCTTTTTCTCAAAGTCACCAAGCCATTTTTATAATTATCTACCAGTTACCAAACTTCACTGGCCCCATCCGTGAGTCCCTATCCAAAACCCAACTTTCTTTCTAAATAATAATAATAATCAATGTCTTAGAGCTCTCCTACAATGACTTCTCTCGGACACTCCCTCCCTCTCTTTATTACTTTCCTAATGTCCTCTCAGCGACCTTATATCCTTCACAACAAGTTAATGATAATATCTTGAATTCCAATCTTGCTCCATATGGAAACTCCCACAGTCATTAGGAATGTCACACAATAAAACACAAGGAAGAATAAAGAAAGGAAAAGAAGGTGAAGAGATCGATTCTTACCTGTGAGAGGCGCATAATGAGAGGGACGCACGTCGACGATGCCACAGGAGGCGAACAGTAACCTTGCTCTCGTGGCAATGAGAGGGACGCACGATGAGAAAGAGAAGCAAGGTGAGTGACCTTTAGAGTGCAATTAGGGAATTAGGGATTCCTAATCTATTAGGTGTTTTTGTTTTAGAATTTTATTTTGAGAATGAAAGATATCAGAGGTTTTATTTTTAATTTAATTGTTTTATTATGTTTATGTTTTTGAAAATTAAGGGAGATGAGAAGTTTAAATTTTTTAATTTATTTACCCGGGAATGAAAAATTTGGGCGGGGTATATATATTAAACAACATTTATAAGTGTTTCCTATTAATTTTAAAGAAAACAACTTACATTTCAGGAATAACCGTGGCCTAATTTTAATTTTGGCAACAATTTTTCTCATGTTGCATAACATAAAATAAACAAGAATTTATAAATTGTTGCCTATTATACACTTTAAGATCAGTTTTATAATTGTTGCCTAAGATCAGTTTTACAACTAAAAAAAATGTTGCATATTCCTTATTTCAGGAATGGTTTTCAAACCGTTCAGTTGAGAAGTGGCCACAATTAGAAATTTGTTGCCTATTCCATGTTTCAGGAACGGTTTTGCAATTGTTGACTAGAGTATTGTCTACGCTCCATTAAAGCGTTGTCTATATAAGCTTTTGTGAACAATTTTACGACTGTTGTCAATTAAAGTGTCAACAGTTAACAAAAGTGTTGCCTATTCTATGTTTCAGGAACATTTTTTTAGCTGTTGCCTAAAAAAGCGTTGCCTAATGCCTAAAATGTTGTAGTGTTGGTATACTTAGTGAGTATGATCTCAACTAGTAAATGATTACCTTTTAATTTAAATTTGACTGAAATTGTGTGTATCATTGTGCGTTACATGCATTAGTAGCATAACATCCTAATTTTTTTCCATAAAAGTTCATTAAAACTCATTTTTCAAGCATTTTAGAAGACAAGCTAATTGGTTACCTACATAAGTAATCGACTAAACTAGGAAGCCTGAAGTTCAGAACAAAAGGCTACTCTCTGGATTAATCAATTACCTCCCTAGTTAATCGATTACCCTGCTTAAGTGATGATCTTACTAGCATCTGGGTCTGGATTAATCGATTACCATCATCCTGTAATCGATTACCTGTGACACTGAAGCGTTCAAACAGCCAAACAGAAATGTCAGAGATGCTTTTTGATCCAACCCACTTCACTTTGTTCAGTGTTTTGAAACCCTAAGTACTTTACACTTATCTGAACTCTCTCATACACTTCATATCCTCACTCATTTATCTTCTTTGAGCAACAATGGCTAAATCAAGCAAGAACAAGGGAAATCGCTTCAAGCATACTGTGATACCCCTAGTTACCACTAAAAGTACCACATGCATTACACGTGACCAACGAAGTAGAACGTCAAAAATGCGGAAGTTTTTTTTTTTTTGAAAAGGGTTTAGGTGTCATTGACCTATTACCTCTCTAGCTTTATTTTAAGTACTTATGAAATATCCTTTCCTTCACTTTCAAAAACTTATCTTTCCGTAAGCGTCGAAAGAATTCACACCTTACGCGCATCCACAACATACACATGGTTAAAGACCTTGAGAGAACATAAAACAATATGACATAAATACATACATACAGATTAAGTAGCATCAATGTACCTCTCGAATACCCACATGACCACATTAAAACATAGTTCCGGTAGTAAAATAAATGAGACCTCTAATAGAATACAAAAGAAGAGATTCCTAAATCAGAGTTGCGTACTACCTAGACTCAACACAACCTAGTCCTTTTCAGGTACAAGAGGAAGTCTGGGGTGCGTGATGGTGACCCAAACTCCCCCCCATAGAACTCACGCCTGCGCGGGATACCCGTCACCCTCCGGGTGCCCCTCGGCATCCATCTGATTCGCACATGCATCGACGTCATGACGGAAGTCCTCGATACCGACTGTCAACGTGACGAGAAGAACATAGAAAGAAGAGATAGAAAAGAAGGGTGAGAACATCGCATGAACTCAAAACATGTAGGATACAGCAAACTAGAGCACACACACAGAGGCAATCCACACAGTCGAATCAATAAGCAATCACGACATCTCATCATGGTGTACTCATATGAACGCAACTTTTACTATTATAATGCAATATCTAATGCATGCGGGCCCAGGGAAACATCACCATAGGCAGAGCACATAGCAGCTGCCCGACCATATATACACAGCACGTCAGGAGTTAGAGTCTGTACTAGCATTGGTACAAAGAGCATTGCTCATATAGTTTGGCCAAATAAATTTCCCGACTTCCAGACAATCTCAACTGACCATGAAAACTTGAGAGCGACAGGATAGTCAAGCCTGTACCCCCGTTTACACGACAGTAGGGGGCGAGCCTACGTCACTTGCGCCATTTCGGGACCCGACTTATCCTCAGGGCTGGTCTCCTTTACCGGACCGCTGGTGTTCTTTGCAAAACCCAGTGCCCAGTCCCTACCAGTTTCACACTGTACCAAGTGTTACTGCTATATAGGCCGTAAGGTTTTCAACCTCGAACATCAACGACGCTTCATGATGCATGTCACACAACAATGCTAACAACATTCACATCTTACAGGGCAAAACCCATTGAACCATTCAACGTCACCAATCCCCGTGGCACGGCCCGAATTCAATGTCTTTCCTTCACAAGGAAGGCCAAACCGCACTCTCTCGCTAAGCTTCTCAAGTTTTATGTAGAAAGAGTGTGTTGGTTATAGCCTTTTAAGGTAGTTTGTACTAATGTTCTTGATAATCATGTCCACTTAAGTCCTATAATTTACTAAAACTTATGATTGTATCTTATGGATGGTATTACTTATCCTAATTCTTCTTGTATAATTAATTAAGATTAGATTTAACTTTTAATCAATCTTCATTAACTGGGCTATAATTAATCTTAATCCTCCTTAATTAAGTCTTAATCTCTTCCTTAGTTTTGGACTAAGCTTTTAATTACACTTGATTAAGGTTAATCATAGTTAGTTAATTCTTAATCATCATTACTAATTAATTACTTAATACTTTTATTAAGGTTAATTAACTTTAACCTTAATTAATCATCCGTTACTTAAATAACTTAAGTAGATTATGTTAATTTAACTTAGGTAATTAGATTAGCTAAGTCTACTAATTAATTTCTAAGTTTTAATTTCTTAATAACTTGGATTAGAGTTGAAGTCCAACTCCAATCTAACTTTTAATTTCATAATCTAATCTTGATTGACTTTTAATGAGTCTTTAACTCCTTTTCTTAAAGGTTTTAAAACTTAAATTAAAAGCCTAAAGGTTTTATAACTCTTAGGAACTTATTTTTAGTCATGGCAACCTAAAATATTGACCTTTAAGTTGACTTTTACTTGGTTGGAATTGGAAATCCGAATTTGTTTTTATTTATTTTTAAAGACTTATTCTTAATTGCACTTTAGTCCTTTACTTGTAAAATTGCTTCTTAGTCCTTTTGGACCACCAAAGCCCATAAACATGTTTTTCAACATACCCTTGACCTTTTTAAGATCAAAAAGGTATTCTTGATGAGTTTCATCAAGAACAACTCATGAACATTAAGAACAACTTGAATGTTCATCAAAACTTCAAATTTTTCACAACATCCAATCTTCACCAAAACTTCACACATTCATCAACAAACAATCTAAATGTCAAATATCATACTAATCCACTCAAAATCATCAACATACACATTAAAGTTCATAACTCCATTTTCAAGCTCATAAACACTATTTTTCAAAGATCAATCATCCAAAACAATTGTATACCTTCAACCAACTTCATGCATGTTCATAGATTCATCATACAAACACATTCCAAGCACCAAAAAAATTTTGAAACACAGCATGCAGCCCCAAAATCCCTCAAGGCCGAGAGCTATTAAAGGAAAGAGGGGGAAAAATTTTCCAAAATTGTTTCTTGGCTTGCATGCACCAACAATCACAATCCAAGCACATTCCAAGCATCAAAACAAACTTAAAAAACATGTAAACAACCCAGCTCCAAGAATCCAAAACATTTGCTCAAAGAAAAGCTCAAAGTGATTTTTTTCAAGGAAAAAACAAGAAGTAAAAACAAGGATTTTAAGGGCAAATCCTTGACTCTAGTTACCAATCCTACTAGAGTTCAAGTTCTCCCCCCCCCCCTTTACCTCAAATTTCCAACAAAAATGAGTGCAGAATTCTGGTCCCAAAAACAGCCCCCAAAGATGCCTCCTTTAGTCACCAACAGGGATTTTTTCAAGGCTAGAAGGCTTAGAAATGGAAGCTTTGGTTCAAAGATGGAACCTTGGCTTGATGTGTTTAAGGGAAGATGAAAAATTTTGAGAGAAGTTGATGAGAGTTCACGGCCAAGGAAGGAGAGAAAGAGAGAAATGAGAGAAAACTAAAGCTTGCATGTTGGAAGGAAAGAAAGAATGAATGAATTTTGGTGTTTTGAATGCCATAAGGCTTAAGCTTAACACTTGTCTTGGAGAAAAGAAAGAAAATGACAAGTGTCCCTCATGCAAAGCTCTCCCAATGCACCGCTTCTAGAAGAAGAAAAGAAAGGTTTGTGCAATTTGTCTGGCCCGGATCAAGAGTATTCCGGGCCCGGCTCAAGAGACAAGAGGGGCAAAAGGTCATTTTCACATAAAAGCCCCAAAAAATTTCCCGGAAATTCCCTAAAAATAGGAAATTAAATTCTAAATCCAAAATATAAATTTTGGTGATTAAAAATAATTTTAACAATTCAATAAAACACGAAATGATGCGGTAAAACGGTAAGAAGTGGGCGTTACAGTAAGCAGAGAGAGAAATTAAGGTTTTATTTTACCGAGATTGTATAGAATTATAATTATAATTTTAATCATCTTTTAAGGTTCAAAATATATCTTCCATATTTTTTCTAACAATTTTTTCATATGCTGGCTATGGTTATACTGGTAATGGGGGCATTTTGATCTTTTTGCCCAGAAGTGCTAGAAAAAATTCTAAATAATTTTCTAAAACTCATCACTAATTATATTAAGAGTATTTTGAATAAAGGTATAGATACCTTAGAGTTTTAGCTATTGTTTAATTAATTAACATCTATATTTTCCTTAACTGTATAATTACTAAAGGTGTCTTAGGTTATTTTCTCAAACACCTCTCTAGAGAAAATTTACTCATAATTGTGGTTGGGTATTATAAATTTGGTGTCTATTAAAAGCTACTAAATACTTTATAATTAAATGATTATTACTATTTTACAATTTTCTTTATTCTATTATACACCAGTAAGAAAAAATGCAGGTGTTACATTTCTCCCCTCCTTTAAGAAATTTCGTCCTCGAAATTTGGAGTTCCTACTGCTGAATAGGGATAAATCCATCTTCTTAAGCTTTAAGAGCTACCCTCCTAATTAGATCATATAAGACCTTAATGGTTCCCTAAAAGTTGGATAATTATTCTTCTTAACATTTCTTCTAATTCCCAATGTCCTCTTACGATATCTTATTTTCTTATCACTAGGCACACATATCCTACCCTTGAATCTAACAGTTCCATCAGCTTCCTTACAAAACTCAGAATCTCCTTTCTTAGGGACTAGATTCCTCAAATCTTGCAAAGATTGATCCACTTCCTGTGTTACACGAACTTGTTCCAAGAAATCATTTGAAATCCTCAATGTTTCCCATCTTACACTCTTAGGACCAAGTTCAACGTCTAGGTTAAGATCTCTAAACTCTTCTATCAGTTCTAGCTCCCTTAACCATCATTATTGACATATGAAAGATTTCCGACTTACGCATCAGTTACGACATTAGCTTTCCCAGGGTGGTATACTGCAGACTATAAGCTCATAATTCTTCAAAAAGTCCATCCATCGTCTCTGCCCTACATTAAGTTCCTTCTGGTCAAACAGATACTCAAAACTCTTATGATCGCTAAAACTTCAAACCTAGAGCACACAGATGGTGTCCTCCAAATCTTCAAGACAAAAACTACTGCCTCCAACTCTAGATCATGCGTAGGGTAGTTCACTTCGTGTGTTCACAATTGCCTAGAGGCATAAGCCACTACCTTTCCTTTTTGCATTAACACACAACCTAATACTTGTTTTGAAGCATCACAGTATACTTCAAACTCTTCATTGTGGGTCTAAGTAAAACTAACGCAGGCGCAGAAGTTAACTTTCTTCTTCAATTCCTGAAAACTATCTTCATACTACTGGCTCCACACAAAGGTTGGTCTTTCCTAATCAAACGGTTCAACGGAGTTGCTATCCTTGAAAAATTTTCAATAACCTTACGGTAGTAACCAGCTAACCCCAAGAAAGCTTCTCACTTCCGTTAAAGTCCCAGGTGCTTCCCACTGTAACACAGTTTCTACCCTTAGCTGGGTCTGCGCTAACTCGTCCACTATAGATCACATGAACTAGGAAATTCACTTCCTTTAACCAAAAACTCACACTTAGATAGCTTAGCATACACTTCCTATCAGTCAAAATTATTCCAAAGAATGCTATATACTCCCCATTAGATCCTAGAAATAGGAGAGAACATGGCATGAAAGAATGAGGATAAGTTGGCCTTAAATGAGGTTAGAACAACTGGATTCACTAAGGAGGGAAAGGAACACCAATGACAACACCAATCCAGATGGAATTACTAGACACCTGTAGCATCCATGGTAACAGTCCAAGCAGATTGTAAGGATTACCTATAGTCTCGGTATATAGATAGAGGCAATCTATCTTTAACCTATCTTTGGGAAATATTATTATTCATTCCTTATGGTTATTCTACTCTCCCACGGATTGTATTTGTCCCCTAGGGCATCCTTACGCGAAACGTCACCTACTTATCTAGTACTATTCCAATCCAATCTTTAAAATCCTGCCTAGATATTTACTAATTTATATACCTTTCCTTGAGAGTCTAAGTCCATTAAGATTAATGTACAAACTAATCCTGTAAATTGGTATAACCATACTAAACCAACGTGTCATAATTCTTACCAATTCCAATCTTAATCGTTTATGAGATTCCATTCACATACCTTATTCAATCTATAGGAGCATCAATCAAGTATACTCTCAGTCATCAAAATCAACACATACGATAATCGCTCATTATTTGACATATCTATTATTTCTACTAACCTCATGGAAGTGTTGTCCTTACTTAGCTCATACCATTGTAGCTCTTGTAGTGCTTACTCGTGCATATAATTCTCCATCACATGATCTCTTTCTTCAATTTCCTGCGTAATCTTGATACTAACAGATCATTTTCTTAGTCATATCCTACCATCCGACTAAAATTTCTTAAGAACTACACCTTGTGCTATTGGCCTCAATACTTTGACATCCTTTGTCTTACTTAGTGTATCTATCAAACTTCAATCATGACACTTATTCCACAGTCAAACCCCTTTAGACTTCAAGTTCATCAACAGGGTATCCAAATATGCCTTAACTGTTAAGATCAAACCCCAATTCGTGTGTTTGTCATTCTTATTCTAAACTCCATTATTATTTATCCTGAGTATACCCCAAGCTGTCGATTATTTCTAACTTGCCTTGCCAAATTATATATATTTTCAATAACTGAATCCTCAAGAGCTATTAGTACAAATCCCCAAATCTCAAAACCTTAATAATTAAACCTCAATGATCAATCATCTTAACCTTGAATTTACAGCCTTGAATTCATTATCGATCCCTTAGGTTACTTATCTAAAGGAATGGGAATCTAACCTTAGTGGTCATCCTACTCTAACTTTTAACGTCTCACTCAGCAATTCAAACCACAAGCCAAATCAACTATTGGCTACACTAATGTACAACCTTAGGACCTAGAGGTCTTAGCAGTAGGGGTGGAAACTACAAGATCATAGGGCAGTCCAGTAACAAGAAATTTTTTTTTTTTTGACATTCCAGAGGAATGAAAGAATGCGTCGCACCCGAATCATATAATATAATTAAAGGAATCCCACTTATGACGCACTTACCTTGGATTATATCTTTGGATTCAGTAGCTCCAGTACCGCTACCACTTCCCTTCCGAGCAGGGCAATTCCTCTTGATGTGGCCAGTTCGTCCACAATGAAAGCATGCACGTTCGTTAGACTGGTTTGAGATCGGGCTCTTGATTGGGTGGTCCCTCAGGAAGTGACTTCTCTCACTGTGTGGACAACTACCATCGTTGTTGCCGACACTGTTTGCAGGATTTCCCCACTAGCAACCACTGAATGCGGTCTCGCAGTGCCCCAGATGATGAGCCAAAATTGTTTCTTGGAACGAAATAAGGCTTCCTCCTTTCTCGTGCAACCTTGGGTTTGTTCCTCTGTGGGCCGGAATTCTTCCAATGAGCTTGGCTCTCCTTGGTGTCATTTTCAAGGATTGGCACACACTGACCAATGTCTGCTGCTGATTTTCTAGAATGTTCACGATCTTCACTAGAAGATCGTTCGTCCCAGGATTACCTCCCTGCCATGGAGTCTTGCATTCGCAGAACAAGTCAGCCTCTTTCGTTCTATGCAGAACACTAAGGCAAGAACAAGTAACGCTACACACAGATACTCACATTACTAAGATAGTAAGATGAGAGCAACCAATTAACCCAAAGCAAACAATCCACACAACACACATTCAACACAGAGTAAACACAGAGTAAACACAGAGAGAAGGGTATTGCAGACCATACCCGAGGCCAAAAGGAAAGAACAGCTCTGATACCACCAAATGTGATACCCCTAGTTACCACTAAAAGTACCACATGCATTACACGTGACCAACGAAGTAGAACGTCAAAAATGCGGAAGTTTTTTTTTTTAAAAGGGTTTAGGTGTCATTGACCATATTACCTCTCTAGCTTTATTTTAAGTACTTATGAAATATCCTTTCCTTCACTTTCAAAAACTTATCTTTCCGTAAGCGTCGAAAGAATTAACACCTTACGCGCATCCACAACATACACATGGTTAAAGACCTTGAGAGAACATAAAACAGTATGACATAAATACATACATACAATTAAGTAGCATCAATGTACCTCTCGAATACCCACATGACCACATTAAAACATAAGTTCCGGTAGTAAAATAAATGAGACCTCTAACAGAATACAAAAGAAGAGATTCCTAAATCAGAGTTGCGTACTACCTAGACTCAACACAACCTAGTCCTTTTCAGTACAAGAGGAAGTCTGGGGTGCGTGATGGTGACCCAAACTCCCCCCATAGAACTCACGCCTGCGGGATACCCGTCACCCTCCGGGTGCCCCTCGGCAACCATCTGATTCGCATGCATCGACGTCATGACGGAAGTCCTCGATACCAACTATCAACGTGACGAGAAGAACATAGAAAGAAGAGATAGAAAAGAAGGGTGAGAACATCGCATGAACTCACAACATGTAGGATACAGCAAACTAGAGCACACACACAGAGGCAATCCACACAGTCGAATCAATAAGCAATCACGACATCTCATCATGGTGTACTCATATGAACGCAACTTTTACTATTATAATGCAATATCTAATGCATGCGGGCCCAGGGAAACATCACCATAGGCAGAGCACATAGCAGCTGCCCGACCATATATACACAGCACGTCAGGAGTTAGAGTCTGTACTAGCATTGGTACAAAGAGCATTGCTCATACAGTTTGGCCAAATAAATTTCCCGACTTCCAGACAATCTCAACTGACCATGAAAACTTGAGAGCGACAGGATAGTCAAGCCTGTACCCCGTTTACACGACAGTAGGGGGCGAGCCTACGTCACTTGTGCCATTTCGGGACCCGACTTATCCTCAGGGCTGGTCTCCTTTACCGGACCGCTGGTGTTCTTTGCAAAACCCAGTGCCCAGTCCCTACCAGTTTCACACTGTACCGAGTGTTACTGCTATATAGGCCGTAAGGTTTTCAACCTCGAACATCAACGACGCTTCATGATGCATGTCACACAACAATGCTAACAACATTCACATCCTTACAGGCAAAACCCATTGAACCATTCAACGTCACCACATCCCCGTGCACGGCCCGAATTCAATGTCTTTCCTTCACAAGGAAGGCCAAACCGCACTCTCTCGCCAAGCTTCTCAAGTTTTATGTAGAAAGAGTGTGTTGGTTATAGCCTTTTAAGGTAGTTTGTACTAATGTTCTTGATAATCATGTCCACTTAAGTCCTATAATTTACTAAAACTTATGATTGTATCTTATGGATGGTATTACTTATCTTAATTATCTTGTATAATTAATTAAGATTAGATTTAACTTTTAATCAATCTTCATTAACTGGGCTATAATTAATCTTAATCCTCCTTAATTAAGTCTTAATCTCTTCCTTAGTTTTGGACTAAGCTTTTAATTACATTTGATTAAGGTTAATCATAGTTAGTTAATTCTTAATCATCATTACTAATTAATTACTTAATACTTTTATTAAGGTTAATTAACTTTAACCTTAATTAATCATCCGTTACTTAATTAACTTAAGTAGATTATGTTAATTTAACTTAGGTAATTAGATTAGCTAAGTCTACTAATTAATTTCTAAGTTTTAATTTCTTAATAACTTGGATTAGAGTTGAAGTCCAACTCCAATCTAACTTTTAATTTCATAATCTAATCTTGATTGACTTTTAATGAGTCTTTAACTCCTTTTCTTAAAGGTTTTAAACTTAAATTAAAAGCCTAAAGGTTTTATAACTCTTAGGAACTTATTTTTAGTCATGGCAACCTAAAATATTGACCTTTAAGTTGACTTTTACTTGGTTGGAATTGGAAATCCGAATTTGTTTTATTTATTTTTAAAGACTTATTCTTAATTGCACTTTAGTCCTTTTACTTGTAAAATTGCTTCTTAGTCCTTTTGGAACCAAAGCCCATAAACATGTTTTCAACATACCCTTGACCTTTTTAAGATCAAAAAGGTATTCTTGATGAGTTTCATCAAGAACAACTCATGAACATCAAGAACAACTTGAATGTTCATCAAAACTTCAAATTTTTCACAACATCCAATCTTCACCAAAACTTCACACATTCATCAACAAACAATCTAAATGCCAAATATCATACTAATCCACTCAAAATCATCAACATACACATTAAAGTTCATAACTCCATTTTCAAGCTCAAAACACTATTTTTCAAAGATCAATCATCCAAAACAATTGTATACCTTCAACCAACTTCATGCATGTTCATAGATTCATCATACAAACACATTCCAAGCACCAAAAAATTTTGAAACACATGCAGCCCCAAAATCCCTCAAGGCCGAGAGCTATTAAAGGAAAAAGGGGAAAATTTTTCCAAAATTGTTTCTTGGCTTGCATGCACCAACAATCACAATCCAAGCATATTCCAAGCATCAAAACAAACTTAAAAACATGTAAACAACCCAGCTCCAAGAATCCAAAACATTTGCTCAAAGAAAAGCTCAAAAGTGATTTTTTTCAAGGAAAAAACAAGGATTTTAAGGGCAAATCCTTGACTCTAGTTACCAATCCTACTAGAGTTCAAGTTCTCCCCCTTTACCTCAAATTTCCAAGAAAATGAGTGCAGAATTCTGGTCCCAAAACAGCCCCCAAAGATGCCTCCTTTAGTCACCAACAAGGATTTTTCAAGGCTAGAAGGCTTAGAAATGGAAGCTTTGGTTCAAAGATGGAACCTTGGCTTGATGTGTTTAAGGGAAGATGAAAAATTTTGAGAGAAGTTGATGGAGAGTTCACGGCCAAGGAAGGAGGAAAGAGAGAAATGAGAAAACTAAAGCTTGCATGTTGGAAGGAAAGAAAGAATGAATGAATTTTGGTGTTTTGAATGCCATAAGGCTTAAGCTTAACACTTGTCTTGGAGAAAAGAAAGAAAATGACAAGTGTCCCTCATGCAAAGCTCTCCCACATGCACGACTTCTAGAGAGGAAGAAAAGAAAGGTTTGTGCAATTTTTCTGGCCCGGATCAAGAGTATTCGGGCCCGGCTCAAGAGACAGGAGGGGCAAAAAGGTCATTTTCACAGAAAAGCCCCAAAAATTCCCAGAAATTCCCTAAAAATAGGAAATTAAATTCTAAATCCAAAAATATAAATTTTGGTGATTAAAAATAATTTTAACAATTCAATAAAACACGAAATGCGGTAAAACGGTAAGAAGTGGGCGTTACAGTAAGAGAGAGAGAAAATTAAGGTTTTATTTACAGAGATTGTATAGAATTATAATTATAATTTTAAATCATCTTTTAAGGTTCAAAATATATCTTCCATATTTTTCTACAATTTTTTTCATATGTTGGCTATGGTTATACTGTTAATTGGGGGCATTTTGATCTTTTTGCCCAGAAGTGCTAGAAAAATTCTAATAATTTTCTAAAACTCATCACTAATTATATTAAGAGTATTTTGAATAAAGGTATAGACCTTAGAGTTTTAGCTATTTTTAATAATTAAATCTATTTTCCTTAACTGTATAATTACTAAAGGTGTCTTAGGTTATTTTCTCAAACACCTCTCTAGAGAATTTACTCATAATTGTGGTTGGGTATTATAAATTTGGTTGTCTAAAAGCTACTAAATACTTTATAATTAAATGATTATTACTATTTTAAAATTTTCTTTATTCTATTTATACACCAGTAAGAAAGAAAAATTGCGGGTGTTACACATACTGTAACAAGGAAAGAATTTCGTCCTCCAAAGCTCACTCTAATCAGGAAGTCAGTAGCTACCAAACGCGCAACACAAGAGTCACCTCCATGGGCTCTCAACTACACTCACCAATGGTTCTCTTCAGCGGCTCAAGCAACTTCCTATTTAGTTTTTCGCTGGAAAGGAGATAATCTCGCCAAAGGTTCTTTCTTTTTCATGGCGATCTAAGAACAATTTTGCTTTCCATACCGATTTGGAGTCACAAGGGTTAGAAAAATTTGTACAACTCAAGGGAAAGTATTAAAGTAAACCACCACTTTAGTCCCTGAAAGTGTGGTCAACTGTCAATTTAGTCCCTGAATTGAAAAAACTGACAATTTAGTCCCTGAAAGTGTAACATATTGGTCAGATTAGTCCTTTTGTTTTACATTTTGTTAAAAACACACAGTAACAAAAGGACTAATATGACCGACGTTTTACACTTTCAGGGACTAAATTGACAGTTTTTTCAATTCATGGACTAAATTGACAGTTGACCACACTTTCATGGACTAAAGTGGTGGTTTACTCGAAAGTATTACCCTGATTTGATAAAATTATTTTACTCCAACCTGAGATTTGATGAAAATGGATTGATGTTCTCTAAAGTGAAAGAACGAAGATATGGTTAACTAATTTTTTTTTCAAAGTATTGGTGGAATCCCTACTGAAGGAATTAATATTAGTATTGAAGACTTTAATAAGGAAAGGGTAGATTACAATAAGTTGTAATTGTACAAGTCAATGCTAGTAAATCCAGCAGATTAGGAAGAAGACAAGGCAACCAAAAGACAGAAAAAAGGAAAGTTGTGTACAACACAGGAAGAATGAAAGTTGATGACATTGCTCCATTACACTCTGGTATGGATTGTAGTTGTTAGGGTGAGTAATCATGCCCAAGTCAGTGAGAAGAACATGATGATGATATGTGCTATTAAGCATGGTGTGAAGGTCAATTGGATGAAAGTCATATGTGATACAATGATGAAAACCAGAAGACTAATTGATTAAAAATGTCCTTATGTTGTGTTTGTTTCCAAAATTCTTGATTACTATGGAGTTGAGACAACATCTAAGTCAAGAGATATTACCAGGGAAGCACATGATGTGAAGGATAAAGCTCTGAAAATGATGGAATTGAAAAAAGACTGATGGTGGATGGATAAACAAGGAAGAAGTCACTACAGATGCAAGTGCTTCTGGATCAGCTGAAGGAAAATGCTGATATGGTTGAACCCAAGCCACTTACACCCTTTGAATAAATGGTCCTAGCCAAGCTCAATGAGATAACAGAGACTCGGAGGAGAGAGTATAAGGAACTCAATGATTGTCTTGAGACTATCTCTGAGAGACTGGATGAGCTTTAGGTCCTTTTCCTGGATGCCTAGGGTCATCACTTAGTTCTTAGGATTTTATCATTAAGGATTTCATCATGCTTTACATTTGAACTAAAGTTTGTAATTTCAATTTGCATTGGTTGACATTTTAATTGTATCGGATATTAATATGTTTTGGTTATGATCTTTCTGGTATGAATGCATTTTGGTTATTGCAAATTACACTCAAATTGCTCTATTGTACATGTTTTGATCTCTGATTATAGCAATAATTATGGATATCAGCAATTGTGACAAAATGATATAAGTATTCTCTCTGATGTTTGGTTTTATTTGCCAAAAGGGGGAGAAGAAATTTCAATGTGTTGTATGGAATTCAAAGTGTTTGTATGTTTGGACTGACCATGATTAATACAAGTATGAGTTTTTGAGCTTTGATTACACATCTTTATACATTTGCACTGATACAAATCTAAATCACATCTGCTATTTCTTTATCGTACTTGCTTTATAATGTGTTCTCAGATTTTTTTTTGGATCAAAGGATTAGCTATTGCCTATGTGCTCACCTTTATTGTCATTGAAAGTGTTTGGCTCATCAAAACAAAAAAGGGGGAGATTGTTAGACTTAAGCTATTGATGAAGAAATCAAGCTACTTTCAATCTTTATCAAATCAAGGTTTTGGTTTTGTTGATTAGTTAGGTGATTCAAATTATTTTAGTGCCAAAAACATTTCTATAGGTTTGGCACTTGTATTGATTGTTTCTAGAATATCAGGCTTGTGTATGTGATTTACTAGTCTTTTGTTAATCTTTCATTGTACAAATTGAATTCACATCAAGGTTTTTTCAAGTTGGAAAGGTAGTAGCTAAATTACATAGTGTAAGTAATGATTTTCCTCTGGGATAATCGATTACTTAAGTTGGTAATGAATAGCCAAGCTGACTTAAAGTGAAAAAACTGCTTGAATTTGAGTTCATGATCGATTTAATCGATCACCTGATATTGATAATCAATTACCTGCATAACCTGAGGAGAATTCATTTGACATTCTCTCTGGGTTAATCGATTACCCAAGTATGTAATCGATTACCCCATAGACTGTTGATATTCTGGGTTATTTTCTTCAAAGTGTTAATCAACTATCTTTGAAAGGTAATGAAGTATTTCAGTTGTAACTAACTTTTAACTGATATAACCATAAAAATTTTCGAAATAAATAGAAGAAATCAGATTTTCAAAGAGAGAGATCGAAAGCGCGAAAGATTTCTAAATTCTTTGAGAGAAAAACTCTTCAAGAAAACCCCAGAATTACACATGTGAATCAAGAACTCTGCACATAAGAAGATTGAGAAAGAAGAACGTGATTGAACTTCATTGTTGGAAAATTTGCACAATCAAGGTGTTGTTGTTCCAACTTTTCTTACATAATTTTGTATAGGGAAATCTCTTGAATAGTGTTTTCATTGAGATTGTTTGAAATCTTGTGATGGGGTGTTATAAGTGAGGTTAATGTTCATATGACGGGGTGTCATTGAAGAACTTGCTCTAGTGGGGTGCAAGAGTTTAACCTTTGTTTGTTGTTTGTAAGTCTTTCTTTAGAATTGCATGTGCATAGTGTTTGTAATCAATTATTTAGTGAAAACAGGTTTGGCGGGGTGCTGAATCTACACTGGATGTAGACCTTTTTATGGTTGAACCAGTAAAACAACTATGTCAAATTTTCTATCCCTATTCTCTATTTTAATTTGGGATTAATTCAATCTACCGTTCTACATAATTAAGCTGGAATTAATCTGCAGAATTTATTCTTGATGAAATATAAAATTTGGTTTGCAAGAATATTGAATTGTCATACTTGAGTAATCAATCTTGTTAATTAGATTATTCTTTTAAATGAATTTGATCCGCTGCAAATAGAACTTACATTTGAACTCTGATAATTCATTTTGAATAACACATTTGAAAGAATCTTGAAGGCAAAAAGAAAGGGGATTGTGAAATACTCCTTTTTGAAAAAGATTCTAAATTTCTAGTGAATCTATTCAATACCCCCTCTATATTCCCTCTAGGACCAACAAAATGGGATCCCCACATGTAGGGGTGGAAATAGGCCAGGCCAAGCCAGACTTTGGTTAAATAGGTCGGGCCTATTTTAAAAAATTAAGGCCAAAGCCTGGCCTATTATCTATGATAGACTTTTTTTTCTGGCCTGGTCTGGCCTCTTTAGAAGTCTGACCTGGCTTGTTAGCCTATTTAAAAGGCTTTATAAAAAGCCCAACAGTATACTATTAGGTTGGAATTGGGCTGAGTTAGTTTTTTTTATCCAATGACAATTTTATTTTTTTAGTAACTTTTTAAAGTGGATTATTTCTTATTGGCCTAAATCAAAATCAGATTTTAAACTAAAATAAAAATTCTTAACTCAAAACAATATAAAATAAAACACAAAAAACAATCTACACTAGAAAACTCTATTCCCAGAATCATATAAATCCTCTATGCCCAGAAGAAAAGTTCTTGAGACCTTAACAATCACGCAACACAAAATAATAGAAAAATAATATGCAGGAACAATACAACTCATTTTGGCTCACGGTTTGTTTCATTCTTCCTTTATCCAACATTAAAAAAATTCAATAAATAATGGAAGAAAAGCTAAAAAGAAAAACCCAACATTCAATGGAGGAACGAATTCATTCAAGATCAAGATTAAGAGCTCTTTTTTACTGACGATAAAAACGGAGAACGACTTCTGCAGGTCGAGAACGACAGTGGCTTACAATGCAAAAGGACGATGCTCACGGAGGCATAGTGAGGAACGATAAATCGGGGTGAAAATCAACATTGTGATGAAGGCTATAGGATTCTGAGACGATGTGTGATGACAACTTGGAATGGGGTGGTTCAGCGCAGTGACAGCGGCGTGCACAATATAATAATGGGTTGGGTAGCGAGAGGATGGGAGGCAGCTGTGCTTTCCAGATGCAGTAGGAGATGAGTGATGGATTGAAGATGGGTTAGGTGGGAGAGAGGATGAGAGGCGGCTAGGGTTTTCAAAAACAAAGAACGGAGAGAAAATGGGAGTAGGTTCAGTCTAAACTTTTTTATATATTTTTATTTTATAAATATAATTTTAAAATTTTAAAATATAAATAGGCTGGCTTATCAGGCTTCATAGGCTTTTGTATGGGACTAAACCTGGCCTTTTTACATAAATAGGCTTTTCAAGAAGTCTGAACCAAACCTTTTATTTAAATAGGCCAGGCCAGGCCAGGCTTTAAACAGGCCAGGCCATAGGCACCTGTCGGCGGCCTGGCCTATTTCCACCCCTAACCACATGGTAGGTGACTTGAAGTTTGAGGTTACCCATACTATGCAAGCAGAGAGGTTTATAGGTGACATAGGCAACCATACATGTTCATGCAATTTCTAGAGCTTAGTGGGCATCCCTTGTAGGCATGAAGTGATTGCCACTAGCTACAAGGTGGAAAACCTAAAGGTATATGTGCATATGTATTACAAAAGGGAGGCATATGAACAATGTTATGTTATGGTAAAAAAATGACACCCATCAAAATTTGTGGCCTAAGTGTATGTTTGGTTTCACATAAAATAATGTTATAAACGTGGATTCGAGCCAATGCTCCTCTCAGTAGTGTTGGGTTGGATTCACGTTTCTAACGTGGTTTTGATAGAATCCAAACACACTATAAGATTTATCTCGCTGATGTGTTGCCTCCTACTTGTGGGTCTGGAAGGACCAAAAAATTGAGAAGAGAGTCTGATAAGGAGCCAAACCAACTAGGTTGAAAAGGTCATATACTAAATATACTTGTGGACTATGTCAAAGTATTGGACATAATAGTAGAAAATGTTCAAAATTTATGAGTAATGGAGGAGATTCAAATGCTTTTGACCAAACTGTTGCTGCTGTCAGCAAAGGTGCACCAACACATATTGATGTGGCACATCAACACACTACCCTACTGTGTTTTTTTTCCATTATTTCAATATAAAAAAAACTATTTCTATAATTGTCATGTATTGTTTTAGGGTACTGCTACACAACAAGCTGCTACGACATAACAAGCTCTACAACCTAAACAAAAAGTGAGTCAATTTAATCTCTAAAATTGTGATGACTAAAATAACACAACTAAGTATTGATGTTCTTCAACTGTTTCATGACATGGAAAGACAAGAGTTAGAAGTTGCAACAAGAAGGCACATTATAATAGTTGCTAAGTCAGTTACAGGGATAAAAAAAATCTGATTCCTCTATTTTACAAATGTTAATATTGTGTTTAAAATTGTATGCAGGTTCCTGCAAATAATCCTTTTAGTCAAGAATTTGCAGAACCTATTTTGTCTAATCCTTCATGTCATGAATATCTTGAAAAACTAAGGGATGCTCATAAACAATCATCAAATTTACTGGTAAAGATTATTTGATTGATAAGAGTTATATTCATTACAATATTTTGCATTGAACAACCTGGTTCAATTTCTCTCTTGTATACTTATGTATTATTGGAAAAAATTGGGTGTTAAAGATCTGATAGAATTGACTGGGGCAAACAAAACGATCAACATGTTAGTAAAATCATATTTAAATGACATTATAGCTTTACTTAATTTGATCACAAAGTAATATCTTTTGTTTTTCTTATAAGATATTATTTTCAAGAACTAGACTTCTGTTATAGTCAATTGGAGGAATGTTGTCCAAGACATGAGACTTCCTACTTATAATACCCTTATGGGAAATGACCCTGATGCTGAAGAAATTGACTAGGACGCTGTGATTCAAAGTTTGGGAGAAAGATATTTTCTGAACAATGTCTCACAATCAAATGGGCCACTTGCATGACCATCTAATTGAATTGACAATGTTGTGAAAATTATTTTGTAACCTTCATTTTGGGATCTTGTTTTTTTGTAAAGATGTACTTTTATGGAGTTCAATGTTTAATACTTACATTCCTGTTTGGGCACCTCCGAAACTTCTTCCCCCGATTGCTCACTATCTTTGGAGTCATCAAAATGACCTCGTTGCCACAATCACATATATTGTGCCTGGAGTAAAACGAAGAAGAGAAAGAATTGGTGATACCATCTTCTTCTGCACAACAGAGCTTCCACGCTTCACTCTCCCTCTCTACGTTATGGGACAAACCACTACACTCACAATAACTAGCTTTATGGATAAAACTACTCATAATATTAATTCTATTATTCATTTATTTATTTCCTCTACTTTATTAATTTAATTTAATTTTATTCTACTTAATAAAATTTAGGATGTTACACATTTGTTATTCAATTATTTCTAGGAATACCTGTGTTTTTATTCACATTTCATTGACATAATTTCTTGTAGTGTTCTTTTATTTCTTTGCATTCTTTCTTTAGGAATTGCATTTGCAAATGCCTGACTTGGTTATTCAATTATTTCTAGGAATACCTGTGTTTTTTATTCCCATTTCATTGACATAATTTCTTGTAGTGTTCTTTTATTTCTTTGCATTCTTTCTTTAGGAATTGCATTTGCATTTACAAATGCCCGACTTGATTTTTCCATTATTTCTTCATCTTGATTTGTGATCTTGTGTTAATCATGTTTAAATAAGGTATGAGATTCAAAAAGCATATTGGAAATAATTTAAAACAAATATATTATGACTTACCCTTGTTGAAAGTGTTGAAATTGTGGATTGTTTAAATTGTGGATTGTTTACGTAGACGTAGATCTTGTACTTGAAATTGAGTTGATTCATCTTGGATTGGTTAAAAAAATGAGAATGGTAATGAATTTTTTAGTTATAGAGCATAAAAAAACAAAAAAAACAGAACCAATACAACAGAGATTAGAATATTGCACTCCTTGAGCTGTCTCAAGCTGTTCAGCAAGATAATTAACATTCCTTGAGCTGTCTTAAGTGATATGGCTTTACTCATTTCAATAACCTACAGGCACTGATAAGTCTTGCCAGAGTAGCCTAAGAAGGTGAGCTAGTGAATTAACACTATTACCTTAGATGTAATCTTTATACCATTACCATCATTAAATCTTTCAACATTTGAAAACAACAATGCAAAAAGATAAAAAATCATAGAGAATATAACCAAATTAACTTTTTAGAGGGCTAACACATGAATAATAGAACCATTCACGTCTTTGGTACTATCAAGAATAACAATCTGTGTATGACACTATTTTTTTTCGGTAAAAGGGAGGCCTTATGGCTTAGAGAAAATTACATCGTAACCCTACGAAAATGTTTAATTCCTACAAAATACTAATGAGCTGATCTTGTTTATACAAAAGTTTCACCAATCCTCCTCCGTTGAGTCCGTGTAGATTTTGCAATATCAAAATTCCATGACAATAACATGCGAAATTAGCTCATGGAGAAGCATAAGAACTTGATCTTAGGAATGACTTACATCGATTCCACCCATCAAAGCCATAAGAGATGAAGGAATCATCACAAAAAAGGCATACAATATGTTGCACAATGTATAAGCAGTAATGATCAGGGTGTCAACAAGCGATAAGGAGAGAGACTCAAACTATCTCTAGCATTGTTCCAGACGCCAATGACGGGTCCTGGTGAGGAGAGAAGCCTTGTGGCGAAAAAGAGGTAGTCATGTCCAAAACTACCTGGCGTAGGTGTAAACATGAGTTTCAATCATCCTAAACATGGACTCCTAGCTGAAATTGATTATCATCAAACCAAAAGCTAAAATCATTAGAATCAGGTTCAATTTGCATATCAAAAGAAACTTTTCAGATTTGCAGCCCTGCTACTTTCTCCATGAAGTTGGTGGTAGATAATATTGACAACTGTCACATCAGGGAAAAGGATAAGAGAGCAATAAGGTCAGGTTGCTATATCAACAACAACCTCATCACACCTTACCTCACAAACTAATTGAGATTTAGGCTACACTTCAGTTAGTATATAGGTAGGAAATGTTAAAAGAAGAGCTATTTACATACTTGTGTTTTCGATATGACTTGTTGAATTAGAGATCTTAATTCTGTAAAATTCTTGCCAAAAGAATTGATACAGTTATATATCAAATCATATTCCATGCTAGTATCAATCAGGGACTTTTCCTATATCAAAACTTAAAATTAAAAATGATTATCCCTTCTACCTCTCTATACAATTAAAATACATAAAAAATAATGTTGGATTAATTCATAATGACTCTCCCTTTTAGGATACTGTATGATCAAATACTTGGTTCCATACAATACAAGGATTTCAACAAAATAATAGCAAAAGAAAAAGAAGTTAGCTCACATGTCTGAATGTTAAAAGATGGATAAATGTACTATGGACAAAGGTTTTCTAAAAGTAAGACATGCCATGCATAATTCAACCAATATACATCCCACACTCCATATCACATGGAAAACTCCAGCCAAATTTTACAACCACTCCCAAAATCAACTATTTAGTTGACATTGCCAGTATCATATAATTCATCATAATGAGAACACAATTTGTTATGAAGGCAGCCGTTTTTCCATATAATTTGCATACCAAGGATAACTTCATGTGCTTTACATTAGTACAGTGGTTTTCACCAGCCAAAGGAACTTAATAAATAAAAGCAAGAATTTGAAGGAGGAAGAAAAAACAAACAAATTATTACATAATAAGATAATAAAATACAATTTATCAACATTAAGAATTAAGGGAAGTAAAAACCAAAGCAAAAGGTTAAATGAACCAGGGTTACTATGCTCACTCCAAGCTTTACCCAAGGCCTAAGCATACTGAATAAAAGTAGTCTTAGTAGGAACCCTTTAGGAATCCAATTCAAGCAATTTTCTAGGGGTGTGTTCCTGTAAAATTACCAACTAATATAATGGAACACCGAGTGTTTAATTGCTAAGTTAAAATTTGTCACTTGTAAGAGTTAAAAAAAATTAAAAAATGGAACCAATACAACAATGATTAGAATACGACAATAAGGTCACATTAAACTGGAATCTGAAACAACATGGGTTTAATTTCTAAGTTAAAATTTATCAATTACAAGAGCATTAAAACCCCTAAAAAACAGAACAAATACAATAAAGATTAGAATATTGCACCCCTTGAGCTGTCTCAAGCTATTTAGCTAGATAATTGGATTGCATGTTTGGAGTAATTAAGTGAGATGACTTTACTCATTTCAATAACCTGCAGACAATGATAAGTCTTGCCATAGTAGCCTAAAAAGGTGAGCTAGTGAATTAACACCATGACCTTAGATGTAATCTTTATACCATTACCATCATTAAATCTTTCAAAATGTCAATACTACAATACAAAAAGATCAAAAATCACATATAGAATAGAACCAAATTAACTGTTTCTCAGGCTAACACATGAATAATGGAACCATTAACCTCTTTGGTACTATCGCGAATAAAATTCCGTGTATGAGACTTTTTTTAGTGAAAGAGAGGTCGTACGGCGAAGAGGAAATTACATCATAACCCTACGAAAATGTTTAATTCCTACAAAAATACTAATGAGTTCATCTTTTTATACAGAAGTTTCACCAATCCTCTTCCGTGGAGTCCGTGGAGATTTTTGAATATCATAGAAAGACAACTATGAACATTCCATTCACAAGCAATTAAATGAAAACATACTTTGAATTGGTTAATGTAACAAAAACTGAAACAGAAAATGATGACAAAAGGAAAAGATTGATGAGAGGACATACAGGGAAAGTAGAGCTTGTTGGGAGGATCAAGACGGAGCCTTCTGCTTGTAGGGAGCAGAGACTTGACCACGAAAGAAACGGTGCTAGAAGGATGATGAGTTGATCTATCAAGACACTGAAGAATCTGGCTTTGCTGATGAACACTGTGCATAGAAGATGTTGAAGGAGAAGATGAAGAAGCATGAGTTGTTTTCCAAAATGACAGCGCGCGCTCCCTCCCCGGTATCACCTCTGCGATGCTGAACAGGGCCTCCCATGGCCGCAGCCCGCAGATCTCCCCTTCACCACGACCATTATCTCCAGACGCCGCTCTACTCCAGCCACCAGCGACCTCGCCATCCTCGGTGCCTGAACGTGTTCCTCCACCGCTCAAGCCGCGGCAACTGCCGCGGACAACACTATCAGTCGTTCGTCGTGCCGTCGCGCGCACATCTTCAACGCGACTGCGCCTTTGTCGCGCTCGTCCATGGCCGCGTGTGCCGCCCTCTTGGTCGTCTCTCTCCTTCTGATAAGCAGGACAACCACAACTGAGCACCTTTCATCAGGCCACCATCGTCCGATAAGTGGGACAGACACAACGGAGCAGGAAAGCAAACAACACAACGCCGGGGAAGGGAAGAAAAATGAACAGAGATTCCGAGGAGGAAGAGCCTGACAAGATGGATGAGAAGGATTTTCAATGCACTGGTGGACGTGGGAGAGAAACGCGGTGGGTTAGGGTTCATTCACGTGGCAAGGATGAGTAGGTTTTCAATCCCTTGTTGGATGGGTATACTGAAAAATGCACTCTAGGGAGAATAGATAGACGGGGTTCAAGAGATCTGAATGGGAAAGAGCGACACATCAGAATTTTAAGGATGTGGCAAAATTAATTATAGGTGACAAATGTTGATGTGACATGTCGGAATCAGTGAGTGCGACTTTGCTTTTATTAATATAAAATAGAATAATAGATGGGGATAGTGGAGGGTGTGGAAAAAATGAACATTACCTCACATATTAAGCATGCGACTTAAATAGTCCACATCAGATGAACATAGCAGATTAATGAGAGTCCATTATGGATTGCTTACTGTGTTTCTTGTTTGCCACATCATAATTTAAATGTGGAGTTAAAAGATAGGGACCAAAAGTATTGTAAATATTTTATAAGTATCAATTAAATTATTTTTTCATTAACTAAGGGTTCGTTTGGTTTACAGTTGAGTAGAATTGATCAATTGTTAAAAATGAGTGTGCATGTTTTACGAAGCACGTTGGACGAAAGTGATTTAAAATCAATTCTGCAGAATTGATTCTAGATGGTTCAAAATTTAAATCAAACATGCACTAAAATCAAAACTGACATATATATGGACCAAAATGTTATTTTTATCCTATCATTACATAAAAGGGTCGAAATTTGGTACCCTCCCGTGAGAGAGGGTTTTGGTACCTTCTTGTTAATGTATAAAGGCCAAAACTACATAAAAACAAGTCGTGTAATCCGTCATAAATTATTTCAAAGACATAAAGTAGATTTTAAATGAAACACATGTGTATTGCAAATAAGAATGTGAAAAAATGGGGGAATACAATAAAAAATACAGGATAATGGTTATCGGGGTCAAAAAAGTCTTTTAAAAAATTAAAAATACAAATTCTAATAGTTAAATATTGTCCCACAATTATAAAAATACTAAAACCATTTAAGAAGGTACCAAAACCTTCTCTCACACGTGGATACAATAGAATTTCCAAAAAAAAAATTCCCTAAAAACTGGAAAGAGGGAAAAAATTGAAACTCAAACCCAGTAGTGGCATTGTGGCAGAGAGCAAAGCAATGGTCAATTAAGTTCACTGACCCACAGTTCATCACTTCTCTCGCAGCTACAAACTTTGCATTCTCCCCATGCCCATGGAGGAGTCCGCATCTCCTATCTTCAACCTAGGGATTTTTGACGCTCTCCCCCAAGATTCCCTGCACGAAATCCTGAACAGCTACAACTCCTTCTGCAACGCCACGCAATCCCTTCTCAGCGGTGCCGGTGACCTCTCCGTTGGTGCTGACTTCGTTTCCCATGTTCATATCCTCTGCAAACACGGCCTCGACTCACTCGTCCGTGACCACTTTCTCCAAGTCCTAGAGGTACCCACCAAGTTATTTCGCTAATGGCACCATAAAGTTCGAATTTTTATGAATCCTTTTGGTCGCAGGAAACGTTTGAACGAAATGGGGCGTCCAGGTTTTGGCGCCACTTTGATCCTTATGCTGATGCTTCTGGTTTGAACAAGAATGATGATCTCGATGTGAGTATTTATGAACCTTAGTGGTGAATGTTGTTCAGTGAATTGTAGTTGTTCCGAAGGGTTGATGCTTTGATGAATAATCGGTGTGAGGATGAGATTCAGAGTGTGTTGTATAATGCCTTGGAAGAGATCTCTCTTGGAAGAAAACAGTATCAGGAGAAGTGCCTGTTATGCTTGTCCATGCTTACAATCTTACAAGGATCAATGTCAAGGAAATGCATAAGTTTGAAGCAGAAAGAAATTACCTTACCTCTAAGTATCTAAGGGATTGTCTCTTTTCTGGGCTTATGGCTACACCTTCCTCGAATTTTCCCTGGTTTGTAAGCAGATTATTTATTTATTAATGTTATTGTTTGTAGAATCTTGTTGAAAAATATTTGGTTTTGCCATATGCTTATTTTACATCCAAAGTTTTCTGTCATTAGCTCTAATTTATGAGTAATACTGGTCAGTTTGTAGTGTGATATTTTCTTCGATCTTCGCAAATACACTCTAGTTGCTTGAAAGTTTTGCTTATTAGAAATATAGTTACTTTTTCCTTCCAGTTATCATTAATCTTCATTGATATTTTTTTTTCTCGATGAGCTTACCATTTCCTTTCATTTTGCCTGGTATATTTTTCTTTTCGGTTTTCTACTATTAGTTATACTGCATTGGTATTTTAAAAGAAGACTGGAGGAGTTTAGTACAATAATGGATGGAGAGTTCCATGACGATGCATCTCAAGATAAGGATGGCATGGATTTAGATGAAAAGGGAAATTGTTGCAATAAGGTTGGTGTGAAATGGATGTTGATGAGTGCTATAACGATCATAGGATTCTCAGAAAACAGTAGACTGGTGAAGAACATTGGAAAAGTTGTTCTTGATCTTAGCAAGTCTGGATTCACTTCTATGGCTGAAGATGCTTATGCTTCTGCTAATTTTTACTACTAAAGGTAAGGATTTTATGAAATTCAAAATCTGGCTTTTTCCAGTTTTCCTCAAATCTCTTTGCTAATTTTGCTTTCACCTTTTGCTTCCCTTGTTATGTGTGTCTTCGTTTGGTCTAATCTTTGGATGACATTTGTTTTTCACTTGTCTGACTGACAGGCAAAGTATATGATGTAGCTGGTGATGACTTTAGGAGTTCTGTTTTACAATCCATTAAAAGCTGGATACAGGTTTGTGGTGCATATATATCTTGTGTGTGTGTATATCTGTTGTAAATGCCTGCATGCAAAGAATAGATAAAGGGAGAGTACACAGTTCATTGTCTGTAATATCAGGCACAGGCTGTGTTTATCACTCATCTATGTTGATTCTACATTCACAATTAACAATTATCACTCTAGAAGTACATTTTTGTCTCTTTTGGGAATTATACTGAGTGCCCTTAAGGCATTTTTACCACTACACTGAATCATATTTTGACTTATATTACATTTACAAATGTGAATTGCTTTTGATTCTATTAAGTTAATGCTGTTGTACTTCTTGCCATTCAGTCACAATTTATCAGCTTTAGAAGTTAGGGTTTGGTAAATGAGACTGGTGTGATCAAATGAAGACCCCCAAAGCATTTGCAAATATCCAATCTTGAATATTTATATCTGTTGTGTGGATTCTCTTAAATGAGATTTTTTATGATACTTTCATTTGATCAATCATTATTTCACAAGAACAAAATGTCTGGACTTAAATCGCATGTTGTATCAAAATATCATTGGTCATGTTCAATAAGCCTAGTGGGTAAAAGTATCTGCATACAAGATCCAAAATTGTTAAGAGGAAGAACTTATTCCTAGTATTTTTTTTATTTCTGAAAATTGGACAGTCATTGTTTTTATTCTATCTAAAATATATTATATGCCATACTAGCCTGTTTAAAAAAGCAAAAATGCTTTCACAATTCTAACATATGGTACTTATAACTGGAACCATTCAGGCTGTTCCTCTCCAGTTTTTGCATGCCCTTCTTGTCTATCTTGGTGACTCTGTTAGTTACGAGAGTACTTCATCAGGTCTCAAATCACCTTTGGCACCACAACCATCTTCCTGCTGTCCTGGAATTGATACTCCCTCCGAAGGGCTTGTTAGATGGAAGTTGCGGCTGGAATATTTTGCTTATGAAACACTACAAAATTTAAGAATAGACAAATTATTTGAGATAATTGTTGATTATCCTGAGAGGTATAGTTTGTTAATTATAATTCTCTTCTTTCTTTCTGGGTATTCTATTGGAAAATTAATTATCCTCTTCTATGTTGTTGTGAATTGAATGGCAATCATTGGCATGGTCAACATCATTGATTGAAACATGTTTAGTGGTCATAGCTTCCTTCTATATCAGAGGAAAATGACAATTGTTCCAGGATTTGACATGTTCTTCTGAAAACTATACTCTTGCTTGTATGGCTGAACAATGAAACATTAAGTTGAATTATCAACCCATACTTCATACAGTTGCATTCTTTGACCTTGGCTTTGAATAATTTTAAACTCCAACAATAAGCACTAACACCATTTGACCTGTCATAACAAATTAATTCTTTGCTATACCATAGCTCATTTGTTTTTGTCATGTCTTCTGAGCATTCATTTTCCTTTCACTCTCCTGGTATTTGAAGCTCCCCTGCAATTGAAGACTTAAAATTGTGTCTTGAATACACTGGACAACATTCAAAGCTGGTGGAGTCATTTATTTCAGCACTTCGTTATCGCTTGCTTACTGCAGGCGCATCTACCAATGATATATTACACCAATATGTTTCAACTATTAAAGCCCTAAGGACAATAGACCCTGCAGGCGTTTTCCTTGAGGCAGTTGGTGAACCAATAAGGGATTATTTAAGGGGAAGGAGAGATACCATAAAATGCATTGTGACCATGTTAACAGATGGGACTGGTGGAAATTCGAGTGCATCTGGAAATCCTGGAGATAGCCTTCTTGAAGAGTTGAACAGAGATGAAGAAATTCAAGAGAATGTGGATGTTGATGATGATTTTAACACTGATGATAGGCAAGCATGGATTAATGCTACACGGTATATTTGTAGTCTGGATGATGATAAACTGTTTTTCACTTTTCTTTCTGATGTGGTCTGCTTGTCTTATTATATAACTGATGATTTTTTTAATTGGGCTTTTCCAAGCAGATGGCAACCTGACCCTGTGGAAGCAGATCCATCAAAGGGAAGCAGAAACCAAAGGAAAGTTGACATACTTGGGATGATTGTTGGCATAATTGGTTCAAAAGATCAATTAGTTCATGAATATCGAACTATGCTTGCTGAGAAACTTCTAAATAAATCTGATTATGATATTGACTCAGAGATACGTACACTAGAACTACTTAAGGTATTTTTAACTTACTGAAATAAAAACTCATGTTGCCTGTTTGTTTGATTGGACAAGGAGTTAATATTTTATTGTTATTTTGTATGTATTTATTCTTAATTTTAGTATTCCTATCTAAACATATTTTTAATGCTTTGTTTCTGCAGATACACTTTGGAGAGAGCAGCCTACAAAAATGTGAGATTATGCTCAATGATCTAATTGGCTCAAAGAGAACCAACACTAACATTAAAGCTACCATAAGTCAGTCATCTCAGACAAGTAATTTTCATTTTTCAAGTTCAAATATTCCATGTTTGTGGCCATAGCCAAAGATTATTTTAACTATTATTTGTCCTCAAGTCCTTGTCACAAAAGTTTGGTGATGCACTCTCAGGTGTTGAGGTTGAAGACAATGCGATATCCATGGATATGATTGCTGCCACTATCATATCTTCGAATTTCTGGCCTCCAATACAGGTTTGCAGACAAAGTTCTTCTATTGATTATTTTGAATTTTAGACAATGTGGAAAAAAAAATCATTTATTTATATTATGATACAAAATCTTGTCCTCACTACTCAGCTTGTATATTATATTTAGGTTCAGCAATATGACTTCTTAGAAGAAAGTACCTATAAATATTCTTCAATTAAATCATCATCATCACCATCATAATTATTATTACTAGGGAGGAGTGCCTCTTTATATATTTTAAATAAAAAAATAATTATGGATAGTTATTTTTGTAGAAGTAGTTATTAAAAATTTGAAATTTAATATAAGGGTAAAATCATCTAATGAAATGTGGAAACCAAAAGAGGGGTATTCCCTTTATTAATAGTGTAGATAAAAACAAAATAAAAAAAAGAAAAGTAATTATGGGTAGTTATTTTTGTAGTAGTTATTAAAAACTTGAAATTTAATATAAGGGTAAAATCGTCTAATGAAATGTGGAAACCAAAAGAGGGGTATTCCCTTTATTAATAGTATTAATAGTATAGATTATTCACTGTTTAGCAGTACAGTACCTAATCACTCCTACTAATTTTTGTTTAACAAGAATGACTGCTACCTAAAAGGAAAGGTTATAATAGGTCCCCATATACATTTATTTTCTAATTTTAGGGTTCTCCCTGTTCTTCAATTCTGTAGTTGTTAATTTCGTATCGGTTTAGGTAATTAATCCTCATCTTATCTTAAGTAAATCTAATCCAAAATTTGAGCAAACTTTCCTTTTTATGTCCCCATCATTCCCACTATTATCACTTGTATAGATGTCATTGTTGTCATCATTTTATTAAGGCAAATTTTTTCTTTTTTTCAAATGTAAACGTACTACTCACTATTTATATGCAAAAAGATGCTGCTGCAAAATATCTTAACTTTTCTTTTAAAAGGAAAATATAGTATATAGAATGTAAGTTTAGAAGGAGCAAGGAGGCACACTAATTCTAGCTTGTGAAAATTGGAGAACATACCGTATCACAAGTTCCATGGTTTTTAGGTATTGTAGATTCATCATACAAAATGAAGGGGAAATAGAGGGAAACATGAACCATTGGATTCAAGTAGGGTGGATGAAATAGAGAAATATTTGTAATTTGTGATAGAAAAGTATTACTAACTCAAGTTTAGGGGAAATTTTTACTGCACAATTATAAGACTTGCAATGTTGTATGGATGGAACTGAATGTTGGGTAGTGAAAGGCTAATGTTACAAAGATGAAAATGTTATGATGGATGGATGAATGGACACACAAGACAAGATAAGGTTTGGAATGAAAATATTAGAGAGAAAGTTGGTGTAGCACCTATTATGGTAAAGGTGATAGTAATTAGTAAGAATGGCAGATTAGATAGAGGATAGTCTAATAGAGAGACAGAGGAGGGTCAAGGAAAAATATAAGCCAAACTATTAAGAATAATTTCGATTTAAATGGCCTGTCTTTAGTCATTGTTGAGATGAAGAGAAAATGAGAGGCATATGATAAAATCCGTGTGTCTAGAATACACAGCGGAAAATAATATATATACACATAAGTGTATTTACAAATATACATAATGATAGGCCCAAGCCCATATCTATCATATGATTCACTAACAATAACAATCTAACAAACAATCTAACACTCCCCCCTCAAGCTGGAGCATATAAATCATATGCACCAAGCTTGTTACATATAAAATCAATCCTAGGGCCCCTCAATGATTTGGTGAAGACATCTGCCAACTGATCATTGGAATTAACAACTGAGTAGTAATGTCTCCAGATAAAATCTTTCCCTGATGAAATGACAATCTATCTCAATATGTTTGGTCCTCTCATGGAATATTGGATTAGAGGCAATGTGAAGGGCAGCTTGGTTATCACAAATGAGAGACATTTGTGTAACCTCCCCAAATCTCAGTTCTTCAAGTAACTGTTTGAGCCAAATAAGCTCACAAGTAGCTGAAGCCATAGCTCTATACTCTGCTTCTGCACTAGATCTCGCCACCACATTTTGCTTCTTGCTTTTCCAGGAAATCAAGTTGTCACCAATAAAGACACAATATCCAGAAGTGGATCTCCTATCAGTAGGAGAACCTGCCCAATCTGCATCTGAGTATCCAACAACTCGAGTATGTTTATTGTCTTCATATAACAAACCTTTTCCTGGGGCTCCTTTAATATATTTTAGAATGCGAATGACTGCATCCCAATGACCTGCACAAGGAGAATTAAGAAACTGACTTACCACACTAACTGCAAAAGAGATGTCTGGACGAGTGACAGTGAGGTAGTTCAGTTTTCCAACCAGTCTCTTGTATCTCTCAGGATCTAAAAGTGGCTCCCCCTGACCTGGTAGAAGTTTAGCATTTGGATCCATAGGTGTGTCAACGGACTTGGAATTCATTAGCCCAGACTCCTCTAAAATATCCAATGCATACTTTCTTTGAGAAATTACAATTCCATTCTTGGATTGTGCTACCTCAATCCCCAAGAAGTATCTCAGTCTGCCAAGGTCTTTAGTCTGAAAATGATGACAAAGGTGTTGTTTTATCTGTGAAATGCCATGGTGATCACTACCTGTAATGACAATGTCGTCAACATACACTACCAAGTAGATACACCCAGCAGCTGAATGGCGATAAAACACAGAATGGTCAGCCTCACTCCGAGTCATACCAAACTGCTGGACTACTGTACTGAATCTACCAAACCACACCCTGGGAGACTGCTTAAGACCGTATAAAGACTTGCGGAGACGACACACTAAGCCTGAAGACTCCCCCTGAGCAACAAAACCAGGAGGTTGCTCCATATAAACTTCCTCCAACAGGTCACCATGAAGGAAGGCATTTTGACATCTAACTGATAGAGGGGCCAGTGACGAATAGCAGCCATGGCTAAAAATAATCTGACAGAAGCCATCTTGGCGACGGGAGAAAAAGTGTCACCGTAGTCTAACCCGAATATCTGAGTATAACCTTTGGCTACTAATCGAGCTTTGAGCCGATCAATTGTGCCATCAGGGCCAACTTTCACTGTGAATATCCACCGACAACCAACAACTGATTTCCCAGGAGGCAAAGGAACGAGATCCCAAGTACCACTGTTCTGAAGAGCACACATCTCATCAATCATAGCCTGTCTCCAACCAGGGTGGGCTAAGGCATCACCTGCAGTTTTAGGAATAGACACAGAGGAAATGGAAGAGAGACAAGTATAATGGGATGGGGATAACCTGTGATAACTCAGAGTGACATAATGAGGTGAAGGATTACGAGTGGAGCGTATACCTTTACGAAGTGCAATAGGGAGATCAGACGCAGGAGGTGGGGGCCGAAGGGGCCGGAGGAGGTGGGACCGGAGGAGACGGAGGAGTTGGCTCCGGAGGAGAGTCAATAGGCGGCCCATCTGGAAGGCGCGGAGGTTGCCGACGATGATAAACCTGTAGAGGTGGCTGAGGTGGTGGATCTCCCTGCACTATGGGCGTGTCTGAGGGATCAAAGACAAAAGGGGTGGTGGCGGATACTAAGTCAGACCCAGAGGTTAAGGAATTGGACTCAAAGTAGAGAGAAGACTCAAAGAACGTGACATCAGCTGAAATGAGATATCTACGAAGAGAGGGTGAGAAACACTTATATCCCCTCTGAGACCGAGTGAAGCCTAAAAAGACACACTTATGAGACTTAGCAGACAATTTATCAAGACCAGGACTAAGGTTGTGAACAAAGCACGTAGACCCGAAGACTCTAGGAGGTAAGGGGTGGAGAGGCTGATGAGGGAACAATATATAGTTAGGGACCTGGTTGTTTAGGACAGAAGAGGGCATGCGATTGATGAGATAGCACGCAGTGAGAACAGCATCACCCCCAAATTGTTGAGGGACATGACCATGAAGTAAAAGGGTTCGAGTTGTTTCAATGAGATGTCTATTCTTGCGCTCTGCAACCCCATTTTGTTGTGGGGTATATGCACAAGAGGTCTGATGAAGAATACCATGGGAAGCCATAAATGTTTGAAAAGAATGGGAGAGATACTCACGAGCATTATCACTACGGAGAGCACGGATAGAAACACCAAATTGATTTTTGACTTCATTATAAAAGGATTGAAATATAGAAAAACAACTCAGAACGATTTTTCATTAAAAACAACCAGGTGCATCGAGAATAATCATCAATGAAAGTAACAAAATACTGAAACCCTAAAGTAGACCGAATACGACTCGGACCCCAAATATCAGAGTGGACTAAAGCAAAAGGAGACGAAGCTCTGTTATTGACACTCCTAGGAAATGGACTACGACTATGTTTTCCTAATTGACATGACTCACACGACAAAGTTGACAACTTAGACAGACTCGGTACTAGTTGTTGTAGCTTGGCAAGGCTAGGGTGACCCAACTGAGCATGGATGAGAAGGGGAGAATCCACCACCGAGCCAGCATGAGCAGAAGTACGAAGCTGATAAAGGCCATGAGACTCACATTCGGCGCCAATCATCCGTCCCGAACTCCGGTCCTGTAAGAAAACAAAGTCTTTAGTAAAAGAAATGACACAATCAAGAGAACGAGTGAGACGGCTAATGGATAATAAGTTAAATGGAGACCCAGGGACATAAAGGACATTATCAATGGAGAGAGAAGGAAGAGGTTGGACACTACCAACACCATGGGATGGGGCCTGGGAGCCATTAGCTAAAGTCACCGATGGTAAGTAACCAGAAGTGGAAAGGGTAGAGAAAAGGGATTTATTACCAGTAATATGATCGGTGGCACCAGAATCAAGAACCCAAGGGCCAAGGGAGGTGGAGTGAGTGAGAGACCAGAAAAGGGACTACCCGTGTGCGCAACAGAAGCAGTGGAACCGGAGGCCTGACGATCCTCATACCATTTAAGGAACTCGTTGAAGATAGCCGGTGGTGCGGGATGAGCAGCGGAAGTGGATTTGGGAGCATCAGACCTAGTAGCAGCCATGGGTCAACTGTAGGAGAGAGAAACAGCCACAGGAGAGAGAAAAAAACGTCCAAAAGAGGAAGAACCCGCGAGTACGAGACCTGAAACTCACAAACAAAGACCAGATCGGGATAGAGGACACCGAGGCGAGTCTGGCGGCGGCGAGGGCGGCCGGACGCGCCTCCACGCGCGGCTGACGGCGGCTGGCGGAGGAGAAACGCGCCGGTGAAGAAACGGCGCGTGAGAGCGCGTCGATGCTCCGATGGACACGATTCCGGCGGCGTTGGACTCGGATTGACGGCGCGAGTCCGACGGTGGTGACTCCAATTGGATTCACGGCGGCGGCGGCGGCGGCGGCAGCGGCGGAAAAAGAGAGAAAAAGTGCCGGAAAAATAACACGGCAACAAGGGCGGACCAAAAACCGGAATGAGACACGGTTTCCGGAAAAAAATTTGACACCAATGGACAGTGGGTCCACTGGGAAGGCACGGACTAGGGTTATCTCTCGTTAGGCTCTAGATACCATGTTGAGATGAAGAGAAAATGAGAGACATATGATAGAATCCGTGTGTCTAGAATACACAACGGAAAATAATATATATACACATAAGTGTATTTACAAATATACATAGTGATAGGCCCAAGTCCATATCTATCATATGATACACTAACAATAACAATCTATGAAGGGGAAATAGAGGGAAACATGAACCATTGGATTCAAGTAGGGTGGATGAAATAGAGAAATATTTGTAATTTGTGATAGAAAAGTATTACTAACTCAAGTTTAGGGGAAATTTTTACTGCACAATTATAAGACTTGCAATGTTGTATGGATGGAACTGAATGTTGGGTAGTGAAAGGCTAATGTTACAAAGATGAAAATGTTATGATGGATGGATGAATGGACACACAAGACAAGATAAGGTTTGGAATGAAAATATTAGAGAGAAAGTTGGTGTAGCACCTATTATGGTAAAGGTGATAGTAATTAGTAAGAATGGCAGATTAGATAGAGGATAGTCTAATAGAGAGACAGAGGAGGGTCAAGGAAAAATATAAGCCAAACTATTAAGAATAATTTCGATTTAAATGGCCTGTCTTTAGTCATGATTTATGGTAGGATTTTATGGCATCATTTAATTCATGTAATAAAACCCACCTAGTTGGAAAAGGCTTTGGTCAAGTCTTTTCAAACAGCTTAAACAATTTCAAAGTTGTTTTATATTCTGTTTCAGTGTTTTTTCATGTAAACTCATGGAGAATTCCTTCAAACTAGTAATGATATATGCATTAGCATTTTTAATCAGTTATCTTTTTTTTTTTTTTTTCCCTTTTTTTGAAGTTCAGTTAGCTTTGTTTTTGTCATCTGTTGTTTTATTTTGAGTCCTCAACTTGAAGCATAATGTCATACACAATATGATAATATAGTCTAGCCTTTTAAATATAATGAATTTGTTGGACACTTGGACCAAAATAGATTTTTAACAATTTCATCATTGTCCTGCAAAGCTGTCTGTTCTATGTTTAACTTTGAAGAGAATTACAGGATGAACCCCTTAACTTGCCCGGACCTGTTGACCATCTCCTCTCCGATTATGCAAAGAGATTTAATGAAATCAAAACACCCCGTAAGCTGCAGTGGAAAAAAAGTCTTGGAACTGTCAAGGTATCTTGCTGTATATTTTTTTGGGATCTTTTGTTATTTGGAGATATTTAGCAGTTTTTTTTTTTAATCTTGACAAGTGTTGTACCTTTCCCACCTTTTACAGTTTTACCTATATATTTTCTCCTAATATTATCATGTCCAATGGTTTAGCTGGAGTTGCAGTTTGAAGATAGGGTAGTGCAATTCAATGTAACCCCTGTTCATGCGTCTATCATTATGAAATTTCAAGATCAAACAAGGTATCCTCAACAATCTATGCATACCTTTAGTTTGTTATTTTGATTGTACAGTAACTTCTATATTTCTGCTTTCAGTTGGACCTCTAAAAACCTTGCGGCTGCTGTTGGGGTACCTGTGGATGTATTGAATCGGAGAATAAATTTCTGGATAAGTAAGGTAGTTCAGATGGGTAAATTCTTGTAAGAAAAGTAGAGTGAAAGAAACTGAAAGAAAAGCTGAGAGAATTTTGATCTGAAACTGTTTTGAATTGTATTTCCAATCTGTGTTTAGAGATCTAATTACACAGGTTTATATAATGCACAGAGGCTTCTAAGAGAAGCTACATCAGTTACACTTAACAGCTTAATAACTGTTCTAACAGACAACAGAAAACTAACACTAACAGCTAACAGTGCACATGCGCTTATACTCTAACATGCTCCCCTCAAACTCAGGGAGGATTGAGAAATGAGAGTTTATCAAACACCTTGAGTTTGTCCCTGAGTGTTGCAAATCTGGCTGCAGGTAAAGCCTTGGTCAAAATGTCTGCACACTGATCCTCAGAAGGAATATGATGAACTGCCAGGCTTTTGTCAATCACCTTTTCTCTGACAAAGAAAATATCTAGTTCCATATGCTTGGTTCTGGAGTGTAAAACAGGATTATGTGATAGCGTAACAGTGCTAAGATTGTCACAAAATACTTGAGGAGTAGTAAAGGGAACCTTTTACTCAGTTAGGAGTGATTGAATCCATAATATCTTTGCTGTTGTGTTAGCTAAACTTCTGTACTCTGCCTCAGTACTAAAACGAGCCACTAGATTCTGTTTCTTAGACCACCAGGACACTAAATTGGGACCAAGAAATATGCAGGATCCAGAAGTAGATTTATGATCATCTGGATCTGAAGCCCAGTCTGCATCACAGTAGGCAGTGAATGCAAGAGGTTTATCAAGTGAAGCTTTCTGAATGAGTAAACCATAGGTGAGTGTGCCTTTAAGGTATCACAATATTCTTTTGACTGCTGCCCAGTGTTCTTCAAGAGGTTGAGAGAGAAATTGACAGGCTTTGTTTAGTGCAAAGCAAATTTCAGGCCTAGTTATTGTAGCATACTGCAGAGCCCCCACGATAGATCTGTAATTAGAAGGATCTTGAAGGTAATCTGTACCAATTTTTGTCAACTTAGTACTGCTGGACATAGGAGTAGAGAGGCCCTTGGCTTCAAACATACCAACTTTCACCAATAAATCAGTTATGTATTTGGTTTGAGACAAAAGGAGGGAACCATCAGCTAAGTTAGTCACCTGTATACCCAAAAAGTAATCCAAGGAACCAAGCTGTTTGAGAACAAATTCAGAATTCAACTTAGAAATTAGTTGTTGAATTAATAATATGGAGTCTTGATTAGAATTAAAATTCTAAGTATCTTGAGATGAAAGTGATACCTGATTGGCAACAGCAGTATTGAGAGATGAAGAATATGGTTCAGTAACTTGCGCAACATTTACAGAGAGAGAGCTTGAATCAGCTAGGAGTTTCTTCTTGCTCTTTTCTAAGCGTACTTCATGAGCCAACAGCATAGCTTCCACTTCAGCAATGGTACAAAGATCTGGGCGATTCTGAATCACAGCAATAATGGGGTGATAATCTTCAGGAAGTCCGTCTAGGATAGCTTCTAAATGATCACGAAAGGGGACTGGGTCTCCAATAGAACACAGTGTATTAACAATGACTTTGACTTTCTTGAGATACTCAATCATAGTGAGAGAACCTTTGGAAATAACTGAGTTCGAAACGAAGCTGACTGGATTTTGCCTTGCTCTGCGCATGGAAAAAGTTGTGTAGTTCCTCCCAGATTTGCCAAGAATGCAGACAAGTCATAACATTTGGAAGAATATCTGTAGAGAGAGAAGATAGAAGCCAAGTGAACAATAAAGAATCTTGTTGTTCCCATTCAGTATAGACAGGATTCACATTCCCAAGATCCCTATCTGCTTCAGTGAGAAAACGTTGTGGAATTTGAGGACTAACTAGAAATCTCTGAAGTTTATAGCCGCAAATTACTCCTTCAATTTGCTGCTTCCAACGGTAGAAATTTGTTTCATCGAGTTTGATGGTGATTACATGTGAGAAGGTTATAGGTGCAGAAGAGGCACAATGCGAATCAGAGGAAAGGGAAGACATGGTTACTGGATCTTGTAGAAGCTCATGATACCATGTAAGAAAAGTAGAGTGAAAGAAACTAAAAGAAACTGAAAGAAAAGCTGAGAGAATTTTGATCTGAAACTGTTTTGAATTGTATTTCCAATCTGTGTTTAGAGATCTGATTACACAGGTTTATATAATGCATAGAGGCTTCTAAGAGAAGCTACATCAGCTTGTAACTGACTCCTTTACAAGCTGTTACACTTAACAGCTGTTCTAACAGACAACAGAAAACTAACACTAACAGCTAACAGTGCACATGCGCTTATACTCTAACAATTCTAAAAATTTTCTTGGCATTCTTTTAGGTATTGGTAAACATGTTTTGCTGCATGATTATATTTAGTTTGTATAAAAAAGATTATCTCCTGAGTTATCAAATTTCTTATGGCTTTTCCATAATCTAAAATTCCGGTTCTTTTACTTTAGTATTGGTGTTCATTTATGTATGATATGATCATTCTTATCTTCCAATGGCAACTTGCTGTTCAATCAAGTACAAAATTCATAGCTGTGAATTTTCATGTTTGAAAGTCTTACGTTTAGCAGTAAAGATGAAAATAACTACTCAGGGCTTCTTTTTGTTTTTTTATTGTTTTTGTGTACATACTACATAGGGGATTATTGCAGAGTCATCCGATGTAGATTCCTCTGATCATGTATACACCATTATGGAAAACATGGGTGAGACAAGCAAGAATGGAGGCAGCAGTGGCAGTACTCAGGAACTTCTTGGAGGCGAGGAGGAGGAAGAGAGATCCGTGGCCTCTCTGGAAAATCAACTTCGTAAGGAAATGACTGTATATGAGGTGAGATAAAGTTCTTTATTGTTTGAATGGTAGTAATTTTTAGTTGATATTTGTGACTTTCTTTCATATATTGAATCAATTATAAAATATCTACCAACACTGGAAAATCCTTGTATTATACAGTGTTATTTAATCTTTGATGGGTAATATATGTTGTAGCAATTCTTAATGGTCCTTTGACAACAAAATGGGCTTCTTTTCATTTGCCATCGGTTGGAAGAAACTATTGAATGAAGGAACACCATAAGAGAAAAGAAGTTTCCCTAATAAAGTAAAGCAGTCCTTTTTCGTCATCAGCAATGCACTCCTAATGTTGCCAATAATAAATAATATATCTTTTTGCCTATGATGATGGTTTGGGCTGCGCAAGTTTCTCGTTCATGCTTATTGAAGTATTTAAACATAAGGGATATGCAATGCATCAGAGTAAAGATGTTTAACTTGGCTTGGTTTATGGCAGAAATTTATCATGGGGATGCTCACAAACTTTGGTAGCATGGCATTAGATAGAATTCACAATACTCTCAAGGTAAGAATGGTTTTACCCCTGTACCCAAAAACCAATAGAATGTCTTTAGTCTTTACACCTTTATAAATGTATAGACTATAGACACAGATGGCATGATCAGTTTGATTAATTATGTGATTGTATTACGACAGATGTTTTGCATTGCCGATCCCCCGTATGACAAGTCACTCCAACAGCTACAAAGCTTTTTATCTGGTTTAGTCTCTGAGGAGAAGTTAGAACTTCGGGATGGAATGTACTTTCTGAAGAAGTAGTTGGCTTACGAAGTTGAAATCATTCTTTTGGTCATAAGCCTTGAGCATAAGGTGAAATTTCAAAGTGTTTCCAGAACCTGAATTTCTTGAAATTGTCATACTTTCGCATTTGCCTGGTCGTTAGCACAAATTTCTTTCATTGTATCTATCAATCATGACTATCCATGTTTTCACTGATTGTTATTATTATCATACAGAAGGTTCACTGAATAACTTTACCTTTGGAGTTGACAACAGGTCCTGACAATTTGCAGATAAACTTAAGGGGTAGACAGCAGCTTGAGCTCCATTTTTTTGTTGGCATCTGTGTTGTCTTGAGGAAACTGCTTACGCTTGGCAAGGGTTTGTTCCCAGACTTGGCAAGTCATGCACTTCATTTTATTAAGCTTTCTTGAACTGGTTGGGATAACATGGTCTAAGATATGCTTCCACTTGCTTCAATCATTGGATAATGTCATCGGGTGTCTACACTCAGAGTGAGAAGGGAAAAGAGGGGAGATAAGTTATAGATGTGATAGGTGATTTGATGTAACAAGAAGAGACAGAGATAGATGAGAGGTGTTAAATGAGTGACTATATATCTTTTTGGTGCAAGACGACAAATATACTTTACGGGAGGCAATCCTGTTCGAACCGGGTAGGACTTCTATGGTCGGTAAAGCTCTTCCTCCGAGTATTTAACACAACTGCAAACCCTTGTATATTATTGTTGCCAAACTTAATCTGTGCTTTACAGGAGAGTGGTGGATTTGAAGACATTATCGGGTTACTGTCATTGTGTTTCTGGTGTGCCAACCATTTTCTGAAGCTACCTCTTTTCTGATATTTTCTATTCTCAATGAGTCCAAAGCAGTCAGTGAATTTTTACTACTTATTTCGCGCAATGGTTAAATTGAATGGAATAGGAAAAATTATATATTTTACATATCCAATAGATTTGTATGGTATTTTTTACATAACACAATTCAGCACCCTTAGAGTAAGTGAAATGATATTCACCACCCTCATTGAACTCACCTCACCTCCGTAGTTCCATCGTTCTTACTCTTTTCTTTTTTCTTTTGGTCACTGTTCTTACTCTTTCTACTTTTGATTACTTAAGCTTTGGGCTGTGACTTTTAAGTAAGAATAACATCCATGACATTATTCGTCCGTTTCAAAATATCTGGCAGTTAAGGTTTTTTATGTTAATTAAGGACATTATCAAATAATTGTAATTATTAAAAAATGGAAGTTATCTCAATTTATATTTAGTGATAATAATAAATTTGAAAAATATAATTAATATCAAACTTCCAAAGTAACAGTTAAAATAAAATAAAATATATTCTAAAAAAATGAAATAAAATGTATTTAAAACATATTTTGAAAAGGATGGAAATATTGTTATTAATTATTTATACAGCAATATCTTATCTTATTCCTGCATAAACTTATACTTCACTCCCTCAAAATTGCTTTATCTCTATCCTCTCCAAGCTCAAAACGGTAATAATTTATTATGTTTCATTAAAATAATAAAATTACTAGTTACTAACTAGTGTTGTTATATTTGACTAGGTTGTTAGGTCCTATCAAAACAGTATGCTAGGTAGATTGGAAAAAAAAGGAAAGTAAATGAATGAATAACAACTATGATTCAATGAAGACCGGATCCCTTGTTTGTGTTTTTCAAACTCCAAGGAGTCGGAATACAAAAAGTAGGCTGTGTAGAGGGCATGAGTGACATACCGGTATGACACTTATTAAAAATCGCTGAATCACTTTCATTTTTGAATAAACGGTCCTGATTGGTTGATTATTTTATTCTAAATAATTGAGTGACCTATTATTACTACTAAAAAGAGGTGTCATACCGGTATGTCATCCATATGGGTGACACACCCTAGAAGCACCCACAAAAGTAAACCAACTTGTCTGTTAAAAGTAGGAAAAATTTGAAGTTTTGAGCAAAAAGGTAAAAATTTCAAAATGTTTTTCAGAACCTGAATTTCTTGAAATTGTTATATTTTTCATTTGCTTAGTCCTTAGCACAAATTCCTTTCATTGCAGCCATCATCATGACTATCCATATTGTCACTAATTGTTACTATCATATTGAAGGTTCATTGAATGACTTTACCTTTGGTGTTTACTTAACATGTCCTGAGAATTTGCAAACAAACTTACACAGAAACCCAGTATTTTTTTTGTTTTTAACGTAGGTATACTATCAGGGATAAAGGATTATCCTATTCGGGGTTTAGTTATAATTAAGACTCGATAACTAGTGATTGGCTCATTATCTTTGGAGCTTAACTCAACTCTTGGCGATATTTCTGTTCATGATACATTGATACCTATTCTCATGTCAGCACTATTATGCATATGTATCGTTTAAAAAAGAACCTGCACTCTGAAATGCAGAGTAAGGAACTACTGATATAAATGGTTGTGATTTATACACGTAAATTTATAATATTAAGCCTAGCTAGTACACGCACAAACATTCACACACACACAAAAACAAAACCCTGCTTAGTTACAGATACCCTGAAATTTTCAGTAGACTGAATTTGGATTATTGCCATTAGATGTCTTCATGAAAAATGAATTTTGTACATAAGGAGAAGTGGTATGCAATCTTTCTAAATAAAGTAGATCTTTCAATAAAATTGAAATTCACGGCATTGGTTGTGGCCATGACAACTTGAGTTGATCGTGGCTAAAACTTGGGTTTACAGTAGTAAAGATATTAAACGAGGGTGAGAAAAGAAAATGTAGAAAGGTACAGTAAGTGGGAGCTAATAGTGCATTTCATTCATTCAATCAACAATGCAGAGCTCAAGAAGTGTCCTCATTGCTTGCTTTTTCACCACTTTTCCATACACCTCTCTTGCCAACTTGAAAGCTTTCTCCATCTCCACATGGCCACCACCATTTTTCTTCAACTCCTCCATCAGGATCTTAAGTAACCTGTGATCACCTCCCACTACATCTGTGATGCTATCAACCACAGCATCCAGTACTGGAATCCTCCTTCCCCACCTCTTCATAGATCTCTCTGACCTATAAGCCTCTGAATATGCAGACCAAAATGATGCCCTCAAATAGGCTTTCTCTTTCCCTCTCACCTTCCATCTCTTCATCTGTTCCTCTAGTTTATACACCAAACCACCCACATCCATCCCTCTTTCAAGGCCAATCTCAATCTCTTTCATCTCTTGTTTGGAAAATATTTCCCCTTCAAACCTACACCTTTTACACTTGCAATGAATTCCCCATGTAACTGACATCTCCTTTCTCTTGCTCAAGGGACACAATGGGTCAAGATATGCAAAAGTGATCTCTTCACCAGCCTTCAAATCTTTGGAAGCATGAACTATCAAGTAGTCCCCCACATGCAAGCGCCTTGCATTGGGACAGCATGAATGGTTGATGAAGGCAGGGAGCAACCACAGCCCAACACCATAACAATCATTATTCTTCCTCAACACATTGGCTGAAACTGCATCCTCAGTGAGAGAATTAACATCCAATATGGCAAGTAACTTAACCATATCAATCTCCTCACTTGACTGCAAGTTCCCTACAGTCTCAGGCCTAAAAAGATCTAAATCAGGTACCTCAAGTTCATCCTCATTTTCCCCACTTGACAACTTACCAATCAAATCCCTAGTCTTATGACATTTCCGAGCAAAGTCCACAACTTTATCAATGAAATTCTTCCACATCACTAACTGTGCATCCTCACTCAAATCTTTACCTCCCAATATGCTTCTCTCCATTGCTATTGCCTTGGTGACCAAGATCAAGGACCCTGCATCAATGTTCTTGGTTGCAAACAGGCCACGCCCACTGATCTCAGATTTCCTGATCTGCACTGCACCAATGTACTCTGCAAGTTCCGGAGCCTTTCCAGGGAACCCATTTGAAACCCACTCTGAGAGATCAAGAGACCCTGTTCTTGACAAAAACTCAAACTTCTTGCATTTCTCTAAGTACCCACTAAGGCATTCCGTGTTTCCACCGGCCTGAGGGTCAAGCAGAGCGGTTTTGAAGCACTCCAGAGCCATGGAGTACCTGTTGAGACTGAGCAAAATCTTACCTTTGCACAAAAGGGTCTTGAAGTGGGTGGCATCCACTTCCAAAGCATGATCACAATCTTGCAAGGCGCTGTGAAAGTCCCGCAACCTGGACCTTGCTTCAGCACGATTGCAGAGTGCTATGCAGAGGGATCTGCGAAGCTTTTGGAGGTGAAGTGGGTCAGAGTGTTGTGTTTGGGAATGAGAGATTTGGTGTGTGCAGAGGGTGATGAAATGGGAATAGGCATCGATGGAGTCTTTCCATTCTTCTCTGATGAAAAGCTCTGTTGCTTTGGATCTCAGCTGTTGCAAGTAGTCTTCTTCTTCTGCCATTTTCTCTGTAGTGGTTTTTCCTCTGTGTCCAATTCTACTTGTCTTGCTCTCTTTTCAAATGGAGCTTCAGATTTCAAATTTCCCCTATTGTAACGGTCACATTTATTAAACTTTTAATTATATAATAATAACTTTTTCTGTTTTGCTTCCTTGTTAGTTTGAGAAGCAAAATGATGGGTCCGGTCCGGATCGAATCATAAATTCAACCTTGAATGGAATATGGACCTATTGTTTTTTTTTTTTTTTTATATGGAATCTCACACGCTCGGTCGCACAGATGATAAGGTAAAGTTCTCCTAAAAGTAGTGACTTGAGATGAATGTATTATTTTCTATATTATACATTTATTTTTTTAATTTGTATATATTTTAAATTTCTTTTAATATTATTACTTAAATTTTGTTAATTATTATTCCAATCCTGTTTATAAGAATAAAAAATGTGTTTTTTTTCTTTATCTTGGATATAAGAAATGTGATACTATTTTAAGTTGTATAAATTATGAAACACATTTTATACCCTTAATTTATTGTCAATTATACTCATTGTTTTTCATAATAGTGGATATACTATGCTATTTTTCAATGATGAATTATTCGAGTATGAGTTACTACTCATTGATGACTTTAATTAGAAGTAATTTTATAATTATTTTAATTATTTAAAATTAAGGGTGTTTTTTGAATGAAATTTAAAATTATGACATTATTAATTACAATTAATTAGTTTCAAGGCATTTTCCGTACTCTTGATAATTTAGTCATATATTTATTATAAACAAGAACAGAGGTGGTATTAATTTCAAAATTTCTTAAAAACTACTACCTTCATTCGAAAACTCTTGTTGATTTAGCATATTTCTTTTGTTTCAAAACTTTGTTGTTTTAGGTGGAGGCTACTGTATGGCATTTACCTAACTGGCACACGGTATACCATGTAGTGTAATGTAAATATTAATAAGTATCATAATTTTTTAAATTGCAAAAAGATCCTAAATGTCAAATTGAAACACACATTAGCATTTGGAAAAGAAAGGCTAAAAGAAAGCAGTGAGAGGGAGTGAGAGAGGGAAGAAGAGGCCGCTCAACCACAACAAATCTATATAGCAGCGACGCTGTGGTGGTTGGAGCGGTGATTGATGACGACAGATAACGGTAGAAATGTAGCGGTGTTATACTGGTGGTAGGGGAGAAAGCCAACCATGTAGCAGCGGCTAGAGGTGGGGGACTCTCTTTTTCATATCTTTGGCTCTCTGTCTTATTCTCTCCCTCTCTCCGGTGTCTGATTTTCTTTCATTTCTGTTCTATTCTTCTCTTTTGTGAAGTGATGGAGGGATGATTGGGTCCTGGGAGGGATCCGTGCGACGACATAACCACGGCGAATCTGTTTGGCAGCGATGATATGGTGTCTGGAGCAGCCATTGACGACGACAGACGACGGGCAAAAACACGACAGTGATGCTCTTTTTCATCTTCTTCGCTCTTCGTCTCATTCTCTCAATTTTTGATCTATTCTTCTCTTTTGTGAAGGGTTGGTGGGGTGATTGGGTCTTGGGAGGGCACCATGAGAAAGCACGACGGTGACTTGGGTGGTAGCGATTTGGTAGAGGGTTGAAACCGTGGCTAGGCAGCTGAGACGACGAGTCGGCGAGACCTGTTGGTTCACCGGTTGATATTCTATGTCGCTGTTCTTTTTGCTTCTTCCTTGTATTAGAAAAGTGTGTTTGTTTTTTAAAAAAAATTGTTTTAACCCATATCTCATCCTTACCATTCATTCATTTTATTATTGTATCTAATGGATTAATTTAAAGGTATATATTAGCCCTCACCCTCTCTTAACTACATTCATTCTTTATTCTTTATTATATCCACTCTTTTTACTAATGTGGGTTAGTGACAGTTAAATGAAATGAGTGAAAATTAAATAAGGGTATTTCAGTAAAGATCCTATTAAGCTAAGAACACTAAATATTTTCTTGGTCCCTGCACGTAACCTTAAACAACAGAGTTTTGGAACAGAGGTGGTGTATACATAGAGATTATATATTTAAATTTACCTATTTTGTGTGTTTCTGTGTGACTTACTTACTTCTAATCCTAAGGTTAATAGTTAAAGAATCATGAGTTCAAGAAATAGGTCACTAAAAATTTCCTTTACACATATAAACATATAATATGTGTGAAAACTTTAAGTGTTTGTTTGGTTTGATAAGAGAATTAGGAAAGAGAGAGGTAGATAAGAGAGAAAATGGTGGAAAAAAGTAAATTTATAGGTTGTTTGGAATGAAAAAAGTGTGAGAGAAAGTAGGAATAAAGAAAGTATTTTTTTTATAAAAAGACGATAATATTGGTGTTAATCTTATCACTATTTTAACAAAAATTTGTAATCAATTTTTATATATATCTACGTAATCGATTTTCAAAAATAAAAGAAAATTAACTTTTCAACGTAAATACATTCAAAATCAATTTTTGAATACATAAAATCAATTTTGAATTTATACACTAAACACGAATCAAATTTAATAGACAAAATATGACATACCACAAATTATAGAGTTATATGTGGAACCAACAATATTCACCCTATCTCTTCACTTTCTCCACAAAATTGTGAAGATTGTTAAAAGTATGAGACCCATTAATTTTTCTCTCTCTTTTGAGTTTTAAACCAAACAAGGGTATATTATCACTTTCTCCATTTCCAATTTATTTCTCGGTGTTGACTTTGATGGGTTACTAAAAACCTGAACCATCCATGGTACAACGTGTGATGCCTGTTGTATTAATGCTGCTAGAAAATGAAAAAACTGTTATTCAAATTATTTGTATTTGCTTTTTCATCCTTGCATAGGCAAGGTTATATGCAGACATGGTGGACATTTCAAATGCAGGTGCCCAATTCAAAATACCTCTCCAAACCTACAGTAGCATTTAAGAAACATTACATCATAATAATTTGCATATCCTAATCAATAACTACCCATAATTTACACCTAATCAATTTTAAAAAATCCGAAAAATAAGTATGAACACACAATAAAACTACATAGTAGATTAAACAAACATTTGCCTAGATCGTCAAAACAACTATTGTCCAGAACCATACCCTCCCTATCCAGAACCCGGAAACCACCATGTCAACTATTAAGAACACAAGTGACCACCCTCTCCATAAATCATATTATAGAAACAACCATCCTAGCCGAAACTTTCTCCAACATAACCAAGGGTTACAACTCATAGTTATCTAAGCCTCACTGAAAAACACTCAGATCAGGGAAGAACTTATTGTTGGTGTATGCCTTAGAAGCCAATGGTATACTGACCCCTTTTAGAATACAACAATATATGTCATGTTAATTATAAAATACATTTTTTGCTATATTAATCAATTAATATGATAAAGTCCTTAGAATGACTTGTTTGTGGCTGTAAGATATCAAGTTTGACTTGATAGTATGAATCTATAGGCTACTTCAGAACATCATTCTCAAATCATCCCTAGTCAAGTATTATTGTGAAGAAGGATAGCAATAATACGTCGAGACTAATATGTGAGTAGATTGATGACTATGTCTCACTGGTCATGGATATGTGATATTAAATCTTTCACATGGGTACAAATTAAAGGATTTTAATGGTGTACCAGACTGACCCACCATGGGAATGCTACATGGATTATTATGTATGTCATTAGCAATACTCATAGTGAAAATGGTGTATGTGGTTCTTTGACCTGATGTCACTACAATTCCCAACATGAGAAGTTGTATGCTTTGGTGTCATCAAATGTCAGGCCTAACCCGGTGACTATAAAGGTGGTTACAGAGTATACCACAAATCATGTGGAGGGATGAGAGTGACTAAATGAGATTTGTCCCTCCCATATAATAAGAGTTATATCTTGGGCTCCTTGATTGAGTCAGACTACAAAGTGCATGGTCGTGCCCAAATAATATTAGTATGGGATACTGATATTATTTGTTATAAGTCTACTCGGGAAATCAAGAAATAGAGATTGAACTATACAAGGATGACACGTTTCATGCCTTGTGTTCAATCTAGATATATGGACAAAGGGACTATACATACATCGTAACATTGGTGGTGGATTGGTTATGTGTCAAATCACATTGACATTCCTATTGTTTGGGTAGTAGAGATGTTTTGTTAGATATCATAAGCTACATGTAATATTAAAATAAGATTTTAATTTATTACCAACATAATGGGAACCTAAAGAGTCACACACTTAGAACGAGCTAACTTGGACACTAAAGTCATAAGATGGTTTTAATTGGGCTTTTAATTAGATTAAAGGTCCATGTGATGTGAAACTCATTTAGTAAGACTAAATGGGACAACCCATTAGGTTGGGCCTACACATTGGTAGGTACCACTAAAGCCTAATGCTCACTATGAGGGTTAGCCACCACAATATATAGAATATATGGATGGTAGCTAATAAAAGATTACTCTAATACTCCAAATCCTAAAGAAAAAAAAAGGTTTTCTCTAAATTATATCACCATCCCTCATAATGAGAGAAAAAGACAATCATCCCTTCGTCGCCGCTAGCACTACGAAAGAGGGAGTCCTAGTATCGTGTTCGTGTGGATATATGTGGAGGCATAACTAGTCTTGCATGCCCATGGTTTTCCAAAAAGGATACGATCACTTGTCGCACTAAAAAGGTATACTCTATAAAATGATTTATGACTTTTGCATGGATCCTTAGAGGGTTCTGGGTATATTTAAATTTTAAAACTTCAATTCTTTCGATGCGTTTGACCTTCCAAAACCCTACACTTATCACCAAGGTCCCCACCTCACATGAATCATTTTCCTTTTCTTCCTGAAGATCACATATCTGCTTATTTTTTTTATTCCTTTCTAGTATTCAGTGTAGTAAATGTTCGAGACGATGGAGACAATGATATGTTTTGGAAAGGTTGCAGAGTAATGTGGTATCTGAGTTTCTTAAGTATTGAGGGACTAGGTAGTAATTATAAAAATTATTTTCAGATATTATTAAATTAATATTATAATGCCATTAACCAAAAAGTAACTATTTATAACAGGTCAAACTTATGAACCATCAGTGGTTCAAAATTTGAATAGCCCACCATAACAGTCACATTCTTTCTCTAGTAAATCAACTCTAACAAACAAATACTTAGTTTTTTCTTGATGAAAATACGTATCAAAACCAAAATATGGTGTTGTCACATTTAACTATAAGTAAAGAGCCCGTAATTTTTATATGTCAAACTAATGCGTATTTTCATCATATCGTATCACTTGTATTTGCGAAAGCATGGAATCAAATACCAACATAATATGCACACATAGACCAACTTTTGTTTCACTTTAATATGCATAAAATAGAAAGCTAAAGTAACTATAATTACTATACAAATATGCATTCTAAAAGAAATAAAACCATAGAGACATCGTACATTGAACACGATCCAACTTGCACTTAATTTAGAAACTCCACATGCTTGGAATTACTATAGAGTAACCCAAGTGCTTCAATCGCTAACCTAGAAATGTCAGAAACCTTAGAGTGAGATAAAATCTCAATATAATAGAAAAGTTTAGAAAACATAATTTAAACCATAACATTTCTAATACCTTGTACTGAAAACAAGTCAAAAAAATGCATGAAAACTACCATGATTGAATATATAACACTAATTCAAGAATGGAATGATATCCTATAGCTACATGAACATATGTATCTTATTCTCATTTTTTTCTTTTTTTTCATTATTAACTATTTTACCTAGCCTATTAGTTGTATTCATGAAGAAGTACTTACTTTCTTGACAAGTAGTCTGGTCTAAGCTCAATATCATTTAAAGGGCGTCCTCTTGTAGGTTAACTCATGGGATACTTTTGTTTCCTGACCTTTCTTTAGAATCAACTTTGTTTTGTATACCCCATATACCAACTTTCTTTACCTAAGGGTCAACTTTATCTTGAAGGCTTCACCCCTAAGATCACATTTCCCATTAAAGAATCATTCCCTAGAATATCAACCTCTAAAATTTAATTCCTCATGTGACGGGTCAACTCTTACCTTTTCATTTCATTTTCTTACATTTTAATTTAGTTTTACCTCATCATTCACTACATGACTATTTCTCAATGTAATGTTAATAATCATAATCATAATTTTATCATATGGATTACACAACATTACCATAATTCATACCATATGGTTTATACTAGCTAAACTAAAGTAATTTCCAATGTCACAACAAACAGGGTTGAATTGTAGCTTAAAAAACACTTTAGAACTTGCAATTTAAAAACTTTTGGAATTTTATTCAAGCTCGAAAAAAGCAACATACACTCTCCAGCAGTCATAAACGATTAGAAATAACAAAGAAGACTATATAAGGACATAGAAACCAGAAAATAAAGAGAGAGCTCAACTCCACAATTCCAAAACACTGCCAAATTCTCATTGCTCATTTTATCTTGTTAAGTTTTGAAGAACAATCACTTGTTTTATTTGTTCATTATTGATTCTATTCAAAGCACGATAGCTTATTGTTATTCCACACCTTGTGTGTAAGATCAAACCAATTTTTTTTTCTTCTCATAAAATCAAAACTCCAACCAAACTAGATAAAGTGATTGTGTGGGAGAAATCAAGCTTAAAGAAGCTTTAGGAAAGCAAACTTAGTATATGTTTGGCCAACTTTTTTTTTTGGTTTTTTCTTCTCCTTTTAAGGAGAAGCTATGCCAAACACTCTTTCTCATATGCTCTTAAAAAATAAACAATTTATTTTTAGTGAAGAAAATGAGCTTCTAACAAAGCTACTTTGACCAGTTTTTTTCCATAAAAACACAAAAACTTTTTTTTTAATGGTTTTCTCTTGGATTCCCAGTAATCACATTTTATTAAACTATTTATATTTTTATTAAATACATCTATAATCCCTTCCTTCTTTGTCCATGTTAGAAGTTGGTAACTTTTTTCACTTTCTCGATTTGATTGTTCCTTTCTCTACTGCTTTTATATACTCATTGAGTGGCAACATGTTGTACGCTGGCAAGTGTACCAATCATTACTGTAGTAATAAAAATATCGTCCTTGGGGATTGAAATTGTTGAGTACCAATTTTCTAATTTATGTAAAGTTTGAGAAATTGAAAAATGGAATAAGAACGCTAAATTATAAAATTAAAAAAAATTAAATATAAGTAAAATTTTAAAGGAAAATTCAATTACTATAAAAGCGATAGAGAATTGATTTCGTATTCTTCCTTATATGTCCCTACCTTTTGTAGTTGATGCAAGTATTCTAATTACCCATTGAGTTAATTAAGAGTTGTTTACCCCTAATTCTTTAGGCAAGTAAATCTGTCCATTGAACCTTAACCCTCAATTCCTTAGGCAATTGAAGAAATTTCAATAGAACCTCTAAAAACAATTATCATCTCATATGAAAACTAATTAAGCGTGCCCAATTTCCCAATTGTGGTAAAACTTAACTTGTTCTACCTCTAATAGCAAATAATCCCCAATTTACCAATTATGAAATTGCTCATAGAATAATCATTCACCAATGGACAAATATAAACAAAGATAATACACTAGGATAATTAGACATTATGATAGTGGTGTACTTTATCATTTGGTGACTTGTTTTATGTGAGTGTTATTTGTAACATCCCAAATTTCAAAATCATTTTCATAAGTGAAATTATAAATTTAAAAGGTTTTCATAAAGGGAATTAGGTTAAAGAGGGTTAAAAACTGTTAAAAGGGCATAACACTGTTCCTTTTTCGCTCAAGCGAGAAATGGCTCGCTTGAGCGAGTGGGAATGTAAATTTGGTAATTCCATTCTGTGAAATTTTTGCTCAAGCAAGACTATTTTCGCTTGAGCGTAAATATCAACAAAATCTGGGTAGAGACTTTCTGATATTTTCGCTTGAGCGAGAAATTTTTCGCTTAATGGAAAATAAGGCAGAGAGAAAGGTGTTGTTTCTGCCTGGTTTTCGCTTGAGAGAATAAAGCTCGCTTAACCTAAAACTGGGATCTCACCCAAGCGAGAATCTGGGAGTAAGCTCACTATCTGATTTCACTGAAGCGAAAACCCGAGAGCTTTTTTTTTAAAACCTTTTGAGGGTCATTTGACCTACTTTCCAAAACATTTTTCCTCACCCTTTGGAAACCCCCGCAAAGCAAAAGAAGGAGAGGAAGAGGAGAAAACTTGGGCATTTATTCTCCAAGGAAGAAGGGAGCTAAGGAAGGCAATATTCCAACCCCCTCCAAGCTATTCTTTCTAAGTGTGATCTACCCACTCACTCTTATTTTGTGTGAAAACCTTAAGTGATCCCCATTCTCCAATCCCTTCTCTTTTTGCTTGTGTTTTGTTTGATTGATGATGTTGTAGGTTTGCCCTAGTGTTTATGTGTTGATTGAGCTTGTATTGTCTTCAAAAATTGTTCCAACTGAGGGTTTTGGAATCTATGGAACTATGAGGATATATGATTATGTTTGACTCTTGTGAATGAACTTAACTTGTTTATTGAAGGATTCCACATGACTTATGAACACCCTTATATTATGAAATTCATGTACACATGTAAGAGGAATTGAGGGGTCTTCGGACCAAAGAGGAAAAGGGAAAAGAAAAGGAAAGATAAAACCAATGGATTCTTGGTTGATAATAAGATAAAGGTTAGGTCTATATGACCACAAGGAAGACATTCCTTGTAAAAGTTCTGAGCTTAAATCTTAAGAGGATAAGTGAAAAGACCCGACCAGGTGTTGGGTTAAACACCAGAGGTTTCTGTGTGCTTAATTGACTAGTTATTAGAAAAGACATTTCTTGTTTGCTGAATGGGATTTTTAGATAAGTTTATTGCACTTGTATTATCACACAGAACATGTATGCTATGCTCATGCATGTTAAAATCCTCAAGTTGATATTTTACCCATAATAGTTTAGAACAACAACTTGTAGTAGCAATGTATTTAGCTTCTACTATAGATAGTGCAATTGTTTTTTGTCTTTTGTTGGACCAGTTGATCATGTTTCTATCAATAAAATGACATCCTCTACTGGTGTTTTTTCTTTCAATTTTGTCTCCAACAAAGTCAGCATCATAGTATCCAACTAACCTACAATCCTTACTCTTCTTATAGCAAAGACCAAGATTAGTAGTACCATATAAATATCTAAAGATTCTCTTTATAGCTTTTAAATGAGAGGTTCTACGATTTGATTGAAATCTTGCACATAGGCATACAATGAACATGATGTGAGATCTACTTGCAGTAAGATACAATTGAGATCTAACAGATGGATGCATTGGAATTCACATTGGCTTGCAATCATTCATATTTAATTTCTTGAGCATTTCCTTTTTATACTTCTCTTGATAAATACATATACATATACAATTAGGTTCTTGCTTGATTTGAAGTACAAGGAAGAATTTGAGATCTCCCATCATGCTCATCTCAAATCCTAACTGCATAAGCTTAGAAAAATCCTTGCACGGAGAAGGATTAGTTGAACAAAAATAATGTCATCAACATATATTTGTGTTGGTGTATGCTCTAGAGGCCAATGGTATATTGACCCCCTTTTAGCATACAATATATGTCATGTTAATTATAAAAGGCATACTTTATTATATTAATTAATTAATATGATAAAGTCCTTAAAATGACTTGTTAGTGGTTGTAAGATATCAAGTTTGATTTGATAGTGAGAATCTATAGAATACATAAGAACATCATTCTCAAATCAACCCTAGTCAAGTATTATTTTGAAAAAGGATAACAATAATATGTCGAGACTAATATGTGAGTAGATTGATGACTATGTCTCACTGATTATGGATATGTGATACCAAATCTTTCACATGGGTACACATTAAAGGGCTTTAATGGTGTATTGGACTAACCCACCATGGGAATGCTACATGGATTATTATGTATGTCATTAGTGATCCTCATAGTGACAATGGTGTATATGGTCCTTTGACCTAATGTCACTACGGTTCCCAACATGAGGAGTCGTATGCTTTGGTGTCATCAAATGCCATGCCTAACTTGGTGACTATAAAGGTGGTTACCGAGTATGACACAAATCATGTGGAGGTATGGGAGTGACTAGATGGGATTTGTCCCTCTCACATAATGAGAGTTATATCTGGGGCCCCTTGATTGAGTGAGACTACAAAGTGCATGATCGTGCCCAAATAATATTAGTATGAGATATTAATATTATTTGTTAGTCTACTCAGGAAATCAAGAAATCGAGATTGAACTATACAAGAATGACACATTTCATGCCTTGTGTTCAGTCTAGATATATGGTCAAAGGGACTATAAATACATGGTAACATTGGTCGCAAATTGGTTACATGTCAAATCACATTGGCATTCCTGTTATTTGGTTGTAGCGATGTTTTGCTAGTTATCATTCGCTACTTGTAATGTTAAAATAAGATTTTAATGTTACTGCCAACATAATGAGAACCTACAGGGTCACACACTTAGAACGGGCTGACTTGGACACTAAATCCATTAGATGGTTTTAATTGGGCTTTGAATTAGATTAAAGGTACATGTGATGTGAAACTCATTTAGTAAGATTAAATGGGCCAACCTATTAGTTTGGGCCTACATATGGGTAGGTATCACTAAAGCCTAATACTCACTAAGAGGGTTAGCCACCGCAATATATAGAATATATGGATGGTAGCTAATAAGAGATTACTCTAATACTCGAAAAACGAAAGAGAAAAGGGTTTTCTCTATATCATATCACCACTCCTCATAATGAGAGAAAAGGAAAATCATCCTTTTGTAACCGCTAGCACTGCAAAAGAGAGAGTCCTAGTTTTGTGTTCGTGTGGATACCGATGGAGACATAATTACACTTGCATGCTCTTGGTTTGACAAAAAGGAATGCACTAAAAGGTATACTCTATAACACGATTTATGACATTTGCATGCATCCTTGGAGGGTTTTGGATATATTTAAATTTTAAAAGTGCAGTTCTTGCGCTGCGTTTGAACTTCCAAAACCCAACAATTTGGACTAATATCAATTCTTGGTTAGATTGTTTTCTAAAAAGAGTTGTGTCAAAATTTCCTCTTTTGAAACCATTTTTAATAAGAAAATTGCTCAGTCTGTCATACTAAGTTCTTGGGGCTTATTTTAGACCGTATAAAGCATTTTAAACAAGTGGATGTTGAATCGTATTGGTCACATGTGAGACAAGCGAACTAGCACAATAGTATCATAGAGTGATGTAAATGAGTCGAGAAGATGGAGCACCTGGAACTCATGTTTGGCTTTTGAAAAAATCGACGGCTCGGGCTTGGCTAATTTATTTAAACAAGCCAAATATAAAGTTTTGGTTTGACCTGTTAAAGAAAAACAAAGATTTGGTTTTGCTTATTTAACTCATTTACATCTTCGTTGTTTTTGCTTCTATAAAAATTTCTTTTAAATCATTTTTAAAATTTATGAATTTAGTATTTAATAAATATTTGAATATTAAATGATAATCTGAAAATCCAAATATATTCTTAATATATGATGTGTAGTTAAAAAGTTATAGAATAATATTTTCTAAATCCAATATATAACTTCTTTCCTAATATAAGAAATATTTCAATACTTATATTCACATATATATATATATATAGAGTATTTCTTTTACTTTATTATATTATTATTTATTTTAAAAATAAACTTATAAATTTATTTCTTTTCTTTTTTAATTTTTACTAATCTTACTCTACATTCATTATTTATTCTAATTATTATAATATATATATATAATAAGTGAGTTATTTAAAGCCCTAAATGCCAAGTTTATAAAGCTTGAGCTTGACTCATTTAAATATTCTAGCATAACTTTAAGTTTGAGTTCGTTTGTTTAATTAAACAAACGTGTTTGGTCGAGCATTTAACGAGCTAAGCCCCAAAAGGGTGTTCAAGGGCCGGTTTTGTCTGATTTCATGCGAAAAAGGAATCCAAACCAATCAAAAGCGTTCAGTTCGATTCGTAGCTTTTATGGGTGTTAAATCTAAACCAAACCAAACCGACTACCTATAGGTTGGTTTGACTCGGTTCAATCAGATAGTTGACTTATACACTTATAAAAAACCAACTTCAAAATACAAACAGCTAATGATAACCAGAAAAAACTACAGTGAAATACAAAACCAGCTTCAAAATTACAGGGTCTTCGGAGCACTCTGCAGGGATGAAGTGAGAGGGGCATCTTCAGAGCTAGAAGGTCGTAGTCGAAGTAGGGACGACATGTGAAGCACAGGGCCACTAAACACAGAAGGGCATTTTCGCCTCGTTGGGACAGAAAGGTCACGGTCGAAGTAGCGAGCCACTAAACACAGAAGGGCATTGTCGCCTCGTCAAAGTAGGAAGGTCGCACCGTTGCCTCGTCAAAGCAGGGAAGGTCGTTGAGGAGTTCGTCGCGGTTGCAAATTGTAACACTCAAAGGGTCAGAATGGTGGTGTTGCCGGTAGACGAAACAAGCATAGTGAAACCGCAAATGAATGAGTGAAACCAGTGAATAATATTAAGAAAAGGGAATGGAAACCCTAGATCTACTCCCAGACCCCTTGTAACATCCCACATTTTATAAACCATTTTCATAAACTAAATAGGATTAGAAAGGTGTTTAATAAGAAGGAACTAGGAAAGGGGAAGAAGAACTAAGTTAGAAACAAAGAAAAGTGAAAATCAGGGTGTTTCTGTTTGGTAATTTCACCCAGGCGCGCTCAACAAGAGCGTCAGGCAGAAAATGGGTGTTTATGTTTGGTAATTTCGCCCAGGCTCGCTTGAGCGCGTTTGAGCGAGGGTATCAGCAGGAATGAGGGAATTCTACTTTTGTTTTCTCGCCCAGGCTCGCTCGAGCGAGACTGAGCAAGAAAATAGAGCCAGAATGGAGGTTTCTTGAATGAAATTTCGCCCGAGCGCGCTTGAGCAATAAAGGTATTCTTGCCCAGTCTCACTCAAGCGTGCCTGAGCTAGAGCGTGCTGCTAGGATACCTTAAAACACGGTTTTAGCTCTTTTTCTCATTTCTCTTCCGTTCCTTCCACTTCTAGAGAGAGAAGAAAGCCATTGGAGCCAAGAGGAATAAAAGGAAGCTAAGGATCTCCCCCCCAACCTCTCTCAACTCATTTCCCTTTCCCTTTGACTTCCTTTGAGGTGAGTATAACTCACACTACCACTCAAGGAAGACGTTTCTTGTAGTTTAAGCTCAGGTTTAGTCCCAATTTAGTGATAAGACCACGTCTGTCGGGTAATGAAGGTCATGCACACCATGTTTATGTTCGGTTGAGATATCATGTCATGAATTGTTTTGCTTATCATGTTGAATTTCATTTGCCTACTTAACCACACTGCATGTTGCATGGTTATATTCACTGAAACATCATTCTCACCACATGTTTTGTGGACTATATTCTACATGCACAGGTTCCTCCCTACACCGGACAGTGAACATGGAGCTTGGGGAACTGTTTTATCATGTTTTGGTTTTGGGCCCAGGATGTCATGTTTTAGTTGTTAGGCCCCGTTTATGATTAGATTATGCTACTTGTACATTTATTATTTTGCGAGATATGACTGTACATGTGCAGCCTTCTGGCCCTCTCTATTTTGTTCAAGACACGTGTATGGGGGTATCCCAAGTCATCATTGTGTATTGGAATAACATGTATCCTTAATGACTTTTATGTATGCAGTTTGTATTTCCATATACTGTTTAAGTAATCGTTAGAAATTTAAGTGATGTGTGATGTATGTAATTGCGATATCTAAATGGCGCGAAATAATTTCAGAAATTTAGGAGTTTTGCTTCCAACGGGTTTAATTCTCGGATTTGGAAATTAGGACGTTACATTTTGGTATCAGAGCAGTTCAATCCAATTGGAATGTGGATAATTAGGATTGTTTGAAGTTAATTGTGATCTTATATGCATTATTGTGAAATGTGGAGACTGGTTACCTCAATGTTTCATTAATGATGTGTTTAGGATTATGGCCAACGGAAGACGAGGTCATGGATCTCGAGGTTTTCCACCACCCGATCAGGACCCCGATCCCATAACGGCTGCTCTCAGGATGCTGACAGCGGCTATCGGGGAGTAGACCGCCTCCAATGCGGTTGTTCTCTGGGAGCTCCGGGAGCGTCCGAGGGAGACACCTCCACCTACCCCAGTTGTGGCCACGGATCCTTTTGTCCAAGGCCTAGCAGAGTTCAGGAAGCACCACCCTCCAACATTCTTAGGGGCATATGACCCTGAGGTAGCAGACTCATGGCTCAATGCTCTGGAGTAGATTTTCAAAGTCTTGGTATATGCGGATGAGCTTAAGGTCCGATTCGTGGCATACATGTTATAAGGAGATGTCGAGGACTGGTGGGAGGGAGCTAAAGCCCGCCTGGCTTCCCTAGATACTCCTATAACCTGGGTGAGCTTCCAGGCTGTGTTTTTCAAGAAGTACTTCCCTACCACCGCTCATAGGGTAAAGGAGGCGGAGTTCCTGCAGCTGAAGAAAGGGAGTTTTTCTATGGGTCAGTATGCGTCCAAGTTCGAGCGCCACTCCAAGTACTCCACATTCCTCCAGATCGTCCCCAACGAGGGATGGAAATACAAACATTTTGAGGCAGGTCTGAAGCCTGAGCTGAGGGGGAGTGTGACTGCTTTGGAGTTGATGGATTTCCTATCCCTTGTCAGCAAGTGTCTCTTGGTGGAGCAGAGTATTGCAGATGAAACCCCCAGGCCAACGGATCAAAAGGGAAAGAGGAAGTTGGAGGAGCCTAGTCAGGGCAAGGCCTCTAGGCTCAAGTGGCAGGGCAATGCTACCCCGGCCACCCGACCTGTCTTAGGGCAAGGGGGAGCACCCTCGTGTCCTAAGTGTGGGAAGGGACACTGGGGTCAGTGTTTGTTGGGCTAGAGTCTCTGCTTCTTCGGCAAAGAGCCAGGCCACATGAAGAATCAGTGCCCCAAAAAGGAAGGAAGCCAACAGACCCCAAGCCACCGAGAGAGTCTTTACACTTAGTGGCGAGACAGCAGAATCGGCGGATAATCTGATTAGAGGTATATGTGATTTAGGAGGCAGATCTTTAATTGTACTTTATGATTCAGGAGCCACTCATTCATTCATTGCATATGATTGTGTGGAGAAATTGAAACCGCATGCTATCCTGTTACCTTATAACTTGAATGTCATCACCCCAGCCAAAGAGGCAATCCTCACTTCCCATGTGTGTTCTAAATGCCCCATTGTTATACAAGGGATGGCCTTTGAGGTTGATTTAATTTGTTTGCCTTTGAGGGGCATAGATGTAATCCTTGGCATGAACTAGTTATCTCAGAACTAGGTTATGCTTGATTGTTTCAACAAGAGGTTGTTTTCCTAGTTCTCCCTCCTCTTTCGGGAGAAAGGCCACCTGTACTTCTGTCGAGTGTCACCCAAGCTTCCAAATGCCTGGTTGATGGGAGTAGTTGTTTTATTTTGTTACTTTCCTCAACTCTAGGTTCTAGTATTGATCTGAACAGCGTAGCCACGGTTAGGGAGTTTCAGGATGTTTTCCCTAGTGAGGTCACCACCTTACCTTCGGATCGAGAGATTGAGATCACCATTGACTTGGTACCGGGCACAGGGCCCATTTCCAAGGCACCCTATAGAATGTCCTTACTAGAGCTTGGTAAACTTAAAACCCAATTAGAAGACCTTATAGCTAAGAAGTTCATTAGGCCCAGTGTGTCACCCTGGGGAGCGCCAATGCTCTTAGTAAAAAATAAGAATGGGAGTATGAGGTTATGTGTAGACTATAGGCAGCTCAACAAAGTCACCATTAAGAATAAGTATCCCCTACCCAGAATAGATGACCTCTTAGACCAACTTAGAGGGGCTTCGGTCTTCTCTAAGATAGATTTGAGATCTGGTTACCAGTACCACAAGATCAAGATTAGGGGTGAGGATATACCCAAGACTGTCTTTAGGACTTGATACGGGCACTACGAGTATTTGGTGATGTTGTTTGACTTAGCCAATGCTCCAAACGTGTTCATGGGTTATATGAATCAAATTTTTTGGCCCTGCCTTGATCAGTTTGTGGTTATGTTCCTCAATGACATCCTGATCTACTCCTAGACCTTAGAGGAGCATGAGCGACATCTTAAGGTTGTCCTTGGGATTTTGAGAGAGAAGAGTTTGTTTGCCAACCCAGAAAAATGTGAGTTTTAGATGGACAGGGTCCATTTCTTAGGGCATGTGGTTTCTAGAGAGGGTGTTTCAGTTTACCCTAGCAAGATAGAAGTTGTCCTTAAATAGGAAAGGCCTAAGAACATAACGAAGATTAGGAGTTTCCTAGGATTGGTCGGCTACTATCAGAGATTCATTAAGGGATTCTCCCAGCTAGTCTTGCCACTTACTAGATTGACCCGTAAGGGTCAAGCCTTTGTGTGGGACGGGAAGTATGAGTGAAGCTTCTTAGAGCTCAAGGAGAGGTTGACCACTGCCCCGGTACATGTGTTACCGGATTTGTCCAACACCTTTGAGGTCTATAGTGATGCCTCTAGGAAGGGGCTAAGGTGTGTTTTGATGCAGGAGAAAATAGTGGTGGCCTTTGCCTCTAGGCAGTTGAGGCCCCATGAGGAGATTTACCCTACCCATGACTTAGAGTTAGAGGTTGTGGTATTTTCCCTTAAGATTTGAAGACATTACCTGTATGGAGTGAGGTTTGAGGTCTTTAGTGATCATAAGAGTCTTAAGTACCTGATAAAAAAAGAACTCAACATGAGTTAAAGGAGGTGGATGGAACTTTTAAAGGACCATGATTTTGAGTTGAGATACCACCCGGGCAAGGCCAATGTAGTGGCCGACACTCTCAGTAGGAAATCCCCGCATGTGTCATCCATGATGGTACATGAAATGGGGTTATTGGAAGAGTTTAGGAACCTAATCCTGAATGTTGAGGTCGGAGAGAGTAGCTTGAGACTCTATAGGTTAGAGGTCACTAGTGAGCTTCAGGCTCTGATTAGGGAGGCATAGGGTTCAGACCCATACCTCCAAGCTAGGAGAGGGCATCCAAGTTTCTCTGAGTCAGGTGACGGGATGATTCTCTTCCAAGGGAGAGTCTGCGTCCCTAAGGGGGTAGTCTAAGGCATCAGGTTCTAGAGGAGGCCCACAGAGGCAAGTTCTCGATACATCCTGGCACCACCAAGATGTATCAAGACTTGAGGAAGATGTTTTGGTGGGATGGTATGAAGGGTGAGATAACATAGTCTGTTTCTAGGTGTCTAGTGTGTCAACAGGTTAAGATAGAACACTAGAAACCATTAGGAACCCTTTTGCCATTAGAGATCCCGGAGAGGAAGTGGGAGAGTATAGCCATGGATTTCGTAGTAGAACTACCTAGGGTCCCAGCAGGGTTTGACGCCATCTGGGTCATTATGAACTGGCTAATGAAGTTGACCCATTTCCTACCTATTAAGAATACTTATTCCCTGAGTAGATTAGCGGACCTGTATGTCAAGGAGATTGTTAAGCTCCATGGCATCCCCTCTAGCATCATTTCAGATAGAGATCCTAGGTTCACCTCTAGGTTTTGGAATGTACTTCACCAGGCCTTCGGGACTAAACTTAGGTTTAGTATCGCATACCATCCTAAGACTGACGGTCAGTCTGAGAGGACAATCCAAACCCTAAAGGATATGCCTAGGGCTTGTGTGTTAGAGGAGTGACAGTTGTCGAACCTGCACAAAATTATAGTTATAATTCTCCGATCTGCAAACTACTTGTAGTAGAATTGTATAAACTGGGTCGAACCCTGAAGATCCACTCAAATTAATCCTTCTTCGGGGGGGGGTTTGATTGATTGGAATAAACTGAAGAAAATAAAAGATCAAGTTAAAAGCAAAGGTTGAATCAATTCAAGACAATATCAATCCAAGGAATTTAGAGACTATTTTCATGGTAAATCATTGGTTATTAATAACATGCATTCAAGGGATTAAATCTATCAACTTAGAATCATGTGGAAACCCTACAATGATCCCAGATTCACTACTAAAATAATTTCCAGAATTCAATTGATTAAGATTAACAAGATCAAATAACCATAAAATCTTATGTTAGATCCAAATCAATTTTATAAACGGAACCCAATTGAAGTAAATAATTAAATGAACACCTTCAATTTAATTGCTTACTCTATGTTTTTCAATCGTTGTATGATGATTAACCAATCAAGAGTACAACATACATCAATAACAAATTTCATAACCAAAACATGTTAACCAATCAAGCTTTGATAAAAGAAATATGGAATTGAAGCAAGTGGAGTAGAAAAGCATGGTAGATGTAATTCAATCAGCATGTAAATGAAGATCAAACCTCAAAACCAAGATGAAAATAAGCTTGACTCCTTAAATTGAATAAAAACTTAGCCTTCCATGAAGACTTTACAAAAAGATGAACAAAAGTAAATGAAACTCTTAGTAATTTCTACTACAACTTGGATGCTCTTCTCCCTAGCAAGCCCTCCTATTTATAGAAGGGAAAAGATGTCATTCCAAACATGATCACTTAGCCATGACTAAGCATGTTTTGTCCATAAATGGACTTATTGATCAATTACCTAATGCATTTGTCCATTACTTTGAATTATTTACCTACTCTAGCTATCATTCACCTACTTGTCTCCCACTTGCACCGAGCATATCATCCTCAATCTGGAAGAATCCAAGAGAGTTGTCTTCATATGAAATCAAGCTCTGGATCTTAGCTTTCAAATGCCGCTAGGTTAAGCCCAAAAGGAGTTTTCTAGCCCAAGTTATGGCCCAATCATTGAGTGCTGGTCAGGTTTCCATATGATGCTGACTATTCGGTCTTCCAAGCCCATTTCGACTCACTAGCCATCCGATTTAGCTTTTGGGTTCTTCATCAAAGTTGTAGGGATTTCTCTTATCTTTCCTAAAATATAAAGAACATAATGTTTAGAGGTCTATAACTCAAGTTATGCTTGAAATACGAAAACAGTTTAATGTTGAAAAATGTAATTGAGCCCAATATGAACCTGAATTGGCATAATATGCTTATGACTTGTTAATTAAGCATAAAAATGCATTAAAAGGTTAAATTCGAGGAATGATTAATGTGTATAATTTGTATTTATCAAAATTCCCCCAGACTTACCTTTTACACGTCCCGGGCAAAATTGGAAACAAGCATAAATTATTGACTCAAATAGGTGTTTTCCAATGAAATTAGTGAAATGTAAAGAAAACATGAGCTAGAGGTGATTACAAGACATCGTAACATTCATGAATTATTATCTTTATCCATCTCTAAATAGAAAGGCAACTTCAATTGAAAATAGTGGATTCAAATTGATAGAACCTCGCAGGAAGTACTCTTAATCTCTCAAGTGTTTAAAAGGTCAGTGTTTCTCTCAAATTCAACCCATGAAAATTGCACTATCATAAGCTTGCTTATCTTCTACTTATCCACTGCAAATTACACATACATCCACAAATCAAGAGGTCTTTATTAGGGTACTAATGAAGTGACAATTATGGAGAGGTACAAACAAATATGACAAGTTAAACCAAAGAGAGTAAAAGAGGTTTGGAGAATGAATCCAAGTAACAAGTGTGATAGATACATATGAAATTAAACATTGAAGTTTAAGTACATCATTCAATCATTTGGATTCTTCATTCTTTTTGCATATCTTCTTTTTTTTTTTTCTTTTTTTTCCTTTTTTTTTAGTTTTTTTTTTACATAACAAAGAACCACTAAGTATGTAGCAACCCACATAATTAACATTCCCCCACACTTGTTCAAGAATCCATTCTTATGATAAATCCAATACTCTTCTATTCTATAAGGTTAGGTAAAAGTTTGATTTTATACTTAAGTATGGAACGAGAGACAACAAATAAGGCTTAAAGGGTGATTCAAATGAAAATAATGTAAGGTTGGCTATTTAACTTGGTAATTTATTCAAGTGAAAGAAAAATTTGCCTCAATCATTTTTGTTCATGCACGTGCAAGAGTAGTTTCAAAAAGAATCAAAGCAAGTTCTGAAGTAACAAATTCCATGGGTGAAAATCACACAAGAAAGAAAGTTTAATTTGTCAACAAGGCTCAAATCCTCACGGCTAATAACTATCAAAATTGATCCATTCAATTCAAATCTCCGTTGCCAAACCAATTAATTTTTTGATTTAATTTGTTTGCCTTTGAGGGGCATAGATGTAATCCTTGGCATGAACTAGTTATCTCAGAACTAGGTTATGCTTGATTGTTTCAACAAGAGGTTGTTTTCCTAGTTCTCCCTCCTCTTTCGGGAGAAAGGCCACCTGTACTTCTGTCGAGTGTCACCCAAGCTTCCAAATGCCTGGTTGATGGGAGTAGTTGTTTTATTTTGTTACTTTCCTCAACTCTAGGTTCTAGTGTTGATCTGAACAGCGTAGCCACGGTTAGGGAGTTTCAGGATGTTTTCCCTAGTGAGGTAACCACCTTACCTCCGGATCGAGAGATTGAGATCACCATTGACTTGGTACCGGGCACAGGGCCCATTTCCAAGGCACCCTATAGAATGTCCTTACTAGAGCTTGGTGAACTTAAATCCTCACGGCTAATAACTATCAAAATTAATCCATTCAATTCAATTCTCTGTTGCCAAACTAATTAATTTCAAGATGTTAGGAATCAATTCAATCATGTTATAAAAATCATAAAATCACCTTTTTTTCTATGTTTTGTTTTACACTTGTTAACTTTACTGGAAAGCTTAAAACAAAAACACAAATTCTTTTTTTTAACTAACGGGATGTGTATCAAGAGTTAAACATAACTCCTTACTCTGCCATCCTATTAATTTTTTTTTTAAAAAACGGACCATATTTTCCCTCCCCCCAACCTAATCAAGACATTGTCCCTAATGTCTTTATAGATTGGTGATTTTTTTTTTGAAAATTGATATTTAAATGAAAAACTATACAAGCATAACTTTAAGAGGAAGGAAAGTTACAACCGAAGAGTGGTATCAGGATCTTCCTTCCTTCCATCATCTTTGTTATTCTTGTCCACTTGCTTTCCTGATGCATAAGGTCCAAGTGAAAGGTTCTACATTTGTTCAAGAAGTTCGTTAGCATTTGAAGAGCATGCCATGATTCTTTGCAGTCCTTGAGGTATGAATCCTTGATGCATAGCCCGTTCCAGAAAACTTAACAAACCATTATAAAAACCATTAACATTTAAGAACCCTAATGGATTTTGGTGGAAGTTAGAATTGGCCCAAGACACAACGGTGAAGATATCTTCTAAGGTCCCGAGACCACCAGGTAATGCAATAAATGCATCAGATTTGTATAGCATTTGTGCCATACGTTCCTGCATTGTTGAAACCCTCAGTACGATGCCTAAGGTAAAGTTTGCGGTCTTCTGGTTATTACCATCCATTAGAGCAACACCCAAAACTTGGCTCCTTCTTGTGATTGCAGTTCCTGCTGTACAACCCTTCAGGCCTTGTACTCCCCCTCCATACACAACATTGATCTTTCTAGCAGCCAATGCTTTACCAAGGTCATAAGCTGCATGCCGAAATGCTTCATCCTTTCCGAGATTGGTTCCACCAAAGACATAGATACTGTGGAATCTGCGTGTAGATGGTCCTGCAGTTTCTTTAAAGGAAGACATTTTGTTGTATCAATCATTTGTGATGGTGGGAATTTATAAAGATGAAATAACCGGTACAAAGATCAAATTGTCAGATTTTTTTTCTATTTTTCTTTTTTTTTATTAAGTGTTAGTCGATGAAAAGACAAGTAAGGATAAACAAAGATACGCATGAATTATAAAGTCAAAAAGAATCAGCTGAAAAGAAAACTCAAAACAAATTAAAGACAGGCATGAATTATACAGTCAAAAAGATACAACTGAAAAGATGCACATGCATATGAACAGTAGTTGTGATTTTGGCTCACATCTTCCTCTGGTTTTACGTCCAGTAACGGCTTGAACGCCTTCTATGAGTCGAGGATTTGCTTCCCATCCAATTTTCTTATAAACTGGCAAACAGGGTCTTTTAGAGTCAGATTCCCAAGACTATATTGTTCCTTCTCCATTTGGAATAATTCAGCTAAATCAAGAAGAACCATTTGAACCTGTCCACTAGGATGCGTCTCAAGAGCCTGGCTAATGTTATCCAAAGACTCCTTACTCAGTCCATCCTTAATGAATTTAATTTTATCTTCTCGATTTATAGAAGTCATTCTGACATTCTTACATCTCGAGTTACAATTCCATCTTGCACACTTATAACAAACTTGGATTCTTTTTGCTCTTCTTTTTTTAGAAAAAGAACTCCTACCCATTCTTGACAAATGTCTAGCAAATGAATCTTGAAATTCACCTACTAAGCGTACCTTGGCCTCGATGATCCAGCGTACATCCTCAGGAAGGCCTAAGCGCATCAGTACTCTTAGCCTTTCAAGTCTACATCTGTAAATTTTCCTGAGATCGTCTTGAGGGAGAGTAAGGAACTGAACTCTGAGCTTGGCGAGGGTTTCCTCCATTCTTTCTCTCTAGCAAAGTTGTTCAGTGCAAGAGTGGATTGTTCTGTATATATAATAGTTAAGGAAAACAAATCGAAGCATTGCACAACAAACACAATAATAATAAGATAAAAAATAATGAAAACTCTAGAAAACTCTCCACACATAATCAACAAAATGAAAAACACGCATCATTAACAACAATAACTCAAGAAAAAATAGAAAAAAAAATTGGGAAGAGAAATTTCTACTTTAAGTCAAGCCAAGTAGGTGGCATTGTGCAGGTGCACCTCTTCCACCGCATGCTCTTGAAAACCCTCATAGAAGGGCTTAAGCCGATGTCCATTTACCTTGAAGACCTTTTTGGTTGTCTCATCTATGATCTCTACTGCACCATAAGGAAAAACATTAGTAACCACAAATGGACCTAACCATCTAGAGCGTAACTTACCAGGCATCAGCTTAAGACGAGAATTATATAAGAGCACTCTTTGTCCAACAATGAACTCTTTTCTTGATATCATCTTGTCATGGAATGCTTTAGTCTTTTCCTTGTAAATTCTGGAATTCTCATATGCTTCTAACCGAATTTCTTCAAGTTCTTGCAATTGAAGCTTTCTATGCATTCCAACTTTATCCAAGTTCAAATTGCATTGCTTAACAGCCTAATATGCTTTGTGCTCAATCTCTATCGGTAGATGGCATGTTTTGCCAAAGACTATCCGGTAAGGGGACATCCCTATAGGAGTTTTATAAGTTGTTCTGTAAGCCCATAAAGCATCATCAAGCCTTTTGCTCCAGTCTTTCCTATTTGGTTGGACTGTTTTCTCCAGAATTTGTTTGAGTTCCCTGTTGGATACTTCAGCTTGACCATTTGTTTGAGGATGATATGGTGTAGACATCTTGTGCATCACCCCATATTTCTTCAACAAGGATGTCATGTTCCTATTGCAGAAATAAGATCCTTGATCACTGATGATTGCCCTTGGAATTCCAAACCTGCTAAAAATGTTAGACCTGACAAATCAATCACAACATGAGAGTCATCAGTGCGGGTGGCTTTTGCTTCTACCCATTTAGAAACATAATCCACAGCCAGTAAAATAAAATTGAAATCAAAAGAGTTAGGGAAAGGTCCCATGAAGTCAATGCCCCAAACATCAAACACCTCACAGAACAAAAATGGTTGTTGAGGCATCTCATTTCTACGTGATATGTTGCCCATTCTTTGGCATTGTTCACAATTCTTACAATACCTGTAAGCATCACGAAACAAGGTAGGCCAATACAAACCAGAGTCCAAAACCTTTCTAGTAGTACGTTGAGGTCCAAAGTGCCCACCACATGCAAATGTATGACAAAAATCTAGAATGGAATTAAACTCATGATCTGGCACACAACGCCTAATGACTTGATCGCTGCAAAATTTCCACAGGTAGGGATCTTCCCATACATAATATTTAGAATCACCTTTAAGTTTATCTATTTGTGCCCTAGATGCATGTGCAGGCAAAACAGATGCAACCAAGTAATTAACTAAATCAGCAAACCATGGGGTAGTGTCACACAACTCCAAAAGTTGTTCATCAGGAAAAGAATCATGAATAGGGAGGGAGTCAGGTGCTCTCTCAATTCTGCTTAAATGATCAGCTACCATGTTTTCTGCACCGGTCTTGTCCCTAATCTCCAAATCAAACTCTTGAAGTAGCAACATCCATCTAATTAACCTTGGTTTTGCATCTGGCTTCTTCAATAGGAACTTCAGTGCCGCATGGTCAGTAAAAACAACCACTTTAGAATTAAGCAAATATGATCTGAATTTATCAAGTGCAAAAACAATAGCTAATAATTCTTTCTCAGTGGTAGTATAGTTAGCTTGTGCAGCATCTAAAGTTCTAGAAGCATAATATATGACATGAGGAAATTTTCCAACTCTTTGTGCAAGGACAGCTCCCACAGCATAATTGGATGCATCACACATGATCTCAAAAGGGAGTGTCCAATCTGGTGGCTTGATAATTGGAGTTGTGGTCAATGATTTCTTGAGTTGATCAAAAGCCTCCTTACACCTGTCATCAAAATTAAAATCAACATCTTTTTGTAGCAAGTTAGAAGTGGAAGGGCTATCTTGCTGAAGTCTTTGATGAAGCGTCTGTAGAAACCTGCATGACCAAGAAATGATCTAATCTCGCGAATGCAAGATGGGTAAGGTAAACTAGAAATTACATAAATCTTGGCAGGATCCACTTCTATACCCTTCTTTGAAATTACATGTCCTAACACTATACCCTGGTCAACCATAAAGTGACATTTCTCAAAATTAAGAACAAGGTTAGCTTCAATGCATCTATGTAAAACCTTATCTAAACTATCTAAACAGGTTTCAAACGAAGAACTATACACAGTGAAATCGTCCATGAACACCTCCATGCACTTTTCAAGGAAGTCAGCAAAGATACTGACCATGCACCGCTGGAAGTTACCAGGGGCATTGCATAGGCTGAATGGCATCCTCCTATAGGCAAAAGTTCCAAAGGGGCAGGTGAATGTGGTCTTTTCCTGGTCCTCTGGTGCAATGTGAATCTGGAAATAACCTGAAAAGCCATCAAGAAAACAATAATGAGATTTCCCAGCTAAACGCTCAAGCATTTGATCAATAAAAGGCAAAGGGAAATGATCATTTCTAGTTGCTTGGTTAAGTTTCCTATAATCAATACAAACTCTCTAACTGTTTTGCACTCTGGTAGGAATAAGCTTATTCTTATCATTCTTCACTACTGTGAGGCCAATCTTCTTCGGGACCACTTGGACCGGACTTACCCAATGACTGTCAGATATAGGATAAATGATGTCGGCTTGTAAAAGCTTGGTCACCTCCTTCTTCACGACATCCAAAATTAGAGGGTTTAGATGTCTTTGTGGCTTCCTTATTGGTTTAGCTCCATCTTCAAGTAAGATCCTATGCATGCACATAGAAGGGCTAATACCAGGAATGTCAGCTAAGGTCCACCCAATTGCCCTTTTATGCTTCCTTAAGACTTGCAACAACCTTTCTTCTTGCTCAGCCTGAAGACTTGTTGAAATAATCACAGGTAACTTTTCATTCTGCTCTAAATAAGCATACTTCAAATGCTTTGGGAGTTGTTTGAGCTCCAACGTAGGTGATTGCTCAATTGACGGAGGTCTCCTGGTGGATGGAATTGCATCTGCAACCTGTAACTCTACAACATCCAATTCAATCAAATCATTACCTTCTAGCTCTATTGAATCAGCAGGTACACCATCATCATGATGTATACTACCCGCATCATGAAAATCCTCCTGCAAGTAAGTATCAATCTCAGCACAAACAGGACGTAATATAGAATCTACACAATTGTTACAGGTGTAAACATCATGTAAATCAGCAAAAGAAGGTAAATCTTTATTAAACAGCTCAGAATAGGTATCATCAACCAGATCATCTAGTAACTCAATATGAAAAACAAAGTGCTCCTCCATGGGATGCTTCATAGCATCAAATATATTAAATCTGACAATATCATCTCCAAACTCCATGGAAAGAGTTCCTGCATGGACATCAATCTTTGTTCTAGTTGTCTTAAGGAATGGTCTCCCTAGAATAATCGGAGCCTTATTGGATTTAGACTCTCCCTCCATATCCAAAATGTAGAAATCTGCAGGGAAAATCAAATCATTAACTTTAACAAGGACATCCTCAATAAGTCCAGCAGGGTATACATTACTCCTATTAGATAGTTGGATGACAACACTTGTACTCTGCAAAGGTCCAATGGCAAGAGAGTTCAAGATAGACATAGGCATAACATTAATTGAAGCACCTAAATCTAACAAAGCATTTTCAAATTTACAATTGCCAATTATGCAAGGGATAGTAAACGTCCCTGGATCTTTGCACTTTGTGGGCATTTGTTGAATGATGGCTGAAACATTTTGCCCCATACTAATCTTTTCATCTCCCTTCAGCCTTCTCTTGTGTGTGCATAAGTCTTTGAGAAATTTAGCATATCTTGGAATTTGCTTGATTGCCTCCAGAAGTGGAATATTGACATCCATTTTCCTAAAGGTTTCCAAGATCTCCTCCTCCATCTCGTCTACCTTCCTGGATTTTACAGCTCTTTGAGGAAATGGTAGTGGTACATTTTGCTGCATACTTTTCTCAGAATTTCGAAATGATGCATCATCATCTAATGGCTTTGCTCCTTCTGCATGATCCAATGGTTGTACTTTTGTGTCATCTGGTGCATTGTTTGAATGAAGTCTTGGTTTTTTAGCAGCTTTCTGTATGTTTGACTCATCCATCACCCTTCCAGATCGAAGGGAAATTGCATTGACATTGGGGTTTACCACTAGTTGAGCAGGCAACTTATCAAAACCTTTAGATTGCATCTCATTTAGTGAAGAGGCAAGTTGTCCAATTTGAATTTCTAAATTCTGAATGGTAGCCTCCGTCCTTTGCTGGAATTGCAGATTTGTTGCAGCCATTTGCTTCACAAGATCTTCTAGTGAAGGTTCAGAGTTAGGTTGTGAAGGCTGCTAAGCTGCAACATTTTGTTGATGCATTTGATGTCTCACAGGTTGCTGGTAATATGGTCTACTAGTACCTGCATTATGCTGAAACTGTTGTTGGGGTTGTGGTCTTGTATTGTTACCCCACCTCAAATTGGGATGATCTCTCCATCCTGGATTATATGTATTTGAGTAAGGATCATAACGTTGTTGTTGTTGTGATCTCCCATGGAAAGCTCTAGTTACAGCAACAGATTCACCTGCTTGAATGGTAGGGAAAACATCAGTTGGATGAGATGAGCAATTACAGATACCACATACCTTTTCCGGTTCTTGCAAAAGTAGTTGTTGTGTTTGAGAAGGTTGTTGTTGAACTACTGCCACTTGTCTCACTAAGGATGTTAGCTCATCAAGTCTATTCTGCAGCCTTTGTTGTTCTGCCTGTGACACTTGAATTTCGTTCACTGCCCGAGTTGGCGTGATTCTGGTCCCAAATTGTTGGGTGTTGGAAGCCATGGTAGAGATAAGGCTTCTTTCTTCATGGATGCTTTTGTTCATTAATGCACCACCACTTGCTGCATCGATCATGGTTCTTTCCATAGGCAATAATCCTTCATAAAAGTATTGGATTAAAAGTTGATCGCTTATTTGGTGGTGTGGACAGCTGGCACACAACTTTAAAATCTCTCCTAGTACTCGTATAGAGTCTCTCCAGTCATTTGCCTAATTCCGAAAATTTCCTTTCTGATAGCACCAGTTCTTGAAGCAGGGAAGTATTTCTCCAAGAATACCTTCTTCATGTCATTCCAACATGTTACAGAACCTGCAGGAATATAAAACAACCAATCTTTAGCAACATCAGTAAGTGAGAAAGGAAAAGCTCTCAATTTGATGTGCTCCTCAGCAACTCCTTGAGGTTTCATGGAGGAGCAAACCACTTCAAACTCTTTTAGATGTTTGTGCGGATCTTCTCCTGCAATACCATGAAATTTAGGAAGCAAGTGAATTAAACCAGATTTAAGTTCAAAATCAACATCCAAGTTTGGATATTGAATGCACAAAGGTTGGTATATAACATCAGGAGCAGCCAACTCCCTTAAAGTTCTATCCTGCACATTGTTAGCCATTTGTTCAAGTTGATTTATATCAACAGGTTGTTTAACTTGAGCAAACAATTTTCTCTTAGATCTGTGTAAAGTTCTTTCAATTTCTGGATCAAATTCAATTAATTTTGAAGTAGAAGATCTAGTCATAAACTAGGAAAACACAAGAAAACAAAAGAACTAAAAAAATCATAATAAAAAAATAAATAAAAGGATACTATCAAGTGGATCCCCGGCAACGGCGCCAAAATTTTGACAGTTGTCGAACCTGCACAAAATTATAATTATAATTCTCCGATCTGCAAACTACTTGTAGTAGAATGGTATAAACCGGGTCGAACCCTGAAGATCCACTCAAATTAATCCTTCTTTGGGGGGCTTTGATTGATTGGAATAAACTGAAGAAAATAAAAGATCAAGTTTAAAGCAAAGGTTGAATCAATTCAAGACAATATCAATCCAAGGAATTCAGAGGCTATTTTCATGGTAAATCATTGGTTATTAATAACATGCATTCAAGAGATTTAATCTATCAACTTAGAATCATGTGGAAACCCTACAATGATCCCAGATTCACTACTGAAATAATTTCCAGAATTCAATTGATTAAGATTAACAAGATCAAATAACCATATAATCTTATGTTAGATCCAAATCAATTTTATAAACGGAACCCAATTGAAGTAAATAATTAAATGAACACCTTCAATTTAATTGCTTACTCTATGCTTTTCAATCGTTGTATGATGATTAACCAATCAAGAGTACAACATACATCAATAACAAATTTCATAACCAAAACATGTTAACCAATCAAGCTTTGATAAATGAAATATGGAATTGAAGCAAGTGAAGTAGAAAAGCATGGTAGATGTAATTCAATCAGCATGTAAATGAAGATCAAACCTCAAAACCAAGATGAAAATAAGCTTGACTCATTGAATTGAATAAAAACTTAGCCTTCCATGAAGACTTTACAAAAAGATGAACAAAAGTAAATGAAACTCTTAGTAATTTCTACTACAACTTGGATGCTCTTCTCCCTAGCAAGCCCCCTATTTATAGGAGGGGAAAATGTGCCCATCCAAACATGATCACTCAGCCATGACTAAGCATGTTTTGTCCACAAATGGACTTATTGATCAATTACCTAATGCATTTGTCCATTACTTTGAATTATTCACCTACTCTAGCTATCATTCACCTACTTGTCTCCCACTTGCACCGAGCATATCGTCCTCAATCTGGCAGAATCCAAGAGAGTTGTCTTCATATGAAATCAAGCTCTGGATCTTAGCTTTCAAATGCCACTGGGTTGAGCCCAAAAAGAGTTTTCTAGCCCAAGTTATGGCCCAATCATTGAGTGCTAGTCAGGTTTCCATATGATGCTGACTATTCGGTCTTCCAAGCTCATTTCGACTCACTAGCCATCCGATTTAGCTTTTGGGTTCTTCATCAAAGTTGTAGGGCTTTCTTTTATATTTCCTACAATATAAAGAACATAATTTTTAGATGTCTATAACTCAAGTTATGCTTGAAATACGAAAATAGTTTAATGCTGAAAAATGTAATTGAGCCCAATATGAACCTGAATTGGCATAATATGCTTATGACTTGTTAATTAAGCATAAAAAATGCATTAAAAGGTTAAATTTGATGGATGATTAATGTGTATAATTTGTATTTATCAAGGAGCAGGGTAGTTGGGGTAGGTACCTACCCCTTATAGAGTTTGCCTACAACAACAATTTCCATAGCAGTATAGGCATGACACCCTATGAGGCGTTGTGTGGTAGGAAGTGTAGATCCCCACTTTGTTGGTATGAGGTGGGTGAGAGAACCTTGTTAGGTCCGGAGTTGGTGTAGGAGACCACTGAAAAGATTAGGGTCATCAGGGAAAAGCTTGTTACTGCCCAAAGCCGGCACAAGAGCTATACTGACCAAAGGAGAAAGGACCTAAAATTTGAGGAAGGAAATCATGTATTTTTTAAAGTAACTCATGTCACAGGCATTGGGCGAGCCATTAAAGCCAGAAAGCTCAACCATTTCAGATCCTACAGAAGGTTGGCCCTCTGGTCGACAGGTTAGCCTTGCCACCCCACTTGTCCCGTATCCATGATGACTTTCATGTTTCTCAGTTTAGAAAGTATGTCCACGACCATTCACGCATCATAAGCTCCGAAATGGTACAATTAAGGGAAGACCTCACAGTCCCCACTAAACCTGCACAGATTATCGACCGGAGTGTAAAAATCCTGAGGAATAAGTGAGGGTATCAGCAGGAATAAGGGAATTCTACTATGGTTTTCTCACCCAAGCTCGCTTGAGAGAGACTAAGCGAGAAAACAGAGCCAGAATGGGGGTTACTGGAATGAAATTTCGCCCAATCTCACTCAAGCGCGTTTGAGCTAAAGCGCGCTGACAAGATGCCTTAAAAACACGATTTTAGATCTATTTCTCATTTCTCTTCCGTTCGTTCCACTTCTAGATAGAGAGATTCCTAAATAGAGAAGCAAGCCATTGGAGCCAAAAGGAAGAAAAGGAAGCCAAGGATCTCCTCCCTCAACTCATTTCCCCCTTCCCTTTGAGGTGAGTATAACTCACACACTACCACTCATTTTGTGTGATCTTTCTTTCATGCTCCCTACTCTTCCTTTCCTTTCTTTTTCTTTTGGACTTATGGATGAATGATTGGTTGTTCTCTTTGTGTGTATGTGTGTGTGTGTGTGTGTGTGTGTGTGTGTAGAGTTGTATGGAGCTATATACATGTGTTAGGGTTCTCTTCAAGTTAGAGCTTTTCCTACTACTATGTTTAGTGGGATTTATGGCATGATTCATGGGAAGGATGTTATGGATGAACATTGCATTAAGGACATTGGCCCTAATTAAACAGAAAATGAAATTGGCTTTGGCCCTAATAAAAATGGCTTCGGCCCCAGTTTTGGCTCCGGCCCTAGTTCACCTTATTTAATCAAGATTGGACTTTGGTCCCAAGTTAATTGAACTTTGGTCCCCAGTTAAAACTTGGGCTTCGGCCCCCTGTTAATAGTTGTGATTAGTACCCAAGGAAGACGTTCCTTGTAGTTTGAGCTCAGGTCTATCCCCAGATTAGTTATAAGACCCTGTCTGCCGGGTAATGCAAGTCATGCACGTCATGTTTATGTTCGGTTGAGATATCATGTCATGAATTGTTTTGCTTATCCTGTTGCATTTCATTTGCCTTCTTACCCACACTGCATACTGTATGATTATATTCATTGAGACATTTGTCTCACTGCATGTTTTGTGGACTATATTCTAGATGCACAGGTTCCTCCTCGCACTGGACAGTGAACATGGAGCTTGGGGATCTGTTTTATCATGTTTTGGTTTTGGGCCCAGGATACGATGATTTAGTTGTTAGGCCTCGTTTATGATTAAATTATGCTACTTGTATATTTATTATTTTGCAAGATATGACTGTACATGTGCAGCCTTCTGACCCTCTCTATTTTGTTCAGGGCACATGTATGGGGGTATCCCAACTCATCATTGTGTATTGGAATAAAATGTAGCCTTAATGGCTTTTATGTATGCAGTTTGTATTTCCATATACTATTTAAGTAATCGTTGAAAACTTAAGCGATATATGATGTATGTAATTGCGATATCTAAATGACACGAAATAATTTCAGAAATTCGGGAATTTTGCTTCTAGCGGGCTTAATTCTCGGATTTGGAAATTAGGACGTTACACCTCGTCTCGCATGCACTAACACACTATTTCAATATGTTTAAGTTTTTTGTTTTTAAGAAAGACATGTCTATTGGTTCATTTAATGTCCTAATTCCGTGAACTTAGAAATAATGTCTGTTGGAAGCATATTTCAAATTTACCAAATTATTTTTTGCGAAATTATCGATGTCAAATTACAATTCACAAATGAAGCGCTTAAGTATATCAACGAAATACATAAGCATAATACTAGATATTATAATAGATATGTTCTCAATAAAATAAAAATGGCCAACAAGGTTGGCACATGTACGATAATATCCTTAAAATAAATACAATAATAACAATCCTGAAAAAGACCTCAAGGGCACTGAAATACAAGACCAATAACATACAACCACGATATGATTATACATCTGAACGTGGTAAATGCAAAAGAATGGAGTTAGTTGGGATCCACTAATCAACTCCAAAGTCCTCCGGTCAAGCGCCCGATTGAGAACCCTTCACATCTAAAATAAGCCACAAACATGTGGTGAGACTAAAGTCCCAGTGAATGTGATCATGCAAGCAGTGTAGGTGTACAGACAAATGACAATGCACAGCCGAAATAGATATATCATTTCACAATTCTCAATGCAAACAATGTAACAATCAACCTCTGGTGTTTTACCCAGCACCCTTGGGTTCTTATCACTTAACCTCTGGCCAGACCTAAGCTCAGCATCCGTACAAGGAACGTCTCCCTTGTGGTCTATCTAGACCTACCATTTCCTCTTGTCTTAATTATCAATCAACAATTCATTTTACTCTTACATAATTTCCTCTAGGTCAAAGACCCATAATTTTCCTCTCATACAATTGTATGTAATGTATTCATAAGGTAAGAGTAACTTAAAATTCATAATTGATTCCTCAATAATTATGTCAACATGAGTCATATATGGAAATTAAATGAGCATGGGTTAGGGCATGACATAGTGTTTTCCCCAAGCCCTAACAATCCTGAAACCATAAAATACAACCAATCCAAACAATACTCATTATCCATTCAGAATCATAGGTAGAAAACACAAGCATAATGGAATAAGAGTAGAGAGGGGGGATCATACAAAGTTCACACACAAATGAGAGTGAGTGGGTGAACCACACTCACATCTAGAGTACTAGGGAATGATCTTGGGGAGGTGTGGGTGACAACTTCTTCTTCCTTCTTCCTTGATGAGTCCCTCCAGGTCCTCTTCTCTTCCGCTCTTCTCTTCTCACTCAGGTAGGGCACAAGAAAGTGGGAGGAAATGATTTTAGAATATGGGTCTAATGACCCCCTAAGTGTTTATAAAAACTGATTTCACGCGTTCTCGCTTAAGAGAGACTTTTCTCTCTTGAGTGAGATATGGAAATAGGCTCTTTGTCGCGTTGTCGCTCAAGCGAGAATCCTCTCACTTGAGTGAAAATCCTCTAGAGAGCACCCCTTCTCTGTACCATTTTCGCTTAAGCGAGCCTCGCCCCACTTGAGCGAAAATCATCCAGAGAGTAGCCCATCCCTTGACCTTTTTCCGCTTAAGCGAGAGGTGTCTCGCTTAAGCGAAAACATCAGTAACCAAAATTCACCCTTTTTACTGATATTTTCGCTCAAGCAAGGACCTTCTTGCTTGAACGAAAATGCTCCAGAGTCACCCTTTAAAATTCAGTTTTTAACCCCCTTTCACCTACTTCTTTTTATGAAAACTTTTTATACTCCTAATTTCACTTATGAAAAAAATTTCATTTTTTGGGATGTTACAGTTCGGGTCAACAGGTCTTCGGGTTGTAAATTCCTATACCTGTTGCCTGAACTAAACAACCTCGGGTGTTTTTGGTTCGATACAGATTGGACCCAAACACACCAAATGATCGAAATCAATTTAATTAGTTCGGTTCAGATTCTCAAGTAGAGCGGAGTGAACCAAACCAATGAACACCCTCAAATAGTTCAGGAATACAACCTATAGCGCACCAATGTTTTATGATGTAATTAGTAAGAAATTTTATTTCCCTTTAAATCAATATATTGACTTTAATAGCGAATGAAAAATGAAATAGATATTAGGAGATAAACCCAAAAAATTTGACTCAATATTAGTTAGAATAATAATTAAATTTTAAACCTTGGGAATCTTAGACCAAATAAAAAAAGTTATTACCAAATAAAGATTGATCGTAGTAAAAATGGATTATAGTCGAAGAAAATTTTTATCTATAAGATTAAGGGTTTCCATAATGATTACCAGTCATAGACAAAAGAAAAAGTTATCATAATTTTTCAAATTCATAACTTTGTCATTTCATTTTTTATTCCAGTCTTCATTTTTTAATCTTTCATTATTTTCCACTTTTATGTTTTGTATATCTCATCTTTACACTTTCCATACATGTAATTTTAAAGTGTCCAAATTCTAAAATATTATTTTCCTAAAAAAGCAATTAGTCACAGGTGATGACTTGTCCGGTTTCGAACCACAAGCATCATATCTTGCTTTGTTAGATGATTATTTCTATTTTGTATAAGGTAGTGCTTATCGTTAGTCCAAACTCCAAAGTCATATGGCACCCCTTTTAGAAAGGACACACGTCACTCATAAGTGCGGCTGCTGATAGCTATCTTCTACTGATTGATTGATTCTCCCCTACTTTACTTTATATAAATATAAATAAATAAATAAATCAGGAATTCAAAATGACTAGTTTTGAAGTGGTCAATTCATTCCATGGCATGTGAAAATCAAGAGCAGCCATATCAAAGTTTATCCACAATTACATATCACATACATATGTGAGGAATTGTCCTTGGACGGATGCCCAACCCCAAATGATTTCGTAAGATTTAATTGCAGGTAATTAAGTTAATAAAAATTGAACCAAAATACATTTTAGGCCTGATTTGGATTAATAAGGAGAGAGTTAGTTTACAAATTTAAAATATTATAATTATTAAGTTTTTATTTGTAAAAGTTATTTGAATATTATTTTGAAAAAAAAAATTAATTTACTTTAAATAGTATTTTTTAAAAGTTTTAATATATAATAATTTGAGTTTTTAATCCAAATTAATTGAATCTATTATTTAAAATCAATATTTGTTACTTTAATTTTATAAATAAATAAAGAAAACGTAGGTTGACAGATCAATTTAAATAACCTACACTCCATATAAAATGGAAATTAGATTTATAATTTGTTAGCTCATACTTACTTGGCCCATTATGATCTTATATGCATGCTTTAAATTTTTTTTGTTTAATCCTAGATATATAAATATGTACACTTGAGCCTAGCATCCATGGGTGCATGCATTTAATTTTTTCGGTGTAAAAAAAAATGTGATTTTGAACCTAGAATCTCATGTTAAATTACTCAAACCCCTAACTACTAGGTTGATCCTAATGGATTATGGTGCATGCATTTAATTTAATCCATAACAAGTTAGCGCAAAATGAATTGTACCAACTTGAATCAAAACTAACATATATATACTCGGTTCATTATATTTGAGTTAGATATGTTCGAGTTGACACCTTTTTTTGCCAAGGATATTTAAGAAAAGCCTAACTTTAGTTATCACTTCTTTTTAGTGCCTAAACCAAAACTATAAAAACAAGTTAAAATCAAAATAAAAACACAAGATGTATAAGATTTTATGTAAGTGACGTTTTGGCAAGAATAGTTTTTCTTGCGGTTTATTTGGTTCTATAATAGAACGAAATCACGTTATAAAATCACATTATTGTGGAAAAAATAATAACAGTTACATCTAAGAAAGCCTGCAATTTCCTTTTCATTGTGGTGCCAAACCAGGCTTTAGAACTCAGGGTGCGAACCTTTACATGACACATGTTCCAACACCCAATCATATTTTGAAAAGAAGTTAGGAATTGCATCATTGCTGAATCATCTATCATTGCATATACAACTTAATTAATATTATATTTACTAACTAATATTCAAGCCATGTGGAAGATTAGAATGAGTAAAACTCTCAACGACAATTTTCAATTCAAATCTTATATAAACCACAACGATTTCTTAATGCAAATGGACAATTCTTAAAACAAATAGATCACTTCTAATCACATGCTTCCACCAAAACAAGAAGCAAAAAAAAAAACAATTCCTAATAATGATGTGTTAGTTTGGTGAAAAACATTCTCAATAACAATTCAAAGGATCCAAGAATTTAGAAATTGGCCGCAATATACCACACAATATGCCAATAATATTCCCATAAGAGAAATGAATGTTTACCCAATGTGGATATAGACATCAAAGTATTGATTCAAAGAATCATGGACAAAAGTCAGTAACAGATATGTATGTGAAATAGTTCTGGTCCCCCATTGGAACATGGCATACCAGGTGACGCATGTACTAGGAATAGGAAAGTTATCCTATATTCCATCCAATCAAACCCATGCAACTCCACACAAACGACAACAACCTTCAAAGATAAAAGAGCCACCAATCTCCTTTCAAACATTTCAAACACCTTTATTTCTCTCCAACCCTCTTCAATTTTCTTCAATCCCTTCTCCTCTACTATATTCCAAAACCAAATTAGTACCCTTGTCTCAATGGAGAGCAGAACAAGCCCTGAACTTCCCCCTGGCTTTAGGTTTCACCCAACAGATGAGGAACTAATTGTGTATTACCTTTGTAACCAAGCCACATCAAAGCCATGCCCTGCATCTATCATCCCTGAAGTGGATATCTATAAGTTTGATCCATGGGAATTGCCTGGTATATAGTAACATCACTTGATAAAGCTTTGTTAATTGTTAATTATATATCATGCATAAATAACTTGTATGTTTTAATTTGCACTTCATAATGTCCTTGTGCATGCTTCACTCATTAATTCATTATCAAGTGTTAACTTATCATGGAATGCAGATAAAGCTGAGTTTGGAGAGAATGAATGGTATTTCTTCAGCCCAAGAGATAGGAAGTACCCAAATGGGGTGAGGCCTAATAGAGCAACTGTGTCTGGATATTGGAAGGCTACTGGGACAGATAAGGCAATCTATAGTGGATCTAAGCATATTGGGGTGAAGAAGTCTTTGGTTTTTTACAAGGGTAGGCCACCAAAGGGTGTGAAGACTAATTGGATTATGCATGAGTATAGATTAGTTGGATCTCAAAAACAAGCTAGCAAACAAATTGGGTCTATGAGGGTAAGGCCTTTTAATTTAAGCCTTGGTGTCAATCATTGTTACTTTCTCAATTTTAACATTTTAGTTTGCTATGTTCAATGTTGCTTTATAATTGACCTTTCCCTTGTGTCATCAGCTGGATGACTGGGTCTTGTGCAGGATCTATAAGAAGAAGAACATGGGAAAAGCATTGGAGCAAAAAGAGGAATATCCAACACTCCAAATTAGTGATTTTACAGCAGCAAATAATGATGGTGAAGAGGAAAAAATGAACCTTCCAAGGACTTGTTCCCTTACATATCTTTTGGATATGAATTATTTGGGTCCAATCTTATCTGATGGCTCCTATTGCTCACCCTTTGATTTTCAAATTAACACTGCCAATATTGGAATAGACCCTTTTGTAAAACCTGATCCGGTTGAAGAAATGACTAACCATTATGCACCAGATTCAGGGAGGTACCAATTGAAACAGAGTAGCACCATCAACCAGCCCACATTTGTGAAGCAAGTGCATCATCTGCTAGGATTTGACCAATAGGGAAAAAAAGCTAGAATTGTCTAGACATGACGATAAGCGTCAAATATAAAATAATCCTCCTGAAGATTCTAGGTAGAAAGAAGTATGTCAAATATCTGTTATATTATATCACAAGATGGACTTTCAATGTCTTGTTGATACTGTTTACACTGTTTGTACAAAAGACAAGTTTATTTGCTCTTAATTAAAGTTCAGACATTTCAAAATACCTTCTTTATATTATGTTTTGGGAGAATTTGAAGCTAGATTCAATCACTTCTTGTACATATTACAATGATAAATTATCTTGACCAATGATATAATTGGCAAATTCTGTTTATAAGTCAATAACTGAAGTCAAAGAATGTTTTCAAAGTTAATGTGATTCTTTGTTTGTACCTTGCCTTATCAAAAAGACAATGGATGGTGAGCGTGGATTAGCTCGTAAAGGGCTGTTTCAGTTTAACTATTAGTCTGCAGTTTGAACCTCCGGTATGCAGCTGCTAAGCTGTGTTAAATACATAGAGTGAGAGGCTGAGAGCTTTGCCCCGTAGAGGTCCTAGCCGACTCGAGCAAAAGATTGTTTCTGTGGAGGATACATATAATCTTGGTTAATAAAGATAATGACAGTGTTGATTGAAAAAATCAAAGATCACAGAACCGTGTGGAAGGCAATTAAATACATGTTTGTGAGATTGGCTTGTGGCACGGGCTAAGGATGACACATTTCACACTTTAATTAACTACTAATCCTTGTATTTGTATCGTCATATTTCACATTAATGCGTTATTATGTGATGTGGTTGAATCCTAGCATCTTTGGGAATAATGTTAGGTCTAAGACACTAAGCAGATAAGATTAAGCATTCCTTAGGCTAATCAATTCATAAGCGCCTAATGATTGTGAGAAATCTATTGCTAATAGGTAGATAAATTAATAAAATATCAATTATGCTAGATTAACAAACAATAGCCGCCTCGTGTCCTATAACTAATATAACAAACTGATTATTTAAGTATTCATTCACTTCTCTTAGAAAATGGATTACATTATTCGCCATTTCCTATAAAATACAAAAACTCTAAAGCACTCTTACGATGACTGCTCTGATCTCATAATTTGGACTATTGAAAAATTATATTCTTATGCATATTTAAGTTGCATGACTGATGACTCACTTAACTCTTTGCAGATTGATCAAGAAAAGTGGATAAATGCAATCTGCATAAAGACCCTTTTCTGAGCAAGCCCCCAAAGTATTGAACTAACAGTTTGGATCATCTCTTGAAAAATCTTAATGGTACATTTTATATCCAATGGTCCAGATAAATCAAGCTCATAAAGCAATAAATAATCAACCTAGTTGCTGATTGATCAATATAGGTCGAGATTAATCAATCACAAATGTGAAATTGTACAGTTTTTCAATGAGATTGGTCAATAGCACCGTGGAATTGGTCAATATGTTTTGATGGAGAGGTGATGGAGAAAGTGCTGCCGGAGAGGATCCGAATTCATTGAACTAACAAGTTCTCTAATGAAGCAAGTGGCCATTACTCACACAAGGGAGGCCAATAGGGCTGCAAATTGGCTATCTGGTTAAGCTTTTAATTTTCCCCTTGTAACTCACATTTTAGACTCTCCCCATGTTGGTGTGTAAATTTTCGTTACTACCATAGTACCAATATTCCTCTATCTTATTTGTGGTTAGAATTTTTTATTTTAATTTAAAAAAAAATTAAAATGAGAAAAACTAATGATGCATGAGTAGACGTCAAATGATAGTTCCAGTAGTAAGTACTAAGGAACATAAAAACAGATTTCCTTGTTAGGGGTGGGGGCTCCTAGAGTTTTAAGAGATGATGTAGTAGGAAAAGAATCTAATTGTAGTTTGGGGTGTTGTTACCCCTCCTTTTTACTGGGAAAAAATAAAACTAACAAGTTCTCTTTGTAGAGCAACAAGTCTGTTCAAGCATGGATGAATATCTTAGAAGAGGAAATTTCAGAGTCCCAAGTCCTAATTGAGGCAAGCTCATGAGAAAACTCTCAAGTCTGCCAATGATCCGTACAAACTACAAAGTCCAATATATAGACATAAGCAAATTCCAACATTTTGATTTAAAAAATAAAGCTAAAAATTTACTTCACAGGGAAGACGAGTGACATGTAAATATCATGGTCCATGTGATTTTTTTTATCATTGTTCCTTTTTGGTCATCTTTCCTATACATTATTTTGTTCACATTATTATGGAAAATCATTCATCTACACTTAACTCTTTTAGTATATTTTGGTATAAACCACATCTATCCCCTATTATCAGGAGTAATTCTGTTCGGGCTTAGTCGCAGTTAAGGTTCCTCACCCCTCTCGAAGAATGTGTTTAGTGAGGATCGAACTCGGGAACTCTTCCCACAATCTCAGCCTACGTTATCAACTGAGCCACAACTCTTTGGTTACTGAATTTTTTTTAATATAGGACCGTAAAAAGAGAAATAGAAAAAAAAAGGGAGATAAAAAGAGAGAAAGTGAAAGAAGTGATATAATATGTAATCAGAAATGAAGATAGATATAAAAAAAATGAGTCTAGAAGAGGGTGTATAAAATTTGAGTATGGAAAAATCATAATTGATTTGGAGGGGCTTTAATTCTTGCAAATAAATTAATCCAGTTTCTGCACTTGAGAATCAAATACTTGACCTACACCCTACAGGCCTACACCACAACCAACCGAGCTCTAAGCAGCATTTTAATGTAAAAGCAAAATGGAATACATAAAATATTTCATTTTTACACCTTTAAAAGAAAAAGGGGTCACTCGTGATTCTTGAATTCTACATCAAAGTAAAAATTGAATGAAGCAGAACAAAATGCATCAAGTACAGTACATCTGTTATTGAAAGTTCGTAATTATAGTAAATATTAATTACACTGGGATTTTACACTTCAAAGTTCAGAGTCTTTGGACTGCTTACATATTCAAATCTTGAACCCCAGCAAAGCCTTCAGGGAAGGCTAGACAAACATTCACATCCAGGACTATGCACACCAAGACATTTTGTTTTCCACCAAAACAAAAGTCAAGTAAAAAAATCAAGAGGTATTATTATTGTACATGGATATAACACATCAATGCTTGCTCATGCTTATTGATATTGCAGACATGAGAATAAGTATCATGAACAGAACTACTGCAAGGAAAGATCCAATCACTGAACCAGAAATTCGTTCACAGAAGTAGTTGTATTGTCTACAGAAAGGAAACCAATTGGCATTCACATTGCCACGGTGTGCTACATAAACAATGGCTGCTGCTGCTGATGCTGCAGTTGTCAGAAGACCATACATAACCTTCAAAAGTTCAACCGTACCTTCATTACAAACCTTTTGCAGTAACATCTAACAAGATAATTAATTAAGTAACTCAATCCCAATTTTCATTATGCAATTTTCACCCTTCCATCCTCTCAGAACTACCTTTTAGTCCAATTTAAACTTATAGCATGTTTGGTTTTGCCCGAAACCACATTTAAAATGTGGATTTGGACTAACACTACTCTTAGTAGCGTTTATCGGGATCCACGTTTCAAATATGATTTTAAGGTGAACCAAACACACACTTAGTAACAAATAGCAGAAGAAAAGGAAAAAGTAACATGGTAATTTAGAAGAATAAATTTAGCATATACAAATGGCTAATAGAAGAGAAAAAGTTAAAGCATTCAATAAACCTTTCCCCTGAAACCATACTGGTGCCTAAATTAGGAATTACATTCTATGACTGAAAAATGAAAGAAGAATCAGTGTGTTTACCGTGTCAAAGAAGACCAGGAGAATCCTACTTTTATTGCACTAGTCCTTATTATGTGGAAGAATGACAGGGCAAGTGAAAGAACTAGGTAGCCACATACAATAGAATTGGAGGTCACAAAGAACCTGAAAATACATATTCACATCCTCATTGTCAAAATATTGGGTGTAAAAGGTGTAGAGACAAAAAAGATAGAAAGAAAGAAAGAAGAGAGACAGTAAAAATGTGATGCTAGAACTCTTGTAGAAGGAATGACTACTTACACAAATGTGGGAAGGTCATCAAATACAGCTCTGAATTTTACAAACTGTGTAGCAAATGGAAGTGTTTCCCTAGTTGTTCCCATACTTAATGCACTTCCCAGTGTGCAAATAGCTGCAAAGATTCTCAAAATGAAGTCCATTATTGAGAGCCCTCTCCTCATCCCTTTTCTTGGGACTGCTCCCTTTGAAATTTCTCCTGCCTCAACTACACTGACCTTCATTTTTGTTCCAACTTAGATTCTCTTCTCTCTTCACTTTGGTGTGTACAAGTATCATAATGGTACTCTTATATATACTTGAAACACAGTATGGGACACTAATTTTACAATAAATATATCCTAAGATAGAAAAAAAAAAAAAATAGTGGATTAGGTTTGCCAAGCTTGAAGTGGCTTGAGCTAAGCATGAGAAATGTCAATTTTATAAATGGGAGTGTATGATGCTGCTTATGGAACTTTAATCTTAAATAATCCACTTGCCTCTTACTACTTGCTTAGCTTTGTAGCCTTGCAATGTATAATAAAAACTAAGAATGACGATTCTTCCTCCTCTAACAGAATTTAAGAAACATACATAACACACCTTGATTAAACAGTTCTCTAAAATGTTTCATTCGTGTCACATGCCAGGGAAGAGAGAGGAGCAGAACATGCAAGAACATTTGTGAGTTTTTTATTAGGGTAATGTATGTAACAATTAAATTTTCCATGACCATGTTTTTTCTTAAGATTTACTTTATTGTTATTCATGAGTTTATCCCAACCTTAAAACAAGGGAGGCTCTATAAATAACAAAGAAAATATCGTATATGGATTTGTGATGAAACAAAAAGTTGATCCATTGCCTTTTCTAGAAATTAACGTGAGGGGAGCTTGAACAAAAAAGTAGCACTAGACTAGACTATCAAAAGAGATGCAGTGACACCATACATAGTACAGATAAAATGAGTAAATTAAGCATTAGTGGTTTTGGTAAAAGCTTTATTATTATTTATTACTGTGGCCTGTAGACAAACCTGGACTAGATGTAGCTTTGCTCGCTACAAGACAATTACATGATATCACACATCAATCGATAATAGCTAGGGATCCAAATGTCGGCATTTCATTAAAGAAATAGAACACAATACTGTATATATGATATTTTACATGTTAAATAAATTAAACTCACAGAGGGTGCTGATAACGTTTCTCAAAGTTGGTATAGTATTCTACTATGCTCACTGTGTCTACAAAATTACAGGCTTTTTTTTTTGGTAAAATAAATTACAGCTAGTATCAGATACATTGTTTGGCTCTTACAAGGGGCCAGAATTTTTATTTTCTCTTTCCATTATTTATTTTTCTTTCCATTAGAGTCTCATCAGTTGCATTATATATCCCATTTCTCCTTCACTTTTTGTCATGACCCCGATCTTAGGAATAGGAATATGGGCTAAAACTAAATACTCAATGAACCTGGGAAACCTAAAATGTAGAGTTGTCAAGGGCTAAGGCCCATAACCCACCCCATGACCCCTCTTTACATAGCCTCCGAATATAGGCCCCCCAATAAGGGGGCTTGTTTGAGCCCCAACCCCTAAATTAAAAAAAAAAAAAAAAATTGGTGGGTCAGGGTGGGCTAAGTGTAGGCCGGCCCCATAACAAATTTTTTTCTCTAAATTCTGATTTCTGTAACATACTAAATTTTATTAGGATAAATATTAATTAAATTAAATGGATTAATTAAATAAATAATTAATTTAATGGGAAATAATTAATAGGAGTATTATTATTATTATTAGTTTTGTTTCGTAAAGGTAATATTAATGGAAAATAGAATAAGGGGGTGAGAGTGGGCTCAAGCCCAATTAGTTATTTCAGTAAGGAAGGGTTAACAGAGTACCTTAATCCTTATTTGTATCATTCGTCAGTAAGCGAAACGCTAAGGAGGGGAGAAACGGAGTCTCAAGAGAGAGCTGCTGTGGAGTGAACGCCAAGAATCCAAGAAAGGACTTCCTTGCTGTGATCAAGCTTCGCTTAAGGTACGGTGGGGGAGAGGGTATTGCCTGTATATGCATGTAGGGGGTACTTGGGTAGTAATCTAAGATGTATAATTCGAATTTATGAATGAATAACTGAGAATGATGATATAATCTGATGATTGATGATTTGTTGTATGTGTATTAACGAATTATTGAATGAGAGTAAAGATGACATTGAAGATAATTGAAAAAGGGGTGATTAGGGATTGAGAAATTGGGGTTTTGATGAATTGATGGTGTAATATGTAATAGATTGATGATTTATTGAGTATATTGAGTATTTGATGTTATTAATGAGTATGAATGATGTTTAGACGAAAAAGACTGATTAGGGATTGATTGGATGGGTTTAGAGAGGTGAGAAATCGTGAAATCTGCGATCTGCGTCACAGGTAATCGATTACCGGATGTGGTAATCGATTACCAGAGTGTTCTGGGCAACCCAGAAGCATTGTTTGTTTGCGGGTAATCGATTACATGGGTGTTGTAATCGATTACCAGAGAGTTTATTTGCGGGTAATCGATTACAGGGGTGCTTTAATCGAGTACCAGAGAGTTTGTTTGCGGGGTAATCGATTACAGAGGTGCTGTAATCGATTACCAGAGAGTTTGCTTGCGGGTAATCGATTACAAGGGGGTTGTAATCGATTACCAGAGACCTTGTTTGTGGGTAATCGATTACTAGAGGTTGGTAATCGATTACCAGAGTGGATTTTGAGATCCTAACTGTTTGATGATGATTGATGTTGTTTGAGAGTACTTTCTAATGAGTATTGTGTTGATGATTAATGATGTTTGATGAGGATTGCGATGCTTATGATGATGTATTATGATATTTGATGATGAGTGTGATGATGTATTATGATGATAATTGATGATGAGTGTGATGATAATAATGATGTCGGTGTATATCACCTTATTATGATGATGTTTAATGATGAGCATATTGATGTATGATGATGATGATAAGTGTATATCACTTTATAATGATGATGTTGATGATGAGCATGTTAATGCATGATAATGATGATTTATGATGATGGTGTATATCACCTTTTGATGATGATGTTATCTAAGTTGTGCGAACCCATAGAGGGGGTACAACTTAGGAGAGATGCCTTGAGCATATGTGATGAGACCTGAATTGTGCGGGCCCATAGGGGGGGTACAATTCGGGAGGTGAACTGAGTTGTGCGGGCCCATAGAGGGGGTACAACTCAGGGGATCAAGATGGGACGTTCGATGCACGGGCCCATAGAGGGGGTGCAACCTAGGAGTGATTGTACGGGCCCATAGAGGGGGTACAACCTAGGGTCGAATGTCGTTGTGCGGGCCCATAGAGGGGGTACAACCTATCGGATAGTGTGTGGTAACACCGGTAGACCACCTTGGTACTAACTAGAGTGATTGACGAGGTGCACCCATTGTGTGGAGTTCCAAGTCATGATCTTTGGGTAGATGATGAGAGGAGTATTGATGAATGATGATAATGAGTATGATAATATATGAATGATGTACGATGATAATGAGTATGATAATATATGAATGACGTTATGATAATAATGAGTATGATGGTATATGAATGATGTACGATGATAATGAGTGTGATGATATATGAGTGACGTTATAATGATGATGAGCTCGGTGAACGTATAATGGATAGATTTATGTGTTATAAATAGGAATGATGGTATGGCCTGTATATGTTGATATAGATGATTAAATATATGTTGAGTTTTAGATGAATGTTATCTATTGGTGATTCAATGTATTGATGGCATGATGTAATGATGTTGTGGGCGAGGATGGGTATTCTCTATGTGTATGTATAGGTAGTATTCCTTTTCCTCACCGTATTCTGTGGATATATTTTACAGGTGTTGATGAGGACATAACTGGTGTCGATTATGAATAAAAGGGTATGCTCTGGTAGATGTGACATCAGGGTGTGCTTGGGGGTTTTACCATGTTCCTAGATTAGGAGTATTTTTATGAACTTCTGGATGCCTTGTATGGCAGGAGATTATTAATTGTTTTTATTCCTATGGAGATTTCCGCTGCTTTATATTTGAAATTATATTTGAAAGTTTAATTTCTTTTAATAAAGTCGTTTTCGAATTATGAGTTATTATAAGAGTGATTGTGAACCTTTTTACTTAACGTGAGACTTTCCCTTTTCTAAACTGCAATTTCTTAAATATATAAGAGTATGGGGTAGAAGGGTGTCACAATTTCTCCCAAAACAAATGTACATCACCCAAAATTCTAAAGTCTAAGATTTATTTTCAATATAGAATCCTTTCTAAATTGCTTAAAATTTATTATATTAATTTTTATGTGGGTCCGTCTTACTTGTATACATTATCTCTTTCTACTTTTTAAGTAATTTTTACAATTTAAGTAATTCTACGCTCTAATAGAGCAACTTTACAAGAATTTCAAAATGGACCCCACAAACTATCTCACCTTTATTATTTTAATATTTGAGTTCAACTAAAAATACTATTACATTTTCTATTCTAATTTTAAAATAAGAAATACATACAATAATTAAAGGTTTAAATATTTAATTTTTATAATTTCATTAATTTTAAACCATGTTTTGTTTGCAATTGCACAAAAAATTCCCCATCTTTCTTCATTTATTTCAAACGGTTGTAATTTTTTATTAATATGGTTGTATTTTTTTTAATGAATCTGATTGTTATTGAGGATTTTTTAATTAATTAGTAATTTTTATTAACCTGGTTATAATTTATGGCTGAAGATTTATTTCAACTATGCAAAATCTGTTATTTTTATTCTTTTTTATTGCTAAGAACTCTAATTCTTAAAATTAAGAACTCTCTAAGCATATCTGATGCTCTCGTTGGAAATGTTAAAAGTAAAAAAATAAAATAAAATCATGGATAAGAGTGTCTACTTTTAGTACTTCACCTCATTCCACCATCACTTGTGTTGAAGCTGAATTTTGTAATTGCACTTGAGTTGTATTGTCTGCGACATAGGTGTTGGGAGTGGTAATTAAATATCATTTGGATATACAAACTACATAAAAGTTGAAAGTGGTGGTTAAATAAGAATTGGATTTACCAGTTGCAATTAACACCATAGAAAACAACTAGTGACACAATTAAATTTATAAACTATCCAGAAAAATATAGGACCAATTGTATACCTGACTACAATGGTAGGTCGGGAATTATTTGGGTCAATAGGTGGTTGAGATTGTGTCAAGTCAAGCTCTTCTTGAGTGGCATCTTGTGTTTCAGGAGGTGGGGGGAACCCAATTCTTTAGTTTTAGAGGAACTCTAACATTCTTACATCCCCTGAAATTATGGTTTTATCAATCCACGTACACCAAGAGTAAACCACATCTGTATATTTCCCGTTCACCCGATTTCCACTATTTGGTTCCTCATCTACATATTTCCTATTTCTTATAGGTTCGTATACCAACTCTACTACAACAATGGCAAAATGGAACCTATTTCCCTTTTTCTCCCCTACAACCTCCATGAAGCTCATTGAACCATTCCAAGAGGCATTTAATGTCTTCCTCTATTGGCGCAAATGAGAATGCTTTGATCCCCACCCTTCATGCCCTTGTCTAATTGTTTTAGAAGTATAATTAGGATTTATGTGTTTACATGAAGCGGGGGTAAATTTGGGGAAGAAACCTTATTTACAATTTTTGCATCAGATCAAGAAAGTTTCATTTTAGTCATTTTGATCCCTCAAAGTTACTATTTACTGTCTTTTTAGTCCCTCATATGTGTTATAGCCCGATAGGACTACCCCATAAGAGTCCAACATGGCACTTAACATGCCAAATCATCATTTCAACTAACGTTACCAAAGGGAATTGATTTTTTACCCATACCACTTTTAATCCTACACATCCTAACCCCTCATACATTAATTTTTTTTCCTAAAATAGCCCTCTTAACCTGAATCGTTCATCTCCCCCACTCTCCCTATACAACCCTCCCCCCACGGTAGTATCAAAACGAGGAACATCAACACCCTCCTCCCCGACGTTGTTTCCTGTCCAACAGCTTCATTTTCTGCCCCAAATCGAATCACCTCCACCCCTTGCATCATTCTCTTACTCGCACAAAATTGGGGCTCCACCGAGCTTTCTTCCAACCACTCCAACCACCACGCACCAGTAGCCCACACACCACCTCTTCACCGCCTTGCCACTTACTCTGCAGCAACAACCGAGACCACAACACGCCACCTTTGACACCCCCCTGTTGCGCCGGAAACCCCAACAGCAAGCAGAACCACATCCTACTCTCTCCACAACCCCTACCACTGTGTCCTTCCCTTACCCTTTAAATCCAGCCAACAAGCTCAGTCCTTGACCACCGATTCTAGCCACCTCTGCCATCCGCGAAGCCGTCACGATATCTCCCTCCACCATAGTCTCCATCATGCTTCCCGATCCCTCTCTGCACACACACACCCCCTCCCCCCACGATAGTATCAAGACGAGGGACATCAACCCCCTCCTCGCCGGTGTCGACTACAAAGTCTAGTCATCAGAGCTATCTATCTTGTTTAAGCCTAAGCCATACATTTTTTTTAGGCTTTTTGTAGGTTTTTTGGCGATTTTTACGAGCTTTTGTGAATTTTTACGGGTAGCAAGCTTCATTAAGCCAAGTTAAAAAACTTGGGAGTTATTCAAGAATCTAAAATAGAGGTGGGACCCCTAAATTTTTGTGGGCCGAATCGCATTTTACTAGCTCTAGGGACTAAAGTGACTATCATAAGCAACTATTAGAGACTATATTGTTAATTTTTTTTTTAAGACCAAAATGATCGGACCCCAATCTTTCAGATACCAAAATAATTATTCATTCTTTGAAAATTATGAGTCTGTTTGGATAAACTTTTCAACAAGTACTTATAGGAAAAGATTAAATAATCTTACAATAACTAAGAGTTTTCTAAATAATAACTTTCTACATAAGTTGAATTTAACTCATGCGCCTCAACTTCTTTATAAGCTCTCTCTTAAGCTGGAAACTAATTTAACTTGAGTATGATGAATTCATTTAAAAAAAATTATAATAGTATTTGGAAGTTACCCGCTTAGTTTTTTATGGCTTAAATATGATTTTGGTTCCTCCTTCTATTCGGGTTTTTTATTTTCGTCTCTACAAACTTTTTTCTCATCCTAAGTTGCTTATTTTGGTCCCTAATGTAACATAGCTCCATTATCCACATCATTAGTTTATTACATTATTGACCAAATCAACTAACTTTTAAAAAACAAAGGATGAAAACTACATAAAAAAGTTCACAGGGACTAAAATAAAAGCACATATAAAAATCATATTTATATCTTTCTTATATAATTCTTCTTTAATAAAACAATGGTATTTTATGGTGTTATGTGCATTTCATATCTGTATTTGGGATTTTTTTAATTGAATGTTTTAGGATATTCAGATAGATTGTGGTGAAAGTAAAGAAATAAAGGGATTTAGTTGGGTCGAACTATAATTTTGCTAGGAGTATAATGTTTTAGCCTTGGGTAATAATGCTCTTTTATCTTTATGTGCATTCAAATCTTGTTGATATTTTTTTTTATCTTTCTTTGATTTTATTTATGGTTTAATTACTTCTTTTTTATTATATTTTAATGGATAACAACGTTGTTCTATATTTTTTAGGCAAGCTGTAGCTTTGGTTGCTACAGTAGCATATCCTTAATTGTCTTGGTTGTGTTGTTGATAAGTATAATGTATCACAATTTGATCCATTTGAATTTTTGTTATGTTAGGTTTGTATGGGAGGCTAATTTTTTCCATTGATTTGTTGTTTTGATTTTATGATTCCTTTTAATTTTAAGGCTTCTTCCTCGTGCTTTACATGTAGGGTTAATGTTGTGTACTGAACAAATTGGTGCAATAGTAGAAGCACGACTTATTTACTCTTTGAATAATATGAACTTGAATTTTTCATGGATGCATATTGTAGACCAGTTCATTACGATGCGTGTTTAGATTGGACAACCCAGATTTGATTGGTGAGCCTGCATTTGGACTAATCATTAATTGTTTAATGGAATTTTACAGATTTTGTTATAAATTTTTATGTGTATTCTTTATTTCAATTCTTGTCCATTTTTTTTTGTTTTTTTTTTGCTTTCATCCTTTATTTTTAAAAAGTTAATTGTTTTGGTCCATAATATAACATATTAATATTGTGGACAACGAAACTCACATTAAGGACCAAAATAAATAACTTTTTAAAAACAAGGGATAAAAACAAAAATAAAGTTGGCATGGACTAAAATAAAAAAACACACATGAAATAAGGGATTAAAATCATAATTAAAACGTCTTTTAATTGTCAATATTTCAATTTAAGACTTTTTAAAAGAAATTATACTAGTTGCCACTTGGAATATAAAAAAAATAGATTTATGAAATATTAGATTCAAATCTCATGTCATTATACTATATAATAGAAATATTTGGGTTTAGTCCTATTTAGGCATGACAAACAAATCCGAATCCGCAGTATCGATCCGTCCTCGCCCCGACTTTGACGGGAAAAATCCAGTTTGACCGGGTTTAAGTAAAACCCGACCCCGTACCCGCTCGCCTTTAACGGGGATGGGGGAGGGCTTAGGGGTGTAAGAACCCGCCCCCGAACCCGCCCCGACAAAATAACTAAATATTTTTAATATACTAATAGTTAAATAAAGGTAAACTTATATATTTTCCTTAAAATATAATATACTTAAGTTTCTTATTTTTTTTAGATTATCAATGTTTATATTTACATGTTATTTGAATTAGAGTATATTAGATATATATTAACTGATTTAAAAACATATATATAAGTTATAAAAAATAGAGAAAAAAATAAAAAATAGAGAAAGTGAAATCCCGCGGGTTTCCCCGAATCAGACGGGAATCCGCGGGGATGGGGTTGGGTTTCATAATTTCATACCCACTCTCTTTAAACTCGAACCCGCCCCGACTTTTACGGGGGCGAGGACGGGGAGAGCAAAACCCGCCTCCGACCCGTCCCGTTGCCATGCTTAGTCCTATTTATGTGAAAAAGAAATCAACTCTATACTATAGATTTGAGACATTACTTTGGAAAGTGAGACACCTTAGGGCCTATTTGGTTTACGTTTTCATTTCCTGTTTCCATTCTTTTTCCTATTTTTTGAAATTTTACAAAGGAAAAACTGGAAATGTTGGAAACAGCACATTTTTATTTCCAAAATTTCCAGTTTTTCCTTTGTAAAATTTCAGGAAACAGGAGACAGAAAATAGAAACAAGAAATGAAAATGCAAACCAAACAGGTTAGTTTTTCGTTTAATGATTTTTAATTTTCTCTCTTTTTTCGAGTAAACTAGTACTTAGGTCCCTGACTTTTGACCCGTCGTGCACTTAGGTCCCTGTCTTTTGGAAATTGATCCCGTGGTCTCTGGCTTTTAAGTCCGTCGGGCAATTAGGTCCCTGACGTCAATTCTCTGTTAATTCCTGCTGACCTGGGCTCTTATAGTGCTGACTGGGTTGCCAACTCACAATTACAGTTTTTCATTCTGAAAAAACTCTTTTCTTCTCCCGCCTTTCTGCGTCTCCTTGTCTTCCAAGACTTCTGCAAATTCCATTGGCTTTGAAGGGCATTCGGTGTTCGTTGTGGGTTCTGGTAGATTTCTGCAATGGAGACAAAGGTAATCGTTGTTTCTTGCTTAGTATTTGTAGAGTGTTAGGGTTTTTGTTTTTTAGGGTTCTGTTTCTATTGTCTTTCATCTGTTTTTGTTGTGTGGGTTGTTTCCATCCATTTGGAGGAGCGTTTGTGTATGTTTAGGGTTTTTGATGTCTGATTTGGGGATTTTTAATTTCATGGGTAGTAAGAAATCAGTCAAGTTTAGGGTAGGGTAATTGTGAAGGTAATGTTGTATGTTCTATATGCTATAGCCATTGTAATATGCAGTGAATATTCTGTTCAATCTTTTCAAGGGTGATAATGGTACCTAATGTCAGGTGGTCCCAATTGCTATGTGTAATCTTTGATTAAAATACAGTTTTTGTATTATAAAGATGACGTGTAATAAGTTAAATTATTTATCATTTATAGTAATAAAATAATAAAGGAATATGTATTATATGACATTATGTTAAATATGATCTGAAATTGGTTGTCTGCAGAGGTTAAATATCCACATACACCACGGAGGGAACTTTGAAGAGGAAGGGGCAGGGGGAAGGGTAAGATATAAATTTGGACAAGTTGATGTATGGTCTGAGTATGATTCAGACATGTTGGATGTCTTTTGCTTTAGGAACTACAGCAAGCAGTTAGGGTACAATTGTTTGAGTAATGTGTGGTGGTTAGATCCTTCTAAGAGGTTTAGGGATGGGTTAAGGATATTGAAGGAATATTCTCACTCACTAGAGGCTGTGGAGGTAGCTCAAAGGCATGGGAATGAGCTTCACATATATTTTGAGCATCCAGTGCAAGAACCTGAGGTTGTGGACATAACAACCATATTAAAGGAAATCATTAATTCTGTTAATGATGAGGGTGATCAGAAGGGAAAGTCTGCAGGGAAGAAGGGTGATGAGGGAGGTGGATCTGCAGGGAATGAGGGTGATCTGGGAGCTGATCTTGCAGGGAAGAAGGGTGATGAGGGAGGTGATCTTGCAGACAAGGAAGATGGTGATGCTTCTAGGTTAAATGCTGGTATGTAATAAACTGTGATTTTTTTTGTATTTTTATAAACATGTGATGGAATATTGAATTATTATTTATATGAAAAATAGATGGTGAAAAGATGGCTGAAGGTTGCAGCAGTGATGGAGTACAAGAGGGAGACAGGGTTGTACCAGAGACCTTGCCAAGTGGTGAGTTCAATTTTTTTTTCTGTAACTTTGATGGACTAAATGTTTCACATACTGATAATTGTGGTTTACTGTTGAAATAGGTAAAACAGAAAATAAAGGTCCCAGGTTCAAGAGTCCAGCAAATAGAGGTCCACTACCAAATTTGGGTCAAGAACAAGTAAAAAGTCCAAGTAGGACAGAGCCAAAAAGAGTGTTGCGGTTCAAAAGCCCTGTTAAGAATGGTCCAAATGTGAAAAGTTGTGCAAAAGGGACTGGGGCCCAAGTGACTGAGGCCCAACAGACTGATATGAATAGTATCCCTTGTTCAACTCCAACTGAATCTCAAGGGCATGTCAAAGGAAAGGGTAAGGAGCCTATAAATGAGAGTGGGGCCTAAGAGACTGAGGCCCAACAAACTGACATGGACAGAAACCCAGGTTCAACTCCAACTAAATCTCAACTGAATGTCAAAGGAAATGGTAAGGAGCCTGCAAATGAGAGTGGCAAAGGTAATGGTAAGGGAAAACAGAAAAAGAAAGGAAAGGGGAAAGCAAAAGATACTACAACTAAGGGTGCCAAAGAGAAAGTGCTAAGAGGAAAAAGGGCAGTGATAATTGAAGGAGGTGACTCTGACTGGGAGGTTGAGGAGGATCATGTGGGCCATAGGAGTAGTTATGGTGCTGCAGGGTTTGAAACAGGAGATGATAGTGGATGGCATTCTGAGGAGTTGAAGACTCCTGTGAACAGTGATGATGAGGGTGGTGACCAGGAAGCCTTTCCACAATTCAACAGCAATGCAACATTTGGGCATGTGAGATTAGAGTTGGGAATGGAGTTTACTACTCTAGACCTGTTCAAACAAGCAGTTAAAGATTTTAATATAAAGCTTGGGAGAGTCTTCAATTGGGTGAAGAATGAAAAGACAAGGGCAAGGGCTAAATGCAGTGTAAGCACCTATGAGTGGCAGATTTATTGTTCATACAGTAATGCTAGGAACTGTTTCCAGGTGAAGACATTCAATGCTGATCACACTTGCTGCAGGGTTTTCAAAAACTCACAAGCTCAACAGCCTTAGGTTGTTGGGAAACTAGTTAAGAAGCTTAGATAGTCTCCCAACATGAAACATGGAGAAATATATGAATTCTTCAAGAAAAAATATGGAGTTCAACTTGAAGATAGTTTGATATATAGATCTACAGCCAGGGCTAGAGAAATTATAGAAGGCAGGGAGAAAGTTCAATTTGCCAAGATGTGGGACTACTGTGCTGAGTTGTTGAAGTTCAATCCGGGTTCAACTGTTAAGATGGGCACCATTCAACAAGAGGAGGGCCCTCCAATCTTCCATAGAGTTTATATCTATTTGCATGGGTGTAAGGTTGGATTCAAGGCAGGATGCAGGCCATTAATAGGTCTAGATGGTGCTTTCCTCAAGGGATATTATGGGGGGCAGTTACTGTCTGCAGTAGGCCAGGATGCAAATAACCACATATGGCCTATTGCATATGCAGTAGTTGATACTGAAAACAAGGACAACTGGATGTGGTTTCTGTAGCTACTGCAAGATGATCTAGGTCATATCAGTCAACACAAGTGGAACTTCATTTCTGATATGCAGAAGGTAAAATGCATTACTTATATTAAAGTTAGGGACCTAATTGCATGATTTTAGAAATAGTTAAGGACTTAATTGCATGATTATAGACAAAAGTTGAGGACTTATTTGCTTTATTTTTATTAAACTTAGGGACCAAATTGCCTAATATTTTTTTATACTATTTTAACTGCAGGGCCTCATTCCAGCTTTGCAAGAGGTAATGCCAGGGGCCCAACATAGGTTTTGTGTGTGGCACCTGTGGCAAAATTTTAGAAAACATTGGAGAGATAAGGGTTTGAGGACATTGTTGTGGGAGTGTACAAGGGCCACCATTGTGAGCCAATTCAATGAAAAGATGTTGTAAGTGAAGAGGATTAATGACAAGGCTTGGGAGTATTTAAACAAGTGGCCAAAGGAATCATGGACAAAGTCTCACTTCAGTGAGTGGCCAAAGGTGGATAACATATGCAATAACAATTGTGAAGTGTTCAACTCAAAAATAGTTGCTGCAAGGACTAAACCAATCATCACCATGCTTGAGGAGGTCAGAGTCTACATTATGACCACCATCACATCAAACAAATTGAAGCTGGAGAAACACAATGGTCACCTGACACCAGTCCAACAAAGCAGGCTTGAAAGGGAGAAAAGGGAAAGCAATAGATGGGCTCCAATTTGGGCAGGTAATACATTTTTAATTCTGTTATTACCACATTTTTTATTTCACTGATATGATAATTTGACATTCCATTATTTGTTAATGATAAATGAGTAGGTAATGATGACATGCATAAATATGAAGTGCAATGCTGGCCCACTAAAGTTGCTGTTAATTTGGGCACTCACACTTGTACCTGTAGATTTTGGCAACTCACAGGTACATTTACATTATATCTAATTTTCATAATTATATGAATTGCAATAACAGTTTGGTTTTCACCACATTTTCTTAGGAATGCCCTGCATGCATGCAATTGTAGCATTGGCAGACAAGGGAGAAAAGTCAAAGGATCACTGCCATGGGTGATTGACAATGGCATCCATTACTGCAACCTATGCTCACCATGTCAACCCTTTGCAAGGAGAACAATTTTGGGAAAAAACAGATCAGCTCCCACCAATGCCACCACCAATGAAGAGGGCTTCAGGCAGACCCAAGAAGCAAAGAAGAAAGGATGGAGAGAATGAGAAAGCCTCAGGTTCTAAACTTAAGAGAAAGTTACCTGATTTTACCTGCTCAATTTGTGGTGGAAAGAAGCATAACAAGAGGGGTTGTCCAGTTATAAAAAAATAGAAAATGGAGGAGTTACAAGCCCAACAAAAAAACCAGGAAAATACTGATCAAAGTGGCCCTTCTAATCTAACAGCCCAGGACATGATACTGCTGCTGATTTTGCTGTTAATGAAGCTCCCCTACCAGAAGAGATTGGGCTTACTGACTCACAGCCCCTACCCAACTCACAGCCACCACCCATCAGGGCCAAGCTGCCAGTTAGAGGCAAGGTTTCCAGAATCAGAGGACAGAAAAGCCCATCCCCAACTGGACCAGCAATTCCCCAGGATGGTTCCTCAGATCCACTTCACTTTATCCCAACTTCAAGCTTCAAGAACATGGAATCTTAGGAAGCATTTTCATATTTCTTAGTCTCTAGGTTGTCATTACCTTTATTTTGCTATTAGTGACTTTTTTGGAATGTAATTTGGTGGTTAAGTTTATTTTGGATGAGCAAGTGATTGTAATCCTTGTTTTGAACAAATGTAGATGCTGCTGTGTTTAGAACAATTAAAGATGCTTACTGCATCTTGCTTATATATGAATTCAGACTTCTTATGTTTTTATCTACTTACGTTATAGTATGTTGCTACTTATCTTTTGAATTTATGATTTGGTTCAGTTATAAAAATGTTATTCACAGATTATGGCAACTTTAATATAAATTATGGACTGCATAAATAAATAAGAAAAGTCATATTCATTTCAACTAAGGATAACCTTCCATTACATAGATGAAATTACTTTCAACCCCCTGGACCCTAAAATCCCACAACAACAAAGACTACCCTTTCCACCAAACTCCTAAGAAAAAACCCAAAACCATACACAACAGCATATTTGTCAACCTAATCCTCCTAATTTCAATATCCAAATTCTTCAGCATCCTTGCCATATTTAACTTCCATACTTCATCATTCTCTGTTGCATGAAAGCCCTTTGCAGATATTGCAGTCTTCTGCTACAATTTCACTGTCAACCCACATAAAATAATTGCATCTCTCTGCAACCTACATAATATATCAACAATAAAAGCATTACTGCAAAATCATACATACACGAAAAGGGAATGAAAAGGGAAAGAGAAAGAGGTTCCAATCAAAATAATATCACAAATGAAACCGTACCTTCAATTTAGGGCATCCATAGAATAACCTTCCTGGGTTCTTCTCAGTTTTTGAAACCCTAATCACTGCTCTGAGATTACACACACATTTCCTTTCCCCTAGAAACCTCTGAAATCCTTGAGATGATTTGGATCCTTCGCTGTTCATAGCTTACAAATGTATAGGAAACAGAAAGAACAAAGCCTGGGTGCGCGCTGCAGGAAGGAAGCTTAACAATGGTGGAGGAAAAGAGAAATGAGGAAGAAAGGGGAATGATGAAGAGGGAGAAGATGAGGCCGTTGGGAATAATTCCTAAAACTTATCAAAATATCAAAAACGACTGTGTTTCAGCAGGATGCAACCCTGTCATCACTTAAACAGCCCAGGTCAGCAGGAATTAACAGAGAATTAACGCTAGGGACCTAATTGCCCGACGGACTTAAAAGTCAGGGACCACGGGATCAATTTCCAAAAGACAGGGACCTAAGTGCACGACGGGTCAAAAGTCAGAGACCTAAGTGCTAGTTTACTCCTCTTTTTTCTCATGGTAAACTCCACACACAATTTATAAAAGTGAGATACTCCCTCTCAATCATTAATTCTATCATTTTCTCTCTTATTATTTGAATTTTTAAATGCTAATACATAATAATCTTTAATTTTTTAAATTTATTAAAATTCAAAATCTATATATTTTAATCATTAATTTTAATATAAGCCTTTATCCTTATGTTATGATTTAATTTATTTATAATTTTTATTAAATAATAATGGAAGTTAGATTTTAATATAAGCCTTAATTTTAATATACATCTTACTATTATAATTTAAAATTAAGTAATTATATAAATTATTTAATTCTTATTTTTTAATTTTAAATATAATAATTTATATATAGATTTATTTTTATAATTTAATATAGAATTTGCTTTTTCTGCAGTAGGCTTCCTCTTTTGTGTCAGAAAATGAAACTGTGTCAGAAAGCCTTTGCTTCGCCTTGCACCCGGTTTAGCTTAACCAACACGTCTTAGTAAAGTCTTTAGTCTTTTAATGCACTTATCAGGTTGACTCACTAAGTCTTCTAAAAACAGCACAACTTCTCAAACTTCAGAAGGTTCTATTTGCTTCAGCAAATTCCGATCTTTCAAAAACCCCTTCAGAAGGTTGACATCCTTCAGCAAGTCTTCATACTTCAGCAGGTCTTATCTTTTTTAGCAGGAAGACGCTTTTAGCAAGTTCTTTCTTCAGCAGGTAGTTTTCTTCTAGCAAGCTCAAGATGTCAGTAGATTACTTTAAGTCTTTGCGCAGAAGGTCTTCTGACATTTGCAGATGCTACACTGAACTTCCTCAAAAGGACTTCTCAGCACCTGAGATGGTACACGTCTTCAAAGGGATGAAAAGACTTCAGCTGATCCAAGTTCTTCAGAAAGTTCTTCAGCTTAGCAGGTCGATCAATTACATAGAGTTCCTTCTTTTCAGTAGATTCAACAACTCGGTAAATTACTGCAACACAAGGAACAACAACCTAAGTAGAGTCTGTTTCTTAATCAAATTATATAATGACCAAATTTGTTACTCATTAAAACTAAGGGTAATGAGTCTTGAATCAAATTGAATACTTAATTTATTCTGAGACTTAACAACTTATTCTATTATTATATGTGCCAACTTACCACATTTATGCAGGCCAAAGCCCCTATAAATGGAGGATATTAACAATTCATAAGGTACGCAATCTTCCCTCAGTCAACCACTTTGACTGTATACATATCTGACTTGGGTGTCGGAGTGCCTTTGTAGATACACACCCCCATTTGTGGACAACCCGGATTCACATGCTCACAACCTAGACTCAGATCTGAGTTCGACATCACAGGCCCAGGTTCGAGTTCTACACTAGAACAGTCATAAATTTTTATGTGTATTCTTTATTTCAATTCTTGTCCACTTTTTTTTTTGTTTTTTTTTTTTTTGCTTTCATCCTTTATTTTTAAAAAGTTAATTGTTTTGGTCCATAATATAACATATTAATGTTGTGGACAACGAAACTCACATAAGGACCAAAATAAATAACTTTTAAAAACAAGGGACGAAAACAAAAATAAAGTTGACATGGACTAAAATAAATAAAACACACATGAAATAAGGGATTAAAATCATAATTAAAACATCTTTTAATTGTCAATATTTGAATTTAAGACTTTTTTAAAAGAAATTATACTAGTTGCCCACTTGGAATATAAAAAATAGATTTATGAAATTTTAGATTCAAATCTCATGTCATTATACTATATAATAGAAATATTTGGGCTTAGTCCTATTTAGGCATGACAAACAAACACCGAATCCGCAGTATCGATCTGTCCTCGCCTCGACTTTGACGGGGAAAATCCAGTTTGACCGGGTTTAAGTAAAACACGACCCCGTACCGCTCGCCTTTAACGGGGACGGGGGAGGTTTGGGGGTTGTAAGAACCCGCCCCCGAATCCGCCCCGATAAAATAATTAAATATTTTAAGTATACTAATAGTTAAATAAAGGTAAACTTATATATTTCCTTAAAATATAATATACTTAAGTTTCTTATTTTTTTTAGATTATCAATGTTTATATTTACATGTTATTTGAATTAGAGTATATTAGATATATATTAACTGATTAAAAACATATATATAAGTTATAAAAAATAGAGAAAAAAATAAAAAATAGAGAAAGTGAAATCCCGCGGGTTTCCCCGAATCAAACGGGAATCCGCGGGGATGGGGTTGAGTTTCATAATTTCATACCTACTCTCTTTAAATCGGAACCCGCCCCGACTTTTACGGGGGCGAGGACGGGGGAGAGCAAAACCCGCCCCCAACCCGTCCCGTTGCCATGCTTAGTCCTATTTATGTGAAAAAGAAATCAACTCTATACTATAGATTTGAGACATTACTTTGGAAAGTGAGACACCTTAGGGCCTGTTTGGTTTACGTCTTTATTTCCTGTTTCCATTCTTTTTCCTATTCTTTGAAATTTTACAAAGGAAAAAATGGAAATGCTAGAAACAACACATATTTATTTTCAAAATTTCCAGTTTTTCCTTTGTAAAATTTCAGGAAACAAGAGACAGAAAAATAGAAACAGTAAATGAAAATGCAAACCAAACTGGTTAGTTTTTCGTTTAATGATTTTTAATTTCTCTCTCTTTTTTCTCATGGTAAACTCCACACACAATTTACAAAAGTGAGATACTCCCTCTTAATCATTAATTCTATCATTTTCTCTCTTATTATTTGAATTTTAAATACTAATACATAATAATCTTTAATTTTTAAAATTTATTAAAATTCAAAATCTTATATATTTTAATCATTAATTTTAATATAAGCCTTTATCCTTATGTTATGATTTAATTTATTTATAATTTTTATTAAATAATAATGCAAATTAGATTTAATATAAACCTTAATTTTAATATACATCTTACTATTATAATTTAAAATTAGTAATTATATAAATTATTTTAATTCAACTTTTATAATTTTAAATTATTAATTTAATATAGATTTATTTTATTATATAAAAATCGGATTAATATAGTATTTTAAAATAAAAATTTAGATAAAAGTTGAAGGATGCCCCAGCAGGAAATGTTAGAGACCGGAAGATGCGGGTGTCAGGTGTGTAGGGTTTACACTTTACACTCAGAATTTGCACTTCCTTTCATTTCTTCACCTTTTCACTGCCCACACTTAACACTGCTTCTCTTCTCTCGGCAACGAGACTCGCATTCTTCCCTTGTTCCGTTTCAGTAACTCGCGAAATCCGAAAATGTCGACCGTTTCGTGCGATAGGTACGTATGATTTGTTGATTGTTTTTTACAACACTTAAGCTACGTCGTTTTGTGGTCCTTGTTCCTTCATAGCATCACTCCTATCCATAATGCACGATCAAGCAAATTACCCTTTTATTCCACTCATGTTTCGCATACACACTTTATTTTTAACTGTATTCTAGGTGTTTATGGGCTTTTAGTTTTTACATATAAAAGAAATGTAATTGCTTTGCATTATTTAACTGGTGGTCTTGTCATCTCGTGGTTGTTTCATGTTACAATGGATCATAAGGCTAGTAATTGAAGTATTTTGCATTTTTAGATATCATATCAGTTAATTGGGGTGTTTCTTCTGTGATTTTAATGTCACATCATTTTGATTGGATTTTATTTTTTTAGTTGCATTTGCTTTTCTAACTACCTTTTGATGCTGACTTAAGGTTAGGTGATTCCATGAAACCGCTTTAATTCTGTATCTTCTTTTCCTGTTTCTTGGAATGGTGCTGTTTCCCCTATTTTCTTTTTGATGAGAAGGTTGCATTACAAGTTGATTTTTTATCCCCCTTAATGAGGCATGTAGTTTGAAGGTGTAATCTGTTGTAGTTGTATATTGATTTATGAGATGTAAACAGGTGGCCTGCCCCCATGACAAATTGTTACATATTTGTAATTCTTCATCTTCAGCCTGTAAAAGCCTCTATACGTGACTAAGGATAAGTTGGGAGCATTCAGAGTTGGGATTAGTGTAATATTCTGGAAAGAAAAGAAAAGCTAAACGGGGTCGCTTTGTTGTGTGGCTTCAAGGCCACATGGATCAAACGCTGCTGGTAAGGAGTGGTCCATGGATCCACATGAGCCCTACTGGCGAACTAATACAAGCTTTTCACCACGTCCATCAAGATGGGATTTCAGATTCCAGTCTGAAGGGCTTCCATGCAGTTTGCATGATGGTATTCAACTTTATGGGTCTTCTACTTCACCAAATGGGGGGAAGATAGTAGGAGCTTGGTCAGTGGCAACCACTTATATGATCTTCACTATTCTGCTTCAGATGGTACTGGGGTTTTCCTTAGTAGTCCATATAACCCCTCTCAAGGTCCTCAGTCGACACCTCCTGCAATACAGGAAATAAGTATTGATGATTATGAAACTGCAACTAAAAAAGGTAATCCTGAATTTTGAATGTCCAAATTTAGTATGTTGTAGTTATGTAAAGACTACCTTTATGCTTTGGTGACTACCTCTGCGGTGGACTTGTTCAGTTGTTCAGTCTGTTTGTCACACTATTGGGTTAATTGAATTAATGCCTTTTCCCAATACATGATGCATCTATGTACATAGTTGGAATTTTTATATATATATTTTGTTCACATGCTTATTTATTATTTAAATTTATGGACTTCAGAAAGATATTTGTCATCAAGGGTGATGCCTGTAATTGCTCATGCTTATGGATACCCTTCGGCCAATAACATTTAGGTGATGGGATTAGTTTTTCATCATTTGAATCGTAAATCGTGAAACAACCATTTGCATTGTGATTCAGGAAAGAAGTTGAATATCTGAAAAGCAGGGGGAAGTAGAGGACTTAGGTAGATTCTGGATGGATAATTTAGGTTTCATGGCCAAATTAAGGGTTGCAGAGGATATAGGGGTAGAGAGTGAGTTGGAGTTTGGGTTCTGGTGGAACATAAGTTATTCAGTTTTGATATTAAACATGCTTCAACTTTTTAAGCTAAAAGAAGGAAAATCAGATCTGTGAAATTGATGAATAATAAAATGCATGGTTGAAGGTAGGCTTTTCAAGGTGTTAATGACAGCCAAAATGGACTTGAATGGAAGATATCTCAAGATATTTACCTAAAGGAAATAGGAGAGGAAGAAAAAAGAATTATTTTGGGTTCCTTCAAGATAGTTAAACATACTTGTGTTTGATTGCTTCACAAATCCAAATAAAACATAAGGGACATCAGAAACTAACTGCTCCTTAGGTAAAAGAGTATTGAAGCCTCAATTCCAATAGAACATTAAATCACTGTATCAAATTATCAATATTACAGTCAGGCACTGATAAAGTAAAAAAACCCAAAATAAGTCCAGAGAAAGTCAAACTAGATTATGTTTGATATAAAGGTAAGCAAACAACTGTGTTGGAAGCATAGTCCGTTCCATTTACTGAATGTTCTTTATTGTTGTCACATGTATATTTGCAAATTAAATCAATATTCCAGCAACAAAAGTGAAGGGTGTCTGATTTGTGTACAATGTACAGAAAATATGACTGAACAGAGCAATGAAGTCAGCTCTAAACTTCTAATAAAAAGTGACCTTGTAAAGAAATCACAGAATCCATTTTCCAGACTTCCAGCTGAAAACTCTTCCTAACCTCAGTTTATTGTCTTTTACGGTTTTACCATAAATATTTATATGAAATGTACCTTTTGAAGTCATGCTGGGTTGATCATATGAATCATATATGTGTCAATACTAGCATGAAAAACAGAAACCTTAGTACCATTTCATGAATCATAGTATTGTGTTTAGGGTGAAATGATCAATTCAGTGTCAATTAGAATGCTCGAGTGCATGTTTCCTTATTCTCTCTACTCATAAGAAGTATTCTTTGTTACTTTTATTCTGTATGAATGATAGTTAATTACATACTTTAACTTGACAAAAAAAAAAATCTGAGCCCACTCTTTGGTTATGATTAAGACGTTCTTACTATAATTATGCTTATGTCGTTAAGGTAAAAACAAATAAACAATAAAGTCCCATTTCAAGCTAGGGCCTTCTTTAAACTGGTAGAGAGCTAAACTTGTCTCTTTGTAAACCTACAGGTTTTCTGTAGGATGCCAAAAAGATGAAGCCCATACATTGATAAATCTGGTATCATAGTACAGAATTGAGTCATTATTTTTTCCAATTCTGCCTCCAAATGCGATAACATTAACATGATATTCATTAAATAATCAGTCGTAGACATTCCTCTTCCTGTATATGGCATATGAACTTGTCAAATCCTCTTCCCAAAATGTCATGTCTGTTTCTTGGTTCAAACTTGTAATGGTTTTCTTAATATCAATTGGCCAAGTATGTATAGCTCCTTGTTTACCATGAATCAGACATACTGCCAAATGAACTGTTTCAGTATTATCTGTTAAGTATTGAAAAGTAAATTATTATACTTTTTAATTTTTTATCCTTGTTGCTTTTGCTTACTCAACTTCCATCTCATTTGTACTCAATAGATCTTTCACTGGGCCACATATCTTTTACACCAAAAAAGGAGGTAATGTTTTCAATCAAGGACTTTATTTTTATATAGAAAATGTGTTTGCTGGATTTTTATTTGTATCTCTCTCAAGAAGTAGGCTAACAGGATGAGATGTGTCCAGGGAACTTCTGAAAATCCAGTTAGTGGGGGCTCCACTCCATCCCAGTCAGAGAGTAGTGAGTTTGAGTCCACTACAAAATCACATTTATCCTTGCAGAAGAGTTTCTCTAATCACCATTCTTTCAGCTCCAAACCCATTCATCCTTTGTCCTTTCCTGACCTTACTCCTACTAGGGAAACCTTTGAACCTGCAGTTGTGGATTTTTCAGTGTTTGATGCTTCCAATCCACTCAGAGATACCCAGCATTTGAGTAGTGCCAGCAGTAGTCTGGATTCTGCATGCGTTTCTGAGTTATTTGAATCTGAAATATCTAGTCGCTCACATATTCCTTCAAATGAATCTAGATGCAGCTTGTGTGAAAGATTTCTATCATACAGATCTCCTTGTAGCTCCCGTCGAATTGTAAGAAGTGGAGACATGCCTATCACTGGGGTTCTTCCTTGTTGTCACGTTTTTCATGCTGAGTGTTTGGAGCAGGCAACTCCCAAGGCACAGAAAAATGATCCTCCTTGCCCTCTCTGTATCAAATTGGAGAGGGGGAATTCCCCTGATCATCAAGGTCTTTCAAGACTGAGGAATGGTTTTCCAATGCTTAGACCATTTTATGAGGATGGGCCCTCAAGATCTTGGGGCTATGCACAGGTGGGTGAATGTGTTGAAGGGGCTTTGCAAGCACCACCAGGCAATGCCATGTTCTTATTCAGTCGAAATCACAGTAAAAGAATCTTTCTCTGAAGGGTAATTTAAGTAAGGAATTTCCATGCAAGGTGAGGAAAAGTGAGCCATTTCCCACACAGCTGTTTGGTGGAAACTCAGCAAAATAGGAAGTAGTTGGTTGCTCCAAGTCTACTCCAGGCCCAAGTTTGAAGAGGTTATGGGAAGATGTCTAGACTTGGAAGCGTGGAAAGTTGTAACTTGAATGTTTTAGACCATTCTTTCCTTGAGAGTTCTGAAGCTGAATGTCCCACTTCATTCAAGCACAAATTTATTAACAAGGATTCCAACCTGATGTATAGATTGTTTATGTGTATTGAAATTTGAAGAGTCACGCTTGGAGTCTAATCTTCTGTTTCATTGTTTATGGTGAACTACTCCTATAATCTTTTGTGTACTGTATACAGGGTGAGTTTTTCGAAACATTTTTGGTGTTCTGTATGAATGAAACTTATTTAAATGCAACTAGTAAGTGTTTGCCGCTAATAAATTTTGGCAACTTATGAACAGATACATTAGGAAAAAAAATGATGGGTAAAAGTACTCAGAAGCTTACCAACGCCTTGGAGATCCAAGGTACCGCAATCAAGAAGTAAAGCATTTGACACTTAGATTAGATGAATTGCTTGGGTCACTCAAACTACACGGACAAGAACTGCTGGAGGAAGACTTAAGTTTTTCATATCCTTTCATTACATAGTGAAGTAATGTTTTATAAAAAGATACATTGATGGTTATTGAGATGAATAATTGTATTTTGATTAAGAACAGACTAATATCAATGGCCGAAAGTAAAAATTCTAATCATATTAATTTCTGTTTTTTTGGTCAAAGATTCTTTGTTGGTTGGTACAGTGTTTTTTTTTTTTGGTACATAGTGTTTAAAAAACATTCATTGTTTGATTAGCATGATTTTTTTTTTTTAAACAAAAAATGGTGATTGTATCCTCTGCCGGCTCCATGCCATTTTTTTCCTCAACTTTCCTAAAGTAGATGAGGTCCAAAAAAATGGTGACCCAAGGTGGTATATAGATTGGGAAAGGCTTTGGCCCATATTGAATAATGTATACTAAGGTTTGGGTTCTCAATATGGGGCCTTAAATAGTCCAGTGGCAAAGGAATTTGTGATTTTTTCAACTAGTTTCTTTCTTTTGTGTGAAAAAAATGACCTAACTCATTTACGGAATATGACCCAAAAATAGAAGCCCCATCACATAAACTTGAATCACCATGGTTTGTAGACCACCTAGAGATGTCCCATGTTTCTAGGCAGTTTTGACTACTACTCCTTTGGGCCAGGCAGGAACATACATTAAAATTTGAATACTTCATTGGGGTACATACAGGACTTAGATTGAGTTGAATTTCTTGAAGTTCTAGAGAAGTATAATAAAACTTCTTTAGGCAATAAAATATTTTGATCAAGAGTGAAATACTTTAACTCTTTACCTCAACTTTTCACTCTGTTAAATTTAGGTTAAGCCATTTAATAAACAGAGAAAAAAGTCATGACTGAAATTCAAATAAAGAAAAGTGCAAAAATCCACAAATTAACTATGTGCTTGATGAAATAACTCATTCATAGTGTGCCTCAGGAGAAGTTCAAGACGGTGCAATTTCATTGCAAGTGTCGGTTCTGTCATAGGGTATTTATGTTTTAGCAAAAGGGTTTATATTACATTTCTGGTCCAATTTTTTTGCGCCATAAAATAAACGTATTCACCACCACAACTTCAATAGGACCATACCCCGGAGCCTAATTTCTCACGCCATTCAAGTTTCAATTTTTAATGCCTACAAGGAGGGACCATTCTTCTAGCCTTTTTCATGTGCTGTACTCACATTGCTACGACAATTGCACATTGTGTACTTCAAACATGATGCACAAAAGGAACCCTCGAATTGTCTAGTGTTTTTGCTGCGTCCATTCATGACCACAAATTTGGTATTAATATTGATTGTGCGAGGGGTTCCTTAACCCACTAGCTAGCCATGTTCTAGCCAATGTCATTTTCTATCAATTGCCATAAGATTAAAACCTTACCCAAAAGATGAATAATATTGAGACAGAGACCTCTTCAGTGACTTGATTATCTGTTTAATTTGCTGCCATCAATTATAAGAAAAAAATTAAAATTGTGACATTAAGAAATGAGTGCAAAAAATAAAATATAATTAAATTGTGACAAATTATATAGGGTTAAATATGTCTTTTTGGTCCTGAAATAAAGTCAAAATTTGCTTTTAGTTCTTATAATTCAAAACAATGGTTTAATATCCCTTAAAAATTAAAAAAATACACTAATTTAACTTTTTTTATGCTTATTTTCTATAAATTTTTTAGTGAATTTTTATTAAAAAGTATTTTTTAGTTCTTATCGATAAAATTTCACTAAAAAAATCTTTTAAAAAAATCTATTAAAAAATTATACAATAACAATTAATTAATATATTTTTAATTTTTAGAGAATCAAAACCATTAATTTTAAATTATAGAAATTAAAAACAAATTTTAATTATATTTTAGAAATTAAAAAATATATTTAACCTAATTATTATTAATGCTCGCCACTTGAATGAATGTGGTCTGTAGATCACATTACGTTATATTACCACCCACTAACCTTATCAGTGGTTATAAACGCTGGCTAATGGAAGTATCCAATTCATTAATGAGTTCAAGCTTCACCATCTATATAATGTTTGTTAATTTGACTAACTTAAGAATTTAGTTTTAATCATTCCCCAAATTAAAATTTAGTTGTGCCATTTGTACAAAAACAAAAAGTAAAACGAGAACAGAGACATATATATGAACTGTGGTACATTGAAAATTTGCATATGAATCCATCAGTTCCATTCCATACAATGAAAAATTGAGATAATCACGATATGGTTATATTTAATGGAGGGCATGTGAGATACATGTGATTGGGAGGGTCCCCTGATCATAAGTTCGTAGACGTCTATATCGAAATCCACTTTGGCTTAACATTTTTGCGTTTACATGTGGTACTTATTCAAAGGCAATTATTAAGCTGTTTCTCTAGCAAGCAATGTAACTTTCTTCTATGATCATGGCTAGGCTCGTTTGAGATTAGATGCCTCAAAAGTTTAGAGTACTTCAACCCCATGAAGAGTGATTCATTATATTGTCAAAGGATGTGGGGTTCTCTGCTTTTATTATTAGTGCTTAATTCCAATCTTCCATACTTTCATTGGCTTCCCCCTTTGGGTTCTTATTGTTATTTATTGATAGTGTGGGTTGTTGTTGTCTAGTTGGTGATTGATCCTATTGGTGTGTCAAAGTTGTATCCAGTTAACCATGAAAAGGGTGTTTTTCTTCCTGCGTCGCAGTTGTCATGCCTTATCCATTGTCTCTCTTTTCCTCTGTGTGTAAATGTCGTGGCACTTGCTCATGTTGACGTATATGATTCCAAATCTAAGATTAGAGTATCAATTTGTCATTTAGATGAAGATAATATGTCATGTGATGGAATGGAAGATTAATGCTATACGTAACAAACATTTAAAGCTGCTTATCAGTTGGACAAATGCATTTATTAATAGAAGATATATAAGTAATCATACGTAATCATTTTACCTTTCAAACAATACCCTTAATCTGAATTTTATATAGTATATTACATTTTGAGGTGCTTTTATGTGAAGCAAAAGTATATACATTACACTGTGATTGAAGTGGTATATACTCAATTCTCTTGAGCAAGTCTCCGAGTAAAGATACATGTGATTAAAAAAAATTATATATATGAAACACAATTACATAGATAGGCTAACTTTTCGATCAATGGGGTTGGTTCAAGTGGTACATGCCTGATTCCCCTTAAGTAAGGTTTCGGGTTCGAGTCTAGTGGATGGAAAAAATCCTCACTGGGAGAGTTAGCTCCCATTATACCACTATATAACTTTATGTATAGAATATACTTTTAAAGATAAATAGAGGAAACTTAGACTCAAAAACCCCATCTAAAATGAAAAATATAAGGTTAGGACTTTACATAGTAGAAAATCATAAGTAATAAATATTATATTTATATATAAAGGACGGGCTAGTTAACCCGAAGGTTAACCCGAATCCGTCCTCAACCCGATGCCGGTCAAAACAAGAGACCCGATTTAGTTCTATTCTTTCTCGTAGGACAGTAACAAACCCGGACCGAGTAAAATGGTTAGGACGGGTCAAAAGGACAGATCGGATCTTGAACACCCCTACCAAAATGATAGGCAAAACCTTTCTAGTTAAGGAATATTGATGACCAGTACTCGATGACCCAAATGTTGAAATATGCTCACTAATTTGCCAATGATATTGAAAGTGCTATCAATATTTTTTTCAAAAAAAAAATTGATGATTTGCATAAAACTTTCTACAAAAATGTGCTAGTCCAAATCATCACTGCTAAATTATAAATTTTGGTTTTTAAAAATAATAATCGTGATGATAAATTAAAATATAAGTAGTTATGGTGAAAGGTAATCTTGTTCTTATAAATAATACTTAAATACAAATTCTTCATATAGCCAAAATTAAGTTAGATACTGCAGAGAAATATATCTTACAAAATGGTTTTAATTTTATAAAAATAAAAAAAGTAATTACACGCTAGTAGCATATGGGCCGAGAGATTCACAAGCGTTTGGAACACATTACACATCTATACAGTACATGGATTCAAAATCAGAAAAAAAAATTCATACAATAAAAATATACAACAATTCATACTACACATTTTTTTATCTATTTCTATCATATCATCTATCATATCCCACATTTCTCTCTTTTCTCTCTTCTCTATTTTTGTCTTACTATGTTGTATTGATGTATTGTTGTATGAATAACAATACTCATTCCAAATCACCCATAACTAAAGTTTTACGCTGATTATATTGGAACGATTTTGAAAGAAAAAATCATTCGATTAAAGTATATTGATTTTTTATTTAATTATTTAATTAATTTAATTTTAAATTTAAATATGATCTTACTCAATCTAATTTAAAAGTGATTTTTAGATTGAATTGATTTTTTTATTTAATTATTTCATAAAATATTAAAAAAATAAAAAATAAAAAATATTAAAAATATAATTTAAAATCTCAAATATCTCATCTAATAAATTAATTATTATAAACTTATGATTAACTGTTTATGTTTATTTTTAGATTAAAAGAAACATACACAATATTATAAATAATATTTTTAAGTAATAAGTTACTTATTTATTTCTATTATATTTTATTTTGTGATTTATTAATGATATTTTTATTTTACACATTTTTAATGGAAATTGTATTTATTAATATAAATACAAAACTATATAAAAAAGAGAGCATTAGATGTGAATTCCAATTTAAAATTGATATACTTATAAAAGTATTAAAATAATAGTGTAACTTAGATAATAAAACCATAAAAAGTGTATTATTATGAATAAGTTAATAAGGATTATTTAATTGATATACATTGCTAGTATAAAGACATACATTTAATGGTGTGTTGCCACATTATTTATAAATGTAATACCTCATGTGTTATTAAATTCAATAAATGATGTGGTAACACATAATTAGATATCTGTATAAAATTTAATTTCTTTACACTGACGGTGTATATATATTAAATTCAATTAATAAATATTACTTATATAAGTATAAATATATGATTATTTTATAAATAAAATTATATATATGCATATAAATTAAGTTTGGGTTAATAGATTGAAATGTTTTTAACATATGATTTGAAAACCAAACCAATTCAATTCAAAACTTTTTGTTTATGATTTTTGATTTTTTTAGTTTTCAATTTAATTCGGTTTTTTATTTTCGATTTTTGGATATGATTTTTATGATTTGCATTAGATTGGATGAGAAATGAACACTCGTACCCATGACCCAGTGGAAGAAACAAAGTTTTGTAAACATTAGTGAAATTCAAACCAAAAGCAAATGACGGGTGAAAATAAATTAGGTAACTAGTCAAGGGTTATGGTCTAATCTATATTAAGTCTAGGTTGGATTATGTTGATTTATTAAATGAATTTGGTCAAGACTCTTTTAAAAACTTATTTAGTTAAAAGGGTTAAGTTTTGGACTACTCAAAAAAGTCTTGTAAACCTATTACATCAGCTTTATTGAGTAAATATAAATATTTAAAATAATAATATTTTTATTTTTTTAATATTATATTAAATGTTTATTATGATTTTTTTTAAAATTATACACGTATTTAATATTGACATATTTAAATATTAGAGCATATTATTTTACATGAAAGATTTTGATAAGCTAATTAATAAGTTATCTATGAGCTGATCATTAATTTATATTTTATAAGTTAATTTCTTATATTAGAAGTGTTTAATGAAATTAGTTATTTAAATGAGTTTATTATATAAATTCTATTTTTTATTCTATGCAAGAATATATTATTAAGTAATTTATAATTTTTATAAATTATAATTTATTATTTTTTAGTGATAAGTTATTTTATTAAAAAATAAATACTGAAATAATTAAAATAATTAGTATAATATAAAAAGAAATTTAAAAAAAGTAAAAAGAGAATAATAGTTAACATAATTCTCCAAAAATTAAATTACTACCTCACTCACACATGAGTGCATGTTTATCTTAATCCAATATTTTAATAATTTAATTTAACTTAGATATGATACATACATATATAATTAAGTGATGATTTTTTCTTTTTGCATTTCTTTGAGTGTGATGTGTAATTTGCTTTCATTTATTTATTTTTAAATGATAAAATGAAATTGAGGGTGGATCAAAAATGTAATTAAATATCAAAGATAAAAAATAAAAGAAAAATAAATAAGTTAGAAATTAGTTAAAGTAGCTCGTAGGTCATAAATTAAAAGCTATTAAAATAAATTAATTTATACCAAAAAAATTTATGTTAGTTAAACTATATTATAAGTAATTAATTAAATAAGTTAAAAATTAAGTTATTGGACTTGTCAACCTCACTCTTAAGACTCTTAAGCCTATAAAGTCTATTTAAAAATAGACTTACAGCCTATAGTCCAAGACCTTATTATAAATAAATTGTTTAAAACAGGTTTTAAGTCAAATTAGACTCTTAAAAAGATTAAGTCAAACCTTAAAATAAATCATACATAATATAAATAGACCATACTAAAAAATGAAATTTACTAAAACATGTATGGAGGCAAATAAGGCTCAAGTACTGTAAGAAAACTTAATCCAATTTAACATATTTTCACCCTTATAGTTAGGAGAAAATCTCAATTATATTTCAGAGTTTAAGAGTACGTGAAATGTATATTTATAAATGGGAATTACAATGTGGTTTGGATAGGATATTAGAATTTGTGTGTTTATACCCCTATGTGTATATGTATATTGAAAAAAAATTAATTCTATTAAGAATCATACCTACATATATATATAGTATAGCTATCTTTAATTTAATAATTATATATGTACTCTTACTTGATAAGTACTCTTACCCATTACAATATCATCACTCATTATGTTCTAATTTAATTGTGATCTCTATTTACAAAGATTTCTATTAGCCGTTAATAGCACATATTCTACTAATAACTTATAACTTTTCATGAAAATCTCAAATTTAGTCCGAATAAATCAAGTGTACATGTGCCTACTAATATAATTAATGTTGCACATGATTTGAATCTGAGGTGGCGAGATGGATAAAGATAATGACGGAGTAACATCAAGTATTAAATTTTAATTTGAGTGCATTTGACACACTGACGCGTGGTCATATTGCCCTCACCATGGCCATTGTCACAAGTTTGGCCAATTTTAACACAGATAGAGAGAGAGAGAGCTTGGAACTTGGAAGCGCAAGACATGTACACTAACAAGTAATTTGCAGCTGCATGCCGCCACAGAATTTGATATAATAATTGAGATCATGAATTTGCATAAACAGGTCAATTTCGTTTCGTTGTTCTTAAAGTGATGAGATTTGTTTATTCTTTTGCTATTAGTCAAATGAATCTAGACCCCTTTCTTTTCGTAAAAGCTATGATGAGATCATTTTAAGTTGCGCATTAAGTGTATCAACTATCAAACGTTGGATCAAATTAGGCACAAAAAAGGCTCTTCAATAATCATAGTCATGGGGGTTAAAACTTAATTAGAATTTAATTAACCATGGCAAAGTGAATTAGCATGGTCGGCCCAAACATGGTTAGTAAAACTATTGCTTTAGGCTCCAAAAATATTTTGTTATTTTAGGCTTCTAATTTTTTTAATTATAAATATTTTTTAAGAAAACTAAATGAAATTAGTATTAGGAGTAAAATATTTTTTTATAAAAGATTAGGCTTCTCATCTTTATTACCTTCCCTTGGTTATTAAATAGTATTTTATTCATTTTATTAGTTAATTTTTTACATTTTATTAATCTAAATAAAAATTTATATTCCATCTACTGTGTATATATTGAAGTAAATATTGTAGTCACAAGAAAAGGGTCGGGGTTAAATTGTGACTTGCTAAAACTCAAGCAGATTTTGTAGAAGCTTTTAAGAATAATTCTGCTAAATGATTTCTTCTTGGCTTAAACTAGAAGCTTGTAAGTTTTAGGTGATTATTCACAATACAAATATTTATATTATAAAGTTGTGAATTCTTCTCAAACATAAATATAAGTATATTAAGTGATGTATGCCTTGAAAATAGTATCATTCTTCTCGGAAAGGTTTCTCCAGTAAAATATAATTATAGATTTGTGAGAAGCACATATACATAGATATTAAGTAGGATTGGAAAAATTGTTTTTATGCAGTTTGTAAAAAGATTATTGTATAGAAGATATTTATCTTCTTAGAGTTGATAAGTATAAGTTCAAATATGTTTCTAAGTTCTCCAGAAGATCTATTTATGCAGAATAGATGATATAATGCAACAGATATAATTTAATTAAGATATATTGAGTTAAAGGAAGAGATATATGCTCACCGTATTTATACTGGTTCACCCCTTAATGCTTAGTGCTACGTTCAGTCCTTACTTTCAGTAGGATTTTCACTATATCAAGCTTAATATACATGTATTCTTTTTTTTTTTCTCCACAGCCTCCTCAGGCTCCTTCGTGTAGTTCACCAATTAGTATTCTTCTACAACCTTTATAGGATCTCCAACATAGTATTCTTCTGTAGCCTCTACAGGCTCACCAACACAACACATAAATAAAGCCTAGCAGGCTTTACACAAAATTCTCAAGAAGTACTAACACATCCTAATTAGTTTTGAGAGTTACAACAAATGATTGGAGTTGAAATTACAAGTAAAGGCTCAAGATTTATCTAGTATTAGAACAATCTAATGAATATTAGCCCATCAACACACTTTCTGTAATTCTAGAAATTTACAACATCATAATAAAGTTATGACAAAAGAACTAACTCTCTAAAAGGTAGAAATGGTAATTCCGATGCACTGTATGCTTTCTTATGGTCTGTGTGTGTTTTGGAGGTGAATGAGGCACTTATTTATAGCAAAGTGCAGTCAATATTGTTGTTGGAGTTGCTTGGAATCTAGTCAAGATCTTAGTTGGCCTTGAAGGACATGTCACTTTCATAAGACAACTTTTCTCTCTCTTCAAGTTTGACCAAACTTCTTTTGTTGTACTATCCTTCTAAAGGTTGTTTTTCAACTTTGTTTGAACATCCTTCTTCTGGAGTAAGTCGTGAGGAGTGTGGGATAGTTTGACATTATTCCATTATACTGATTTAATTAAGGGTTTATTTCTTCTGAAATAAACTTTGTTTCTTCTTGAAACACTTTTATCTTTTTGATATGTTCTAGAATAAATCATCCTTCTCAAATTGTTTTATTTGTCAATTATAGTTTCATTACTTGATTTTAAAATTATTTTTACACATTGTCCTTTTAGATTAAATCTGATGTTTCTTCTCAGACTTCCTATTTCTTCTTCTGGACTTGGACATGAGCTTTTTCTAGTGAGGTACTTCTTCTAGACTAAATACAATGATAAATCTTGCTTATCCTGTATTTGTCTCAGTCTTTGACTTGCTTAAGATAGTGTCCTTCTTATACTTTGAACAAAAGGATTATTTTTGTTCTTTCTAAACTGTTCTTCTGGAAGACTATTTGTACTTTCCTGTTCTTTTTTAAGACAATCTCAAGTGTAGTCATTAGTATTTAATGATTTAGAATTACATTAAGCTTGTTTTGAGAGTTTGTCATTATATAAACATCTCAAGAGGATTCTTGGACCTTACATATCTTGAATTCTAATGGAACTCTCATAATCACCCTCACACCAAAGACCTCTCACGTTAATCAACATGAATTTTTAATTTTATTTAAATAAAATTATAAAATTTGAAAAATATCTTATAATTATAAAAGTTTAAATTTCTCCTTATTCAATGTTATTCAAGTGACTTTCCTGTTTTATTTTAAATTATAATAAAACAATCAATTAATAAAATAATTTTTTTATTACATAAATTTAAAATTTTCTCCCTTTAGATTTTTTTAAAAAAATTAAAAATATTTAATTAAAAATACATTGCACGAGTGGCTAAAATATTACTTATTACTTTGGTCCTTTTTATAAGAAACTTTTTTATAAGTTTTAGTGGTCATTTTTATAAGACACTTTACAATTTCAAGGAAACATTTATTACCATTTTTCCTTATTAACTTTAATACCTTTTCAATTATCAAATGGTAGTGGAGCTAGTTAATGAATTAAATAAGGATTTAAAACTAGAAAGTTCAACTATTTTTTTTAAAATTTTGATGAGATTAACCAACTTTAACCACTTTTATTGATATGTGTAATTTGATTAAGTGTGTCTTATAAAAAGAACCGAAGGGAGTATTTAATTTTGTAAAAGTTGAAATATGTTAAAGTCGCTAAAATACTGATTATCATAGATTTTAATACTTATTAATAAAATGTCACTAAAAATTAAGTGAATTTATTTTATTATTAAATGAATAAATATTAAATAGAATTTGTTAAGCTAATTTAATAGGTTTTGTATTTTAAAATGCCTAAAAAATAACTTTTAAATAAATTCATAATATTTTTAATAAAGTATTTTAATTAATTAGATATCATTTTATAACTCATTTTAGGTTTAGACAGACGTTGGTTTGAAACTGTAAATTAGGAAACAATTTAGCGTGTGTTTGTGTTGTGGTCGTGAAGGTACGTACTTTCACGGCTTCTCAAGATTGATTTTTCAAAATAATCTTCTTATTGCTTTCAAGTGAACCTGCATTTGAGCTCATTCGACAATCTGAACGTTGTATTAATTATTTCACATCCGAAACATAGATTAATTGAAATAAATGGTAATTGAACTAGGAATTATTTGACTACTTTAGAATATTAATATATATTAAAGCACAACAGCAAACTCCAATTTGCTAAATTACAGTGTCTCTTGTTCTTCAAGCCGCAAAGAGTAAGATATTACACTAATTAAAGATAGGTATAGTCTTTGCTTTAGTTGGCATAATTATTATTTGTTACACTGAGGGGCACGTATGTTTCCCATATATTCTGTCTTAAGAATAATCAAAAGTTTCATTAAAAAAAGTAACGTAATATCTTTTTATAATATTCTCTAATATTTTTTTGTTATTTTATAAAAAATTAAGTAAAAATATATGACTAAATTTAATATCTTAAAAATATAAGAAAATATTTGATATGTTCTTTATTTAATAATTATCATTTAACAAAGAATTATCATTGCCTAATCATCGCGCACGGGATTTGGGAACTTTCTATATTGATATATTCTTGTCTGGCCAGTAGTTAGATTGCAATCATTAGGAGCATTAATGTTACTGTTAGTATTAATCGAATTAAATAGAACTAGTAATCAACCTGTGCATACACGGGAGTAAGTTTGTTAATTTACATTTCTAATAGAATTGTCATGCCCAGATAGAATAATGAATGACTGGAAATATATTTTCCCCAAACATTATATTCATGGTAGAAGTGTTGGTTCACATTTTCATTCAATAAAGCATTCACGTGGCAGATGAACAAATTATAAAATTTGTTGATAACAAAGCAAGTTTTTGAGACAACTCAATAGTAACTAGTGCAAGTGGGGCAATTGTTAAATTGTGGATACAATATAGGTATCAAATTAAGCTTAGTTAATATAGTAATTGACTATTGGTAGAGTTTGTTGGAGATAGTTGTTACCAACATAGAAAAGATACTTTGCAAAATTAGATAGTAAATAGGCATTTATAATCCTGTTACCAACATAGTAAAAGTTACTTTGTAAAAATATATAGTCAACAGGCATTTATAATCCCTAGTACACGGGTAAATTTATATATTGTTTATCCTTTGTAAGCATAGGATAAAATATTGATTATAAATTAATTATAATGAATACTTAGAAGTTGAAATGAACCCAAATTATATCAATAAATTTTTTTTTCATGCATATATTAAAGATAGTTGGATTTCATGCGTCTTAGGGAACCTTAAAAAAATTCAACAATCAAATAAGCACATTCCGTGTTTACCAACTCCAAAGTTTTTTTCTTACTTTCTTCTCTCATCCTCTCCAATGAATCAACAAATGCATACATTAATCCACACAATCAACAGAATATTGCAACTATTAAGATACTGGAAAAAAAATACTAACTTAACATTTTACTAAATGAATAAAATTCATCTGTAGGCTTAAACATGTAAACAATTATATACACAAAAGATAAAATAGTCAATTTGCTACTTGTCATTGTCCTGTCTCACTCACAGACTTTTGAATGAAATTCTTCAAAGTTCCATGAATTTGAAACATTATAAGAGTATTACGTGAATAACTTAACAGTAAAAAGGAAATCCTTCTCAATTTGTCAAAGTTGACTTCTACTTTGCCTTAAATAACGTATTCAAGACTATAAAACTTTAGAAGCGTTAAGGTTGCCAAATGCAGGTTTTCCATATGCCTAATGCAAGTGAAAATATGATTTTTCAGTAACTCATCTCAGAAAAATATGGTGGAAGAAGTCAGCTATAAATTTCTCACAAATAGTTTCTTTAAAAGTTCCAAGTGCAACCCATAGCAAAGTATTTAATACATACATAATTATATACCATATCAATAGCTGCTTTAACAGGGCCCGTAATTAATATTGAGCAAGATTCAATAAGGTGAAAATATCTTGCTCATTTGACCAAAAATAAAACGAAAATATCTTGCTCATGAGTGACGAATTGAGGTTGATACCCATCTGCTTCGGATATTAGTTTCTACACATTGTCCACTGATAGATGTTTGACAAATTGTAGTCTTTTTAGAGCTGCTAGAAATTAATCATCAAATACTTAATAAATTTTCTCACCACCAAGCTGTCTGTAATCCACGTATTTCCAAGATCATACTGGTTTTGGCTGATATAAAAGCATTACATATTACTTCATTCCATAGACTAAATATAATGAAAGGATTCACTCCAAAACCTACATTTTGACATATATATAACAAAAATTTGAAACATTCCATAATATAACTAAACAGTAAAGTGGAATGATTCACTCCAAGACCGTCCCACAATAATCACATTGTTTCAGCACCCCAAAAATATAACTAAACAAAACTTAATTAATGGAGAAGAAAAATGTTAAAGGATATAAGAGAGACGGAGAGAGAAAGCACCGCTTAGCAAGACTTTGAGTCTTTTATCCATTTGAGGGTATTGTTGTCCCCAAGTAGAAAATCATCAGAAGAGAACTTAAGGATAAAAGTATCATACATGATCATTTCAAAGTGGATAAAATAGTTTTGTAACAGAGGCTAACTCTTGCTAAGGAGTGTGAATGTTTCATAATAGAAACAAAGTCTCATAAAAATTCTATATTTTCAACAAAAGCATTACTTATATAAACAAAGACTTATAAAAAATCATAAAAAATATAGTTGAAAAATGTAAATCATGGAAAATTATTATGCAGTTAAGAAACAATACTCAAACTCGGCCAGATTAATTCAACTTATAATAACTTATCTTTTATCTAATGCACCATCTTCATTTTGACCCTCATAATAACTTCCATATGCCGCCTTAATGTCTTTAGGCTCTGCCTCTGCTGGCAAAAATTTGAATGCAAGATCTACAAGGCTTGCTATTTCTAACTCTATCAATGAAATGGATGGAACAGGATACATTAACCCAAAAATTGCAGAACCTAGCTTAGTGCCAGGAAAACACAAACCATAGTTTAAATTAAAAACTCAGCTCTACAAAATGCGATTCCAACACGGATAAAGTAGTACTAAAAAGCAAAAAATTCAAGGTTAAGAAGCTTTAAAATTTTACGCACTAAGAGAGTTTGGAATTTCATCCTTCAGCCAATGATATGAGTGTATAACATTAATGCAAACATCATGACAACTAATGCAAGGCTTATTGTATTCAAATTTCATAACTTTGTCATGCCTTATACAACCATTCTTAATCATCAACACAAGTCAAAAATCATTCTAAAGAAGAAAAATACACAAACACATTTCAATCTATGTAGTGACCACTCATATATCTAATAGACCAAAAGTAGAATAATTTTGGAAGTATAATGAAGTGAATTCAAAACTCAGGTATCATTAATTGTTACAACATTAGGAAAAAAACACAGATGTAGCAACCACCAAAACCTTCAAAATTGATCATTTCTAAATCATAAATATAACAATACAAAGATTGCACAAAGAAGTGGAGGAGCCACAACACAGTAAACACATTGCACAACCATGTGTGTAGAATGAGCTAAGATGATTATGTGTGTGCAGCCTAGTAGGAAAAAAACATTTTTCCTTTTGATTGGATATCGCTTTAAAAAAGTTTCAATCAGATGAAAAGTGCTTATTAAAAAGCTTCCAATTAGATGAAGTTCTTTAAAGGTATCTGAATTAAGAGACTGCACAGAGATGTTAACCTTGAAAAGGTTTCCATTAATTCCAATATTAAATGAGTGTACGTATACCTCTAAAAGCACATGAACATAGCATAAATCTCTTTTCCCCAGGCTCAAGTAAAGTTAAGAGAGAGCTAAATGTGTTGAAAATTGGTAAGTGTACTTCTAATTAACTCTCTAATCAAGCTAACCTTCTACCTTTACTATTAACTAACCAATTCTATAACTTGCAGGGTCCTATCAGGGGCTTTTAAAACTTGGAAGGAAATCCAGGTTTCACATCCTATATTGACTATTCCTTATCATGTATAGTCAAAATATTGAATTGAACCTGTAATTAAAATCCAATTCAGATATATAGCCAATTAAAACCCAAAAAAGGCATTATATTTTACTTTGTACATGACTGAACGCATATATTGGATCAGCGTTTGTGTGTGTATTAAAAATGTGATTTGCTTAGGATACATCGTGTCAAATTAAATAAAAAAAATTGATGCCAGTCCAACATATCAAACAATAAGGAGTGCAGACTAATGAAATTCATTGATGGTATTAGTGCAAATGAATAGGAAGGGAACAAAAACTTAGTGGGGGAGGGGGTTTTCCAAACAGTTAAAAATAGATCACATCAAACCCTATTCATGAACATCACAAAATGTTTAATATTAAGGAAAGAGTTATAGAGAAAGAGAGCACACTCACAGGCTCAAGGGTTAGTACGATCCAAGGGTTGTCATCTCACGTCAACTTCCCTAGTCTGAACCAATGCCAATAAATGGCAAAATAAAAAATTAGCACCCAAAAAATGAAGCTTATACAATAGATTAGATGCATAATCAGTGAAAATAAAAGAACAGGGAGTGGGGAGAAAGAAGAGAAATAGAGAGGGAGGGAAGCAATCAGCTTGTGAGAATATATGAGGTTTAAGGAGAGAAAAATAAATGAGTAAGGGTTTGTGAGATTGAACTAATGAGGCGTGGTCCAAGGGCCGAGAGGCCACCAGCGGCTTAGTGGTAAAGGGTTCATTGACCATTATCAGGTTCCGGTGAGGATATTGCACAGCTCAAAGGTGTTGATGGTAGTATCATTTGGGTCTTTCTAGTTGGAGGACGTTTGGTGTGGATCTCGACAACGACGGCAAGCTGAGGATCAAAGTAGGGGATAAAATGGATTAATAGAAAGAGCAGAAAGGGGAAAAAAGGTGAGAGAGAGAGAAATCAAGAAAAATATGAGGCGAAAGGAGAAAAACAAATAAAGTGGGATCCAAATAAGGATACTGCAGATATAAAGGACGAGCCTTTGAGGGAGAACATAACCTCCTGATCAACAAACAACATATGCATGGCGAAGGGACCATCAGGGGTGGCTACTGCAGACATCTTCCAAAGTCTTATGAGCTTCACTTGCAACCTCCAATTCTCCCTTCTCCCACACAGGATAGCCACCTTATGGAAACCAACGGAAACCAAATCCATGGTTGCGTGATTTTGCAAACGTTGTAATACTTGGAAAGGATAATTTGTTAATGGTAATAGGTTTGTAAAACAGGGTAAGCTACGGTGAGGGGATGGGTTCTCAACAGCAGCTTATATCAGGAAGGGTGGTCCATCGGTGTTTATTTTGTTAAGCTAAATATCCCTCCAAAATTTACTGGATTTAAAATTCAAAAACAGCATGGGTGAATCCTTCATGACCCGCGATTAGATGGGATGCACGTGTGTTAGTAATGTTGAGCAACAAATCCCTCCAGATTTAATGAGATTTAAATTTCAAACCATGGAGGCAAAATAAGTTTAATCTCCCGCCAGGAAATGTTACGTTTGCATTTCCCGTGCATATATAACCTTGTAAAATCCTGATTAATACAATTATTTTTTAGTAAGTGAAATTACTACTTTTGCTTCTATGCCCATGCCGTTGCATTTGGTTTAATCACGTTGACCAGAAATATCCATTAAGGAAAGGTAAAAAAAGGGAAAAATATGTTTTTCGTCCCTATAGTTTCGATCAACTTTGGTCTTCGTCACTGTACTTTAAATCCTTTGTTTTTTTGTCCCTGAATTTTCTAAACCCCCAAACTATGGTCCCTGACCGTTATTGAGATCTGTTAACCTGATAAGCTAGGTAACAAAAGTTACATGATAGCCTCAAAAGTGGGCCCCAAATAGTTGACTCATATAATTAATCTTTTTTTATTAATTTTTTAATTCTTAAAATAACCATAATAATGAAATTAGGTTTTTTATCGGGTAAAATTGCTTAGGTGAAAACTCTAATTTAGCAATTAGGATTATTTTAATAATTAAAAATTAATAAAAAAAAGTTAATTAGATAATCAGTCAATAACATTTAGGACTCACTATTGAGGCTTACATGTAACTTTTATTAACCACCTCATCAAGTTAACAGATCTCACTTACGGGCAGGGACCACGGTTTGGGAGTTTAGAAAGTTTAAGGACAAAAAACAAAGGATTTCAAGTACAGGGACGAAAACTAAAGTTGACCGAAACTATAGGGACGAAAACCATATTTTTCCCGTAAAACAATTACTACCTCTATTCCTATTTAACTACCCTTGTTCCTGTTTATATGTCTCATTACATCAAAACAAACATATTAAGAAGTATAATAAATGCATTAATTTATATTAAATTTATTGTATTTTTTCTAATATGCTATTTATCTCTCTATTTTATCCATTAATTTTCCACTTATTATTTTTCTTAAGTAGAAAAACGTAATTAACACTCTCTTGATTTTCTATATGGCACAGATAAATAGAAACAAAAAAAAAAAATCTTCAAATGAGACAGATAAAGACTCCCTCTGTTTTTATATCTGTCATTTTATCAAATTTATTTTTAAATAAGTGTCATTTCCAGATACCAAGGCAATTATAAATGTTATTTTTTTAATTTTACCCATTGCTTAATCTATTGATGTTTTATTTTAAACATTTATTATAAAGTCTTGATAAATACATTCTTTATGTTTCCGACCAAAAAATTATGGTAAGAGGTCAAATAAATTTGAAAAAAAATAATTCATTTCATTGGAAAAAGAGATATATTAAATGTATTAATAAGAGAAAGAGAAAAGACATATTTGGGGAAAATGGGCAAAAAAGACATAGTTATAGCATTCCTTAATTCTTGTACAAAAACCTTAAACGACAGATAAAAAGAAACAGAGGGAATATGAATGGAGGTAGTATAATTTTATAATCCCAATGACAAATTTAATTTTTATAATCCCAATGTGTAGATTTAATTATCTTTATAATTATATATATAAATTTCTTATAATCAGTTTAAATAATATGGAATAAAAAAATTGATTTAATGACACGATTATCGAATGAATAGTAAATAAAATATTAAAATACCTATTCAATTGTAAAACTATAGATGAAGCAAAATTATACGTGTTAATTTTTATTGAAAATGAAAAATATATATATGATGAATTTCATCCAAAATCTTTTATAATTTGAGATATGGAGATGGAGTTAGTTTTCTATTATATTTCATTTCATTTTATTATAAAATATTTAAATAATTGTTACAATATTCTATTGTAATTAATCTCATTTTGTTTTTCAATTTCATTCTTCAATAAATATCCATATATATCCTAATAGGAGCCATCTGCAGGACAAGTAATGTAAACTGAATTTTAGGGTGTTATTTTTAATGAAGATATTTCATGATCCATGAGATTTTTAATAAATAAACTCTCCAAAAATAACTTACATAATAAATAAATAAATAAATAACATTAGCTTAAATGTAAATAATTAATTAATTACACACGAAATTAATTTCCTATAATATATGAATTTAAATAGCACATATATGAAATTTTAAACTAAATTAAGGGTGTGATTAATTAGTTAATTATTAAAGTCATAAAATAATATTATTTTAACCATTAGGTCGGCCTAATGGTGGGAAATGAGGGTAATTTACCATGAAATTTTAGGTTCAAAGTACCTCATTACATTCCTTATACACAAAAAAAAAAAATGTTATTTTCGTCATAAGAGTATAGACCAAGTTAAAAGCTCTGTTTTTAATTTATATTTTTTTAGGTTTTGATAAAATCAGTTCTTACTCCTTAGGATTGAAAATAAAATTGCTAAACTTTTTTTTATTAAAATATGAAGTATTAATTACATCAAAAGTGAAAAAAGTAACTTCGAAAGTGGTTTTAAAACTTCATTGAAGAATTCTCTCCAAGAATTCAAAATCAACTTCTTGTTGTTCCTACAATGAAGAATGTTGATCAACAAGGCAAATCTACCCAAGAAGAGGAACAAATCTTCCGTAGTACAAATAAAGTCAAAATTACAGATAACTAGAGCCTTGGGATGGAAAATACAGCTTCTATGTCTCAATAAGTTTCATACAAAGAATCCCTCCTATAGCAGATTGGTTTATTGACCAGCCCTCTCTTTGATGTAGATGACATTGAAGTGTCTGGTGAGGAGTTTGGGGAGGAGGACAGACCTGTAGAGCAGGACTTTGATCCAGATCAACAGCAGGAGAATCAGTTGTGGCCAGTAGTCCCTGTGGCTGAAGATGAGTACAATAACTGGTGCTTTCCATGGAGAAATGCCCTTGTGGTCAAGGTGCTAGGGAAGAAAGTCATCAAACAGTTTCTTGAAAACCAATTGAAAAGAAAATGGGCCTACAAGAATCCCCTGAAATTTATTGATATGTCTCAAGAATATCACCTAGTATACTTCACAAAAAAAGGAAGATTAAATGCATGTCCTCTATGATGGACCATGGATGGTGGTTGACCACTATCTCATTGTGCAAAAATGGCGTCCTCTTTTCTTGGAAGAAGCTAAGGGAATTAAGAAAATAGTGTGTTGGGTAAGAATTCCAGATTTGCCTATTGAATTGTATAATTCTAGCTTCCTCTTTAGAGTATTGGGGACAATGTTAAAAGTGGATAGACTAACATCTATCCACTCCAGAGGAAGGTTTGCTACAATATGTGTTGAGATAGACTTATCTAAAATTTTAATCCCAGAAATTGAGGTCTTGGGAATTGTTCTCCATATTGAATATGAGGGATTACACCTAGTGTGTTTCCATTGTGGGAAATTTGGACACAAGATTGAAGCTTGCACATCCCATAGTGTGGAAGAGAGTACCGGAACCCAAGATAAAACTCCCCAAGAAGATGACAAATCTCAGCAACAAAAGCAAGTTATCCCTTAGATGAAAGATGATTCAAATAGGACCATTGAAACTGATCAGATGGATACTAAGATGAATTCTGATACAACCATCCATCCTGCAGAATCCCTAGTTGCTAGTTAAGAAACAAGTTCGTAAGAAACAGAATCCTCTAGCCAAAACAAGAAAACCAGCTAATGAGCAAGAAAACCAGGAGGGTGGGTCTAGATTCTCCCTTCTCAATGATCTAAAGCAGGAGGAAAAACAGAATGACCAAGGAAATCTTAAACCAAGAATGCCTACAACTACAGTGAGTAGAGTTAGAGATCCTACTGCTGGAAAAAACTCTCAAAGATCGCAACTAAAGAAACAAAATCCCAAGAAAGCTAATCTAGTTAATCCCAAGCAGAAGTCTTCGGGAACAACCACCCCAGCAAAATTGGAAGTTGAAAATCTAAAGGTAACCAAGGAAACATCCAACCCTAAACCATCTAATTCAAACCAAACAACACCTAGTGCAAGAGATACTCAGAAACAGAAAGAATTAGAGCACCTACATCACATGAGAATCATCCAGAAACAAGAAGTAGAGAATTGGGTGAGTTATTGTGCTTCAGAAATCCAGGGATTGAAATTTTGGATCCTAAGCCACCTGATATACAATTGTTGAAGGGTCCCAGTTTACACCTTTTGAAGGAGGAAGGTAGAGGAGATATCTGCGCAGATTCAGAAATAGAGGAAAACATGGATATGTAAGGTAACTTTGAGTTTGAAGCTCAGTCAAATCCAAGTAAGTATCTATGAATTTTATAGATTGGAATTGTAGAGGCATATTTAACAAAGGATTTTGTTAGCCTGATTAAGGATTTGCGTGCATTACATGATGTTCACCTAATTATTCTAATAGAAATTCATGCTGGGGGTGAGAAAGCCAAAAAGGTCATTAGTCGTATGGGGTTTGATTCTTTTCAGATTTTTTATTCTCATGGCCAAGCTGATGGTTTTTCTATTTTATGGGATAGTTCACATTGGAAAGTAAATTTTATTTCTAACTCTAGACAACTCATTCACATGAAAGTTACATCTGGTATGTTTCCCCCTTGGTTTTTGTCTGCTGTCTATGCTAGTCCCCAAATTATAAATAGGTCAAGTTTGTGGGATGAACTAAAATCTATTGCTTTATCTATGGCTGAGGAGTGGTGCTTAATAGGAGACTTTAATTCAATCTGTGGTAATCATGAAAGGATAGGAGGTTCAGGTAATACTCCTAACCTTAGTATTCAGTAATTTAATAGAGTAAACTAACAAATCAGTCCCTGACTTTGTGGGAACCATGCAGTTTCATCCCTGACTTTTCTAAACTAGCACTTTAGTGCATACTTTTATTAAAAAGCATGCACTTTAGTCCTTATTTTATTAAAAAGCATGCACTTTAGTCCTTCACTTTATTGAAAAACATGCACTTTATGCGTGTTTTAACAAAGTTAGGGACTAAAGTGCTATTTTAGAAAAGTCAGGGACGAAACTGCATGATCCCCACAGAGTCCGGGATTGATTTGTTAGTTTACTCCAATTTAGGTGCTGTTTGGAAGAGCTTATTTGAGTTTATCTTAAGACATAAGCACTTATGTAACTATTTGGGTAAACTTCTGAAAAGAGCTCATGACATGCTCATAAGCTGTTTTTAGCTTATTTCAATAAGCTCCTGAGAATAGCTTATGGAGAATTTAAGTACACTGCACCCTCTTCAATTTTCATCAATCTTTTTAAGAGCTTATTCATTAAGCGCTTATTAAATAAGAGCTTATGTTATAAGCACTTAAATAAGTTATATTTTCAAACGGGGCCTTAATAACATGATCAATAACTGTAATCTTATGGATGCTGGCCTTATTGGGTTCCCTTTTACTTGGAGAAGGAGTAACCTAAATGAAAGACTGGATAGAAGCCTTATTAATATGGAGTGGAGAATAAGATTCCCAAATGCTTTTCTTGTTTATCTACCCTTTTCAAGTCTGATCATTGCCCTATTATGATGAGTTTTGATTATGTCAGACCAAAAAATCAGCACAGAAGACTTTTTCGCTTTTGTTGCTGCCTTGTTATCCCACCCCTCCTTTTCAGACTTTGTGTGTGCTAATTGGAGTACAAATAAAGGTTGGTCAGATAACATTAACAGATTCAAGGAACAGGTCCAAATATGGAACAAAGACATCTTTGGTCATATTGGAAGAAAGAAAAGATCTCTTATTCGCAGAATGGAAGGTATAAATAAGAAGAAGATGACATCTCATGATCCTAGCCTTGCAGGAAGAATTGCTTTGGTATCAAAAAGCTAGATGCAAATGGATTTGCCATGGTGATAAGAACACCAAGTATTTCCATGATTCTACGATTGCGAGACACAAGAAAAACATAATTGAGTGCTTAGAGGAAGAGGATGGGTTACTGATTACTAAAAGAAACACATTGGAATCAATGACCTCAAAGTTTTTTAAAAACCTATACACTGACACAGATTTATATAAAAAATTGTTTATTTGATGACTGATCATACAACTATGCTATGTGTCCCAATATCTAATGAGGAGATTAAGAAAGCACTATTCACAATGGGAGGCCTAAAAGCTCCTGGTATGGATGGTATACATGTTGTCTTCTACCGGTCTCATTGGCATATGGTTGGTAAGAGTATTTGTGATTTAGTTAAAGGTATTTTTTATGATCCTAAACAAGTTGAGAAAATTAATGAAACCTTGATTACACTTATTCCTAAAGTTGAATGAGCTATTAAATTAAATCAATTTAGGCTTATTAGTTTGTATAATGTGTCTTACAAAATTGTTAATAAACTAATAGCTCTAAGGCTTAGCAATATCATGAATCATGTTGTTGGGCCTAATCAGAGGAACTTTATTCCAAGGCGTCAGAGTAGGGATAATATTATTGTCACCCAAGAAATAATTCATTCCATGAGATATAAGAAAGGTAAAAAGGGTTGGATGGCTATTAAAATTGATTTAGAAAAGACATACGATAGACTTAATTGGAATTATATCTATAACACTCTAAAGGAAGTTGGGATCCCTGATCAGTTAAGAGAAGTAATTATTTCTTGTATTTCTACTCCTAAGATGAGAGTATTATTCAATGGGGAGGATCTAGATCAGTTTAATCCTTCTAGGGGAATTAGGCAAGGTGATCCTATATCTCCATATATCTTTGTGCTTTGTATTGAGAGGTTATTTCATCTTATAAACCTGGCTATTGAGAATACATTTTGGAACCCAATCAAGATCGGGATGAGAGGACCTGGGATATCTCACATTGCATTTGCAGATGACCTAATCCTTTTTGTAGAGGCCAATCTTGATCAGGTGGAAATTATCAATACTATTCTGGAGCTATTTTGTTCTAGCTCGGGGCAAAGGGCGAGTAAGGATAAAACCAGAGTCTATTTCTCTAATAATGTCTGCTTGCAGGTCAAAGATCAAATATCTACTGCCCTGGGGTTTCAAACGACTACTGACCTAGGTAAATACCTAGGTGTTCCTATTATCAATGGTAGAGTGTCCAGAACTACCTTTAGCTCAACTATTTCCAGAGTTAAACAGAGATTGTCAGGATGGAAAGCAAAAAGTCTTTCATTTGCAGGCAGACTTACACTATCTAAGTCAGTGATCAATGCAATTCCTTCCTACCTAATGCATATAGCATCTTACCAGCATCTATATGTGACTCTCTAGACAAAATGTGTAGAGACTTATTGTGGGGTGACACGAAGGAGAAAAGAAAAATCTACTTAATTGCCTGGGACAAAATATGTAGCCCAAAATTGGTGGGAGGGCTTGGTCTCAGAAAAAACAGAGAAACAAATGCAACTTATATGATGGTGTGTTGGGATTTAATTCAAAAACCTCAAGATCTATGGGCACAGGTCATTCGTGATAATACAATTGTGGAAATTCCATAATTCCAGTTATCAAGACCAAGCCATTAGCTTCCAATCTATGGCATGGAATATATGCAGTGTGGAAAATGTTTTTAGATAATTACGGTTGGAAAGTTCAAGATGGTGCATCTACCTGTTTCTAGACTCATGATTGAATCCAAGCTCTTGGTCCTTTATAGCAATATAAACTCCTTCCCCCTACTCATGATGAAGTCAAGGTGGTAGTTAGTGACTTTGTAAAAAATGATGGAGACTGGGATATGGATAAGATTGAACAACTGCCCCCTGAACACATATGCAATCATATTAAAGGTATATGCCCACCTGACCTTGATGCAGGAAGAAATAAAATTATATGGAAAGGATCTCAAGATGGGTGGTTCTCCCTTAGCTCAACTTATGAGCAAATTACCTCAAATCGACTCCTTGCTCCAAATCCACTGATGAAGAAGATTTGGGGGTTGCAAGGCCCCCAAAGGATCCAGATATTTATCTGGAAATTGGCATCACATGGTCTGTTTGAAGTTGGTTGAATGTCTCTAGAAGGGGGGTTGAATAGAGACTTCTTGAATTCGTTCCTGAAATTTCAGAACTAGAGTTGAAGAATGAGATGTAATCTCAAGTCTGTTGACTTGGAATCTCTTGTTAGGACAGGATACAAGTTAATTAACTTTTAGTAAGTTTGTCTATGTTCAAGGTGGTTTAAAGTCTCAACTGAGACGTTGTTTTTATTCTTAGAGATGTTGCTTTGTTGATTTAAAACAAGTACAATAAAGATAAGAGAAGAGATAAGGGGCAGAGATCTTATCCTGGTTCACCCACACCTTAGGCTACGTCCAGTCCTCACAACACGTGAGATTTCCAGTATTGACAAACCCGTCAATACAAGTATTCTTACAGCCTCTTGAGGACATCTCTCACACCAAGCCTAGGCACTCCCTATCTTGGCTGAGCCATAAGTATTCTTACAGCCTCTTCAGGACACAAACAACTCACTCTAAGACTAGGCACACTTCCTATCTTAGATGAGACAAGGTTACAGAGTACGTTGAGATAAGACTAGCTTACAGGAAAACAAAGTACAGATGAAAGATGTAGTAAGCTAGATAAGCTCTCTTCTAAAGTACAATGACAATGTGATACTGTGAGAAGAGAGATGAGTAGAGACAAAAAATATATCTCAAGTTGAGATGAGTCTGTATATAACAGTCAGTTGAGATGTGCACTTGAGATGATAGTTGAGATGTGATAAGATGCTTAGTGATTGTGTAGTAATGCAGGAAGTCTCTCTCACAGTCCTCAGTTTGATGAAGTCTCTTTATATTTCTAATAGAAACTAGTCGTTATGTGACCGTTTCTAGCTGTTGAGACACATAGCTGTCATACAGGCTTTTTCTGTTGAGACTCAGCAACTTTTCAAGGACGTTGGTACTGTGTCAGTGTATTTGGTTGACCATGTGCTGACTTTACTTGCTGTCTTCTCCTACTGAGCTTGCAATCTTGCTTCTGTTAGAGTCTGTCTTAACTTTCTTGTGTCTGTGACAAGATCTCATTCAACTGCTTCTGTCCTTAAGACGACGTCTCAAGCTATTCTTGCATCTCAAGCTGAACTAGCATCTGTTCATGGCTTGCATCTCAAGCTATGCTTGAGTCATTTCCTTTTTCCTTGCTTCTGCTTGTTTTGACTGAGATCTTTCCTGTTAACAAGATTACATCTGAACATAAGCTTGCATCTCAAGCTATACTTGCATCTACTCATGACTTGCACCTTAAGCTGTTCAAGTGTCTTTTGGCTTGGTGATGAGTCTAGTCATTCTTCTCCTTAATTTTTGGATCAAGACATGTGCTTTATATGAAACTGGTTTCTTAGGCTTGCAACTGATCCTTTAGATTGAAAAGCCAAGCTGTTGCAGGATTTCTTGAACCATGACAACTTGCAGCTTTGTTCTTTGTGTTTCTTTATCCATGCCTTTGCTTGTTTTATGGTCTAGAGATCCTCTTTGACTCATGTGTCCAAATTAGATTTCCTACAGTAAACAAAAACTGGGAATCTCTGCCACACTTAAGCAAACAGTTAGTAATACAAGATGCATCTCATATATTTTAAACTTAAACAGTTTGTCATATTAAAAACTTCTTGGAGGTGAGCTTGTCTCAACAATCTCCCCCTTTTTTGATGATGGCAAACTATTAAGTTTAAATATCTGATGAGATAAAATTAAGTTGTAGAGGTAGAGTGAACTCCCCCTGAAACATGCAGTGCTTGAGAATAATTTTAAGGAGATGAGCTCCCCCTGAGTTATAGGCTTATTTGCTGTTTGAGTTTTAATTTTTGATGATAGTAAAAGAGGAGGGGCAGTGAGATTAAATGAGAGTCATCATTCATTGATTTATCAAATGATTTTTTGGAGAGGTACATAATACAGAAAAAAGATGCCACTGCATCTAACCAGAGATAGTGAAAAGATGCTATCACATCTTATCCTTCTAATTTAAACACTATCCTTACAAGCACAAGACTCTCATCAGATACCTAGATATCTAATATCTAATATCTAACCAACTCTCCCCCTTTTGACATTATCAAAGAAATATAACTAGTATAACTAGGATGAGAGGGAAGAGAATGAGTCTGAGCTATCAGAAGGCCTTGCAACAGACTGTGGAAGCGCTGGAAGAGGAGGCAGATAAGAGAGATGCAAATTCATTTTCCTGTTGAAGTCATTGGAGGTGTTAATAGCTCGAAGCACGATGTCCAGACCGTCAAGAATTGCCTTTTGCCTCTTTTTGTGATGCTTGAGCTTCTTAAGGATCCTTTTCTGATTCTGCTCAAGTCTAGATTGAAGGTTCTGGTGGTGCTGCTGCTGTTCTTCTTGTAGCTGGTTCAGAAAAGTATTGATGGAATTGGATAAATGAGTGGGAATAAAGGGCTCAGATGAAGGTGCCTCAGGCCTGTCAGCAGGTGGTGCAGATTGATCATATTTAGGCATAGGTGTATCTTGCAGAATTGTCTCTACAAAGAATTTTCCAGGAGTAGGACAAGAAGTGGGAATGGAGTAAGTAGGCTCATTCCTTACAAGAGTTGCCTGCTTGGTGGTGACAACCTCTGCAGTTTCAACCTCAACTTGCTGTGTCTCTTGGGGGTTTCAAAGCTTACCAAGGTCTCAGCAACAAACTTACTAATAGGAGAGACTTCCGGTGGAGGAGACTTAGGAGGAATTTGTTGTGGTGGAGAGTGGTGTTCCATCTCTTGATCCATTTTAGGTGTTTGTTCTTTATCAGCCCCAACTCCTTCTTCCACTTCTTGCTCATTGGGCTGCTCAAAGGTGATATGAACTGGTTCAGTGAGTGTAAGGGCAATGTGGTCAGGCTTAGATTTCTTCTTTTTCTTTTTCTTGGTCTCAGTCTCTGTAGAGACAGAATTTTGTCCGGGAATTTCATTTACCTTTTCTTATGTATATATTTGTTGTATTTATCTTTTTTCTTCTTAAAAAAAATCCAGATACCCAAAATTAAAGAAAATCGAAATGGATCAATTAATCCGTTAGTTAATTAATTCTCGATGGTCAATTGATTAACATATTGATTAAACGTTTTGATAAAAAAAAAATCTATTAAGTCCAAAAGAAAGTCTTTTTATTGGGCCAATTTGGGCCCATTGGCTTCACCCTTGAAAAAAAAGGATTTTTCAGATCTGTTTTTTTATCTATTGAGTCATTTTTGGGCACGTTAATTTTTGAAGTTCAAATTAAAAAAAGCAAAAAAAGAAAAAAAAGGAAAACAAGCTGTGCAAGTTGCCAACTTGCACTGCCATGGGCGGTGGAAGGCATGGCAAAGTCTGAACGGAATATGGGTAAAATTGATTTTTGCAGTGCAAATTGCACTTAAAAATTTGCAAATTCTGCCTATAAAATGGGAGAGAGAATAGAAGCGAGGGGGGATTCTGGAAGAAAAAATAAAATACAAAGAAAAATTTTCAAAACCAGAGAGGGGGAAGTTTCGCAAAAAAGAAAACACAAAAATCTACACCAAAATCATTTCTTGTGAGGATTGCAGAAGAAAGTCACGGATTTTGGGTGAAAACAGAGGAGGAGGCCGCAACAATTTGTGTGAAAAAACAGAGAGGTTTTTGCTACAACAGAGACAAGATATTAACTGAAGCAAAGGATAATCGGTATCATTTCTTTTCGCTTTTGAATCCTATTGTCATTTTCTTGCCATATGCAGACTGAAATCTTTGTGAATCAAACCAAGCAAATAGAGAGATACATAGTGTTCTCAGTTCAAATAAAGTCCCAATAGTATAGTCCCAATAGGTTCAAGTAATGAACATAGAGACCCAATACACAAAGTTTCAGTACACAGAAAATAAAGATAAACAGAGGAACATGAAACAATAAAAATGAACCATTTCTTTTTTTCTTTCCTCTTAGTCACAGCCACCATAGCATCCCCTGTGAATCCCCAATCTGCTACTATATCACCCTACAACCAGAAAAAAAGGCAAGTGAGAAGAAGAGGGTTGAGAAATTTAGTAACAGTAGAGAAAAAGGGAATATAGGAGAAGAAGGGAGCGGCTCCGCCGCTGCGGCTGACCTCACCGCCGTACTCACGCCGCCCATCCCGATCTGCCACCGGCCGCAAAGCCGCGGCAGCGGCGTCCTCTGGCCGCTGTTTACCACCGCGATCCGCCACTCGCCCCTTCCTTCCCCGCCGCAACCGCCGCAACTGTTGATCCATGGCTGTCTCCCAGTCCATGCGGCCATGCAAGGTCGCCGAAACCCCTCCCACTCAGGCCGCCGCGCGTGGCCGTGTCCTTTTCCCTGCCGGTGGCGACATCGTTGCTGCCGCAAGCTCCCATGGCCGCCGCGCCATCTTCTCCTTCCCCCTTTTGGTCTCCCCATTTTCAATTTCAAAACCTAACCCTAACCCAAAAAGAAAGGAAGAGCGAAGAAGAGGAATGTGAGGCTCTAAAATGCTGAGAAGTAAAATGAGGTATCTGTTTGGACCCTTTCTCATTTTTACCTACCGTCCTTTTTTAAAATTTTGGTGTATTTGTTTTTTTTTTGTTTTTTTTTTGTTGTTGCCTGTGACTATTTAAATTGGAGTACCCTTGCTGAATGTGAAATGGGTCGTGAGATGCATCCCATGGTCTGCTTTTGGTGTCCCTTTTTTAATTATTTCATTGGCCATTGCATTTGGGTTGGTTTCATTTTAAGCCCAATTCGTTTTTTGCACTTCTTTGCTTTGCCTTTTTGTGAAGGATAGGGCCAATGATGCTAGCTGAGGCCCAATCCCTTTTTTTACTCTAATGTGTTAATTGTTGTAAATTTATTTTGTGATCATTTATCTCTTTTTTGTAAATTCTTTTAGATCCACCATCTTGTATTTCATTTAAATATTTAGAATTATTTATTTAACATTTGTGGATGTAAATATTTGTTTAATTCGCTTCCTTTGTAATAATTGATTATTTGTAATTTTAATTATGTGTACATGTAAATATTTATCCTTTCCATCCTTGACGTTAATAGAATAGCATTTCTATCTTTTAACGTCATCCAAATTAAAAGGAACTGTTGAGTATAGTCATTTACTAGCTCAATAGCCTGCCCGTTTGTAAACAAGAAAACACTTTTTTATGGGTTTGTTTATCAAATCATTTACGTTGACGGAATAGCATTTCTATACTTTAACGTATATTTTTAAAGAAAAAAGAAAATATTGAGTATAGTCATTTACTAGCTCAATAATGCGCTTAATCTCAAATCTCTTCCAAAAATAATTTTTTAAAAAATTACGTTAATTGAATAACATTTCTACCAATAACGTAAAAAAGGAAAAATATTGAGTATAGCCATTTGCTAACTCAATAATGCGGAATTTCAAATCTTTTCTCAAAAAATGTTTTTTTTTCCTCAAAATAAACAACGTTAATTGAATAACATTTCTATCAATAACATTATCAGAAAATATTGAGTATAGTCATTTACTAACTCAATAATGCGCGTAAAATCAAATCATTTTTCAAAATAATTTTTCTCAAAATAAGTGGCGTTTATTGAATAGCATTTCTATCAATAACGTTATTTGAACAGTTTCAAGGGTTCGTTGTATAGTCATTTGCTAGCATCAACTCTGTCTAAAAAAAATATAAAAATATAAATAAGTAAATCCTTTTTCTTTAAATCAAAACATTTTCAAAATCAATTCTTACATTTTTCTTTCTTTTTTCAAAATTAAAAATCAATTTCTTTCAAAATCAAAATCAATCTTTTCAACACATTTTTAGAACTACGTGGCTTTGATTTCTCCATTGCACCTGGGGATACGTAGGAGCGGGATTTCCCCGTCGAGCCAAAATAAAACTTTCAAATTTTTGTCCCATTGATTTCAAATTATTTTTTTTCGTCATTCTTTAATTTAAAGAATGTAAATAAATTTTTTTTAGAGGGTAAAATAAACATTTTAAAAGTTAATGAATTTTGCACAATTAATTAAGGGTAACCGTTTTTAACGGATGTTATAGGGTGCTAATACCTTCCCTACACATAATCGACTCCCGAATTTGGATCTCTTGTTCGCAGACCAGGTTTTCATTTTAAAATCATTTTTGGGTTTTCCAATTTCCCCGAACAAAATAAATTGGTGGCGACTCCCCAAAAATTCAATCATTTTTCAATATTTTTCTCACGGGCTCGCCGACCCCGTCGTGGCCCCGGTCGCGACAGCTGGCGACTCCACTGGGGACTTCGAGAGTCAAGCCTAGTAATTAATTGTGCAAAATTATTAACTTTTTATGTTCATTGTACCCTCTTTCCCTTTGTCGTATCTATCTTATTGTAAATACCTTTTCTTGTTTTTCATATCTCTTTGGAAATTCCATTGTACATATTATTGCTGTTGTAAATATTTTGCTTCAATCTTAGGTTAGAGGACTATTATTTTTTGTACATATTTGTTGCTTGTCTCTCTTGCAGGTGGGGTAGTTTTATAGGTTTCTATGCTCTAAGCAGACACTTCACTGTCAGTCTCCTCGCACAACTTTGGCTCTATACCCGAGCTCGTGCAAGCTAAGGCATATGAGGTGTTTCAACAAATGTTTTGAGGGGCTTGATGCCCACATAACATTAGTTGATTCACCACTCAGATTGTTACTAGTGTCCTGGATTTGTTATATTGAGAGGGCTTTTCCCTACGTATGACTAATCCACGAGCTGGATCCTTGTCAATGTGATAAGGGCAATCTAGGAACCATAATTTCTAGAGGTCTAGATTTGTCCCTAAATCTGTGCACTGGTAGTTGGCCATAGCTCCCAAACTAAATAGGGACTTGTCCGACCATAGGATTACCCAATTCCAAGACTCACCTTTGTAGGACAATGGGAGAATCCACCTTTTTCCTTCTTTAAATGTTTGATCCCCACATTCCTTTGTGCAAATTTTCAAGTACCTCATCCTGACATGAAAATTATTTCGCAAACTTTGTGAACAGTTTTGTTTTCAATTTTTTGAAAAAAGCTCACCCGTTTTCCTTTGTATATAATTGAAAAATCGAAATATTCCAATTTTGAAATAACATTCCCCTGAGGTAATTCTTTCCAAACTTTTATCAGATTTCACCATTGCGCCAAAGCACAAGTTCATACGCAGTCCTATCCAAACCCGTTCCCGTTCTCAAATAGTTCCTCACCACTCAACAATGGCCGAGATCCCTGTGACAAATGAGAACCCTCTTACTATGGAACAAAGAATGGAAAGGCTGGAAGGGAGCTTTAGTCAAATTTTAGACTTGCTAAAAATGGTGATCCCTGCGAAGGAGGTAGTCAATGACGATTCAAATAATGATGAAAATGGTGATGGAGGTCCGTCAAATAAGACCAACGGAGAAGATCCCCCAAGGTCGTGATTGTCACTGAATCATCTGGCCCTGATATGAATGTTAGGGAGGAAGAAGCCAAAATGATGGACAAAATGGAAATGTTGGAAGAGAAGATGAGAGCGTTGCAGGGGATGGATGTTTATGGGAAGTTGGATGTGCAGGATTTTTACTTGTTCCCGGACATAGAGATTCCTGCAAAATTCAAAGTTCCAGACTTTGAGAAGTTTGAGGGGAAAACTGACCCATTGATCCACCTGACCATGTACACTAGAAGCATGGCTGCACATTATAACAATGAAAAACTGATGATTCATTGTTTCCAACACAGCTTGGCTGGAGGTGCTCTGACTTGGTTTTTACAACTTGATAAGAAGCAGATCAGGAGTTGGCGTAATCTGGCGGAATTATTTATCAAACAGTACCAGTTCGTGACCGACATCGCCCTTGACCAATTTGAGCTTCAAAGGATAAAGAAGGCCGAGACAGAGACATTTAGGGAGTATGCTCAAAGGTGGAGAGAGAAAGCTTCTCAGGTTCAGCCCCCTCTGAATGAAAAAGAAATTGTTAGACTTTTTGTGAAAACTCTTGATGGGGCATACTTTGAGAAATTGCTGGGATGTGTCACGAACCGATTTTCAGATGTAGTCATAGCGGGAGAACAGGTGGAAGATGCCATTAGAGAAGGGAAGCTACATGGGGCAAATAATCCTCACGATAAGCCCAAAAAGCCGAATTTTCAAAAGAAAGAAGGGGAGGTCCATGCAGTTGGCACTGGAAACTATCCATCCAAAACCATATCCCATCAACCCGTCCACCAATCCTCACCATTCTCCCTACCACCCTTTTATCCATACCCCTACCCATCCTATCCTCCAAACTTCCACAATCCTTACCAGGGAGGAACATCCCAAGTTGGGAACTCCGCACCTCCACAAGTTAACAATGTTTCCTTTCCCAACCAGCCACCGACCTTCCAAAATCCACCCTATCAGCCAAGAAAAGAGAGAGTGAAGATCGATCCGGTGCCAATCCCTTATTCCGACCTCTATGATACTTTGTTGCAACAACATTTGGTGGCCCCAGAAGTGCCACAGCCAGTATCTAATCCTCCCCCAAAATGGTACAATCCAGCTGAGATGTGCAAATACCATATGGGAGCCCCAGGTCACTCAATTGAAAAATGTTGGACCTTCAAACTTCGAGTGCAAAGGTTAAGAGATGCAGGACAATTGTTTTTTGAAGGAGGAGAAGGGAAATCCACAGGGGCAAGTGTTGACAATGATCCCCTACTTAAGCATTAAGAATGAAGTTTGGCTGATGCATTTTGGGTTGTCGCTAGTATTGGATGGCTTTCAATTTCTTGCTTTTAATCTTGTTTCTTTTGTTTAAGTGTAATGGTTAACTTTTTGCTTCTACTACAATGATGTACTTGTCATATTGTGAGCAATGAAATTATCTTTTGTTCATGTTGTTATTCCAAAAGAAAAAAAGGGAGTGAAAAATGAGTAAATGCATCTTATATGAAGCTTTCTCTCTAAATTAAACTTTTTGAAAATAAGCAATCAAGATTTGAAATGAAGTTTGGCCTTGTTTCTTTATCCAACGGTTGAATAATGTCCCTTGCTACCCACTTTGAGCCTAAAAAAGGAATTTCTTCAATTAACCCTAGACAACGATCACCTCCACACCGGAGGCTGTCACGATGTGTTTGTATAAATCTCTTGAATTGTTCATGGAATCACTTACACAAGTCATATTCCATTTTCACAAGTTATTCATTCAAAAAGAAAAGAAGAATTGAAAATATGAAAGAATGAAGATAAAAAAGAAAGATGAAAGTGAATGAGAAATAAAAGAAAGAAATGAAAGATTGAAAAACTTGGAAGATGTGAAAATGGAGAATGTTGAGAACATCACTTTGATTGAATTATCTGTTTCAAAATGTATCATTGTACAACAGATCCTTTGTCCCAATAAACCCTTAAACATTCATTTTAGGCCTTAATATCCTTTTCTTTCATAACCATTTAACCTTTGGCCACGTTACAAGCCCAATAAAGTCCATCCCGATCAAAGATTGATTGTTTTCATTTTCTTAATCTTTAATTTTGAGACAAAGCAACTTGTTTAATTTGCATTTGCTTGTATATTTCACTCCTAAAAAAGAGAAAGGAAGAAAAAAAGAAGAAGAAGAAAAGAAAAAGAAAAAATACAAAAGATGAAGGAAAAGCGCACTTGCAACGGAAGCAAATGTTAATTGTATTCACTGAGCATTTGAAGCAAGAATCATCAAAAGGATTAGAGTACCATAGATGTATTGAAGCTAAAATCTGGGGGCTCATCGCATCAGGAGTATTTGACTGTCATGGGCATTTGAACCTTAAATTGGGGGGCTCATTATTCCTCCTCGCCAGAATTGTGCAAGCTTCCACCTCCTTAAGAAATCATGCTTTCATGCCTAACTTGGGGGCTAGATCCATATTTCACTTATACTTCCACATCACAACGGAAAATTATTTGCCCTTTTTCGTACTCCTTACCATTGACCTTAAATACCTTGAAAACATTCTTTGCTTTTCCCTTACACCATAATGCCACCCTTTATCCACAAGCAATTGAATGAGTGTTCTGGCTCAATAGTGAAAAGAAAATTCATATCATTTTTGGGAATGTTGTTTCTCCTGGAAATTTTCACATTTGATTTAAGATTCATACCAAGTTTTTCTGGAAAAATCAAGTTTTGAAGTCCAAAATTGTTGTCAAAATTTCCAACTTCATTTCTTGCAAGCATTTTTGAACCAACTTTTAGGCATTTTCCTAATCTTTGTTATAGATGTTGAGTTGCCTAGTTATCACTTTCGGGTGTTGTGAAGCCCGCTAGACATTGTGACATCTAGTTTCTTCTACTTTATCAATTTGACCTGATGCTTTTCCAGGTCTTTTCCCTTTCTCCTGATGTTGGTTCCGGGAGTTTTATCAATTTGACCTGATGCTTTTCCAGGTCTTTTCCTTTTCTCCTGATGTTGGTTCCGGGTGTTTTATCAGTTGGCCTGATAATTTTCCAGGTCTTTTCCTTTCCTCCTGATGTTGGTTCCGAGAGTTTTCACAGTTTGGCCTGATGGTTTTCCAGGTCTTTTCCTTTCTTCCTGATGTCGGTTCCGGGAGCTTTATCAGTTTGGCCTGATGATTTTCCATGTCTTTTCATTTCCTCCTGATGTCGGTTCCGGGAGCTTTATCAGTTTGACCTGATGATTTTCCAGGTCTTTTCCTTTCCTCCTGATGTTCGTTCCGGGAGTTTTATCAGTTGGCCTGATGATTTTCCAGGTCTTTTCCTTTCCTCCTGATGTTCGTTCCGGGAGTTTTATCAGTTGGCCTGGTGATTTTCCAGGTCTTTTACTTTCCTCCTGATGTTCGTTCCGGGAGTTTTATCAGTTTGACCTGATGATTTTCCAGGTCTTTTCCTTTCCTCCTGATGTTGGTTCCGGGAGTTTTATCTGTTGGCCTGTTGATTTTCCAGGTCTTTTCCTTTCCTCCTGATGTTGGTTCCGGGAGTTTTCTCAGTTTGGCCTGATGGTTTTCCAGGTCTTTTCCTTTCCTCCTGATGTTGGTTCCGGGAGCTTTATTAGTTTGGCCTGATGATTTTCCAGGTCTTTTCATTTCCTCCTGATGTTCGTTCCGGGAGTTTTATTAGTTTGACCTGATGATTTTCCAGGTCTTTTCCTTTCCTCTGGATGTTCGTTCCGGGAGTTTTTTCAGTTGGCCTGATGATTTCCCAGGTCTTTTCCTTTCCTCCTGATGTTTGTTCCGGGAGTTTTCTCAGTTTGGCCTGATGCTTTTCCAGGTCTTTGCCTTTTGTCTCCTGATGTTGGTTCCGGGAGTTTTATCAGTTTTACCCGATGCTTTTCCAGGTCTTTTCCCTTTCCTCCTGATGTTGGTTCCGGGAGTTTCATCATTTGGCCTGATGCTTTTCCAGGTCTTTTCCTTTTGTCTCAAGATGTTGGTTTTCCAGGAGTCTTGTCAGTTTGACTGATGGTTTTCTAGGTCTTTTCCCTTTCTTCCTCGCACTTTCTCAATGACGCGCCTATGATTTTCCAGGCTACGTTTTCCAAAGTTACCCTGTGATTTTCAAGGCTTTTCATTTCGTGATTTACCAGGACATCCATCAGGTTGCCTACGATTTTCTAGGCCTCCTTTCACTCTTTTCCTAATCCTGTTTTGTCCGAAACAAAATTGGTTGCTTCTTTGTTTTGCTTATTCTTTCGGTTGAAAGAACAAGCAAAGGGGGCTGCTGTGAGCACCCAATTTTGTCCGGGAATTTCATTTACCTTTTCTTATGTATATATTTGTTGTATTTATCTTTTTTCTTCTTAAAAAAGATCCAGATACCCAAAATTAAAGAAAATCGAAATGGATCAATTAATCCGTTAGTTAATTAATTATCGATGGTTAATTGATTAACAGATTGATTAAACGTTTTGATAAAAAAATCTATTAAGTAAAAAAAAAAGTCTTTTTATTGGGCCAATTTGGGCCCATTTGCTTCACCCTTGAAAAAAAAAGGATTTTTCAGATCTGTTTTTTTATCTATTGAGTCCTTTTTGGGCCCGTTAATTTTTGAAGTTCAAATTAAAAAAAAACAAAAAAAGAAAAAAGAGGAAAACAAGCTGTGCAAGTTGCCAACTTGCACTGCCATGGGCGGTGGAAGGCATGGAAAAGTCTGAACGCAATATGGGCAAAATTGATTTTTGCAGTGCAAATTGCACTTAAAAATTTACAAATTCTACCTATAAAATGGGAGAGAGAATAAAAGCGAGGGGGGATTCTAGAAGAAAAAATAAAATACAAAGAAAAATTTTCAGAACCAGAGACGGGGAAGTTTCGCAAAAAAGAAAACACAAAAATCTACACCAAAATCATTTCTTGTGAGGATTACAGAAGAAAGCCACGGATTTTGGGTGAAAAACAGAGGAGGAGGCCGCAACAATTTGTGTGAAAAAACAGAGAGGTTTTTGCTACAACAGAGACAAGATATTAACTGAAGCAAAGGATAATCGGTATCATTTCTTTTCGCTTTTGAATCCTATTGTCATTTTCTTGCCATATGCAAACTGAAATCTTTGTGAATCAAACCAAACAAATAGAGAGATACATAGTGTTCTCATTTCAATTAAAGTCCCAATAGTATAGTCCCAATAGGTACAAGTAATGAACATAGAGACCCAATACACAAAGTTTCAGTACACAGAAAATAAAGATAAACAGAGGAACATGAAACAATAAAAATGAACCATTTCTTTTTTTCTTTCCTCTTAGTCACAGCCACCATAGCATCCCCTATGGATCCCCAATCTGCTATTGTATCACCCTACAACCAGAAACAAAGGCAAGTGAGAAGAAGAGGGTTGAGAAATTTAGTAACAGTAGAGAAAAAGAGAATATAGGAGAAGAAGGGAGCGGCTCCACCGCTGTAGCTGACCTTGCCGCCGTACGCGCGCCGCCCGTCCCAATCTGCCACCGGCCACGAAGCCGCGGCAGCGGCGTCCTCTGGTCGCTGTTTACCACCGCGAGCCGCCACTCACCCCTTCCTTCCCCGCTGCAACCGCTGTAGCTGTTGATCCATGGCTGTCTCCCCGTCCATGGGGCCATGCGAGGCCGCCGCAACCCCTCTCACTCAAGCCGCCGTGCGCGGCCGTGTCCTTTTCCCTGCCGGTGGCGACATGGTTGCTACCGCAAGCTCCCATGGCCGCCACGCCATCTTCTCCTGCCCCCTTTTGCTCTCCCCATTTTCAATTTCAAAACCTAACCCTAACCCAAAAAGAAAGGAAGAGCGGAGAAGAGGAATGTGAGGCTCTAAAATGCTGAGAAGTAAAATGAGGTATCTATTTGGACCCTTTCTCATTTTTACCTACCGTTCTTTTTTTAAATTTTGGTGTATTTGTTTTTTTTTGTTTTTTTTTTGTTCTTGCCTGTGACTATATAAATTGGAGTACCCTTGCTAAATGTGAAATGGGTCGTGAGATGCAGCCCACGGTCTGCTTTTGGTGTCCCTTTTTTAATTAGTTCATTGGTCATTGCATTTGGGCTGGTTTCATTTTAAGCCCAATTCATTTTTTGCACTTCTTTGCTTTGTCTTTTTTGGGAAGGATAAGGCCAATGATGCTAGTTGAGGCCCAATCCCTTTTTTACTCTAATGTGTTAATTGTTGTAAATTTATTTTGTGATCATTTATCTCTTTTTTGTAAATTCTTTTAGATCCACCATCTTGTATTTCGTTTAAATATTTAGAATTATTTATTTAACATTTATGGATGTAAATATTTGTTTAATTCTCTTCCTTTGTAAATAATTGATTATTTGTAATTTTAATTATGTGTACATGTAAATATTTATCCTTTCCATCCTTGACGTTAATAGAATAACATTTCTATCTTTTAACGTCATCCAAATTAAAAGGAACTGTTGAGTATAGTCATTTACTAGCTCAATAGGCTGCCCGTTTGTAAACAAGAAAACACTTTTTTATGGGTTCGTTTATCAAATCAATTACGTTGACGGAATAGAATTTCTATCCTTTAACGTATATTTTTAAAGAAAAAGGAAAATATTGAGTATAGTCATTTACTAGCTCAATAATGCGCTTAATCTCAAATCTCTTCCAAAAATAATTTTTTAAAAAATTACGTTAATTGAATAGCATTTCTATCAATAACGTAAAAAAGGAAAAATATTGAGTATAGCCATTTGCTAACTCAATAATGCGGAATTTCAAATCTTTTCTCAAAAATGTTTTTTTCTCAAAATAAACAACGTTAATTGAAGAACATTTCTATCAATAACGTTATCAGAAAATATTGAGTATAATCATTTACTAACTCAATAATGCGCTTAAAATCAAATCATTTTTCAAAATGAATTTTCTCAAAATAAGTGGCGTTTATTGAATAGCATTTCTATCAATAACGTCGTTTAAACAGTTTCAAGGGTTCGTTGTATAGCCATTTGCTAGCATCAACTCTGTCTAAAAAATATATAAAAATATAAGTAAGTAAATCCTTTTTCTTTAAATCAAAACATTTTCAAAATCAATTCTTACATTTTTCTTTCTTTTTTCAAAATTAAAAATCAATTTCTTTCAAAATCAAAATCAATCTTTTCAAACACATTTTTAGAACTACGTGGCTTTGATTTCTCCATTGCACCTGGGGATACGTAGGAGCGGGATTTCCCCGTCGAGCCAAAATAAAACTTTCAAATTTTTGTCCCATTGATTTCAAATTATTTTTTTTCATCATTCTTTAATTTGAAGAATGTAAATAAATTTTTTTTAGAGGGTAAAATAAATATTTAAAAGTTAATGAAATTTGCACAATTAATTAAGGGTAACCGTTTTTAACGGATGTTGTAGGGTGCTAATACCTTCCCTACACATAATCGACTCCCAAATTTGGATCTCTTGTTCGTAGACCAGGTTTTCATTTTAAAATCATTTTTGGGTTTTCTAATTTCCCCGAACAAAATAAATTGGTGGCGACTCCCCAAAAATTCAATCATTTTTCAATATTTTTCTCACGGGCTCGCCGACCCCGTCGTGGCCCCGGTCGCGACACCCTCATCAACTTCCTTTGAGGCCTTCTTCTTCTTTTTCTTCTCAGCTTCTGACATTTTTTATGATGGGGAAACTTGTGTAGTAGTAGGAACAGGAGGAGGAGGATTAGTTAAAGAAAAAGTAGGAGGAGGAATGCTCTTACCATCTAGCCCGAGAGACTTTAGTTTTGTTTTTTCCATGTAGCCAGGTCTCTCATCAGATTTTTCACGTCCATTAAAGTCTACCTTGAACTACCTCAGGATTCTGGTTGTTAGAATCCCAAATGGAAGAGAGGCATTATTCTTAGAATTGTGGAAGGCGTGCTCCATATGCCTTAAGATGAGAAAGGGCAGATTGAGGGTGATTCTATGTTTAAGATGGTACATGACTATCATATCTTGATGATAGATTTTGTTGAAAGTGCCAGCCCGAGGCATGATGCACTTGATAACTAGATGGAATAGGCATTTTCCAAACAGGTTTAGAGAAGAAGCAGAGTCTGTGATGAGACCACCTTTGAAGAGAGAGGTTCCTACATTGGCTGCTGGAATGCCAATCTCATTCCACCAATGTTCTTTATTGTATAACCTATTCCTGGCCACAGGTGCTTGGATGATAGCACCAAGAGTTTCTTCTATCAACTCTATGTGAACTCCTCTAATGTCAGAGATGATGAGTGGCTGACCTTGAGACGATCCCTTAACCTTATAGCATGCTGCGTAGAATGCCCTAGTCATCTTAGGAAAGACTGACTTAGTCATGGTCAACTAGTCCTTCCAACCTTGCTTTTCCAGATAGGGACCAATGTCCCATCCTTCATCTCTTAGCTCTTGGGATGAGATCACTCTTCCCACTATGATTTTATTTTCTAGCGAACCTTTTGGTAAACTTCTCTTCAACTTCAGCATTACAGAAGAGATCAGATTGGAAAGACAGTTTCTTTCCTCCTACCATTTTCTCCTTCCCTTTTCTGGAGGTTTCAGGTTGAGTTAGGTCAATATGAATAGGGGATCTAGGTGGTGCTGTTTGGGTGACTTGGGAAGCAACCCGCTGGGATTTCATCCTAAGTGGCAGAGGGGTGCTCTTTTTGGATGATGTGGATTTGGAAGATGAAGAAAGTTGGATAGGTTGGGAGGATTGTGAAGGCTCTGTTTCTGTGCTTGGTTGTGGAGAGGGAGAATGGCTTAGGTGTTCTTGGCTAGATTGCACACTTTGAGATTTGGATTCTTTTGATCAGAAGGAAGACATTTTTGCTTCTGGAGATGAGGAGGATGAGGATTTGTCAGAGTATGGCAGCTTAAGACCGATAACTTTGATACGCATTTGAGGAAAAGAAGAAGGTAGATTGCGGGTGAAAGGTGTGCTTTAAATAAAGAGCTGAAAGAGAGAGAGAGAGAGAGAGAGAGAGAGAAAAGAGTAAATGCGCTAGTGGGGAGTTATCAGAAACGGTTGAGGGTGGTTGGCTCTCTATTTTATAGTATAACGGCTAATTGGCTAATGAGTGGGCAGGTACTAGCCGTTGACTAACGGCTCTCTTTTCCTCAGCTCAATGTGTAGTAACGTCTCAGTAATTAGTGAGACGTGAGTTGAGACAGGTAATGAGATGTGTCTGATAGAAGATGCATCTGAGACCTTGTCTCTTCTCAGATGACCCCTTAGTATTAATTTTAATGAGACTCATAATAGCTTATGATTCATGAAACAGAATACAAATCATTATTTTCAACTAAGACAGCACACATTTAACAGTTTTAAATTTTCAATGAATCTTTCTTCCAGTAAAGGCTTGGTAAAGATGTCAACTAGCTAACTCTTAGTATCTACAAAAATTAATTCAATATTTTCTTTCTGTACATGATCCCTTATGAAGTGATGCTTGATATCTATGTGTTTAGACCTTGAATGATGAACAGGGTTCTTTGCAAGATTTATGGCACTAGTGTTATCACAATAGATGGGTATTTTAGAATACCTGATTGCATAATCTAGCATATGAGATTTGATCCACAATATTTGTGTGCAGCATGCAGCTGCTGAGACATATTCAGTTTCTGTTGTGGACAAAGGAATGGTATTCTACTTCTTGCATGACCAGGAGATGAGACATTTTCCCAAAAATTGACAAGATCCACTGGCGCTTTTTCTATCCATCTTGTCACCAGCAAAGTCAGCATCACTATATCCTATGAGGTCAAAGCTACATCCTTTCTCATACCAGAGGCCAAGATTAGTGGTTCCAATTAAATATCTAAATATTCTTTTAACAACTGTGAGATGGGATTCTTTAGGATCAGATTGGTACCTTGCACAGATGCCCACAACATACTGAATATCTGGTTTGCTAGCAGTTAAGTACATAAGGGAACCAATCATACCTCTATAAAGCTTGTCTGAGACAGCTTTACCAGCCTCATCCTTGTCAATCTGAGTTGAGGGGTGCATAGGGGTTTTCATTTGCTTAGCCTCATTCATTTTGAATTTGTTGAGCAAATCTCTTGTATATTTTTCTTGGCTTATGAAGATGCCATCTGTTAATTGTTTGATTTGTAGTCCTAAGAAAAATCTTAGCTCACCCATCATGCTCATCTCAAATTCTCCCTGCATGAGACTTGAGAACTCTTGACATAAAGACTCATTAGTTGACCCAAAAATGATATCATCAACATAGATTTGAACAATCAATAAGTCTTTATTGATTTCCTTTTTGAACAATGTGGTATCAATCTTACCTCTGGTGAAACTATTTTTAATTAAAAAGGAGCTCAACCTGTCATACCAAGCTCTTGGAGCTTGCTTGAGACCATATAGGGCCTTTGAGAGTCTGAGGACATATTCTGGATGATCAGGATCTTCCAAACCAGGAGGCTGTCTCACATAGACTTCTTCTTCTATGATTCCATTCAAGAAAGCACTTTTTACATCCATCTGGTACAGCTTGAAGTCTTTGTGTGCAGCAAAGACTAGTAGAATTCTGATGGCTTCAATTCTTGCAACAGGTGCAAAGGTCTCATCATAGTCTATCCCTTCCTGTTGATTGTATCCCTGTGCCACCAATCTGGCTTTGTTTCTCATGACTTTCCCTTTCTCATTTAACTTGTTTCTGAATACCCATCTGGTTCCAATGAAGGATTGATGTGATGGTGGAGGAACCAAATTCCAGACTTTACTCTTCTCAAATTGGTTTAGTTCTTCTTCCATAGCCTTAATCCAAGATTCATCATTGAGAGCTTCATGTATGTCTTTTGGTTCTATCTCAGATAGTAATGCCATTAAGTTTTCATTGCTCCTAAAAGAAGATCTGGTTCTAACTCTATCTGAGGTGTCTCCAATGATTTGATCTCTTGGATGAGATCTCACCAATCTCCAGCTCCTGGGCAGTTAAGATGCATGCTCATTCTGGATCTCAATACTTCCTTGCCTTGTTTCTTGAGTTCCAGTTTGATAATCTGGTTTGTCTTCTTCTTGGAGGGAATGAGGTGTCTCAAGGTGGTTGCTTCTGTGAGATATTCCTTCAGATTGGACATCTTTTCTGTGCTCAGATTGAGATGATCTCACTAGCTTTTGCTCAGGTGAAGCTCTTTCCTCAGCTTCTTGAGTTGAGATCTTTAGTTCTCCCATCATCTCTTCAATTTCTTCGTCCACCTCTTTCTGAGAGCTGCCCTGTATCTCATTAAAAACTACATGCATAGATTCTTCAGTAGTTTTGGTTCTTAGATTATAAACTCTATAGGCTTTAGATGTTAGTGAATATCCTAGGAAAATTCCTTTATCAGATTTTGTGTCAAATTTTCATAATTGTTCTTTAGTATTTAAAATATAACAGTCACATCCAAAAACATGAAAATATGAGATTGAAGGCTTTCTACCTTTCCATAGCTCATATGGAGTTTTATTCAAGATCTTCCTTATAGTGACTCTGTTTATAATGTAACAAGATGTGTTGACAGCTTCTGCCCAAAAATACTTCTCAATTACAGAATCACATAGCAGAGTTCTTGCCATTTCTTGAAGGGTCCTATTCTTTCTCTCAACTACTCCATTCTATTGAGGAGTCCTTGGACATGAGAAGTTATGAGTAATGCCATTTTTATCAAAAAAATTTCTTAAACTTAGCATTCTCAAACTCTCCTCCATGATCACTCCTTACAGCACTAATTCCATATCCCTTCTCAGACTGAATTTTCTTGCAGAAAGTTTTGAAGAAATTATAAGATTCATCCTTCTGAGAGAGGAATAGAACCCCGGAGAACCTGGAGAAATCATCCATAATTACAAACCCATAATTTTTACCACTGAGACTTGCAGTCTTAGTTGGTCCAAATAAGTCAATGTGGAGGATCTCGAAAGGTCTGGTAGTTGAGACATGAGACTTGGATTTGAAACTTGATTTGCTGTGCTTGCTTTTTACACAAGACTCACATATCATATCCTTGTCAAATTTTACTTTTGGTAAACCTCTGACAAGAGACTGACTTGCAAGTTGACTCATAGTTCTCATGTTGATATGTCCAACTCTCTTGTGCCAAAGCCACCTCTCATGATCATGAGTCATGAGACACGTAAGATCAGATAGGCTCTCAAGTGAGACTGAGTAGAGATTTTTGTTCCTTTTTCCAGAAAAATCCAGTCTCACAGTCTATGATCTCACAGTAAGTGGTTTGAAATTAACATGATAACCATTGTCACACAAATGGCTTATACTCAGCAAATTATGTTTCAGCCCTTCAATAAAATATACATTCTCAATTTGAGCTGAGTTTGTCTTACCAATTTTACCTATACCCTTGATTTGGACCTTGCTGTTGTCTCCAAAAGAGACAACTCCAGTAGCCTTTTCTTCAAGTGACAGGAACTTGCTTTTGTCTCCTGTCATGTGCCTTGAACATCCACTGTCCATTACCCACACCTTCTTTGACTTTGCTGCTGTCAGGCACATCTGTCACAACATGAAATTTTGCTTTAGGTACCCACTTATATTTGGGGTCCTTCATGGTTAGTTACCTTTCTCCTAGAAGCTACATGTCTCAAGTAGCATTCAGTTGCCTTATGACCAACCTTGCTACAGCAAGAGCATCTTTCTTTCTTCCTTTTCCTTGCAGGAATGAAGAAGTCCTTGTACCAGATCTCACTGGAGGATTTCTCATAGCCTAGTCCAGCTTTATCAAAAATTCCTTTTTGAGACACAATGAGTCTCTCAAGATTTTAGTTCCTTTAACAAACTTTGCTAGATCATCTATGAGAATTCTATTTTGTTTTTTGAGATTTTGATTTTCTTCAAGGAGATGCTTTAGCTTTTGCTCATCAGAAGACTGACTTTTGCTTTTGATAAGCTTAGACAATCTCATGTGAGACAACATGAGACTGCTATTTTTATGATTCAAACTCTCATTTTCTTTTTCCAAGAATTTTACTTTTTAAAAACTGTGTCCAGCTCAGACTTCAAATGAGAACTTTTTGATACTAGGAGATTTGAATCATGAAGCAGATTCTCAAAAGCACATTTAAGTTCAGTCAAGGTTAATTCAGAATCTGAGTCACTTACCTCATCATCATCTAATGAGTCACCATTTTCCATAAGAAATATGTTAGTTGACTCTTCATCTGGGCTTTCATCTTCTTCAGTGTCATCCTAGGTGGCCATCATTGCCTTCTTTTTTGGACTTCTTTTTTGTCCTTTTTGTGTAATGGACATTCAGATTTGATATGTCCAGGCTTTCTGCATTCAAAGCAGATGAATTGTCCTTTTCTGTCAGGTTTCATTTCCCCTCTTCTTGAAGGAAAACTCTTTCTTCCACTTCCTCTTGCTCTCCACAAGCGTCTGATCTTCCTTAAGATGTATGCTAACTCATCATCCATCTCACTGTCACCATCTCCTTCATCTTCTTCTGTTTCTGTATCATGAGATGAGTTAAGTGAGGTCTGTTGAGAAGAGCTTACCTTCTTACCTTTTGAACTGCTGGAAGTTGCCTTCAAGGCTACAGTCTTGGGTCGTCTGATGAGGTCTTCTTCCATCAGTTCTTGCTCATGTACCTTTAGTGATCCAAGGAGCTCATCTAATCTGAGGATGCTCAGGTCCTTGGCTTCTTGTATAGCTGTGACCTTAGGTCTCCAGGGTTTAGGTAGGCTTCTCAAGATTTTTCTTACCATATCTTGGTTTAAGTATGTTCTACCCAGAGACTTGAGGTCATTGGTTATGACAGTGAACCTTCTCACCATTTCTTCTATGCCTTCATCTTCATTCATTTTAAAGAGCTCATACTGCCTTACCAGTATATTGATCTTGGCTTCTTTAACTTGATTAGTCCCTTCATGCTCAATCTCAAGAGCACTCCATATTTCCTTAGCTGAGACACACCCAACTACCTTGTCATACTCACTTCTGCTTAAGGCACATGTGAGTAGGTATTTGGCTCTTGAGATAAGTACATATCTTGCCTTCTCAGCATCTGTCCATTGCTCTCTGGGCTTAGCTGCCCTGAGCCCGAGCTCATCTGTGATGTAGGGCACGTAAGGACCTATCTCAATGATTTCCCAGAGAACAGCATGCTGAGATTCAACGAATAATCTCATCCTGTATTTCCAGTAATAGTAATCTGTTCCATCAAAGGCAGGAGGTCTATTTGTAGATGCTTCTTCAGGAATGAACAGACTTGAACTTGGACCAGCCATGGATCTTTTCCTCTTCACACATTGGTGTGCTCAACCCCAAAGAGGCCGAGCTCTAATACCAACTGAAGTTGGCTGAATGTCTCTAGAAGGGGGGTTGAATAGAGACTTCTTGAATTCGTTCCTGAAATTTCAGAACTAGAGTTGAAGAATGAGATGTAATCTCAAGTCTGTTGACTTGGAATCTCTTGTTAGGACATGATACAAGTTAATTAACTTTTAGTAAGTCTGTCTATGTTCAAGGTGGTTTAAAGTCTCAACTGAGACGTTGTTTTTATTCTTAGAGATGTTTCTTTGTTGTTTTGTTGATTTAAAACAAGTACAATAAAGATAAGAGAAGAGATAAGGGGCAGAGATCTTATCCTGGTTCACCCACACCTTGGGCTACGTCCAGTCCTCACAACACCTGAGATTTCCACTATTGACAAACCCGTCAATACAAGTATTCTTACAGCCTCTTAAGGACGTCTCTCACACCAAGCCTAGGCACTCCCTATCTTGGCTGAGCCACAAGTATTCTTACAGCCTCTTCAGGACACAAACAACTCACTCTAAGACTAGGCACACTTCCTATCTTAGATGAGACAAGGTTACAGAGTACGTTGAGATAAGACTAGCTTACAGGAAAACAAAGTACAGATGAAAGATGTATTAAGCTAGATAAGCTCTCTTCTAAAGTACAATAACAGTGTGATACTCTGAGAAGAGAGATGGGTAGAGAAAAAAATATATCTCAAGTTGAGATGAGTCTGTATATAACAGTCAGTTGAGATGTGCACTTGAGATGATAGTTGAGATGTGATAAGATGCTTAGTGATTGTGCAGTAATGTAGGCAGTCTCTCTCACAGTCCTCAGTTTGATGAAGTCTCTTTATATTTCTGACGGAAACTAGTCGTTATGTGACCGTTTCTAGCTGTTGAGACACATAGCTATCATACAGGCTTTTTCTGTTGAGATTCAGCAACTTTTCAGGGACATTGGTACTGTGTCAGTGTACTTGGTTGACCCTGTGCTGACTTTACTTACTGTCTTCTCCTACTGAGCTTGCAATCTTGCTTCTGTCAGAGTCTGTCTTAACTTTCTTGTGTCTGTGACAAGATCTCATTCAACTGCTTCTGTCCTTGAGACGACCTCTCAAGCTGTTCTTGCATCTCAAGCTGAACTAGCATCTGTTCATGGCTTGTATCTCAAGCTATGCTTGAGTCGTTTCCTTTTTCCTTGCTTCTGCTTGTTTTGACTGAGATCTTTCCTGTTAACAAGATTACATCTGAACATAAGCTTGCATCTCAAGCTATACTTGCATCTACTCATGACTTGCACCTTAAGCTGTTCAAGTGTCTTTTGGCTTGGTGATGAGTCTAGTCATTCTTCTTCTTAATTTTTGGATCAAGACATGTGCTTTTTATGAAACTGATTTCTTGGGCTTGCAACTGGTCCTTTAGATTGAAAAGCCAAGCTGTTGCAGGATTTCTTGAACCATGACAACTTGCAGTTTTGTTCTTTGTGTTTCTTTATCCATGCCTTTGCTTGTCTTATGGTCTAGAGATCCTCTTTGACTCATGTGTCCAAATTAGATTTTCTGCAGTAAACAAAAACTGGGAATCTCTGCCACACTTAAGCACACAGTTAGTAATACAAGATGCATATCATATATTTTAAACTTAAACAGTTTGTCATATTAAAAACTTCTTGGAGGTGAGCTTGTCTCAACACTGTTAACAAATTATGAGAGATTCAAAAGGAAAATGACAGATGATTATAAATTCCCTTTGTGCTCAAACGAACCAGAAATAGAAATCCATGTCTTTAGAGACTATCCTCCTATCAGATGGTTGTGGGAGCAATTCTTCAACAGGATCTACAGAAGAAAATTCTTTACAGCTCAGAACCTTAGTCAATGGCTCATGAGTGTGTTTGCTACAAAACCACAAGATGGAGACATGTTAAGAAGGGACCTGGTGTTTGGATACACTATAGAGGAAATTTGGAGAACGAGGAAAGATCTAATCTTTAATAATGGGAGTGTAAACCTTGATTCTATGAAATTTAGAATCTATGCTCAATTAAAATCAAATCTAATAGCCTTCCGGAGTGAAAGAAGAGCTAACCTGAGTAGTTCTTGCTGTGTCACTTCAATTTGTTGGAGTCCTCCGCAAAATGGTTGGGTGAAGGTCAACACGGATGGTGCGATGTCGGTTGGCAGTGGGGTCGCAGCGTGTAGTGGAGTTCTTAGGGATTTATGGGGTCGTTTTCTTGTTGGGTTTTGTGGAAACTTGGGAGTTTGCTCAGTTTTACATGCGGAACTTTGAGAAATTTTTAGAAGGCTAAAAATAGCGGAGCGGAGAGGGTTTTAGAAAGTTTTGCTTGAGTCTGATTCTCTATTGGCTCTAAATCTGATTGAGGAAGGCTGCCCAAAAACTCACCTTGCTTCCTCCCTGGTGGAGCGTGTGACAAAACAAAGTAAAAAAAAAAAATTGGAAATATCTTGGAAGCTTACATACAGAGAAGCTAATGGCATGGCCGATAGCTTTGATATATTCGGGCTGAGAGATTTGTTTGAGGATATCCCTCACTTTGCAATTTTACCTTTTATTTTTTATAACTCTATTTGTGTCCAAAGGGTAGAGCTGTCAATTCGGGCTACCCGGGCCGACCCGCCTTGATGCGGTAGCGGGCTTTATCGGGATGGGCTAAAAAGCCCAGAAGTTATTCGGGCTTCTAAAATAGGTGCCCGAGCCTTACCCTTTAGCGGGCTTTTTGCAGGTAGCCCGGTATATTTGCGAGTTTTTGCGAGCTGCCCGACATTTTTACGGGTAGCGGGCTTTATTGGTTGGGCTAAAAAGCCTCGGAGTTATTCGGGCTTCTAAATTAGGTGTCTAAGCCCTACGTTTTTGCGGGCTTTTGCGGGCCGGCCCGGTCGGGCCAGCTCGTTTTGTCGGCTCTACCAAAGGGGTTTAGGTTCTCGTTAGTTTGTCTGTGTTTGGCCTTTTAGGCCCTTTTATTCACCAAAAAAGAAAATTACATCAAAAGTATATAAATAATTAATACTTTTTATTTTATTAAAAGTTTGTATTTTTATAAGTCTTATTCTCAGCACTATCAAAAGCGTTTTTTTTAATAACAAAATTTTATTTCCAGGAGGTACTATCTAATAATCTATATATACATAGATTAAAGTGTAAACCATAGTATCAACAATATAATAAGTAAAAATTTACTACTAGACTACATCAAGCATATATAGCATGCCAGGACTTAAAATTCTTCATAGTTTACGCCCCAAAAATTCCATATGTTATGGTCCGATCCAGGGGCGTAGCCAAGGGGAGCTGGCAGGGGCCACGGCCCCCCCCAAAAATTTTTAAATTTTTTATTAACTATATAGGTCCTGTATAATATATTTCATGAACTATTACTTCGGCCCCCCTAAAAATTTCGTAGATTTTGTAGTATTAAGTACTTCTTTATGACTCTTGCTATTTATCTTTATTTTGTCAAAAAAAGTTTGAACTTTTTATTATTTCATTTTTTATATTGGTTATTTTTTTCTTATTTAGAGAAGATAAGATAATATTCAAAATTATACATAAGATTTTATTATAAATATTAGTCTATAAAAAGTTAAAGATTAAAAGGGGAAACATACGAGCACTTCAAAAAATAGGAAAGAAGGAAGGAAATATCATTAGGTAACATAATATAACATTAAGAAAGATTTTGTTTTATTTGAATATTTTTTTAGAATTACATGAGAAAAAAAACTAAAAATTTGATTTGCAATTATCTGAACTAAATAAAAGATTTAATGAAAAGGAAGTTGAACTTCTTATATCCGGTTCAACTTTAGATCCCAAAGACTTTTTAAAATCATTTGATATTGGACAAATTTATCAACTTGTTGAGAAATTTCAAGCAGATGAAGGAACGAAGAGTTTCATTTAAATAAAATTTACTATTCTTAACTGAAGTTATTTAATATTTTTATCATAATATTTAATAGGGTTAAATATGTTTTTAGTCCCTTAAAATATACCAAATTTGGTTTTGGTCCTTCATTTTTCAAAATAACATGATTTTAGTCCTCGTCGTTATTTATATTTCGCTAAGTGATGACGTATTAATATTTCTTGTAGATTTTTCTATGTATTTTCTTTTGAAATTTCTTGCGGATTTCAAAAATTTAAAAGAAATTTCATTTAGATTCTAAAATTTGTGGGAAATTTTCTATATATTTTTTATCAGAAAACAAAGAAATTTTATAACAACATTTTTATGTAAAAAAAATTGTAGTTTTTTTGAAAATTTACTACACATTAATTTTCTAGAGAAAAAATCGCAAGAAATTCCAGTAAATTTTTACTCGGGAAAAATCGTAGTGAAACTGTAAAAATGACTTAACAAAGTACAGTTAATAAGTAGGACTAAAAACATGTGATTTTAAAAAATGGAGGACCAAAATCAATGAAAAAATAAATGAGGGACCAAAACCAAATTTCATCATATTTTGAGGGACCAAAACATATTTAACCCTTTTTGATATTTTATTCCGGCCTCCCAAAGAAAAATTCGTGGCTACGCCCCTGGTCCGATCAGATAGAGACAAAGCTTATTGTGAATTTGTCATTTGCAAGTAATTATTTTCTTTGGGCATATAGTTTCTTCTTCAAATTCTAGCTAATGTAGTAGTTAACGATCAAAATCGATTTAGTCCTTTACTTTGAAAATTGAGAATTTATTTTATGGTAAACTGGTTCTGCAGACATTGAAAAAGAAAAACATGATTTAGTTCTGAATCGTAATTGTCAGGAGGGTGACATATATTTAAGCGTGAATCTAGGATGAAGCAGCGTGTGAGTGTCATACCGGTATGACACTATTTTGACCTGGGATAGCAGGTCATGTTACCTGATAAAAAATAAAATTTAAACAATTTACAGTTGAGGGCCTAGCATGTCATACCTTTCTCTCCTATCTTTTCCTCTCTCTTCCCTCTCTCCTCTCTCCCCCTCTTTCTCTCTCCTCATTTCTC